>CM034149.1:31526151-32953061 GCA_019776745.2 Taxus chinensis | reverse complement strand
ATACCTCCTGCATTTTCTTTAAAATGACCTGCACCTTCTGCACCCATATAGAGATCCATGGGTGTATCAACACCATCACACCCAAATAGCCGGTCCACCTACCAACCCTAAACAAACTTGATCGTCAAAGGATTTTTTTACAGTCACTCCTCTTTCCCTGTGGTTGTTTCCTGCCACCACATCATCTATGGCCTCATCATCTAACCAGCTAAACATGACTTCTGCGCCGAAGAAGCCATGTTTAGTTAAATCTAATTATCAAAACCCCTTGTCTAAACCACCACCCATACGAACCAACCATACACAACCATTACCAAAACCCACCCAATCAATAGCCTCATCTTCCTCTGACTTTGATCCGCTCAAAGGGTCTTACGCCAAGATCCTTGATATGTTGGTGGAGAATGCGACCATTTCCCTACCCCCACTTAGACCCTATGATCCATCTAAACCTCGACCTATAGATTATGATGAGTCTAAAATATATGCTTACCACCACACACCAGGACATGATGTAGAAGGATGCAAAGCTTTGAAAGCCATCCTTTGTCAGTCACCTCTCTCAGATAGAAAGGTTAAGAAAGACAACTTACGAAAGGAAAAACCTTTAGCTTCAATCCCCTCTCCTATACCACCTGTCCCCACCTCACCAAAATCTATCATTATTGCAACCCCACCTCTCGAAGACAATGACTTATCCCTACCATCTTCCTCCTCTCGTGTTCACAAGATCAACATGATTAGTATTGCTCCTCAAGGGCAGAAAAACAATGGGAAACCTAAAGAAAGCACACCTATGGCCTCTCTTCCTCCGTCTACCATCCCGATCACACCACCACCTAAAGTGGTTATTCGTGGACCTGCCTACCCCGTCTCTGATGGAGTTGCCCACCGTACCAGGATCAAACAGCTTCACCAATCACCTGTAAAAAATGACACTGTATGATCTCATTCAAACCTCTGAATCTCATTGACAAGCTCTCGTTGAAATCATTCAAGGGATAGAGGTCTTACCTAACGAAACCTTGCCCATTGCCTCCATCTTAACACCCAACCATGTTTCTTCTCTCACCAAAAAAACTACCACTTTTGTCCCTGTACAGCAAGCCGCTGCTGTCAGTTTCTCCGAAGACGAAATTGTCAAATTTTGTACAGAAGATCCTAACCCCGCTCTTTTTATCTCAGCTTACGTCTGGGACATCTGAGTACGTCATGTTATGATTGAAGGGGGTGCTAGCTTAAACATCATCTCTTCCAAAGCCTTCCAACAAATGAATATCCCTTCTAGCTGCATGTGTGCCAACCCCACCATGTTACATTCATTCAATGATGCTATTACTTCTACCTTAGGCACCGTGATCCTTACCATTCGTGTAGGGCCATGTACTTTACCTGAACTCTTCTATGTCCTTGAGGGAGAATTCCAATACAACATGTTGTTAGGCCACCCTTGGATCCAGGCTATAGGATGTGTTCCCTCCACCTTACATAGATGCATAAAATTCAAGTATATGGGGAAGTCCTACACTGTAAAAGCTGATGCTCCCCCCTTCAAAACCTGTAATATGTTATATCACCCTAATGATGTGCTTGTACCAGTCAATACACCCATTCATCCAACCCCACCATCTACTTCGACCATACCCCATCCATCTACTTCGACCACACCTCAACCATCCACCTCAACTGCACCTACACCTTCAACCAATGAAACCGCCGCCACAAATACCACTTCCTTCCCTGCGAACAACATCCCAACCTCAGATCCTTTGGTAGATTTTTTTCAATGCCTTATGGTGGGGGAGTATCACCTATATAACATTAGCACTTTCCATACCCCACAGGAGTATGGACAATTACATGCGCATCCTACCTACGACCGTCATGTGGGGAAAGTAATCTCCTACAGACCACCTAATTGCCGCACCAACCTAACATATGGGGGTGTCAATACATCCTTTGTCACCCCTGAACCTCCCTTTGGTGTGGTTTCCTTCCAATCTGATTTTCAATATCTAACTAATTGTCATTTCGCCCTCACCTTCCTGACGCGTTGTGCTTGGAAGGGCTTCGGTTTCGGTCTTTATAACAAGGCCGACATACGATCATTCTCGTGACTACACGCAAACACAAAGATCATCATGGTCTTAGATTCTCTGAACCACCTACACTGACAACACCGCATAGCCGTTGTATCTAGGAAGACGACAAAGTCACCCCTTCCGAACCATCATCACCCATTTTTCCATCGTCACCCACAGAGTCGATAGACCCGGAATCTATCCCTCCTACATTTTATTTTTTCATAAACGCTATCTTCCTGGGTCCTCTCACTTATCAACATGATAATGAAGACCAATCTTCTCTTCCCCTTCTATATCCAGACATGATCAAAGAAGATTCGCCTTCAATTAATGTTGTTGAGTGCCAGGATGATGACTCCATCCTCACTTACCTTGGTGCGGATGACTCTTATATTCAACGCGCCTTACCATCTGATACTCAAAACATGTTGAATGAGTTTACTATAGAAATCAACATCCACATAGATGATGATCCTCACATTGTGAAGATCAGACAATCTCTTAATGCATCAGAAAAAACTACCTTCACTACCTTCCTCCGTGCCCACAACCAAGCTTTCGCTTGGTCCTACGCTAACATGCCAAGAATCGATCCTGACATTGTTGTCCATAACATTACTCTGAAACCTGACTCTAAACTAGTTAAACAAAAACTGAGAAAAATGCATCCACGCATTGCCCTCTTGGTTAAAGAAGAGCTTCAACGACTCCTTTCTATTTCATTCATCTTACCTATTGACTATCCTCAATGGATTTCTAACATCGTACCTGTCACTAAAGCAATGGGTGGACTTCAGATATGTACGGATTTCTAAGACCTTAACCTCACTTGCCTAAAAGATGACTTCCCCCTACCAATTATTGATCAACTTGTTGATCTCACTGCGGGCCATGAGATGCTTTCTCTCATGGATGGCTTCTCGGGATACAATCAAATTTTGGTAGCCCCAGCCGATCAACATAAAACTGCCTTCATAACTCCTTGGGGAACCTTCTACTATCGTGTCATGCTGTTTGGCCTTAAGAATGCTGGTGCGACTTATCAGCAGGCTATGACTTACATTTTTCATGACATTATGCACACTATCCTTGAGGATTATGTTGATGATCTTCTTGTCAAATCTAAACATCGCAGTGAACATCTCGATGTTTTAGCCATTATTTTCGATCGCATGTTACAATACTGTGTTCATCTTCAACCAAAGAAATGTGTCTTTGGTTTCCTTTTGGGAAAACTCCTTGGTTTTATCGTCTCTTTGTGTGGCATCAAGGTCGATCCAGCTAAAGTCAAAGCTATCCTAGAAATGCCCCCACCCACTAACCTCAAACAATTACGTAGTTTGAAGGGAAAACTCCAATCTATATGGCGTTTCATCTCACAACTCTCGGATCGATGTTAACCTTTTCATCATCTCCTTAAAAAGGAAATTGTCTTTGAAAGGAGCAAAGAGTGCTACCAAGCCTTTGAGGCTCTTAAAGCCTATCTATTACAGCCACCCATGCTTATCCCACCTCAGGACGATCGCTCTTTCTACCTTTACCTTTCCACCACCGACCATGTTGTAGGAGCCATGCTCGCACATCGTGACTCCGAGCATCGCAGAACAGGCCATTTATTACATAAGTTGTACTCTTGTGGATTAGGAGACTAGGTGTACACATGTAGAAAAGTTGTGCTTAGCCCTATCATTCATGGCCACCAAACTCCAACACTACCTCCTGAACCACAAAACTTTTGTCATCACCAATGCAAACCCCATCCATTATATGTACGCCAAACCTCATCTAAACCAATGCATCACCCGATGGATTATGCTCCTCGCCGACCTCGACCTTGAGTTTGTACACCAAAAATCAGTCAAAGGACAAACTATCGCAGACCAACTCGTGGAAGCACCTTTACCTGGGGAAAAATTTACCAATTTTACTTTTCCTAACGAACTTGTCGCCACTCTTTCACTCAGTGAGGAGTCATATCCAATGACCCTCTTCTTCGATGGATCTAAATGCCAGCGCGGCGGAGGGACCAGCATTGTTCTCATTCCTTTGGACGCTGAACCTATGCCTCTTTCATTTCGGCTCAATTTCCCCTGCACTAATAATACAGTGGAATATGAGGCTCTTGTTTTGGGTCTCCAGGTTGCGTTACACTTAGGTGTAAAATCTATTAACATTTTTAGCGACTCTCAACTGGTAGTTAATCAAGTTACGGGCATCTATCAATGTAAAAATGAGGAACTTCAAAAGTAAAAACATTACGTGCAGTCACTTTTGACCTTAGTTACTCATTATTCTATCCAAACCATTCCCCTCTCAACTAATAAATTTGTAGATAATATGGCTTGCTTGGCCTCCCAAATTCCTGCCTCACCAACTAACTCTGACATATGTGTCTTGGTCCAACAACTCTTTGCCCCATCTTACTCAGTCCCGGATGTTTGTATGGTAAATAATGTATCTGTTAATTCATAGGATACCTGGTATCACCAATTTTACGACTACCTTACAACCTCTGTTCTCCCACCTAACCTTACTAGTAATGGAAAATGTGCTTTTCTTAAAAAAAAATCTCGTTATGTCATCATGGGGGGACTCCTCTATAAACGTGGCTTTGATGGCATCCTCCTTCGATGTCTAACCAGCGCGAAGGTCACCTATACCATCCAACAAGTCCATGATGGCATTTGTGGTGGACATTTTAGTGGCCTTGCTGTGGCCAAATGGATCCTTTTCCTAGGCTATTATCGGCTTACTCTTAATAACGACTACTACGAATATGTTAAGCATTGTATTATGTGTCAACAACATGCCAACCTTCAACATACCCCTAGCCATCCGCTACAGGTCACACGAGATCTTTGGCCTTTCTCACAATGGGGTTTAGACCTTATTGGTGAGATTCACCCGCCCTCTTCACAATGTCACCGTTGGATCATCACAGTAACCAAATATTACACTAAATGGGTGGAGGCCATTCCACTCATTTCAACCAAAAAAGAAAAAATTGTAGAATTCATTAACCATCACATTATCTGTCGTTTTGGTGTTCCTCATCGCCTGATAACAGATAATGGAAAATCTTTCAAAAATTAGTTGTTACAAGACCTTTGTGACAACTTTGGTATCAAACTTAGTTTCTCATCACCTTATTATCCATAAGAAAATGGTCAAGCTGAATCTTCTAACAAAACCCTAACCGAAATTCTCATGAAAGTCGTTAACGATTCTGGAAGCAATTGGCCTGATCACATCCCCTTTGCCCTTTGGGCTTATCATACCAGCATTCGTACTTCCACTAATGCCACCCCATTTTGTTTGGTATATGGTACCGAGGTTGTCTTACCTCTCGAAATACAAATACCCTCCCTACGAATATCTCTCCAGGATATTCTCACCAATGATGATTTCCACCAAGAGCGGTTAGCCCAATTGGAGCTTCTTGACGAGCGTCGTCTTACCACTCTTGACCACCTTCAAATCTATCAAAAGCGCATCAAGCATGCTTATGATAAGCGACTTCATGAGCGTACCTTTAAGGTTGGTGATCTTGTCCTCAAAGCGAATCAACATGTAACCAAACTAGAAAAGAGAAAACGTGGAAAATTTGCTCCAAATTGGATTGGGCCTTACATTATCACTCACACTTACAGATCAAGCACTTACCATTTAGCTTCACTCAATGGTAAGCCTGAGCCTGAACCCCTTAATGCCTTGCATCTCCAACCATTCTACTGTTGAATTTAGTGTTATCTCACTTTTTATCTACCTTGCACTCGTCCCTTGAGCTCATTTACCACTTCATACGCTTTGTTTCATACATCTCAAAATAGAATCAAGCTCACATGGTTTGGTCATCACCTCCTCTTAAAGAGGCCTCTCCCTTTTAGTCTGGTCCATGACTTAAAAGTATCAAAATAACATATTCTCAATTATACAATTATGGGATATTGTTGAGTCAAACTTCCTACAAAACTAGATGCTTCATGCCAAATGGACATCTAGACCTCAAAGTTATACATAGACTACTCCCTCGAAGGACAGCTATGTGCAAAGCCACATCTGCTATTATAAATAGACTGCTCCCCCGAAGGACAGCTATACACAAAAGCCGCATCTGCTACTATAAATAAACTACTCCCTTGAAGGACAGCTATACAAATTCAGCCTCTATCAGAAGCTTCTCGCATTGATCAGCTTCGTGAAGAGCTCAAGAACAACATGCATATCCCGTATTGACTTCCCGCATCGATCAATCTATATTCAGAAAAAAAATAAAAATAAAAGTAGTATTTCAAAGCACTTTTGAGTCATGAACTTGTCTATTCAGGTTTGGTCCTCCTTCATCAGAATAATCACTTTATAACAAATTCTCTGTGCCCCAGCTCTATCAGCCACCTCACCTCACCATTCGTCAAAGCAACAAAACTCAAGGGATGTGACATATATCTGATATATTGTGATTATACAACTCTTTTCACCTATCAACTTCTCGCCTATGCAAGGTACCTAGGGATTCAAGTTCATCCTCCGATAATACATGGTTTGTTTAGCTCTTTCCAACTATGGGACACTTTTCCCTCTTTTACCCGAATCTAGGATTATGTGTTGACCTTAATCAGGACACGGTTCCTTAATACTTGGGTAAGTTAACCTTCACTTCACCTATACCTACACGAATATCGCCAATACCTTACCAACACTAACAACATTACCCTACCAATATCAATATTTTTACCAACCAAAAAATTGCTTAACCATAACCAAATTGCCTGAATTCACTTCTCCCTAGTCCTAAGGGAGAACTACATCGGTCTGAGGCCCCTCCTTGCTTTGTGCAATGGGCTATGTAGGCTGCACTTAGGAGACATGGGGTCTCCCAAGGTTAGCTTGACCATCCCCTACCATAACCTATCATGTATTGTAAATATAAATATTTTTGTGTATTTCTATTTGATAACATTCATCTTTATCCTTTTTCAAAACAAACATTCCAAACACAACCATTCTTATTATTATCATAACTCAAATCAACATACATATTCAGTTTTATTTAGATTTTAAACAACTACATCTTCTCCATCATCGACGCACAGGTCGGCATCCTTATTTATTCTTCTACCTCTATGAAATTCACTTAGACCCTTGCGCCTCATCCCGAACTAGGTGATGATCGTGATCATCGACGCCGCTCACCTGGCCTCTCCATCCTCAAAGTTTCCACTGCTATTTGTTCCTCCCACTGATCTACCAATCTCTCCTGTAACATGTGAATACGCCTTCTCGCGTGGAGGAATCTTGCCTCTAGTCTCTCCACTCATGACTCCGCGACCACTAACAATCACGTTGTCTCATTCACCTGCGTTTGAAGTTGGTGAACTAAACCCTGCAAGAGATCTCTCTCCGCTGTAATCACAGCTATGTCAGGATGATCAGCCCTCTCACATGAACCTCGCAGCTCTGCTACCCACCATAATCTATAAGCCTTTGTCGCTCCTGCATCCATTACCCTGCGATCGGCTGCTATCTCTTCTGGTCCTTCTGGAGGTGTCGGCCGGGGAGGCGAGAATGATGCCTTGGCGTCGATCCTCATGTATGGTCTACAAGCCATGGGTATATCCTGAACAAATCCAAATTGTCACCGCACGTGATTTAGAGGAATCCTCTCGTACTCACCTGGCCTGTGCCCCACGATCCACCTTAATCGCTCTACACCCCTCAAATCCTCAGCTATGTTCTCTGTCACCATATAGTTCCCGTAAGGCCTCCAATGGATATCCACAATCGTCACCATCTCCCACACCTGCATATAATACTCGACGTCATCTGTCACAGCTTGGGATCTCACCTCTTGCTCTGTCTAAACCCATCACCTGAATCCCAACCTCTGCACTCCTGCCCCTCCTGACTAGATGGGTTGGCCTATTAGTCGCACACAAACAATGTGCTCATAGGCCCAACAATGTATTAAGTATGCACAATCCAGTGTAGTCCTGTGATTTCACCTGCAGGCCCATAAACCCCTATATAGCTCCACCAGATATGCGGGTGCCCATGCGAAAGTCACACTCCTTTCTATCATTTCCCAAATAATACACATCAATGTTTTTGGAAATCTTCCCCCATCCACCCTCGGTAATGCATAATACCCCACCGCTATCATTAATACCACTACCAACCTTGTTGCCTCAGGGTGTGCTGCAAACATTATACCATAAGTGAATGCCAAACCTCGCTGTGTCAAATATTGTGCAGCTGGACCAAATACTGCTGTTATTGCTCCCCACACCGCGCTAGACCCTGCCTGATAAACTGGTCTTCATGTAATTGGAAGCCTCAAAATTCGAAACACATCTTCCAACGTCACTGTCATCTCCCCTGTTGGCAGATAGAAGGTATTCTTTTCTAGATTCCATCTCTCAATCAACGCCTGCAACATAGCATGATTGCATTCGATTCGTGAATAATAGCGGATTCCACTTAACCCCACATGGTTTATCAATGCCCACTCAGCTGGTGTTACATCCGCTCAGACTCGTGACAACAAAGCTGGCACCCTATCATTCATCCTCAACCCTACCTCTATCTGCATACATCAAATCAACAAACAACCATTCAATAAATCAAATCCCTAAGTGTTTTTTTTCTCACATTCTGGAATTTCATACAATAACCGATATTGGTTATAGATAACCGATACCGGTTATTTAACCGATACCGATTATCTCTAAACGATATCGGTCACTGTCCATTATACACAGCCTACTTAAAAACACCACCTACAATAATTATTTGCTCGTTTACCCCTCTCTGTACCTACACACATACCCGAAATCCCTACTTTCCTACCCCATAACACTCATCCCACCCCAAACTCTTGCCTACTCACCTTTCTACTCATTTACCTTACCATATTCTATTTTTAACCATGCAAAATCTAATTCTAACGAAAACAAATTATACCTCTGGGGATCCAGTAACTTGAGGTGGAACCTGTCTATCTCCTCTCTACCCGCTGAATGCTTCTCTTTGTTCAGCCATGTTCACCACCCTCTTCAATATAACTTTCCTTTCTGCCTTCTTAATCTCAGCCCACAATCACTTTACCTGTCTCTTTCCTCATTATCACTCAATTCTACCATGCAATTACCTGTATAAGTCGTCAACAGTGTCGCATTCTCGTATTTAACTTGTTGCATGACTCTAAAAATAAGAACTTAAGTTACCTCCCAAGTTTTTCTATTTTTAGAAAAACTCGTTTTTGCATAACCGATATCAGTTACCTAACCAGTATCGGTCATATATCTACCGACATCGGTTAGCTAACCGATATCGGTCACATGTCTCCTTTTGCTTAAACCTAGGCCTTTTCTTCGTTTTTTACAAATTTTTGGTGGCACCCGCCTCTTTTCCCTGCATAACGACATCGTTATCAATATTTATCATCAAAATACCATCAACACATATACATATCATCAAAATTTCATCAAACATCATCTATATACATTAAATTTCAATACCATCGACAAAACACATAAGACATTCTAATATATGCATCAAATCAAACTTTTTTTACACACCATGTGAATCAATCTCATCTATATATCATCATCAACTCAATGTCAAAATATAAAAAATGCCCTGCATGGGGTCTCTGTGATATAAAAATACAAAGCCGGCACGCAGGCCGCTGTCTCTGTCAAAATCTCGACTGAGCTCACAGGCCGGTCTCTCATATACAACATATACTCGGCTCGCAAGCCGGTATCAACTATACAAAATGTACTTGGCTCGCAGGCTGGTATATACAACAAAAATGAATAAATGAATCCTCTGTGGGCATGCAGGCCTCTATATACATACTCGGTTCGCAGACCGGTGTCTATATCCAATAACAAAAACCCATATCCACTCCCAGGATGTCTCAACTCTCTCCACCACCCTCGGCCCATCCCCCTGCTGGTCTCTGTACTAGCTCTCGCCTCCTCCCTATAACCGACCCACCAACTGTGGCTGCACCCCCCTGTGATCTCTGACTCTGGGAAGTCTCGGCTCTATGCGCTGCATATGGCTGATACTCGGCCCCGGTACCATCGAGCACGTCCTGATAATAACGGGCCTCCGCTCTCGCCTCCATATAATAGGCCCATGCCACCATGGCTGGTGGGGCTGGTCCCTCGACTCCTAATAGAAGTGGCCCCGGCCCTACCAGTACACCCTGTGCCTGTGGCAGTGCATGTACCTGCGCCTGTGCCTGAGGTGGTGCCTATGCCTGTGTTGGTGCCTGTGGCTATGCCGGTGCCTGCAACTGTGCCTGAGCCTATCCCTATGCCTGGGCAAACTGCCCCTGTAGCACCCCAATCTGTGCCTGTGTAGCAGTAAGTTACCCCTATAATAGTTGCACATGTCCCAAAAGATGGTCCCTCTCCGCTATAACAGCCGCCAAATCTGGCTGTGCGGGTTGTGCTCTCCTGGCTGCTCTCTGCCCTACCCACCAAACCAAAAAGGCACCTGTCACTCTGGCATCATCCACTGTATCATCAGTCGGTCTCTCTGCTACCCAGTCCAGGTCAAATGGCTACAGAGCAGGCAGTGGTGCCTCTACATCATCCCTCCGGTACTGTGGAAAGGGAGATGGCTCATCCTGTCGTAAGCCCAACTGACGTCTACCCTCTCTAGGGGTATCCGCTCATACTCCCCAGGCCTCCGTCCAGCTATCTAGAAGCTATATTGGATCCAGCGCAGCTGTGCTCGGGCTCCTCCTCGAGGCTGATGGCCTCTGTAGGGCCTCCATATAATATCAAGTGCGGTCAAGCCCTCTAACATCTGATGGTAGTATGCCGCATCTCGTCCTGCGAGCACCACTCGTGGCTGGCACACGACCCCCAACCACCTCTTAAATCCATATCTATACACTATCTATGGCCCTGGCTACTGGGGCAACCCTACTAGTCATATACAGATGATATGCTCGTAATCCCAACAGTGTAACAAAAATGTCGAGCATATACCAAATCGCCTCATAGGACGATAACCCCAGAGCTCTCTGTATAGCTGCACCAGATACACTGGTGCCCAGGCATAACATGTATGCTCCTCTACCATCTCATGCAAAACTCCCATCAAAGCCCGTGGGAAGTGGCCTCCCTCTGTGTTAGGGAGGGTGAAGCAGGTGATACCAATCATCATCAACACGGCAAGCCGTGTCTCCTGTCGGTGTGCGCGATACATATCGCCATAGGCAATGCTCGCGTTGTGATATGTAAGCAATGGGGCTACATCCCTGAATACATGCAGGATGTTGTCTGTCGCTGTCTCTGCATCCACCTGGAACACTGCCTCACCTATGATCGGCAGTCTCAGGATGTGATACACATCCTCTAATGTGACAGTCATCTCTCCAGTAGGGAGATGGAAGACATTGGTTGTCGGATCCCATCTCTCGATGAGGGCAACCATCAGGTTGTGGTCCCTATCCACAACCCTATACCTCTGGACTCCACCGAGTCCAACCTCTCGCATGACGGCCCACTGCACTGCAGTCACATGTGGCCGCATCCACCCCAATAGAGGGGGCATCCGATTCCACATCGTGAGCTGCTGGCGTGCCTGCAAAAACAACCCACTTCATCAGGCCTACCCTTTACAAACACAACTACCTTAACCCTCTATACCCACTTACCCACCCAACCACAACCCAAGTCTATAACACACATCTACACCCACCTATCTTACCCTATACATCTACGATTTCCCCTTTACTTATCTCACACCCTACCAACCACCCCAATCTACTCTAGCCATTTAACTATACCCCCGCCAATTTAACATCTCCTACTTAATACACAACACATAATCTATCCTACCTGAACCAACCCCCAACTACCCCATTCCGCCCCACCCCAATCACCTTTCCTATCAACCCTACCTCCTCCCCCTTCACCCCCAACCAAACAAAACAAAAAACAAAAAAAAACAAAACTCTAACAACAAACAAAAACCACAACGTTCACAAACCTAAGTCCTACCCGTACCACGGTCACCCTCGACCACCATCGGTCCCCCAAGCGCATTGTATGTGCCGACACCGGTCAACATATGACTGACGCTGGTCTATACATAAAACAATTATACAACTATTCTGTGACCGATTCCGGTCGCCTAGTGACCGACATCGATCACTGTCCAATTCCAGGGCCGAACCCAAAACAGCCCGCAAAATCTATTTTTACCTATTTCTACCCATTTACCCACAAAAAATACCTAAAAACTTACCCACCCTGTCGTTTTGGCCTAACTAACATACCTACCCACTCCATTTTACAATTTACTTTGATTTATTCATTATTTTATTACCTTTTGGATTCCTACCCAAAAACCCACATTTTAATTAAATTCATTAAATTCACATAAGTAGGGGTTCAGAGCCTACCGGTATGACTACACATTGTCGTGGTGGGATAGGTGGTAGTGGTCCATCTCCTCCAGTACCTCCTGCTCCTCTGGGCTGTGCCATGGCTCCAAATCTCCTCAGCTGGGTCCTCAACCAATCAACCTCTGCCTCCTGATCGCTGGGGTCTACCAATCACTCACTCCTCCACTCAACTAGTGCCAACTCAACCCACAAACTCAACACAATTACTTCACACCTCAGACATGACAAAATTGGTTGCTCAAATTCACAAAGTGACAATGACATGCCATATTTTTTCTTTTTATAGGTTTTGACCTATAACCGATACCGGTTATTTCGTGCCCTAGAATACCAGTATCGGGCTTGTAACTGATATCGGTCACACATAAGCAATATCAATTACCTACTTCTTTCACCTAACTCCCGCCCTTATCCACCAATCTCCACTTTTTCCCACATCACCTACCCCCGGCTTTGCTGACTAGCCTTATTTTGACTTCAATCGGCCCGACCCACTGCCGCAACCAACCATTTGGCTTGACCCAAGCCCGCCACCAACCACTTAGGCCTGACCCAAGGCCGCAACCAACCAATTAGGCCCGACCCAAGGCCACAACCAACCATTTGGCCCGACCCAAGGCCGTAACCAACCATTTGGCTCGACCCACGGCCGCAACCAACCATTTGGCTTGACCCAAGCCCGCTACCAACCAATTAGGACCGACCTAAGGCCGCAACCAACCATTTGGCCCGACCCAGGGCCGCAACCAACCCTTTGGCCCGACCCAAGGCCGCAACCAACCAATCAGGCCTGACCCAAGGCCACAACCAACCAATCTGGCCCAACCCAAGGTCGCAACCAACCAATCCGGCCCGACCCAAGGCCGCACTCAACTAATCAGGCTGGACCCATAGCCACAACTAATCAATCGGCCCAACCCAAGGTTGCACCCAACCAATCAAGCCCGACCCAAGGCCCTCACCAATCAATTGGCCCGACCTAAGGCCGCACCAATTAAGTACCTCAACCAAGACCCGTAAATTATAATTTTATCCACCCATCATGTAGCCTTTTGTTCAATCGAGCTCACATGTTCGTGTGTTAGCATGATTAGGATACTTAACTTGATCAGTCGACTAACTTTGCCTAGACCGAGACCGTGACATTTATCTCAACCAAACCAACCATTTGGTACTGCCGAACATACCTAAACGTTCTTGTACCTTACCCATTATATCCCCTAGAGCTACTTCCTATGCCTTGGATACCAGGATTATATCAACCTTGTTTGGATAAACTATCGACCTTTGCCTATGTATTGCTTGTTTGCTCTTCAAATCGTGTACCCTGGTCGCACTACTACATTTCAACGTGTGTCTGCTTCCTTGAACTTACCCCACCCATCTTACCATCCTCTCATCATCATTCACCCTTTATCAACCCTATCCCTGATTTCACATCGCCTCAATCTGTGATAGATTTGAGGGGGATTACCTATACCCTTAACGGGAGTAACCACTTCTTATTATTGTCAGTGCAGCTTTACAAAACAAGCTACACGACAATAAGGGGCTAATGTAGACACCAAATTTGTGTCTTACGACACCCTGTGCCTTGCATCTCATTTCGTAACCTAATCTCACCACCTAAACCTTACACAATTATTTATTAATTACCTTATAATTAATAAATCCACATCTCCAAACCTGCCACCTCCTTTTCATTTCGCCACCTCATCATGACCTAGCCCTAACCCTAAACTAACCTAATTAAGACCTATAACTTGGTCTACATCCATACCCATGACTAATTACTCCTCACCCGCACCAAAACCAACCTAATAATAACTTGACCAAGCCCACAACTAATCCCTTGGAAGAAAAGGAGGGAAAGTTGGCTATTTTACTAAAAATAGCCCACTTTGACTTAACCGACATCGGTTCCTACTCGACCGCCGTCAGTTACATAACCACCATCGGTTCCCTGTAAATGACCTCCCCCAACCAAAAACAGAGGATCCTGAATTCATTTGAAAGATCCAAAATTCACTTGGCAGAGCAGAGACAGGTGAAGGAAAGAGAAGAGTTTGTAGAGAAGGACATCAAGCCCAAGACTGCAACTGAGTAACTAGAGCATAGTGACACTCATCCAAGCATTGGGAGAGAAGATAGCTCACTTTTGGTTGTCAGATCATCCCACCTGAGCCTTGCCTTCGTCATCACAGTCCTTGAACCTATATCTTCATCAGGAACTAGTAAGTGGTGTCTTGTACGTTTAAATACCATTTTCTTAAACTTCTAATTCATAGTAATTATAAGCTCACTCCTAGATCTACTACCCGATAGCACCCTACATCTAACTTTCATTCCCCTACCCTTACATTGCCCCAAGAATAGCTCCCACACTCTCTGAGTCTTCTCCATCACCCTATTACCTACCCCTAATCATTTACCAACCTTATAAACATCATAACCGCCTTACAGCCAACCTTCATTGAAAGTCCCTAAATCACTGCCCCTACTAATATCGGTTATCAACAACCGGGGGTACTGGTTATACATTGACCGAGCATCGGTCACTGTGGACTCAAACCAAAACCAACCTTTCCTCAATTGCCTTTTAACGAGGTAACTAAATTGTAATTTCACAATAACTTCTTTGTTAGCATTTGTGTTAATTCATATTAAAAGGGGAACTGAACACCTTCGAAAGGAAGTATAATATTTCCTGGGCCTAAGGTAGTTCCCTCATTTATTATCTAACTATAATCTAGTGGTCTTGTATTCTTACTTGCAGGTAGTCCTTCCCAGAAAAAAAGGAGTTCTTCGCAATCGATCTGATCTCTCTCTCTACGGTACGTGCACACCCTCGCAACATTCAACAGGTATTCCTCCTAGCCCTAACCCTTATCTGTTTCTCAAGAGAATGAAAGGATAGAAGCAACTCTACTCTAAGAATGGAAACATTCTGTGTGAAACATGTGGCACGTATAGCAAGTTGTTTCTTATCCAAGGATTTCATTCCTTCTTGTGACATCCCTCTTCATAGAAAGACAAAAATTTCCTCCAGTTCTGATGGCGCTCATTGTAACCGGTATAACTATGCATCGGACATGGTATCTTCAATTTCATGTGCTTCTTCTCCAAACTGTATTCTTGATAGATGGTCTAGTCCATAATTACTTTTCCAGGGTTTTACCACAACTGTGAATTCAAATTCCTGAAATAAGAGCATCCATTGACATATGCACCCTTGTAGAACAGGATTTTTTACCAAATACTTCAATGCCATGTGATCTACATAAAATATGAATGGTATAGCTAGTAGGTATTGGCATAATTTATGTAGCACATAGATCATTGACAAAGCTTCGCGCTATGTAGTTTTGTAATTCTGTTCTACATGAGTTAGTTTTCTACTAGCAAAACAGATAGGATGATCTACAATATCTTCTCTAGGTTAAGCTAACACCACGCCAATGGCCATGCTAGAGGCATCAACATGTACATGAAATGGATTATCCCACAAAGGAAAACGTAGAATAGGTGCAGTAGTAAGTTTCTCTTTAACGTCTCGAATGTGTGTTGCAGCGGTTCTCCCTAGTAGAGTGTGCCTTTCCCCTTCAATAACTCTTCCAATGGTGCAGCAATTTTGGCATACCCTTTGATAAAATTTCTATAATATCTTATATGCCCCAAAAATCCATTCACCTCACTCTGACTGGTAGGCTCCCTTAAGCCTATAATGACTGTAACCTTAGCTAGATCAACTAGCAAACCTTCCTTACAGATTATGTGTCCTAAAATTATTCCAAATGGTGTAGCAAATATGCACTTCTTGATGTTCAAAGAGATACTCAACTGTCTACATATTTCAAACATTAAGCGTAGATTGTCACAATTATCCTTAACTAATCCATACATCGTCCAATCATCCAAATAGACCTATGTAAGAAGTTGTGAAATAAATTCCTTGAACGCTTGAGACAACTATGCACGAAAATACAACAGACACATTTTTCAGACCAAAAGGAATTACAATATATGCGAAGCTACCCCATTCATTAGTAAACGTAGTCTTTTCCTGATCCACCTGGGCAATTCTGAACCTGATGATACCCAAAGAACCCATATGTAAACAAATAGATTTCACACCCTGTAATGCCTTCTAGTATTTCCTCAGTGAATGGCATAGGAAATGGATCAGTTACACATGCAACATTCATCTCCCTGTAGTCCACAAATATTCTAATCCATCCATCCTTCTTGATACTAATCACCATTGGACTAACCCATTCTGACTCATCAAGGGGTTTGATGATCCCAGACTTCAACATTTTATGAATCTCTTCTTTTACCGTTTTCACACAAGTTAGGGTTCATTGTATAAGGTCTCTTTCTAACTAGGTGCATGCACCCTCTATAAGCATTTATCTTCATCTCCCCCAATGATTCATGCATGCCTTTAAGTTCATGGTACCCCCTAGGGAATAAATCCTGATAATCCCTTAGTCACTCTATGATGTTCACCTTGCACACTTATGAGTATAACCAATTCTCCAATTATGGCTTCTCTTAGTGCCTCGGTATTTGTCCCAATTTTCACCCGCTTTGTAGGCAATCATAGGTTTCATGGATAGTGAACCCATTGGATAGAGTTCTTTCTGCAACTTTCTAGACACCTCAATTTTTCGCTCCTAACTCCATGTATTTTTGAATAGTTATGGCATCGGTGGGGTTTTTGTGGGAAATTCTTCGTCTGAAAGGCCCTACAGCCAATGAGATGTCGCCATTTGTCCAAGGAAGTGGCGGGGGGTCGGAGGCAAGCTTGGTTTTTTACCAAGTAGTATTGTCAAATTTTCAAAAAAGGCCTCTATTTCCCTGCAGGCAAGACGGTGAATCAAGTGAGTTTCACGTGTCCATCTAAGGAACTCCTGCAAGTAGTTGACTTTAGCCTTGGCACATGGAAAATCTCCCATAGTTAAGGCCCGCGCGCAATGACTATTGAATGCTTCGTGTCCATGGGCAAAGGCTTTGTAGAGGGCGGAGGAGAAGTCATAATGTTTGGTGAAGTCATTCACTGCAAATTTCAAATCCTACCAAGTTTTAACCAGTCTGCTCTATGGAGTTATGCATATACATGCCAAGGCCATGCGTGTCATCCTTGGGCCCGGAAAGGCGGAGCGCGGGAGGAAATTGGGATTTTTTCGCCCTCAAAGATCCCGAACAAAGTCAAAATATTTACTAAGGGGCCCGCATTCAATGAAATTTTGAGCTCACACCCAAACTGGCAGAAGGTGTTCAAGTAAAGTTGAGAAGTCTTCCAAAGGGCAAAAGATAGAAAAATTCATGCTTTGAAGTTGTTTAAAGGCTCTCCAGTCTAAATGCGAGTTTTAATGGGATTTTCGCGTTTTCACGTGTTTGGATGGTGTGCAAAATTTTCATTATCAGTCCTCATTTGAATGAAATTTTCGAATCTTTCTATGGCCATGGATCATCAAACCTTGTATTGTTTTGCAACATGTCCTTAGGGGGGAAAATGATCAAATAGAAATTTGAAAATTCAGGTGCGAAATGGTGGAGTTTTCAATCTTCATCTGACATTTTTCCACAACTCGTCGGCCTGACGGGGAATGTTTGGGAAATCTTCCAAAGGGAAAAACAAAGGAAAATGAAGCAGGATGGGCCCGCACCATAATCCAAATGTGCTACGTGGACATATATGATTGGAGGTGGTGCGTAAGGAAATTTTGTGAATTTTTGAGCCTTTATGTAAAAGGGGTGAAAAGTTCATAAAATTTGACCCGCCAGCCCCGATCATGCCCCTATGAGGCCCTAAAACTTCAAACGGTCATGGGTCTTTCAATCCAGAGGTCGGAGAGTCATGTTTTTTTATAGCAATGGAAAGCTGGTGAAATTCTCTATAAGATTTGAGAATTTGAGCCTTTTTCAATTTTGAGGGAGCTTGGAGAGTTAGAAAAGTGACCCACAGCCTCTGCCAAACGTGGTCATGGACAGAAATGACGTTTCAACCACTGTTTTTAATGAAGAATGGCTCGCATTCTCTCCATGCATGGCTAAAAATGTCAAGGATGGGCCTGTAAGGATGCCCATGCTGTTTTGATTGTGTTTTGGTTAATGGTTGAATCTTCCCCATGTTTTCTCGTGTTTCTCTCTCCTGGGGTCGTGGCTTGCACTGTAAAAGCCAGAATGGGTTCATTTTTGCAGGGGTAGACACTTTTTCAGCTCTGAAACTTCCCTTTTCTTCCTCGGAAGAATTTGTGAAGATTTTTTATCTTTCCATGTAATACAGCACCCCCTTTTGCCTCTTGATCATTGTAATGCATTGTATTGGATCTGAAATGTTAATATATGTTCTGTGATTAAAATCCCTCAATCCTTTCATATATCTATCATTGTTTTCCTGATCTTTCATTACATTTTGAGCAATTTGTGCATGATTTGTGCTATGTTTTCTTATGGATTGTGTATGTATTGTAGTATCAGGTGTCTACAACTCCTTTGGTGCATCACTTCATTAGCATTAGCTTCATTTTCTTGCATTCCCTATCTTTGTCCCCTTGGAATTTAGAGTAGGAACTAGGAATTCAAACCTCTGCAACTTGTAAGTGATATATCTGATCAAAGGAGTTTGGGGAACTAGCCTCTAATCTGGAGATTATTCTCCCATTTTTACAAGTCCCACACTTGGGGAGAGGATTCAATGTTGTGCAATCACACTAGATGTCCATGATGTCAAACTAGAAGTCTGATCAACATCCAGGGGTGCTGCTGATTTGCAACAACAATCCCTTAATAACTCTATGGTTTTTGCCACTTCAGAGTCTGACCAATAGTCTCCAATTATGGCTTCCTTAGGCTCAATATCTATTCCAATATTCACCTTCTTTGTCTTCATAGGTTCATGATAGGCGTGCATGGTCTTATCTGCACTATCCAACACCTCACGCCTACCTATCGAATGGTTTACTTCTAGATTTTCTACTTCTTTATCATCCACTATGTAGATCATTTTGTCTTTTTCTTTCTCAAGGTAAGAACATTGAAGTAGTATGGCATCGGCCTATGTTTCTTCAACAACATATGCTCCTAAGTTTCCTTCATTGAATAACTCTTAAAGGATTTCTTCAGCCTTGGCACTATCTCCGTAGTTAAGCGCTTTATGACTTTCAATGCTTCTTCCACTTGAGGCTTTGTAGAGAAGAAGTCAAACATCTAGGCCATTCCTGTAATTAAATCCTACCAATTTCCAGTCTCTCTATAGAGTTCTGCATATACATACCAAGCATGTGCGCAGCCTTGTAAAGTGGAAAAAAAACTTTTGCACCCATAGCAAAGGTGGTAAAGCTTCCTGCCCTTCTATCCAGAGTCTCTCACACTTTTTAACGTTGTGCTGAATAGGTTGATTACAGTGATAAGTGCATATTTGAGTAGGTGCATTGCTCACCACCCACCAGCGTGTTGTTGTTCCACGTAGTGTATATACTAGCATATTTCTTCTTCCATGGCGTGCAAGAATACCATAGGATCTCCTTCTCCGGTGTAACCAGGTACCGAATTATTACCTATCCTCTTGACATAATGTGGTTTACTACCTCTGAAATATGCTCTTTACTTCACACCCTACCAACTCATGAGTGTTATGAGCCCAATTATCACAAGCAGCACTTATAGTATCACTTTTAGACTGTGCATCCTCCCACTGAATTAGTCCTTCTTTGGTCAACCCAAGTATCTCTAGATCTTGGATGGTGCGTACATAAATCCTATTCAGATCTTCTTCACTTAAGGGCTCAACATAAGGCACAGATTTTCCATCTGTTAAAGGGATAATAACTCTCTCCTCCTTGTTTTCAAAACTGATATAGCCCTTGTTGAACCAGAGATAAGCATTATTTTCATAGCACCAAGGATGCCCCAATAGAGCTGGGAAGTTATCTGACTCTGCCAACGCTAAAACTTCAAATTCGTCAGTGAACTTAGCCCCTTGTATGGTAATAGATGCATCTTTCAAAACTCCAATGGGAGTTGCCTTAGTTCTATTAGCCATGAATAATATATTAGAGGATGGTTGTAATGGGGGTCTCCTCATTTGTACCCATGCATCTAGGGTAAGAACATTGACTTCTATGCTTGTATCAATCAATATATTACTCAATAGCCACCCATCCACAACAACATTCAGAGTGATTTCCTTGTCATAATCTAGGCTATGGGGGGAAGATTAGCATGCAGGATTTGTCATCCAGTCTTAATACTTATGCACGGAGCGTTTCCCTTTAACCAATCCCCTAATAATGGAATGATATTTTCTTCGCACAAAATTTTACACACTTCCCTTAAGTCATTTATACCAATTTGGACCATCTCTGATACTTTCTTTTGTTATATCTTCTGTGATTTCTCTTTTAAGTATTGTATCTCACCCTGAAGATTCCTGAGAACTTCCATGGTTTCCTGATAAACCTCCTTTTGATAGGTAGGATTTGGGTACCATGCATGTAGAAACTCCTCCTTAGTGATCGTAGGCTTCTTTTGCTATGCTTCTCTAGCGCGTGTCGCCTCTGCATGGGTTGTAATCTTCACTTGTAACTTTTTGGATTCTACCGCAAACTTAGGCATCCATTGATTTTCCATAGTGCATTTTATCCTAACCATCCATGCGCCTTTGTTTTCTTGTTCATGTTACTTACTAAGATGCTCATATAAGTCTGGGCACTCCTCGTAGTTATGGTTCTTTCCGCAAAAAGAACATGTAATATTCTAAGGCCATTCATGCATGTAGTGGTCAGGAGAACCGCATGTATAACATGTTCCGTGAGGGAACTCACTTCTTCCACCACCATGGCCTCGTCCTCCAAATCCACCACGGTATCCTCAACCTCTGCCATGATCACCTTCAAAATGCCCTTCATTCCAATCATAGCACACCTGAGTGTGATCCTAGTCCTGATGCTCATTCTTTCCCTTAGAGTTATTTGAAACTCTTATCTTTCATACACCAATATCTATAGCATCATGGATCTGACCAATTAGCTGGCAATCTTCCATGTCATAATTCGTGGACCTGCAGATTTATAGTAGCTTGAAACATTCTTCCTTATCACACATTGCAATAATGGGCAGTGGCTAGCATCATGGTTTAAATGGCATATCTCACAATCCAGTAGCAACGAGCATACTGATTTGCGAGGACAACTATCCTTTGTGTGACCTTCTACTTCACAATTTGCACACCAAATCCCTATTCATGTCTCATATGTTGAATTGGTTGATAGTTTCTCCAATTGTTTTGCCATAGCTATTATCTGTGCTTCTAAAAATGGGCTCACTCCAGTGTCTATGCTTCCAACTACCTCAACGTGTAAATTTGCTTCAAGTGCTTCACGCAGATCAGTGTATGTCTTATGTGATAATGCCCTCCTAAAAGGTGTAATCAAGCCCCCAACAAACCATTGTGCATGTTGGCTTGTGTGTATATCATACAAAACCTTAGATAATAGCATTTTAAACTGTGCATCATACTCTCTAACACTTTCAGTAGTGCCTTACTTAATATCCTTGAGTGCACTTATACTCTTCTACTCAAACTCAGGGATGTGAAACTCTTTAAGGAATGCATCTTTTAAAGTTGTATAGTCTACGCAAGTCTGATCAGGGTCAAAATTTATGTACCAACTGTGTGCTCGCCCTTGTAATGTAGTAGCAAATTCGATTACCCAACGCTCAGAAGCCATGATTCCTTTTACATGCCATAGTATTTCACACATATGCACATGCTCAACATCATCTTCTATGCCCCTATACTCTGGAAGACGAAGAGACATCTCCATGTAAATATTCTAGGGTTGGTGCAGACCTTGCCCACCTTATCTAGGACCACCTATGTTTCCCCTGCCTTCAGAACCTCTAGATCCACCTGAACCAGGGTTACCTATGCCTCTTGATCCCAAACCTATAGCTGGGGTCAGATCAGAAGATGTACTTGTGTCCCAACAGTAGAACTAAATTGTACCTCAACAGTCTGTGAAGCATTACCACTCCCAAAATTCAGTCCAAAAATTGGCGTGCTTGTATTATGTGTTGATGATGCACCCAAAAAAGTACTCCTATATAACAACGAATCCATTTGCACTGCCATTATTGTGCCTCTTATAAAACTCACTCATACTCTTCCACTACTTGAATTAGCATGTTGACTACTTGTTATACTAAATGTTGGAAAACTAAGTGTAAGGGAAAGGTTGCCAGGTGGATTCAGATGCGCGCCCATGGCCTAGGTCGTCTCTGTTGGCGCACTTCTACGTGAGGCTGAGGAGGGTTCCCTATCATGTTTTCCTAAATGGGGGAGTTCCTAAGGCTCAGTTTCCACATCTTCTACGTGAACTTCAACTCCTTCCCGAATTATCTTTCTCCATAATTCCATTTTCTCTGCAACCTCTTGTTGTTTCTCGATCTCCCTCTCGCATGCCTCGTTATACTTAAGTCATCTTTCCTCTCTCTACCTTTTTGCCGCTAGGTCTGCCATCCTTGGCCAAACCTACTCTTGCCCCCAATCGTGGTGAGGTTTAGTTAGCCATCGGTTTACTCTCCAAATTCAAAGTTACCATCAAGATCTTAATTGCTGGTGGAATTCCTTACAGGTAATTTCCCCTTGGATATCGTAAAAACTAGAATTCAACTACCTCTAGACACAAATAAGTGGAAATTGAGTACTCCAAGATATAATTGTTAAAAACACCATGGAACCACGTATCCATGGCTCAAGTCAAAATCAAATCAGCATCATAAAGGGCCTGAAATTCTTCCTACGTCCAGACAAGTGTGCAATACCTCCAATTTTGCTTATATGTTTAAGTAATCAGCCACTCATACAATTCTACTAGAAAAATAGCAAAGAAGCTCTCATATAAGTTGTCATACATGTTCTGTTCCACCCATATGCATGTGTTAAACTCAAATCCAGTGTTGAACTGTTGTGTGTATTCTTCTTCTAGATCATGTATCCACTCCTCAACACTTGCTAAGGTCAATCGATATGTCTTCATTGTGAACCATCCAAAAAACAATTGAAAAATAGGTCCCGACAATGGAACCAATGATGCAGCCTAGAATTCAGCAATACACAAACCCAGGCGCGTTGGCGCATCACTCAGCCTAGACTGAGCACTCACCCGAAGCGTGCAATGGTATCAGGTCCCTTCTTAGGGTTGATGTTGCAGGATGTTATCATGATGAAGACTTCAATCATTCAGATATATAATTAATATGTCTTTCATACAGTGCATAGTCAGATCTAGATCTAGAAAATAATAGACTTGACAGATACCCACAATAAAATCAAGCATGCAATACTAAACTGTAAACATGATGACACCTTGATTCAGTCCATAAGCTCCATTAGATTAAATGCAATAAGTACACATAAGCTTCATTACAATAACAGTAGTATAAACTCATTCATGTAACAGATTTAGTAGCATAATCTCGTTATATTTCAGTTCTCACACATGTATGTTCTCTCTCTATCTCCATGTATGCATCTATGTATTACACAGTTTAATACATATTTATAAGGGTGGAGACTTTCCCTTCACCACTTATCTAATCCCAAAATAGGTCGCATGCTATTATTAGCCACGCGCCATTACAAAAATAGCCACACATGCAAGTGCACTAACAATAGACTACTGTTAGTTAACTAACAGTATTAGATCTATTCCCAGCTTGTGTCCATGTAAAGCACTTCATAGCTGATCCTCCAAAAATATCCAATGCATGACGCGTAAGTATCCAATCAGTTTGAGTATGCTATCTCCAAAAATAGATCCTTGTCGTGAAAACGGCTAAGTCTCAAACCTATTTCTATTCTTCACGTGTGATCCTTTATGATACTTCTGCACCTTTAAATGTGTTCTATTCTCCTACGTGAACCTTATGTATTTCATTTACTAAGTTCCAGAGTCTGACTGATCAACAGTAGTCCACTGACACATATTGTTTAATATTCCTTTTTTGGTCTTGTTTGTATTCGCAGGTAGTTCCTCCTATCAAAAAGAAAGTTCTTGTAATCAACATTGGATCGAGAAATCAGAACACGTGCACTCTACCTTCCACCTTCATTCACAGGTATTCCTCCTCATCCTTACCTTATCTATTTTTCTCTTATGTACGCACATTATTTAGCGAAACACCCCGAACTCGAAATGACTCCATTTTTTTTCCCGGAAAGGTATAAAAGAGATCTATGCAATGGAAGTGTTAATTTAGATTTTTATTGTATAATTTATTCATGGTTTTCATTTTACTAAATCTTGTCATTTGAATTACACTTTGAGTTATATTTTCTTGTTCCAAACTACTAACACTTTCTGTGTAGCTCCCATGATTACCAAAGATTAAAAAATCAATCTACAACTACTAATCCTTTTTTTTGTAGCTCTTTTAGTCCAAGATATTGGGGTGAAAAATAAAACTACTGATCCAATTTTTTGTAGGGTCTCCTCTTGAATACCCCTTTTGCATTTTTTTTAAATCATTTTTTTTATCATTTAAAAATATAAAAAAAATCAAAAATCTATATATCTTGCATCTTTCATCTTTTGCATGTTTTCTTGTTAAACTCAAAGGTTGGATTTCGTGTATGCTCTCCTCCCATGTCCTTGGAAGATATTAAGGATCAAAAGCAGTCCACATTCTTCCCTTTTTTCATTTCTAGGGGCAACATGAAGTGGATTTCATCACCATGCACTTGTCATAGTCCTAGGGTTCGTGTGACCATGGGCTTCATCTCCATACACATAGACACACCCCGTGTTCTGGTAGGGTATACAAATTCAAGGTCAGATGTTGTTATTGTCTAAGTGTCTACATGTTTTAAGTGTGACGTGAAGTGAGGGGCTTCAACGTCCTAAAACTCGGGCCTTAGACAGCATCCTTGTAATACAAATTCGGGCCTCACGTATGAAAGGTATATAGAGTACTTCCTTAGGAAGCCTTGTTCATCCTAGCATAGGTATCCTTTGGCCACAATCAAGCTATAGTGCAAGGGAAGGAACCACCAAAGATTACATGCTACTTGATCACACATTGACGTAAAGGTGGGCCAACTCAATGAGTGCCATTGTCATGTGTGGTATTGAAAGCAGGCTATAGCTTGTGTTGCACACCCACTTGACTAGTTAGGTTGTGTGTTACATGTGTGTTTCTTGCTTACATATCATTTTGACCACACATTAATCAACCAATCAAACATTAATCAAACAATCAATCAACCCATAAAACCCAATCCATCCATCTAATTACCCCAATATTAACCCCTTTCCTAATCCATCCCATTCACATCTAATCCCTCCATCTTAATCATATCTTACCTACATCATATCCACACCCAATCCTATTCCTAAATCTTATGTAAACCCCCATCCTCATCATGGCTCCCGTCAAATTCAAAACCCCCACCCATCAACCTTTACTTTCCCTCTTTAATCAAAACATCCATATTACAATCCAATCTTTAAAAAACCAAATTATGACACTCACATCCTCTATCCAACAATATCCTAACCCTTACCAAGTTGATACCACCATCCTCACAACCATCCAAAATCTTAACCAAAAAATTCTTGACCTCCAATCACACCTTAGCCAAACATATTCTCACCCATTCTCCCTCACATTCACTTATTATGGTGAGGACATTATTGACATCGACCAAGATGATCCCCCATCTACACAACCAATCACACATAATCATAAATCCACATCATCCAACATCCCTAATCAGCCTCCTTCCTCACACACAATTGATTACATCAATTTTGATCAACTCCAATCATCCCCTTCCACCAATAAAGATCTCTTTTTCGAGCTTTACCAAACTTTAACCAACAATGATTCTTCCACCACACCCTCTTCCAAATCAAAATCAAAATCAAAATCAAAATCAAAATATAAATCAAACCCAAACCTAAATATCCCAAATCACCACCACCACCTAGTAACCTTCTTTTACAATTCACTAACCTATTATTCGAGCCTAATCCTTCATCACCACTATCCACCCCTCAATCCTCCATCCCACAATCTAAATATAAACTTACTCTAATCAAAAGCTATCATACAAGCATCAAAACAATCACTGAATAAACCATCATCTTTGTCTCCCACATAATCATCATCCTCCCTAACTACGAACCTCCTCCTAGGAAGTCCTAAGACCCCCACATCCCCCATCAACCAATGTAATCCCCAACTCCCTCGCATCAAAACATACCATACCATACCTTATACATACCCATCCACATCCAATCAAGATCAAACTAAACCACAATCCTTATCCCCTACATCACATCTTATACCTAAATCCTCACCATCCTCATCATCCTAATCTCATCCACTGAACTTTCTTCTAGATAGTCCTATGTCCCCTCCTCTAACATCTACTTTGGCTCCTAAGCCTCCATCACTTACATCCAACCCCATCCAATCTAGTGTGACTCCTAAGTTTCCCACATCTTCTTCATCCCCTAATCCTAATTCATCCAATGTGGCCCCCATGCAACCTTTATCCTCTCCATCCACATCTAATAAATTTTCCCATCACCAATCCAATCCCAAACCATCCAATGTGACTCCTAAATCACCTCAATATCCCAAATCCAATGTGGTTTCCACACTACCCCCCTCTACCTCAACTCAACCAATATCACCTAAATCTAACCCATCTCCCTTAGTAGCATCTACTCCATCCTTTAAATCTACACCATCCACCTCTCCCAAATTAACCAAATCAAATCCCAAGCCAAAATAAACTACCACTCTAAAACCAGACCAACCTCTTAAAGTGTTATGTTTGTGGAGCCTATTTTCATGTTAGAGTGTTATACACCTTCTATATGTTACACTCGAGTATTTTTACGGCGGTACACCGAAGCAAATTTTCATGGGTGGTTTATTAACCCATGGGTAATGGGTAACCGTTATGGGTTGTTTTTTGGGCCCATGTTTTTTGGTACCCATTGTTTTGTAAAACTGCCTCTTCGGTGTCTATTTATATGGTCTTATGCATATGATAGATGTACAAGCAAATGTATTGCATATGTGTTTTGAATTCAAGTGTGAATTCTGTAGAGTTTGTTGAGCATAGCTCCAAACGGATCTGGGTATTATATTGAGAGAGTGGAGGCTTGTAATAAAATCTAAGCAAGTGATTCTTGGTGGATGTAGCCCAAATTGGGTGAACCACGTTAAATCTTGTCTCTCTGTGTTGTGTTATTTATTCTGCACTTTTATTTGAGATCTGTAATATTTTCTGCATATTAATTTCTACTGTTGCAATTCTGTAAGGGATTATTCCGCATATTTTACCTCTTATTTCCTAACATAAAGCTCCCAAGGCTAATCCTCCATCCAAATCCTAACCATCTAATTGACATCCTAAACCTAAATCCAAATTCAGTCAATCTCCTCCTATCCTACCCACTCCTACACATATCCTACCTAGCCAACCCTTATTACCCACACCATTTCTCTTACCAAGCCCAATCACTTTCACCTCCTTAGGTGACTTTTTGACTACCATATTTCATCATCTTAAAAACTTTAACATGATCATTCACCCACCCATCAAAATTCATGATCCTAACCTTCCCAAACCATCTTGTTATAGGGACCATTATTATTGTGACTTCCACCGCACCCATGGACATTCACTTAATCGATGTCTACAATTCCAATCTTACGTCCAAAACCTATTTAACCAAAAGATTCTTTTCCTTGTACCTCTTTATCCATCATCTTTTTATCCTTGTCATAATAAACAATCTGAATTCAATCCATCCCAACCATCCACAAATCCAAATAAATCCAACAAATCCAAAACTCCCCCCACCTAAACCTCAACCAAATCCAATTCTAAGTTTGGCCCCTTAGCGAATAAGAAAATAAACATCCCCCAACCTAATGGTGAGAACATCACTTCATCCTCTTCCATATCCACTAACTTCTATATAGCTAAAAAGATTTTTGCCAACATCAAACATCATGGTAAATGCTTAAGCATCCTTACTCCCATCGCCCAACCTCCCAACTCTGTATAATTAGGCTTAGGCTATAAACCTCTCACTAACAATACCCAATCACAAATTGATCCCACCAATCCTCTTGAACATCCCATTAATACATCTACCAATCCCCCATCCCCTAATCCCCCTACACATCCCAAACACCTAAAATTGGATTGAGCATTTAGGTTGTCCTAGGCACATGGATATTCTTTCCTCATCCCTCCATCCTCATCTTCAATCCAATCCATCTTCATAAATGCTCAATCGACTTAATTGCACATGATGTAAGGCATTAGTACCTATTATGCTTGTGTGACCTTGGTCTATCCTTACTATTAACATCTAAGACCAATCATATCTTAAAGATCCAATCACTTAATCACACATCTTAATTAACTTGTGGTGAAGACCCTTGGGTACATCTTATGACACTCTAGCCAATGTTTCTACTACACATCTCCATCCCCCCCATCTATCCACTTGTGATTATAAACCCCTAGAGGTCTTAAGAGAGTGGATCATAAAAATATCAAAATATCAATATCAAAAAATCAAAAATCATGTCAAAATTCAAAATATCAAATAAAATCCACCTCAAGACTCTCTCTAGGGGTGCTTCTAGCAACTCTACCGAGGCTATGGACTCCTGGGTGGTAGTAGTGTAATGTTATGACAAGAATTAGATGTATCTTTGTCAGGACTATGCACACTTGGCTGGTAGTGGAGCAATGCATGGCTTAAACTTCCATTCACCTTCCTTCAACCTACTTGACTTAATCACTCCATATACATTTGCTAGTTTGTCTTCACACACTACCCATTAAGTCTTTACTTCAAGAATTAATTAACTATCACTTTTTCACGCACTTCATCTCGAAGATACATTGCATTTGTATGTTTCCAAGTATTTCATAGGCCTTGGTCACACTCTTTTTTTAGTCCCAAATTTATTTTACAACATGTGTTTTTAAGCTCATCTTTTGTCCATCATCCATTTTTAACCATCCATCCTTTGCATCCATCATCCATGGGCAATCGATGATCATATTGCTTTATCCTATCCACTCTTTTGCTTCCTTTAACATGTCATCATTATGACTAGGGGAAAATTTATAATCCACTGGGGGAACCATCCCTTACTCTACACTTGGGGGCACAAAAATAGACTATCATCCATCATCCCACCTTTTACCAGGGGACCTATCTTATCCTCCTACCTTATCTGATCGACTAAGTCATCACCTGGTCCCATATCCTACCTTATCATAACCCTCATCCTATCAAACCTCCTTTATCTTATCCAACCAATCCTTTTATCCCACATCCTTTATACTATCCAAAATCATCCCTTTATCCCACATCCTTTATCCTATCCAAAATCAGCCCTTTATCCCACATCCCTTATCCTCTCCAAAAATCCCTATCCACATCAACCTTAGGAATTATAGGATAAAGTCACCTCCTTTCAAAATTGAGTCACACTCCCCTTGGTCCCTTTTTGAATAGCCAACTTAAACATATTCACATAACCATAACCCTTTTACCCCACATTAATATTAGTTTAATTATTTATAATTAAATTAATACTCATCCTAACTTCATTCATTATTTAATTACCTTAATTAAAACTAATTTCCACCTCACCTAGACACCTCATCATAAACCTATTCTTAGCATGTTTCCCTTTTACTAGGACTCAATATTCACTCACCATAACTAACTAAGACTTAGTCCTACCTACCTTAATTAACTAAGACTTAGTTCAACCCTAAAATCACATGCCTATTCATCCTCTAACCACATTCCCAGTTATCTAAGTGCAAAATCCTGTTTTGATCCACGAGAATAGATAGAGTTGGCCAAGAGATTGCCAAGATCTGTCATTTTTAGTAAACCTAGGATTTCCCGCCTTAACTGACATTGGTCAACCCTAATTTGACACCGATCACCCTAAACCATCGTCAGTTACCATATATTCATTTTGGTAACCTTGTTTGAGAGGTTGGCCACATTCTCAAGTTTTTGGAACAAAGGAGATCTACATGCAAGAAAGAACCAGAGCCCTTTCACACATCCAGACAGCCATAGCCAACACCAAGACAGATCCGAAGGTATTTGCATTCATGGTAGCATTCCAGGAAGCACTGTCGCGGCACTGAGCACCATTCCACAGATCAACCATCACCATCATCCAACCATCAAATCTACAAACACCAGTAAGTGTATCTCTAACCTACATCATTTCATACTTATTCAGATTACAAAGTTTCTTCATCTCTGTTTATCAACATCTATTTACATTTTTCATCCCACCCTTGTTACCTTCCTATGAATCCAACCATTCCATCACCCACAATCATTTAATCACCTATACTTGATTCCTGAATACCTCTGAGTACCCCAACACCGTTGCAAACCTAACTATTTTCCTCACACTCACCACCTTACCTCAAAAGGGTCTTAAGCCCCCATTTATTTAATTTCTACCATCTTTCCTTAATCATCGTCGATTCCCTCTTAACCGTCATCGGTCATACCTCACCGACGTCGGTCTCTATATTTGGTAATCCTGGAAATAACATAAACTTAAAAACCTATATCCAAGAAACCCAAGCTACCCAAAATCTGACCCTGACCTATTCCAACACCTTGACTACCTACCCTACTTCTAGATCTGATCATAACCTAGCCTGTTATATTAGATTTGCTTATTGTATTTGGATGAGATACCTAAATCATATCAACTACAGTAGGACATTATTTATTTACGACATTTCTTACATTAAGTTGTATTAAATAGTGGGTTGACTGCCACCAAGGAAGTACCACACTTCTTCGATCTAGCACACGATAGGCAGCCCACTGATATATATTGTTTAACTCTCTTTTGTGGTCTTGTTATGTATTTCAGGTAGTTCCTCCTAGCCAAAAGGAAACTCTCACGGTCATCATTGGATCAAGAAGTCAGAAATGTGCACAACCTTTAAACCAACCATCACAACAGGTATTCCTCCTTGGCCCATCACCTTATCTGTTTTGTCAAATCCATAAAGAAAGTGGTGAAACATTTTGGCACGCCCGGTGGGACCCATCAGGGGTTATTTTGCATTTTATTCATTCCTAGGTGAAAGTTGTGTGTTTGTTTCCCTTTTGAAAAGCTTCCACATTAATTTTCTTCTTTGAAATCTTTCCCCTCTTTCTATTGTCTAAAAGCAATCATGTTTTTGGTGCTTTAAAAAGAATACATCTTTCTTTCATTAGCATTGCATTAGTGAAAGAGCATCCCTCTTCCTGTTCATCACTTGCTACATCAAATATCACATTTTGATTTGGGTTTAAAACACTTGCATGGCATTTTGATTTGTTGCATTATATCTCACATTAAAACTGAGGGAAACCTATACACTGGAAGTCATGCCCAGATGATGGTTGACACAACTGAATCGTAGGAAGCACATTCTCTCTTCTCTTTCTTTTCCAAACTACACAAAATTGGAATTTACACATCTTCTTAAACAACATCTTACCCGAAAGAGACTGTCAATGATCACACGATCAGAGGATTGACAATGGACACCCAGCTGGTTATCTGTGTCTAGTCATCACCTCAGAGAAAGGCCCACCCCCACCAAAACATAACCTGAAACCTCACCTTTAGAATTTCCTTCTTCGTAGGAAGCCTTCCCAACCAAAAACTCTATTCTGAATTCACGAGTTAGTCCTTAAATAACATAAGCTAAACACACTAAATTCACTTGTAGGATTACATGTTTTTCTTAGCTTTGTTCTTGACTTGTGTTTTGAGGTGTGAGGTCGTATTCTCCATTTTTCTTTCCTTTCACACTCCATAATCATAGTTGGTGTATTCTGACTATTTATAAGTGTGTCAGGACTCATTTTTTTACCATATTCAGACTTTTGGGTTGGTGTCTCATTCAACTTTAATTCACAAAAAGAAAATTTTCTTCATTCTACAGATTTCACAGTAACCGGCATCGGTTTACATCTAACCGTCATCGGTTTACCTGACCGGTGTCGGTTCCCTGTGCTTTTGGTCAGTTTACCCAAAGAGCACTCATCTCATCTTCTTCTCTATTTAAAATCTCTAGACATCACCATATCCTCTGCATTCTGATATTATTGACTAAATATAGCTTCCACAGTTGATTTTCCTCAGTTTCTGTCTCACTTGCTCAAATTGTTGCTTTCCCACAGTAACTGGCATTGGTTACTGTGATCGTCATAAGTCACCTAGTAACCAGCATCAGTTGGCCTAATCGGCATCGGTCCTTCTATTTTTATTTTAATCAAAGCACCTTCCAGTTCACCTCTCATAATCAATTATTTTCCATCCCTACTATTTTTTGTGTCATTTACAGAATACAGTCTTACCAGGTCAACACTTATTCACATGGTGTTGACTCATAGCCAAACTAATGCCCTCATATTTCATGCCAGCCATCAGCCACTCCCACCTAGTCCATCACCGTCATCCATCCTATCACCTATGGATCTGACTCAGCTTATCCCCATTGCTACCGGTGACGAGGAGTTCACAAGACTCCTTGATCAGAACCCTGTGGCCCTACAATACTATCTCGCCCATTCATCCACCCGGGACTCCTCAGCATAGTTAATATATGACATGGTTGTATCTATCCCTCCTACTCTCACCCCCACCTCTATGTCAGCTAGCACCAGCTTGGCACTACCGTCATCCACTTTACCACCTATGGTGTCTCAGCTAGGTCCCACAACCGCTATAACTACAGCATCTATGTCATCTATCACACCTGCGACATCAGTGGTTCCTCCGACAACCACCTTAAGTATAGCCCCATCTACACCTGCTACCTCACATATACCTATTACATCACAACCACCTCCGGTGTTAGCAACCTACACCCCTTTCCAGAACCTCATCCTTTCTATCCCACAGTCCTTACCCCCAATCACCACTAGAGTTGTTACGACTACCCCACCCACTTACACATACTACCAACAACCCCCAACCTCATCTATCACTTATTTTGGCTATGTGTCACCTACATCTATTCCTCCTACATAGTTCTCATACTCAGCACCACCATACACTAACATACCACCCACCTCATACATTCAGCATCAACCCCCTTTTTTCTGCAGGGGCACCCATTCATCACAACCTACCAACGACCTCATTAAGATGATGATGGAAAAGATGCAGACCTTAGAAGCATCTGTTTCTGGCTCCCGTAATTCTTTAACTTATGATGAAATATGTAATGAGCCTATCCATCCATCTATTCCCATTCCCCTACCATGTGCATTGGGAAATGCCTAAATTCAATCGCTTCAACAGTAAAGAAGACTCGCAGCAACACTTGCGGTCATTCAAACATGGGTGCTACCTAATCGCCCATGATGACACTTTGCTCCTACAAACCTTCCCAATGTCCTTGACAGGACCAACATTGGATTGGTATAGTGGACTACCTAGACATTCCATTTATTCCTTTAATCAAGTAGCCCAAGATTTCTTAGACCATTTTTCAATCAATGTTATCAAGAAAGTCACCATGACCGATCTCTATTCAACCTGACAGTATGAAGATGAATCTATCGCATATTTCGTTGTCCTGCTGGTGGAGTCTTATCAACCAATTAACATTCCAACTACCTCAGACTGAACTTATTGAGTTGTTCACTAGAGCTTGTGTCTAGACACATCTCACCAACTCTATAGGTAAAAACCTTTCGAACCTTTGACAAAGCATTCACCATGGCATAAAAGCTAGAAATTATGCCATTGAAGACAAGAAAATTCAATTACGAAACAAGAATGACCCATTCAAATCAAATGATTCTTCTTCATCTTCAAAACCTCAAAATAACTATTCAAAGCTCAAAGGATCTACCAATGTGGTAGTCCTCAAGGTAGGACCATCTCATCCTTCTAATCAAGCCCAACCTTCTTCCAATCTTTCCCCTGTCTAGGCCTTTCAGCTCCAACAGGAACAATGGAAGTACACTTCAATTGGAGAGCCCTATTCTTCAGTCTTGGAAAAGCTTCTTAAAGTTGGAGCCATTACACTTCCTCCCATAAAACCTCATACAGGTTTCGATCCTACCCATCCTATGCCTGCATGGTATAAAGAACATGACTACTATAATTACCATCATGTCAAAGGCCATAGTGATGGTAACTGCATAACTTTTAAGAACATTTTCCAAGAGATGATAGATAATGGAGACCTTGTCATGGACAACCCGAATGCACCGGAAAATCAAAATTTGTCACATCTTTAAAAATTCATTCCCTAACCATAAACCATCATCTAATCAAAATAGTGAACCTTCATCTAGTGACAACAATGTTCATGAAGTCCCCGTGGTTTTTGATATCATACCATTTGTTCCTCAAATCCCACCTATTTCGTCTACTGAGGGAATTCTGGCACGAGCCCCTCTACCCATAGAGGAGCATACCTCTTCCACTCCTTAACCCACAGAGGAGTCCCCTTCATCTCTTCCTTCACCCACAAAGGAACCCACACTTTCTACCAATGTCATTTCACCATCTACCTCACAACCTACCAAATAGTCAACACTTTTAATTCTCCCATCCACAGGAGAATCATCATCACCTTCTCCTCCACCAAGGGAGAAGTCTACATCACCCCACCTATTATCTCTCCTACCCATGGGAGACTCATCAGACATGCCACTACCTATTGGGGTAAATCCCCCCTCAGCATCCCAGAACCCCATTGACATGATCTCGAACTCTTTTACCTACAGAGTCTGAGGCTAGCCAATTCCCTGTCTCACAGACATATTTTATAGGGATTGCCACCAAACCAATTCCATCCTCTTCTTCAGTAGTCTCATTTTCAAGCTGGCTGATCACTTGGATTACGTTGATAATTCCATGCTCTGGGGACATCTTCGGCTCCCCTTTTCAACCCAAATGCAAATGTTTCCTGAAGATACTTCCATGATCTACCCAAGGGTATTTTCAGCAACCAGATCAGCATTGACCATGCCTATTGAAATGGCTTCTTCTTCATCATCTCTACCTACATCTAAACCTTTACCCGCAAACAAAACCATTCCAAAACCTAAAAACCTACCCACACCTATCTCCTCACCCGTATCTAGACCCATCACTACCTTGGGTGTCATGCCGACATCAAGCCTTACTCACCCACCTATCAAATTGGACTTAGCAGCATCATCTCAAACCCACACCAACATTATCCCTCCACCTAAAAAGAAAACCCAACCTTCTAGGCCGCATACACCAGTCTCACCTACCACACCTTTGTCACCTTCCCCCTTTCCATCCATCCTAGGGCCCCATCCATCAACCCTGATCAAACAGTCTCCTACCCAAGGCTAGTGAAAATATAAACAACCTACTACTACATCATGAGCCTTTGTTACACCTCATTCACCCCAAAACCAAACACCCTCACCCTCACATGTGCACTTCTTACCACCTATACCTCCACAAGTTACTATAACCCCAACCTTGCCTATACGAACTTCAACCCATGCCATCTACCCAACCTCTACCAACCACCTCCACCACAACTCAGTTGCCCCCATGGGTAACCCATCCTCTTCCACCATCTACTTTCCCTTCTACATCCCGTACTCCCATGTCACCTTTACCCAAGAAGGTGCAACCCAAAGATAAGAACCCACTACCCTCCAATAAGGTAGTCAAACCAACAAAACCTTCCATCACTAGCTCTTCTACCCCACCTTTACCCAAGCAGATGCCAACAAAACCTAAGACCATACCACTTACCAAACTAGTGGACCAACCCATTCCCCCTCCTATAAATCCTCTTCCCTCACAATCATCCACACCTTTACCCAAACCCACACTCACTTCCCATTGTGATCCATTAGCAGGGTCCTACGCCAACATTTTAACTAATCTCTTAGAGACTTCCATCATCACATTACCGCCCCTTTGACCTTACGATCCTCTCAAACCCAAACCAAAAGGGTTTGATGAAACCAAGATTTGTGCCTATCATCGTGTGTCAGGACATGATGTAGAAAATTGTAAGGCTCTAAAGACTGTTCTTCTCCAACTTTTTCCTCCTGAACAAAATTTTGATGATGATGACCTTCTTGATGAGGACCATGTTCCACCTTCACCTGTCACCACACATCATCATCCTTTACCCATTCAGCGATCAGTATCTCCACCCCCATAACCATTTTATCCACCTCCAAAATTTGAGATCAACATGGTCCATATTAGAGAGTTGGCCAAATCACCACCCAAATTTCAGTGCACCCTACTCATTTCACAAGGCTCTTATCCACCCCTAGTAGTGTTTTTTCCCTCATGTCATTACACCTTTCATGGCACACCCTCTCCATCCACCTCCCCTCATATTAACATGGTTCATGTTGTCACCCGCACTTAGAAAGACAAAGGTAAATAAAAAGAAACTAACCCATCAACCAACCCCATGTGCCCAATATACCATCTACACCCACACCCAAAATCACCATCCGAGGACCTACATACCCTATCTCTGATGGGGTCTCCCATCACAAATGATAAAATAATTACATTAGTCTCCTCTAAAGATGTCATTTGTATGATCTCGTCCAAACTTCTGAATCTCATAGACAAGCCCTTATTGAGGTTTTACAATCCATTGAAGTTTTACCCAATGACCCCACACCAATGGCCTCCATTATTACCCCTCACCATGTGGCCTCACTTACCAAATCATCTCCTTATTCTACCCCCATGCCTACTTCTCAAGTCACTGCCCTCAGTCTCTCTGATGAGGATATTGTACCTCTCCAGTCAGATGACCTTGATCCCACCCTTTTCATTTCCATCTATATCGATAACATACATGTACAACATGTCATGATCAATGGTGGTGCTAGCATTAACATCATCTCCTCCCACACGCATACAATCAAATGCATATCCCTTCTAACTGTATGCATAATAACCTAGTTATGTTGCACTCCTTCAATGATGCCATTACCTCCACCCTTGGCACCATTATCCTTCACGTTCGCGTAGGCCCTCACACTGTCCCAGAACTATTCTATGTCTTAGAGGGAGAGTTCCAGTATAACCTATTGCTCGTAGACCTTGGATTCACATCATGGGTTGTGTCCCTTCAACTTTACACTGTTGTGTAAAATTCAAACATGAAGGACATAACTATACCATCCCCACTGACCCATCACCATTCAAAACTTGTAACATGTTGTACCAACCCAACGATGTACTTGTACCAGTCAAGGCATCTGCCACTACCCCCACTTCTCCTTCACCCACAAGCCCATCAACCAATGTTTCCGCCACCTCTCCCACATATAATTCTCCTATTCCTACTACTCTGCCTCAGCCTCTGTAGCTGACCCTCTACTTCCCAACCAACCATACCCCTCCTACCCAATCATCTAGTGAATCATCTATCCCTCCACCCACATATCGACTACTGATCCCTTAGAAGGTGTTTTTCAATGCCTCACTCTGGGGGAGTACCTGCCTATACAATATCAACACATTCCTCACTCCACAAGAGTATGGAAACCTATGCCAACACCCTAGTTATGACTACCACATAGGTGAGGTTTTTCCTTATGGTCCTCCCCACCTTCACACTAATCTAACATATGGGGGACTTGATACTGCCACTTATTCACCCAAACCTCCATCCCAAACATGATCATTTTCATCTGACCTCCAATCCCTTACTAATCACCTCTTCTCCCACACTTTCCTTCACCGTTGCACATGGAAAGGCTTTGGTTTCAGTTTTTATGAACAAGGCCACCATACTATCATTTCATGTACCACATGTAAACACAATGATCGCAGTGGTATTGGCTTTTCCACACCACCTTCCAAGAAGGCCCACGTTGACCTCATTGAGGAAGACAAACCTTCTTCACCCCATTCACCAATGTCACCACCTTCACCCACGGAGTCCATAGATCCCAAATCTATTCCTCCTAACTTTTTTTTTCATAAACACATTTCCTTGGGACCTCTGATTTATCAACGTGATGGCGAGGCTCCCTCTTCTCTTCCCTTCTTGTATCCTGACATGATCGATGATGATACACCTTCTATTAACATCGTTCAATGTCAGGATGATGAGTCTATCCTCACCTACCTTGGTGCAGAAGATTCTTATATTCATCGGTCATTACCTTCTGAGACACAAACCATGTTGAATGAATCAACTATCGAAATCAACATTAACACTCAGGATGACCCGCACATTCTAAAGATAGGCCAATATTTAGATGTTGTTGAACATGAAGCTTTTACTTCTTTCCTCCAGGACCATAGCAACGCTTTTGCTTGGTCCTATGCTGATATGCCCGGTATTGACCCAAACATTGTGGTCCACAATATTGTAACCATTCCTGATGCCAAACCCATAAAACAAAAGCTGCGGAAAATGCATCCTCACATTGCTCTTCTTGTCAAAGAAGAACTTCAATGCCTTCTCTCATTTCCTTCATCCTACCCATTGACTATCCCCAATGGATTTATAACATTGTTCCTATCACAAAAGTGATAGGGGGACTCTGCATTTACATGGATTTCTATGACCTCAACCTCGCTTTCCCCAAAGACGATTTTCCTCTACCATGCATTGACCAACTAGTTGATCTCACCACCGGCCATGAGATGCTATCACTCATGGATGGTTTCTTGGGTTATAATAAAATATTACTCGCTCCAGAAGATCAACACAAAAACTACCTTCATCACTCCTTGGGGGACCTTCTGCTATCGAGTCATGCCTTTTGGCCTTAAAAATGCTGGTGCCACATATCAGCGAGCCATGACTTATATCTTCCATGACATCATGCATCACATATTGGAATATTACGTAGATGACCTTCTTTCCAAATCCAAACATCAGGCTGAACACCTAACAGTCCTTAAGGTCATCTTTGAACCACCTCATCAAGTATTGTGTTCACCTTCAACCTAAGAAGTGTGTCTTTACGGTACTTTCAGGAAAACTCCTTGGTTTCATCGTTTCTTTGCATGACATATAAGTCAATCCTACTAAAGTAAAGGCTATTCTATAAATGCCTCCACCTACTAATCTCCGTCAACTTTGAAGTTTGCAAGGTAAGTTGCAATCTATTTGTCATTCATATCACAAATTTCCGAACCATTGTCAACCATTTCATCATCTCCTAAAAAAGGATGTCTCATTCAAATGGGATGATGAATGTCGCAAAGCCTTTGATGCCTTAAAACATTACCTTCTTCAACCACCAGTGCTCATTCCTCCTAAGGATGACCAACCATTTTACCTATACATTTCTACTACTGACCATTCCCTAGGTGCCATGCTCGCTCATCGCAAAGAGCAACACAAAGAGCAAGTGGTTTATTACATAATCCTTACCCTTTTGGACTATGAAACTAGATACACCCATGCTGAAAAACTTTGTTTAGCCTTAGTTTTTGTCACCACCAAATGCTTCGTCATTACCTGCTCAACCAAAAAACCTTTGTTCATCACTAACACTGACCCTCTACATTACATGTATGCCAAACCCTACCAACATCAGTGTGTTGCACGTTGGCTCATGCTTCTTGCAGAACCTTGACCTCGAATTTATTCATAAAAAATCCATCAAAGGCCAAACCATCGCTAACCAGCTTGCAGATGCACCCATCTCTAGAAATCAACCCTCTAACTTTGATTTTCTGGATGAATCCATAGCTACCCTCTCCTTGGATGATACCACTTACCAAATGACCCTCTTCTTTAATGGTTCCAAGTGTCAGCATGGGGATGGTGCTGGTGTTATCCTCATTCCTCTTGGCGGTGAACCCATGCCTTTATCTTTCAAACTGGATTTTGATTGTACAAACAATATCACCGAATACGAAGCACTCGTATTGGGTCTCCAGGCTACTTATGCCTTAGATGTTAAGTCAATTAATATCTTTGGTGATTCCCAGCTAGTTGTAAACCAAGTCAATGGTATATACCAGTGTTGTAATGAAATACTTCAAAAGTATAAACATCATGTAGACATACTTTTGACTACCTTTGACCGTTATGAACTTCAAACCACCCCACGTTCTACTAATAAATTTAAAGATACCATGGCCTGTCCTAGCTTCTCAGATACCCTACTTCGCCTACTGACTCAAAAATATTTGTCACAATACGAAGGTTGCAATCACCCTCTTATTTACCTTGTGAGGTCCACTCCGTCGGAACCATTGCACCTGACCCATGTGACCTTTGGCATAAGCAATTTGCAGACTACCTTTCCCTTTCCATTCTACCTCCTGATCTCACTCATAATGGACAACGTGCCTTTCTTAAAAGTGTCTCTCACTATGTCATCATGGGTGGTTTCCTTTATAAGCATGGCTTCGAAGATATTCTCTTACGATGCCTTACATGTTTTGAAATTCCCTACACCATCAAGGAAGTTCACGACATAATTTGTGGAGGTCACTTCAGTGGCTTAGCTATCGCTAAATGCATTCTTCATCCTTGGCTATTACTAGGCCAACCCTAAACCATGACTATTGTGACTATGTCAAACATTGTGTGAAATGCCAGCAACATGTTAATCTTCATCACACACCTAGTCATGCCTTACAGGTCACACGAGACCTTTGGCCTTTCTCTCAATGGGGTTTGGATCTTGTCAGAGAGATCAATCCTCATTCTTCACAGTGCCATCAATGGATTATAACCGCTACTGAATATTACACTAAATGGGTAGAATCCATTCCCCTCATTTCTAAAAAAGCCGAGAAAATATGTGAATTCATCAACCATCACATCATTTGTCACTTTGGTGTTCCTCACCGCCTCATCACTGATAATGGAAAGCAATTCAAAAACAAAACCCTATGAAATTTGTGTGACGCTTTTGGCATTCAACTCAGTTTCTCATCACCTTATTACCCACAAACCAATGGCCAAGTAGAATCAACCAATAAAACCTTGAACAAAATTCTTATGAAAGTAGTTGATGATACTTGGAAGGATTGGCATACACACATTCCTTTCGCCTTGTGGGCTTATCGCACTAGTATTCACACTTCGACATTTGCCACAACATTTTCTCTAGTCTATGGTACCGAGGCTGTCTTGCCTCTCGAAGTCCAAATTCCATCTCTCTGCATCTCACTACAAGACATGCTCAATGGCGATGATTTTCACCAGGACCATTTAGCACAACTTGAGTTGTTAGATGAACATCGTCTCAATGCTCTTGACCATCTCCAAATCTACCAAAAATGTATCAAGCATGCCTATGAAAAATGTTTCCATGAACGCACCTTCTAGTTTGGTAACCTCGTCCTGAAGGAAAATCAACATGTAACCAAAGAAGAGAAAAGTAAACGGGGAAAAAAATTCTCATAGTTGGATTGGACCCTATATCATTACTCATGCATATGGATCAGGTGCTTATCATTTGTCTTCACTCAAAGGTAAACCTGAACCTGAGCCCCTCAATGGCTTGCATCTTCAGACCATTTTATTGTTGAACATCAAGTCCTATATCACCTTCTGTCTATTGACTTGCTTCCCTTGAGTGTTATTCACCCTCCATTTTACCTATTTTGAGGATCAATGACTAAACAAGAATCATGTGATTACCCGTCACCTTTCAGCCTTATCTTCAATATGAGTACCAATGACTCTACTCATAGCATGATTCTCATGGATACTTTTCATCTTTTTTCAAAGATGGAATCCCATGGTCGTTCGTCACTTGAAACCATCTCTTTCATAGTTAACCTCTCGGTACTATGGTTTTGTCTTTTAAACAAGAACCTCATCTTCCTCTATAGTCTTGTCCATGACTTAAACATCCAAAAACAAAATAGGATGCAACTCCTTGAGTCAAAATTCCAGCAAAAAGATGACTCCCTCAAAAAGGACATCTCTTCTCTCTATCTTACCGCTATAAATAGACTGCTCCCTTGAAGGACAACTATATAAAGTCATTACAAAAATACAATAAAAAATGTTCAGAAGCTTCTCGCATTGATCAACTTCACGAAGACCTCAAGGAGATAATATACTCATCCCATATAGACTTCCTGCATTGATCAGTCTATCAAAAACAAAAAACAAATGAAGAAAATGATAACTTTTTGTCATGGACTTGCCTATTTTTGATCATGGGTTTCTTTCCAGGTAAACATGTTATCATACACTAAGTTACGCTAACCACCCACTTTCACCTCATTTGCTTTTCACCCTAATTTTCTTGCTACTCAAGGGACTTTCCACAACCGCAACATTTCGTGATCATGTGACTTCCTTCACCCTTAGAATAGTCCATTATGCAACGCCTTTAGGGTGTCACGTTTATAAGTCAATCTTCGATATGATAGACTCATTAAGGTTCTTATCAATTAGGCGGCTCTTTTACTACCTCTTACCATTCACCTTCCTCATTACTTATTGATTACCCTATACAGGACCAGACCATTGACACCTACATTTTAAAATTTAAACAACTCAACCATGCCTATCACCTAAGAATTAACCATGCTTGTCACCTAAGACTCAACCATGCCTATAACCTCAACTCAACTGTGCCTATGACCTAGACTCCATCATACCTAAAACCTACCAACCCACTCCTCTACCTCATCATACTCTTCCCTAGCTTATAGGAGAACTACATCGATCCTAGAGGCCCCTTTTCGTCGGGGCTATGTAGGTAACACTCCTAAGGGCATGGGGCCCTTGAGAGGTTAGCTCAGCCACTCTTTACCCTAACCAATTTCCCCTTCATTTTCCTATTCACATTCTACCTTAGTTAGTTTCCATTTTATATCAACAATTGGAAATTAAACCAAACAAGCACCAATTAACAACCATTTTTACCACATCATCAAATCATTTCATTTAATCATTTTTATATTTCCACCATAGCAAATATTTGGAAATTTAAACCATAACATGCATATATATCACCATTTGTCTCCCATGTTACCAATAACTTGGACATTAAATCAAAATTAAAAACAAGACTCTGCCATGCCTAACTGGCTTGACTCCATCATGCCTAAACTGACCTGACTCCACCATGCCTAAATGACCTGAATCCATCATGCCTAAACTGACTTGACTCCATCATGCCTAAATCGACCTAACTCCATCATGCCTAAATTGACCTGACTCCATCATGCCTAAACTGACCTGACTCCATCATGCCTAAACTGACCTGACTCCAGCATGCCTAAATCAACCTGACTCCATCATGCCTAAATTAACCTGACTCCAGCATGCCTAAACCGACCTGACTCTGTCATGCCTAATCCACCTGGTTTTCACCCATATGCATATAACAATGACAAATTTTACAACATAAACACAACATCATACCATAAATTTCACCATCTTTATATAAATCATCTGAATTTGTGTGTCCATACATAGTTGTAACACATAACTCATAACCAATACACATGCCTCTCATATACAGGACTTCTTCGGCATGCAGGCCGATATAGTAACTTAAAAGAATTCATAAAAATCTCATGTACATCCTCATTATCTTCAACATGCATGCCGATATAAATTAAAAATATACAAAAATCTATATCCTGGACATATATGGTGACTAATTTTCACCCCACCTGATATCCATGCATGGTTATCATCTATCAAGATCCTCCTCTCCTCTAGCCTAGTGCGCCCTGCTGCCATCTCTCTGCACCTGTATGGGTCTAGCCCTCGCCTTTACCTAGATCTTGATAAAATAAGTCTATCCTCCATGAGATGGTCGCCTCTCCCTGACCTGTTTCTATGGGCTCAAGTTGGCGACCCCATGTACTCTCTGCACTATGTGTGTCAAGATCTGGTCCTCTTATTCGAGGCCTGTTATACCTTGTACTCCGCATAGGAAGGGACGTCTATCACTCACGAAGCAGTCAAATGATCCTGGTAGTACCTGGCCTCATTGCAGAGCATCCCTGGACCTAGCAGTGATAGAGGTATTGTCTGTGGTCTTTCCTTTTTTGGTCTGCAAACCCTGAAAAAAATAGAAGGATAGAAACCTATTTTGCTACTTGCCTATACCATTTGGAAAGTACCTACCGGGAAGATTGTATGGAGTGTACTAACTTAAAGAGGTGTACTTAAATTTCAATGCTGGTTCAAATCTCTTCGATTAATGTGTTCATTTTTAAAAAAGCACATTGTGTATACATTTTGATCTCTACATGCATTATCCAGCCTTCGCTATGCTTTGTCTATTGACATCGAATTTTTCTCTTTTCTTGCATTTTGGTCTTTAGTTACAGGACCGCTGCCCTATGTTAGGCGGCGGTCTTGTGACTTTCACCCAGTGTTTAAGGCATTGGTATTGTAAGGGTGCATTTTCTATAACTGAGTTCCGACACCTATTAACCAAATTCCATTGTATAAATTCAAGTGGCGCTAACATTTCTCAACCACTCTTACTTGCATTTAAGTTTTAAATAAAAATGCTAAATAACAATTTCTCTTTGTTTATAATAGAAGAGTTCAATTCAAACTTACCCTTTGGTAAATCAAAATGCTATAAATACTAAGCTTATTTATAAGCAAATGGCCCCTCTCCCTCTATGAATTATTATTCAGATGTGTTTTGAAAGTTCTTAGAATAAAATCTCAACAAGTTTAGATTTTGTAAAGCTTTCAGCCTCTTAGTTCAAGGCTACATAGTTCTGGTTCTAGATCATGTCAATTTGCAATCTTGATTCTGCTTAGAATTATATGTTGTTGTTTTTTCATAGGAAGTATAAGTCTTATAGATTTCAATATACTTGCATTGTATCCATGTAATAATCCCACTAGGAATTGAATAGTCAAGCTATGTTCTCTTGCACTATCCCTCTCCTACTTGCATTTTGTTTGGCTTACGTCCAAGCTACCACTGTTCGAACATCTTCTCCTATTGCTATTGTCACATTCCCACTTTTCTATATTCATGAGAACACAAAGGAATGAAGAGATCACACTGAGGGTAAAATTCATGATACATACTAGATTTTCTGCTGTTCTGTAAACTCTAGGTTTGAACTATCGAAGTTGTAGTTACAAATATATAAAATAGAATAGCAAATCATTTTATTTGTAGTTAAGCTTGCTTTTAGTATTACCAGAGGAAAGCTAAAAATGGGGAATGATAGCTTCTGAGAAGCTGTGATTTATTCCTCACTTCTGAGGTAAGATTGAAGGTCTTTCAATTAAATTAGTTAGTTATTTAATATTTAGGATAAGTTCACAAGTGCATAGGTAAATAGCTACATCGGGCTACCTTGCTTGTTTTAATTTTGTTATTAGATTAATTGTCCGTTGTTTGAATTGTATTAGAATAGTTTCTCTTTAATTTTGTTCAAATTCATATCTTTGAAAATACAAAAAAAAAAAGAATATAAGCATAGCATAGATTTATTTTCGTAGTTATTTTACTTATTTCAGTTAAAGTTAGATTATCAATTGTGATGACAATTACGGGACCCAGAGAGCCCAGGGGTTACATATTCCAACCAGATAATACCTCAGCCAAATCTCTTCACAACATTAACGTATTGATATAGATCAAGGTCTAAGGATTCACATCTTTGTAAACAACCATAAACCCATAAGCAAGGCAGTGAGACAATTGAGAGAATTGAATATTGAAGATTGACAAAGCATACGCATTCTGGTCAAGTCAACCCAACAATAGATTGCCTTAATAGGATATCCGCATGACCATAGAAGAACCCAAAAGAGAGCAAACATTTGGTTGTGATTCATTAGTTTTGCAGCCAAACTCAAGATACCTTCTCATTGACATAGACACAGGCTTACGTATACAAGTTGCTAGAACACCCGTAAGATATTCTGAGAAGATCGCACAACTCTTGGTATTAAACATAGAAGCTAAAAAATCATATGACTATTAGATAGTCGTGAAGAAGAGATTGATTCTTCACATGACCATAACAGGACCAAAACATACCATGAAATCATTAGTTGTGATTCTCCAGGTCCCACAACCCAACCGGGCCTGCATAATCAATCAAACATTGACATCAGTTTACATGCCTCTCAGTATTTAGATCTTCAACACTCCCACGCAGGATATTATAATCACAAATTTCTGTGTTAAATAGAATTCAATCAGGCTATCTTTTCAAATGGCCGATTAGACAAGAAAATCATACAATAGTTTCCTGTAAATCTAGGATGACACCTCATCACTACCACCTTGTCCATGACAAAGTCTCATCTGGAAATACACATAAGCACCTAAAGGTCACTTTCCATGCATCCAACAAGCCGATAGATAGGATCTAGATAGATCTCGACATTTTGGAGCCTCCAAGTAGCTATTAGTATCCATGAGCTAGATCACATCTCACCTAATTTAGTCTTAGGAGAGCTTTCTTTGTCTTGCGACTCACATTTATCCTCTCACTATTGCCTGTTGAGGATATAAGATTATCCCAACTAGTTTGTCACAATGATCTGGTATACATTTCATTTCCACCGGTTATCTCAACAATTGACCTCGGGAGGTCAGGTACGGAGAAAGGATACTTGTTCGATTTTCATGCTCACCTGTCACTTTTCTATCGTATGGGACACCTATCCTGATGAGCCTATGTCAGTGCCTGTACCAAGTGCTGCTGCGACCTGGAAAGCTAGTGTAGGGCCAATATGATCTGACCTGGTGAAGTAAGCCAACTAGTCTTGCAGTACCCTACTACCTGGGTAGGGTGTAGGGTGGCTACCATGTCATGCCCATGAATGAATCCATCTCCACCCTATGCGGGTGCATGTCCCTAGGAAATCTGGGCAAATTTGTACCTCCAAATTCCAATGTGGCCACATGTGACCTCAAACCCTATCAACTGCCCCTGTAAACCTGTAATCTAGGTCTGTAAGGTGGCAAAGTACCCCTACAGAAGTATCTCTGTGTATGTTTAAGGGTAGTGATAGTAAGTACGCTGTCTAATGGCCTTGGTTATTTTGCTCATAACTGGACTTCCCATCACTTTCTATATATTTGTAACCCCTGGCATCATGCAATCCGATTGGGTCCACTTCTTGGGGGAGGTATCCTCCTGTCTGGTTGATCACTGGGTCATATGCGTAGAAATGCATAGTCCTCTCCATGTCATCCCTTATGTACTATAGGGATCATGTGGTGGCACATCCTTAGGAGAAGCCCAAACATGCCACCTGACCCTGTCAAAAGGTTATCATCTCATGCTCACTTGACACGGATATATGTTCTATCCATGGTAATTTGTAGTTGTCACTCATCTAACTCTGCCGCCATCTATCATGTATGAAGGGAAGGTTATCAACACTATGAGTCCTCTTTTCATTGATGTCAACCATAGATAGATCCCTCGCAACACCCGAGACTATAATGTGCCACATTTGTGAATATCCATGGTAGCCCCGCACTCTAACCAACAACATGAACCCAACACCTGGACCCAACTCAATCATTATCGCCCACTATCGAATGCATCCACTGTCTCCAAGGGGAAAACTAACTATGATGCCATATATATGATGTGCTCATATGCCCACAATGATTGAAGAAAGGTGCAACACAAACTGAACCTCCACAATCACCCATAGGCCCATAACATCCATGTATAGCTGCACCAAGTATGCTGGAATGCCCAAGAAAAATGGGTCCTATCCTCCATCATGTCATGTAAGAACCCCTGATCAAATGCCTATGGGAATCTCCCACCCTCCGCATATGGCTAGTGTAAAACAATAACAACATTGTAAAACTCATGATTTCAGGACCACTAACCTGTTATCTACTTAGTGATGGGCCGCAAACATGTTCTCATAAGCTTAGAAACTCGCTATGGAACCTTATCCCTACCATCCCCTGAATCCAAACACCCGTCAACATCAACTCCTCTTATGCCTCTGAAGAACATAGAGTAAACAAGTGTGTCACTCACTATCAGTAACTACAGGATCCTGTACACGTCCTCTAGGGTGACTGTGATCTCACCCATTGGTAGATGAAATGTGTTGGTCGTTGAATCCCATTTGTCAATTAGTGCAACCATCAAGCTTAGATCGCAAACTATGTGCATGTATCGTCTAACCCCAATAAGGCCGACATCTATAACATGACGCCACTCCTCTAATGTCATGCTCCCTCGTACCACTAGTAACAGAGGTGGTACTCTCTCTCTCTCTCATACGCAACTGGTCCCTAGCCTGCACCCAAAAAAATCACACCATTATTAAGACTTGGCCACACTTAACATATCACTTAGCTAACTAACCTATTTTTGAAATTCTTACTATTTATTTCCCCACAACCCTAATGATGTACCCCTTTCCCCCATCCCACTAACACCCCTTCAACTCATGCTCATATATACCTATTACCCTACCTATTTCTCACCATACTATTCCTTTGTACTCATTGGCTATATTTCTCTCCCGCCCCTAGACCTCGCTTCCTTGATCTATTGGTTTAGCCTCCACAATCCAAATCGGCATCGGTCACTTGATCGACATATTCTCCATCAAGACCGGCATTGGTCACCTGCCATACTTAACTGATGTTCTTCTATGTCAACACGACGTATGGCCGACCAACTATGACCGACATTGGTCACTGTTGTGATGACATTTCTAGATTTAGCCTGTTCAAAACCTCTCCCATTTCAATCAAATCAACCTTGACATACCCTAACGATACCTACCTCACCCAGACCTAGACCTAAAATCATCCCCACCCCTATTTACCCTACATGGGACCTTGCATCTTATGCTATTACCTTTAGATTAGACCTCAAATGGGGAAAATGATCCCTCCTTGACATCCGAATTGGTTTTATCCAACCTGATTCTTACCTACTTCTACAAACAAACAAGGATTGATAGGATCTAATTCAATTATTTCTTAAGTTATACTTAATATGCTTACACCCGGTTTTTGTACCTTTGTCACAAAACTGCATAGGCCTCTAGCCTACCCCATGCCACTACCTTTTTTGTTTTAATTCTGTTATTAGGTTTATTGTTCATTATCTGAATATATTAGAATACCTGCCATTTAAATTTCATTCAACTTCACATCTTTTAAAATACAAAAAAAAAAGTATAGTGTAGATTTATTTTCATAATTAGTTTACTTATTTCAGTTAAAGTTTGATTATCTCTTGCATGACAATTACGGGACCCAGAGAGCCCAGGGATTACGTATTCGAACCAGTAATACCTCAGCCAAATCTCTTCACAACATTAACGGATATAGATCAAGGTCTTAGAATTCACATCTTTCAAACAACAATAAACCCACAAGCAGTTAGTGATAAATTAAGAGAATTGAATATTGAGGACAACAAAGCATATGTATCTTGGTCAAGTCAACCCAACTATAGATTAACTTGATAGGATATCTGCATGACCATACAAGAACCTGAAAGAGAGAAAACATTTGGTTGTGATTCATTAGTTCCGCAACCAAACGCAGGAGACCTTCTCATTGACATAGACACATGATTACGTATACAAGTTGCTAGAAAACCATGTAAGGTATTCTGAGAAGATCACATAACTCTTGGTATTAAACATAGAAGCTAAAAAACATATGACTATTAGATAGTCAGAAGAAGAGATTGATTCTTCACATGACCATAACAGGTCCACAACAACCACAAACTCATGGTTGTGATCCCCAAGTCCCACAACCCAACAGGCCTGCTAATCAATTAAACATTGACACCAGTTTACGTATGCTGGTATTTAGATCCTCACCACTCCCACCGGATATCATAACACAATTTTTTGTATTAAGTATAGAAGCCAATCAAGCTAACATTTTCTAGGCTAGACCAGAAAACCACCCATAGTTTCCTACAAATCCACTACACCTCTCACTACCATTTTCCATGACCTTGTCTGGAAATATACACAAAGCACCTATAGGTCATTTTCCACGTATCCAATAGCCAATAGATAGGATCTCGGTAGAGCTCGACATTGATTGGAGCCTCTGAGAAGCTATTATATCTAAACGATCCATTACACCAATTCAGGTTAGGAGATCTTTCTTTGCCTTAGACTCACAGATCCCATTATTGCATGTTGAGGATATAAGATTGCCCAACTAGTTTGTCTACACCCACTTATATTTCATTTCCACTGGCTGTCTTGGCATAACCTCGGGAGGTTAGGTATGAAGAAAGGATACTTGTTGATTCTCATGCTTGCATGTCACTTTTCTATCATACAAAATTGGTGAACCCGATGTAAATGCAAGAATTGTTCCCTTTTTTTCATTTCAATTTCTTTCATCCATCTTCACTCTTTCCCATTATTCTATGGGTATTTATATACCCCCCGAATATGTCAGGATACGACACATATGGCAGACCTCTCTCAGGTCTCAAAGCATATTATGGTCAAACAAATAGACAACCGTCACCCTCGCTTTTACATGGGCTGAAAACTATTCAAGCAACTACTTGTCATCACAAACCCCTCCTCAAAGAACTAGCTCTAGTTCTTCATTCCAAATTGAGGAGTTGGATCATCTCACACAAACACAATAAACATAGCCCTCAGGATCTAACAATATGATGTTTACTGGAGAATCCATTTCATCTCCTCAGGATTTGTTCATACCATAAATCAGTAGGCAGTCAAATCCACTCCCATTTTTGGATGAGGAGTACTTAGCACGCTATGCTAGAAGTGAACAATGCTTCCAAAACATGTACCCACATATAGCAAGTTTGTAAACACAACCCGACATCCTGTTCTAAGAAAACACCCCCATTCCTCCATCTATGGAAAATACTCTTGGTGAAGCTTAGCAGAGTAATGATCAATTCATAGCAAGGTACCACACCCCTCTATAACCTCAAGGTACACAACAACAGCCATTAAGGAAAAACATTGTGTCATCACCAATCGAGGTCATCTCGGCCTTAGTTGAGAAGGTTAGAGGACTAGAACTTGCTCAAGCAAATCAAACTTCACATTTCAGGCAAGCAGGAACTTCCAACCCCCCGCATCATCCCAACAAATTTGACCTCCTCACAAGAATAGGCATGTCAGGCATGCCTCCTCAACATTTGTATAACTACCCATAGCAAACACCAACTACAAACATGTTTTCAAATGTTACTCCAGTTGAAAGTATGATACCTCCTGGCTTAGTACCAAACAACCCATATCAGAGCAATGCTCCTCCCTACTTAAACATTTATTCAAAATCACCACAGGGAGACATGTTCTCCTCTCCTGGGATGTTCACTCAACCACAGGGATTTCCTTATGTCCCTGAAAATACATATGTTATGCCATATCAACAACCCGTTCCACCTCCACCCCCTCAGTAGGCACCATCGATGGTCGAAACCTATGCGGTAGGGACTTACTCAGAATATTTAAAAGAGCCTCTAGATTTCACCATACGAAGTGTCATGCTTCCAAGACCTCTTCCCGATTTTCCTAAATATTAAGGGGAGGGAGATCCAAATGAACATATCAAGGCCTATGCCATGGCCATTCAAGAATTGCACCCTTGGGATGCAGTTATTGCTGAGATATTCCCTAAAACCTTAGAGGGTATTGCCCTTGATTGGTATTATAAAATACCTTAAGCCTCTATACACTCGTTTAAACAACTTTTGTCAAATTTTATCAAAGCTTTTGATATGAACAAATTAGTAAGAATAGGGATCAGGGAATTCCTTCACATTAAACAAGAGCACAATGAATCTACTGCTCATTTTATTTAAAAATGGCGTACAGTCCTCTACTCATTAGCAAGTGCTCCGAACATGGATCAGATGGAAATATGTGACTTATTCCTTCATTCTCTCAATAGAGAGATAAAGGAAGAAGTCCAGAAGTTCCCACTAAGGACTTATGATGAAGTACTCAAGAGTGCTCTCCGAATCGATCAAGCAGCAATAGACAGTGGTCGTAAGACATATGGAACGAATAAGAAATTAATCACTCCCAATCAAAACACTACGACTTATCCTAATGTCGGGAATACCAATCAAGGACCCAAGATCCTTAACAAAAACTGCAGGGTTACAACAGATGGAGTCACAGACTAGGTTAAAAGGGAAAATGTCGTGAACATTTCACCACCCGTTACCAATCAGCGAAATAATAACTTTACAACAACAATCAACGTGGTGGATTTCAATTTGTTTCACCTTATTCTAGAGCGTTTCTTCGAATGTTGATGAAATAAATAAGGATAATGGGCTAGGAGGAATACCTATTGAAATGTTGGTTGTAGGTTGTTACACACGTATGACTTCTAAATCCACATCTGATCGTGAGAGCTTCCTTTTTACTTGGAGGAACTACCTAAAATGGAACATGTTGGTATCCAAATTTGTTCTCCTTTTCATTTTGAGTAGCACCGTAGATATGTCATGGAGATTAAGGACAGATTAGACCATGTTGTATGTCATTGGTAGCCGGGGATATGGTCTAGCTAGCACCTAAGTTTGTGGAGAAATGGATAGCACTCCAATAGGACTTGATCTTGTCCTAGCTGTTTTAGGTTGTGCCTTGTAACCAAGGTAAGAGGACCTATTTTGTAACCTTGTAATGGTGAAGGAGATGAAGATGTCCTTCTCTTTGCATGAAATTCTATGATGGAGACCTTGATGAAAACATGATCAACACCCCAGATCTGAACTCTCATAAGTTGTCACTTCTCAAAACATGGGTATGTTCTCAAAACAAGGCAAAGGCTACTAGAGACATTGGAAATCCTGATCTGTTATGCATACTTTTGCAAATGGATTTTGATCTTCTGTGGGTATACAAATGCAAATCAGGGATAGTACATGATAGGATCTTTGTTGTTAGATGATTTTTGGTGAGGGATTTGACCAGACAAAATGGGATAGATCAGATCTTTGATAATCTATACAATACTTGAACCACTATCAGATGAAATGCCTAAGATAATCAGGATGTTCTTTCAACAAGAAGAGGCACAAATGGAAGCCCAGGTTGCACTCTTCACACAATATTTGAGAACTCACCACAAAATCTTGAAGTAAAGAACTCAATTAAACACAAAAATCCATGATCAAACCATGCCTAAGGTACCCCCAAAGGCTTACAAGAAATCTCTGTAGTCAAGGAAGGTAAAGTGATTTTAAATTTGTTTATCTCCTTATCAGATGAAGGCTCTTCTGAATATGAGATTGCAAATGCCACTAAAATATCAACCAGAAATAGAGATCCTGTGTGATTTCTAAAGACTTTCAATGCAAGATTGCAACAAGAACAATAAAATTCATTTACAGGAATTAAAAATGATAACAGACATCATATTTCCCAAAGAAAACACAGATTTAATTCAAAACTTATTAGATTCAACAGCAGGGGAGAGTTACATGAACAATCTCAGAGCTGTGTGATGGCTATACACTTGTAACCAACTCACATACATGAATTTCCAACACATGAGACATTAACCTGGTTCTTTGGTGGATTTTTCAGAAAAAATGAGCTTTCTCTTAGAATTTTCCCGTGATTTTCAACTCTCGACCTTTTACAATTTCTCCAAAATGCATTATATACCTCATAGCCACATTGGAGTCTTCCTTCCCAAGCAAAGAATATGCTATGGGATCAAATTTTTCACAAAAACCCTCATGATTTAATGACAGTGACACCAAACGGAAAAACATCTCACAGGTTGCCAGGTATGCATAAAAGTTAAATCATTACACAAATTCAGATCATTATCCACCATAGAGGCATGTTGTTATCATTCAGGCATGCAAGCATCTTTCATTCATCATTTTTTACTTTTCCCCCTTTTCAATTTTACCTCTACAACTTTTGATGTTGACATTTCACATTTTTTCTCGGGCCTGAGCCAAAATTACATCAAAAACACCATAGATTGAAGAATTAGGTCATAAAAATGATGCCAATGTTCTCATAAGGCCAAGACGACACAAAATCATATAAGATTTGTTGAAATTTGATGCAAAAACGTGATTTCCAAGCTTCTTGGAGCTCCCATGACGGCCCAAACAAATGAATGCATAGTAACCATCGATCTTGTATCAACTTTAAATGTCTGCCCTCCACGTGGAAGATGAGATCTAGAAATAAGCTCAAAATTACCTTTTTAACCTTTGGATAAGGCGGGACACGTGTCAAAACGTGACTGGATCGAGCCCATGCTTCCAAAAATGCTTTTACGACCCTTTTAAAGTTTTGGAAAATTTTGCAAAATTTCCCCGCTTCTCCCTTAGACCTGCCACGTGTCCATATGTGGGCCCCATTGAAAACCGTGGACCGATTCTATCAATTTTGCCACTTTTCTGAAAAAAGTAAATTTTTCCACAAAACCTCCGTGGGCCCAGAAGCTCGATCTCTTCTCTGCCACGTGGTGCTCTCTGATACGCCGTAGGGCCAATCCTCCTATTCTACCTTCAAACCCTCCTGCAAAATTTGAAAAAATTAAAACTTACCGCGGGCCCACGCTCTTCCTTTGACTTCTTAGAATGTGCCACATGTCAATCATGGATAGGCTGCAGAGCTTCGGCCTAAAACTTGATTTTTTACCATTTAAAGTCAAAAACTTCAAAGTCATTTCAAAAACCCACTGCCCCACCTTATCCTTTCCTGGACACGTGTCCACCAGGGATTGGCTGAGGGTTTTCGGGCCAAAAAATTCACTTTATCACTTTGAGCCATAAAACATCAAAATTCTCCAAGTCCCCTCGTGTCCTCTCCCTATTTGCTGCGGGCCTTCAGGCCAAAATTTGATTTTGAAAATTTTGCACAATGAAAGCAAAATTTCCTAAGGAAATCCCGCCACCCGCCAATCCCCTAGCTAATCGAAATGTGCCACATAGGCAATTCATTGCAGAAGGCAGAGCCACGGATCAAAATTTTCCTTTTGTCGAAATTTCAAAAATGATAAGTTAGAGACATTTCCCAACAACCCCCGGCCAATAGGAACCCACCACATTGCCATTACCTTGCGATGATAAATTTGACGGACAAACGACACCCGTACGACCATCAAATCGTGAAAATTTTAAAGGATGCCCCAAAATTCAAAATTTTCAACGAGGATGACAAATTTCTTGGTTTTGAATCAACTGAAACGTGATTTTACAACATTCCCGATCTAGGATTTGGATTTTCAACTGCACACAAGTATGAATTGATCAATTTCATTTTTTCACGATCGAGTAAGAAAGGAAAATGGCAGAGCCTACAGATCTAGAAAAATTAGGGCACAAATAAGGGCACTCACGGGTTTTCCTCTTAAATCAAGGAAAAAAACAGGTTTACGAGCATTTCTGAAGTGTTTCAACCAGGGGGAAGAAATTGCAGGTCACCAATTTGAGAAATAAAATGTTTCTGAGAAAAATTGGACATGAAAAATTAGGGCACACTATGCAAGCTCAGAAATGGCACCAACATTGGCTCTTGCTTGGGGATGGGCACTCCCAGTGAGTGCCACAAGGACAAAATGTAGACCAAGTGCCAAACAATCCATTGGGCAAAGGAGTCAACACACAAGGCAGCAAAAACCAAAACCACCACCAAAAACGAACTGAGAAAACAACCAGAATGGCTGCCAAGAACAAAGCAAAGACAAAGACTATACAACTGTATAATTTGTGCACACCTCAATTTGGGGATTAATCCAAGAAATGTTTTAAATCTATGCCATTAATAGGCAGCTCCAGCAATTCCCCATCTAGATCTTTGAGAAAAAAGGTATGTTCACCAATCCTGATATCAATGGTATAAGGACCCATCCATAATGCATCAAATTTTTCATGCTTGCCCTTGTCTTCATGCCTACTATTCCACAACAAGACCAGATCTCCAACATTGAAAGCTCTAGGAGAAACCTTCTTGTCAAACAATCTCTTCAGTTTCTCTCTAAATCTGATATGCCTTTGATGGGATGCTCTTCTCTCCTCATCAAGCTCAATAATCTGATTGATCCTTGACTCATATGGGTAGTGCTCTTGATCTTCCAACTATTAGGCAAACTAAAATGAAGATAATTACAGATGTAAGGGCAACAAAGCCTAAGTTCCATACACCAATTCAAATGGGCTTTTACCATTTTCTCTTTTGGGAGTTATTCTATCAGCCCAAACTGCAAACTTCAATTGTTCACCCCATTTCTTCTTGTTCAATTCCAAGGTTCTTCTAATGATTTTCAGCAAGTTCTTATTACTGGACTCAGCTTGTCCATTCCCTTGGGGGTTATAGTTTGAAGAATAATTCAGATTGATTCCATATTCATTGCACATTGCCATTAAAGGTTTGGCTCTAAAGCACATGGCATTATCAGCTACAATCTTGACCGGGACTCCAAATCTGCATATGATTTGATTCAACAAGAAATCCACTACCACTTGGTGTGTTTCCTTTTTAGATGGGATTGCTTCAACCCATTTTGTAAAATAATCAGTGGCTACAAGGATCCACTTATGACCAACACTAGAAGGATCTGAAATCTCACCAATGAAGTCCATTCCCCATTGTTTGAAAGGATCTTCAATTGATACAGGCTGCAAAGGAATGGAGCCTGAAGCTTTCAGTCTTCCAGAGAAGCATTGGCAACTATCACATTTTCTAACCAACTAGGTTACATCATTGAAGAGAGAAGGCCACCAATAACTAGCTCTCAAAATCTTATGTGTTGTTACTCTCCCAGTAAAGTGTCCTCCACAAACTCCCTCATAGAAATCAACAACTACCTTGGGAGCTTCATCTTCAATTATGCATTTCAAGAGGACACCTTCAGGGTTCTTCCAAGCTAGCCCAAGGTCTGTAATGATATCTTTTTGAGAAGCCAGCTTGAGGGCTCTTTTCTAATTTTTATTTAAATGATCAGGACAACAAAGGTTTCTAAGGTAAAATATTACATCCTTGTACCACTCGGAATTTACCAATTTTGCAAGCACATCTACCCTTTCCTCCTCTAGTTGATTCACCTCCACATTGGGCAAGTTGTTCTCAGCCATGAGCCTAACAAAACCCAAACCTCTTACCAACTTTGTAGTTTGGATGTCCATATCATAATCCTATAGTTTGTTCACTCATCTACATCTTTTACTTGAGATCTCTATCTCTGATAAGATGTCTATCACCATGGTGTGGGGAACACAGGCAATAACTTTTGAACTCAATATATAAGGCCTGAAAACCTTTGTTGCTTTCACCAAGGCAAATGCCTATTTCTCCATGATTGTATACTTCAACTCAGAAACTTATAAAGCCTTGCTAAAGAAGGCAATAGGCCTCCCAGCCTCATTCTCATCCTTTTGCAGCAAAACAGAAGTAATGGTATACTCAGAGGCAAAGGAAAAGATTTGGAAAGGCCTCTTATAGTTTGGAGCTGCTAAAACAGGTGCATGTTTAAGTGCATCCTTAATTCCTTCAAAATATTGAATGGCAGCCTCCTCCCATTTGATAACTTGGTCCTTCTTTAGCATGCTTGTGATTGGAAGAGTCAACTCAACAAAGTTGGAAACAAACCTTCTAATAAAATTAATTTGACCAAAGAAAGACTGGATGCCTTTCTTGGTTCTTGGGATAGGTACCTTGCTGATTACTTCCACTCTCTCAGGGTCTATCATAACACCATCTTTTGACACAATGTGACCAAGCAGCTTGGCCTTTTGCACACCAAAATGACACTTCTTCGGATTAAGAGAAATGCCATACTCCCTACATCTGATCAGCATCTTCTCCAAGTGCTGCAAATGATCACCTCTCTGCCTTGAAAATACAGTCACATCATCTTGGTAAACTGCAATGAACTCATTGATGTAACCAGAAAAAGCAACATCCATTGCTCTTTGAAAAGTGGCACCAGCATTCATCAAACCAAAGGGCATCCTAACAAAAACATATGTCCCCCAAGGCGTAGTGAATGTTGTCTTAAGTCTTTCTGATTCTTTAACTACCACTTGATTATATTTGGAGAAACCATCCAATGTAGAAAGCAATTCAGACCCTGTCACAAGCTGCAACATATTTTCCATATTTGGCAAGGGATAGTTGTCCTTCATGGATGCTTTATTTAGATTTCTAAAATCCACACAAAGTCTGATGTCTCAGTTCTTCTTCCTGACTGGCACAAGGTTTGCAACCCAAGATGAATATCTAGTGGGCTGAATAATACCTCCATCTCTCAACTTCCTTAACTCCTCTCGCATTTTCATGGAGAGAAGTGGATTAATTGGCCTTTACCTCTATCTGAATGGTTTGGCATTTGTTTCAAGAGGGATCTCATGCTGAAATAAATCTTCTCTATATGCTTTCAGCTCTGAATAGGACCAAGAAAGGCAGTCTTGATATTTTTTCAAGAGTTGGGCATAGGATTGTTTTTCTTCTTTACTTAAATTACTACCCAACCAAACCTTCCTTGGTTTTTCCTTTGTTCCCAAGTCATGCTCTTCCACATCCCTTGAGGCAGACATGTTTCTATTTATGATGCAATCAGCATTGTTAAAATTTGACTCAAGTGCAACAAGACCTCTAGGAATGGTGTTTGTTTTCAATTGGATGATATCTTTTCCAAACAAAGTTTCTCTTCCTTCAGTCATGCATACCATTGGCTCCCAATCAATATTTTGATTTGCAAACTCACCCTGGTTTTGCAAGAACCTTAGCACTTGAGCATCATTGTTAAAGACTTGCCAATGTTTCACATTATCAGGGACAGCTGGCCTAGTCAGCACTTCAACATTGTAATCACAATAAGGTGAAATGGTGTAATTTTCAAATCTAGAACCCAGCACTACCAACTTATCAGTAGCAGCATTAAGACCTCTATCATGGTAAACAATGTTAAAGGAATCAAACATTTCAATTAGATCCCAAACTACATGCTTATATTGTTTCATACGCTGATTTTTTGTAGCATACAGTTTTCTTATTTGTTTGACAACCAGCTCTGAGTCTCCTTTTGCAACAATATCTTTCACTCCATACTTCCATGCAATCCTTAACCCCAACAACAATGCCTCATACTCAGCAACATTGTTAGTGCATTCAAAATTAAGTTTGAAGGAAAAATCAAACTCTTCCAAACTAGGAGAAAGCAGAACTATACCAACACCATTTCCAAATTTGGAGCAAGCTCCATCAAATAGCAAGGTCCAAGGAGAACCTACCATATCAAAGCACTTTGATCTATCCATCTTGTGTTCTTTTCCATCAGCAAAACCAATGAAATTCTCAGCATCTACATCAACAAACAACACTTCATAGGAAGCATTGTTGGGATCTTCAATTAGGTGCAACATCTTCTTTTCACCATAAAGTTTGACCAGGCTGCCTTCAATGGGAATGGTGGCAAAAGACATATCCATCTGAACACTGCCACCAACACTTGCAGCCCATTTTCTTGACAAAAGCATACCCCATTTGGCAGGGCAGTCAACAATTACAACATCCAGTTTCAAATTCTTACCTGGGTAGGCTGGAAGTTGCACTACCAAACCCTTCACACAACCAACCACCGGCACTTCCCTTGAATCCATGGCAGTACACTTCCCATAGGTAGTTGTCACCTTGATATCCAACTCATTCATGACTTCTAGAGGCATGACATTACATGATGCACTGGAATCAAACATACAATTGTGAAGTAGCCTATCTTTTATGAGCAAAGTTGTAAAGAATGGATCAACATTCAATTGGGAATCAACCAAGGATGTCCCCAAATATACCTCAGGTGTCTCTCCAAGAACTTAAACTACTGGTGGTGTTTCAAAGTCAACAATGATCTGAGGTGGAGTTTCAACAACATTTACATTTCTCCCTGGAGTAACCTTCTCTTCTTTCAATCCCAAGTACTCACATGCTCTCTTCTTATGCTCAGGAATTCTAAGCAACTCAATGATTGGGACACTCACTTTAATTTGGCTCAATACTTGGGCTATGTCATATGGAACATTCTTTGGTAGGACAACATTGGAAGGGAAACAAGAAGATTCATCAGATGGAGAAGGATTATTAGCAGCTTAGGCATGTGGAGGACTATAATTTTTCTTTGGGACAGCAAAACCTTTGGCAAGTGTTTCTTTCCTAGGAGCTTCTTTTGGAATGCTCGTGAGCAAGGGTGTTTTAGGTTTGGCTTGAGGCCCAACTCCCTTAACAACCTTGCTTCTAGTGTTATAGTCCTTCTCTTGAGCTACAACAACATTCATCAACAATTGTCTATCTTCCTCCGAAGGGATACCACCATCATACTTCTTAATCATCAAAGCTCTCAAGTATTCAAAGTCATTGTTAGGAATTTCAAAAGCTTGCACTACATCAACTTCAAGAGCATGAGGGGGGAGAAATACTTGTACCCATTTGATGCAATCCCAAAAGGTAGCAATAGTTCTAGCACTTATTACTTCAGTAGATGTTGCTCCTCCTTGTGAGCTTGAAGAACAGCCCACCATGCAAATATCATCATCAGTTCCATCCTCATTATCAGCTTCATCAACTTGTTGGTCCACTTCACATGGAGGATGAGGAAGAAATTATTTATCACACCAATCCATATCAACAACTTCATCAACAATAGCAACCCTAGTAGTTAGAGGGTCAGGAACCAATCTATTTTCACATGTTTGGGGTTGTCTATTTGTAGATCCAATAGGCCCTTTACCCTTGTCATCAAACCTCTACTCATTCCTATGGTGATTGCCAAATCTATCTTGTGCCTGCTACCTAGGCTGACCTTGTGAAGTCTGCCCAATTCCCTTCTCAGCTCTTGCCAACTTGTATGAGATTTCCTTGACAACCCCTACCAAAGTCTTCACAACCTCTTCTAAATCAGCACCTTTGCTAGCTTGAGGTTTTTCAGGGTTTATCAATTTTACACCATCTCTCTTAAGAGGTTTCCCAACAGCCTTGATATTGTTCTCAATTTGAAGTGCCATGGTGAAAGCTTGTCTTATATTGGTTGGGTTCTTGTCTCTTAGGTAATAGGCTGCCTTTTTATCAAATGCATCTGCATATTTGATTAAACAAGATTCATCACAAGGCCTCAAACCAACAGGCAGCCTTCTCAAAGTTTTGTTGAACCTTGTGTTGAAGTCATGGACTGATTCATTAGGGTTTTTCTTGATATTCTCAAACTCAGATAAAAGAAATCTAGGATCAGTCCTGTCACCATATTGCAACCTAAATGCATTTTTCATTTCAGTCCATGAATCAATAGAATTATCAGGTAGAGCCTTGTACCAATCCCTAGCATCTTCTTCTAGTGTATGAATAAACAACTTAATATACACATCTTCAAACTCTATCTCAAAATATTCCATCATATTATCAAAAAGTTTGAGATGCTGATCACCAGTAATAGCATTGTTACCCTGGAATTTTGGCAACCTATTTCTGACATCTTGTGGGACAACATTTGGGTAACCATCCATTCCTCTAAAATTTATAGGACCAAAGGTGTTAACAACAAATGGAGGTCTAGGCTGAGCCATATTGTTTGGTGGGGGTGATCTTGGAGGTGAGACAAGCTGATGAGGAGTGTTATATCTTTGGGGCTCAAGAATGTGATTCACAAGACTGGTATCCTCTAAGTGCTGATTTTCTTGGAAAGTTTTACTCGAATTAAAACACAGAGGTGCAGATTGGAGAAGGAACTTACCAGGTACAGTAGAAGGACCTTCACTAGTTGAGGCAAACAAGTTTATGAGAGGATTGCATGAATCAGAATCACTTGAAGAAGATTGATAGTCCTCTACCAAAGGCAGATATCTCTCACCAATGGCTATATCTTTTCCTGATGTCTGACCTTTAACCACTTTCCAAACTCTTCTCCCTTCCAACTCTGAATTTCTTGAATCTGAGAACAATTTCTTAGCAGAGTCTTTAAGGAAGAGAGATCTTCTTCCCTCTAGTTTTGCAGAGATCAACAACACAAAAATAAATGACAGAAAGCTTAAGACACTGGTATTTCCAAATTCAAATCAGCATGGAGTCACCACTAAGGAATTTCACCTTAGTTGTGCAAGAATGCACTAAAATAATCTGTCAAATGTATCTTATCACTGAAAAACCTTGCAAAGCCTTATAAATCAGACCTTATTCTTCTTAGATCAATCAATCATAATGCAACCAAAGTGTATGAACTGCTAGTAAATGGAAAAAAGGGTAGACAAAACATGAAACCCTTGTTTAAAAACTTACAGATCTAAAGCATAGGATGATATTTTAACAATGTAGCAGCTCAAATAATTGAATACATAAATGTTCAAACTCTTCAAACACTTCAAAAAACACCAAGGAAATCCAAGAAGTCCTCAGCAATGGCACCACTCGTGTTGGTATCCAAATTTTTTCTCCTTTTCAGTCTGAGCAGCACCATAGATATGTCATGGAGCTTAAAGACAGATTAGACCATGTTGTATGTCATTGGTAGCTGGGGATATGGTCTAGCTAGCACTCAGGTTTGTGGAGAAATGGATAGCACTCCAATAGGACTTGATCTTGTCCTAGTTATTTTAGGTTGTGCCTTGCAACCAAGGTAAGAGGACCTATTTTGTAACCTTGTAATGGTGAAGGAGATGAAGATGTCCTTCTCTTTGCTTGAAATTCTATGATGGAGACCTTGATGAAAACATGATCAACACCCCAGATCTGAACTCTCACAAGTTGTCACTTCTCAAAACATGGGTATGTTCTCAAAACAAGGCAAAGGTTACTAGAGACATTGGAAATCCTGATCTGTTATGCATACTTTTGCAAATGGATTTTGATCTTTTGTGGGTATACAAATGCAAATCAGGGATAGTACATGATAGGATCTTTATTGTTAGATGATTTTTGGTGGGGCATTTGACAAGACAAAATGGGATAGATCAGATCTTTGATAATCTATACAATACTTGAACCACTATCAGATGAAATGCCTAAGATAATCAGGATGTTCTTTCAACCAGAAGAGGCACAAATGGAAGCCCAGGTTGCACTCTTCACACAATATTTGAGAACTCACCACAAAATCTTGAAGTAAAGAACTCAATTAAACACAAAAATCCATGATCAAACCATGCCTAAGGTACCCCCAAAGGCTTACAAGAAATCTCTACAGTCAAGGAAGGTAAAGTGATTTTAAATTTGTTTATCTCCTTATCAGATGAAGGCTCTTCTGAACATGAGATTGCAAATGCCACTAAACTATCAACCAGAAATAGAGATCCTGTGTGATTTCTAAAGACTTTCAATGCAAGATTGCAACAAGAACAATAAAATTTATTTGCAGGCATTAAAAATGATAACAGACATCATATTGCCCAAAGAAAACACAAATTTAATTCAAAACTTGTTAGATTCAACAGCAGGGGAGAGTTACATGAACAATCTCAGAGTTGTGTGATGGCTATACACTTGTAACCAACTCACATACATGAATTTCCAACACATGAGACATTAACCTGGTTCTTTGGTGGATTTCATAGAAAATGAGCTTTTTCTCAAAATTTGCCCATGATTTTCAACTCCTGACCTTTTACAATTTCTCCAAAATGCATTATATATCTCATACCACATTGGAGTCTTCCTTCCCAAGCAAAGAATATGCTATGGGATCAAATTTTTCACAAAAAACCTCATGATTTAATGACAGTGACACCAAACGGAAAAACAACTCGCAGGTTGCCAGGTATGCATAAAAGTTAAATCATTACACAAATTCAGATCATTATCCACCCCAGGGGCACATTTTTATCATTCAGGCATGCAAGCATCTTTCATTCATCATTTTTTACCTTTTCCCCTTTTCAATTTTACCTCTGCAACTTTTGATGTTGACATTTCACATTTTTTCTCGGGCCTGAGCCAAAATTACATCAAAAACACCATAGATCGAAGAATTAGGTCATAAAAATGATGCCAATGTTTTCATACGGCCAAGACAACACAAAATCATATAAGATTTGTTGAAATTTGATGCAAAAACGTGATTTCTAAGCTTCTTGGAGCTCCCATGGCGGCCCAAACAAACGAATGCATAGTAACCGTCAATCTTGTATCCACTTTAAATGTCTGCCCTCCACATGGAAGATGAGATCTAGAAATAAGCTCAAAATTACCTTTTTAACCTTTGGATAAGGTAGGACACATGTCAAAACATGACTGGATCGGGCCCATGCTTCCAAAAATGCTTTTATGACCCTTTTAAAGTTTTGGAAAATTTTGCAAAATTTCCCCGCTTCTCCCCTGGACCCGCCACGTGTCCATATGTGGGCCCCATTGAAAACCACAGACCGATTCTATCAATTTTGCCACTTTTCTAAAAAAAGGAAATTTTTCCACAAAACCTCTGTGGGCCTGGAATCCCGATCTCTTCTCTGCCATGTGGCACTCTCCGATTTGACGCGGGGCCAAGCCTCCTATTCTACCTTCAAACCCTCCTGCAAAATTTGAAAAATTTAAAACTCACCGCGGGCCCACCCTTCCTTTAACTTCTTAGAATGTGCCATGTGTCAATCATGGATAGGCTAAAAAATTCGGAGCTTTGGCCAAAATTTTCATTTTTTACCATTTCGCTAAGTCAAAAACTTCAAATTTTTTATTTGAAGTTAAAAAAAACCCGCTACCCCACCCTATCCTTTCCTGGACATGTGTCCACCAGGGATTGGCCGAGGGCTTTCGGGCCAAAAAATTCATGTTATCACTTTGAGCTGTAAAACATCAAAATTCTCCAAGTCCCCCCACCATCCACATGCCCTCAAACTAAAATATGTGCCACATGTCCTCTCCCTATTCGCTGCGGGCCTTCGGGCCAAAATTTGATTTTGAAAATTTTGCACAATGAAAGCAAAATTTCCTAAGGAAATCCCGCCACCCGCCAATCCCCTAGCCAATCAAAATGTGCCACGTAGGCACTTCATTGCAGAAGGCAGAGCCACGGATCAAAATTTTCCTTTTGCCAAAATTTCAAAAATGATAAGTTAGAGACATTTCCCAACAACACTCCTCGGCCAATAGGAACCCGCCACGTTGCCCTTACATTGTAGAGGATGAATTTGACGGGAAAACAACACCCGTATGACTGTCAAATCGTGAAAAATTTAAAGGATGCCCCAAATTTCAAAATTTTCAATGAGGATGACAAATTTCTCGATTTTGAATCAACTGAAACGTGATTTTACAACATTCCTGATCTAGGATTTAGATTTTCAACTACACACAAGTATGAATCGATCAATTTCATTTTTTCACAATTGGGAAAGAAAGGAAAATGGCAGAGCCTATAGATATGGATAATTTAGGGCACAAATAAGGGCACACATAGGTTTTCCTCTTAAATCAAGGCAAAACAACAGGTTTACGAGCATTTCTGAAGTGTTTCATCTAGAGGGGAAGAAATTACAGGTCACCAATTTGAGAAATAGAACGTTTCTGAGAAAAATTGGACATAAAAAATTAGGGCACACTATGCAAGCTCAGAAATGGCACCAACAAAACACAAGACCACTAAATAAAAGTTAAACAGTATATGCAGTGGACTGCCTAGCGTGTGCTAGATCCGCGAAGTGTGATACTTCCTAAACAGCTGTCAATCCACTGTTTAAAACAACTTAATGCTGATAAAGTAAATCCTACTGTAGTTAAAATGATTTATTTATCTCATTCATATACAATAAGCAAATTCGTTCACAACAAGCTAGGCTATGATTGAATATGAAGCTCAAGGTCACTGTCAAGGTATTTGTATTGGTCATGGTGAGATTTTGGGCGGTTTTGGGTATTTGGTTGAAGTTTTAGGCTCTAATATGGGCTTCTGGTAAAAGACATAGAGACTGACGTTGGTTTGGTATGAGTGGTATCAGTTTAGGCTAACCAGTGACGGTTGTGGGTAACCGACGTCGGTATGGTCAGGGTACATGAAACTCAATAAAACTTGGCTGGGTGATAGATCTGAGGTTGGATGAAGATGGAATGGTAATGGCAAGATTCGTGTGGGTCTTAGGTATGCACAGGAATGATGAAAGTCCGAATATGGGCAGTTCAATAGTGTGGGTAAAGAGATGGTTAAGTTTGCATGGAGATAAAATGGTGGGAAATGGAAATGAGAACAGAAACTAACAACAGAAGTGAAAGGATCTATTAAAATGATAAGGAACCAATGCAAGTTAACAAAACTTACTGTTTGTACGAGCTTGATGCCTGGTCGATAAAGGTGGGTGATCAAATGAACTTGGTGTAGTGTTGGCACTTCCCCAGATGCTCCCATGAAGGCAAGTGGCTATGTGATTGCTTCAAGTACTAGCTATGGATGTTCTGATGCTTGTACGGATGTTGGTTCTGCTTGCATGTAGCTCTGGTTTCGTCACTTGTTCTTAGAAGATGTCTCTATCTCTCAGAAAATGTGCCAACCTTGAAATAAGGTTGTTTTTGGGGTTTAAATGGTAACCGACGATGGTTCCAGCTTAACCGGCGGTGGTTAAGGGTAACCGGCGTCGGTTATGGTGGGATTTCCTAGGTTTACTAAACTAGGTATATCCCCTTGATTTTCTGGGATCTCATTTTGTTTTGCTCTGCGGATTAGCATGGAAGCTTCCTTCTAACGGGTGGGAATGTGGCTAGTGGGAATGTAGGCATTGATTTTTAGGGTTTGGGTAGGTCTTAGTTAGTTATGACAACTTACTAAGAATAGGTCTTAGGGTGAGGTGGCTAGATGAGGTGTCTAGGTGAGGTGGATATGTGGGCATTATCCTAATTAGAATATTAAATAATAAATATGGTGAGGATAATGAATTAATTAAATTAAATTAATATTATAGTGGGGTGAAGGGGGCCATGGCTAGGTGGATGTGTTCAAGGTATTTATTTATCGAGGGACTAAGGGGAGTGTGACCCAATTTTAGTGTCTACACAATCATCCATCACGACAACAACAACAACAACAAAAACAAAAACAACGGCAAATCCAGACACAAGGTCCAAACTAAAACCCAACTGGATATTAGAATCAAAACCAAAGGCAACAGCCTCAAAATTTTAACTCTAACAATCAGCAACCTAATCAGAGCTTTGGACCACAACAGGTTTCAAACTAACAACCTTGAAACTATAATCCCAACTTGTATTGTGGTTTCCACAAGATTCAGGGCCATGATACTAGGACTTGTTGCGACTACGATAAATTCATGCAATGTTTTCCAGAAGACCAAGTACAACTCTTTATAGATATGTTTTTAGTAAATTCTGCATTACCCACGCAAAACACTTATACAGGAGCAGTCTCCCCTCAAAATGCACCCCTCAAGATTTTTAACGATCCTCTCCTTAGTCACAGAGCTAAAAAATAACATGTTAGATCCAAATGGGATGAACAAGGTGTTATGACAGGAAATAACAATCATGAAGCCTCAACTTCATTAAATCCACCAGTCGTACCCCAATTGGGAACTCAACCACAAACCAAGATAGTTGGTCTGGTAGAGTTAGATACCAAGCTACATGTAGAAACCATAATAAGAACATGAGATTATTCTTCTCAACTAGTTCTAACCTGCCCATTAGAACTAGACAACATTCAACAAACACTGGCAAAACCTATAGGCACTTACGATCTAATTAATGACCTAACAAAGAGCTTCTCTCACATTTCCTTCTTGGATTTTTTGAAAAAATCTCCCATCCATAGGGTTTCTCTCTTAGAAGCATTAGTTCTTGGTCATCTAATTAACATCACTGCTCCTCCTAAAACGCAAGTAAACCATGTAGACTTTGACGTCTACCCTCCAGGGCAGCCAGATAGGGATACTGAGTTTATATTTAAGCAAAATGCCAACAGATGCTCAAATTACACGTAGAGGTGACCTAGCCTTACATTTGCAGGTATGGGTTTACAATAATTATGTTAAGCATGCAATGATTGATGATGGGGTGGCAGTTAACATAGTCCCATTCGCTTTTCTTCAAAAGCTAGGATATGGAGAAACAAATTGTTCCATAACATGAAATACGCTAAGGGGTTATGATAGCATCAGGGCCACTTCAATTGGGACTATAGTGTTACCAATCACCTTAGGACCCAAGACACTCCTCACCAAATTTTATATTATAGATCGGGAAACCAACTATAATATGATTCTTGGTCGATCATGGATACATCGCATGAAGGCAATCCCTTCCACGTTATTCCAGGAAATAAGATTTTTACACCTGGGAAAAATATTTGTGGCACAAGGTGACCCAAAACCATTCGATATACACCTAGCAGATTTGAAGAAGAGACCATTTGTTCACTCTAAGTTTGAGCTCCGAACAAATCAACTTAACAAACTAGTCAATTCAAAACCAGAAGTAAAGTTGATACCTACAATAGAATTAGAAATCATGAATCTAGTCGAAGGCATTCTGGCACTCAAAAATGAGACTAACATCATAGAGACAATGTCATTAGGAACTACCACAAAAATTATCAAGTTACTAGAGAAAGATCTACCTATTCTCCTACCATTTGATTCCATGGGTATGGGATACACCCTAGGAATTGGCTCCCTTCCAGCAGACGAAGTTTGTATGGTAGAAGTAAGCGAGGCACAAGAAGCAGACACGAAGAATGTCGCAACATCCATTTTTCTGAGCAAATATTGGACTCTCCTCTTCGATGGAGCTAGATGTCGTTTCAGAGCTGGGGCAGGTGTGATCTTTACTTCTCCTGAGGGAAAGATCCTACCTTTTTCCTTTAAGTTAAACTTCGAATGTACGAACAACGGGGCTGAATACGAAGCCCTCCTCCTTGGCCTCATCATAGCCAAAAGGATGGGCGTTGATAACATTAGAGTGCTAGGAGACTCGCAATTACTTGCAAACCAAGTATCTAAGGTATATGAAACTAGAGCTGAACACTTACAACTATATAAAACAATGGTGTTAGATCTAACCAAGGGATTTGACTTCATATCAATCGAAGCAATCCCACGAGAACAAAACCTTCTTGCTGATTCAATAGCAACCTCAACTTCCCATTTCACTCCAAGCAGTGAGTTGGAAAATACAAGTTTCATGGTATCACTTCGTACTGAACCATTGGTGCGTAAAATACCAACAACCCCGATCTTGACACATATAGAAGTTGAGAATGAGTTTTCTATCCTAGATCACTTTGACAGTGATAGGGTCACTCTTGGATATCTAAATGCCTATGTGGAACTACATCTCACTCATCACATAGTAGATTTTTCCCTAATCCCATCATTCCTCTTCCTATTTTGGAAATCCCATGATAGAATCTCCCCCATACAAAAGAATCTTGAAATCTATGAGGTAGAGAATGGAGAAGGTTTGGAACTACCTCCGGCCCCACTTGAATTTGAAGAAGGAAACACTTCCTTAATTGAAGGAACGATTGACATAAATATTGGAATGGAGGAAGAACCAAAGATTTTGAAGTTGGGATCCTCGTTAACTCCAAAGGAGATAGAAATACATACCCAGATCCTCAAGGAACATCAAAAGGCTTTTGCATTTAATTACAAAGAAATGACGGGAATTACACCACATATCACGGTACACAATCTTGTCACCAAACCAGATGCAAAGCCAATTAAGCAAAAATTTGAGACCAATGAAACCAAAAGTGGCTCTTATGGTGAAAGAAGAAGTAATGAAACTTCTCCAAGTGGGATTCATCAAACCAGTCGACCATTCACAATGGGCATCTAATATCGTCCCTATTATAAAAAAAGAATGGGAAGATACACATTTACATAGACTTCTGGGACATTAATAAATATTGCCCCAAAGATGACTTCCCATTACCATCCATCGACGTCATTGTTGATGCAACAACTAGATTTGAGCTTTTGTCTCTCATGGATGGGTTTTTAGGATATAATCAAATCAAAATATCTGAAAGGGATCAAGCCAAGACTACGTTCATAACTCCATGGGGAACTTATTATTACATTGTCATGTCATTTGGTCTTAAAAACGTTAGCGCTACATACCAACGAGAAATGACATACATATTGAATGACCTTATTCATAAGATTGTGGAATCCTGTGTAGATGACTTGTTGGCCAAGGCCAAGAAGCGTTGTGATCACCCAATAGTACTCTGTATCATCCTCTCACTATTGATCGAATATGGCGTCACATTGAATCTAGAGAAGTGCATATTTGGTGTGACAGGAGGAAAACTTCTGGGTTACATTATATCGTCACGAGGGATTGATGTCGATCCAGCCAAAATCTAGGTTGTTCTTGAAATGATTCCACCATCAGACGAGTCTGGTATCAGATCATTTCTTGGGAAACTCAATGCAATTTGAAGGTTCATCTCTAGACTTAAGTTTTGTTATTCATCCAATCAACAATTTATTAAAGAAGGATTATAGCATTGATTGGATGGAAGAATGTAACGAGGCCTTCAAAGTAGTTAAACGCTTCTTGTTGTCTCCTCCCACGCTAATGCCTCCTAGACCAGATCATCCTTTGATCCTGTATTCACGGGCTACTAATGTCTCGCTAGCCTACATGTTGGCTCAGGAAGATAATGATAAACGAGAACGTGTAGTCTATTTCATTAGCCAGACGTTGCTTGATTATGAAACACGTTACACATAGGTAGAAAGAGAATGCCTTGCCATAGTCTTCACAACAAAACGTTTAAGACATTACATGTTGAATCAAGAAACAAGGGTCATTGTAAAGAAAGATCATTTACGGACATTCCTCACGCAAGGGTCTTTATCTAAAAAGGCTGGACGTTTCATAACCTTAATGGGTGAGTTTGAATTAACATTTGTAAACCAGAAATCCATTAAGGGACAAATCATTGCAGACTGGTTAGCTGACAATCCATTAGATGGAGGCAATTTGGTAGATCTAGAATTTCCTGATGAGTGCATATATTTTGTCAAAACCAGGCCCCCCATCTCTATATGTCCTTGGTACACTGACATCGTCAATTTCATCATGGACCACACGTACCCAGAAGGTGCCACATCACAACAAAGAAGGTGGTTACACATTATCACTACTAAATACGTTATTTTAGAACATGTGCTCTATCGTAAAGCCTTTGATGGAATGCTTTTAAGATGTGTTGACACAGAAGAATCTAAAAAGATTATTTATGAATCCCATAGTGGGATATGTGGAGGCCACTTCCAGTGGCCATGCCACTACTCACAAAATACATCGGATGGGCTATTTCTGGCCCACTCTGGAACATGACGTAGTAGAATTTGTGCGCAAGTGTCATAAATGCCAAGAATTCTCCCATGAGATTCACATGCCAACACAGGCTTTGCAACCAATCGCAACCCCATGGCCCTTTTCCACATGGGGCCTAGATTTGATAGGGAAATTCTCTCCCTCATCAACAGATGGCCATAACTTTATAATCACGGCCACAAAATATTTTACTAAATGGGTAGAGGCCATGCCTCTCACCACTGTACCAGGTTCTGTAATCACTAAGTTCATTTTAAATCAAATCATTTGTAGGTACGGTGTCCCACAAGTCATTATCTCAGATAATGGCACATCCTTCAAGAATGATGAGGTCCATGAGTTATGTAAAAAATTCAAGATAAACCATCATACGACCTCTCTTTATTACCCCCAAGCCAATGGACAGGCTGAAGCCACAAACAAAACATTAAAATCTATTCTCCTCAAAACAGTTAAGGAGAAAAACATGGGACTGGCATTTAAAATTATACCCAGCCTTATGGGCCTATCGAACGTCAATAAGAACACCAATAGGGACAACCCCTTTCTCATTGGTATTTGGGGCAGAAGCAGTTCTCCCGCTTGAGGTCGAAATACCCAGTCTCCGCATCTCATTACAAGGGATCTTGGGAGAAGAAGCCTATAGAGAGGCATGCCTCTCTCAACTAGAAAGCCTTGATGAGGCCAAGTTAAATGCCGAACAATGGCACAGAGCCTATGCTGATCGGATGTGCCGGCAATATAACAAAAAGGTCTACGAACAAGAAATATATGAGGGAGATCTAGTTCTGAGACTAGACAGTCGGATTGATAAGAAAACCGGTGAAGGAAGGAAATTTCAGCCCAAGTGGTTGGGCCCATACTGAGTCATGAAAGACTACGGAAATGGTGCATATCTCTTGTGTACACTAGAAGGTGAGGAATTCAATGAAACTGTCAATTCCTTACATCTTAAACGGTTTTACGCATAAGTCATCAGCATCACCATTTGTATATTATACCTACCTACATTGCATTAGTCACTCAGTTGTTTCATTTTGTTCACTCATTTCGTAAATTTTGTGGTCAAGGAACTTATTCTTAAGCAATTTATTACAAGCTTCTGAAAATATTGGCAAAAGCATTCAAATCATATCTCTTCAATTTTCATAATATCATCAAATGGTTTCAAAATCATCTCATCAATCCGAAAAGACAAAATCTTGACAAAAACCATACCAAGGCCTGCATACTTTGTCATACTCATTCTTTTCTACTAGGTTAAGTTGTTCTTACCTATGGTCTGTTTTAGAAGCTTCTTGGTATCACATCTATCCCTCTTACGTCTCTTTGAAAGCAGGATACTCCCAAAATCACAAATCAGAAATGTCAAAACCAAATTAAATAAAAAATACTAAACAAAATAGAATATTTTATTTTACACACTTCTTTGCCCCACCAACCTTCGGTGATGAGCCCGCATCTCTTACTAGTGGTGCGAGGTTGAGAAAGGAAAGAAGTGCCCTTACTCACCTATGTCCTACCTTTAGTGACAAGCCCATACTTCTTACCAGTAGCATGATGCAGAGTGTAGGGGGTCCGTTCACACAAATTAATGAATCTTAGTATTTTAAAATTTCAAAGTAAAGTGTATTAAGTGAAATTAAGTATCCAAATTCCAAAGAGATCAAATCCTCAAAACCATATTTTGTCAACCAAGTTGTCATCCATGGATCTAAGTCTAGATAAACTGGAAAGTAAGTTACATTCTGAACTATGTAGTAGTTTTTGAGTAAGAGTAAGTACGCAGGTCTAAAATTTGATTTCTGTCAGTACCTTGTCTTTCTCTCATCATTTCCATTCATTCAAACTCATATAATTTGTGCCCTTCCCAAATCTTGGTGTTGAGCCCTCACATATTACTAGTTGCATGGAGTTAGGAATGGGGAAAGTTCATCTCATTATCACTACATATTCATCACGTTTTGCCAAAATAAGAAAAAGCAACGAACATTTCCCAAAGAAGCCAAAAGTTCAGTAATACAATATGTTTGCATCACCACATATCAGCATTACAAAAACAAATAAAAGAGAAACATTATGTTCAACATTTGTTAATCACTTGTCATCCATTGCATACATTCTGAAAAGCATATAAAAACAAGGATTCTAAAAAACATCTAGTGTACACATGAGAAACGAATCAAAAAACTCTAGATACAAGAAGATCTAGATCCAAAAAGAGATATATATATATATAAGAATCGTGTTTTACACACAATTCCATCATGCACTAGGCATGGTCAAAATGCTCAATGAGCCCAAAAAATATAAAAAAATAACTAATATAAACATCCAACAAAATTACTATAAAAAGACCAAATGGCCTCTCAATCCCTGTGGGATCCCTCAGAGGGTGCACGATTACATCTAGGTATCTTGCTACGATGACACTCTGAATGAACTGAGTGCTCATAATCATGGCCACTGGTTGTGGTCTCACTACGAGAATGGCTCCGCCTCATCAGGCACTTAATAATCTTGTACCAAGCTAACTTAGTACGAAGGGAGGACACTAACTCTGCTGCCTTCCAGACAGGGGCAAACACATCAGTGTGTTAGCCAGCTGCTAAAGGATCTCCGACGTCCTTGGTAAGCTGAGCCTGGGTCTTCCCTGAAGGAAGCAACAGGGTGTCAGCACACACCCAGCGAATCAAATCCCACCATCCCTGAGTAGTCGCTGCAAATAAAAAGAGAAATAACAAGTTAGAAAATCACCAAAAACAAGTCAAAAACAAATGAAACAACAAAAAATAAATATCATCCAAACATCTCTAACTAACAAGGTCAAGAAAAGAGTAGTAACTCACTCAGATCTCCAGGCATCCAGGTAGGGTCTCCAGGATCTGCGCCTACTACCGACACTACTGCCAACTGCAGAGCCTCCCCAAAATCTGGAAATAAATGGTGTCCTGTCATAGACTCATCATCTCCCCTAAATTCCAGAGAAGGCAACTCCTCTGAGATCAAGGTCACCTTCTCAGCACTCCCCTCCACCCTCTCAGCCCTTAAGATATCTTGAGTGTCATGCCACTTAGAATCACTATCATCCTCCTTGGTCATCCCACCGGCCTTGCCTCCCATCGTCTCCTCCTATCTCCCCTCTTGTGAACTCATCAGAGTCTGAGTCCACATCAACAGGCTCATCCTCCCCCCCACTGAAAGTAGGAGCAGCTCTAATATGAAGTAAAGGTACTCAATGAGCACTGGCTGCCCCTCGAGCCTGAACCACATGCCTAATCACGATAGGAACTCCAAGAGTAATCATGGTCCAACCTCAGCCTCCTTTAGGACCTTCCTGGGCCTCACGAATAGACCTGTACACTTGTCCCGCTGGAGGAATCATATCAATATAGGGGAGGCCAAACTGTTGAGGGACTCGATGAAATGGGTGGACCTCCACCCTCTCTATCATGTCTACCAACTGACATGTGGTAGAGCAAGCAATCAATGTATGTGTCTCCTCTCCCCATACTCCCGACATGGCCTGATAAGGAGTGGCCTCCATGTCTGCAGTAGTCAATGAATCCACTGGCTGGTGTGGCATCCTGATTATTGTCATCCTCACCCACCTCACTACTCTAACAACCCCCAGATCCTCTGTTAGTACACCCCTTCCATAGGGGATGATGCGCTCATACACCCAACTCAAAACTAGAGTGGCATGACTCAAGGACTACCCCTGTAACCTAACCACCCTGTATAGGTCATGGTATGTGGTCCCAAGAATGTCTACTCCCCAAGCATAAGTATGGCCATGGGCCTCAATCTATGCAATAATGGGAGCGTAGAAGTATAAGAGAGTATCTCCTCCCTTATCCCCAATCAACCATGAGGCCAAGATACCCATAATAGCCTTACGGATGATAGGGATAAGAGAAGCAGTAATAGATTAGACCTTCACCCCCTTCTTTGAGCCAAAGGAGACAACAACATCTCCCATATATGTAGCCCACTGAACCATCTGAGACCTAGATCCTACTGTCTTAAGAGACAGCTGCCTCCCAAGAATTGGAACCCCCAGTATACGATAGACATCCTCTAGGGTGATAGTCCACTCACCCCTAACACCTGGAAACCAGAAAGTATTTCGGTCCGCATCCCAGTATGAGAATAAGTCACACAATATGTGACTAGCATGAGCAACATGAGGAACCTGTGAAATCCTCAAAATTTTGGCCCTCTACACAGTGTCTCGCTTTGCTTGAGTCAATAAGTCTAACACTGCAGGGAGCCAATCACACTCCCTCTCTCTACTCCACCTAATGTACTCCTCCTGCATCCACCAGAAACATAGAAAAAGAGCAAGTTAGCAACATAGTCCAATAGATAAGCTCGTCAAAAACATAGAAAAATGTCAAAAATGCAAAAACAATTAACTAAGGCATCTTTTTTCACTTTCTGTCTAGAACCGCCGCCCTATGCAGAGCGGCGGTTCCGTGAATGCCGCCATCACAAGGCGGCGGTCCTGCGACCACTACCATCACAAGGCGGCGGTCCCATGATCACCGCTCTGTGTAGGGTGACAATCCTATGTCAAATCAGTGAACGCCCCTAAAGCCCTAAAAATAGCAAAATACACCATTTTGAGTGAAATAAAAGCCTACCCTATGGGCGCCCCCCTAGAGACTCATTTAACACTAAGATTTTTGAAAATAACCCCCCCAAGACAAAGATTTCAACATTTTTATATTTTAGGTTTAAAAAGAATGAATCGAAAAAAACTAACCTGAGACTTCACAGGTCGATGCCCTACTCTCAAAGGCATGATCATGATCTCACAACAAACATTTTGACTACACTCTTGTCGAAAACAGTTAATCGTGGGTCCCAGAGCTCAAAAATTACCAAATTGATACACGCAAATGAATAGGAAAATGAGCTCGTTTTATATTTATATAACATTCTAACCTTGTTTTGAATGTTCTTTCGTAGAGTTGGAGTGCCGACGGAGGTAAGTTCTTATCCCTACACAAATGGTAAGTCCTCATTTCATTTTAATTTAGTATTTATTTTTCGATTTCTTTATCTATCTGCACTTGAGTCCTCGTTTCATTTTGCAGATAGCAGGAATATGGATGGCGATGCTATGACACACGGATATGTCAGGTATAGCTTCTAACTCCCCATTTCGGGACTGCCATACTCGGACCCACTATTTTATGCCCCTTCATGGCTAAGACGCTTCTCCAAGGGGGCAATATGTACGTACCCAAAATTATATGTATTGTACTACTGGAAAGAGGTTACAAAAAACCCCAATGATGATTCAGATCTCTTTGCAAGGTGTTCGAAATCTAGAAAGCACACTGAGTATACATTTACATCCCAAAATGCCTTATCCAGCCTTCGCATGCTTTGTTATGACCTCATTCCTCTCTTTTCTTGCATTTTGGTCTTTAGTTACAGGACTGCCGCCCTGCCTGGGTGGCGGTCCCATGACCGTTGCCCAGGATAGGGCGACGGTCCCGTAACCACCACCGTGCACAGGACGATGGTCTTATGTGAGTTTTCCAGAACTTTTTGACACTTTCGTCAACGTAAAAAATCAAGTGGCGCTCGCATTTCTCAACCACTCTTGCTTGCATTTAAGTTTTAACCGCTTGGTAAATATTAATTCCTCTTTGTTTATAATAGAAGAGTCCAATTCAAACTTACCCTCTGGTAAATCAAAATGCTATAAATACCAAGCTTGTTTATAAGCAAATGGCCCCTCTCCCTCTATGAATTATTATTCAATGTGTTTTGAAAGTTATTCAATAGGTCTCAACAAGTTTAGATTTTGTAAAGCTTTCAGCCTCTTAGTTCAAGGCTCCATAGTTCTGGTTCTAGATCGTTTCCATTTAAATCATGATTCTCCTTAGAATTATAGATTGTTGTTTTGTCACAGGAATTATAAGTCTTATAGATTTTGGTATACTTTCATTGTATCCCTGTAACAATCCCACTAGGAATTGAATAGTCAAGCTCTGTTCTCTTGCACTATCCCTCTCCTACTTGCAATTTGTTCGGCTTACCAAGCTGCAACTATTCAAACATCTTCCCCTGTTGCCGCTATCACATTCCCACTTTTCTGGATTCATGAGAACATGAAGGAACGAAGAGATTACACTGACGGTAAAATTCATGATACAACTGGATTTGCCACTGTTCTATAAACTCTAGGTTTGAATTGTCAAAGTTGTAGTTACAAATATATCAAATAGAATACAAATTATTTTGTTTTAGGTTTGAAGTGTTGGTGCATGTGTTGTGACCTGGGTATGTAGGGCCATAATCTGAGCCTATGCAGTGGCCAACTGGCCCTACAACCCTGCTACATATGCTTGTAGGGTGGCTACCTGTCCCATGTGTCCATCTCCACCCTATGCGGGTGTCTGTCCCTGGGTAATCTAAGCTTGTAAAGCCACCTCTTGTGCCTGTAATGTGGCCACTTGTGCCTCGGACCCTATCAATTGCCCCTGTAAACCTATAATCTGGGCCTATAAGGTGGTAACCTGCCCCTGCAAAGTATCCCTCTAAACTGTAAGGGTAGAAAAGTCTAGCTACCCTGGCCTAGGTGGTGTTACTCATAGCTAGACTACCCATCACTACCTATATCTATTTGTAACCCTGACATCATCAATCCGCTAGTCCAATTCCTATTCCTCCTACCTGGTCAGCATTGTCCGCTATGGTAGAGGCATAGGTCTCTCCACGTCATCCCTCTTGTACTAAGGGAATGGTGGTGGCACATCCTAGAGCAGCCCAAATTACCACCTGACCCTGTCAATAGGTATCATCTCGTGCTCGCCAGCATGGTGCCCCTCTATCCACCTCAGTAGTTGTAAATCATCCAACTCCACCGCCATCTACTTGTATGAAGGGAAGCCAACATATGGCCTACAAATGATGTCAACCCCAGATAATCCCTTCAACACCCACCTATAATATGTCACATTGTGAATAGCCCTGGCAGCCCTGTGCTCTCCAACAACATGCACCCAACGCCTGTACCCAACTTGAACTAAGCATGCATTGAATGAATCCAGCTGGGGCATACCAACTGGACACATACATACAATTTTCTCATATGTCTAGCAATGGAGAAGAAATGTGCCGCACAAACTGAACCTCCACAACTACCCGTAGGCCCATAACTCCCTGTATAAATGCACCAAGTATGTTGGTTCCTAAGAAAAATGAGTCATATCCTCCATCATGTCATGGAGAACCCCCATCCATGCTCATGGGAATCTCCCACCCTCTGCATCTGGTAGCACGAAACAACACAATGCCTACATGATCAGGACTACTAACCTCATCTCCTCAGGATGGACCGCATATATGTCTCCATAGCTCAAGCTCGCACTATGGAACCTCATCTTTTCCATCCCCTCTCCAAACACTGTCAACATCAGCTCCTTTGATGCCTCTGAAGAAATAAAGTAATCTGCATCCCCACTATCAGTAACTACAAGATCCTGTACATGTCCTCTAGGGTGACTGTGATCTCACCCATCGGTAGATGAAATGTGTTGGTCATTGAATCCCTTATGTCGATGAGTGTGACCATCAAGCTTGGATCACAAACTATGTGCATGTATCATCTAACCCCAATAAGGCCGACATTTGTAATGTGACGCCACTCCTTTCCTATCATGCTCCCTCATACCACTAGTAACAGAGGCGGTACTCTATCTCTCATACGCAACTGGTCCCTAGCCTGCACCCAAAAAAATCACACCATTATTAAGACTTGGCCACACTTAACATATCACTTACCCAACTAACCTATTTTTGAAATTCTTACTATTTATTTCCCCGCAACCCTAACGACCTACCCCTTTCCCCCATCCCCCTTTCACACCCCTCAACTTGTATCATATATACCTTTTACCCTACCTATTTCTCACCACACTTTCCTTTATACCTCATTAACTATCTTTCCCTCCCACCATAACCCGTTCTTGATCTATTTTTTTCTCAAATGTTGATCGGCATCGGTCATTGATGTCTAGCATCGGTCCATCATGACTGGCATCGGTCACCTGTTATTTGACCGATGTCGGCTATGTCCGACCGACGTCGGCCACCCTTGACCGATATTGGTCTCTGTTGCATTTCTAAAACCCAAAACCCCCCACCATTTCCTAAAACAACATTGACAAAATACCTTAACTACATACCCATCCCTACCCAAACCTAACCTAAACTCATCCCCACTCCTATTTACCCTACATTGGACCTCCCCCTTCCTTTGTTACCTCAATATTAACCCCAAATTCAAAATCAACCCCCACCCGACATGGTTTTACCCAACCTGATTCTCATACCCTATTTTTCAAATTAAATGCATAGATAGGATGAGATCCTACCTCATCTCAGTGTCATCTGTATTGTGGTACATCCAGTCGATGTATCGGTGGCCCACCTAAGCCCTCTCCTACCTCCGCCATGCCCCAAACCACCCCTCACCTCCAACCAATCACAATCAACCACACCGCTCTCGTGGATCCGTCTACTAGCTCTTGCCACCAACTCATAATGTCTGCCTTAGCTCAATACAATGCCTTTTCCTTCTCTCTTAGAAAGGTACAAAAGGTCAAATGGCTCTGTCATTTTCTCCAAAGTCACAACACAACAATGATTCCATAAAATACAGAATTTTTATTTTATAAACCCAACTCGACCTAACCAACGCCAATCATATTTGTGCCCTAGGCAACCGATGTTAGTCACCCTATAACCGCCATTGGTCAACCCTTACAATTATTTGGCCTTGCTAAGATTTATTTTTCCTGTAACCATTAGTGATCACACACCTTTTATCATTTTGAAAACCTATGGAACCATACCTACGAGCCCACACTACTCTTACACTTCCTTTATTGTGTCTTGGGATTTGGTATTTTACATATACCTTGGCCTTACCCGTGCCATGACCTTTTTACCTGGACCTGGCCTACTTGGTGTGACCATTGATCTTATGTACTAGTTACACCTTGTGATGTTGTTACTTATGTTGTTTTAGCCTAAAAACCATACCTTTCCTATTGTCGTGTTATTTATCCTATGCCCTGGATACCTAAACACTTCACCCTTGTTTGGAAAAACCTATCGACCTTAGATGATGTATATTTTACAAGCTCTTCAACCTGGTACCGTGTTGCAATATATATCGTGTGTGTGTATTTGATTGGCATTACCCATGATCCGATTTTAACCTCGGCCTATTACCTATTACCTGAGTTGACCATCACCCTTTCCCATATTACCCATACCCTTCCCCACCTATCTTCACCAACTACACATTTATCAAACCACTCACACATTCCCTATTACATCTCATTAATGTCTGGTTTGAGGGGGATCACCTTCACCCACACATGGGGCAATCACTTCCTATTTTTTGTCAGCGTCACTTACCAATACAAGCTACGTAACAAAAAGGGGCAAAATGTAGACCCCAAAATTGAGTCACACTTCCCTTGGTCCCTTTTTGAATAGCCAACTTAAACATATTCACATAACCATGACCCTTTTACCCCACATTAATATTAGTTTAATTATTTATAATTAAATTAATATTCATCCTCACTTCATTCGTTCTTTAATTACCTTAATTAAAACTAATTTCCACCTCACCTAGACACCTCATCATAAACCTATTCTTAGCATGTTTCCCTTTTACTAGGACTCAATATTCACTCACCATAACTAACTAAGACTTAGTCCTACCTACCTTAATTAAATAAGATTTAGTTCAACCCTAAAATCACATACATATTCATCCTCTAACCACATTCTCGGTTATCTAAGTGCAAAATCTTGTTTTAATCCATGAGAATAGATAGAGCTGGCCAAGAGATTGCCAAGATCTATCATTTTTAGTAAACCTAGGATTTCCCGCCTTAACCGACATTGGTCGACCCTAAACCGATGCCAATCACCCTAAATCATCGTCAATTACCATATATTCATTTTGGTAACCTTGTTTGAGAGGTTGGCCACATTCTCGAGTTTTGGAACAAAGGAGATCTACATGTAAGCAAAAATCAAAGCCCTTTCGCACATCCAGACAACCATAGCCAGCACCAAGACAGATCCAAAGGTATTTGCATTCACGGTAGCATTCCAGGAAGCACTGCTGCGACACTGAGCACGATTCCACATATCAACTATCACCATCATCCAGCCATCAAATCTACAAACACCAGTAAGTGTATCTCTAACCTGCATCATTTCATACTTATTTAGATTACAAAGTTTCTTCATCTCTGTTTATCAGTATCTATTTGCATTTTGCGTCCCACCCTTGTTACCTTCCTATGAATCCAACCATTCCATCACCCACAATCATTTAATTGCCTATACTTGATTCTTAAATACCTCTGAGTACCCCCAGCACCGTTACAAACCTAGCCATTTTCCTCACACTCACCGCCTTACTTCAAAAGGTTCTCAAAACCCCGTTTATTGAATTTCTACCATCCTGCCTTAACCGTCGTCGGTTCCCTCTTAACTGTCATTGGTCTCTTTATTTGGTAATCCTGCCAATAATAAAAACTTAAAAACCTATATCCAAAAAACCCAAGCTACCCAAAATCTGACTTTGACCTGTTCCAACACCTTGACTACTTACCCTACTTCCATATATGATCATAACCTATCCTGTTATATTAGATTTGCTTATTGTATTTAGATGAGATACCTAAATCATATCAACTACAGTAGGACATTATTTATTTATGACATTTCTTACATTAAGTTGTATCAAACAGTGGGTTGACTGCCACTAAGGAAGTACCACACTTCCTGGATCTAGCACACTCTAGGCAGCCCACTAACATATATTGTTTAACTCTCTTTTGTGGTCTTGTTGTGTATTTCAGGTAGTTCCTCCTAGCCAAAAGGAAGCTCTCACAGTCAGCATTGATTCAAGAAGTCAGAATGTGCACACAACCTTTAAACTGACCATCACAATAGGTATTCTTCCTTGGCCCATCACCTTATCTATTTCGTCAAATCTATAAAGAAAGCGGTGAAAGACAATGATATCAGGACAGAGGCATCTTACAATTAAAAAATCACGGTCTTTATACCATTGGTGCATTTTTCTCTATGCCACATCTTAATAAACATTGTTAATGATGATAATTATTGGCACTTTACGATAACACAACCCCTTTACATCATCACCTTATCTAACCAACCCTTCATTAATCATCCAACATCCAATCATCAAATCTTATTCATCCAATCAATCTATCCAACATTTTCACTCAATCCTATCAAATCCTATCATCCAAACATCTTCAAATCCAACATCAAAAATCAACATCCTACCCCCCATGACTAGGGCATCCAAAAATCCACAATCCTATGATCCAACAACATCCAAACATCCAAAACATCAACCCCTTTACTATGGCATTCAACACCAAAACACCCTTCTCATACATCAATGATTGGGGCCTCCTATAGTTAGCATCCTCTCATCTTCTCATCCTCTCACCCACAACTCCTTCATCTTCTCATTGGGGCATCTCCTCTCTTTTTGCATTGTTACCCTACTCATTCCTCCCCGCCTACCCACTTGAGGGGCATCATATTACCATCCTATCATCTTCTACTTCTTCTTTGAATGATCATTACTACACAATATTCCTTCAAAGAGGGGAAAAATGTAGACACCTAAAATGTCTACATGACTAATTAACATTAATCATGTCCTACATTTTAGCCTCATCATCATTTATCCGCTACCAGTCTGTTTTAATCTATTTACCCATGTGTCATTATTAATATTATTCATTATATCCCAAAATCATCCATATAATAATTAATCACTAGATTATTTATTATTAATTAATCCATTTTATCATATTTCCCCTCTATCATTTTATCATTATTTATCATTTATCCTTTTAATCCATCTTACATCCCTTTCATTTCATTAATCCATTATTACTTCATATTATTCTATTCTAATCCTTCATTAATATTCATAGGAATTTAATATTCCTATACCTCACCTACCCTAGTCTACACCTACACCTATCACTAGATATTCCATCTAATCACTCATCATTAATTAAGCTAATCACAACATTTAATCTAATCCTAATCGTGTGCACATCCTTACACCTCTAAATCTAGAGGCTTCTAAATCTAGAAGTTTCTCTATCTTTCCCTCTTATTTTCAAATATTCAAATGAATCTACACTATTCCATTGAATTTTTAATTCAATGGAGATTCCTCACAAAATCTAGAATTCTCCATTCTAGAATTCTCTAAAAATCCAATCCTCTCATCAATTTGCAGCCCTTGGATTCAATCCAACATGGATTAATCCTCACCCTATAATGTGTCACTCAAAAACTATAAATTTGCACTCTCATCCTCCATAAAAGCAAGATTTTTTGGGAGGTCATCGTCTTGCTACTTCATCTTTTTATCATCAATCATTCATCTTCATCCTTCAAGCTTGAATTAAGTTATCCATAGCCTTCATCCAAGCATCCAAGGATCAATCATCAAAGGGGAGGTGTTTTCCAAGTCTTCCCACATCCAATATGAAGTAATCTTCCAATCCATAAGCAAATCCACCATCAAGGAAGGAGAATTACATGTTAGATGGTAAGTTCAGGTATAATTCTCCCTCTTTCCATCACCGCTTGATCAGAGGTAGCAAATAGTAGTGTTAGTTTAGGATTTAAATCAATTTATTTCCTCGTTTACACAGTAACACCGTTATTTTGTCTACATAATGTTTGAATTGTGTACGTAGCTTGCTCATGTTCATATCAAGTGTAGGAATGCCAAGAAAAATAGTGTGTCATTCCCTATCTCTTTATGAATCTATTCATGTAAAAATGTTGCAAATGCATCCAACATTGAAACCCCTAAATCTCCATTCCTATATATCAAGGCCTTATTTTGATATAAGGAGAAATCCTGAAAAATTTACTTTTCCTGGATTGCATCACAAACCGCAAGTTGTAGACTACTAGGAAAATCATATGGATTATTTTGAAGTGAGAAAAAGAGACCATATACGGATGAAAATTGATCAAATGTGAGGCCTTGAATTTGATTGGTTCATTTAAGGAATAAAAGATGATGGATCATACCTATTTGATCCTGAATATCAAGCAGTGAAGACTTCAACCCTTCCCTTGATATCATGGAGAATAAGAGAATCATGTGACTTCATGGAAATAATTGTAGTGGTGTTTCATAGATTGAGAGAGAGGTTAAGGAAAAAGAGAAGTGTTTTCATTTATTGGTGTCCTCCTACCTCTCTCAAGACATGCATCACACATATTTTCTATGAATATATCTACGAAGAGCATGATCTCAACACACTCAGAATATCCCTCAAAGATAAAGAGTGTGGAGGATGAGAACATTGAATAAACTCACCCCAAGATGCTTCACAAGAAATATAGAATCACTAAGAGCCCCATTGATCCTCTTGAACAAGGGGAAATTAATCCATCGCATTACCCAATTTTGTGCCGATTCCCAAGTATGTCTTCTTCTACAGCAGAGTCATCCCATCATATGTAAGAGGTGATTCCCCACCATGATCCTAAAATTTATCTGATGCCTAGTATTAAGTCCACATTATCATAGATTTTCCCTTGAATTCAGGAATTGATTGGGAGTGAAACAAGAACATTGCAACAAACATTGACACTTGATTTCAGAGCTATCTCAGAGATTGTGAAATCTAATTGAGCCTCTCGCTTAGATTTCACAATGTAGCCTCTCGCTTGTTCAGTGGAGCTTCTGGTGACCAATATGTAGAAGTTGTTTGACCCAAGGTTACAAAAATCATGGAGGAAATGACTCAAGGTGACTATAAGATGCTAAATATTTCATTAGGTCAAGCTACACATGAGAGTGCATCACATATGTTAAAAGATTTTACTACCTACATACTTTCTCGAAATGAGTAAAAGCAAATAATGGAACAGTTGGAAGAGCATGTGAGAACTATCACTACTTATGCGCAAGAATTTATGGATCCTAGTGTAGTATAAAGTTCTCCCATGGAAGACATCACTCTTATAAGTAGATTTGACCCTAAAACTATCAAAAAATATCAAGGCTACTCAATGCAGGGAAGGGCTAATGACAGGTGGGTTGACAAGATTCTTGAAAATTTTGAAAACACCATTTCCTAAGGTCCTCTTGATGTTCGAGTTTACTCTGGACACTACTTCAAAGGTAAAAATGACTAAGGATGAAATTGAGAAGAAAAAGGTTGATTGGGACAAAGTGCTTCCATTGGTGTCAAAAACGAGTAATCTTGATTCTTTTTTATTAGTGGGTAAAAATGTATTCACTTCCATAACCAAGAATTTTTCTGCTATTTGGTCTCACACAATGAGTGCCTGATATGAGATGTTGAATTATGTCATCGCTAAGCTTGACTCTTATGAAGAGCTTGTATCACAAATTCTGGAAAGTATAAGAAATGGTGTGCAAAAGCTTGGGTCACCTCCAATCAGTGAAAATTCATCAATGGAAGATCATCTGAAACCATTTCAGGAATTGGTCTAGAAAGAGGTGGGATACCCCTTCTCATTCAACGAAGATACTTTGGAGTCTCTCACATAAATCAAATGTACAATTTCCAATACTACAAAGGATCATCGGGTTTGGTTCAATCAATGCAAAAACATTAGCAGTACTTCTGAAACTTTGATCAAGGTTGTGAGCTTCATTAATATCCCTCAAGTAGATAAAATGGCACCTACGGCAGCCCACTTTAAGGAGTTCAAGGGTGAAGAAATATCTCTAGGGGAATTCACATAAGGTTCATCGGCATTCGGCTCTTCATCAGCAGAGGCCTCACCCTCTCTTTCCTTCCTCATTCCTTCTCTCTCTCTATGTTCTAATTCTTCATCATGAAGGTACTTTTCACTATTTCATCTTATTCACTTAAGTGACCTATAGTTTAACATTGTAATGATTTCTTTTCAATTAATGAAAAAGGCTCACTTTTGTTTCCTAGGAATATGAAAGGTTACAAGTGATAAGGGTAAGTGAAAAGTCATGTGGGGGGTAGATAAAAGGACTTTGGGTAAGGCTATAAATTTAAATGAATTCTCAATTTCCAAGGGTTATCAATTGTGAGTTTCTAGTAGATAGCTTTGCAATGCTAAATACAAACAAGAGATTCCATTCTTTTATTTTCCCGTTGTTTATGTTTCCTCTATTTCCTTAGATCCTCAACTTTGTAAAAATGATGATCTTGTAAAACCAAGAAAGGTGTTGGTGCTTTTGATAAATGAATAAATAGAATTTTGTGTCTATGATTTGTTAGTCTTGTCATTGTTACAAGGTTGGATTGCTCTAATTAAGTGCAGATTAATTCTAGTTAATGCTGTGAAAATTTGTTAGTGTTTATTTACAAAGTTAACCTTTCTTTCCTATGTTCTTACTCCCCTCTACCACCTCTCATGATACGGAGGATTTTTCAATTTGTATATCTTCCCTAAACTTCCCTAAATCTAGACCATGTGGAAGGGCTTCTCGAGACCTTTCTGACGGTATGCTGAACTTAAAAAATAGAGTCTGTATGCAGATTCTTTCATCAGTCAAAGCTAAGGTCTTAAACAGGTCAACCCTAGTCAATAGTCTAATCCAGACGTGACCCGTGGCAAAAGTGGAAAATAGCGAGAGGGAAAAATGAAGTTTGTTTCATATATTTTTGAGCCTCCAGTCTTCGACTCACGTTGTGGCTCGGTGGAACAAGAGGATCAAATTTTGTAACAAAAGGGATTCTGGCTGTCGTGAGAGCTTCATATTATTTTCTGACGTAGTGGGCCCTCAAGCTACCATGTGGCTTGCCACCATGAGTTCAACAAGCTCAATTTTGCATTTCGAGCTCGATTTTTTATTTTGAGTTCAATTTTTACACTATGAGTCTAATTATGCATTTCAGGTTGATAATCAGCTCGGGCGAGCTATTTTGCTAGCTCGGTGGGGTGATCAACTCCCCATCGAGTTAATCTCTATTTTTCCACATTTTTCGGGTTTAGTTCTATATGGTTATCTATCCATGTTTATCGGGATCTATGTTATCCCTTATATCTTGGTGGATATGTAGTTTATTATAACTTGGTAAATGACTCGGCTAATAGCTTGGAGTATATGCCTTCAACAAATAATGCACGAGGATTTGCTTAATCCCATCTACCTCGGCCAAGCAGCTCGGCCCACATGGGTGTATAACCATGCAGCTCACCACTTGTTATGTGGCCAAACAAAATAGAAGAAGACTTAGCAGAAGCCACGAGTTTATAGGCTCTTATGCCTATACTTAAACACTAATACCTCCTTCTACATCGATGAATGTGGGACTATTCCCACTTTGAATGCAAAGCGGCCCATCCAAAATGCATACCACTGGGATTTGAACCCGAGACCTCATGCTTCCAAATCACTCACGTTAACCGAATCCCCACCTATCTTAGTGGTGATAAGAAATGAGCTCACCAGTATTTAAAGAGCTCTGAGCTCTGTGTTTTTAGAGGCATAACAGGGAAGCAAGCTTCAACAGGGATTTTAGAGGCTCAAATGGAAAAATTTATAAATGAAGTAAAAAATGAAAGTTGCTCAAAATTTCCCCTAGTTTCCATAAATGTAAACTTTTTTCATGTAGGTGTTGTACATTTAAAGTTGTAGGCATTTTTCAGACGCATTTTCATAGGAAACCAATAGGAGAAGTGTTGTAGGAGCCACAGATCGTTCTTGGGATAGTTTCTGCGATTTTTCAAAGTTCCTTGGGATATTGATAAGATCATTTGCAAGTATAAAGATCTGTTAGTCAATATTGCAAGGTTTATTGTACTTTATTAGACGTTGAATAGATCGATTCTCATTTCGAGAATCCAGAGACGTAGCCTTTGGGTGAACTCTGTTATCAATCCGGTTTGTGGTGTTTATTTATAGTCTTTTGGAAGCTTTTGATTAGATAAAACATTTAAATTAGTTTTTTTTATTAATTGATAAAGCAAGCACAAACTGGATTAATTGGATTGAAGTAAATTTCAGTATCCATAACCCACAATCAGAAAATTGAATGCACTTTTAGATTTATGGATTGAAGAATTGAGTTTGAGTGCATAATTGACATTGAACTTGTGAATTATTTAAAATGGTTTTTGTACTAGAATCAACATATTCACTTAAGTTGGAAAAATCAAATTAATTGATCGTTTTGGAAGAGTTTAAAAATTGGGCTTGAAGACACCCCAAAATTGGATAAATTGAACTCATGATCAATGTTGAGTTTGTTTAAATTTAATCATCTAAAAAACTTTCTAAGTACTACAAAAATTTTAGTACCATTTTCATATTGAGTTAGGTATCAGAGTTAGTTTAGCTCTTGATTTGCTTTAGTATGATTTGGGTTCAATTTTGGTTCTTGCATTTTGGCTTGATCTTTCACTTGCAGTGTGCAATTTTTTGAAGTACAGGTGTGCAGGAAAACCATGGGCAAGTTATCCAACAGGGAGAAACTTGAGGAACTTGAAGCATGCAATCATCAGATACAGGAAGAAAATGCCTTCCTGAGATGTCAAATATTGACTCTAGAGGAGTAAATTGACACTCTAAAAAGAGAGCTAGAATCTAAGGATGAGCTCTTAATGGTGTTGCAGATTAATGGACCTAAGAAATAGGTACCTATTATAGTTGATGCATCCATTATGATAGATGAGTGCATAATAAGTATGGCAACATCTAATTCCTCTTCCCAGGCTAAGTTGGGATTTTACTGTATAGTGTTAGGTGGATTTGAAAAAGCACACTACACGTATAAGATCTAATATTTTAAATAGCATGGGTTTTAATGGAATTAACCTTGGTAAGAATAATCAAGGTATAAACTAACCCCAATCTTGGTTGAGGAAAGACCTCATCATGTATGACTAGGATATGCTAGTGCAGGAGAAAATGATGATTGGAGAGAATTCCAAGTCAGCTAGAAGAAGACAAGCTTCTGACAGCCAAGTTTCATCCCCGTTAGCTTCAGGTGATTCATCCTCAGGAGGAGGATCTGGCAATAATTCACCATGGAGAGGTATAGAAATCCCTCCACCTTTTGTTTACCATGGTTCCAATTAATCATATGGTAGAAATTGTTTGTAGACATACTAATGATAAAACTACTTCATTGGTTGAGATTTTTTGTACATCAACAGTTTTCATCTTCAATAGTTTTATTTATGAGAAACTTAATGAGGTTGAAATGGGTTCTCCTCTATCCCCATTGTTTCTTACCTGGATTCATTTAGGAGCTCTCAGGGGAAATATTTTAACTCTTTCATATTTCAATGGAAATGTTGGATCAAAGATATGTTGATGACATGTAATATATGTTGGCAACATGTAATGGATAAGCTGGAGAAGTTTCATTCACATTTGAACAATATTTTACCCAACATATTATTTAGCAAATAAGTAGAGGTAAATGGTGAGTTGCATTTTCTTGATGTCCTTCTGAGGTAAAAATTTGATGTTGAAATAATCTTTCTAAATAGGAAGGTGTGTAGAAAATAAACCCACATGGATTTATCACTTGCATGCCTATTCACACCATCACCTAGCATTGTAGAATCTGGTGTCCTCAAGACACTGTCCATGAGAGCCTTTCAAATTTCTGAAAATTGAACATCTAGAGTTGGAACTTCAACACTTAGCCAAGGTTATTTATGCTTAATTGGTTTTTGTGTGAAACAAATTACCATGAAGATTTTAAATAGGATTATGTGATGGTTTTTCCATAGCCTGGTGTAATTGTTATGTCTTAGATGGAAATTTTGGGTGCTTCATCATTCTGTAGCATGTAAGTTTCGATGGTATGATCAATGATCGGATGTCTATTTCTAGGATCCTGTAGGAATGTTGTTATAAATTTGTCATATAGAATGTTTCTACCCCATACAAATATTAGAATAATCGTTAACTATGTACAAGGATCAACTGAAATCTAAGCTCAATAGTGGTGTTTACAAGATTTAACTTTTTCTTGTGGTCTTTCCTACATCTATTGAAATGGGTCGGTCCATTTGTACGAGGCTCAAAGAGCACATAGTTATAACATTGGACAAGATTGTTTGACTCAAGTTGTCCTTGCATGAAAATTCATTCATAGAATCAATCATGGTACTTGTAATAATCAATAATGATAGATGCATTTCTCGAAATGTTAATAACCTAGATATTAATAATAATAATAACAATAACAATAACAATAACATAATAATAGGGATAATGGTAGCCTAATTCGGGTGTTCAAATGCAGATTTCCCATAAGTTTGAGTCTTCTCCTCATAGGTGTAGTCATTTACATGTCATTCATTTTAACTCTTTCCTATAATTAGTGGTGTGTGACAATCCTAATGGGGGTATCTCTACTCAAAGTTTTTATAGTAATACCAAGGATGATCTGTAACGAACCGTTACACCAAAACCTCAAGGCATTATTGAATTCACACACCAAGATCATAACATCCTACCATGCTTCCACAGAGCTTGAACTCAGGTTGGGTTTACACCCTGCACTCCCATACGTATGATCCCCACTTCACTAACGTTTAACTGCCCCACATGTCCCAGCTACATGAAAAAACCAAAAGAGTGGGATTCGAACACGGGTGGTTGCTCTGATACCAAATGTAACAAACCTTTACACCAAAACCTCAAGGCATTAGTGAAATCCACACATAAGGATCATAACATAGTATAATCCATGGGTGAAATTCCTTTTATTGGTTTTTAATTATTGTAAAATTTAGAAAAATTACCATGTTATAAACTGGGTTTTGTGTTTGTGATATGCAGAGAACGTGTATACAGTTCAATTGGGTAAATTTTCCATTTTGAGGTCAAAATGATCTTACTGGGGAGGAGTGATCTGGAGGATTTTTCATTATACATATCTTCCCTAAACTTCCCTAAATCTAGACCATGTTGAAGGGATTCTTGAGACCTTTCCAACGGTATGCTGAACTTCAAAAATGGACTCCATATGCAGATTCTATCGCCGATCAAAGGTAAGGTTTTAAATGGGCCAACCTTGGTCAACAATCTAATCCAGACGTGACACGTGGCAAAAATGGTAAATAGCGAGAGGGGAAAATGAAGGTTGTTCGATATAGTTTCAAACCTCTAGTCTTCGACTCACATTGTGGCTCGGTGGAACAAGAGGCTCAACTTTTGTAATGGAAGGGAGCCTGGCTGCCATGAGAGCTTCATATTGTTTGCCAACGTGGTGGGCCCTCAAGCCACCACAAGCTCAACGAGCTTAATTTTTCATTCCAAGCTCGATTTTGTATTTCAAGTTCAATTTTTTCACTATGAGTCTAATTGTGCATTTCAGGTTAATAATCAGCTCAGGCAAGCTATTTTGCAAGGTCAGTGGGGTGATCAACTCCCCACCTAATTGATCTCTATTTTTCCACATTGTTCGGGTTTAGTTCTATATGGTTATCTATCCATGTTGATCGGGATCTATGTTATCCCTTATATATTGGCAAATCCACAATTTATTATAACTCGATGGATGACTCAGTTAATAGCTTGGAGTATATGCCTTAAACAAACAATGCACAGGGATCTACTTAATCCCATCTACCTTGGCCAAAGACTCGGTTCAACATACAACGCACATCGAACAACCAGCTCGGCCCACATTGGCATATAACCATGTAGCTCACCAATTGTTATGTGGCCAAACAAAATGGAGGAAGACGTGGCGAAAGCCATGAGTTTATAGGCTTCTCACGCCTATACTTAAACACTAATACCTCCTTCTACATCAATGGATGTGGGACTAATCCCACTTTGAATGCAACGCGGCCTATTCAAAATGAATACTGTAGGGATTTGAACCTAAGACCTCATGCCTCCAAAGCGCTTAAGTCAACTGACTCACCGCCTAGCTCGGTGGTGATAAGAAATGAGCTCACCATTATTTAAAGAGCTCTGAGCTCTGTGTTTTTTGAGGCATAACAGGGCATCAGGATTCAACAGGGATTTTGAAGGCTCAAATGGAAAAATTTCTAAATGAAAGTTGCTCAAAATTTCCCCTAGTTTCCATAAATGAAAACCTTTTTCATGGTGTTGTACATTTAAAGTTGTAGGCATTTTTCAGACGCATTTACACAAGAAACCAACAAGAGAAGCATTGTAGGAGCCACAGATCGTTCTTGGGACAGTTTCTATTATTTTTCAAAGATCATTGGGATGTTGATTAGCTCATTTGTATGTATAAATATATGTTAGTCAATATTGAAGGGTTTATTCTACTTCATTGGACATTGAATAGATCGATTCTCATTTCTAGAATCTAGAGACGTAGCCTTCTGGTGAACTCCGTTATCAATCTGGTTTGTGGTGTTTATTTACAATCTTTTGGAAGCTTTTGATAAGATAAAACATTTAAATTAGTTTGTTTGATTAATTGATAAAGCAAGCACAAAACTTGATTAATTGGATTGAAGTAAATTTCAGTATCCATAACCCACAATCAGTTAGTGAATGCAATTTCAAATTTTGGAATCGAGAATTCAATTTGAGTGCATTATAAATTCAAATTGTGAATTATTTAGAATGGTTTTGTATTAGAATCAATAAATTCACTTAAGTTAGAAAAATTAGATTAATTGATCATTTTGGAAGAGTTTAAAAATTGGGCTTCAAGACACCCAAAATTAGATAAATTGAACTCATGATCAATGTTGAGTCTGTTAAATTTGTTCATCTGAAAATTTTCTAAGTACTACAAAAAATTAAGTACCATTTTCAGATCATCTCACTAATAAAATTCCTCCCTTGCACTAAGTGCAAGCGATTTTCCATAGGTCTAGTGGATTATTTCTATGTGATCCCCAGCTTCACGACCACTGACTTATTTGTTTTTCTGCATACAATAAATGGGATCCTCCCCATTACCAAGAGGAATGACTTAGTCCTAGAGCATTGGTGAAAACTCACTAATTTTTCCTTGTGAAACATTATTTCTCTAATACTTTTTGGAGCCCACCGTGGGGCATATTTTTTCATTTTTGCACCACCTCTAAAACCCCAAAATCCTAAAAATCATATATCTAAAAATATAAAAATAAAAATTGGGAAAACCTTGTGAGTTTTAATGCTTACCCCACATTTTTCCCATAATGACTATCCTTGGAAGTGCCCTAATTTTATAACCTACCTCCTCTTCTTCCAAGACAATCAAGAGGATATCACAATAGCTTTAAGGAATTGTATCTAGAACAACGGGCTGAATTTCAATCGCTACCATGTTGTTTTAAGAATCCTAGATTCAGAAGAGGAGCGTACCCAAGACTTACAACATGTGAGACAAGTTCTAAATCAGCAAAGAAAAGCATAATGAAATTTGTCTTGAGTTGCACACAAATCCTACAGACTAGTGGAATGATGATACACAAGGGCTAAATGAGCTAGTGGAACAGCTGACCCGACATTTGAAGAACAACAACAAGCTGATTTTAGGCTTCCTGTTGTTTAGATATCAAGACAAATCGGTCAGGAGTAATTTCCTGAGTTTGATCCTAACATCCCTCTTAAAGGTCTCGTTGAAGAACCCAAGAAGGAAGGGCTTAGCCATGTTGATTTAACAAATATAATAATTTGTAAAACCCTAAATATTTCAGAGTCACGACACAAAGATAAGTAATAAAGTACAGATCTGACCTAAGTAATAAGCTAGATAAAAATGAAACCCTGGGTGCAAGAGAAGGAATAAAATACTTAGTTGATTTCATGATTGATCCCGAAGTGTGTTGGATTGGAAGATTGATAGACAGGAGGAGGAAACACTTGCAACTATGATCAGAAAATTTTGTTATTGTCAGAATAAGTTGGACCAGGGTGCCTAGGAACTGGAGACTACTTTTGGGCACTCGTGACTGCGTAGAACCTTAGAAAATGATTTTTCTTGTGTCGCACCAATGTCACTAACCTTCGTTATTTGTCACCTGTATGTCGCACTATGCTCGCAGAGTTTGCATGTAACCTGTAAAATAAATAATATCCTGTAAAAACCCCAAAACACATCAAATACTAAAAATAAAGATATGCAAATGGGGATTCGAACTAACCCCAGAGATCACCAAACAGAGAGAGATTACTGTAGACACCAAATTTGTGTCTTACGACCCCTTGTGACCCGCATCTCATTTCACAACCTAACCTCATCACCTAAACCTTACACAATTATTTATTAATTACCTTATAATTAATAAATCCACATTTCCGTACCTACCACCTCATTTTGCCACCTCATCATGACCTAGTCCTAACCCTAAACTAACCCAATTAAAACCTATAACTTGGTCTACATCCACACCCATGACTAATGACTCCTTACTCGCACCCAAAACCGACCTTGTAGTAACTTGACCAAGCCCGCAACTAATCCCTCGGGAGAAAAGGAGGGAAAGTTGGCTATTTTACTAAAAATAGCCCACTTTGACCTGACCGATACCGGTTCCTACTCGACCGCCGTCAGTTACGTAACCGCCATCGGTTCCCTGTAAATGACCTCCCCTAACCAGAAACAAAGGTGGAAGGATTTTTGATCAATTGGATTTTCATTTGATCGAGAAGAGGAGAAATCATTAGAAGGATCTGGATTTGCTTGGCCGAGCAGAGACAAGTGAAGAAACAAGAAGAGTTTGCAGATAAGGACATCAAGCCCAAGACTGCAACTGAATAACTAGAGCCCAGTGACACTCATCCGAGCATCAGAAGAGGAGATAGCTCATCTTGGATTGTCAGATCATCCTACTTGAGCCCTGTCTTTGTCATCACAGTCCTGGAACCTACATCTTCATCGGGAATGAGTAAGTAGTGTCTTGTATGTTTTTAAGCACCATTTCTTGAGCCTGTGGATTGATAGTAATTATAAGCTCATTCCTAGATCTACCACCTACCAGCACCCTGCACTTAACCTTCATCCATACATCCTTGTATTGCCCAGAAGACCATTTTATCACACTCTGAGTCTTCCCTGTCCTCTCATTATTCCCCTCAGCCATCCATCAGTCTTAATAACCCCACAATCACCCTGCAACCAACCTCTATCCAGAAGCACCTAGATTGCTGACCCTACCGGTGTCGTTTATCCCCTACCGGCAGCAAAACTCTAACCACGGTCGGTTATGTAGTGACCGGCATCGGTCACTGTGACTTATACCCAAAAACCTTCCTCTCGCCTATTTGTCACCTAACAACCTCAGATCCAATCTGGTTTATCCCTGTAACTCAACCTGAATGTATCAACGACTAGTGACCGAATAAACAACGTGACGTTTTATTATTGATAGCTTAGCCTCTATTGTTTTGTAACGAGGTACCTAAATCGTGATTTTGCAATAGCTTTCTTTGTTATCATTTGTGTTAATTCGTATTAAAAGGGGAACTGACCACCTTCGAAAGGAAGTTTTATATTTCCTGGGCCTAAGGCAGCTCCCTCATTTATTGTCTAATTAAAATTTGGTGGTCTTGTATTCTTACTTGCAGGTAGTCCTTCCAAGATAAAAAGGAGTTCTTCGCAGTCGATCTGATCTTTCTCTACGGTATGCGCACACCCTCTCGACATTCAACAAGTATTCCTCCTAACCCTAACCCTTATCTGTTTCTCAAAGGAATGATAGGATAGAAGCAAGTCTATTCCACAGTGCCGAAACATTTTCTGCGAAACAATTACAACAGAGCATTGCACTACATTTCAGACTCATGTAGTTCTTGTGTGTGTGTGTGTGCAAGAATCGTGCCCTAGGTGGCTCTTCTGCAAGATGCACTTGAATAATGAGCAATAGCTAGATGTAGAATGTAAGTAGATGTGTGGATGTCAAAATTAACTTCCCCTCCTATGCGTGTATGCCAAAAACGTAGTCCTTTGTCCCTTGAGTGATTGCTAGATGGATGCTTTGATGTTCTTATAATGCCTTTGGATGCAACCTTAGGTGTTAGTAATAGATGCTTAGAGCTTGGTCCTTTATTATGGTCTCATAGATTTATGTTTATATGATTCCCTTGGTTGAATTTTTCAATTAAGAACTAGAAGGCCGACCCATAAGAAAAAAAGATGCCCAAAAGATAAAAGAGGCGAGTAAGATACAAAGAGGTAAAAAAAAAATTCCCCTCCTATGCATCTATGCCGAAAATGCAATCCTTTGTCCCTTGAGTGATTGCTAGATGGATGCTTTGATGCTCTTAGAATTCCTTTGGATGCAACCTTAGGTGACAGTAATAGATGCTTAGAGCTTCGGCCTTTATTATGGTCACATAGCTTTATGTTTATATGATTCCCTTGGTTGAATTTTTCAATTAATAACTAAAATGCCGACCCATAAGAAAACAAGATGCCCAAAATATAAAAGAGGTGCAAAAGAGGCGAGTAAGATACAAAGAGGTCAGGGGTGCCTAGTGTGGATGAGGGCACCAAGGCGCTAGCATCCTGGTTGGGTGCTGGTGTCCAAAGTCAAAGAAGATAAAGTAGTGAAATTCAAACTGAGAAGCGAGGTGTGTAAGACCACATAGAAAGCAAGAAAGAAAGAAAAGAGGCCAAAGATAAATGTAAATTACTAGTTTTCTCGCTTAGGAATCATATGAATAGTAATATGTGACTAGGACCTAGAAATGTACCCAAAGTACATTATTTAGTGTCTATATTTGCCCCCACTTTATGTTGTTGAATGAATACTGAATAACATAAAGTAGATAAGATGTGCATACCTGATAACCATATAGATTGATGGCAAAAGCATGCGGAGGAGACAAGAAAAAACATGGAGTGATAAAAATGAAGCGTGAAAGCTAAGCTAGGAAAGAGGATGTGACCCTAGGGGTGAAAAGTGTATGTGTTATATCACATTGTACCTATTTTCATTGTTGGTTGATGTGTTTGATGATGTGAATGTTACTTCTTATAATGATGGACCTGCATAAAAGAAGAGCAAAAGAGTAGTCAAGGTCATGTATGTAAAAATTTTGATCCAAGTATGTAAAAGTATGTAAAAATATGAAAAGGAACATGTGCACCTGATCCGTGGCGAGTGAAAAGGATAGAAAGTGTCCTAAAACGTTGTAGAAGAACAAGTTTTTGGGCAATCTCACGCCAAATGTGATTTTTTTTGAGTGATCTCATGCCATGGTAGAAGAAGTGTTGGGGAGAAAGGTCTAGTGTTATTCTCCAACCCTGAATGCTTCCTGACGATTTATACACCACTACAGATGGTGTGATCTTGCTTTGTTCCAGTTCGATCAGGTCAATCTAATGCAAATAGAAAAAGGAGATAGCATGTGTGTTGATTACTGGAGGATTGTTCTTGTTGTGTGTAAACTGTTGTGTAAACTGCTGAGAATTGTGCCAATATGAAAAAGTGAATCTAACTTCCTCTGGTCATAGGTGTCAAGGAAAGGTTAGCAGCGCCCAGGTGATAGTGTCTAGATTTGGGCATTGATGTCTATGTTAGGTTGAGGACCTAAGTCAGATTTTGAGCCCTTTCTGTAACTGTAGACTATGTTGTTCATGTATTGTGCAGGTCTGAACTGTGATTGTGTACCGTTGAATGGGGTGACTAATTCACCCAATGTATGCCCCCCTGTTTGGGGTGCATGTGAATTTGCTAGGAGTATGCGGCCTAAAGAAAGGACCAGACACTGAGTTGAAATTGATGCCCTACAGGGGGAATCTGCTTGGTAGAAACCAAGGCATGTGCAGACAAAGTGGCTAGAAACATGTGTTAGTACAAACAAGATAAATACGCATGTAGAAGACAATGTGTAATCTAACAAGCAAGAAGATAGTGTAGACCACAAAAAGTGGGTTTCAAACATGGGACATCGCTCACAATGTCACAAGACAATCAGAGCCGAAGTGGCCAAAATCATACAATCAATGAACAAGCAAGACATAGGGCAAAGCCCACAAATAATGACAAATAATAACAAACATAAGAAAAGTATCTAGACAACCATGGAGGTAAATAGTTCCTACAAGACAAATGTTGCACATGAAGCACCCGTTAGCATGTTAGAAAGATAAAAAGTATGTCAAGATGTGTATATATTGATAGATTAGTGTGCTAGTAAGAATAGGAAGTAGTATAAAATGAAACAATAACACCTATAATGTGTACCAAATTTGATGCCCCCAGGAGCCGTTGCTGGAACTGGTAAGAGGTATAGTGCCAAGCATCCATATTGTGTGTAAATATTTGTGTAAAGTCTGCATTCACAACTAGAGAAGTAAACGTGCATGTGTATATAGAAAAGATAATGACATACTAAGTATATGTCTAGCATGTGAAACAACGTGTACATGCAAGCATAAGTAAGCCAAAGTAAATGCAACCAAGATATACAATATGCTATGAATGTGAATGGAATGGTATGTAATGTGAATGTGATAAGAACGGCGTTCCCCCTTAGCAGATTTGTATAAGCATGAGGTGAGGTTCATTTATAAAAGACCCCTCGGCAGTCAAGAATGAACCATAGAGCAAGAGTGCATCATCGTGAAATGGTTTGGACTATGCACTAGAAAGATAGATCAATGAAGCATATAGTGTGAAGAGTGTGAATATGGTGAGGTTCATTTCAAATTTTGACCCTCAGTAATCGAGTATGAACTATGGAACTAGAGTGTGTCATTGGTAAATGGTTTGGACTGTATACTAAAAACATAGATCAATGAAACATATAATGTGAAGAGTGTGAAAATGGTGAGGTTTGTTTCAGATTTAGACCCTTAGGAATCGATTATGAACCATGGAACTAGAATGCATCATCGGGTACTGTGATGTGTGAGAGTGTGATGCTAGAAAGATGTGTCATAAATGCATCGAGTGTGAAATGTGTCATGTGAGGTTCATAAATGTAGTATGCCCTCAACGGTTAAGTGTGAACCATAGCAGGAGAGTACATCATAGGGTAATGATGATATAAGAGATGTATCAATGCATGTATGATGAATGAGGAAGACTAGATGTGAAGCAGGAAGCGTAATAGTAGAAATGTGAGACACCCGATAATGATATAAAGGGGAGAGTAAGCATGATGCCCCCAAGTGTATGATGTGAAGAAGAATCAAGTAACATCATCTAAGAGATCATCATTGTCATGGTCAAATCCAAATGGAGATGTGTCAGAGACCTGGTAAGTAATAGTATGAGGTTGATCATATAAGGATCCATTGTGGCGTAAATTGTACATGCCCATTGTGTATTCTTCATCAGTGAAAGGTGGTTGTGGACAACCATGTGCATACAACCGAGTAATATTTTGTGCATAGCTAAGAAATGAATCATTGCAAATAGAAACGTGACCGAAAGGCATAAGAAACATGATGTTAGTATGATTAGGTTCCAAATTTCTCCCAATGTAGTCAAGCCAAGACTTCCCAAGAGTAAGCGGAGAAGTGCAAGAAGTGCGTGCAACAAAGACTGATAGATGGAAAATACAAAGACCATAAGCGGCAGTAATACGAACATATCCATGATAGAGATGGGGCGAATGAGGCGGGGGGAGAAGGTCATCAAGTTTGAATCCGAGCTGAGCCAAGCCAAGCCATCATATGCGCAAATAGTGTAAGAGTGAGTGGGATAAAATGGAATGCAATGCCAATAAGAGTTATTTATGAAAAGCGTGTAAGTGAAATGAGGAAGTGCATATGCAGGTTCCTCATGAGAAGATGAGAAAGGTGGTATGACATCTAATGTATGGACAAAACCCCGATAAAGTACCATAGCATTAGTAAAAGGAGAGGGTTTATTGAATTTATAGTCACCAGGGCCAATAGCAACGAAAGTATCATTGAAGTATGAATCATCTATCTCAATAGGAGTAAAATTAAGATTGCACAATTTATCATCAGTAAGCTCAACGGTATTAACCTCGTCATCAGAATCATCAGTACTGGCATTGTCATGTTGGAAAGCAGTATCAAGGATATTGGCAGGAAGTGAGGTAGATGTAGGAGCGAGAGGAGTATCAACGAGCAGAGCGATGGTGTTGATTGGAGCAGACATGATGGGTGAAATGATAACAATAGTATGAGTGGAAATGGATGGAATGCTTAGGGGGGTGGATGAATGTTATGAAGCACTAGACTGACCAATATCATATGTACTAATATTACTATATATAATAGGCTGCGATGGAGGAATAGGCATAGCGGTAATGGGGTCTATGTGGCAGAATTTGAATGGATCAAGGTCGGCAACAATGGTATGTTCATAACCATCATGTAAGAATTTAATGAAATAATGAACAATAGATGGGACAACATGCACTATGTGAATCCATGGTCTACTCAACAAGAGATTAAACTAAAACGAGGCATCAATAACAAAGAATAATGTAGGAACAATCTTAGGCCCAACTTGTATAGTTAATGTGATAGTGCTTAGCCATGTGCAAGTAGTGGAAGCAAAACCACGAATAAGAGTGGAATTTTCAGCAATGAGATTATCAGTAATGTCAATTTGCTTTAAAAGGGAGTGAGCACATAGATTAACATCATATCCATTGTCAATGATTACATGCTTGATACAAATGGTACCAATGATAGTAGTGATAAGAAGGGTTACACATGGGTTATCAATAGCAGATGGTGGTATGTCCTCATCACTAAATGATATAACACATAGTAGATTTTTGAGAGACTAAATGAGATGTGCGAAGGCCATCGAAGAATTATTGCTTTCAATGTGGATAGAACAAAGGGGGGCCTCTAATGTATGACGAAGCATCAATAAACTACCAGGGCCTCTAATGAATACAGGGTCTAACCAACAAAATATTAAAATAAAATGAGGCATCTATAACGAACAATATTGTAGGAACAATCTTAGGCCCAACTTGTATAGATAATGTGATAGTGCCTAGGCATGTGCGAGTAGTGGAAGTGTAGCCATGAATAAGAGTGGAATTTTTAGCAATGATATTATCAGTAATGTTGATTTTCTTTAAAAGGGAGTGAGCACATAGATTAACATTAGATCCATTGTCAATGAGTACATGCTTGATACAAATGGTACTAATGATAGCAGCGATAAGAAAGGGTGCACATGTATTATCAACAGTAGATGGTGATATGAACACATCACTAAATGATATAACATGTGGTAGATTTTTGAGAGACTAAATGAGATGTGTGAAGGACACAGAAGAATTATTTCTTTTAATGTGGATAGAATGAAGGGCAGCCTCTAATGTATGACAACAATTAGGTGCATTGCACAATACGTCGTAGAGAGATATTTTGGTCAGTGTATTCTTAAGTTGCTCAATGATATCATAAGCCTTTAGAAGTAGTGGGAGGATCTGTAGAAGTAATAGGTGGTGGGATAGAAACAGGTAGAGCTGTAGGAGGTTGAGTGTGGTGAGTTTTGACTACATTAATAGTTGGATTAACCCTAGGTGAAATAAAGCGAGGAGGATGTTGAGTATGAACTTGCATAAAATAAGGAGCAGTAGTAACCATCCCAAAAACCCTAGTTAGGGTGAAAGAAGGATAAGAAGATTAATCCATGACTTAAGAAGAATATAAATTTTGATACATGCTTAAAAGGTGGGGTTTAAAGGATCGGGTTAACCAAATGATTTAACAAATATAAGAATTTATAAAACCCTAGATATTTTAGAGTCACAACACAAAGATAAGCAATAAAGTACATATTTGACCTAAGCAATAAGTTAGATAAAAATGAAACCCTAGGTGCAAGAGAAGGAATAAAATACTTAGTTGATTTCACGATTGATCCCAAAGTATGCTGAACTAGAAGGATTAATGAACACGAGGAGGAAATCGTCGCAACCACACACATAAAATCGTGCGAACTATCAGAATAAGTTGGACCAGGGTGTCTGGGCTAAGTGAGGGGGTGCCTAGGTACTAAGAGACCTCTTCTAGGCGCCTATGTTTGTGTAGAACCTCACAAAATTGATTTTTCTTATGTCGCTCCAATGTCTTTAACCTTCAGTTGTTTGTCACCTTTATGTCGAAACTATGTTTGCATCAATTTCTCTTGTAACCTGCAAAATAAATGATATCTTGTAAAACTCCAAAACACATCAAATCCTAAGAATAACAGATATGCAAATGGGAAATCAGAATGACCCCGGACGGTAAACTTGACAAAGTGAACTTATAACTAAGCACTGCACTACATCTTCAGACTTCTATGATAGTTTTCATGTCAGTGTGTGTAAGAATCGTGCCCTAGGAAGCTCTTGTGTAAGATGCACTTGAATGGCGGGCAATATCTAGATGTAACAATGCAAGATAGATGTGTGGATGTCAAAATGAACTTTCCCTCTTATGAGTGTATGCTAGAAAATGCAGTCTCTTGTCCCTTGAAGTGATAGCTAGATGGATGCTTTGATGCTCTTAGAATGCCTTTTGATGCAACCTTAAGTGGTGATAGTATATGCTTAGAGCTTGGTCCCCTTTAATTTAATCTCATAACATTATATTTATATGAATCCCTTGCTTGATTTTTGTAATTGACAAACTAAAAGGCCAACACATAAGAAAATAAGATGCCCAAAGATAAATGAGGCCCAAAAGAGGTGAGTAAGATACAAAGAGGTCGAGGGCAGCCAACGGGGATGAGGGCACCTTGGCGCCGATGTCCTGGCTAGGTGCTAGTGTCTAGAGTCAATAAAGATAAAACTAGTGAAAGATCAAACTGGGTTGTGGGGTGTGTATGACCAAATAGAGAAAGTAAGAAAGAAAGCAAAGAGGCCAAAGATAGATGTCAATTACAAGTTTTCTCGCTTAGGAATCATATGAATAGTAGTATGTGACTAGGACCTAAAAATGTACCCAAAGTGCGTGATTTAATGTCTACACCCATCATCGTTGGTGAAAATCAATAATCAGCACTGCGATAAATTATTTCACCAATAGTTTTTTGCAACTCCGTTGGAGAAGATCTGCCCTTGTGCACCTTTCAAATATCTCTAGAAATCCAAAAAAACATATTCTAAAAAATCCATTAAAAATTCAAAAATTTAGAAATACTAAAAAAAAAAATTTGAATGTGTTAAAGCCCTGTTAAATCCCATTAAAAATTCTACATTTTTCTAGTTGTATTGCTTTCTAATACTCTGAGACAAACTAGCAGAAAAAAGATACACTTGATTTGATCAAGCAAGTGGCATTGTTGATCGCAAATTCGAAGAACTACAACAAGTTGATTTCAGAATTCCTATTATCCAAGTAGCAAGACAATTTCCTGAAAATCCACTCGAAGATCCCATTGGAGAATCAGTTGGAGAACCACTTGATCTCTTTCCTCCAGAAGAAGAAGAAGAAGAAGAAGCAAAGGAAATAGAAGAAATAATGGTTGCACCTGTGTCATGAGGATAGAACACTACTTTGTTAGTGTTAGCTCCCCCACTTCATGAATTACCACAAGGATCAAGAAAAAACTTTCCCAAACTCTATAGAGATGGAAAACAACATCCAGTTGATCACATTACATCTTTCATCATAGCCTGTGGCATTCTTGGAGCATAAGATATGAAGATGTTGTCATTTGACTATTCATGGAGTCATTGCAAGATATAGTTGCATAATGGTTTTACTACTTACCACCTCATTTTATTATTGATTGGGATGACATGAAAACAAAGTTTGAAGCAAGATTCAAGACTGCAGAAGATGCACATTCCCTCCTTGCTCAATAATCTCAAAGGAAGAAAGAACTGCAATAGTCCATGAGAAATTTTGTAGCAAAATTCAATAAGTTGATCGACAAGATTCCGACTAGTACTTGTCCTATTGTAGATAATACAAAGATATTCTTTATAAATGTTTAGTTTCCTGAAGTTGGTTTCATCCTATGGATAGCTCAACCAAGCACGTTGGATAAATCTCAATAACTTGTCATTAAAGTGGAAGATGACCTTATCATGTCAGGGAAGATCAAGAACTATTCGACAAAGAATAAGGTACATTATTTCAAAGATGAAAGGGTTGATCCATTGTTACAAAATTTGGTCAATGACTTGACTAATTTAAATAAGGAAATTGCTCAACATGTCTTGCATCAAATCAGGAACATGAATCAAATTGTCGGAGCTCCCTGAAAGCTTGCCTTGGAAGCTCCATCGGTTAATGTAATATGTAAAGATGAAGGGAAAAAATCCTAATTTTAAAGAGAAGAAGAAGATGGATATGCAAACATCAGGTATTGTGAATACAACCTAATGAATATTTTAAACAATTCATGGATAGTTACTCTTTTGTAATGTTCACTCGCTCACAAATTGAGAAAAACGCCTCTTCTTCAATTGCCTAAGTAAAGCACTTAAATCCTCAAATGACGATTCTGTATAAAACAACAACAAAAGGAGGATCATTGCTACTCACTTCCATGAGGTCAACTAAGAAGAATCCTGAGACTACCTTAGTCAAGAATCCATCTGCCTCTTTGAGTAAGTGTTGGACAAGTTTCTTCTTTCCTAATCAAATGAATAAACTAGTAATGAAAGCAACTAGCAACTCATAACATGGAGGGTTTAGAGCTACATCTAATGCGATGTGATGGATGAACGACCACCAAGTAGTTGATCCTTGTTGTAGCTAATTATCTGCAAATAAGACATATTGAAAAGGAGATTGATTAGATGGGATATGTGGGGGTTTCTTGACAAAGAGGCTCCAAGAAGTATGACCTTTCTTTTGTGGATGTCAATCCCCATTTTAAAGAAATATTGAAGTAAAGGATTGATAAACAAAATGCATGCAGAAACAGAAGTACTATTGAATCTGAGGAAATAGACTAAAATTGATTTGAAATCTGATTTGATTGAAATAACTATAAATGGAAGGTTACCTTGGTCTGGATCAATGGTGACACAAACTATGCAGAGGCAAGTTGATCGGTGATCTGGAAGGCTAGATCTAGATTGTGGCTGAGATATATGACAAACCCTGCAACATCTGGATCGACAAATTAGATGCAATAAAGGCTTGTGTATGTTGGAATCAACCTGTAGTAAGGATCTAAAGGAGTAGAAAATAGAGAATGATAAAGATAATAGAGATTGGAAAGGATAGATTGGGAATCAGAACCCTATTTGATGGTGGTTAAGGTGAAGTGAGGGATGACTATAGTAGATTTTGGATAGGGTCAGGAATAGATGGATGAAAATGAAAGCTGCAAGCAAAGGAGTTGAAACAGAAGGCTACCGAGTGATACCTGGATGTTGTAGAAACCGCTCTGTACCTAAAAAATGTTAGATGGAAAGAAAATATGATAATAGGATTGATATAAAAAATAATGCAATGATGATGATATATCTCATGAAGGATGATCGTGAGCGATGCAAGCATGCTCCAAGGAGGTCCGGGAGGTTTGTGGCTGTTGTAGGAATAATCAGGCACAAGAGTGAGTTCACAAGTCATGAGAGAGCTCCAAAATTTGCATGCATCTTATTTCTGATCTCTATTATGGAAAGATTTAACTTGTTTTATAGGGTCGAATGGTGACTGGGTTGGGTCGCCACCAACTAAAGGGGAAAGTTTCCTCAATGGGCTATATTTTTGTGTTTTTAGCACTGATTTCATGTTTTTAAGAGTTAAAAGGGTGTTTTAAAGCATTATGTGGGATTAGATTTCTTGGGGATAAATAATGGGTAGTTAGGGCATAAAAATAGATATGGAAGAAAGCTAGGAAAAAACGGTAGGAATAGGGATTTAGGATAAAACCATCCTAAATAGAAAGTGGATTAGGGCATGATATAATGTGGATATTAATTAATTAATAAGAGTTAATTAATTAAATCAAATAAAGGTGATGGGATGGGAATTTTAATTAAATTAAGGGGATGTATTTAATTAAAAATGGGACCTAGATAGGATCCTAATAAAATATGCGCACACAGGGCAGACAAGGGTAGGGATACTAATTTTAGGTGTCTACATTTGCCATTTTTTTTGAGTGGCTTGCACTAGCAATCCATGATACAAAAATAGTGAGAGAGAAATGGTATGATGAGGATTGACGGAAGGTAAATGATGAACTCCCCCTTAAACGGGAGATCGATGACTCTAGAGGAAATCAATAACGAGTTTGGAAAATGTACATGATGAAGGGCGGGAGGGTAAAAAAAATGGGTAAAAGGAGTACCAAGGAAAGATGCCCTAAGAAAAAAGGATCACAATAAAAATAAAACCACAGCGATGACTCCAATATCATATCGGTAGAGGGAAAATTTCGGTCTCAATTGAGATTGACGACAATGATCTAAAGGCCAGCAAGTGGGTGAAAATCACTGCAAAAATGGAGAGAATCCAATGAGAAATCTCTCAAATGGATGTAAGCCGAAATGATCACAGGGTCATGGGAAAGCATCAAATTATGCACAAATACATGTGAAAATTATGTGAAATATTTTGTACACAAGGAATCGAGCAAGAAACTATGCGTCTGCAAGGGACGAGGATGGAAAATAATGGTGTCGCAACACATGACATAAGAAAAGGCCGAAAAGGTGAGTAGTGAAATAATATGCCTCAAGGGCAACATAAATATGGACACAGAGGTGGAATTTCTATGCAAATTGAATAGGATCAAAAAATAAAATGCCTAAAGAAGGAATAAGTATGGCCACGAAGGTGGAATTCAAGATCATAAAATGATAGGATCAAAGTATTGAAATAGAATGCCCTAAAGGGAAAATAAAGATGGCCAAAAAGGTGGAATTTGAAGAATTTCTAAGAAGAGGTCATAAACAAAGATTGGGGAAGCCAAAGTTAAGGCTACCAAGGCCAGTCGATGATGAATAAGGCCAATTAAAGATGACCCAAGGGGCTCAACGGTGACCAAGGTGTCAGTGGCTATATAATGCTTCCCCCAAAGGGTTGGTAGACAATGCTCATTTTCACTGCAAAACTTGACAGAGAGATCAGAGCGATTAAAGAGAAAAGTTGAGAAATGAAGGCCGCATGAGCTGCAAGGAAATGCCAGTTGAGTGCAGAGGATGGTGAGTAAATAAAAACTCATTCTTGTTTTTAAATTTAATTTTGTATTTATTTATTTTTTACATTTTTTAGAAAAAGTGGATGATGCCAAGGGCGGTTGGCGGCAACGTAGGTGGGTCGATGTCAACTGGGCCCTAAGGTGTGTTGATTTTCCCCAAAACATGTCGACCTGACTTGGGTCGGGGTTGACTAGGGTTTGATTGGATTTGGTTTGGATAAATTGAATTTTTGATGAAATTTAATGGATTTGGATTGGATTTATGATTAAATTAGATTTGTGATCTGATGTTCACATTTTTTGTTTTTGATTGATAGGCTAGAGAGACAATATATTTGAGATATCGAGTGCCTACTCTATACGAGCAGATTAGAGAAGATGTGATAGACACTGAGTGGGATCATTTGGTTATAGTTGGGTTAGGAGGGTTTAGACATTATCAAAGGATCCCATGAGATGTGGAGTTGATGATCACATTGGTGGAGAGATGGGACCAGGAAGACTAGGATCTTCTAGTTTAGGACATGGGAGATAACCATCACCCTGGAGGATATGTATAGAATACTAAGATTGCCTATACAGGGGGATCATGTAGCTCCCATCATAGTCAGATATCAGACTTAGTTTTGACACAGGCTATTTGGAGCTGATGTATGCCCCATATCAAGTTTTCTTCAGGGGCATTTTCATATGAGTTGAGGTACGAGGCAGGTGTACCATGGAGGTAATTGATCTGCTTGGTTATGATGGTAATGTCTTGTTATGCTTTTCCAGAATCGGGTGGAGCTTGGTTTTCATGGGCACTAGCTAGTGTAGTGGCATATATAGTGGATCATTAGACCATGTTTTCATTCAAGACTGCTCTATTAGCTTAGGGTTACCATGAGCTTTCCATGTACAGGGAAGGGCAAAGATCAATACTGGACTTTAGTTTCTTATTGCACTGTTGGGCGTATGAGCACATAACAATGATTCAACCACCAGGGCTTCCATGGGTCATAGGAGACCATATAGCTAGCAGGTTGGGTTCTTGAGATGGAGGGATGACCAAGCCTTCAGAGAAAGGGGACATAGAGGAGTGGATTGGTATGTCAATCGGTTTACAAAGTTAGAGACTGATTAGATTAGATGGTAGTCGTATAGGGATTTCCCTGCATGGTCAAGAGTAGATGATTGAAGTTGTCATGGGATGAGGTGAACATGGTGGGTTTAGGGGAGATGGCCAAAGATGATCAAGGTAATTCAGTTTGATCGAGTGTGACAAATGTTTTAGGTCATCCAGACTATACCAAATGATCTTATTTTGTTTAGGCAAGAGGAGGTTGACAGGGAGTTTCTGAGCCGCCTGTTATGGAAGATCCGTTAGATAGGAGGAGGCTGCACCATGGGATGATGATGATGATGTAGGATTGGAGAGTCAGATTTGAGTGATTGGATGACTGCTATTGGGTAGCTAGGGTGGATGTGGAAGGAGAAGAGGAGGTAGAGGAGATGGAGATTGGGGGAGATATAAAGGAAACTCCAGGAGGTGGATATGGAGGATTTGGAGAGACTATCAAGTTATAGGCTTCAATGCTGAGTTAGATTAGATGAGGATGGAGAGAGACATTGCAGTCCAGGAGAGGGACACAATTGTACAGGATAAGAATTGGACCAATAAGATGTCAGTAGAGGGAGGCTTATAGGGTCTATTTTGGAGAACTTTCTAATATACTAGCTACCAAGAATGTGGGTGGAGGACAGGAAACACCATAGGGAGGAGGAAATATGACACCTCCTGGTATGATCTTGATTGATAGATATAGATCCTTAGCCATAGAGGCTAAGTATTATGAGGGCATTTTGATTGAGAAGTTACAGAAGACACTATGATACTGGGAGCATCTACAAAAGATAGCGGAAGGCAGAGTTGGGCCATCGAGGAGCACAATAAGCGTGGCTTCAGCCACATCAAGGAGAGGGACATGGTGGAGGTGTCGAGGCCAATAGGAAGATGGAGGGATTTTCCCCATAGGGGGAGGATATTAGGATCTCCTGACATTTTATTTTTTTGGTTTTACTAATATATCTGCTTTGAGAGAGCCCATTAGAGGATACCCATTTGATTGTACTGATATATATATTTGATTTTGATATACCCATGGTTTTGTAAAACTGCTTAAGCAGTGTGTCTATATATGATGACATCATTTTGTCACGATTTGATATATGTGAGTTGTATAATGTTGATTATGATTTATGATGATGTTGATATCGATATGTGATGATGATTAGGATTGATTGCATGTTTTATTTAATACTTGATGATGATGGTACAAGTTAGATGAAATGATTTACCTTTACTTGGATTGTTAGATTATGATGTTGGATGTGATGTTGTGCTACTTGGGATTTGTATATGCATGGATTATTGATGATGTGAATTTTTTGTATGGTTAATGAGGATTAGGATTACATGTTTATTTTTAAAATTGATTATGTAATGTGATGAATGGATAAGAATGTATGTGGTTTTCGATGAAAGGTAAACATATGATGCCTGGATAGATAGTTATGCTGATAAGTGTTGATTAGGGAAAGTTTAGATCTTGATGGATGATGGCAAAAGGAAGATTAGGATAATAAATGCAACCAAATTGGTGACCTATATGTATGAATGAAATTACATCATATCAAGTAATGCATGAAGAAAATACACCTCTAATTGCATTAGAGGTAAACAAGAGGTGATCCAAATAACGTAAGGTGCATGCAACCAAAACATGTGCTAGAATGTAACCAACGTCAACTAGCTATATCAAATATCATAAAGAGACAAGATGGAATGGACTCATATAGACCTAATGTCAACATGAAAAATGGGTTTGAGATGTAAATTTTACGTGGGAAGAGGGTTTTCCATTAGTGGTGTTCCTTAGATCTATGCCCCAACTCTGGGAAAGGGGGGAAGAGCAATGCTAGAAGAAAATTGTTCAATGTGGGAAGATTTCTTTAAATGATTGATAAAATGGAAGGTTGTCAATACGGGAAGCCTTCAATGCCATGATAAAAAAGAGTAGCCATCCTTCAAGGGTATGGTCTACTTTATATATATGTGATATAGATGGAAAAATATAACATATATAATATCCGTCCTTCGAGGGATCGGTTCTATTTATTTCTTTTTTATTTTGATTTTGATTTTTGATTGAACATTTTATTTGATTTTTTTTATGCGGGAAGCCTTCAATGCCATGAACAAGAGTAGTTATCCTTTAAGAGGGAGTAATCTTTTTTCGAGGGATAATTTCTTTGATTTTTTTTTTTTTTTTTGACAAACAACTGAGGGATCCTTTTTTGAGTGCTTTGAATTTTGATTAGAAAATACTTTGATTTTTCCATGGGGAAGAGCTGGAATAGCTAAGTAGACCACTTAGGAGGGGACAAATTGTACAAGAGACACCCCTGGACCCTTTGCATGGTTCCAATAGGTGAAAGAGAGGGTGATGGATGTAATGATCGTAAATTTCACCAAAAGGGAGAACCTATCCATAAGGAATATGCTATGAGTAGAGCCTATGGTGCTCATATTTAAGGTCACATCTAGGAAAGTGACGGATGACCACATAATTCCAAATCATTATGATGAAAGATGGAAGAGGCTAATGATGGAGGTGAGATGATCTATGAATATGACTAAGAGCTCACTAGAAGACATGTTAACATGTATAATGGTCACTAAGTGCAATGCGTTAAGAGGTTCAGACTTCCAGGGTTTACCATCAAGGGAGGCTAATTGATAGGTTCCAAACCCATACTTATGCATGATAATGTATGGTCGAATCCAGTTAGGGGAAAAATTTCTGTGTTGGCTCCTTTCTAGAGTAGTGACATTATGATTTTCTTTGAGAATGAGGTCATTGACAGGTTAAATTCATGTTTCTTTGATGTTCTTTTTGTAAAGCATATTTAATGTAATCTTGATAAACATGATGGTGTTCAAGAGCTCGAGAAGGTGGGTGCTCATATAACAACTCAAGCTGTGCTAAACGTGCTTGGTGATAGTATTCATTAGAGATGAAGTCACGAAGGGATTTATGTGAGAACTGCATATATGGGAAGCCTGTAACACTCTGATTTTGTATGTTAACTTGGTGAATGTTTTACATACTGTTATAGCTCTTGGAATGGAAGCAAACATGTTAAGATATGTTTTGATCTTAAGAGAATGTGTTGCTAATTTGGATTCTTGCATATTGTGATTTATTGCATGGAACAGCAAATATTGTACTTGTGTGTTTGCTGATGTGGCGACAGATTGTCGTATAATTGCTTGCTCTTGTGCTGATTGACAGCATACCCAGAATCAATTCCATTGATTCAAGTATGCTGAGGTCCTCTTGTGTTTCTATGTTGATTCACACTTGAAATGGACTAGGATTATTATGAGCGTGCAGCGCCTGATTACAGGTGTGAATAGCTAGCACGAAAATGCCAACGACAGGGGTTCGATTCTTGAACCTTGTACTGTCGAATTCGGGACCTCGTGGGGCGAGAAACACCTGGACACGGGTGGCCTTGGCATGTAATCGGAAGGACGGAACGTCCTGCTCTGCGTTAACGTGGATGTTAGTAAGGGGATGGAAGGAAGTTGTTAGTGTTAGTGGTTAGTGTGAATTAAACCTAAACTAACCCTAAGGCCTAACATACATCCTACACTACTATCCTAAGTGGATTTTTAAATTGCAAAAAAAAAAAAAGAAAGGAAAATAAATCTAAATTCTAAAAACCTAAGGTTTAACTAAGACCTAGGTCGAATGAACTATGTAACCTAAACTAATCCTAAACTAAGGGGGTACGTAGACCCTTGGGAGGAAAGGGATAAGGATGGGTAGGAGGCATTCATTGGTATTAATGAGCTGTCCCTTTCATGGACGGCGCCAGTTTTGGCGGGACAGGTAGGAGATAGATGTATCCATTTGGAAGCTTGGCTAAATTCATTTGCATGGAAAATTTGAAAATTGGAGACTTGCCAACCCAAGTGGAGGTGGCGTAGAAAATAAGGAAAAAGGGCGAGCCTTTATTTCATTAATGGTTCTTGGTCCTCGCGACCAGCCTGCCTTGGAAACAGCATGAAGAAAAATTGATTTTCATTTTTGTTGGTTCGAGCTTTTGTAAAGTTGCTCTGCATTTGGTTTCTCTGACCTGGTTCGGTCGAGCCAGCTCTTGCATTTGGCATTTTCTTGGAAGTTTTGAGGCTGTTGATCAGCCAGGAAGAAGGAAGAAAGTGCTGGGAATATTGTGTTGCCGTTGTGGAAGAAAAACGCGGAAAAACGAAGCTTTCTTCGAGTTCTGGAAAAGAGAGAACACAGGCATGTTAAGCCCTTCTCTTTAAAATCTTTGCTTGATTTAAATGTTTCATTAAAACAACCCTGCTCTTGGGTTGGGATTGCTTGATTGTTTTTTTAGTTGATTTGGAAATGGATTTGTTGATTCTTGCCTTCTTTTTCTTGGAAAATGATATGAAATGGCTTGGTTGCTCGGCCTGAATTGTGGTTGCTTCAATTTGTTTGGAATAGGAATTACCGTTGTGGTCGCTGACCGTGTTGTAGAAAGAAATAAACATTTTCTTCTTCTGTACATGTGGTATGAAATGGACAGGCTGTATAAACTATTCCTTATAGTGTAATCGTCCTACTTGATGTTGTGCTTGGAACTGCTATTACCTGTGAAAAGAAAAATGGAATTACAGTCGTGTTTTATTGCTATGATTTGGGTTTCCTTCCTTTCTTGCTGTCATTTTTGGAAATAACGGGGTACAGTCGTCCCCTTTGCTGTTGTGGTTAATCCGTCCTTGTAATTGATTGGTTGGAAACACTTCTTCGACGTGCGGGTTTGTTGACAGTATGGTGTATGAAATAGATGTTTTATAAGAACAGTACAGGCAGTGCGAATTGTTTTATTGTTGTGTGATTGTCTTTGTCACATGAATTTTTGAGATAAAATGTTGAAGGCAGTGTGAACGGCTTGACTTGTTTCTGTACTGAAGTTTCATTGAAGGAAATGAGATCTTTTGTTGCTGTATGCTGTTTGGAATTAAAAAGAATATCATTTCTTTTGAGCTTCATGGAATGGGTATTCACTGTTTAGAGTTTTATATCCGAACCGGTAGACTGTATGGTTGTTTTCACCACTGTGATAATGCTCTTGTCATATGGTCCTTCGTGTTATGATGGTACAGGATGTATGAGAAGTTTAAGGTTGTGTTATACTGAAACTTCTTTTGAAAAGAAAATAATTTCTTTTCTCTCTCTGTTGTGTTGATTATTATGAATACGATATTGTTTTCTTTATAAGCACACAAATGGTCTTGGGAAAAGAAAGGATGACACGTTTGGCTGTTCATTTTCCTTCTTGCTTATCAATGAGAACGTTTTCGCTGTTATCTGTCTGAGTTGAGTTGTCTTGCTTAGAAAAACGTGATGGAATGTTTTTACTTCATTCCGAAGACAATGATTGTTCTTAATGAAATAATAGAGAATGAATTCTTCTTTTTTTTGATATTTGGAACTCTGAAAGTAACATCGGAGTTTACTGTGCATATGCCTCGATCTTGCTGTAGGTAACAGCAATGTACAACTTGTCGTTAAGAACTATATGTGTTCAGAGGTATAAAAGATTATATGAATATACATACTCATGTGGTTGCAAAATTGTTGTTGGTTAGCTATACAGTGTAAGAAGTAGGGAATCTTCTAGTATAGCAAATACCTAATATACATATTGATATGGTTTGCTCCACGATAAATATAATGTCTTACTAACCTGTTTGGCATTCATATGAACTGGAAATAAATGAAATTATTCTTGCTGCCAGAAAGTGAATTCCGAGTGGATTTTGTAAGTTTCACTCTGAACTGTTATTTTGATTTGTCCTTCGTTTGGATTCCACTGTTAGGACGGTCATGTGGAAAGAAATAGAGATATGAATTAATGTTTTAGGAAAATGATCTTTCTTCTTTCGTCCGGTTAGGAACCTGGAATTCGTGAATGAAGAAAATTATAGTGCTTAAGATGAGAGCTACTATATGCATTGTTGTTCGCTTTCTTGTTGTACTTGAATGCCTTAAAATTAACATGCTTCATGAACGGAAAGGAAAGTAATGGATTTATTTTCAGTTAGTTTCATTCCTTGCAATTGTTATTAATGAAAGGCGTGGAAAAGATAACTATATGCTATGTAGGCAGCAAGCTACTTGTATTCCTAACTTTGCAAATACTGTAAATTGATACTTGCAATGATTATGTGAAAACGGGACAGCAGTCCCTTGGCTGGTTGTGATGATATTTTGATGAATTAGTGGGTATGCTGATCTCTCTTTTGTGCTTTTCGAGATTGATGTTTTGCTGTTGTTTCATAAAAGCAGGGTTCTTTTATTGAAACAGTTAGTTGAAGCATCTTATTTTAAGGATAAGTGCTTAATGTGCTCAGTTCATTGAACTGACCCGTGCAATTCATTTTGCAGATGAAATTTGATTAGAATGAAGACTTGGCTGTCTTCTGATGCCTCTTGATTTGGTGTAAATTAAATTGTAACTGTTGCTTTTATTCCTCTTTGAGGAATTGTGAAAGAAGAAAATATATTCTTCTGTCCATGAATTGTATAAATACTTTGTAAAAACTATACCCAATCAGTTGGATTGGCAAATGTACAAATTATGACTTGAAATATTGAATACAGTTACAAGTGTGATATTTTCAATAATTATATCAGTTTGATATTGTTATATAAATTGGGAATAAAATGTTACTTCTCAATTTGGAATTGTTTCGTAATCCTCGGATGGATGTTGAAATGAAACTGATATTTATTCTTACTTAAATACAACCTTTAAGTTGAATAATGCAATTAATTCATACTTGGGTAAAGATGAATTTTGAATTGACATTAAAAAAAAAAAGAATTAAAAGGAATATGATTTTATAATCAGAGGGTATTCAGGATTAGCTTAGGAGCTAAGGAATATCAATTTAAACTGGGAGTATTTGAACTTCGTTTTCAAACCTCATTAATGATCCCGTTTGATAAAATTCAGAATAAAGGTTATTGGATGCATATGTTCATAACTAATGATCCTTAACTATATAACGTTGAAGGGAAATAAATGAATTCATTTCTCAAGGATTAGACCTCGTTTGAATGACGTCTAATAAGTTAATATTCTGAAATAAGTTGCAGTTGGAAACATCTTGGTTAAGTTTAGTAGGTAAACTTATTATGTCCGTCGGTACGGAATGCTTAATCTAATGATTAAGAAATGGACCAAGTAAGGAAATGTAACCCTTCGGTACGAAGGAGACGATACATAACGAACTAAAGGACAGTTTAGTCCTTCTTAGTTATATACAACTGCAACGGAAACGAGGATCAAGGGATCAGCGTGGATGCTGAAAATTGCTTAAACTATTAACTCGTGGCTAAGTCACTTGGGCAGGATGTGTATTCTCGTTGGGAGAATTCTGCAGGACATTGGTATACGCCAGCTACAGCAAGGTGTCTTCATGAAGACGGGGTCTTCATGACGACACATTGTTGCAGCTGACATATAGCAATGCCCTCCCGAATTAAAACATTTAGAATACATAGGCTGAATGTGTAGATCTTAGCTGGGGTGGGGATAGGGTATGATCTGGTATACGGAGTGACTCCGGAATACTAAAGGTAATCAGACACACGGAGTCGTGGGGTAACGACACCGTATGTCTGCGTATCTTTAGTTACCAGGAGTGCCTTCCTATACCCGCTCATATTACTGGCTGGTATCGAAAGTTTAAAACGGAACTTAAACAATGAGGACTGGTAGGAACCAGGAAAGACCATTCTAGATAACAGGTGAAGTGAAGTGAAGGACGTATTCCGTAGATGTGTATCACATTCAGGAATATGATCATGCAAAGCATGTGAAAATCTTTGGCCAAAGTATCGCAATTGCTGGTTGCGTTGTCCTTATCACTTAATTTAAGATGCAGGATGTCAGATGAATATCAGTAACAGATATTCAGATAGGCTTCTTAAATGGATCACTTCGATAACCGGGGAAGGTTATGAGAACAAGTATATAAAATATACTATGCATAAACAGACATGAAGGATCGGTTGTTGCCGAGTCATGTACATGAAGGATCGGTTGTTGCCGAGTCATGAAATGAAGGATCGTTGAAACTCCGAGCCATGAAAATGGAAGATCGGCAGTTCATCGAGTCATTTACAGCAGCATATAGAATCTGTTATGAGATTGAATGGCATTGAATGTGTGTTCCATATTGTAAATATGTGAACAGGGAACATTCGTTTTTGAAAGAAATTGTATGATCCAAACTGTGTGGTTTGGGCAGAGAACAATTACTAAATCTCGAACGTGTGTTTGAATTTTATAATTCATAACAGAGAACGTTATTTTAAAAAAAAAAAAAATTCCCTTGTTCTGGTGTTTTAAAATGGGGATGAAGATTCTAGTCACGTATTGACTGGTCAATATTTTTTGCAAGAATGTTTCGAAGAGTTTTGTTAGTGGCTTCGGCTTGGCCATTAGCTTGAGGATAATATGGAGAAGAGAAGACGAGTGGCTTCGGCTTGGCCATTAGCTTGAGGATAATATGGAGAAGAGAAGACGAGTGGCTTCAGTTCTTCCTCCCACTTCATCGCCTTCAAGCTCTAATGTTGAGGAAGAGTTTGAGCTTTCAAACTTCATGTTTAAGGATGAAGGGAACCATGGTGAGTCAATTGTAGATCAAGAGGACACCATAAAGGAGGTTGAGCACCTGCAGCAGGACAACAAGGAGGTAGATTACCTGTTTGACTTGGAGGATTGCCTTGATGGAGGGGAACCCGTGGAGATCACATCATTTTTTCCTCCATCTCTCACATCCCAAGCACATGAGCCTACTGCCATGGAGGAGAACATTCAAGAACATCGACCTGCACTTCATAACAGCCCTCTAGAACCAAGATTGGAAGACATGACTCTTACATGTTCTTCATAGGAGAAGGAAGAGAAAAAACAGGAAGATGTCATCATCCTTCTCACACCATCCATCCATGAGAGTCAGCAAGAAGGCTCCATTCTTGGAGTTAGAGTTCAGAACCATGGGCAGATTCAAAGGACCATACCTTGCCCAATCAGATACTTGGCTTCATTAGAGCCAAAGGAGAAGCCAAAACTAGTCATGCCTACTTCAGGGCATGAGGATGAGCATCAAAGTACCAAGGGTCATCATCAACACCTCCATAAGTCCGATGCAAGTCAGCTTAAGGAGGTATTTTCCATTAATGTTGAAACCTTGATGATTTGGGTGGAGGACCGGCTTATTGTCAGTTTTTCACTCATCCAACCAACCATGTTCAATGCCAAATCAGTTCCATGGCTGCCATTTTTTAGGAAGGGAAGCTATTTCTCCCTGTCAGTTGCAGGCTTTGTTTGAGCTCCCTTTACTCTTGGTTAGAGTAGTGTAGGTAGGTTTGTTTTCAGCAGAAGAAGTGATTTTGCACACTCTACATGTTCCATTTGGAGCACATATGATTTTCAGTTTGTACATAGTTTTTGGTGTTATTTCTCTTGCACAATGCATTCAGTTGGCTTTTGGTGAAGTCCAACTTCAATTTTCAGCGGGTTTCCAAGAGGTTCAGAGGTCAGAATTTCATAGTTTAGATCAGAATCAGTTTATAAGGCTGGACTCCATGCCCAATTGATGCAAAAAAGGCCACTGGTCTCTTCATCTAACAGGCAAATGTCCCTGTGATTCGCCAAATTGTTATCCCAAATTCACCTCCAACAAATTTGGTCAAGACAACCCCGCACATAGAGAAAATATGAAGGGAAAATGTTTCGGACCTACGAGCTGACATTCCAGAATGAGGCAAAGGAAAAAGTAAAAGTTTGAACCTGAGTCAAAGCCAAAGCGGGGAGGCAGAGGAAAAGGTGAAATTTTCCTTTTCTCAAAAGGCACAAAGACAAAAGGTCAAGCACATCCCTTGGCCAACCAAAGGGTGCCATGTATCTAAGCGGAGCTTCGGGGCCGCGGGAGGTTTTTTCAATTTTGTGTTTTTCACACAAAAGGGGAAAAGACAAATTGTGGACCCACAAGTCTGATTTTTGCTCTAAAAGGGGTGTCACGTGTCCCATCTCAAAAGGGGGACCCATCTTTCAAACTATTTTCCCACCCATTCGTATAGACTCGATACAAACTTCGAAGGGGCATATCTTTCGATTCAGGGCTTGAAATATTACAAATCTAACACCGTTGGAAGCATCTCGACGTCTTTTACGCCATGGAAAGATACAAATATAACTTTTCTCAGGACCTAGTAGGTGAACCATGGAGAAACATCTTCAGGCCTTTAATACAGAATCTGATTTTCTCAGCTACTAGATCTAATTCGATTTGATCCGCCATTCTTCTTCAACACGCTAGACGGACAGAGGGAGCCACAATCGATAAATTTGGGGTGGATTTGAAAGGGGGAATTGATTGATGGCGTTTTAATCTTCAAGGTAGAATTCAATGCATATCCCGGGGTGGTTGAAACAGGATTTGACTTTTCCCTCTTCCCTCTCTCTTATTCTTTCTATATATTGTAACACTTCTTGTTTAAGAAGGAGAGACATTTTGGGCATAGAGAAACTCTGTCAAATTTGTTTCTCAACGCCATTTTTGAGCAGCGAACCTTCTCCCACACCTAGAAAATGTATTTGTGCCTCTAGTCCAGAAATGTAATGGTCTGTGCACCTTCTAGAGCAATAAAAAATGTGTTTTTGTGGTGTTTCTTCAACCCTTTGCATCGTTTTGTTGTTTCTCTGTGCCTCTCCCTTTCAATCTTAGTTTTATGTGCATGTATTTCACATTTGCAGGTGCAGGATGTTGTGTTTCATGGATTTTAATGGATGATTTGTAGAGCTGGGCCATGTCACTTCTATCTGACCTCCCTCATCTCTATTTTTTCTATTTCTTTCTCCCTCGACAAAATATCTCGCTTCTTTTGTTGGTGTATGACCGCTTTAGTGTAGGCTCTATTTTTTTCCTCTTTCTCTCTCCTTGGTTCCTTGGAATGGTTAGATTAGGTTAGATTTAGTTTGCCTGCACTAGAGTAGCTTGTGGCAAGTAGTTTAGGAAGAGGAACCACCCTTCTCTGGAGGATCATTCTCATTTACAAGTCCCACAGCTTGGGGAATGATCCAATGTTATGCAAATCACACCAAATGAACTTGCCTTAGAAAAGTAGATCCATAACTCATTTGGGGGTGCTATGATTTCGCACTACTAGAAACATGATAAGATGGTTGGGACTAGACATGAAGATTTGGTACACAAGGGATGGGAATGTCAATAGGTTGGATAGGCATGGGGAGGTCAGATGAAGCAGGGGTGGTCCAAGGGTGTGGGATATATTATATTGGTTGGCGTGATCTATGGAGAAAGAACTCACATATGGGAATAAAAAGAGGAAAGCATGAGATATCAATCATGGTTCGCGCAGAATCATTTGGGTCAGAACTGTGTTCAATTTTAAATCAAGTAAGTCAAGTAAACAGTTCTTTTTATTGTTTTTAATTAAGAAAATGTGAAAAATATAAAAGGGGATGGATAACGGGGGACCTAAGAGAAGGTAGTCTATGTCTAGTTTTAGGATTTTATTTTGGCTTGGGAGAGTCTTAGGTGGGTTCCTGTTGGGTGATGAAATCCCAATCAGTCTACCAGGTAGGATGTTGTTTTGATGTATTGATTGATTTGTGAGTTTTAAGTCATGTGTGAGGATTGTGAAATGCAACAAGTAAACCCCCTACTTAAAGAAAACCTAGATAATGCTTTTCCTTTTTATTTGAACTTTAGCAAAGAGCGTCCTGGTGGCCAAACCAACGCGAGCAAGCAAGAAGTGAGGCCTCACATTGCAGTGTTAGTAGAAGACAAAAGAAGCAAGAAAGATAGAAAATAAATGAAAAGGGATAGCCAAAGGGTGGTCCCACTGGGCGTGCCAAAAATGTTGGACAAGTTTCTTCATTCCTAATCAAATGAATGAACTAGTAATGAAAACAACTAGCAACTCATAACATGGAGGGTTTATAGTACCTTAGAAGCGTGATGTGATGGATGAACAAGTGCCAAGTAGATGATCGTTGTTGTAGTTGATGACCTACAAATAAGATAAATTGGAAAGGAGATTGATTAGATGGGATATGTAGGGTTTTCCCAACAAAGTGGAACCAAGAAGCGTTAAATTCCTTGGTGGATGCTAACCCTTGTCTTAAAGAAAGATTGAAGTAAATGATGAAATAACAGATAACATATAGAAACAGAAGCAATACTAAATCTGAGAATAATTAAGATCTGATCTAAAAGCTGATTTGATTGAAATATCTGTAAATGAAAGGTTACCTAGTCTAAGTCAACGATGACCCAGACTGTGTAGAGGCAGGTCGACGGCAACCTGGGAGGCTGGATCTGGAATGTAACTAAAATATGTAAACCCTGGAAGATCTAGATGCAACTTGGATGCAACAAGGGCTTATGTATGTTGGAATCAACCTATAGAAGGGATATGAAGGAGCAAAAACCAAAGAATGATAGAAAATAGAGATCGGAAAGGGAAGATTGGGAATTACGACCCTGGTCGATGGCGACCAGGGTGAAGTGACGTCGACTGTAGTAGAGTTTGCATAGGTCTGAGAATAGATCGATGAAAAGACAACCTGTAAGAAAAGGAGTTGAAATAGAAGGTTGTTGAGTGATCCCTAGATGTTGCATAAATTGTTATGTACCTGCAAAATGTTAGATAGAAAGATAATACGATAATATGATAAATATAAACAAAGCAATGTAATGATGATGGTATATCTCACGAAGGATGACTGCAAGCGATGCAAGCACGTTCCAAGGATGTCTAGGAGGTCTGTGGCTGTTGCATGAATACTTAGGCATGAGAGTGAGTTCACTAATCACAAGAGAGCTCCAAAACTCACATGCATCTATTTTCTCCTCCTCATTATAGAAAGATTTAACTTGTTTTATAGGGTTGATGATGACTGGGTCGGGTCGCCGCTAACTGTGGGGAAAGTTTTCTCAATGGGTTAGCTTTTTGTGTTTTTGGCATGATTTCATGTTTTTAAGAGTTGACAGGGTACTTTAAAGCATTGTCTGGGATTAGATTGCTTGGGGATAAATCATGGGTGGTTAGGGGATAAAAATAGATAGGAAGAAAGCTAAGAAAAAGTGTAGGATAGGGATTTAGGATAAAAACATCCTAAATAGAAAGTGGATTAGGGCATGATATGATGTAGATATTAATTAATTAATTAATATAAGTTAATTAATTAAATTAACTAAAGGTGATGGGATGGGTTTTTTAATTAAATTAAGGGGATGTATTTAATTAAACGGGGACCTAGATAGGATCCAAATAAAATATGCGCATGTAAGCAGACAAGGGTATGGATACCGATTTTAGGTGTCTACAATAAGTCTATTTCATTTCCTCTCGACAAATTAGTTTCTATTTCTAATAATCCTAACAATGAAAATCCTAATCATATCAAGGCTGCCATAGTTCCTGACGTGCCTACCATTTCTTCACCTTTGACATCATTGAGCATGTTAAGAAAGCCAAAATTCATATTTATGAGTCTGAGTACTTGAGAACTCATCCTGAGCAATTTGACAGGCTTCTCTAGTTTATCAAAGGAAGTAGTTCATGTTCATGTTCATGTTCCAAAAATGTCATCATCGCCAAAGAACCACTCCCTTCCCTCAGTACCACTCCTTCTCAGAACATTCTTGCCTTGACACCCTCCTCTTTTGGGAAATTATAGCCATTTTTATCTTCCTTTGATAGTCAATCGATACAAAATGAACAATTGCATTATTGAACTCTAGAGCCTCTAATAATGTCATTCCCACAAATTTTTCTGAAATATATTGGTTCTTACTCTCACTCCCTCTACTATCCATTGTTATTCCATGGGAACCAAAGAAGTACCTCTCATTTTCCAAGTGAAGGATGGTCAAGTGTCATTTTTTAGATTTTTCGTGACAAAAATATCATGATGGAAATACTAGTGGCAGACATGTCAACCTCATAAGGTATGCTATTGAGCCATATTTTTGTCAGGATGTTAGTGGAGATATATAGATGGATTGGTCATATACCACCATATGCGTTAATGGTAAAATGAAGAAGCTCCCTCCTATTAAGAAAATGAAATACACGATTCAAAAACCAGATGAATCAAGGGCAAACATCTTGTTTTAAGATTCAAGGTATGGAAAATTTTTCATATCTTTAGAGGAAGATGTTGAGATTCCCATATTGATGGAGGAGTATCTAGGTGTGATGGAGCCAGTTGGAAAGCATCATGATGATTTGATGGAGCCATAATTTGATAGTGTGTACTTCTGATTGGATATGGATACAGAGTTCTCTACTTGGTGGTGATGAAGAATTTGGATATCTTGACTTACAACAAAAAATCCCGAGATGATGAACAATGCGGATCATAAAGAAGAAGTGACATCAAATGAATTCTTAGTAGGTGAATCCCAAATTTCCAATCATCTCCCCGAGGTCCAACATGAAGGCTCGTTTGGCGAGTATGAAAATGATTGTGAATTTGAAACCTTCTTTTTCCCATTACGATAAGATGAAGACCTCCTCAATGAAGAATAAATAAATGGAATGGTGCTTGATTCTCCCAAGGTTGATTTCATTCAAGATGAAAACCTTCTCAATGAGGAATATATGAATAAGAATATGTTTGAATCTTTCAAGGTTGACTCCACTCAAGGAAAGGATGTTTTCATTATGGAAATGGATTTTAAGGCTCAAAATGGTCAAGATGAAGGAAATGATGGTTTTACATTTTTCATATCTTAATATTGTGCTCATTTTATTTCCAAGAGGATGAAGCACTTTGCTCATCGCAAATCATAGTGAGAAGTGGGTCAAAGCAATGAGAAATTTTATATGAAGGATAGTTTCTTGGAGCAATTGAGAAACATGGAGCATCAAGAGGCTTAGTGATAATGTTCAGAATCTTAGAGTACCTGCCAAGAAATAGGTCATAGAGACCATTTTCATGAAATAGGTAATGACAAGTGAAGGTCGAATTCCCATCAAAGATCATAAGCCTTAGTTTGAAAACAATAATATTTGTATGATCAAGACTCATTCCTGTAACAGTAATAGAAAATCAAGAATTGGAATAATTTGGAAATAAATGAGTAGATGGAAATAAGATGTTAAAGAAAAAAAGGAAATGATCCATATTTATGTGGACCCTCAATTACATGAAAAATCATGTAAATTTCTCAATATATTGAGAAATGGATCATATTTAAGTGAGCTAGTCAGTGGATTTATAGAACAAAGGCTTTTGGTGATACTTGTGCATGGGTAAACATTTAGTGAAGAATTAGTGCTACAGTGAAAGCGGGTTGTCCCCCAAATGTACCATAGGTGATTTAGGAATGTTGTATCATGCTTTCCTTTTTGTGTGTTTCCTTTTTGTTATGTGTTTCCTTTCTATGTTGTGTGTTTGTTCCATTTGTTTCTTGGTTGTGTTTGTAGCTTTGCTAGTTTTTCAATATGGTGACTCCATGGCCTAATAGAAAAGGCACTGGTCTACTACCCCAGGAGGTACCTGAGGTTATTCATTACCCCTTACTGTCTAATGTCCCCAAGCTAGAGCCATCTATTGTCATGCTAAATTTTTAGCATGCAAATTGAAAAAATTAGTTGCCATGATAACTAAGCCCCACTTGAAAATTTCCCCATTATGAATCCAGTCACTCCATGAACCATTTCATCTATCCATCCTCTATTATAATTTCACCCTCATTCTAGCGATAAGAGAAAGTGATTCTAACATATTTTTAAGTGTGTTTCATGTGTAGGGGAATGAATCTAAGGTTGATTTCATGATTAGTCATAATAAGCTTCAAGGATGAAACAATGTATCTCCAAAGGCACTAGATTGGGCCATTTTTGGCCATTTTACAACATATGGACATCTCTACAGAAGTTAAAGGGGAGACTTAAACCATTTGGAAGTTGTGTAAGAGATAAATGAATTCATCTAATGTAGTTCAGGGAAAATCTGTGAGGATAATTGATGTCAAGAATAAGTTAAGCAAAACTGAGTTATTTCAGGCACGTGGAATGAAGGCTCTAATAGGGAAAGTCAGCTTGTTTAGAAGATTATAGGAGTTTTGGAAGGATTTGGAAGCTCATAAAATTCTCAATGGAAATTTCTTGGAATTATCCACATGGTGGAAACATATATTTTTACCTAAGTCTTCAATATTTTCTGTGATGGCTCAAGTCACTTCCGGTGCTCCTTCATGATGAAAGGGTGAATGGTACCAAAATTTAAATTTTAGGAAGAATTGGATCCTAATAATGGATTGAGATGATCTAAAAAGGTGATTTTGGAGTTAAAATAATATAATGTTTTGACCCCAAAACACTCATTTCCATGCTCTCGGGGTAGAAAAAATCACTCCTCGGTGTCCTAATTTACACTGGGAAGGTGACATCAACATTTCAAAATGGCTTGGAGCACATTTTTCACTACTTGGTGTCCCCTTGTATTTGTCCCTGAGGTGAAAAAGGGGACAAGGGGGACACAAAATGTTAATTCCCCCTATCATTTTATGTTTTTGTCACTTAGAACTTGTGACTTGAGTAGTTAGGTGAACACAATGCAAAAAGTTAAGTCCACTTTTCTCATGATGGAGACCCCCTTGGCACATTTTTGAGCATGTTGTCCCCTTGGATTGTTCCCAAGGTGAAAAGGGGACGTGGGGGACATAAATTTGTGCTCCTCCTCTCTTAGTTAGCCCTCAGACACATGAAAAACTCATTATGTTGAGCCCCATTTGTGCTAATTTCTAGACCCTGCATCTCACTCACATGAAACCACAAGGTGACACTTGTCAAATATGGTGCAAAAGTGCACTTGTGTGTCCCTTGTGTCCCCTTTATACCCATTCATCCCTCTTTTCCCTATTTTTAGGGTACAACTCCAATATCAACCTCCACTTCAACTCTGGTTAATTCTGTTTGAGTCAAATGTGAGTTAAAGTGCAAGTGAGTGACAAAATGCTTCATATTCAAACACTTATCCATTTTTTATGTTTTAAAACTTCATTTTCCCTCCAAAATATCACTCTCTTTATTGTTATGCTACTGAAAATATGCCAGAGGCCTCATATGCTAAAAATGGAAAGTTTCTCATATTTTTCAAACCCCTTGTCTGATACCCATCATATTTTAACAACATATCCTTCTCAAAAATGCATTTCAAATGATCCCAACCTTACATCCAATGGTGTTATACATTATGTTTATTGGCCAGAAAAAGTTTCCTGAAAATAAAAAATCATTTTTTAGATAAACAGAGTTTTGATTGAAATCCTCCAAAAATTGGAGCAAAGTACCTCCTTTTGAAATAATAAAACTTTGAGACCAATTTCATTCCATTCCAACACCAAGGAAGACCCATTTATAAAAATAGTAATACTTCCTAAGCCTCACTATCTATAAATAGTAAGTGTTGTAAACAGTTCATTCTTAGCGTTTTCATTGTTCCTTGCACATTAGGGAAACTCAAAAGTGTCAAATTAAACAACTAGTAACTAAAATGGACTTCTCAAAATAAGGCTTACTAAAAATAGTAAGTGTTAAGATATTGGTCAAGAAAAAAGGATGTTGAATCTCTCATGTTGAAGAAAGAGCACCTGGATAAGTTTGAAATGGTGCAAAACATCTTAGTGATTTGACATATTCATGATTTCAAACTATGTAGTTTTAGTTGAATGAAGGAGCAATTCTTCTGTTTGGAGGAGAAGACCTTTTCCAATGAGTAACATATGAGCAAGAAGGTTTTTGAGCATCTTTGGGGTTGATTCCATTTAAAAAGGAAACATATTATGTCATGGAGGTGAATTTTGAAGCCAAGAAGAACAAGTGATGATCTCCATGTTCTAACTCCAACATTGTATTAAAAAGGATCATTGTATTTCCATATCGGTGCAAGTCTCGCAAAAATGTTTCTAAACACTCATTCAATGCCTTGGAGTGTGCCCACATCTCATAAGAAGGAGGAAGTTGTAACCTCAATATTCCAACTCGACAGGTGGTTAAGGGCAAGGAACTTCATTCATGGTCCATCAAAAATATGTTCTTCATCAACAAAAGCTTCCTCGTTTTTGGATTTTCACTTCTCTCTCTTCTTCTCTCCCCTACCTCTCTCTCTGACATTCTATTTCTTCATTGGGAATGTACTTTTTTAGTCTTTCGTCTTATTCACTTAAGTGATTTAATATTGTATTGTAAAATTCCCTTTTCAAAAATAAGAAAAGGACTTAGTTTCATTCCTAGGGAATTTGAAAAGTCACATGGTGGTGAGATGAAAAGTCATATGGGGGGAGAGGAAGATAAATTTGTAAGCTATAAATTGGAATGGCTTCTCCATTCCAAAGGGGGTTGGTCATTTGTTTATTGTTACTAGATTTTGGATTTCACTTATATTACAAGTAATAAGCTACATCCTTATATCTCCTTTCCCTCCTTACATTCTTCCATATTAACTATTTTCTAACTTTGCAAGCAATTTTGGTCCTATATAACCAATAAAAACTTATGTGTCTTTGATTGATGAATACATATAACTTTATGTCTCCAATTTATTAGTATACATGTTGCTTATATTATTGTATTATTATGATTGAATGTGGACCTACTCTTGTTACTATTAGTGAGAATCTGTTAATTCCTACTCACAACATTAACCCTCTCTCCATATTTTTCCTATTTCCCTTTACCTATCTCCAAGATAATTCCTCCCATGTACATTATAAAAGTAGTTTTACACTTATTTGGGCATTCCCATGTGATCCTCTGACCAAACCACCACAAAACTTATGTTAGTATACATTCAATAATGGGAGCCTCTTCATGCCCAATAAGGAGGGGCTTAGCCCCATGACCGTTGATGAAAACCAATAATATGCTCAGTGACAAATTATTTCACTAATATATATGCACCCTTGCTTGGCATGCTTACTCCTGTTTGACGTGCACACTCTTGTTTAACACACTCATTCTTATTTAGCAGTCTTGCTCTTATTTGACGCGATTGATCCTTGAATCACATGCTTGCTCCTTGTTTAGTGTGCTTCTAATGTGTTTGATGCACTTCCGTGTGTTTCCTATGCTTAATATGGGTCCAAAGTATATTCATTATTTTTTGTGTTATTTTATGATTGACTTTTCTTCATTGTTTGATGTTCTTGCTCTGTGACTAACGTCTTTGAGTTGCTTTCCATATATGCTTGCTTATATATGTGGCACACTTTATATCATGCCTAAATTTATCGCATGTTTGATATATTCTTGGATGCTTCCCATGATTGTGTGGTGTCTAATGTGTATTCACCACCTTTTGTGTTCTTTATGATTATCATATACTCTTGTCTTGATATTCCTACATTGACTAGTGTGGCTTAATAATAACCCACCATTAAGTCTAACTAAACACATATCATCAAATAAAGATTACATAATCAAACCTTTAAAGAAAATACCACATACATGATTAAACATGTCATACTTTCAACAACTCTTAAGTATAAATCCCCATTTACATGCACAAACCCCTCTAACATACTTTCACATATCAACCTCAAATCACCAAGTTGGTCAGACTTTTTTATAATTCAAAAGCTCAAGAGAAAAATTACAAAGTAGTAATCATTATCTAATACTATATTGAAACCACTATTTAAACAAGTCCCTACTCTTTCTTCTCATTAGTGCCTCTATTTTCTTTCCAAATATATTATCATATAACGATCACATGTCACCAAGGTATCACAATTGTAAGAAACCTTTTTCGCTTTCAAAAGACTTAGATTTGAGTCTAAAAAACAAGGTCTCGTCCTCTTTGCCACCTCTTAATATAAAATCCACCTTTTATATTTAGAGAGGAAAAAAACATAACCACGTATGACAAGTTATGACACTGGTCCCATGGAGAGGACTACTACTCGCATTCTTATGTTTCAATAGGTCACATTCAAATTTTTATTAGAAAATTGTAAATAACAAAATCTTCTCCTAAATTTCTGGAGCATCGATTACTTAAGAATAGTAGTATCATCCCCAGGGGCGAGAATTTATAATAAAGGTAAAGAAACTGTAAAATTTCTTTTTGGCAAATATTAATTACACATTAATTACGTTAATTTTTAATTCTATTTTTTTAAAAAAAGGGTGAAATAACAATTTGATTACCTTTCTTATATTTGAGACGCCATCCAAAATTTTGTACATGCTAGGTAAGTAAGGGGATTTCAAAATTTAATTGGATCGTCTACACGTAGAATTGTTGTTTGCCACCTGTAATGGGCCACCACCACCCACAAGGTTAATCACCAATAATGTGGGACAAGTACCCTACCATCTTAAAAATCTAACCATCAATTATGGGGTTGTTACAGAAGCATGTGATGGTAGTCAACCACCTCAATCTTTTACCGAGCCCGAAATGTCCCTAGGAACTATCCCCACATTCCTAACATGTACCTAGATGCCAAAAAGTACTTACAACCCCAATTGCCTACCCTCTAAATTCTATTTTTTGTTTGCTGCCGCTCCCCGCTCACGATCCCATATTTTATTTTTTAACATTGCCCCATGCGCATGCAAACACGCAACATCGATCCAAGATACGTGTAAAGACGGCATTTGCCCGCCCCCCAACTCTTTTTATTCGTCAATTTAGATGCCTTTTTCTTTAATCTCGACAAAGCCTGGTTCAAAAAAACCACTCCATAATAATTTTTGCGCCGCGGAAAAATTATCTTGAAGAATTTGGGCGAGCGAGCGAGCGAGCGAGCGATCTTGCAGATTTGATGAGGATAAAATTTGTGCGGCGAAGGCAGTTTGAAAGCTGAATTTTCAGCTGTCCCGGCAATTTATATATTTTTGTCACGAAGGGTTTCAATCCGGAGACTTCTAGCTGATTAATTGAGCTTCGAAACAGGGTTTTTTTATTTTTTTCTGAGAGTGTTTAATTTCCCGTCAGAGGAAATATAGATCTTTTGTTATTTGCTCTGTAAATAGACAGAAATAATTATGGCAAGCGCTCTTGTGGAGAGGGCGACCAGCGATATGTTGATTGGCCCCGATTGGGCGATGAATATTGAGATCTGCGACATCATTAACCACGATCCAGGGTACTTGCATTTTTGTTGCTTTAAAAAAACAATCCTAGCCGTAATTTGTTGTTAATTTCAATTCACTGCCTTATAATGGTTATGAGAAATTATTTATTTTGAATCAAGGAATTTCCGACGCCCTTTACCTTTTAAGTTTGGATTTTTGAAATGTGCGTAATGAATCTCGCCTGCCTTTCTTATTATCATTTTTTTTTTCTTGCCATTATTTTTTCTCCAAGGTTTTTTCATTGGTCTTTATCTTACCGTTTAAATAATTCAAAATCGTGCTAGAACAATTCCTGCCTCCGCATTAGTTTCTTAATCATACGACAATACTGTTTGTTTTTTGGCTGATTTAGTCGAGCACCTTACAATTGAATCGGCTACTGTTTTTTCCCCCCTCTAATTTTGTAATATAAATGAGGATTGCGTTTCTTTAATTGTAAGGATTTTAGGGTTTTCCCCGGTGCCTATTTTTTTTACAATTGTATTTGTTAAATTCTCCTTTTTGAGGTAGCGGAAGTCACTTAGCTGCCACCACTAAGGGGCGTCGCTTCCACCAAATTCACCCAGGAATCACAGCCAGCCGTGTCGAACCCTGTGTGATAGCACGGGGTATTTTACTCAATTTCAATACTTCAAAATGTCTCTTGGTGTTTGAATTTTGGGCTCCACTTTGAATGCACATTTGCTTTTGTCTTTGACCTCATCAAATTGGAATTGGCACTGCATAGTTGGATAAAAACGACTTTTGGATAAGAACTACATGATTGTTTATTAGGAGGTTCCATGGTCTATTACCTTTTAAAGTTTAGGTTTTTCAAAATTTTAATTGAACCATTCCCGCTTCTCAGCTATATATTCAGCAAATATAAAATATAATTTCCAGGGCATTAATATATTTTTGTGAGGAGTTTATTACCTTTAAATTTTTGTTTTCTTAATTTTTTAAATTGAAGAATGCTTGGTTTTTGGCTATAATTTGAGGTATTATAAAGGAAAACAAATTGCCAGGGCTTTTCTAGAACGCAAGTCAATCTTAAGTCATTCTTGGAAGTCTATCATCCGTAGACTTATGTGATTAATTGATTTGAGAATAATTTAGTAACTATGCTTAGGGGTATTCTAAAATGGCAGTCGGGTGGGGGTTGATGGGCTGTAATGACTGTGAGTATGTTCACTTTTAATTCCAACCCTAAATTTGATGTCCATTTCATGTGCACTAAGAATTTTTTTTTTTCTTGGAGAAGTCAATTGAAAAATCCATATATGGAGTTTGGATCCCTTTTTCTCCAGAAACATTTTTTTGAGCCTTACTCATTAGTATTTCTAGATTGACATAATTTGTCACCGCTTAGTGGGAAATTTGTGAAGAAGGTAATGAAGTCATTAAAAAATGTGGTAAGCAAAAAATCCAAAATAAGGGCCTTCTGATTATTATCTCTTGGCTTTTTTCAGGTAGACATATTTAATATATTTGTACTAGTTAATAATTTATTTTGGTAAGGTCCTTCTGACCTTGTGTACTTGTAAAGCGCTATCTACATAAGGATTTCTGATTTGCAATCTAAATCCATTTTTTATCCCACGGTGACCTGAAACCTGAAACCTTGCAATCTAAAGTGTGACCTGAAACGTCGATTCTCTCAAATAATTTGTAGGCTGTTTTTTAGCCAGAGTTTCTTCTCTCAAAAATTTGATTACAATATTTATACGTTACTAAAAAAAATGATGGTTGCTTGACTATTGAACATTTACGAACAATTATGTGCAGGCCTTACTTGGAAATGGCCTCTAGCATATTTTCCCCAATTGTCTGTCTTAGGCATGGTATAGTTGCTCTATTCTCTCATCTCATTTTGGTGTTGGAGTTGTTGACAACAAACTTAACTCAACTTTTAGCGGCAACCAGTATCTAGATGCCAACCTTGTGGCATTGATTTGAGTTTTGGTGCAAATGGTTTTTGCCTTTATGAAGCCAACTCTTACATGTTTCATCGTGGATAGATTTTGGTAGCACTTTGCTTGAACATCTTTTGATGTTGAGCCCATACACTTTAGGTGTTTTGGCACTACACCTTCCTTTTTGCTAAGTCTTTGGATTTTTGGATCTCTCAAGATGTTGTAGTTCTCAAAGTGTAATCCTTTACAAAGCTTTGGGACTGGAGTTTTGGGTTGTATGAAGAATCGGCTGAGGAGGAGAGTTATTTGATCAGAAGGATGGCGAATAATTTGACAAGATTTAGAAAGCTGACTAGATGCCATTGACTTGTGTCAATATCAAAGCTTCAAACTGAACTGGATGGCAAGCAAGCGGATCAAAATGTTGTAAAAATCTTCAGTTTGTTGATTCCATTTCCCAAAGAGCACAAGGATGCCATAGACGAGCGAACCAAAGTTTTCCCAAATCGAATTGACTAGACAACTATTTTGATTGATCTAGAAATTTTATTTGGTGGTGGATTGTATCATTTGCTAATCACCATTAACATACTTTTACAGTTTTATCTGGGTCACCCAAGCTGGGAAAACTTATTATTTTAGAAGATAAAAATGATTTCCCACCATGGAAATCTCAATTGTCGATGACCATTGGTGACTGGATTGCAAAATGTATATTATATGTATCAGGTGGCTGTTTGACAACTCGTAGAAGTGCATATTGCTATGCTGACCTTGAAGTAGTAAACCGAGGAAGCAACAATTGCTTTGGAAGAAAAAACAATTTAGCTTTTGTAGCAACTATTGTAATAGGCTTTCATGGAAGGGCCAATTTCGTGATACTCAAATGATGGAGCTCAAGAGGTGTCTAACCTTGCCTTGAATTATTAAGGCTACGTTCCTTGAGGAGAGCATATAGTCATTTTAATAACTCTTGAGCAAGGTTGGGGTAATAAGAAAGTATAGCAGCAGCGATTACCTTAGGGATTTCCCAAGTTGGAGAAGAGAAGCAAAGCTGTTACTTTTGTCAACAACTTGCCATGTCTAGAATTAAGCGTGAGAAGCTACAATAAATTGTTAAGACGGTGGAAAGAGATGTCGACTGTCATGCACTGCCCCACCTGCATATCAGCACATAAAGAAAAAATGCAAAACAATTCTTTTCTGAGAACTTGGGCAGTTGAATTACGATTCTTTTTAAATTTTATTATCAGCACAAGGCAGCTCATATGGAAAAATTTAAAAATAGGCCCAGCAACCAGCACAAGCTGGTGGAGCTGAAAGTAAAATTACAGGAATAATGCAAGGACCAATGTGACTCCTTGTACGCTTGAGTTGACCATTGGTGAACAACATCACCAAATTGAAATGGCTAGGTCCCCATGGAAGACCATAGTGGCATCCTGGAAGATCTCAATAACCACACCTCAACTCCCATGGTAAATTACCTCTTGATGAACATTTAGATCCTCTATCCATGCAAGAAGATAGCGCTACAAAATCAGTCTGACCCAGGACAGCCATGATGCTATCATTTGTTCAGACTCCAGATGGCACCATCTCTTTAATTATGAATCTGTTGAAGTAGCTGGAAAACCTAACCCTAAATTAGGATTTTGAAGAGCCTGTATTCAGGCTAGCGGTCCAGATTTATTTTGGCTAGATCCACTAATAGAACTGCAGTTTTAGGTTTGCATAAATGCATTTAAAGCTTAGATAAATCATCTCTTTGAACGATCACATCATCTAACTATGTGTGGATTTGAATAGGCCATATAAAAATAGCTGTTTTACCCGCTTCAACCAGTGCATTTGGAATTCTACATATGGTGCTAGCAGACACCTTTTTAACTTAATTGGGCCTAATTCTATGCTTGTAATCTTGTGTCAAATTGATGATTTTGAATTTATATGAAAAATTCTGCATGTCTCATTTCTTAATATGCAGTGTGAGAGTGAATTTTGCATAGCTGTCATGGTGCAGATCATGGTCCATACCGATTTTTTTTACTAATAAATAATGAGCAATATGCTTACAAGGTCTTAAAAACTAACATTTCGTGTTTTATTTATTTCTCAATGTTTATGGTGTTCAAAATCAGTCAACCTGGACACTGTTAGTGGTTTTGTGCTGATGTTATCTTCAAGGACATATTTTTTCAAATCTAGATATGGTTTCATGTCTGATACCTTTAATCACCAGGAGACTTGGGATGCAGGTATGCGGATGTCATTTGGATAGGGTATGGAGTATATAAATAACGATAAGGCTATATTAAAATATAGTCAACAGGAAATGTGGGTACATTACTGGGAAGGGGAACTTTTTACTGAGCCCGAGTTTTATGGTGACTATGCAGTGATACCCCAAATACTGTTTGAGCAGTGCTTTTGGATCCTTCATCAACTTTTTTCTTCCTTGTGTTTCTTTGGGGATTTGGTTGGTTATTCTTTTACTGAAGCTAGAATTGGAAGACAAAGACCCACACAAGCTTAGGTTCATTAATTTTGAGCATTTTTCTTTAAATAGTCATAGTGTAGTATAGGTTAAATCCTTTCACCATTTTAGTAAGATCTAGAAAGAATTATCTCCATAGAGCTTTCCTCTTGTAAATATTTCTGTTCTTTTTTACCTCTGGTCCTTAGAAAATAGTTTTCCATTTAAGTTTCAGTTTTAGTTATGTTGGGCAACATGCCTCTGCTTGTCAGGCTAAATTCAGAGGCTGTTTAAAAGTTAAATCTGTAAGGCGGTGGTACTTATTGCATGAAAGTGATCCTAATTATCTTTAAGGGTTAGGAGGACATTTTCCTCTCCCAAAGGAAGTAGACCAGGGAATAGATCATCCCAAAACACGTCTTTGTAATTGTTCAAAAGAGGATTCAAGTTTGGACTTAATATCTACTGAATTTAATGTTTAAGTTGTTCATCTAAGCTTTTCATAAAGATTGTTTGGTATTGAGTTTTTTTTTTCCTGGTTAGTCCTTTAACTTGGAGATGTAACAATGGTATGTTTATGTTGTATATTGTGGTTTGTTGTGTTGCCCAAATCTAATTTAATGGAGTGGAATCTTATTAGTAGATCACTTGATCTTGCTTATTCTCAATTTCCTTTGGAGGTTCCATTATACTAGAGGGAGTTTGGACTGGACCTTTGAAAAGGTGTTGCTAGGTCTGTTTTCTTGAAACTTTTTGAAACTACAAGAACCCAGATCCCAACCTTTCAGTTAGTCAAACTCCGGTTTCATAGGAATATTTATGTTTATGGCTAAGTGTGAAAGTAGATAATAAGAAGGAACAAAGGATGACAACATGCAGAACATGCTTGACTCATCTTTGTCATCCTCATTTGTCTCCATTATGGAAGGATCTAGATAGTCCACATGGCTGTCATAACGACCATTGTTATGCATTAGGTAGTTCACATTCCTTATTAGAATGTGAATTTGTTTTTGATTACCATCTATTCTAGACTCATTTCAACTTGCTATGTTGCCAGGAAATGGAAATGGGTACGAAACGTGCAAACGGCAATTTTCAAAAAACCTTGGATACGAAACATCGCTGGAAACGTTCGTACAATATATCATAAATAAATAAATAAATATATATATATGCACAGTACTCATTTTATAATTGTAGACCATAAGAGATAATTGATAAAGCACTCAAAATATTTTGTATTCATTGAAATTTGAACTTTTAAAGAGTAATCATTCAACATGGTTACAATTTTAATGATTCAGATATACATAATAATAATCTAGATTCTAGAATATATCATCTAGATTTTCCTCATAATCATCTCCATGAACACCACTAGCACTGACAACTCCACTCTCCATCCCTTGTGCAAAAGATCTTGATTCTTCTTTATCAATACCAAGCAGTGAAAGATGGCTAAGAGTTGCAGCAGAAACATCAAAGTCGCTAGTCTCAGGATCAATATCCCAAAGTTTGTTGGGACCTCTAATATAGGCTTCAGTCTTGTGTGATAGAATGCGCAAATTGGAATGCACATACACTAAATCCTCCACGTTCTTTGATGCTAACTTGTTCCGTTTGGTTGAGTGGATGAAAGAATATGCACTCCAATTCCACTCTGCTGAAGAATTGCTAGCTACCTGTTAGAAAAAAGAAGTTAGAAATTTTCAATTAGTAATAATATTAATTTACTAAGAAGTAAGAACATACATTTTTAATTAATAAACAAACTTTTGATTTCATTTTAATATTTTATACCTGTGAGAGGACTTTAATGGCAACAAGTCGTATGTACTTGGCATCATGGCCATGTACATACCACCACATGAATGGGGTCAGCTTGTACTTGTCAACTAATGCATCTATTTTACCCATGCTACCATTAGATGAAGAGACAAAGAGCGCCATTTCATAGCGGACTGTACTAGCTACATCTAGATCAGGAAAAAGCCTTCGGAATGCTGTCTTAGGTCCACTTGCAACTTCTTGGTCATCATATGGTTTTTGCCTACCAGGTAGCGTAATTATTTAACTACTATAAAATTTGGGATTTAGGGCATAGGCTAGGAGATGCAATGGGGTGGTCATTTTATTCCACCACCTCATGATCACGCTCTTAACTTCATTGTAGAAGTTTTCTTCAGGAACCTGTTCTTTTTGTTGCATGATGTCTCTAATTTTTTCAAGCATAGATTCAATGCCATCATAGATGTCCCTTATGCAAGCGTTATATGTGTTTGCATAGCTAATCATAGATAAAATAGGCTTAGTAAAACTAAGCAAATATGCAACTTTTTCCCACCAATTATCATCAAGTATCATTGATTTTATTTTGATGACTCTTTCTGTGTGTGCTTGCCTCCACACAGACCAAACATCATCAATCACCATAAGCCTCAAGGCTTGTTTTACCTTCACAAGTTGTCTTAAGAAGAGCGTGTGAGAGGTAAATATTGTTTCAGAAACCTATTAAAATAAATTAAAACAAGTTAATAAAATATAAAATTAAATTTAAAAAAATTCAATTGATAATTTGATATTTCATAGAAAGTTAGCAAATAAAAATTAGAAACTAGGAAATTGTTTCGTCCTTCAGCAACTCCAACGTCGAGAACCTCCTAAAGATAGCTTGAGATATATGATGATTTGTGACAAACATTTGAATCTCATTTGCCTCTGTATAAATTTCATCTATCCATGGTATTTTGCCAATCTTCTGCAACATCAAATTCAAGGAGTGTACTGCTCAAGGTGTCCAAAAATGTGCTCATATCTCTCCTCAACAATCATCCTTGCTGCTCTACAATTTTTGGCATTGTTCGTGATGACTTGGACAACGTTTTGAGGGCCCATTGACTCAATAGCCTCAATCAAAATATTAACAATAAATTGAGCATCTTTCACTTCACCCTCACAATCAACAGCCCTTAAGAACATTGCCCCTTTAAGGCACACTGCAACAATGTTGATTAGGGCTCTATTTCGGGCATCTTTCCATCCAGATGAAATGATAGATACCCCTGAGTCCCTCCATGAATCCCTAATTGGTTGCAAATAAGTATGTTCATGGGCCACGTCTATCACCAACAATGTGGTTCTCACTTTCTCATAACTAGGGCTTTTATACCCTTGTGGTGCATCATTAATACCTCTCACCATTTGTTGCCAATAAGATGACCACAACACATTGAAGGGAAACTCACATGCATAAACGCATCGAGCAACCAACTCATCAGCAACATTCCTTTTCTCATTTGCAAATGTTTGCTCTAATGGGCCTTTGGTACTTCTCTTTCGTGACAAACACTCTCCCTTTGATGGAGTTTCAACTGCAACTTGGATAAAAGGAAGGTTTGATGGGGTGTGGGTGGTTTTAAAGATCCCTTATTTTGCAAAGGAGTGGTTTTAAATCTAGTTCTTGAAGCTTCCAAATCAGCCTCCTCTTGCTCTTTCATATATGCCAATATATGTTTCCCTTTAACCTTGGCACATTTTCTAATTCCCGTTCCCGCTTTCCCCATTAAATGAGCTTTGAGTCGGGTGTAAGAGGATTTGTATTGTATATTGCATTGATTGCATACCCAAACTTGAGAGCCACCGTCAGCAAGGTTTTCCACAATTTGCACGTCTCCAAAGAATAGCTCCAGGATCCACACCCCCACTTTGGCTTGCTTCCCCTTCTCCATGCCCTCCCACTGAAGCTGAACTGGATGCCATTTATGTTTTTATATCTCAAGAGTCAAAAAATCAAACCTACGTTGAAAAATAAAAACATAAACTTAGATAACAATAAATTATTAAATAGAACTACGCCCTACATATCCTATTTTGCTTTTGATCACCAAGTTCACTGTATAGGCACGAGGTGAGAGCATACATAGAGTTCGGATTTTTATAATTTAATAAACACAAAAAAAACTCTTAAAATAGCAAAACAAACCTATGCATCCTATTTTGCTTTTGATCACCAAGGTCACCGTATAGGTGCGAGGTGAGAGCATACACAAAGTTTGGATGATATTTATAATTTTAAAAAAATAACGTATGCTTTTTATTTAAAAACGCAAAGGAAATATAACAATAAATTATTAAATAGAATTACACTCTACATATCCTATTCTACTTTTGATTACCAAGTTCACCATATAGGCGCTAGGTGAGAGCATACACAGAGTTCGGATTTTTTTAATTTAAAAAATACAAAAAAACTCTTTAAATAGCAACAAGAAAAACCCTATGCATCATATTCTGCTTTTGATCACCAAGTTCACCGTATAGGTGCGAGGTGAGAGCATACACAAAGTTTGGATGATATTTATAATTAAAAAAAAAAACAATATATGATTTTATTTAAAAACCGTAAAGGAAATGTTACATTTTTATTTTATTTTTAAGCATATAGTTTAAAAATTACTACATGTAAATCTACATATTGATATCATGATCATTGATCACATTAACATTATGCACACATCATTCGTGATCATTGATCACATTAGCATTTTCTTTAAAAAAATTAAACAAACTTGAAAAATACCTAGTTTTTCCTCCTTGAAGCTTCCAAATCTGCTTTGAAATTCCTCCTTGATGCTCTTTGCTCTTAGCAGCACCTGCTAAACTCTTCCTTCAAGTTGCTCCTTGATGTCTCTTTGCTCTTCACAATGCTAAATGTTAGTTTAGTGAAAACTGAATTTAGCAAGAGAAAAATGAGAGTGTGATTTAGAATGGACCCAAGAGGTCATTATATAGCTTTTAGGAAGTGTCTTTAGCAAGCCTAGGTAGGTAGATTAGGGTTAGGTTTATTAAATGCCACTTTTTTTTTTAAATTTTTTAAAAAGTTACGACGCTTTAAAATTATAGAATCCGGCAGAAACGTGCCAGACGTTTCCGGAAACGTCTGGCACGTTTCCATGGCGTTTCGTATCAGTTTCCCGTTTCGGAAACGTTTCTACCCTGAAACGCCACCCCCTAGGTGTTTCTTGGCTTCTGATGTGGCTATCGAGTATCACTATGCTTCCTTAAGTATTATGTTCTTTGCTTTGGCGACCGTAGCTTTTTCAGAGAGAAACACTTTTGAAGTTTGAGACTATTAATTTTCAATATCATGCCTTTTAGATCTGTAGCTCGTCAACAATATTAACATTTGAAGATGGTTTGTTTATGCTTTGCTATAGGTTTTTTAGCTTTTTGTCGCACTGCTGGCTCCAAGAGAGCACACTGATTTTTTACAGAGGTTTTTTTGCTAGGCAAGTAAGATATGTGTATTGATCTTTTGACTATCTATATATGTTACAGAGACATTGGCTCTGGTATTTCTGGCCGGTTTATTGCTGATACCATCCTGTTTATCGAAGTACCTATGGGCTAAACGTATATTCCCTAGATTAATAGAGTGAACAGAATTCTCCTGAGCACTACATGACTGGTAACACTCTGTTGTTTTCCAACTATAACCACTGACAACAAAAATAACATCACAAAACTAGCCAGGAACGGGTAAAATACAAGAAATATACTAAAAAAGGTAGAAACAGCTAAATCAGCACAGCTAGCCCCTCCCCTCCATTTGACATTGTGTCAGACATTATATCACAAAAATATGTTATAATCCACAATGCTATGGCATAGCAGAGATAAATTGAGCATCACGGAGCACGTGGCAGAATTGGAAGTTACTTGTTTGAAGCCTCAGCAGAATCTACTGATCTCAGAGTTTCTGTGCTTAAAGCTAAGCATGTTATGATCCCACTCCTTCATTTTCTGCTAAGCAGTATCTCCCAACAATATCCTCTGCCTTCCACTTGCTTCCTTGCTCCTCCTTCCGCCATGGTCTCTGCAAGGCATATTATCAAAAATAGTCAAAATAGAACTAGGATGGTTGAGATCCTTGCTATAATATTTGTTGTAATTCCTTCCTCCAGTGTTTTTAAAGCCATCTTACCCCTGCATCCTTAGGTTTCCTTTGGCTGCCCCAAGGAGGCTGAAGCTACATTATCCCTCATTTTATTTGATAATTAGACTTCCCTTTTATTTGAATGAGCGATTTTTGGGCTTTTATCTATCAATTCCTAGGCTTCCAGATTTCTCTCTGGAATAGCATGTCCTTTCTTTCTGCAAGTAGAGAAATTTCCTTGAGTGTTTTTGAACCAAGTTTTCTTATTAATTTATAATAAGTTTTATAAATTTTTGCCTATATCATTATATGTTTTGTTTCTGTTATTTCTTGGTTTCTTAGTACATTTCTTATTGGATATTAAAGTGGTCACTCGAGAACATATTGTGATGTTTTTGAATTGTAGATCCTCTTGTAAATTGTATAAAGATTCACTTAACGATTGTATTGGCATTAAACTGTCGTTGTTTAAACAGACAAGCAAAGGATGTTGTCAAAGCAGTCAAGAAACGCCTTGGCAATAGGAATCCTAAAATCCAGCTTCTTTCTCTTACGGTATGTAATTTATAAAAAAAGTAAAATGGAAAATTTAGCAATATTTTGCAACACATTTGGTATTTCACTGTCGATTTAATATGTATGATCATTATGTCAAGATAGTGAATATAAGTACAAAAATATTTTCAAAATCAAGGCTAGCAGAAGCTGCCTGTTGATAACATTAAACATAATGTACTATACTTCATATAAAGACTATCCCTCCTACGAGATATGATAAACATTTATAGAGAACTGAGTGCTGCACATCAAAAGTTCATGCCCACTAAATTTTGTTGGAGCTCATGTGCAAACTAGTGCATTCTTGCCGAAACTGTAGCTATGAACATAAGGAACTGATGGAAATTTCAAATTAGGCCAAAACTTAACAATGGGAAATGGTACACAGACCTCTAGCAGAGACAGAAAGGTGAACATATGGTAGTGGCGACTTTATATACAACCAATCTGTGGTAACTGTCGGCCTCTTTAATATATGTCCACCGAGCCCTTTAATGTTTAATTTCACTTGTTCACTGGTGCAGAAACTGACTTCACAACCTTCTACTCCAAAGCCACAAATTTCATGTCTCAGTAATATTAGAAGGCTATCATAGTTTTGTGAGCACTGAGATAAAATGGCAAAGGCAGTGCTTTAAAAGGGCTGAGTTTTAAAAATTACATCCAGACTTTAAAAGTTATTAAATATTTTGAAGGAACCATCTCCTTTGCTACTGTTTAATGCCCATGTGGCCTCTGCCAACATGGTTCTGTTAGCATATGCAAAGAGAAGAAAGAATTAGAGAAGGCAAACTGCACTGTTCAAATGACACAGGCAGAGGTTTATTTATATGTGGAGAGGTGGTTACAGATTGGTTGAATAGTTACTAACCGAACAATTACATATCTGTTTTACATGCTATATAAAGTGCTATATTTTAACACCCCCTCTTAATGATTAAACCGGAAACAAGACAAAGTTTGTCCCAAAATTTTACAAATTTTCTAAAGCCCATATGTTTAGTCATTACATCTACAGACTGTGCCATAAGTTGTACTTTAAAATCAACAGTCCATGACTGTGTTGCGGTTGTTGAATGAAGAAGAACCACAAAACAAAAATATGGTACCATGAACAAAGGATATGGCAAGTGGTCCAAAGGTTCTCTGTTACGTGATTCATTGACTAGTGATGAATCACTAATGGCTGAGAGTGTCAGCCCCATCTCCAGAGTGCTGAAATCAGAACCTCAAAGATGTGGATTGAAAAGTCTATTCCAGGCTTGTGTAGCCTGCTGGAGTTTGTACAAAGACTCAATTATCCTGCAATCGAAGTCACCTCGATCACGTCCTTGCACCACCATGTAGTGCTCATCCAACTTTTTCAAGAAGAGAAATGTGACCATTTGTGCAGTAGGATGAAATATTCCTTGTAGGATAATACTTTAAAATATGCAAAATACAGACAAATTGCAGCCAAATAGAAATCTGATTTTTGTAAAAAATTAAATCTAGGGCAACTAACAGAAAATAATGGATAACTCCAAAAATACTTGCTGAAATCCCTTGAAATTTTAAATGGAGCTTGCTAATACAATAACAGATATTATAGAACTGTTTTTGGAATTTTTCGAATAACAAAATGCTGCCAGAAAATTACAGAGTGCCCTAAACAGTTGAAAACTTTTAAAATTAATATCTTCCGGAATATAGATGCAAAAATTATGAAACCTTGGAAATATTATCTATAAATATAGGAGATGATATCCCAACCTTCAAATCAGAATTTGAGGAAGTGGAAACCCTCCAAAACAGACCTGCAATCTTCAAAACAAGTCGCCCCACCTAGGAGATGGCTAAAAACCCTTGCAAATGCCTTCAAACTGATGCTAGACCTTGCCAAAGAGGATGCCGTAGATCTGCCCTGAAAAACCCAGACATCTCTCCTCCAAAAATGCCCAAAAACCTCCAAAACCCTTCACTGAAACCCTCTGAAAATATCTCTGAAGAACAACCCTGATTTCAGCTCCAAAATGACAAACTAGGGTGGATCTTTCACCACCGAAGAGTGCCCTACTAGCTAGGGATGGATCTTTCACCACCGAAGTTAGGGTTCCCATGGGATTTTACTCCACAAGCCGGATATTTGCAAACAACAGTTGCACATGAAAGAAAATATAAGTGTATGCATGAATGCTCTTCCTTTCACCCCTTTTCTCCTTTTATAACTTTTCCCATGCCAAGGAACCCTAAAAAGCCCAAGTCGCATTTTACCCTAGGGAAAACCAAAATAATAAATTAACTTACAGTTACTTTTTCCTTTTCAAGTCGCCATGGTCCAAAAAGGTGACCTCAACGCAAAATTAGAACATTAGGAGTTAAGTGGCCCCTTCCAACGATAAAACATAACATCTAGTCCCTTCGAAAGTACTTTATAAACCTGTCAACGGAAAATTATAACTGGACTAGATATTCATACCCAATAGCTCATAGCGTCCGTAACCCCTTGGGCATGACTAGGGTTAGGACCCGTATTGGCACTCAGGCTTGTGGCGAGGGAAAGGGGACATTACAGTCCTCCCTTCCCAAAATTTGCTTGTCCCCAAGCAAATGCAAACTAGGATGCTGTAGAATCTGCTCTCCCTCCCAAGTAGCATCCTCAAGAGGCAAACCCTTCCACCATACCAAGTATTCTGTAATATCTCTGCTCCTGAGCTTTCTTTGTCTGACCTCAATAATAGAGTCTGGTTCTAAAACCAGCTTCCCCTCCTCGTCCAATGGTGGCAACTCTGTAGAAGGTACAATATGCTGTCCTAGTGCCTTCTTAAGGCATGACACATGGAAGACATTATGTATCTTACTGTGCTCTGGAAGATCCAACTCATATGCAACTGCACCCACTCGCCGAACTACCCTGTATGGACCATAAAACCGTGGTTTCAGCTTTTCTGCCCCCTTCTTCTTGAGTGATGACTGCCTGTATGGCTACAGACGTAGGAATACCAAATCTCCTACCTCGAAGGACCTCTCTATCCTGTGTCGATCCGCATAAACTTTTTGCTAATTCTGTGTCTTTGGAGGTTCTCCTTAAGAGCTTGCAGGATATCTTGGTTCTCCTGTAACCAATCCCGAGCTTTGGGAGCCCGACTATCTGATAATACCAAATCAGCAAATGACATGGCATCATATCCATACAAAGCTCTGAAAGGAGTCATGCCGATGCTCATCTGATATGTGGTATTGTAGCAATACTCACCCATATGCTACCATCGGATCCATGCTTGTTGATGTCCGGTCACATAACTCCGCAAATAGCCCTCTATCCATTTGTTAACAATCTCCGTTTGCTCGTCAGTCTGAGGGTGATAGCTCGTGCTGGGAGTCAACTTAGTACCGATAAGTCTGAATATCTCCTGCCAAAAGGTGCTTATGAAGATCTTATCCCTGTCACTGACTATATTTTTAGGCAAACCATGAAGCATAAAAATCCCTGTATAAAATACCTGAGCCACGTCAGCTGCCTCATGCTTCTTAGGTAGAGAAAAGAAATGTGCATACTTGGTCAATCGATCAAATACCACATAAATGCAATTGTGCCCATGCACCATAGGGAGTCCTGTGATGAAATCCATCAATATGCTCTCCCACTTCTGCTCAAGGATGGGAAGAGGCCGGAGTAACCTTGCAGGAAAAGAATGCTCCGATTTGGTTTGTTGGCAAACCATACACTCTCTAACGTGATTAAGGACATCGTCCTTCATCCCCTACCAAGTGAATCTCTCTCTAATGTACCTGTATGTTTTGAAATATCCGGGATGTCCAACTAATGGCGTATCATGTACTGCACGAAGGATCTTGTCCTTCATCGTAGACCCCGATACAAGGAAAATCCGATCCTTGTAGAAAATGAGATCATCTACCACCCTGTATCAGTCATCCTTGATAATACCATCCATGATCTCACATGCAAACTGATTCTTGGAGTACTCAACAAGTATGTGAGCTTTCCAATTTGCTGAAATCTCAGACATAGAACTCAGCATAGTAGTAAGGTAAGGCCTCCTAGATAAAGCATCAGCAACAACATTATTCTTACCTCTAGTGTATTCTATGTCAAAGTCATATGTTTGTACCTTGTTCACCCATCTCTGCTGGCGGTCGTTGAGATCCTTCTGCCCCAAAAAGAACCTCAAACTATTGTGATTTGTACGTACCACGAATCTGCTGCCCACAAGGTACTGTCTGAATTTGGCCAAGGCATGCATAATGCCCAACATCTCCTTATTGTAAATTGAATACCCTCTCTGCACTGGGCTCAATTTCCGACTCTCATAAGCAATTGGATGCCTATCCTGCATAAGCACCGATCCAACCCCCTCACATGATGCATCACACTCTAGAACAAATGGCCGAGAAAAATCTGGTAATGCGAGGACGGAACATGAACTCATCACCTCCTTGAGATGATCAAAAATCTGCTGTGCTGCTTCTGACCAAGCGAAAGCTCCCTTCTTTGTCAAATCTGTCAATGGGGCAGTCAACCGTGAGAAGTTCTTCACGAACCTCTTGTAATAGGTGCACAGTCCCAAGAATCCCCTCAGATGTGTCAATGTCCTGGGTGGCGGCCAATTCAAAATTGCATGTATTTTCCCTTTGTCCACCTTTACTCCTCCACCAATCACATATCCCAAATATAGCAACTCTGTTATGCCAAACTCACATTTAAAAGCTTTTGCATATAGCAAATTAGCCTCTAATATTCCCAATATCTCATCAAGGTCGCGGATATGGCTCTCCCAAGTCCTGTTGTAGACCAATATATCATCAAAGAAAACCAATACAAACTTCCGCAAATGGCGGTTGAACATGTGGTTCATGCAAGATTGGAATGTAGATGGTGCATTAGACAGTTTGAATGGCATCACTAGAAACTCAAAATGTCCATAATGACATCTGAAAGCAGTCTTATGCACATCCTGGTCCGTAACCTTGATTTGGTGATATCCAGATCGCAAATCTATTTTAGAAAAATAGATTGCCCCCTGCAGCTCATCTGACAGCTCATCAATACGTGGCACTGGATATTTGTTCTTGATTGTCTTCTTGTTCAATGCCCTGTAGTCGATGCACATCCGCATGGTCCCATCCTTCTTCCCCAATACCATCGAAGAAGCAAAAGGACTGGAACTCGGCCTAATGTGTCCCATGTCAATAAGCTCATGGATAGTCCTCTCAATCTCATCCTTAAACCGTTTGGGGTGACGGTAAGGAGTAGTAACTACTAGTCTAGTGTCCTCAAGCTCAATCACATACTCAAAGCCCCAATCTGGAGGTACACTAGGTGGTATGTCACTAAAAATTGCACTGTGCTTATCCAATAGCCCCTGTATATCCACATGATACCCTGGCTGTCCATCCTCTAATTTCTTGGTAGAAACCAAGCATTGTACTGCCCAATCAACCCCATTGTGCATGTGAATCCTCTCGATCCTCTTTGCTGAAACAACCCTGGGTGCATCTGAAGATAAACCCCTCAAGGTTACATTCTTCCCCTCGGACTTGAACTTGAGTTCCATCGTCTAAAAGTTAGTTCGAAATTCTCCAAGAGAATGGAGCCACTGTACACCGAGCACAAGGTTGGTCTCTCCAATACCAACCACATAGAAGTCATCGGTAACTGTATGGCTACCCACAGTGATACTCAACTGTGGAACTCGCTGCATGCATCTCATGGACTCACCATTGGCTACCACTACATTGAAGCCCTCAAAGTCTTTTGCCTGTAATCCCCGCTTCTCTACCAAAGATGCATCAATGAAGTTGTGGGTTCCCCCACTATCAATGAGTACTACTACTCTCTGACCCTGTAATACTCCCCTGACCCTGAATGCCTTGTACCTCGGGGTACTCGACAAGGTAGCAATACTCTCATGGGGAAAAGCCTCCTCCTGTTCAAACCTTGCACTATCCAATGTCTCTCCATCTTCATCCTCCAAATCCTGAGCGTCCCGCTCCTCCTCGCTCATACTCTCCTCGAAGACCTCTATGAATTGGGCCTTCCCTTTTCCTCTACAATCATGTCCTGGAACCCATGGCGTGCGGCAATTGAACCATAATTTCGTTCGCCTCAACTCCTCTCTGTCCTCTCTTGATACAAATGGTCTCCTTGCCGTATCCTGCCTAGGTGGGGGCCCTTTCGGCTGTGAACCATCAACTCTCGAAGGAAATACCTTAGGCTGAATTCGAGGGGGAAACCTCGATTTTGGAGTGGACAACTCCAAATCATGTGCTCTCCTAATAGCCTCATATAAGGAGGAAGGCTCAAATGCCTTCACAAATCCTGCTAAAGCGTCAGTAAACCCTGCCATGAAGAGTGAAGTCAACCTCATCTTTGAAACATCAGATACCATAACTGATAACCTCTGAAAATCTGCAATGTACTAATCTAGAGAACCTGTCTGCCTCAAGTGAGTCAACTCTCTGAAGTGCCTATTTGGGTCCCTCCTGTTGAATCTGCTCATCAACCTCTATGTAAAATTTGCATAAGTAGTGATATGCATGTGCCCCTGTGTGATCAATCCATGATAACACCAGTCATGAGCATCTCCCTCGAGGTGTAGGATAGCAAACTTAATTGCATCCTCTTCATGCATGGGATTCAAGTCGAAGTAAGTCTTCAACTTCTGAATCCAAGAATGCATGGTACACTTCCTAGAGCCATCGAAGTGTGGAATAGAGATTTGTCCCAATCTCCTCTGAAACTCAGGTACTTGTGTCTGGTAATCTCTCCTGGGCCTGCTACCAATCTTCATTTTACAATACTCCTGAAATGACATGTTGTCCCGGAAACCCTCACTTAATGTCCGGTACTTCTCCCAACAAGATTCCTCATCCACAATGTCTACGGGCTGTCGTGTCTGCGAAACTTCTGGATCCTTCAAAAAAGAAGGCTCGTGGAGTCTCAAGGGCCTGATAGAAGCATGAGGGGACCCTTGTCCTGAATGTCCACTCTCACCTCTATTACCATGCTGTCCTATATTGCTAGCTTCTTCTTTCTCCATATGAGCCTCAATCCTGCCCTGTGCTAACCTCATAGTGAGCTGGCTCAAATAGAGATTGGTAGTCTCCTGTTGCTTCACCATATTGGTGAACTATTATTTCATCAGATCTACTCCCATCTCTTCACTGTCTCTGTCTCCCATCTTTCAACCCCAACAGGCTGGAGAAACAACAGCTCTGAACCACTGAAATATCCATTGTAGGATAATACTTTAAAATATGCAAAATACAGACAAATTGCAGCCAAACAGAAATATGATTTTTGCAGAAAATTAAATCTAGGGCAGCGAACAGAAAATAATGGATAACTCCAAAAATACTTGCTCAAATCCCTTGAAATTTTAAATGGAGCTTGCTAATACAATAACAGATATTATAGAACTGTTTTTGGAATTTTTCGAATAACAGAATGCTGCCAGAAAATTACAGTGTGTCCTAAACAGCTGAAAACTTCTAAACTTAATATCTTTCGGAATATAGATGCAAAAATTATGAAACCTTGGAAATATTATCTATAAATATAGGAGATGATATCCCAACCTTCAAATCAGAATTTGAGGAAGTGGAAACCCTCTAAAACAGACCTGCAATTTTCAAAATAAGTCGCCCCACCTAGGAGATGGCTGAAAACCCTTGCAAATGCGTTCAAACTGATGCTAGACCTTGCCAAAGAGGATGCCGTAGATCTGCCCTTAAAAACCCAGAAATCTCTCCAAAAATGCCCAAAAACCTCCAAAACCCTTCATTAAAATCCTCTGAAAATATCTCTGAAGAACAGCTCTGATTTCAACTCCAAAATGACAAATTAGGGTGGATCTTTCACCACCGAAGAGTGCCCTACTAGCTAGGGATGGATCTTTCACCACCGAGGCTAGGGTTCCCATGGGATCTTACTCCACAAGCTGGATATTTGCAGACAGCAGTTGCACATGAAAGGAAATATAAGTGTATGCATGAATGCTCTTCCTTTCACCCCTCTTCTTCTTTTATAACTTTTCCCATGCCAAGGAACCCTAAAAAGCCCAAGTCGCACTTTCCCCTAGGGAAGACCAAATTAATAAAGTAACTTAAAGTAACTTTTTCCCTTTCAAGTTGCCATGGTCCAAAAGGTGACCCCCAATGCAAAATTAGAACACTAGGGGTTAAGTGGCCCCTTCCAACGATAAAGCATAACATCTAGTCCCTTCGAAAGCACTTTATATTCCTATCAACGGAAAATTATAACTGGACTAGATATTCATACCGAATAGCTCACAACGTCCATAACCCCTTGGGTATGACCAAGGTTTAGACTCGAGTTACCCCCTAGGCCTATGTCGTAGGAAAGGGGACATTATAGGTCCTTAAGCCATATTTGCTTTGATCACAAAATCAATGGCACTTATACGTACCACCAATATTACAATGTCGTCGTATTTCAGTAGTGGGAGAAAGGCAATCCATCTCCGCAGTAGGAGTGAAGGTCCAACGTGTCATGCAATATGGTAAACTATCCACCTTAAAATCTTCCGAAATATCCATATCACGAGACATTCTTGTAAAGCCATTTATGGTCTATTGTCCTTCGAGCAAGTACCTCTGAGTGAGTGGTTGGGCATGCCATCTCACCATGCACCATTAATACATCTGGAATAGTGGAGTCTCCATCCACAACAAACTATTCTTTAGAATGAGGAAATCCATCCTTCCAAGGCATGTTCCGCCTCCACGTACACCTAGTATAGTGGATATTCCCTCCACAATAGGTACATGTAGGTTGACTTGGTATCCAAGTCAACAAATCCTGTGATGGAATGAGCTTCCTCCCGAGGCATTGCAGCCTCTTGCACATCCTTTATGGTGAAGCTATCCTCCACACGTGCATTCATGTTGATCGCAGCCAGATCAACAAGCCGATAGAGATGTTGGTAGCCATCCTTCCCCAATACCAAGGGCAATTATCTGTCTCTGTTTCACATCAGAGACAACGCACTTCTTTTTACCACAGAAAATCCACAGAAATATTGGGATTTTTGCAGTTAATTGACAAATAGATAGAAGATTGCTTTTGTAAAGAAGGTACATATCTAACATTCTGTACCAACAATTTATGACAACATTATTCAATACAATGCATATATCTCCTATCCCTTCTCAACTGCAAGTGATTCTCCATCAACTAGTACTACTGATTCAAAACGGATATTTGCGGTAAATTTGAAACATATTAGTTCCTGTGACATGAAAAGTGTGTTGACGCACCAGAGTCAATGATCCAACAACACATAGGTACCACTAAGCATTCGAGCATGATGTCGGTAAGACAATAAAGAGCTATGCCCGATCATCCCGGAATCCCAATTCTTCTGCAACGGTTGCCACATGTTCCTCATCGCATGGCTTTTTGTTCTCCTTGTGAAAGATCATACATCCGCCTTCCGATAATCCTTCTTGAGGTTCCCAAGCTTGTGACAGTAATAGCATGTGACCTGATACCAAGTGGAAGATCTCACCAACTTGACGTCTCCACTTTCCCTTTGACTAAGCGACAAGAGCACTAGCTCTGAATGGTCACAATTAGATTCTGCCTGAATTTGTCTCCGTTCCTTTTGCAACACTTAGGAAGTCACCTTATCAAACGTGAGTGTTTGACTTTCAAGCCATTAAATGGAGAGCCTCCACAAATGACTCATACGAAGAAGGTAAGTTGTTCAGAACCAAAGCCACCCATATCATCATCATCCACCTTTTTGGCTTGATGGAAGATAACTGGTCTCAGAGGTCTTTCATCCAAAGTAGGTGCTCAGAAAACAATCCAACTTCTTGTAACTTTAAGGAAAAGAGCATATTCTTCAAGTATAACACCCAACTCTTTTTTGACGTCTAATATTTATCCCTCAGACTAGCCCATAATGTGTTTGCCACAATGGCAGTTCTGTAACCTTCTATAGAGCTTCGGTTCTGAACGAGAATCCTGACTGATCTTTTCATTCAAGAAGTCAATAATCCTGCAAACCTGAATTAATTCTGAAGAACTTGTGCTTTCATGAACCATATGAAATGGCTTCATACGGAAGTGTTGTTCGAGTTTCAGTCACCCTTGTTTCTAAGTTTATCACTGAACAAAACGTCCACGACTATGGGAATCTTAGCGGGAGCGGGGTACCGATACGCTGGAAAACCGTGTTAATTAATTTTTGTGACCCTGGCATCTACGGCAAGTAGTGATATATTCGGACAGGTTATTATTGCAAACTATATAAAAATAATAAAATTATCTAAAGTTTTAGCACTTTAAAATACTTTTTTCCCAAAATATATTTAACCCTAACATATTATGCTATATAGAATTTCTCAGATGCAAACGGTTACCATTCCATATCGTCCCTCCAAAACTAATACAACCTCCATATATTAAGGTGCAGCATTATTACTAAATAGGATACCTCCAAATAATATCCCAATGTCTTGGATGATATTGATCCAATCTCAATATGGGTAGAGGAGAGTCACCTAGCAATAGTTTGATCTCAATGACTTGGCAGTTAATGGATTTCGATGCATGATATTTTTACTGAATAGGCATCAGACATGGCAATATTAAAAACACTAAATAGTGCTACTACAATCTTTTGCCTTGCTCGATTTACCCTGAGGAGCCCTTCTCCAATCTTTTTGAGTTTGCTGGTGCCCACATGATTTGCAGGGTATTGATGCTCACGGATTTGCCACTGATCCCACGTTCTTACTGTTCACGTGGTGTCTACCTCCAGTTTGATGATTGCCCTAGGTCTTAAACATGTAGTAGCTTGTAGCGAACCACGATTGTGACTGGACTCTATACTGCCCTCGTTTTGGTGCTCACAAGTTTATGTATTTTGCGACTTCCTCCAGCGATGCCAACTCCTCACTTCAGTGCCATTCTGTGTCGACCGTTTACCCTTACATCGACCTATCCTGCATAAGAAAACTTCACATACTTCTCTACAATCTCGTACCCATGTCGAGGCTAATCATGGTTTGGAATCTCATACGACACTTTATTGCTCGTTTCATTAGAGCTTCCTTGGGCAAGTCGCTCTGATACCATATTTTATGTATTTTTTAGTATACTGGTTCATAAGTTTAAATCAAGACCAAGTCCGATTGCACAGTTCAGTTCAAGTGTCCCGACCCTCGTTTATTTATAATATCCGGAGTTTGGTTCCAATTTGGTTAAAACAGTTGGCCACAGTGGCGATAACTGTCACTTCCGGCTATATAATCAACACCGATAACTTGAGGAGTAATAACGCTTCCTTATCGGACGTCTTGTCATAATCCACAAAGTTTGTCGGTGGTCAAACTTTCAATCTACCTTCGTGATAACTTTATCGGAAAATCAGCATATTTTTGCAATCGTATAAAATTTTATTGACTCTTTTCTGATATCTGATATTAGTACCCGTTCAGATTTTTTGTGTCTCCTGTAACGTCAAGCTGTGCCACAGTGGCATTTTCGCACTTCCGGTATCATATCCAAAGTGATACTGACAACTAATGAGAAGTAAAAATTTTGCCCCACACTTAATAAAATATCTTTTTCCAGCAAATATATTTTTGACTCCTCACCAATAAAAACAATATAACTTTATTCCAGCAAATATGAAAATAAAATATTTGCCCACTTAATAAAAAGTGTGCCCACAATTATTACTTATTCCACAAAGTAATATTAAAATTAATTGCTCCACCAAATCGTATGAAATTAATTATGCAAAGGTGAATACCTTTGTTGAAAAATAATATTATTTCACCGACCTTCTTTCAAAAGGAAGAAACCAAACGACTCTGCCTTTGAGTTTTTCTGCCACGATTTTGCCCCCAGGATCTGCGATCTGCTCTCCAGGACTATGGAAACTTTGCCCACGACGCGTGCTGTCACAAACTTCTTTCAAGCGATTGGGTTTTTGCCCTCCTGAGCAGCCACGTTTCTCTCCTTTCACTTGGACGTTTGCCCTTTTTCACATGACCGGGAACAATATACACGAGCCCACGTTTTTGTTGTTTCCTCTGCTGCCCTAGCAACTGTTGGCTTTCCATGTTTCAATGGTGATGCTGCGACTGTTATATTATACTGTCCCTATGTCATGAATATTCCTCCACAACTTTGCCCACGATTTCTCCTTCACATGACTTTATCTACCACGAACTCTGCTGCTCGAATGGAGAAATTTCTTCTTTCTCTGTCCTAGCGTCTGGTATTTTTCTCAAATACCTTCACGTTTTGCCAAATTCGTGCCTTTTAGGGCTTCCTCGAATTTTCTGTTTGTGCCTCTTGAAGGCTTCCTCGAACTGCAACCTTGGACGCTCTGATACCAATGTTAGCATATGCAAAGAGAAGAAAGAACTAGAGAAGGCAAACTGCACTGTTCAAATGACACAGGCAGAGGTTTATTTATATGTGGAGAGGTGGTTACAGATTGGTTGAACAGTTACCAACTGAACAACTACATAACTGTTTTACATGCTATATTTTAACAAGTTCTACCTGGCTCGTCATTGTGGCTTTCATCATCACATCAACCTTACATGCTCTAACAGTGCTGACATGTGAACACTGCAATCTCCAACCATGATGCAATCATTTCCAAATAAGTATTACTTTAAAAAGAAAAAAACATTCATACAACCACACACCAAATTGATGGATGCCATGGATAAACTAGTAAAAGCTTTATAATCTTCAGTAAGTCACATAATTAAATTCAACACACAATTCTGCTAATAGCCCATATATACAGGATAGAAAGAACCTGGCTTTGATACCTTGTTATGAAAAATGCAGAAGTCTAATTCACTGTCTCCACTTTACTATGACACATTGCAATATATTTATGAAATGTATTTTGTCCTTTAACATCCCAAGATATACAAACAATTGTGTCCTTCACATTCTCTATCCTCACGTCCAAACTAATCACATCACATATTTGCCCTATTTAATTACATTCACATTTTCAAAAATATACAAAGTAATTATTACACTCCCAAAAACATGATAGCCAAAGGTCTTATACTATTCATAATACATATATATAATCCTTAGTAGCCATAATAGAAACTGGAAATGGTAAAGATATTGAAAACTGAGACAAGGACAGGAAGAAACCCAAAAGTGAATGGATTTTGTTGAGAAAAAGGTTTGTTTTCATATCTAACCATCAGACTTTGTTTTGGTCTAGCCCTATGTGGTTGGTTAAAAAAACAGTCACACATGATGATGGGATAAGGTTGTGTCGGTATACTATGTTGACTTCAATAGATTAGTGCAAATTTTATAATGTCTGTGAAATTATAACTTATATTTACTCAAAGTTTCATTGGCTATTTCTGTCAATGCATTGGATGCATATCATCATCTGGAAATGTTGTACGTGTTTAATCACCAATAAAAAAGAAATTAGGTCCTTCTGTTTTCATCTTCCACTTCTTTTTTTGTAGAGGATAACACACTTTAAAACTTAGAACTGCTTGGAATGCAGCATGGAAAAAACTCTAATATCATTAAATATTGTTTAGAGTAAAATTTTTACACAACTTGGAAAAATCTCCGATATCGTTAGTCTTAGCATACAATTTTCAGTTCCACTTTGTCATTTAATGTCCTCGATGATAAAACCCAATTCAATGTTGCATATTTAAGGGTTTGAACTCAAACAAGTAAACAAATGGCAAATGCTTGAGATTTACACTTGACCCAATACAGACATGCAGTGAAGCTGAAAAGAGGATGTCTATCAACAATGTTTGGGATATCTATTAGTGTAAGATGACAATATTTTAGGCAGATATTTTATCCCAGAACAAATATTGTTTAATCGTATTACAATGCAATGGTTTCTTCCATATTAAAACGTCAAACTCTAGGAGAAATACAATACTGCGTGGATAATAATTGTGAACCATTCATTCAAGTTGGAAAATGATTGGTACTAACAAGCAATGAATTGTAAATTGTACGTGAAATCTTCCTCTAGCCATAAGTTTATGCACCATTTATTGTCACTCTACTTTAATTTTGGAAAATTAGTTTTTGCCCCCAAAAATTACAGTTCTCACATTTGCGCTGCTGTATTTTTGATCTATTATAGCTATTGGAGACTTTAATAAAGAACTGTGGGGAGTATGTTCATTTACAAGTCGCTGACAGGGATGTGCTGCATGAGATGGTGAAGTTGGTAAAGAAAAAAACTGTCAGTAATCTTTCTTGGATCATCCTTATGCTTTGTTAGCTATTCAGTTTTATTTGCATTATTTATGCTTTAATGTTATGATTGATTTATCCATTCTTTTGCATTTATTTTTTGCTTAAGTGATAATCATGGGTTTTGAATAATTTATTTGCAGGCAGATATGCATGTCAAAGAGAAGATATTGGTTCTGATAGATACATGGCAAGACGCCTTTGGTGGATCCATGGGAAGATATCCTCAATACTATGCTGCATACCACGAGTTAGTGGTAACTGCTCTATTTTACCCTAGGATTTTTTCAGATCACACTGATTGTCATAGGTTATATTCGACGGTGAGAGTACATAAAAGACTATAATGTCAGGGATGGGTATCTTTTCAATAAGATTTTTTGTTGTTTAGATTTTGAAAACAACCAAGACATCATGGTATCAAAATCCTTGTGTTTACTAGAAGTAAAATTACAATTATTACCTGTAATATAGATGTTACATTCCCTTCTAAAACATAAAAATTGTAGATCACAACTTAGAAACTGGAAACAAAAAAATAAAAGTAGGTAGAGGACCAAGGTAGCAGGTATAAATCCTGAAATCCTTCATGCACTGTGTTTAACAATAACTATTCACGAATACAGGATCTGTTCTCCATCTCCATGTCTTTTAGAACTTAATAAGGGTCTATAAGCATGTTTGAAATGGTAAGTCTGGCCTCTTTGCTTTGCTAGATTCAAATCTTGCAATGGTCTCTGGTCCTTGTGTTGTGCTGCAGCTTCTTGCAGTTACTGTGCAATGAGATTCTGAGCTCTACATAACTCATGAAGTATGGTGGTGGGATGTATTTCCTTCACAGATGTAATTATTCTCTTTAGAATCCTGTCTGTTGCTTGTCTTATTCCTCTGCCATTATAATGTTTTTTGCAAGATTGTGATGATGCTACTAGAATATCAGGGTCATGTGCTACCTTTTCCTGTGGTCTTCCTCTTCTCATATTCTGTCTATCGGAGACTTGTTCAGCGTTTTTTAGGATTAAATCTTCTGGGCCTCTCCCTTGACTCCCACCTGCTTGCTTCTTTGCAGTTGCTGATTCCTCCATCCATCCACTAAATATATATGTTTTAAAACAGTCATTGAAAGTTGTATTATGACCAGAGCATGAATGCTGCTCTTCTCACTTCTTCTGTTTCTACTTGCCTGATTGACACGAATGGAAAGTGCAAAGTGAAGCATAACCTTTATGTGCCCATTTAAGAAAATCTGTCCTCTACCATTATTACAAAATATAGCCATTGTAAGTGATATTGCTGGCTTCCAGTGGATGGTTGGTGCATATCCACTCATGAGATTGGAGATTGACAATGCGACACTGCTTTTAGGAAAAGCATTCATGAAGTTTTGAAACGTTCTGGGCTTATGATTAATTTGTATTTCCTTTAATAATTGGACAGCATTTAAAATTAAACTATTATATCCTTTAGTTTCCAAATGAGGTCATTATTGGCTCCATTGACAAGATTGACAATAACATGAACCTCGTAATAGTTCCATTGACAAGATTGACAATAACATGAGCCTCCTATTGAGAGCTATTCGGATGAAGCCTTGCAAAAGGCTCATGGATTCTGTTTCATTGTTAAAAGCCAATCCTAAGCTTCTGGTATAACATGAAGTCATCTTAAATCATAAGTGTGGCTCTTGCCTGTCGTTATGAAACCTTAAGGTGAAGAGGCACACTCATTGAGTTTTCTACATCTCTTCATTCTGTTCTCTGATTTTTGTTCATTAGTAGGGGTAAAGACTTTGTTTGTAGTTTTCACAGGACAAACATAGTGGGAGTCTGCTAAGGAATAACTCTATTGTATTTTATATGATGTATTAGGATTTGTGATATCGAAATCTCTAGTGCTGGTCAAGTTTATAATTCAATGCCGTGGTGTAGTCTAATATGTTTCATTACATTGCCTAAATAGCTTGTGCTTCTGATATGCTTAAGTACTGATTTAATTCTATGATTCCCTCATATTGAAATTTCTTTGAAAGTTGAAAGAGATTGACAAATCCAAGGCAATGTATAAGCAAAAAAACCCAAGAGCCAGTGGAAATGATTCGGCAAAGTTGTGTTAGATTTACAATATATACAGTATTATTTGTCTATAATACTATATGATAATCAAGGATGCACTAACTAGTTGTCACAAGAATGTAGACTGAACTAGGCAATGACATTAATCCAAGACGGGCATCACTATGAATAGGCAATAAAAAGAACTAACTTGTGCTCGACCATGTATTTGAGAAATAAAATTGTGTCATAAATGTTGTAAAATGTTAAATAAGATGCATTTGTGTGAGTGTGTAGGTGTCTTGAAAAGAATCACTGTGAGTTCAAGTATCCACATACTTTGTAATTAGGCCAACCAAAACCAAGGGAATAATGCAATGTTCTTTGTAGAAAGTGGACATGTTGGTCTTATGCCTTTTCAAAGTTATCAGCTTGCAAAAGGAATACCGTGAGGTTAAATGGCCAAGTGAAATTATGTGTTGAGGAGAAGAAATTGTGAGAAAAGTGCAGCCTATGAAGAAAATAGACATGGCAAATGGTCATTTGAGGATGATTTGCATAAAGTAAGTTATCTGTATTGGTATCAAACTACAAACAAAATTAAATTATAATTAACCTTTGATGTCATGTTTACTCATGGTTCAATAGATTCAGCTACAAGCATTTATAGAAGTTGTAAGTAATCATTTTTTCCTTAACTAGATTCCAAACACACTTACCATAAAAATGTTCATACTATTTACCTTTTCAACTGGGTTACCATGTCAATAATTTCAAACATGATCTTGAATTAATATGAAATTGACACGGAGATTCTTGATGTAATCTTGAACCAACTAACTATATGTGTGTATTACCAGCTTATGATGATTGGTACTTTGACTCATGGTTGCAGAGTTGAAAATACATCTTTCCGTACTTGTTATAAGAAGGGGAGGGAGAAACAAAAATGAAAATAAATAGGAATAGCATGAATATGAAGTGTTAGGTAAATAATGTTGTCATAATATGTCTGAGGAGTTTATATCCTCAATTTGCCACTCATTAAATCTGAAGCGTAAATAGTGTAATAAAGAAACAAACATTTCCATGAACATTCTACATCTTAGATTCTGAAGTATGATCTTTTCTATAAAATAATACAAAAAACAAGTGTATAAGCATGTTCACTAGTCAGAAATATCATATAGCTGATGATTTTGAAGAATCTGTACTCTTTATATTCTACATTAACACTGTATGAATACAATGCATTAATGTTCTACATCAAGCCTTTAACTACAAACCAAAAGCATAGGCTGGAGCTTGTTTATTCAAATATCTGAATTTGAGTAATTTCAAATGTGTTCTTGTTAATTTGGATTGACTGCAAACTGAAGACAGTTTGCTGTATTTGTAACAGCGTTCAGGAGTAAGATTCCCTCAGCGTGCAGAGAGTTCGACACCAATTTTCACTCCTCCACAAACCCAACCGATTGTGCGACATCCTCAATCATATGGCTCTCCAGATTCCAGGAGTGAAGCAGTTCAATCATCCACAATTTCTGATCTTCCACCATTGAGGTACATGCACTGAATTATATTTATCTTTATAGTCATTGAGATGCAACTAAAGTTCAATTAGGTTCGAGGTCTTTAAGACTTGCAAAAAGATATTAATTATTTTTTTGTCTTGAGTTATATATTATCTTACCTCCTTCATTTTTGTCTTGTACGTTTAAGTTTTTTTTTGCATTATTTCCCTTTTCCTCACTTCCTATCTCTTGAACTCTAGATTTTAATGTTTTAAATCTTATTCAGGGATTTATGAGCAAGAAAGTTATGTTTTTTAATTTACCTTTCAGTTTATGTTTTCTGTTTTTATTTATTTTTATGCATTCCTCTGTAACCAGAATTAAACTTAAATTTTATTAGATAATAATGTTTGAGCATTCAACTTCTAAAAAGTCCTTTGCCAACACTTTGAATGGAAGTAATCTAAATTTGTTAGATTTCTGAAATCTGGACTGCTATGAAATGTGAATGTTCTGGTGAGCTGGTAGGCAACTATTCACAGGCACGCGCAAAACATATTTGTGAGTTTTCATATATAACATTTGTGGTCTAGCAAAAGCCACACAAATTATAGTAGTCAACTTTCCATGGCTAGTATAGTTATGTAAAAATATGATATTGAATCCAATAATGTTCGAGCTTCTGTATTGTTGAAGTCATTATACATTTATTAATTTACACTGTTCGAGTTTCTCATTCAAAAATCTAGATGTAAGGTTTTCATTAAATATTAATGAATTTAACTATATTAGATAGGTTTCTCAGTGGACATTTTATGCAAGCAAAAATTTATGAATTTTAATAGAAAACATTGATGGGTTTCTTTGTTGCCCATCTCTGACCTTGGAGTATTTACTATAGTATGTGTAAGTGTCATCCTAGATGTCGATTTGCTAGTCTTATTTTGTATCTTTGTTTGTAGATTTAAACAAAGAAATTTTTCTATCGTTACAATTGATTATTATTTTTTCTTGGACCAATGAATGAAACGAAGAAGCCCCAGCATGGTGCCAAGTTTGACGGAGGAGTTGGAAAATGTGTCCCCTTTTGGAATTGTGACTAGTTAGTTTTGTGTCATTTTGAAAAATCATGGACCTTTTCTAACGTGGGGATATTTTCTGGCTTTGAATTGCTTTGAAATTTTCTTGTTACTGAACCAATTTTTAGCTCTAAATCACTTCAATTAATTTTTAAGAACCGTCTAGCCTGACCTTCCTCCCTTCTAGAATTAAAGACGATTTATTAGAATGTAAGGCTTATTTATAAGGATGTCATTAGTTATTTAACTAAAAGATGATTGTAACCGGTTGTAACTATATCAACTGTTTTGTAACTACTTCATTCATAATAAAATGATGGACACACTATTTCCATAGTGTGTAATCTGTCTTCTCTTTATTTCTTCCTTGTGCATGTCTTCCAACACTGGTATCAGAGTGAGACACAAGGGAGTTTTTGAGAAAAAGAAATCAAAAGACGTTTTTAGTCATTGCAGTCGCAGATTTTCGTAAGCATTTTTTGTTTAAAATTTTGAGGGTACAGAAGCCTGGAACAAAGGTCACACAGGTCGTAAAGGCCTGGAACTTCATTTTGGGAGGTTGTCATAACCAGTCTCAAGTCTCAGAGAAAAAAAACAGAGTTTGCAGCCAGTTGCAGTCACGAAAATACGGCCGTGTTTTACAACATTCGTGGATATACAAGAAACAATTTTGAAGTATTATTAGGGCTTTTTTGAGGGCATATACATGCATGTACAAGGCACAAAAAAATATAGTCGTTTCCGCCCTTTTGCATAGCAGAACCAAAGTTGCGGGAGGGCAAGCATTCAGGCAGAACACAGTTGCGGTTTTTTATGCATGAAATTGCCATGAAACAGTTACGAATTGCAGCCATTCGTAGGGCTGAGGAACTGGTATTTAATTTACTTATCTCGGTAACTACGCAATATTATTTATTTAAATGGAAATTCCCGTAGAAAAATATTCTAGTTTAAATTTTCATACATGGAAAGTGAAAATACAAATGCAACTTATGAATAAAAATTTGTGGGGCATAGTAAACGGGAAAAAGAAAGCACCCACAGATGCATCTAAATTGTTAGATTGGCAAAGCAAACATGATAGAGCGAACGCTATTATTGGCCTTGTTCTCTCCGACTTTGAACTTCATCATGTAGACCTAGACAAATCAAGAAGGAAATTTGGGATGCTCTAAATAAATTATTTGGAGCGAAAGCAGTTAATGCCAACTTTTCCCTAAATTTTCAGATATATAGGTTCAAAATGGATGGAGTCTCTATGTTGAGCCACATCAATAATCTAAGGTCACTGATCAGACAACTAGCAGAAGTCAAAGCTGCAATAGAGGATGAGGATGCCGAAGCTATCCTATTAAATAGTTTGTCTTCAAAACATCAATGTAGTTTTTACCCTCTGTCAAATTCAATCTCAATCTCTAGATGATATGATTGCAGCTCTTCTAGCTGAAGAAAAGTGAACAACTACAGAAGACGCAAACGACAATTCTCAAGAAGAAAGTGCATTTTATTCTAGAACCAAAAACTTCCGTAGAAGATTAAATAAAGATAACCGGGAGATTGAATGTCATTATTGTAAGAAAAGAGGTCCCACAACATGGGGTTTTCGTGTTCGAGCCAACGATGTTCTCAAAGGTAAATGCATATCAATTACAACCAATATAGCCATGGTTGAAGACCCACCAGATGTAGAAGGTAGTGAGGACAGTGACATATACACAATATAAAGATCCTCTAAACTTTGAAGGCGGGAAAGGATACAAGGTAGATGAAGTTCGATATGGATGGTTGCTCAGATACTTTGGGAGACTGTGGATCTTGTGAATTATACCCTCACGTGGGTCATGAGACAACTTGATGGAGTTTGTGGATGGCTCAATATGGATAGTTGTCTAATAATTCGTGAGGTCTGTGATTTGGGAGTTCGGGGAGGTGGAATCCGGGAACTCGGGAATTCAGCTTAGGAGCTACACCTTTACGAAGGCCATGAAGCAACTTGATGGAGGCCTACCTAGTCAAAGTATTACTTTCAAAGTGAAAGCCTCTGAAGATTACGTATTTCTGTTTGGTTCTAGCTTTGTCAAAATGTTCCTTTTTTTGCTTTATGTAGGATAAGCCTTAAGAGGGGTATTAGAATATAAGGTTTATTTACAAGGATGTCATTAGTTATTTAACTAAAAGATGGTTGTAACTGGTTGTAACCATATTAACCGTTTTGTAATTACTTCATTGATAATATAATGACGGACACACTATCTCCATAGTGTGTAATTTACCTTCTCTTTATTTCTTCCTTGTGCATGTCTACCAACATGATTTAGAGGACATGTCTGATTCGTGAGACTTATGTGTCTATGTTTGAGGGATGATGAGAACTTGTGAGCAACTACATGTTCCTAGAGGAGCTACAAACGCTCCCAAGTTCTGACGGTATAGTGGGTTCTTGTTAGAATCATGGATGGCTTGTGAAGATGTGACAAAGCCACATGTTTCAGACATTATACTTGCAAATGAGGTTACAGTTAGATGAATGGGGTAAATGGCCTTTTGGCAATGTGTTGAACTTTACAGCCATGCCTTTTTATTCATTAAGGACTTAAACTAAGTAACCTCAAAAATCTTCCCAAGCAACAAGTGTTCATCACATTTTTAGAGTAGGAGTGTAAGGAAGGATGATGTTTAAGAGATTTTAGGCTTCCACTCTCCATAAGTTGAAAATAGGGAGGAACAAGTCTACAAGAGGCATTTGAGGGAAGCTATTGAGATTAACAAAGTATTCTTATAACTTAAATTGAGACGAGGGCTCGTGCTTGAGTCAGTCTTGGAAACCCGTCCTGCAAAAACTAAATAAAGCTGCATAGTCAATTTATTTATTTTGTTAATTAGTTATGGGGTTGTAACAAAATGGGTTAAATGACTTTTTTAACTGTTACTACAACTTACGTAGCAATTAATAAAATAGGTTCAAGGGGTTGTGATCTAATTGTAAAGTGGTGCCTTCTTAAAGAGAGTGACTGAAGCTCAAAAATCCAGATCTCAGCTAGGCAACCCACACATCCAGGACTGGGGCCTTTCATCCCTAGAAACCGGTCTGGCCTGGTGATGGTTTTTAGTTACCGTAAACAAAACAAAATTAATAATTTAGAAAATTTATTAATGCTATCTCGAGGTTAGGTCCATTGGGCATCTATTGTACTTCAAAGAGTTATTGTATATGAGGAGCTATAATCTGCTGTGGATTACACACTCATCGTAATAATGGATTATGTAGTGTGATCCAAAACGTCAATGGTAAAAAATATGGAACACAAGTCTTATCCAAAAGATATATTTTGAATTTTCAAATTATGATGATATTTATTATATATTATGCCGATAGGCATAACCTACAATGGCAGCTGGGGGGATGGTTGAGCGTAATAGGGTGGTCTTATCCAAAAGGTATATTTGGAAATTTCAAACTATGATGATATTTATTATATATTATGCTGATAGGCATAACCTACAATGGCAGCTGGGGGGATGGTTAAGTGTAATAGGGTGAATTGTCAATAAAAATGATAGACCTTGAATTTGATGTCCTTTTGACTGTCATAGGTTAGTTTTTCTTCTTGCTTGGAGAATACGATTTAAAAAATTGTGATATTTTTGGCATACGGTGTAGTTTGGAGCCTTTCTTGTCTCTTGAAATATTTTTTCAAGCCCAACATAGTGGTGCTGTAATGCTAAGGCCATTGATCACCAATCAATAAAGAATTTGTGGAAAAGGTGACGGACTTATGAAACTTCAATGGGAAAAACTATGTGACAAATCCGAGATAAGCGCCTTGAGATTGATACGACTTGCGTGAGAATCTGAAATCCCATGTGACAGGTGTTGCCCAAAGATCCAATTATGAAACTTATCAAAATACAAAATTTTAGTTTTTCTTAATTTTTTAGAATTTTCTACACGTTTGTATTTACCGATTTTGGGGTGCTGCGGAGTGCTGTCTACACAAAATGAATGCTTACCACTACAATTTTAGTGGTGGTCGAGCGTGACCTAACCTTTCCAACCCATTTTATATTTTTGATTTCCAATCCACGATGAAGGACACCATGGTGTCTATTTCAAAACTGCTCAATGATTTGGATGAAGAATCGAGATATCGGAAATAAGAAGCGCTTACCACACTCTCAAATGTTTTTGTTTGGGCATCTATCGAAGCTTGTTTTGTCTACAACATTTTGTCTTCTATCTAATCAATTAACATTTCTCTCTTAGCAACCAATTCTTCATGAAGCAATCCTCTTCGCTTTGATGCAATCCTACAATGAAAGGGTTGTTGATTAGGAAATAGGATTTTCTGCGTTTCTATAAGTTGCTCCATGATGAGATTGTTGGAAATATTAACTTAGAACGACATAGCTTTGAGTGGTATTAATTAGTTAGTCTAAGTTGGGTGATTTGTTATAACACACACATAGGTAGGGTTGTTAGTCTATTCTAAAGAGTTGCATGTGAAATAGAAGTACGTTGAGAGTCAGTAGGAGATGTTGAGAAATAATAGGATCATGACAACAACCCACACTTTGTATAAGTTTCAGCATTATGAATGAGAAATCATCCTGATATGGGCTAATTGATAAATTTAATTTGATCAGAGAAGGGGAAAGGCCTGTAAGTGTGGATAAAAAGTGCTAAAAAGAAATTAAGGGTGAATGTTGAATGCTCATTTGATTTCTTTGTTGTTGAAGTTCCATACAATATTCCAAGAAAGAAGTGCCTGTGTTAAATCCATGAGAAGTATAATGTTGTGAAAAGTGCTTTGAATAGTATTTTAAGGCATGAATCTGGATAGGAATGGGCACTTAGATGAAAAGCGTTGCCTGCAAATAGCCACATCGAAAGTGTTTGAGGTAGGTGTTCAAGGCTTCTGTTTGGCGCATGTTGGTTGAGTGGAAGAAATCTGCATTGAATATTGTGGAAGAAGTGAAGTAACCTGTGTCCAAGGTAAAAGAAACATGGCACTATCATAAGGTATTTAAGACACTGCACAATATTCTTTTGTTGTTTTCTTGGTTTGTGAAGGAGGTGTCAAAACTGGAAATACCATCAATGGTGTGGGCATGTGGACTAAGTGAGAAACATGATCACAGTGGTGCATATGTAACAGAAAGACAGAGTAGCATTAATTGAAGGAGTAACCTGACTTGAGGTGTGAAAGGAATCAATGCTAGATGCATCCAAAAGGGATGTGAGGTGACATAAGTATGGAAAGGGGCGTGATGCCTCTGGAGGAGTGCCCACCACAACATCAACCACCTGTTCAATACATAAGTGTGGTCCATCCAAGTGCTACAAACCCAGAGCAGTGAGTGCCCAATAATAAGAAGCACAATAGAAGCTTGAAGCGCTGCAAACATTTTTTGAAAGTAGTACATAGAAAGCGTTTGGCATGAGGAGAGTTATTTTCTTTGCTTTAGAGAAGAAGCATTTAAGGATAAATGAAGAAAATCCAATGTCCAACCAAAAGGAGCAGCAATACAAGTGCATGGGTGTCATGTAATGGCGCGAGGAATAACACCGGCAAGAATTAGTATATTTTTTTTTAGATTTTAACATTTTTACTATATAGTTTTGCTCTTATATATAATTAGGGTGTAGTTGTAATTTAGTTGTCTTTCATATAATTAAAATAGGTCGATATAGAAAATTTTAAAAATAAAAAAACAAATAGCTATAGTCTACCCTGACAACATTTTGGTTGCATATCATTCATATAGGGAATTAGTTCCAGACAAAAAATCGCCGCATGTTGTAAAACATCATTTTAATCATTTCGGTAGAAGGATTTCACATGAAACCTTATGCTTTCCACAAAATAGTTGTTTCTCCATAAAATCTAAGCTAAAAAGATTTATTCTGTACATGGGTCCGTTTTCGATTGTACATGATTTTTGCATTTTGGGGGGAAGAGTATAGAAGAAACAAACATATTTCTGAAACCAATTGTGTGCTTTGTGGAGGGATATGTGGTCCACATGACCAATGTATTCAATTTGACTGAGTGAGCCAAGCTAGCTGGAGGAAACGGAGGTAGAAGGCCCATTAACAACCTCGAGTGTGTCACTAACTTTGAGGTCACTGATTTTTGTAGTGACAAAACCAAATGCCCAAACCGACAAAAGCTGAGAATGCTGTCCTGTGGTATTGGTTACCGTTTATGTTGTTTGTGGTCAGGTGGCAACGATCAAGAACATTGGCAACAAATGCGGGGTTTAGTAAGGTGGACAACACCTATTAAAGACATAGTGAGGAGTCCTATATGATTTGTACTTGCTCGGTGAGGCTCAAGTCCCAACCAACTAGAGGAACAAATTTGAAAAGAGAAGTGGGGGTCCATGCCACACTTGCAGTGATGAGTAGTGTATATGTTCTTATTGGAATGTTGCAAAGGTCAGCAAGGCTAGTGATGAGGGTCATCAATCCTTGTCATTAAAGAATGTCAATCCAGGGCTGGTGTCTGAAGGCTATATGTAAAAGGAGAAAGAGATATTTGGAAATGGTCCCTTTTACCAAATCCACACTTGCACGAATTAAAAAAACACACTTGCAGGAATTAAAAAGCACACTTGCAGAAATTGAAACACACTTGCATGAAATCAAAACACACTTTGTAGGAAGGGAAACACACTTGCGGGAAAGGAAATTGCTGAATCGGAAAGAAACACATAAGACACCTATAGGCTCAAAAAAGACTGTACATTAAAAGGATAATTACATTATAAAAAGAAAAAGACAACAAATATAATTACAGAATGAAAAAAAACAAAAATAAATATACAGATCCATCTTCCTTGGAATGAGTGGCCAGCTCATTCCTCAGAAGAGGATTTTAATCTACACTATTTACAAATGGAGGGAATGAAACCTCGTAATGAATTGATCAGAAAAATGGAGATTAGTGCCAACTCATTCCTCAGAAGAGGATTTTAATCTACACTATTTACAAATGGACGGAATGAAACCTCGTAATGAATTGATCAGAAAAATGGAGATTAGTGTGGGAGGTTGCATTTATAATGCATGCTTCAAACCCACTCCTTATTTTAATGCATACGCCTTTATCAACTAAGATTTCAATCTATCCAAAAAGCATCAATCTCCATAAAATATGGAGAGAGCTTATCTAATTCTACTACGTTGCACGGATACCTCAAAACCCCTACCGAATCCTGCTTGAGACGTCTTGGATACGGATACGCGAAGGATACGATACGGATACGGCCTGGATCCGTGCAGGATACTCCAGGATACGTGGCGGATACGTACAGACGTATCCGCCACGTATCCTGGAGTATCCTGCGCGGATCCGGGCCGTATCCGCCTTCAAAAACGTTTTTTTTAAGTTCTATTTCATTTTTTTTTAAATGTTTGACATTAATGAGAGTGGAGCTAGCGCAAGTGGCACACATGAACTTGATTTTGAGGAAAATCTAGATGATATATTCTAGATTTGTTTGTATTCCTATATCATATGTATGGCAGCCACATGAACAATGAAATCATAAATGTAAAATCTTAAGTATATTGTTTGTTTTGAAAATTTGAACATGGATCTAGTTACTAGTATATTTTTAAAATTTCAAGTTTTGTTCGTATTCATGTTAACATGATATTCGTATATCATATGTATGGCAGCCACATGATCAATAAAAATGCAAAGTCTTAAGTATATTGAATGTTTTGAACATTGATTCAAGTTTTGTATTACTATTTCAGTTTTTTAATATTTATGGACTAAAAAATGAGTAAAATGAGTAGATGTACATATATATATATATTTTAATATATATGTACGGACATATCCAAGACGTATCGTATCCAAGTGTTTTTAAAAATTGACGTATCCGCGTATCGTATCCGTATCCTGGCAACGTAGTAATTCTAACTAACAATCCAAATTTCTTATTTTATTGTTGAGAATCAAAATGAATATTGATTCTTCTTTATTTTGTAAATAATAAAACACTTATAGAAATATCTATTTTTAGAGTGACTTCCAAAAATAGATAACAATGCCACCCTTGGAGTTATGCCCACCTCTGTAACTCTAGTAGTCATCCCCAGAACTCTGATATCCAACTCCAAAGAAAAAATATTAGACTCCGAAATGATCCGAGAAGACCTTGAAGCAGTTTGGGAAGATTTCGAAGGCATATTAAAACCCATTTTTTCGCAAATGACGACAACTCTATAAATTCGGTAGGAGGTTTTTGTTCATCACATTGTTATGAGTAAAAACCTTTCTCAGAATATCCATTTGACTTTCTGGTTTAAGTTATGTAAGACTTCGAAGCTAGGCCTGCAGACTCCGAAGTAAAAGTCAGATTTCTTTCAAATGGTAAAAGTTGTAGAAAAACAGAAGGAGGTTTTTGTTAGACTAATTATTATGACAAAAACCTCTCTCAGAATATTCATTTGACTTTTTTGGCTTAAGTTATATAGACTCTGAAGCGTTTTGGGAAGACTTCAAACTGTTCTGGGAAGACTCCGAAGCAAAACTAAAACGACTATAACTTTTGCATATAAACTCGAATCAAGATGAGTTTTTTGAACTTGCATAATTTTTCGAGAGGAATATGAATATGCAATCAGATTTGGGTTTCTTGATAACTGTATTTCACTTTTTCCCAAACATATGCTTAAGGATCCGCTCATAGAACTCCTGAACATTTCTGGAGCTAGTGAAGGAATCTTTGGAGCTAATGAATTGCTGCAATAACAATCTTTGGAGCTGATATGAGAAATTTTCAAGATCCACCAAGGCTGGTTGTCGTTGGTGCTTTGTGCTTAAAATCTCTTATTCAATAATGTTAGCAAAGTATGGACTGCATATGCACAAATTGACATCTTTTTCCCAATAATCATTAGAAATAGCTAACAGAAAGATAACAATAAATTCTAAAGAAATAACCACGATACATACTCTCTATTTTGTCCTAAATAACCATAAGTTCAGAAATTACATTTAGATCCACTTTATACAAGGAACATGAATGTCAAAGTTTGGGGAGGTGGAATATGAGAACTTCGGAATTCAACTTAGGAGCTGCACCTCGTCGAAGGTTATGAGGCAATTTGATGGAGTTCTACCTGGTCAACAAACTATTTTCAAAGAGAATTTCTGAAGAATGGGTTTGTTTGTTTCTGTTGTTTCAATTTGCTTTTAGTGTGTTTGTTTTTACTTTCTGTACTATAAGCTTTAAGAGGGGTTATTAGAATATAAGGCTTACCTTTTATGTCAATATTCGTTATGTATTAACTAATGTTGGGTTGTAACCTCCTCAACCACTTTGTAACTATCTCTTACATGATAAAATGATGAACATACAATCTACGATGTGTGCATTCCAGTTTCTCTTCATTCCTACTTTGTTCATGTTGTGAAGTCTGCTTGTTATGGAGATTCTTTTCCTTTTTGATTTGGGGACGCAACATTCGTTGTTAGAATGTCCTATGTGCTTGTGGTAGACACAATACTTATTTCCATTGCCGTATAAAGGACGTAAACCCTTAATGGATACACTTGGTGAAGAATACTCATTCCTTGATCATGACCCGCCAACACGAGACGAGCTGACAGGGGCTAAAGCTGATGAGTAACTCTTTCTTTGAAAAAAATAGATGTACTTGGCTTCCCTTTTGTTGCTTAGTGTCCACCTTTGATGCAAGTTGGAAAGCATGGTTTAATGAAGTGATGATGAGAAAACAATCTCAAGACGAATTTAATGTGAAGGACCTGGCAATGCCTTGTAGAGGTGGGATTGAACTAGTCTATATGTCATTGAATTGATAGGCCAGTTATTTGGAAAACATGAAGCCATTGTGCTAATGGCTTTTCTTTGTAACCAAGGGGGTCAAATTGCATTTGAATAGTTGCTTTGAAATTTGTCCAAGTTTTGTTTTCTGGTTTCTCTATAGGCTCCGCTAGTTGGATGTTAGACTGCCACCTGGTGAGGGCTTGGTTGTTCATGTGGACCTATGCTATCATGATTTATTGTGGCTAGGTGAGATATGACTGTCTCTTGAATAAAGCCTCTAGATTGTAAATCCAAGAATCTAACTTGTAGCCATTGATTGTGCCATCAAAATGGGGAATTGATATCTTGGCGTCTAACCTGAAAATAGGTTGGGCAATTGGGTCAGGTGGGAAGTTAGCGTCTATTATTGTCCATGGCATAATTGTTGCAATGATTTGTATTGGTCATCACAATTCTTCATAGGATAGTACACTTCTTTTATGGCATTTATAAAGTTTGCCCAAGTTTTGATTAGAGCATCCTTCTTGTCAAGCATTAACTCATCTTCATCCCCATCCTCGTCCTTCTCTTGGCTGTTTTGAAGATAATATGATTTGCTCTACTTTTTGACATGGGAAGCAACTTAAAAAAAGCAAATGGAGCCTTTTCATTATTGAAAAAATTATGTACACAGTGTGACTCCATTTATTCAAGCCATTTGTTACACAATTGGTTTGGTTTCAAATTCCAATTGATAATGAAGTAGTAATGCCCTCAGCTATGTGACTTGGTGTTTTAGTACCTTTTGAAATTTTTGTCTTGAATGGCCACTTGGATCACATACACAATTTTTTTAGGACCGGTACTAACCAATCAGAATGTGGTATCATTTCACAGACACTCTTACTGCAAAGTTTTATCATGTTATGCACTTGAATGACTAGTATGCTCAGTGGCATCACTTGTGACAATGGAAGGACAAATTTGTGAAGGACTATGCAAATGAATTCCATCTGATTTGTGTTAAATTTGAAATTCGCAACCCTAACAATACCATGTCTTCAAGTAAATTAGTGGCCTTATACCGTACATCTAAAGAAAGTTAAAATTACTTCCTTAGATCGAGTAAACAATTTTTGTCAAACCTCTTGCTATGGATGCAAAGTAGAAGCAATAAAAAAACTCTAGTAGTGGCAGTATCAAGGCCGACTATAAAAAGAAATCCCAACACCAAAATAATTGGCCACACCAACAACATCAATGATCTACTTCAATGCCAAAATAATAGATATCAAACATGAGATCACAATAAAAAACAAGCAATGTTACTTCAATAATTTCCCTAGAAACTTGAATTAGAATGTTGCACCGGTAAGTGGGAACGCTAGCCTAGTGTAGGCACATATTCCATCAACATTTGTGGTACCTAACATGAAGGGAAAAGTTATTGTCGGTGTCGAATTTCGGATCCTTCAATGCTTAATTAAAATTGAGCCTTCAATGGATGATCTAGAAGGACAAGGACTACACTTAATGGCAAACAATGTCCAAGTCAGAGGAATATGATTTCTATATACTGTTGAGATTGAAATTGAGCCTTGATTGTCACATCCACTACCATACACATTTGGTGGCGTGGCTCTCCTTGGACGTGACATTGACTTTTTATATTTCTCGATCTGCATCACTGCATTAGATTCTCCCTAAGCTGAATTTTATAGGTACTACACACCTTAAAGAATAGATTTGACAAGTTTGGAAGTTAGTTTTGTCCCCTTGTCCATTTAGTGGTACAAATATAGGCAAGGGTGTTCATGCGCCTTAAAGAATAGATTGACAAGTTTGGAAGTTAGTTTTGTCCCCTTGTCCATTTAGTGGTCCAAATATAGGTAAGGGTGTTCATGCATCTTGATCCATGTTTGCATTGTTAACATGGGTCATTTGACATATTTCTCTACGAGTTTGAGCATCTTCATGTGTTTGATATTTTTTCACCTTCCTCAAGCTTTTACTCAAATCTTTTGAGTTGATTTAAAAAAGAGTCAAGTTTCCAATATTCAACATAATCGATGCCCAAGTGCATGAATGACGTGGTAGGATAAATTTTATGCTTTTTTCTAGAACTGAAGAATCATCTGAGTTTTCTTCTCAAGAATGCTTTGCATTGGTTCTACTTCCTTGCAATGCCTTTCTTTCTTCTGCATGTATAAGTTCTATAGAATCCTTTGGCTTATCCTAATTTGTGAATTATCTCTTCAAGTACGAACATAGGGGTAGGAAAAGCTGTTAAGATCCACCATCAAGTGGCCCTCATTTCCAGCATAGTGCTTAATCAAGGGTGTTTCAAGAGTCTAGTATCCTAGTTGGGATCTTGTGGCTTTGGATTTAGTTTAATTCTCTCATTCCTGGCCAAGTTAGTTTAGATAATCTCTTGCCATTATTTCTTAAATAGGTATTTTATCGCATCTAGCTATCCTTTTTGCATAGGAATAGGCTATCTAAGAGAACGTTAAAGATGGGATGGTCTTGGAAATTTCATGCCATCATTTTGTGTTGAAGCTAAGGAGCTTTATGAGTACCTCACACCTAACATCCCCAAGGATTTGTTGTGCATATCTAAGGTCACCTACATCTTTTTATTTCAGCATTAAATCTATGAAGTCGGTATATTTTTGGATTGTGCTTATAGTATTTTTTGCATTTTTAATACATGTTAGGTAAGTTTATATTCTTTAATTCTCTTGGAAATTAACTAGTTTTGTTGGATACTCCTTGAAAGGTTTATGGTGTTATCACACATCGCACTTGGTAGGCTGTCATACCTAGGGGATACTTGTGTGCCTGGGCACAATAAGTCTATCTTGGGGAATGAAGTGATTTGATGCCAAATTTAAGAGCTTCTTCACAAAGGACATATCAGACCAAGTGTGTGGCCGTTTGATGTTCCATTGTATTAGAACCAAAGAAGGATGGAGCATGGAGAGTTTGTACTGACTACCAAAGCTTGAACAAGACCATTGTCATGAGCTGATAGCCACTTCCATGCATTGACGTCTCCTTGATAGCCTTAGAGGTATGAAGATATATTTGAATACCAGGTATCAACAAATTTTGCATGACCCTATAGAATCATAGATGTGAAGAGGACTTCTTAAAAGTCAAACTGAGGTCTCATTGAGAGGTTGTTCATGCCTGTTGGCCTCACCAACACTCTAGTGACTTTTATGTGCGTGACGAATAACATACTTGAGCCATTCATAGATTGCTTTGTTGTCGTTTACATTGACGATGTGCTACAACAGGCTGTCGGAAGGTTAGCTTGAGCAAATTAAATAGGTGCTTAACACCTTTTTGAAACATAAGTTGTATGCCAACATGGTGATCTTAGTGGAAGCATGATTCTTATGGTTGACATTACCATTGGATAAAATTCCAGGGTGGCTGAATCTTATTTTGCAATTTCTCAGTAAATGGTGAAGAGTTTTGGGACCAAGGAGGTTTTCGAAAGAAGGCAAAAATCAGAGCTGTGATGTATAAGATACAAAAAACCAAAGAAACAACCAAAATCGGGGAAATCTATGCTTACCAAGGACGCATCCCCATCCCCATACTATTTTTGTATTAAATATCATTTCTAGGATTTTAGAGATACTTCTAAGTGTCCCCTTTTTGCATTTCTATGCCCTCCATCTGCTTCCCTAGACACACCCCCGCCTTCCCCCACATCTCCCTTACGTTTCCCCCACCCCAACCAAAGAAATACAAAAAGAGGAATTGGTGGAACATAGGGAAAACTGTAGCATCTTCTGGGCACGGCCAACTCATCTTTAATAGTTAGAAGAAAAAGGATCATCTGAGGAAGACAAAACCTTCCCACGCAGAATGCAAATCGTTACATCTTCTCCATCTTTTATGCATCTATATACAGACATCTTGTATTGCTGAGAAGTGCACAGAAGAGCATAGATGTGCTGCCCACATCATTGCATCACATATGCTGCCCACTAATATGTCATGGAGTTCACTCACAACTCTTGAGGCACATCCTGACGAACAGATATTCCACAATAATCTTTGGCGGATGCATGGCAAGCTGTGATAATATGTACTCTTCTCATGTGCAGAGTTCATATAGTAAAATGAGTTTCCATATACATAATCTTCTCTTTGTTGTGCAATATTCTTCTCTCCAGTTTTTTATGGTTCATTTAACTTCTGTTTTGAAATTATCTCTATGCTATAATTGTTGCTATTAAATGCTTCTGCTTATAAGTTATAAGACAGCCGAATTCCTGTAATCTAGTTTGTTGTCCACTGGGTTTATCCCTGGGCTCCACATACTTGGATAAGTGTCCCTTCATTGTGAAGCAGATACAGTATCTTGGTTACATTGTGCTAGAGGGAATTGTACAAATTGATCTGGAGAAGATACAACCCATTCTCAACTGGCCTACTCAGTCCATTACAGTGCTCCACAGCTTCCTCGCGCTTCCTGATTTCTGTTGCTGTTTTGTCGTTGACTTTTAATCATATTGCTTGGCATCCGGATGAGATTCGTTTGGCAGTGCCAAAGCAATTAGGCTCTCATGGTCAAGCACTTTGGATCTATTTGATCAAAGACTGCTCTGTGCAAGTTTGCTCCCTACGTAACCTACATCAACATTTTGAGATTGAGGTAAATACCTTTATTTCCAGGTAATCTTGTCTAAAAATGGGCATTCAGTTGGCTTTTTTTTGAGTCTTAAGAGTTCTAATGACATGGTTTACCGCTACTTTATGCAAGATTAGGAGTTGTACACTGTTGCCTGGCAATGGAGACTTTATATCCCTGATAAGGTAACAATTGTCATCTGGATTATAAACCTTTGCAGTTAATTCAGATGCAGACCAAGAAGCAGCAAGCCAACTGAAATGATTATCATTTGCTAGAAAAATAATACTTTTCCCATTTGTAATTTCTTCTTGGTCCTATTACTTCCAAAACCAATTGAATATTGTCCTCCACAGAAAACTGTACATTCTGAGGCAGGGTGCATATATTTGGATTTCTAGACACATCTGAGTGACAAATGGAACCAATGATGCCTTGCCACCTTCCATGGCTTTGGACCGAGGTCGTGAAAAACTAGGCTGGGGAAATTCTTTTTAAATGGTTGAGAAAGGGGTGGGGAATGTTGTCCTAGCAATTAGAAACTACAAACTGTGATGGTTTATCCTGTTTGTTAGCTATCACATTTCAATCTTTAGATTGAATTCTCATAATTAACTGTTGGATCTAATGAGATTTTGTCTTTCATGTCCACTCATTTTCTTGCTCGCCTAGCTATAATTTATACTTTAAAAAATGGGCTGTCCATGCAAGCATTTCTATACCAATAGAATTTTACATTCTTTATAGAAATGATTATTTTGTTGCCAGCTTGCTTGCATTACATTTACTCAAGTTATTGTCTCTTTGCCAACTTTGCCAATATAAACCAATGAAATTCTAGTTACTAGACATGCTTACTTGCCATTGTATGTTTAATCTATATGGAAAGTATGCAACTATCACCCACGTAACCATGCGATCCATTAATATGGTAACTATGTTAATTAGTGAATTTTTACATGTAAATGTGCTATTTTGTGCTTAAACTTTGATAATAAGCTATACGCCTCATTATTAGTAACTAATTCAAAGCATTCTTAAAAAATGATTGTTGTTTCTAGTTTGTATTTTAGATAACAAACTTGAATATTTTCTTGCAACTCATAATTGTGATTTTTCAACATAGTAGATCCCAGGACATAGCTTTTGTTTAAAGCTGCATTTATTGGTATCTTTCAAGTGCTAGCATGATGAGAAAATCAGCAATTAGAACTTGAGAATTGTACTGTATCTCTTGTTTGTGTTTGGATTGTTATGTTTTACTTTGTAGACACAGATAGACTCAAACAAGACTTTTTCTACACAATTAATAAAATGTGCGTGTGAATGCATAAAACAAAGGCCGTTTATATTTATCTTGGAAATAATATTTGTGTTTTCTTATGTCAGCATAACGGAGATTAGGAATGCTAGAGGCCTTATGGATGTTCTAATGGAGATGCTAAATGCTCTGGATCCAAAGTCCAAAGAGGTGAATTACATGTACTTTTGATTGCATAATTATTTTCTCTTATTGCTTTTGGGCATGTTCCCCCATGTTTCTTCCACAATCAATATAAGCATCATATTGCAATTTGCTTCAACAAAATATGAATTCAAACAACCCTAACCAGGAAAGTAGTTAGGGTATAGAACAGTCTTGTATGCTGTGCAGAATACAATGTTATTCAAGTGAATTTCCTTTTATCTTACATGGCTAGCATTATGTTCATTTTATAATTTTAGAGGGCTTGAAAAAAAAACTATGTGCTGCTCATACCTTCCTATATCAAATAAATCAAACGTTTAAGACCTTCCAATATTATGTGGTGCTAATCCCTTCCTACTTGGCCTATTGGAAATAGTTATTTCAAATGCAGAAATACTCCCAAATTACTGTCAAAGGGAATACTTGGGACCAGTTTAGAAAATGAAAGGAATATGAAGAAATGCCCTCTTATTGACCCTCTCTGGGATCTGCACAGAAGAGCTTGAGGTCTTTCTTAGACAGATCACTCTATTTGATGTTGGCTATACCTTTACATCATCTACTGATTGTTGTATTGATTTTTCTGGATGATTCAGTCCTTGCTGTGACCATGGATTTGCACAGGCAACTAGAATCTCTTGTTCAGTCTGACGGGAATCTTTTTCTAGATTCCTGTTTGTTTTACTGGGGGAGTTAGTTTACAGGTCCTTGTCTTAATCAAAAGCCTCCAGATACTTGTATCTTACAGCTATGGGGAATACTTCTTTCTGAAGGGGAACATGTGATCAGAGTTCAGTCCCATGTCATCTATTATTATATTGCAACAAGGCTTTGCACTAGCAGTCCTTTGGCGATGACAATATTTGTTTTAGACTGTCAGCTTGTAACAACAGCATGATTTTTCTTTGTAACATTGGTTCTTTTGCACCATGTTTTCCCCACAGTACTTCCTACCATAAGTCAACTATGTTATCAGGGTTCCCCTCCACCCTCCTGTACACCCTGGATACGTACCTGGTACGGATATGTCCGGGATATGGTACTGATATGTCCCGGGTATGTCCAGGTATGTATTGGGTACGTCTCGGGTACGTTTTGATGTACCTGGGACATGCCCTGATGTACCCGAGACGTACCCACAGGCTTGGGGAGTAGGGGGGCTCTAAAAAAGTTTTTTTTTAATTTTATTTTGACTCAAACAAACTTCAGTTTTATTGAGGACTAGACTAGAAGGGCATGGCAACCACAAGGAACCTGGAGATTGTTTCAAATCCCTCTAGATTATTTAAGAGAAAATATTCAAAGGATATCAAGAATGTTTGAGGTAATTATTTGGGATCATTGCAATTGGCCAAGGAAAGAAGCTATTCATAGAAATTTGGACATATATCTGAGCACCCGTACAATTTATTTATGAGATCAAATCTCAGGTGATCTTCAATACTAATAGAAAAATTTGGAACCGCAAATTGCATAGCTTAAAGTTTCAAAGAGCATCTATTAAGGCACACCATTGACTCCTTCCTGAATCCTTAAGGAGGATTAGAAGGTGATTTTGGATAATATGAATGCAAGAACCAACCATTGGACTGACCTCTTTAATTATCATTGGCAGGTTAGAGTCAACCTTATTAAATAGGTCCTTCAGGAGCTCCCTATATACATCTTTTATGGCCACCATCACAACACAAAAATTAATCTCAAAGGAAATGGATGAAACATAAAGGAATACGATATTGAATGTTTTGAACATTGATCGTACTATATTTTTCGAGTTTTGTATTTCTTATGGACTAAAAAATGAGTAAAAATGAGTATATATTCAATTTTTTAATATACATGTACAGACGTATCGTACCCAAGGGTTTTTTAAAATTGACGTGTCTGCGTATTGAACCCATACGGTCATACCCAAACCCGTATCCTGGCAACATAGTAATTCAACATATCCACTCACCATTGCTCGGCATGAAGCTTGTGCTGATGTTTCACACTGAGCCATGCAAGCTTTGGTGAATTTGCTGAGACTATTGTAGAAGACAAAAGTAAGTGTCATAACAAATATAATGAATCAAATAGTTCTTGATTAATTTGCATCTGTGATTTTAGTTCCTTGGATCTTTGTAATGAAGCACCATATTTCTGCCTTCTTAACCTCTTAATATCTTCGTCTTCGTTTTGCTCATAATTTTTCAAGAATTTGGCCACATACGGTTTGTTGCACAGCTTCTTGGCTTTATGTGTATCTTACAGATTATAAAGTAGAGAGATAATCTTTGTAACACATGGTACTTGAAACAATTGAAATACGTAATGAAAGTAAGATGCTAGCATACGATAATCTCTTGTTTTGTTCTGTTATAATTCAATTGGATGCTTAGTCATGTACCACCTTCTAGAGCACTGCTCCACTTTGTAAATAACACATCTTTAACTATAGGAATTTGCAGTCTCCTTGGTTTTAAATGCCTACCCTAAGAAGGCAGATCAGAGACCAATGTTTTGTGTCTCTAACCAAATACATTTTTTATTATTTATACGATGAAGGTCAACAGTGTACACATTTTTGAAAATGAGAAATCTAGATTCTGCAGCCCATCTGTATTTGTAAACCTGTCTTATCTATTTTTGTTCATGTTCTTAGCTTTGAAACAGCTATCATCAAAAGTAACCATGCAGGACAGAAAAGATAATGGATGCTAATAAGGACAGGTCAAGATGGTAAAGCACTCTTCTGGAATTCAATAAAATCAAGCAATACACTTTTACTTTAGTGAGATACATACGGAATTTTCCACAGGGAACTCCGAGAACAGGAATCTTTAGAATGGACTCCAAATGTTTCAGATGGTAACTTAAGTAGAATGAATCTGGAGAGTCGTTTCAAGACTTGTGATAAGTTTCTGTTCACACTCGTTAGTACTTTTGAACATTAAGTAGGAAGAGCATAGCAGATGGCTTAAGCTTTATCTATGTTCATTATGTTCTAATGATTCAATTTATAGGCCATTTCTTCAACAACACACTACAGGCTCAAGTTCTTTGGGACCTCAGACTTTGTAAACTCAGTATTTGTTTTTATCCTTCACCCTGTTGATTGGTCTTGGAGACAGATGTTATGTCCCTAGTTCCTACATGTTTCATTGTCTTCACTTTGTGTAATTAGGCTATAAAATAATTTCTAATAACCTTTTACTTTGTAGGCTTTCTCTTTCTTGGAAGTCTGCCTAATCTAATCATGCCTACATAAACAGGGAGTAGACTTCATTTTGGGAATCATTAGTGTGGAATTTATCTCTTGGCTCAGTGTTATCGGTGGTTGTCCCAAGTGGCTCAGCTCTTTTATTTCAATATATTGGTATTCTAGCCATTGATTCTCATTTTGGTATTTTGTGGAATGCTATTACTGTTATCATTGGATGTCTGCTATTTCACCTGCGTAATATAATTTATATTACAATAGGTGCTTTTTAAATCCAAGAATATCCCTTCATTGAGGCTTGGTGTAGTTTTTATTGCTTCATTGGCTCTTCTTCAGTTATCACCGACAATGTATAAGGTTCTTTTGTGATGCAGGTCTGAGGCCTCAATTTGCCTCATCATTTTAATCAAATGCACTAGATAATGAATGCAGTCTAATTTTTTTATTTCTATCATTGTAGCTTTAATCACATACTGCATATGTCTAGTTAGTAAAAGCTGAGAATGGATAATATATCTTGTGTAGAAAACATGGGATGGTAATCAGAAGGTAAAAACGATCAAGGAGCTCTCACCTACCACCATTTCCCAAGATCGAGGAGTTCTCAGCTATCTCCCCTCTCCCAATATCAAGGAGCTCTCATCTATCACATCTCCCACATGTGCCCCCCCCCCACCCTACTTCGAACTAGTGTATTTTTAAAAATTTATTTGTATTTTAAAGAGATAAATATTGGTTTAATTTTTTTTTAAATTAAATATTTTAATAGCCGTTCCTGTGCCACCCCCCTGCCATCCCGAAAACTCCATATTCCCAACCCCCCCGTCCCTGAGATTTCAAACTAGCAAGCTTCCTTCTATACCCGCCAAGGACTGATTGGATCTGAAGTGACTTGTTTAGGGAGGCCACGGCTCCCTCATAACTCTCTTCTTCTATCCTGCCCCTGTGGTTCAGGTAAAATTTCAAATCTGCTGTCTCAAATGATCCAGATTTGGTCTGCGAAGATCTTAATTTCTTATTGCAACTCCATTACAAGGTCCAACTTCCCTATCAAAAAGGAAAATGATGGTTACTACTTACTTCAGGTTAGATACACCCTAACGTGTCCTTTGCAGTAGAAGAGATGGAACATCAACTGCGGTCAATAAAGATGAGAGCTCTAATTTGCAGGTTCTTGGGTGCCTTCCTGCGTCCAAAAACTCTTAGAGATTGAGTCAATGAAAACTAGAGATCCACATGCTAAAAGAAAATACTAATGATGCCAGAAGGATAAAAGAAAGGGACTTAATATTTCAAGTGGGGCCTTGGTTTATTAGAACTTCAGGATTTATTTATGAAGCATTGGACTACAGCTTTCAATCCCACAAAGGTTATCCTGACACCAGCTTCATTTTCCCCTACTTCCAAGCGGCAATTGTCAAGACAAATGTTCTGCAAAAGATTGGCAATGCTATTGGGAAATATATTGTGGCTTTGAACTTCACAAAAAAACCCAGAAGTGCTGAACTACGTATGGATCTGCATTAATTTGAACCTTGATAAACTGCTGCCTGACCAACTGATTCTTGACACGGGGGATTGAATGGCAACAACCCATTGCTTATGAAAAAATACCCTTCTGGTGTCAGATCTGTCACGAACATGGGCACCTGACACGTGTTTGTCCTTCACAGGAAGCAGCATATCAGCCAAATATTTCACAAGATGCAATGCAATCAAAAAATCCCAGAGGATTAAAATCCACTCAAGGAAAAGTAGAAACAAACATTGCCGTGAGGCGTGAGCAACACGAAGCTCGTCACCATTAGAAAGCATAGAGAAATCTGAAGGGAATAAATTCCAACTAGTATATGCCAGAAAAGGGAAAATCTCTCCTCACAATTCAGGCATCACCATGCAGCAAAATCTCTTTGCGGCTCTGACAGATATTGACATAGAGGAGATAGAGCAGGTCTTAGACTCCCAGGGCAACGGCACAACAAACCCTCGTAAATCACAAATGCCAACAACTTCTTCCTTGGAAAATTAAAAAGAACAGCATAATTGCTCCATCCCAGAGGGATCTTTTCTGTAAAAGTCCCTAGAAATACTCCACTCGTGGAAACAGACCCAGTGGCAACCATCGTGGAAAACCAAAGAGAAGATCCACTTCTTGTTCTAGGGGACGGAGCAAATCCTTCTTCTGTCAAGTTTTAGATGTGGATTTTTTCTTGGAATATCATTAGAGGTCTAGGCATACCCAATAAATAATGATTTTTGTGATACAAAGTAAAAAGAAAGGGGGTACATTTGATATTATTGCTAGAAATATTCATATCTATCACATAGAAAGACTTTAAAGCTGTTCGCATCTTGGACAACCAACACACTCTACATAGTACCACCACTCGTACTATGATTTAATGGAATCCTTTGGTATATATTCATCACTCCACTAAACATTTTCCTCGGGATGTATATGGTATGCTATCTTCTCAAATGAATTGAAAATACAGTGGGGGATATTCAATATCTATATCCTTTCTAATGGAATAGTAGGAAAACAATGTTAGAGACTTAGAGCAACTCTCTCTATGGATTGAAAGCTCGATTGAAATTGAGCCCCCAGATATCAGATATATAGGACCCTATCTATAACTATAAGTTAGTTCGAGGTGGGGTTGGGGGGGCTGGGGCCCCTATTATCTATATATATCTCCCTGGATATCTATCATAGCTCCTGTTGATCACCATATATGTTAAAAAGGTGTTTCTGGATTCAATCAAAGAATTGCTGATGCTCACTCAAACTTGGAAACCCTAAATTCCACGGCAGATCTCGACTATCTTCAGGGTCTACATACATGGTGTAACAAACAGAAAGGGAAACATTACATAGCAGCAAAATTGAAGTGTGTAATAATTCCTGATCAAAGGTTTCAACCTTCCAAATGCAGGCTTGGTCAGTGAGCCTACTGTTTCATATCATTGATCTATTACACTACACTTGGGCTTCTTCGATAGCATAAGAGTTAGAGTCACATTTCAAATCTGGAAACAATGTGGTTGTCCCAGTTGCATCTGACTAGAAATATTCAAATGATGGGAAGAATTTACGAGGATTCACAATGTACAGGTTCATGGCAAACTCAAGTACCTTAAACAAAAATTGAAAGTTTGGAATAAATAACTGGTAGGAAACATACTTCTAAAAGCATTGACACTAACTACCTATTAGAGAATGTTCAGGAAAAGGGGTTCTCCCTGTCCTTAGTAGCCCGAGGACAACCTCTCATTCACGCTCTTACAACCCTATAAAAGCAGGAAAAACAATATTGGTACCAAAGATCATGAGAACAATGGATCAAAGAGGAGATTCTAATACAAATTTCTATCAAAACAAAAACATATTCAAATGACGGGAAGAAGAAAAATATTATACAAGGATTCTCAATTTACAGGTTCCTGGGAAAACTCAAATACCTTAAACAAAAATTAGAAGTTTGGAATAAGTAGTGGTTGGGGAACATTCACACTCTTACAACACCATAAAAACAGGAAAAACAATATTGGTACCAAAGATCACGAGAACAATGGGTTAAAGAGGGAGATTCTAATAGAAAGTTCTATCAAAATTCAGCTTTGAACAGGCAATTTAACAATTCTATTCAACCGCTGAGAAGAAGATGGCTCCTATATCACAAATTCAACTGACATTTTGATCCACACCTCCAAACGTTTCCATCGTCCCAACCACAACGCGGACTCTTCTCAGATTCAACAAGAATTGATCAACATCCCTACAGAAATATCACAGCTGGTTAAAGTAAGGCTCCCTTAATCAATTTGTATAGAACTAATTCAAGTTATTGGTAATTGCGGAAGAATCAAGGAAAAGTAAACAAAATGCTCCGATGTTTAAATACAACAAAGTTGGTTCTTTTTCCAATTTTTTTGAAAATCAAACATTTGATTATTGTTATATAGTCTACAAAATCCTCTTTCCAAATTGACAGCTACGAGGTTATAACATCTCCTCCAAGATATCTTTCCTCTGCACAATATGCCTATATTCGAGGTTGACAATTTGAGGACAAATTGTTTCAGTCCAAGAGCTACTTTATTCACTTCAGCCTTCAGAGATGGTAAGGAGTTCTCATCAATCTTGATACTTATAAAGCTTTTGATAGGTGTAGTTGGCAGTTGATAGAAAACACTCTTCACGTTTTTGGTTTCAGCCCCCAGTTCATTGAATGGATTAACAACTACATTTGCACTTCTTTTAATACCACTTCCTTGAATGGAGAATTGGAAACTCCCTTCTCGCCCTCAAGAGGTTTATGTCAAGGGGACCCTCTCAACCCGGTTCTTTTCATGATAACGGGAGAAAATTTATGCAGGGAAATTTGACAAGTAAAGTGAACTAATACAATTTGCGGCCTTCTGGTTGTAGACAGAAGGATGAGATATATTTTGCAGATGACACCCAACTGTTTTCCACCATATTTCTCAAAGAAATCAGAATTTTAAATCTCATTTAGCAATAATTCCAAGCAGCATCAGGACAAAAAATTAAGAAGGAAAAATTTCATGTTGTACTTGCCAATGTACCATTCCGTAGAAAGTGGGCAAATCTAGGGATTCAACAGTTTCATGAAGGTAGTTTACCTATGAAATATTTGGGTTTCCCTCTACATCTGAAAATATGGAATGCCTCGCAGGGATGGAAGCTCCCAAACATAAGAAAAATAAATTCTCAGTTTGAACTCATCACTGGCTTTCTTTTTTCCGGAGTAATTTAGCTGCTCCAATCAGTTTTGCAAGCTATTCCAATATATGTCCTTAAATTTCTGCCATTACTACAAAATGTTGTTGGTACTATCCTCAATATCCAGCTCAATCTTCTATGGAGAGTAATATCAGAACGGTACAAATATCCAGCTGCTTAGAGACCCTGGGAGAATCCTCGTTCAATTTGGAGTAGCATCATAAAGGAAAAAATATTATCTCTGCACACAGATCTCATGCCTCAATCCGATAGGGAATTGGTTTTAGCAGGCACAATTAGGCCCATACAAAAAAGATTGGTCTTGGTACAAGACAAATTCACTTGGAAGATGGGAAATGGTAAGTCCATTCACTCATGGGAAGATGGTTGGGTATACTTTGTTATGAATCAAAACCTTTGGTGTTAGATTATGGTACTTAAGAATGCGTCCTTTGGCAGGGTGCATGTTTGGAACCTGGGCACACTTCAGCAGATCATATAGTCGTAGAGAACAGCAGTCATAATCTTGGCTGCCCAGATCTAGCAGTTGTTTTTATGTAGTTTGTTTTCCAGTTTTAGAAAAGCAGTTCTTTATTTAGGAGCTTGCTTTTGTAAAGTTTCACTTTGTTTATTGTAGGGTGCAGATCCCTAGGATAGAATAATGTCAAGGGTTGATATAATTTTGGGATGGATCCTGTTTTAGGATCTAGGCTATTTTTAGGGTCTCTTCTTAAGCTATGAAAGAAGGTCAAAGATAGGTGTTTTATTCATATTGTTTTTAAATTTTTAATTCATGTTGTGTTTTTCTAGAGTTTGTTATAAAGCATTGTAATTGCTATTTGTTGATTAACAAAACAGTGATGTGACTTGGAACAGATTTGAGTATTTTTCAGTTAGTGTTTTCTATTGTATGTGATTGTAGATTCTAGCATTTAAAGTTCTGCATTTTTGTTTGGCTTTCAGTTTTGAGGTGCTTTAAGATCAGAGTTTGCTTACCATGGTGTAGAGGAATTTTCAACATGGTATCAGAGGACAATTTCTGAAATCTTTCAAATTCTGTGTATGGAGAGGCTAGCTGTCTAGAGTAGAGAGAGCTGTCGGAGGATTTCAGTGGGCAGTATGTCCAATCTTCAGTGGTCGAAGCAGAATTGTGCCAATACTCGACACGTGGACTTGTGAAGGGTTGTGGGTTGTCGAAGCAGAATTCTGACCCCAACGTGTCGAGTAGATAGTGCCTAAAGGAGGCACTATTCTGACCCAAACTATCTTTAGGCTTGTTTAATGTGCCTCCTTTTTAGTATAGTTTTAATGTTATAAGACTTTACAATTGAGCACATTGTAACTTATAGGCTATATTTGAAAAGATTAAGTGGAGTAAACACAACAACAAAGTGGAATAAACTCTTCCTTATAATATATAAGCAGCAAAACGTCCCGGAAACGCTGGGGACATTTCCGGAAACGTCCCGACGTTTTCGGGACGTTTCAAACCCGTTTCCGTACCGGAAATGTTTCAAGCTGGATACGGGGGGTGGGGGGCGTTTTTTGTCAGCATGAAACCCTGCACAACCTAGGTTCCATAAATTGGATTTTGATGGGGTGGTGAAATGCGAACATTGGGAGAATCATAGGAAATGATGAACACACTTATATTGTGAGGGGGGGTGAATCAGTATAAGATAATCTGTTACTTATTTGAAAACTTGATAATCACAATAACAACAATCACACAAGATCTAACATTTATGAAACGCAAGATTTACATGGAAACCCTTTCAGGAGAAAACCAAGGAGAAAAGACTGCTTGGATCTACTGTCCAAATCCAATCATAAAATAATAAGTCTCTTACAAAAATTTGTAGGCACAACCCACTATAGACACCAATCCCCACCGTTAAGCAATTTGTAGGCACCAACCTATTGGAGGCACCAATCTCCACTTCTAAGCACCAACTTAGCAAGAAACATCAATCTCTTCTCATAGGAAGCACCAACCTCCAAAAAAAGCTTCTTCAATGGATGCCAATTAAATAGATTTTCTTCACAAAAATCTGCCTTGAATGATCTCTTATCTTTCTCTCCTTCAGAAATCTGCTTGAGTTTTAATGATATATCTTTATGATTCCTCACATGCTTTCTTTTCAACTACATCTCCTTTTATACCTTCTCATGTCACTTCGAAAAGGTGTGTGATTTCTCCCAAAGGACACTCTTTATTTTTTTGGGGGCTAGACATGGGTCGGACTGTAATTTAAATATTAACACCAAAATGGAGGGGGGTCGGCCAGCTTTCTAAACATGTCTTTAATGCCTTGGATCTGCCCTTGAATAATGGAGATTCGAAACTGATTTTGTTTGGACAGCAATTAGTGGCCGTTGGCCTTCAACGATTAGATAATGATTTCCTTTGATAGCAAATTCTTTTGACATCAATGACAATTAATCCAATAGGAAATTTAATAGTTTTTCACTACAGATTGGTTCTCAAACCAATAACTTTGCCGACCTCTTGGCCCTCTTCACAGCTACCCAGTTAGCAATCAACGAAGGCATTTCCAGACTCATCATTGAAGGCTACTCATTATTGATCATCAACAAAATCAATAGAGACTTCACAAAGAAACCAATTACAATATCAGAGCATCAACAAAGCACAATTGGAGACTTGATTATCTGTTCCAAATATTTGTTTCGAAGCTACATCTATTCAAAGAGGTTCATCTCCAACATAGGGATTGACACCCTAATACCGTTGCAACTAGTTTGGTCAACTTAGCTATCCAGGCTATTGATGATCATCATTGTCATGCCACTAGTGGCCATGACTTCTTGCCTCAAAAAATTCAAAGTCTCATGGCCTTAGAAATCATGCTCACCTTCTGTTCCTAATTCTCCATAAAATAATGCTTAAGCCAACATTGCATTATTTTAATTGTTTATCTCCTATAACATTTACCAGGGGTACTGCATGGCCCCCACATAACTAGGCTTCACTTCGTGCCCTTATTGTGTCAAACGTTTTACTTCCCTAGCCAATACCAACTTTGCCTCCACGCATGCCCCTCTCATCCTAGTTTCATTGAACACCTTTTATGACTTCTTTCTCAACCCACTTTCCACATTCTCCCCTCTCTACACATGGCTACCCATGCACATTTCTTTTATTGTTTTTATTTTTTCACCTTTTTACATATATGCTTGTCTTACATTTTTCACGTCTTCATGTCTTCTTCCACACATTCATCACGCCTTTCACCTGTTTCTCCCCCATCCCTTCATGGCCACTGTCTTTCCTTCAATAAGCATGGCCTCTTCTCTGCGTTCAGTCTTCAGACTGATAGTCGTACCCATATGCTTCTGTTCATTGGTGACTCTCATTAATAGCATGGAAAGTGGTCAAATGAGCAGTGCTTCTATGCACATGAAGTCGCTATCAATGGATGACTCATGTAGAAAGAATGACATGGCAATAAATTCTCAAACCAGCTGTGCCATAAGGAAGGGGAATGGGTCAGGCTCTTCTTGCAGGGTGCTAGATTTCGGAAGGGTGAAAACTATTTCTAATTCTAAATGGAGGTTGTATCTCCTGCCTACCCTTCTATTTGAGTCTCCTTTTGGCATAGATCTCTTGACAAGCCACACATTTCTAAGATTGGCACTTCATTTCCTAAAACACAGTATCACTGTCCAAGATTTCGATATAGATTTAATCTTATTTGTGAAAAGAATCAAGGAACAAATCATCTCTCATTCAGTATGTCATCATCAAGCTTCTTCTGCAAATAGGGTTGGGAAATCACCTCACAGAATGAAGGTATGAAGGATCATAAGACTGGCCCTTAAAGCAATAAATAGTGCCATCAAGCAGAGGAGAGTGAAAGCAATTTTTTTGCTAACTGTGTCGTTCTAAATCCAAAGAAAAAATACTTCTCGCATGCAGAATACTGAGGACAGACAACAAACAAGGACTGAAAAGGCTCAAGGGAAACACCCAATTATTGTGGCCTATGTTGCCAGGATATGGGTACAGGTACAGGTTCAATACGCAAATATATCGATTTAAAAAAACCCTTTGGTACGATACGTCTTGGATACATCTGCACATTTATATTAAAAAGTTACACACACACTCATTTTTTAGTCCATAAGAAATACAAAATTTGAAAAATATAGTACAATCAATGTTCAAAACATTCAATATACTTCAGATTTTACATTTTCTATGATATACGAATATTGTATTCCTTTGTGTTTCATCCATTTCCTTTGAGATTAATTTTTGTGTTGCGATGGTGGCCATCAAAGATGTATATAGGGAGCTCCTAAAGGACCTATTTAATGAGATTGACTCTAACCTTCCAATGATAACTAAAGAGGTCAGTCCAATGGTTGGTTCTTGCATTCATATTATCCAAAATCACCTTCTAATCCTCCTTAAGGATGCGGGGAAGAGTCAAGGAGACGCCTTGGTAGTTTCTGGGAAAGGATGCTCTTTGAAACTTTAAGCTATGCAATTTGCGGTTCCAAATTTTTCTATTAGTATTGAAGATCACCTGAGAGTTGATCTCATAAATAACTTTTATGGAGGTCAGATATATGTCCAAATTTCTATGAATAGCTTCTTTCCTTGGCCAATTGCCATGATCCCAAATAATTACCTCAAACATTCTTGATATCCTTCCTTTGAATATTTTCTCTTCAATAAACTAGAGGGATTTAAAACAATCTCCATGTTTCCTTGTGGTTCCCATGCCCTCCTAGTTTAGTCTTGAATAAAACTGAAGTCTGTTTGAGTTAAAATAAAATAAAAAAAAACATTTTAGAGCCCCCCCACTGCCCGACCCTTCGGGTACGTGAAAATGTACTTGGGACATACCCGGTATGTACCTGGACATGGTTCCCGGGACATATCCGTACTGTTTACGTATCCAAGGGGGTGGGGGATGAACCCTGGTAACATAGATAGTGGCAGACGATGAAGATAAAGGTATGTAATCACATCAAAAAGCCTTCCTAGGTATGTATCAAGTCACTTCAAAGTTCAAACATCAAACAGAACTGCCAGTGCTTTTAAAGCTTACCTTCTCAAGCCCATCCCCTAGGCCACTGTGTCCTTGCCCAACGTTTACTTTCCTCGGTGTGTAAAACCTTCCCAAGAAGATGCAACAGATTCCCAAAATCCTCTTTGGATGTTATACTTATCAGAACTTCCTGGGATGAACCCTGGTAACATAGATAGTGGCAGACGATGAAGATAAAGGTATGTAATCACATCAAAAAGCCTTCCTAGGTATGTATCAAGTCACTTCAAAGTTCAAACATCAAACGGAACTGCCAGTGCTTTTAAAGCTTACCTTCTCAAGCCCATCCCCTAGGCCACTGTGTCCTTGCCCAACGTTTACTTTCCTCGGTGTGTAAAACCTTCCCAAGAAGATGCAACAGATTCCCAAAATCCTCTTTGGATGTTATACTCATCAGAACTTCCTGACTAATAAAGCCTTATTCATCATATATAGAACCCTTAACACTCTTGGTGATAATATTGGAATGTACGGCATTCAAAGCGCTAGCTTGACATCACCACAGCCCATATGTTTAAATTTATCCTTCACCTGTCAAACTTGCATTAACAACAGAATAGAAGACTTGACACCATTGAGAAGCTTCTCTTCTGTGATTTAGCCAAGAAACACATGGAAGATGAAGACCAGTACTATCAACCTGCTCCTAAAAGACAGGCCTTTGGCTATGCAGGGATGAGCAACCTTTCAGCTCAATTTGATCCCTCGACAACCTCAAGAAAATCATCAGATGCCACATTGGTTCGAAGCAGCTACGCACAAAGAAGGCCCTTGCGATGGGGTAGGGCCAAGCATTCCATTGGGCTGAATGCAGATCCTTTGTAATTCATCAGGAATAGAAGTCCTAATAATGCCAAGGCCCATTCTGTCATATAAATTTCTATTTCCTGTGAAATCTAGACAACTTTTTTGCAAGCGATCATCTCGTATGTTTTGTGCAAGGTACCCCAGAGCAAACAAGAGCAAATCATACAGCTCTGGTCCCCTTGGGCATCTATTCATGCTATTTCCTCTAGATGTTTTTTGTCACTAGTTTAGATTAGGTACTCTTGTTCTGTCTTTCTTTCAGTTATATAATCACTGTCATGACTTCTTAAGGACTGAACATGATCGAAATTCTGCAGTCACAGATTGTCACTGACTAGTCTTTCCTCTCCTTCCTGTTTTGTCTAATCAAGAGCGGAGGCAGTTTGTTATTTCCTCGTATTCTACAACAATTTCAACTGTTTTCAACAAGAATAAAAAGCATGGAGTGTTTTCGAGAAACTATTTGCTCACTGTTTTGGCAAATTATTAAAAATGGAATTTACCTCCTAGATGAATGACATATATTTCTATATCTATTAATGGATCTTTAACCCTTGTTTTGCAGGGTGTCAAGCAAGAAGTAATCGTAGATCTTTTTGAACAGTGCCGTTCTTACAAGCAGCAAGTGGTGCAACTTGTGAACACAACTTCGTATGAGCCACTTTCTTGTTTCTAAAATTTCTAGTTTATATTATAGTATGAGCTTCTTTGACATGTGTAGATAGTAACTTTGTATCCAGGTATTTGTTTTCACACAACTCTGTGCCTTAAATGACTTGGAGTTAAGATTTGCTAATCACGCTCTTTGGATGAGGAGCATAAGTTTTTGAAATGTGTACTATTATGATTTATATTTGAAGATCTGAAAATCATAATATGCTAACATATTTATACAGAGATGAAGAGCTTCTTGGTCAAGGTCTAGCATTGAATGATGACCTCGAGCGTGTGCTTGCTAAGCATGATGCAATCGCTTCTGGAATATCTGTTCCACCGGATAAGAAAAAAGCTTCTGCACCTCTCGTTGATGTTGATCACGAAGAAGATGAAACAGAAGATGCTGTTGAACAGCTTGCTCGCAGGTAGGGTACATGGATTTAAAATTACACGCAGAAATGTTATTTATTTCAAGTAGCTTGAGTCATCCTAGTTGCTTTGATTTGTAGGTCCTCTTCAAAAGCTCATGTTAGTGCAAAAGGCCAGCCTGCTGGTCAGAAATTGTTGCTTCTTCCACCACCAGGCCTGCAGATCAATGCTTCAACTTCGCGGGTTGATACTAGTATAGATCTTCTGAGCGGTGATGAGTACAAGTCACCAACTGCTGAGGCTTCTCCAGCAGTTATTCCAGCAAGTGGGCAAAACATGCATAGTTCACAATCAACATTTACTCAGCAGGCTACCACTTCAAATTCATTTGATTCACAATCGAGTCCTGAAGGCATCTTAGCACTACAGCCATATTCATCGCCGCTCCAAATGCAACAACAGACCTATTTGCATCCAAATGGAAATATCCCAGGTCAGGTGCTACCCTCAGCTCAACAGGGACAGTTTCAATCTCAAGGGGCATTTGCAAATCAGGCCACTTCTGCTTCGCATTGGGCAAATCCACCTGGGCAATCCCTTAGTCCACAGCAGCAAGCTCTTGTATATGGCTCAGAACTGCCCAACATGTATGCACAGGATCAGAGAAGCCCCAACAGTCTTCCACCTGCTCCTTGGGATATCCAAGATACAGAGAATGTCCCACAGATAGAAAACAGATGGCAGGGACCTGTGTTGTATCAAAATAGTACTCCACCAGGACCACAATTCTATCATCATCAACAAATTTTGGCAGCCAGTCAGTATAAGCCAGGCTATTCTGTAGTTTCTCAGGATGAATTAATAAGAGGCACACACAACCTTTCACTTTACGATGCAAGGTACAACACCCCATATCAAATGACTATGTCTCCAACTCAAATGAATTCCTCTCCATATCAAATGAATTCCTCTCCATATCAAATGGCTTCCCCTTATTCACAACAACCTTCAGTGCCTATTAAGCCAGTTAAGGCTGAAGATAGGCTTTTCTCAGATTTGGTTGACCTGGCCAAATCCAAAAATAAAGCGACATCTGGTAATGTAGGAAGTTTGTAATATAATGAATTTCGTGTGTGGGTTTTCAGCCATACATCTTGTAGATTGGTTCATATGATATTTTCTGTACAAGCATCGGTTTAGTGAAGGTGCTGTACAGTTTTATTTTTTTACTTATAATTTTGTTTGCGCATCATTGAGATGTCTTGTAATATGAAAAATTCCTTCATTTGTGTTAATTAATCGAAGGCTTCCACCTGCGATTTAATTAGAAAATTAATTTTTGTGGGATTTTAACGGTGTTGTCATCTCAAGATGATCTTCATGACCAGTCATTACTCTTAATGAAAAATTTCCTCACAAATTTTTGTTAATAGGAGACCCGCTTAGCACCTTAGTTTGTTTTTAATATGAAAAATTCGTTCATTTGTTTGAGCAACATGGTTATTAATTCTGGCTGTAAAAGATCTCATTTATTGGATACATGCACTTCACCACGGCAGGTTTTTAGTTCATCCTTGTACTCTAATCTTCAACAACTTGATTTTCAAATTACTCTATGATTTTGCAAGATTTATTTAGGGAAGAATATGCAGTTGGCTGATTTCTTATAAGACTCTGAGCAGAGTATTAATTGATTTGCACTTTACACATCAGGCTTTTTTATGGGTTCAGATGCTAGAATCTTCTAGAGATTAATTACAATATTGTTTCGTGCTCGATTTTCTGCACTCGAAGGATACAATTAATTTGATAAGAGACTGACTTCGTCCTGAGCTGAATACAAAATTGTTTTTCCAGGTGATTTGGTCTACTCAATTTCATTCTTTATGGTTCTGACTTGTGTTTTTGCTACTAGTATTATGGATATTCATCACACTGCATGTATTGCCTTCTAAACAAATAAAAATCACTATCCATGTAATGGATAGTAGTATGATTCATAACCAAGTTTCGTTCTCTCAAGAAGTGAGGTAGCTCCCTCGAAATGTTGGTAAAAAAATCTGTGCAGAAACTCCAGAAGAGGTTTGCAAATAGTAAGAAATTAATATCAATCATTACAGTTCCATGTTTTGGTGGTGCAAAACTCTTGCTACCATAATGCATTGATGTTGATATTATTAAAAAATGCTGTTTTAACAACCACTTCCTCTGCATTAGATGTGTAGAACATAAAAAAAAGTTTGCGTTTGGATGAATAATATAAATTTGCTGAAAAGAGCAGCCATTAGGATCACGTAGAATAGTTTATTATTTCAATCTCCCATATATTTTCCATTTTCTTTGCTACAACTTAGATTTGCATAATATTGTTTTTTAGTGACATAGCTGGCTGACCCTATTGGGCTATTTACCATCACCTGTCAAAGTTCCTATGAAAAAATCAGAGTTGCAATAAAATAAAATGGGAACCATTTACCATGTCGAGCACCATGTGTGTGCAAACAAGCAAATGGGCAGCGGCATAGAAACTGTCATTCTGAATCTTTGTTCCAACATAGATTGCAAGTAGTAAGTTAATATTAGTTCTTTAAGGGCTGTAAATTTTCTGAATCTTCTACGCGGCTGAATAAAATCGAAATTCCAGAATAGATTTTTAAAAAAACATGTCTTGTACTGTTTTTAGAGATAGATAATAAAACCCCAAATTCTTTATATGTGATCAAATAGCTTTGAATTTATTTTAGTGTGAAAACTACAATAAATAAAACAAATTTATTGTAATTTAATTGTTTGAGAGTGTTGTCACTGAAAAGCATGCACCCGAGATCACCAAGTTTGGCAAACTTGGCTATCTCAACAGTGACATGTGAGCAAGGTGTGGAAACTTGGCTCCTTGGGACAAACCTATGGAGAAAGCCAACTTATTTCACCAACTACCTAATGCTACCACTATTCTAACTACTAATCTATTGATTGGACAAAGAAAGAGGGAGGAAAGCATGTAACAAACAAAAGTGGTGATGCACCAACTAGAAAGGGATCACTCTCCTTGAGACAATAGCAACATGAAAACACAATGTAAAAAGGGCAGATCAGAGCCACAATCAACCCTGCATCATATCATAATTATACATTTTGCAACAGTGACATAAATAGAACCTTGCAAGTATAACCCACACACAATATAGAAACTTACTAGTGTAACCCACACACAATATTAAATGATAGCGCAAAGAGGCAAGATGCCAAGAATAGAAGCTAAAGGGTAGTAGATAGCCACAATTAACACCATATTAATGTGTAGGAGTATGCACAGTCTATTGCAACCATTAAGAAGGCATTGAGTGCATTGCTCAAGTCCAAACTAGAGGTCTGCAACTTAGAATGTTTGGAAACCCAAAAGTACAGAGTAACCTTGCATTCAGGTAGAGTAACCTTGCATTTAGGAGAGGACCATTTACAATTTTACAATAAAACTTAGCCAACTATATAGAAGAGGAGAGGAGAGAGAGAGACGCGAATCAAAAGATGCTCTAAAATATCTCCTTTTCACACATTTATCTTTTCCACATAGCTTCTAAGGCCTGCAAGGTTGTTCAAACTAAAAAAATTCGCCCAAGAGCACTTCTCAACATATTCCAAGAGATCTTCAAAGGTGTGATAATTACACCAAGCCATGTATCATGACTTGAGAGGTATTTAGCCATAAACCCTACTAAAACCCTCATGGAAAGCTAACTGATTTGATTCATGCTTGAGAGATGCCTCCACTTGCAAAGAGTGAGGAGATATTTGCTTGAGAATGATCTTTGAGAAGACAACAATTCAATCCCACGAGATCAACGAGTAAAGTGAAGATTAGGCTGCCACCTATTTAAAAAGGTCATGATTTCACCTTTTAGACCTCTGTGACAGGTCATCTCATCTTTAACAACTTGTTCAAGTCTTTTAAATGCATTTTGTTCAGTCGATAAGGTATATTCAGCTCGAGACACCTTTTGAAGATGACTAGAGTGACCTAAAAGCATCAACAAAGAATTTGGGCGCCATCGAACTGAGAAAACCAGCTAGAAACCGCTTCAAACTTCTGTCATGGAGTTCTCCTTGGTCCCTTCACCATCTTGACCAAAAATATGCTTAACATGTAGCTCTCCTCAAGAGCTTGTTTCTATTGATACCATGTGTAGGTGAAATGGATCCCCGAGTAAAAAGATATGAGCCAAAAGCTAGACTCAAGCCGTGCTGCCATGATGATGCCCCCGAGCTCATATTTGCATTAAGATAAGCCGTCAAATTTAGGCTAGTGGCAAGCTCTGCCAACAAATATTTGGCTTCATGGATTATCACCACTTGTAGCTCATCGGTGTCTCGTCCTTGCTCGAGCGAGTGGTTGTTAAGCTATGGTAAGTCTGTGGAAGTCGAGAGTGTTGATTATTGCCACGTGTCTTTGTTGCAGTTGTCATGCATTTGTGGCTTGCTTTATGCTGAACTTTAACACAAGAGCTTGAGGATTTTGGCAGTGCAGAGCAACGATGCTTGCGACTTGGCAGTTAGTACTTGGCAGGCAGCGATGAAGTCACCAAAGACCATATGGAGCGGTTAACTTATGAGTAGTTTGAGCGAAGTGGGCAAAGCCAATGAATATCACATGGATACCTGGGATAGCTATTGCCGATCGGTGCCATGTAAGTCCGTCATGCATAAGCCTCTAACAAACCCTCTGAGCTCATCGATTGATTCCATGTGGCATCAATAGGTGTTCTGCAATGTTTTAAGACTTGTGGAAGAGTGTAGAGGTTGCGAAATAGGGGAACATTGATAGGCGACACTTGTTGCTTATCGGTTTTTTCCATTTAAATTTTGAAAGCGGCTAAGGGTGCCATGTATCCCTTTTATGCTCAATAAAATTTGACTTATATCCTCAATATAAAACAAAGGACTTGAACGTTTTTGCCCGTCATGAAGCCAAAAAGCCATGAAAATGAGTAAGTCCTTTAAGATTTGGCATGTGCAGTCTTAGAGCTGCTTTTATGCAAGCCACTTATACAAATTTAAACACAAGGGTGTCCCTAAAACTACCTGCTTAACTCCTTAGAAAGCCTCCAAGTCTTTGCAAACAAAATCATTTGTCCAAAAATAAGCAAGGGTGCTTATTTTGACAACAATGAGAAAATAAAATGATGTATATACAAAAGGAGAATTCCAACAATGGCATGTTATGTAACAATAGATTATTTGTTTTAACATGATCTCATATGATTTGTACATAGGTGACTACAATAAGGGGAAATGCTTGCTTGCAAAGGGGCTTTACAGACTGCACAACCTTGGTATGATTTGGAGAGCATTGTTTAGATTTTTTTATTTAGGTGACTTGTCAGGGCTTAATGATATTTACATAAGTCCTTGCGGAATGGGGACGAATTGTTTACATTGCCTAAAAACATATATAATTGCTTTGTGTCTTTGATTTCATTTGGGAAAATTATAAATGAAGTTGAGCATATGGGCAGAGGCTCGATTGTTCCTTTATGACTTTCCATACCTAAAAAAGTGATATCTTTGAAATGTTTCAATTTTTGAATCAGATAGTATAATCCCATTCTTATAAACAAGTTTATAGAACACTGGGAGTTGTGTCTCATGTTCCCTAGGACTTAACATACACAAGGATATCATCAATATATACGACAATGAAATCATAAAAAGCCCTAAAATGTAATCCATCCATTATTAGAAGTAACTTGAAGCATTGCATAAACTAGAAAGCATGACGAGCCATTGGCATTGGCCTTGAGGGGTTGAGAAAGCTATTTTTTGAACACGGGCTGGATTAGTCAACTAATAAAAATCTACTTTGACAGTCAAATTTTGAATAAGTCTTACTATAAGAAATCCTCTGAATCAATAGGGACTAATGGGGAATAGGGTACTTGGATGGAATTTTTATTTTTAAAAGTGTAGCACAATATAGAATCATACTCTTTTGCTCCCTTTTTGCTTAGAATGTTTGTTTACCATGAATTTAGGGCATGCTTATGCAAATTTAGATGGCTCAATGAATTTCATGTCCAACAATGTCTTGATTTCTACATGCAAATTTAGATGGCTCAATGAGCTTCATGTCCAACAATGTCTTGATTTCTGCTATCATTTGTTGCGGATCCTTAAAAGGAATGGATATTGGCTTCTCATAAGCATATAGTCTCGGTACTGTATTTATTTGGTATGTCTATAAGGACTTGGATTGGAATTGCATGATATTCATGCTAAAACACTCCTCTTGGATGGTAAAGATTATGTGGATCTCACAGATGTCGTCCCTATGAGTCTCATAGGCTTCAAAGCATATTTTGTTATGCTCGTATTACGCTTGTTTATAAAATTGTCTCACTATAGCCTTGCTTTCAAGGAAGACTTAGATGGCTAGGTAATCCTCTTGGAAATAAAAACCATTTGTTTGGAAAAATACTCTTGAAAAGACTGAGATTAGTGGCATAAAAGGACACTTTACACTAAATTGTTATGCATATGTTTTGTCTAACATTGTGCTCATCCAAAGAAATAAAAAACTTTTGACCAAGAATAATATCTTCAACAAAAGTTGGGATATTGGTAATTTTTTTTAAGTGTATGACTTGGTGAAAGTACTGTTGGGGCTCAAAATTGCACTCATCCCAGATTAAGATGAACTGGGGCTTTGAGGCAACATGAGACTGTCTCCAGGTTGTGGGACTTGTGCTTTGAGATAGGCCTCCAAAGAAGGCTGACTTCCTCTACCTATTTCCACTACTAAAACTACTCCTAGGAAGGGAAATGAAAATACCTATCACTACTCCATGATTCCAAGGGACCAGGGTGAGAATAAGATGCATGAAAAGGAAACCTAAGCTAAGGGGAGGTGATAGCACCAGAAATAGGGAGATGAACGACTCTCATCTTGAGCAAAAATGAGAGGAAAATGTGCACACAGGGAGAGTAGATACAACCGTGCCACAGTCATAAAACAACATTCACACATTCATTTTTATGGAGCACAACATAAAATAGGATATTGCAAGGTACATGAAATAATGCACATCAAATAAACAACGCAAAGGGAAAGGAAAGAAGATGTAATAGAAATGTGAAGCTAAGGGAAGATAGATAGCCACAAAATAAAGATTTCATTGCTTCCAAAGAGATGCACAGTCGATTGTAATGTTGCAAGAGGTGGGTATCCACATACAGTGAACCAAATCTGAGGCATGTAACTCAAAATAAAAAATAAGGCAACACTCTAAATGATGCACTCATGCAAACTAAGAGGAGTCCAACCTTTTACAACGAGCATTTCCTCATGAATTTATAGAAGAATGGGACACAAAGAAGGGGAGAAATAGAGGGAAACTCATATTCAAAACTCTAACCCACCAACAACAAGTAATAAATGTATGTAAATGCACCTGCATAGGCATTAACAGATCCACCTCTCCATGTGTATTTTTATCTTATGGAAGAAGGAGGGAGACCATGATCTTGATCAAAATCTGGGTGGTTAAGTTGACTAGATGTGTGCATTAATGGCTTGAGATGCGTTTACCTATTTTTTACCTACCAAATCCCACCAAAATATGATTTTGAATAGCCTGGAGTGTAGTCCCATGTCATTACAACTTTCCAATCAGAACCTAGACACATGGGAATCTGAGATCTGTAGTAGAAGTTATGAAAATCTTAAGATCTACAATGCATAAGTTGAACACACAAGACATGTGGCATGCTCTCGATCAGCTGAAGGATTTGGATGACTATTCTATTTGTTTTGTATTTTCTCCCACATGTCATGCGCTCCATTTGATGTGAGAATTTGGTGTGCAATTGGTATGTTCTGATAGGTTGCATGTGTTGTACTACTTCATCTGATAAGTTCAACGTGGCACCCCATTGACTGGCATAGAAGATTACACTTGGCATGTGTGTACAAGAGAAAGAGGCACGAAAGGGGAGAATTCAAAGGTTTGTGAGTGTGTGTAAAAAGGTTGCTTGAGGAGATGGGAAGAAAGGTGCATATTTCTCAAGGTATATAGGAATGCAAGCGTGCGTGAGACACTTGATCAAATGAACGTGTACTGCATCAAGAAGGAAGAGGCACCCAGATAAGGAACACTAAACGCATAGGAAAGGCAAGTGCAAAGGTATGATGCAGAAATAAAGAGATGTGGAAGGAGAACAAGTGTGATGCGAGGAGGTATTGCATAGAACTTAGGGAAGAAGGGGCATACATGTGTAGGGAGAGCATGTGAAGAAATTAGCCAAAACATGGAAGCAAGCACCAAAGATGCACGTGGAGAGGGTGCGTAAAATTTTTGGGCTTAAAGCGTGTGCACAAGAGAGTGTGCACAGAGGGAAAATGGAAGGAGATAGAAGAATAAGGAAGAGTGGTGGAAGTGCATAAAAGAAAGCATGGGAGAGGGAAAAGGTCACAAGGAATAAATAGGGAAGGGAACGCACGTAAGAAATGTGCAGCAAAAAACTACAGTCATGCACAAGGTCATAAAGTACTAAGACCAAGTAGCAACCTTGCAATCAATAAAACATGTAGCTCAAATGCCAGAGTGGATTTGTAAGTTTCCTAAATAGACTAGGGTGGTTATTTTGGACAATAGTTTGGAAACCATTTTAGGGTCATCTACCTATTATATGAAAGAGAAAAGTTAGCCTTAAAAGTCATCCATTACACATGGATTCGAACCCGAAAAACATGAATTTTCTCGAATTCGGCATGCGCGAGACCTTGATCCAGAAATACCCCTGAAGTCATCTTGAAAACATTGTTTGTACTTTGAATGAATCTGGTTACAAAGCATATTGCCTCTAAGTAGATTTGTGGCTTTAGATGAATCACATCAGTTTTCTATAATTTATGAGTCACAAGGACCGGTCTATCTGGAAGCATCAATAATTTCTGCATGTAAGAGCGCATGGGAGGAAGGAACTATGTACAAACAGAAAATTTGCAACATAGTGCACCTTGGACATGAATTGAAAAAAGCATACTAATATGTACATTTCTGCAGAAGCACTTAATGGAAATGTTTGAAGACCAAATTCTCCATCTGACTTGGATTTCAATAGCACAATCCTCCAGTGTAAGATTGAAGATAAGCTCACTGATATTTATCCAGTCCTTACAAGAAGTGATGATGTATGGGCCACTCCAAAGTGCATAAAATGTTGAACGACGCCCAGGTTTAGCTCTATCAGCATCCCATTTTAAGGACCAGATCACCCATCCTTGGAGTAATCCATGATGGCCTGAGTGTTGGTGCATAAGCAATTTATTGCTTGATCTTGTTGAAGCTTTCTTTTCCTTCTATTGTCCATTTGAAGGTTGTTTCTTTTTTGAGCATGAGGGTGATGGGCCTGACCAAACCTGTAAAATTAGGAATGAACCGTCCTAACAAAGTTGATCTTACCTAGGAATGATTATAAGGCCTTATTGTGCACTGAAAAATTCAGATAGAGAGGATGGATGAAATGCATGTTCAGGATCAATAGCAATTCCATCCTTCAAGACTACATGGCCCAAAATCTTACCTTGCACAATAGAAAAGTTACACTTCTTGGGGTTAAGAGACACCTCAAACTCTGTACATCTCTCAAATACTTTTTCCAAATTTATCATGTGAACTACACTTTCCTTTGAGAAGATAGTTATGTCATCCAAGTAAACTAGAATGATCTTGTTAATATATCATTTTAAGTAAATGTCCATGGCTCTCTGGAATGTTGTGTCTGCATTTGAAAAACCAAAAGGCATTTTTTGATATGCATATACTCCCCATTTTGTTCTAAATTTTGTTTTGAATTGATCCTCTTCCTTGACCATGATTTGATTGAAGTTTGAGTACCCATCTAGCATGGAAACTTTTTGTGTGTCATCCATTATCTGCAAAATCTTCTCCATGTAAGGCAAAGGATATTAATCCTTCCAAGATGCCTTATTCAAATCTCTAAAATCTACGCAGAGTTTGATTTCACCATTATTTTTGAGAACTGGAAAAATATTCACCACCCAAGTAGATTACTTGATAGGAAATATGATATTTGGCTCAATTATTTTAGATAACTCTCTCCTCATAAGGGGTTCTATCTTAGGATTGACAGGTCTTTGATTTTGTCTGATGGGCTTGATACTATGATCAAGGTCAATGGAGTGTTGAGCAACACTTGGATCAAAACCTTTGATATCTTCATACTCCCATGAGAAGATGTCACTATATTTCTAACATAGAGAGATGAAGGTTTGTTTTTCATCTTGTGCACATTCTTTGCCAAGCAATAACTCTTTTCCACACACAATAGTGATTGACATGTAGTCTTCTTGCGTTGCACACATGTACTTCTCTTCACCATTGAACTCATCATCAGGGCTGAATATGTGCTCTAAGGTGACCAACCCTTTAGGTAATTTATTTGTCTTGAGTTGAATCACTTGGTCACCACAGTTGTCATGCAAGTCAACTTGTATGTTTGAAGAAAACTCAGTTCATTCTGAATGAACTAGACAATTTGCGTGTTATTATCAAACACTTGCCAAATGGTCTCATTGTCTAGAATAGATGGCCTGTCCACCATATTGATGTGCTATGCATTGCCTTGGAAAAAATCCTTAGCAGGTGCAAATTGTGAACCAAGGGCTGCCATCTGATCCGTTTCTTTGTTTAGTTTTCTTGGTATCACCTATAGATTAAGAGCTTCAAAGCTCTCCAAGAGGTCCCAAACTCTATGTTTATAAGCTTTCAAAAGCTTATTATTTGTTGCACACTTGTTTATGACTTGGTGGATGACCAACTCAGTGTCTCCAAAAATATGCAATGCCTTAATTTGCCTCTTTTCAGCAATAAGAAGACCATGCACCAACGCTTCATATTTTGCTACATTGTTAGAGCATGCAAATTGCAACATGTGCGTGAAGAAGAATTTCACATTTTTGGGAGGAGAGATGAGAACAACACTTGCGCTTGCGTAATTTATGCTTCTGGAACTGTCAAAGTACATTTTCCATAGTCCATAATTTTCATCATTATGCTTGCGCACGATGGGCAACATGGCTTCTTCTTCAAGGATGCAATAAGTTCCAAGACCAGTTTCAATAGTTGTATCATAAGGATCAAATTCATAACGCTCTTTTTCCCATTCAGTTAGTAATAAATCAGTTATGGATGGAAGGAGGAATGGGTTGCTCTGCAGAAACCGAGTCTTGTTCTTGGCCTTCTTGGATTAGGCAATTAACTTGGCGAGGGGATGAGCCACACGACTCAACATGATAGGAAAATATATGTTAAGCTTGTATGGTAAACCAGGTACCATACCTTGTTCTTAATAACATATGAGACCAATCAAAAGACAAGTAGCCACCCACCTTAGTAGTGAAATATCTTAATAGTTAAATGAAAAAAAATGAGGTAGGTCAATGATTGGCACATCTTGAGTTATGGTTAGGCTTGGACATGCATGGAGGGTTCATTTAAGATCCTTGATAACTTCTAGAGTAGTGACATTTGATCCATCAAGTTGTAGGACTCCTTTGGACATGGGGCTATACTTACGACCCAAATCATACAAATTTTTCTTTGGCATGATATAAGTGTACTAGAGAGTTTTTATTTTCAAATTTATTTTAATAAAACGAAATAAAAAAACAAACTGACCTCAAAAGATGACGAGGTTTACCGATACCCGCGATGACTGATGCTGATAATGATGGTTGATTCGATGTACAAGGATCCAAGCGTGTGCACAAATTCTTCTTTCCAACGAGATAAGCTACCTGTGATGCACAAACACTTAGAAAAAGATAAGATTAGATAGATATATGGTATATTTCTTGGCAAAGGCCAGGCCTCAGTAGTCAATGGACTTCCTTGCAAGGATGTCAATTTGTGTTCAAGAAATCAATCTGATAGTGATAAGATAAAATTATAATACAGATGATATAACCAACAATGCAAAGGAAAAGGGACTGACCCGGTCCACGGCTATATGATGGTTTGATGGTGATACCGGATCCAAAGGGAGCTTAGGGATCACAAAATGGCTCAAAGGAGCTTGATACATATAGTTGTGTACTCACAAAGGTGAGCAAGATGATAGATTTGATTTAGATACTTGATAGAGTGCTAAATATGGCTCAAAGGAGCTTGATATGACTGGACCGAAACTTGGAAGGCCTTGCGGTAATAAATGATGGGATTTAGATGTCTAAAAATCAAGCTTAGGGGTCAAACGACCTTTTAGACAAGAATCGTTAGTGATTTTGGTGGATCGTCAATAATCCTGGTGGATCATCAATGATCCTGTCAACAAGCTTGGGAATCATCATTGATTATGGGAATCATCATCGATTTTGGGAATCGTCAGCGATCATGGTGAATCTTTAGCGATCACTGTGAAAATGTACATGCCGACAATGGATGGAGATAGAGCTCAAAAGGGATGCTAAGAAGGTTGATTTAGGCCTAGATATGATGCATAAACACAATTATTAACTGAATGAAGATACATACCTTGTATATGTTGATAAATGATGACAAGAGGATGATTTTACATGAGAAAGGAGGATTGTAGATGCAATAATATCATTGAGTCTATTCCAGGATGTTTGAAAGCCCGAAGAAGAGATTATTGATGCCTTGAATGTTTCTATGATGATTTCTGACTCTGTGATAGGGCTATGATACAAAGAAACTGTAATGTGAGGCCTCAAAGAGCAAGCAACGTGGACTGGACTTAAGAAACCTAGAGCTAACATTGAATGGAGGCCTGAAATTCGTTTATATATGATCGCTAACAACTAGGGAGAATCACTAGTGATTCGTTAGGATCGGCAGCGATCCGGGTTTTACGGGGAACAGGTTGAAACTACTTCCCAAATCAAGATTTTTGTTTGTTTTAACAAAGGGTGTGTGTTGGAAAGAGGTTATGTGGGTTAGGGAGGTTATTAAATGGTTAAGACACTGTTGATTTTGTTTGGTTTATTTGATTTTGGTTTCTAAGTGGTTTGAGTGGTTTAGGAGAGGATAAAATAATATTTTACAGTTGTAGAATGATATTTACGGGGAGTAAATATGATGGGGGAGAATTAAGACTAAGCATAAGGATTTAATAGATGATATGATAGTGATGTGATAATGAAGGGGTGCTAGCAGATGTAGATATGGGAATTAGAGGTGCTAATTTTAGGTGTCTACATTTGTCCCTTTTTGTTGAGTGGTTTTAGACAAGCCGCGATACAAAAACGAGATGTGATAGATAAGTATGTGTCATACCACGCTAGTCCACCTTGGATGAATGAATAATTGTCTGAATGTATGTGATATTGTGTTGGTTATCATACTTAGCTTGATGAATTCATAGCAATAATAATTATGTCTGTTGTTTTAATCATGTTGATCTCATTATCTATAAAGTTAATAATAATGGCTTGTTTTATTTTGTTGGACTGCTTCATGGATCATCATTACATTTACGTACTGAACTTACTACTGAAACAATGTGCAATCGTTTAATTTTATTTTCCTTATAATTTTAATTGTGGTGAAGACTAGGTCCACCCTTAATGAATACAATGGTCATTGACCATGGTTGGAAGCAATGACATTTACAATAATGGGGTCATAGACCCAAGTTTTTGATTAACTTTGGTCTAAGCCATTAAATGGCCTTTTGAACCATTATTAATTGGTTCCAGGAAATAACAATGAATATTGTAATAACGATAATGATATATTCATATACATATGTATATACATGTATACATACACACACACACACACATACATACATACATACATACATACATACATATATGTTATGGCCTTCTATTTTAATTTAAATAATGACCTTTATAAGGTTGAGGCCATAGTAATAAAGTCAATGCTATGGTTGGGTGGGTCGGCGGCTCGACTAAGCCCCACCCGAGCTTGTAGTGAGCAACCCATCTTAAACGCCACCCGAGCCATGTTTAAAACTTGGCATTGTCATCGACCAACGTGCCAACAAAGTGAATTTCAGGGATGTTAAGTGGAAACGGTCCTTGACTATTGGATGGCGGATAACCACCCAGCCGTAGGGTGGAGATTTGGTGGCAAGAAAGAGGTTTTTCCAAAGTTGGCAGTTGACAGTTAACTGGAAGATAGAGATGAAGTTAGGAGGGACATGGTAATGGTATCATTAATGGAATTTAATTTTTTCTCTGTAGCCCTCGGGAGAAGCATGAAGCTTCTTGAGGAAGCTACCACCCAAACATTAGTGTTATTTTTGGGATCATTGTTATGGTTAGTTATTTTTCTCGCCATGCAAGCTCTGCATGTAATTTTTTCATGGCTATTATCATGCAAGCTTGTTTTTGAATCTGCATGTATTTTGATCCAGCTATGAGATTTTGGGGGGAGTATTAAAGATTGAGGCAATAAATTTATTGGATATTTTGGGTCGATTCAAAGATATACTCTTTCTGGTTTTATTGTGAGTAACTGGAAGATTTTTAGAAGAGTCGAGCTCGGTCCACTATGAGGAAGGTGATAAGGAGAACCTCCACAGATATCTCCAGGCATGGAATCGTTCACATGCTCATATTTATCATTTATAATGTTTAAATATTTTATTGGTTACATGGTAAAATTGATATTTTGTGATACTGTTTATTAATGGTGAATGATAATGGATTTTTGGTTTTTGGTTTCACTAAGTTGAATATCTAAGTGTGAATGCATACGTGAATCGAATGTACTAGGTTGCATATCTCCTTCTCTGTGAATGTTCTTAACTGGGAGTGGATGGGTTTTATTCAGGCCATTTTGATAGTTTGGCCTTGAATATTGTGGTTATGTTATTTTGGGTGAGGATTCTTTACTTGCGTATTATATTAAATGTATAAAACCTTGACTGTGTATGATTTAGAGTGGACGAGTTATTATTCGGCTGTTTGTTAGCCTGGCCAAGGATTAAGTGAATATTTTTTTAGTCACTATATGCGTACTCGACTTGAACTAGTTATGGTTCTCACGAGTTTGGGTATTTGGAATATATATATATATATATATATATATATATATATATATATATATATATATATATATATATATATATATATATATATATATAAGTATCTACTCAATCCATTTGCCACAATCAATTCTAGTAATACCAAAACCACATAAGCCCATACTTATGTCACTGCAGAGTTATATTCTGTCCGTTCTAATAACATTACTTACTATTAAATAAAAAAAAATCCAAGATGGAATAATAATTTTACCACCATATACCTCCAAGTTATATACAATAATAACTTATAAGAATGAAGGAAAATATACTCCATAACTCATCATACAACCTTGTATAAAATTTAATACAACACATCAAATTGAGTTACTTCCTATTACATTCAGTTGTAATAAGATCCAATTTCAAGTAAGGTCTCAACCGAAACTTGGTCACACTTAAATATATAAGTCCAAAATTTCTTATCCTTTCATTACAACTGGTATAACCAAGCGTTCATTATGATATAAGTCATACTTGGCTATATCATCTATCTGCCACTTCGACATATCTTACTCATCACTCATAAATCCTAGTTTAATCAAAGAAAACAATCGACTTGGTTACCCAAGCATAATGAGCCATCAAAAAGTTCATTTAGGAACTCTTAACAAATATTGACTCACAATGAGTACAAATAGTCTTTTTACCTATCCTCAAGCAAGAAGTCTGCATTTTTTTTAGAAGACCGAGAAAACTTGTTTACCTTAAATCTTACGAAGTGACTAGTATCAAAGTTACTTTATAAGCTATAGACTTTTCCATCAACACCTTTATATTCAAATATTAAGAGTCAACAGACTAAAATATGATATATTTCTATATCTTGGAGTTGAAATAGTAACTAAGTACGTCAAATATTTAATAGAAAACTGAACAATCATTCAAACAAATGCTATTTTATCCGATACAAGTTTGAAATTGGATATTTTTAATCCATACCACTAGGAAGAGTTAGGATTCAAAATTGTTGACCAATTTTTCATTGAGTGCAGAAAATCCATATTTTATTTATTTTAGTATTGAAGAATATTAATCTCATGGATCCCTTCACAATTTCCTCTGTATCCTGCTAGGGGTACATGTTCCTTTCCTTTGCTGTCTACCCTTGTAGCATGCTTCATCATTCAAGGCTTGTTCATCTTCTTTAAAGGGAATTTTTTGGCATAATGTACATTACCACACAAGAAACATCCTCCAGTAGGTCCCGATTGACTGCATTTAACCTTGCTATTTGCAGCAGTATTATGCTTTTTCTTGCAGGTTATCACATCAAGTTTTTTTACAAATTTATTTTTGGAAGAACACATTTTCTTGCTATCCTTTTTCCACCGAATTTTCTTAGCATTCTGAGATGAAGAAGAATTATTTTAATAATCCTTTTCATTTTTATGAGTGGGAATGCCTAACATATTTGGTTTTAGCCCACTGGATTTTCCAACTATCGTCTTATCGGAAAAAGGTCCAAGTTTATCCAATGTTTTCCCCAATTTTGGGTTTATTTCATCTTTGGATGGGTAAGTCCAAAACTTGCCACCATTAGCCAGTTCATCATTAAAAAAACTCCCTTGTTACTTATTAGTAACAATCTCAAGTTTTCTTTTATCCAACTTATCATTTTCACCCATCACCAGCTGCTCCAAGGCATCTATATGGTTCCGGGTATATTGAAGGATTGTTAGAATTTTGTCCAATGTTTGCACCGTGGAAACTGCAGCAAAATATGACCTGGTTATTTCTTCTTAGTGCATCCTTCTCATATCCATTTTATTCTGAAAACAAAATAAAGGTTTTAATTAGTGTAAGGACCCAATAAGTCCAAGAGTTGCAACCTTCAGCTCTGATACCAAGATGTAACATCCACTTTTTTTCACTTCATAACTAGGATTTTTTTTTAATTTTATTTTATGCAGATGATTTAAATACCCATATATTTAAATCTACATAAATCTTAATGCAATTCCATTCTGATAACTGTCATGAACCATGTGCAGATGTATGAGAGATTTACTGAACCTATTCATTCTCCCTCTATTCTCTGTACGAGCTCATACATAAAATGGATCCTTGGGTTCTCCTTTATCAGAATATGATAAATATATAAGTGAAAAATTCTAAGTGTCTACCTGGGTTCCACCTATGAAATCCACAGGAATCTCGCAGCTTAGTCCTATCTAAGTGTCTACCTGGGTTCCACCTATGAAATCCACAGGAATCTCGCAGCTTAGATCATAGTGAAATCTCGACAGTGTAATCAACAAATTACACCACTTTGCGCAAAGTTTTTGAGTCATGTATGCCATGCTCAATTCCATGACGACACACTCATCATTAGGAAATTATCGTTTCACCTTAATCACTTATTTAGTTATATGGATGCATAACGTAAATGCTGTAAACAACTACAATTCTTGAACAAGGTACAAATTTAGTTTAACCTACATGAAGACGTACCTCAAAATTATCCTATGATGCCTAGGCCTTACGCCACCTTCTCCACGAATGGGTCGTACCTAAGGTCCAGGCTAAAGGTTTATCCAAGGACCTTTAATCTTCAAAAACTTAAATTAGCTTTCAAGATCTCATGCCCAAGTTAACCATAAATGAAAAACGATACTATCCAGATCTATGATCGGTATTACAGTTTAAATACTGTCTTGGCTTAATAAATTGAGCCCATGTTTCTGTATTTTACATTCTAGGGATATGTACTTGCATAAGGCTAAGTATTAAGGTATGATTCATGCCTTTTGTCGAGTACCATAGACTATCTATGTCAGTACACAATTTAAGCATTACCATAGACTATCTATGTCAGTACACAATTTAAGCATTATCACCTAACTTTTCTTAGTTGCAGCTTAATCCAGAGTGTTCATTTGTTTTAATATGTCCATCAAGTAAGTTATATTTGGAGTATCTGAGAAGTTATATTGGAGGCACTACTTTCCCATTCATCCTCTCCTGTTATAGCCTTTTACATAAGGTCTCTTAATCTCTTTTATTATGTTTGTAAACTAATCCTCCTTAGAGTTAATAACAATATTGACTGACTAGGGTTAGGGTTTAGGTACTGTGTTCTTTCCAACTTAGTAAGCATGTTTGCATTTTACTTCCATTATAACCAGATATCATAATTATATGCTCATAATGATACATTATGGGACAACCCCAATAAAAATTCGTCATCATCTCCTAGGACAATTATCACATTCTGCAATTCCTGAGACCAAACTTATTATATCCTCATGTCAACTTCCTTGGTGACCATAGTCATATGACAATGTACATCAGCTATAGGACTAACACCCTCTTCCTATAATTTGACGTAAATCTACACACTTTTATGGTTGTTTTAAACTTATCTTTATGCAAGTGTGGACCCTAATCCTTCAGAGAGGTATCAACGTACCTTGGTAATTGATTAGCTAGCCTTGTATTCTCTTTCACTTGAATACTTAATAGACATAGATGGTCTACTTGACAACACACTTGACCATAAAAGATTAAAATATTGTTTGTGTGAACAATAGTCAACTTTATATAGTTGACTATACCATTTTGGATATAACTTATATATTATTGTTTCGTCAACATGGTTCACATTATCCATGAAGTCCTTTTTACTTCGTTTGTAATTTATATTTCCCAAATTCCAATCATTCTACTTGTTCCATTACTATTTCCTTACTGTTAGGTCATGAAGCCTATTTTCATGTGTGAAAGTGTTGAAGACTGTACACTAAGAGTATTGTACACTGTAACAATATATTGGGAAACATGATTTTCTCATATGGGTGGGATTTTGACCCATAGGTTTATGGGACGGTTTTTTCCCATGGTTTTGATACCCACGGTTTTGTAAAACTGCTTAAGCAGTTGTCTATTTATATGGTTTTATGCATATGATAGAGATATAATGAAACCATTGCAGATGTGTTTTGAATTTGGCTGTGAATTCTATAGAGTTTTTTGAGCATAGCTCCAAACGGATCTGGGTATTGTATTGAGAAAGCGGTGGCTTGTAATAAAATCTGAGCAAGTGATTCTTTGTGGACGTAGCCCAAATTGGGGTGAACCACGTTAAATAGTGTCTCTTTGTGTTGTGTTATTTTATTCTACACTTTTATTTGAGATCTGTAATATTTTCTGCATATTAGTTTCTATTGTTGCGATTATGTGAGGGATTATTCCACATATTTTATCCCTCATTTCCTAACAATTGGTATCAGAGCTTGGTTTGGTTTGCTGAAGTGTTGAATCGCAGGGAAAGTTTTATCTTGAGTGGGAGCTATGGCAGATGATGGAAGATCTAGGGTTGATAAATTCAACGGGTAGAATTTCAGTCTTTGGAAGATGCAGATGGAAGATTACCTTTATCAGAAGGATCTTTATACTCCGTTGTCTAAGAAGGTGAACAAACCCTTGAGCATGACAAATGTGGAATGGGATTTGCTAGATAGGAAGGCACTTGGGACAATCTGGTTGTGTCTTGCATCTTTGGTATTATTTAATGTTTCAAAGGAAAAGACTACAAAAGAAATGATGGATGCATTAGGGAAGTTGTATGAAAAACCCTCTGCCTCTAATAAGATATTTTTAATGAAAAAGTTGTTTAATATGAAGATGTATGAGAATGGTTCAGTAGCAGATCATCTAAATGATTTTAATATGGTTATAAATATGCTAGCTTTGGTTACAATAGAATTTGATGAAGAAGTTAGGGCTTTATTAGTTCTGTGCTCTTTACCTAAGAGTTGGAATAATCTGGTAATGGCGGTAAACAACTCAGTTCCAGCTAACTCAAAGTTGAAGTTTGAGGATGTTGTAGGGGTGATTCTAAGTGAGGAAATGTGAAGAAAAAGCTTTGGTGAATCTTCTACTTCAGGGAATGCTTTGACAGTGGAAACTAGAGGGAGACAGAAGAATAGAGGAAATCGTGGAAAATCAAAGGATCGGGCAAGGTCAAAATCCAAAATCAAGATAGTATGCTAGCACTGTGGAAAGTATAGGCATGTAAAGAAGGACTGTTGGGAGCTTCGGTACAAGAAGAAACAACAGGAAGAAAAGGAGAAAAATGTGGCAATGGGTAATGTATGTTAGGATGCTTTGATTCTTTCTTTGGACAATATTACTGAATCTTGGGTTTTAGATTCGGGGGATTATTTCCATGCTTCTCCACATAGGCATTATTTTTTTGATTATGTTCAAGGAGATTTTGGGTGTGTTTTTCTTGGTGATGATGAGCCTTGTAACATAGTTTTAAAAGGTTCTGTTTAGGATAAGATGTAGAATGAAAATACTTGGCTATTGAAGGATGTCAGACATGTGCCTACATTAAGATTAATTTGATATTGGCAGGGTAGTTGGGAAGTGTGGTTGTACTGTGATATTTACAGCAGACTCTTGGAAGGTTACCAAGGGTGCTCTTGTGTTGGCAAGAGGTAAGAAGGTTGGAACCTTGTATTTAACTACTTTTAGCACTAATTTTTGTAATCTTGTGGCTTCAGAAGTAGATACAACATTGTGGCACTATAGGCTCAGTCATATGAGCCATAAGGGCATGGAAATCATAAAGAAGGATTTTCCTAGATATACAGAAACAAGTTTGGAGTTCTATGAGGACTACATACATGGGAAACAAAAGCGAGTAAGGTTTCTCAAGGTTGGACATACAAAGATAGAGAGTAAGTTAGAGCTGGTGCATTCTGATGTGTGAGGGCCAGCTCAGGTATCATCTCTTGGGGCTTCAAGTTATTATGTTACTTTTATTGATGATGTAACAAGGAAAGTTTGGGTTTATTGTATTAGAAACAAATCTGATGTATTTGAAATGGAAAGCCTTGGTAGAGAATGAAACAGGTCTTAAGCTAAAATATCTTAGGTCAGATAATGGAGGGGAGTATTACATAAATGAATTTGATGATTACTGTTGTAAGAATGGAATCCGTAGGTAAAAGATGGTTCCAGGAACTTTGCAACATAATGGGGTATCAGAAAGGATGAACAGAACAATAATGGAACATGCTAGGAGCATGAGGATACATGCAGGACTGCCTCTTTCTTTGTGGGCATAAGCGGTGAGCACAAATGTGTACTTGATAAACAGAGGACCCTCAAGTGCCTTGGATAGAGGCATACCTGAGGAGGCTTGATATGGTAAGAAAGTTGATTATTCATTTCTTAGAGTCTTTGGATGTGAGGTGTTTGTTCATATAGACAAGGATGATAGGACCAAGCTAGAGGCTAAGTCAGAATAATGTACTTTCATTGGTTATGGTGGTGAAGACTTTGGATATAAATGTTGGAGTATTAAGGACAAGAAAATTATTCGATCTAGGGATGTGGTCTTTAATGAGAAAGTCATGTATAAGCAGCAGTTGCAGGAAAATAGGGAAGAATATAAGAAAGAATATGCAGTGGTAGAGGATCTTCTGGATGGAAAAGTGACACATGAATTAGTTCAGGAACCTCCTCAACAGGAACTCAAAACTCCTATATTGAGGAGGTCTTCAAGGGTAAGAAGAGAACCTGAACATTTTTATCCTTCTCTTTATTATTTATTACTCACTGATAGTGGAGAGCCAGAGAGTTTTGATGAAGTAATGTAGGTAGATGTCAGGAAGAAGTGGGATCAAGCCATGGACGAGGAGCATCAGGCTCTCATGGAGAACCAAACATGGGATTTGGTGAAGCTACCCGAAGGAAAAAGAGCATTACAGAACAAGTGGGTGTTCAGAGTCAAAGAGGAAGGAGGAAAGAAAAGATACAAGGCCCGGTTGGTGGTCAAGGGGTTTGCACAGAAAAAAAGTATAGATTTTGATGAGATTTTTTCTCTTGTAATAAAAATGAATTCTATTAGAACTGTTTTAGGAATAGTTGTAGCAGAAGACTTGCACTTAGAACAATTTGATGTAAAGACTACATTTCTCCATGGTGATTTGGAGGAGGAACTATATATGCAGCAACTAGAGGGCTATGAGGTCAAAGGTAAAGAGGAGATGGTGTGCAAACTGAAGAAGAGCTTGTATGGCTTGAAACAAGCTCCACGTCAATGGTATAAGAAATTTGATAGCTTCATGATGGAGCAAGGTTATATTAGATGTCATTCTGACCATTGTGTGTATACAAAGAAATTTGAGGATGGTAGTTATATTATCCTATGTCTATATGTGGATGACATGTTGGTTGCAGGTAAACACATGCAGGAAATAAAAGTACTCAAGAAGTAGCTAAGTGAATCCTTTGCTATGAAGGATTTGGGGGTAGCCAAAAAAATCCTTGGTATGAGGATATCTCAGGATAGGAAGGAATGGAAGCTGACTTTATCTCAGGAAGAGTACATTAAGAAAGTCTTGGAAAGGTTTAATATGCAGGATGCTAAACCAGTTGGGACTCCTTTGGCAGGCCATTTCAAGTTATCAAAGGAGCAGTGTCCCAAGACAGAGTAGGAGAGAAACCAAATGTCCAAGGTACCTTACTCATCAGCAGTTGGTAGTTTGATGTATGCCATGGTGTGTACCAGGCCTGATATTACCCATACAGTGGGAGCGGTGAGTAGATTTATGAGTGATCCAGGTAGACATCACTGGCAGGCAGTAAAGTGGATCCTTCGGTATTTGAGAGGGACCATGGGGAAAATTTTGTACTACAGTGGTTCAGACACCACTTTGTGTGGTTATGTAGATTTAGATATGGCTGGAGATGTAGACAGCAGGAGGAGCACGACAGGTTATGTTTACACTGTAGGTGGGACAGCAGTGAGCTAGATTTCACGACTACAGAAGTTGGTGGCTTTGTCAACCACAGAGGCTGAGTATGTTGCTGCCACAGAGGCAAGCAAATAAATGATTTGGTTACAACAATTACTTGAGGAGTTGGGTCATAAGTAGGAGGAAGGAAAGCTACATAGTGATAGTCAGAGTGTTATACACCTAGCTAAGAACTCTACTTTCCACTATAGGACAAAGCATATACAGTTAAGGTACCATTTCATCAGGACAACTTTGGAGGAAGAGAAGTTGAAGCTGGAGAAGATCCATACCAGTTAGAATCCTGCAAACATGATGACCAAGGTGGTCACAAGGGAAAAAATGAAGTTGTGTCCAACTTTGGTTGGTCTTCGCGAAAACTAGTGAAGGGTTGAGAAACTTGCTCAGAGGAAAACTAGTCTCCAAGTGGGAGATTGTTAGGTTGTGGAGCCTGTTTTCATGTGTGAAAGTGTTGAAGATTGTACACTAAGAGTACTGTACACTTTTCATGTATCCTCACTGGGGTTTAGGGTCGGGCCTGGGGCGGCAACCCTCGGTAGCAGGGGTTCAGGGGCGCAGCCCCCAAATTTTTTGTTTTGGGCCTTAAAACGTGCCCGATATATCAGGAAACGTGATTTTCTCATATGGGCGGGATTTTGACCCATAGCTTTATGGGACAATTTTTGCCCATGGTTTTGATACCCACGGTTTTGTAAAACTGCTTAAGCAGTTTTCTATTAATATGGTTTTATGCATATGATAGAGATATAATGAAAACATTGCAAATGTGTTTTGAATTCAGGTGTGAATTATGTAGAGTTTGTTGAGCATAGCTCCAAATGGATCTGGGTATTGTATTGAGAGAGTGGTGGCTTGTAATAAAATCTGAGCAAGTGATTCTTTGTGGACGTAGCCCAAATTGGTTGAACCACGTTAAATACTGTCTCTTTGTGTTGTGTTATTTTATTCTGCACTTTTATTTGAGATCTGTAATAATTTCTGAATATTAGTTTCTACTGTTGCGATTCTATGAGAGATTATTCTACATATTTTATCCCTTATTTCCTAACACTTACATGGCATCACATCTTAGTCAAAAATATGAGTAGGTCTCTGCCATTATTGACAATGGTTACCTTTAAGATCTTAATTTATTTAATTTGGATTATATTACACGACCTTTCAAGAAATTAGATATAATCCATCACTTAAGAGTATTATACTGTTATATGCTTGTATGCGTGAGAAGATTAGTTATGTTAATAAACAAAAAACTATCTAAGTAGTTCCATGATCTAACGAAACCTATCATAAACATCAAGATGAGTGCTAAACAAGATAACTTATACAATAATGAATTAAACTAGAACATTATCATTTTATCTCTAACTACTCTATGATTACTTAAAACATAAATTGAACCTAGTTAAACCTATGAGCAATCAAATTAGATTTGTTGTTTGCTTCAATGGAGGTGAAGAGGTCTCTCTAAAATAGCTACAAGACCAAGTTAGATACCATCCTACTAACCTACTATGAAGTTATGGATTGAAGATGGAGGAGATTCAACAATGGAGGATAGCCAAGATCAAATGCCTATTAGCTTGGCTAATGCAAATGAGATCTAATGCCAATATCTCCAAATATGAGATATTTTTTGTTATGAAAACAAGGTGTAAGGTTGAGAGAGAGGGGTGACCCTTCTATTTATAGTTTTCCAAATGAGAGGATGTTGAAATTTGGGTGCATGTGGGACTAAAGATCAAAAAGCACTTTTAGATTAGGTTAGGATAAACATGCTTTAGGCTTAGTTAAGCTAGGTTTAGGCTAGTTAACTAGGGTTTAGGCTAGTTAAACTTGATTAGCAAGTGATTAGAGACTCATTGAGAGTTGGGAGGGTTCTAGATAACCAATTGTGGCTGATAGATAGCCTACGAAGCCAATAGAAGTGGTCTAGAGAGAATTAGGGAGGTTTTAAATGGTTGAAAGGAGGAATGTTTAGCTAATAAGACATATTTTGGCCAAATAATCTGATTATAGGAGGAATACGACTGGGAAGGTGTCATGAATGGGAATATGAGAATGGAGCGAAGAAGGGTTGATTAACAAAGTGTCGTCAATTAGTTGAATTGGAGGAAATGCTAAGTGTAAGCATACTTCAGTTGTCTACATTTGCCCCTCTTTGAGGTGACGTAAGCAGCGTCACTTCAAAGAAAGTAGACAAGCATAAACAAGTAGAAAGTTTTTTGAAGGGATAGAATAAAAATGAGTAGAATGGAGGATGCCCCTTCGATTGTCGATGGGGTGATAGAAGAACTTAATTAGCGATTGAAAAGATGACATAAAGAGAACATAAGAAATAATAGTGTGAAGAAGAAAGGGGATATAGAAGAAAAATGAGTATGAGGAAGAGGGAATGAGCTAACATCCATCCAGTGCCTTTTAAACAAATTTATTTTTCAACATATTGCTAATGATAGTAATCATCGGTCCTTATTAAAAAGAATGAACAAAAGTGTAGTATGACATGAAAATCCATATACGAATAAATGTCCATTGCTAAAAACACCAACTCCATGCAACATACAAAATGAAATGTAATACGAGGAAGTAAAATATTCATAACTCCATGAAACATACAAAATGCAATGCAATATAAGAAAGTAAACAAGCTAAACTAACATATAAACAAGATGCAATGTTTTTATTATCAAGCTTCAGTTCTGACCAGTGTGAATCAACGACAATGGTTAATGACAGTGCCCCAAGCGAGGATACATGCGAGGGGAATAATGGAGGACACTTGGATTTGATGAAAAATTAATGTGCACTATGAAACAGTACCGGGCAACTCGTTGTGCCCCAAAGTATAGATGAAGTAAGAAGCCTAGCTTTTGTTGATGGAGGTATGTTGGCTAGATTTTCTGCATAGCTGAAAACCTAGGCAGTCATAAGATAAATCTCCCTCATTTACCGATGAGAATCCAATTTAAGATTTGTCAATTAAATATGCTAGTATTTATTTAGGGGTATTACTTTAACCATGCATCTCATGAACCATAACTGTATAGTTTTGCAGCAAGTAAGTAGCTGTTAAAGAAAGGAAATATCTAATGAAGAAGAAAATAATAAAAACGTAGGAAAGAAAGAGGGGGGATGTGTAACCCAATCAATAGATTACAGAGTTGATTGCATGCACATAGATAGAACCGATAAAAATTAACAAACAAAATTATAAGCAAAGGCAACTTTCAGATCTAGATCTAGAATAACACAAAGTTTATAAATAGATCTAAGACAGAAAGTTAGAAACAAAATGCACTGCTGACACAAAGTTCTCTAAAAATATGCTCCTTTTTATTCCTCTGCTTCAAATAGCTATCAAGCGTTTCAGCACAAAGTCTGGAACACAAGAATGTTGCTTACAAATTTTGATCCTTTAATCCGTAGGTTCTTCCTCTACTTATAACATGTAGAGGGGAAATTACAAATAGGAAGCCTTTAGTGAACTGACACATGTGGAAGTTGTAAAGGAAACAATTGACAATATCCCTCCTATAATTCCTCTTTGCATGACATGCATGATTTGCAACTGAAAATAGAACCTTCTATTTTGCATGTTTGCCACCTATTTCCAAGTAGTTGACTTCTTCAAGTAATGGATTTTAAACCAATCACTTAAGTTTTATAATTTAATTGATCTCTCAATTACTTTGTCGAAGGAAATAAGAGAAAGAAGAAGATAGAGGAAAGCTGCAGTCTTGTTCTTTTTTCATATTCTGCATGTAGTTGATTCTTTTGCCCTTGATTCTCACCAAAATGGATCTGGAAGTAGCTGGATCTGGAAGCGGTTGGATCTGGAATTTTACTTATGGGTGTTGCCTTTGCCTTTGAATTGTCTTCCCCTTTATCCTTGAAGATTTTGTAGTTCTTCTCCAGTACATGCATCAGTGCAATGTTTACCGTAAATAACTCATATTTTTTTATTTTTAATTGCATAGGAGCAATTAAAAATTCTAGAAAACACTCCGGGTGAATGCAACTTCAATGAAGGCTTCAACTGAAAGATTGGGAGAACATGCACAAGATCCTGGAAGGAATTTTCCACGTATTGACTTCTACACGGGCTGCGTTAGAAACAAAAGGATGAATTTTTGCTGGAAGCTTTTGAAATTATGAGATCTGGATCTGTGTCTCTGATGTCAGCAAATCTGGAAGTAATACATGATTCCGCTGAGCTTTCTCATTCATCCCGCTTTGCCATGGCTGGAGCAATCTTTGTCTGAGCAATTCTTTTTCTTTTTATTCAACCAGAATTCTTTACAATTGGTGCAGATCTGGGAATTTATTCAGATTCAAAAGATATATTCAATGTATTGGACATTGATTTAAGCTTCCTTTCAATTATATAAGCACCTGTAATGAATCACTGCAATTAATTCAGAAAAAGATAGAATCCGAAGCATGAACACTTGATTTTTATCATAAAAATTTGTATATAAAGTTCGCTGCCCTAAAATTTGAGGCTTTGCTTGCATGTAAAGCAAGCATAAATATTTGTAACTTCACCTAGGCACCTGTAATACTATGCAAACAATTAATCAGACTTAAATCAAGCTCCTTCAAACCTAGGTGCCAAACTTTGAAGCTTTCCGGAAGTGAAAACACCTTTTTTTGAGCAAAATTCCTCCTTTGGGTGCCAAAACTTTCCAGGTTGCACTCCTTTGCTAAAAGAATTAATTAATCCATCATTATGGCAGCCCTTGCTTATATAACCTTCAACATTCTATTTTTAATAATTGCGCCTCCTATTCATGGCAATTAATTAATAAACAATGATGTTTATTAACCCAAATTGGGCACCTATTTTTGAATGTTGCTAGCTGCCATTAAATAAATAAATTTAATTTATTTTTAGCATGCTACCTTTAGTTCACTTTGACTTGTCTTCATGCATTGACTTTCCTTCTATTTATGGCACCAAAATTGGGTGAATAAACATTAATAAATATTATTAAATGCATTTTTATTCACCCAAGGTGGGTCACACTTTTTGACAAGGGTGAATTCTAAAAATAAGAAGTCAACTTCTGATGGGAATTTTCACCCTGCATTGCAGCTCTAAAAATCCCTTCTTCCACTTAAGTGATTTGACTTTCATAATGGGATTTTTTTATCCTACCAGGCAGGTAAGAAATTCCAGCCAGTGCTTTAAGTGATTTTTCTTTTATAATGGGAATTTTTACCCTGCAAGGCAGGTAAGAAATTCCCGCCTGTCTGCCACTGCCAAAATTCCCACTGGCAGCTTAAAGTCTTCCTTCAAAAAAAGTGCGACTTGTATGAAAGATAACTCTTTTCCAAAAGTGTGACTTGCATTGTGACTTCTACCTTTAAAATTGCGTGAGAATTCATCACTTAGGGTAGCGTGGAAATTGGACGTGGAAGGCAGCCTTGAAAATTGTGATTGGCATAAAAACAACATTTCTTTCATTTTTTGGATTTTTGGTGAAGAAAACACGAGGGAATAAAATTTGCCAATTTTGGAAAGGTTCCGGGAAGATGTAGCAGCAAAAACTTGCATGTGCCGTAACTTTCATCCTGTGGATCCGTTTTAGGTGTCGTTTTCTCTAAAAGTGCATATCTTCTCGAGCTCTATGCATTGATGGCAATATTTTTCTTATTTTCATAAAATCCATTTATTCCAAAAAAATGTGACTTTCCTAGGAGAGGGTTTTTGTGCATGACTTCGTCTTTTTTGACCAGAAGCTTGCTTTTTGAGGCTGATTCCTTCTGGCATGGCAGACGTAGATGATCTCCAGATACTCCAAGCAAGAAAACAGACTGTACTGGTGAAGGAATTGACCTAAGGGAATTTCACAGAGAAAAATACGAGAAAAATAAAAAAACGCAAAACGTTGCCAGAAATCACAGACAAAGCCTAGGATCCATTCCTGGTGAAAACCCTACTGGTATATGTGAATATTGATATGCAAAATTTCAATAGGGCTAAATCGAAGCACAATTTACTTCAAACGGGGCTTTAAATAATTAAATATAATTTTCCGGTAGACAAATCTTGGTGAAAGGATAAAACGAGTTTTGACATCTGGGTATTTGTCGAAATTGGCTCATGTGATTCACTGGGAATATCTTAACGCAATATAGACATCTTCTGGCAATAAAAACACAAAACGACCTGTTATTTTAAAAGTACAATTTTTTTTAACATGGGGTAGTCTCAGATTTCAGAGTGAAATCTGGGGACACCAAGGTAGATCAAGATGATCCGTGAGTCACACACATGAACAAGTGAGAACCAAAGAGTGACATTTTTTAGGATGATTTCCAATTTTTAGAAGTTTTCTAAAACATATTTGAATGTTTTTGTGATTTTTCTAACATATTTGAATGTTTTGGATGATTTTGAAAGTTTTCTAAAACTATGTAAAGGAAGATGAGGAAGCGTGGATGCCCCCAGCGATATATGGGATGTACAAGGGCATAAGGCCACATGCGTGCAAGAAAGGTGAAGATGCAAAAATTCCTCAATGCAATTAGGTGGGACTATTCAAAGGAAAACTCTTCACGTGTAGAAGCAGGACCCAAGGCAATTATGGATAAGTTCAACATGATGGTGAACATAAACCAATGAAGTGCTGGGAAGAAGCAAGGATGCCCCTAGCATAATTTGGCCTAAAAGCACATGATAAAAAGGAAGTGGAAGATTGTTTTTGTGAAAGGTGACAAAGGTGTCCAAAAACATGGAAAAAAAGTAATCTTATACACATGGATGTTCTGAATGAAGTAGAAGAACGATGTGAATGATATGAATGTAGCTTAGAAGCCTCGTGATGAAGAATTGATTAGCCAAAGGCACAAATCGTGAGACAAGATACAAACTAGAGTAAGAGTTTGAACAAGGTCCAAAAAAGACACTTGGTAACATACTAATCCTAACTACTCATAGAGATCCAGTGTGTGCACATGGAATTTAATTACCTCTTGAAGGGAAGATTTAATAGAAAACAAGTGAAGACACCCTAGCCAATGTGTATGAATGATTTATTTTGATAGGTGATAGGTGATTTGTGAAAGAAGGGTGGAAGGATAGCCATACATTGCTCTGTTGCCATCCAGGTGTCCATATCCTTGATGGTGATGCATTTGATTCTAATCACAACATTTCTCTACTGCCAGTCAGGCGTCCATAGCCCTGATAGAGATTATTGGAAATACCCCAAGAGAGAGTAATATATTAATTTACTTTTGCTTTGTAGCTTTTAGCTTTTGATTGATTGATTTTGTTTCTTTTTTCTTTCTGAAAAATTATTTCAGCTCTCTTGTTTGACAAGGGGTTAAGAACCACTGATGGCTTGATGGAAGGATATGGAAGTGATTGTGATGACAACATTGGCTAGTGTCAACAAATATGTCCAAAATTTCTTCGCAACAAGTTTATTAGATGTTGAATGTGATAGGATCTCTAAGAGGTCAGTCGTTCTTTAATTTACCAAGGTGATAAAAGACCAAGGTCAAATGGATACCATAGAGATAAATGTCACAAAATGCATGCGAAAATGCTAACCAAAATATCACCGAAGGGATGAAAATGGTAGGAAGACTTGCAGAAGAATGATAAGAAAGGGAAGAAAGAAACATCCATGTGTACGCAATACCTGATTGCAATGTTTGATATTTGTACCTTTGATTTTTGTTGTTTTCTCATGTTTTTGTATTTTTGAATTGTTTTTTATTTTTAGATTTTTGATATTTTTTGGAAAGGTGGGACCAACAAAGTCACTCTGCGTGATAAGATCCAACAATAATGTTTGTGACTTCCTTGATAAGGGAGACTAGGCATATTTGCTTATCAAGCATAATATTTTCTCCGATCTCAATGATCGAGGTGAGCTCGTACTCAACAAATGAATCTGATTTATCTTGAAACATGGATTTTATATGCGGGAGCTTGAGTTACCTATCCAAAGGTTTATGTAATTTACACCATACTTGATGGTTATGTTGATGTGCGTTCTTGAAGTGTGTTTGATTTTTAACCATAAGATTATTGGAAGTGTTGGGAACTTTGGAGCTTTTGCAAGTTTTTATCTAAGCTTGATAATGAACTTGTTTGGGTTTCTTATAAGCTAACGTGTGACTTGTTTGATTTCGAGAAGTGGGAGAAAGTGAATTTGGAACGTTTATGATTGATGATAGGAACAAGAGAAATGATGGTAGGATTTCCCCGAGTCATTGGCAGAGGGATGATGATGGAGAATAGATATGGTCCAAGAATTGAAGAGGATGGGCTACCAGGAGGTGAGCCACTAATAGAAGATGATGAAGGGCTACTAGGATATGGCCCTAAGATGGAAGAAATTGGGCTACAAAGACATGGCCTAAGAATGGAATAAGATAATGAGGGAATACTATAGGGTGACCCAAGCATAGAAGAAGATGACAAAGGGCTGTTATGGTGTTGCCCAAGTATAGACGAGGAGGGAATACTCAGAGGCATCCCATAGATAGAAGATGATGAAGGGCTACTAGGATGTGGCCCAAGAATAAAAGGTAATGGTATACCATGAGGTGACCCACAAGTATAAAATGGACTACCCAAGGGTGGTTCCAGGATAGAAGAAGGTGATGGGCTACTCAACAGTGACCCAAGGAGAGATTTTGATTGAGGAATGATGATAGATAATGAATGATTGGGTAACAAGAAGATAGGCCATGGCTTAATGCTAGACCCTGACATCTCATCATGCTTAGAAGAAGGTGAAGATAGAATAGAAGAAGAATCAAGTTCCATGACCTTATTATTTTCCTCTATGTTATGTCTAAAGGGATCAATTTCTTCTCCCCAATACGTAAGCGTATCGAGTTCTAGAAAGAATCCTTGTTTACAATCCTCTAGAGGTATATCTTCATGTACTTTGATCGTTTCTTCATTCTGGGATAAATCAATTAGTAGAGGTTATTTTTCTTTGGCCATAGAAGGTTGAATAGAAGAAACATGTTTGATAAGGGGGGAAGATTGATTGATAAAAGAAGATGACTCAAGAGAGAAAGTAGGATTGGTGGTAGGCATCTCATAAATGGACAATTTGGATCTGGACCTAGATTGCTTTTATAGAAGATGATGCAATGTAGGAGAGAAAATAGGATCACATAGCCATCCGTTAAGTTGTGACATAGGAGTCAAATTAGATGATTGAATAGAGGGAATCTAAGTCATGGAAATCTTCGACGGAGGAAGAGGTCATTGAGATGATTTATGAAGGAGGTCCTGCGAAGAAAGGGAGGACCATGACTCAAGAGCCAAATTAGATGTTTGATCGATGAAACTTGGAGTCACACGAGTCTTCAAAGGAGGAAGATGTCGTTGAGGTGATTTGGAATAAAGGTCTTGCGAAGGAAGGGAGGACTGTGATTCAATATTTGATCTAGGGGTATTTGAACAATAGTTGGGATCTAAGTTTTCAAAAGAAGAGTGGGAGTCCGAATGGTAGTTTGGATCTGAATCAAAAGAAGAAGAGTGAGGGGAACCTGAATAATAATTTGGATTAGAAGCATCCAAACCATACCACCAACTATGGGCTGAAGGTGGGGAACAGGGTGCCCAATTGGGCCCTCTAGCATGAAGAACCAACTGAGGTTTAGTTGTAATGGGAATCTTTTGATTCGAAATGCTAAACCTAGGTTCCATATTGTAGTAAGTGTGAGAGACCGCGTGATAGTAAGTCATTATTAGCGTCATTTTAAAAACAAATGTCTATCTCTAGATAGTTTGATGGAACTCCTTTAAAGGGAAGGAAGTGACATGTCAATTCAAGAAAACATGATGACATCCAACTAGACATTTTATAAGTATGGAGATGCGTGCATGAGTTTCCAAAGAAGGTATAAGGAAAATAGACATCGTGATGACATAATCTCAATGAGATCAAAAAGGATTGTCCTAGAAAACAACTTTTCTAGATGACTGATCACGAGGAACAATCATGCAAGTGTAAAACACAAGGTCAATCCATAAGGAAATACACCCTATGCAAATGCATGTGTAAAGTGATTGTTCAATGCAAAGATGATCAAAACAATGTCAATATTTATGTCAAACTCGAAATGAACAAGGCATAAATATTAACAAAGGTTAGATGTGACTCCCAATCAAAGGATACAATGATGCGTTCAACAACCAACAAGGACAAAATGTTAAAGGGTGAGGTTTACAAATGTAAGCCACGTAACCACACCAATTAGACACGTTAATCAAGCTTCACGAAGAAGTGAGATATTAGTACCAAAGTGGTATCAAAAAGACACAAACAAATTAAGTGACACTCTTCAATATTTTGGACAATGTTTGAAGTCAAACCAAGTCAAGGTATACTAAGGATGTGTTAAAATGTGTGCAATGTAACGCCACAAAGTGGATACTTATATCGTGTTTACGAGATAACACGTCACAAAAAGGGAGATCAAATGATGACTCAATCCAAACTATGATGATGATATTGAAATCAAGATCAAGTGGCCATCAAAGATATGAGGACAAATCCATGCACTTTAGATGTTTAACAACTCATCTACAAACATGGATGAGCGTAAATGGAAAAAAAAGTGGTGAAAACTATCTATGACAACACTCTCGAAATATGACTTCCCTTGTCCCAAATGGGAAACAAGAACACAAAGGTGTAGATCAAAAGATGGAAATAAACTAAGCGTTACTTGGGAAAAGTTTCACCTCATCTGAAGGTGAGAAAAAAACCAAGATAAGTAACACGTTGTAAAATTCGTGATGAGATACACTTAGATCTAACTTAAATGGATTTGTTACCGTGTTCGAAAAACAAGGCTTTGAATCCAAACAAGTTATCACTTCGTGATGGCCAAGACACGATAAAGGACTAGCAAAGTGGGCTCTAAGACATAATGGCCTCCTTAATAAATTCTCTCAACTAGGTGTTACAAAGCTGTCTTAAGCGAGCACGATTTACCCAAAAAGTCACAATGACTAAATTGGGAGTATCTCGGCTTTACTTTACCCCATTCAAGCACAGTGGGAAATAAATGCGTCCATGTGTACTCTCACTGAGGTTGCCATATGGACAACCAGTAACTCCAACTCACAAAGAAAACTAGTCAAGTGGGTAAGTGGAGAGCTTCCTGTTTCATCCACGAGGTTAGTTAGCGATAAATTACTTTAGGGTTCTTGGAACCACCCCCATTGTTGTAGCTTAAGGTGTTATGACAAAGGGGTTATGTTCCAGTTGAGTGGATATGGACGTACCCTTTTCTGAAACTTGCAATGTAAGGTGATGAAAGTGGTGTGTTTTTAATATTTTTAACTTAAATGTGGTTTCAATTAGCACACCATTTGGAAACCTATATGAAAATGCGTGTTAGTGAGTTTTGTGTTTTGTTTGGTTTTTACATATTTATTTGACAAGAACTTGGGCCCTGTAGACAACAAGTTTTAGTAATTTTCTAGAATTTCATATAAAGGAGATAAGATTTTGTTTTTGATTTCCTAGATTGTCCTAAGATGCAAGGAAAGAGCATACACAACAAGGTATCTCACTCAAATTTGCAATAAATGAAAAATTCTAAGTACAATGTGAAAAGGATTTCTTTTTAACCAACTTTGAAAGCTATTAAAACCATTTTGCAAGTATGAAGAAAGTGGTGAAACGTTTCTGATTCCCAAGATCACCTAGAAAGGTGCGAGAGAAGAGCATATGCATTTCAAACTTTTACAAATGAAGATGCAAATGTTTTTAAACAAGTTAGTACAAGATAAATTCATGAAGAGGAAAATTTTAAACCAATTTTAAAACCATGCAAAACTTAGAAATCCATGAAAATCATAAAATTCTAAAAATCTATTTTTAGCATTTTTTTAACAGTTTTAGTATTTTGCATTTTTGGAGGTCTCCGGGGCACTTTGGGAGTTTTTGTGATAGAAGTATTATAACAAAGGTATATTAATTTTAGAGCTTCCCTCACAAAGTATGATTTTTTCTCTTTCTAATGCCTATTCAAACTCTGAAAATGGGTTAACGAGTCAAAATATATGATCAAAACAAGGAGCACTAAAAATAAAATAAATGAATCCAGACTACACATAAACACCTGCGTGTCCAGAATGATGCATGCGCGCCCCAGCCAACGGGTACACACCCTAACCAACATAGATGTGTACAAGGTAAAAATACAAAGGGGGGATAACACCTATGTAGGATTTTATGATAGGTACGCTAGGGTTTCGATGCGTGTGCTCCCTCTTCGACGGGTATGCTTGCAGGCCAAAAACTGTCAGAAAACAGTATATCTAATTACGACAGTTTAAAGGAGACGCCAAAAGTTTGACGAGGATGCTAATGGTTCAACAGAGATGTTGAAAGTTCAATGGAGATTCTGATAGTTCAATGGAGATGCCGATAGTTCAACGAAGACACGGCCCAGGTAAAAAAAAGTGACATAGTTTTTACACAGTTAGCTGATAAAAGCTAGCACTTCCAGAGAGACAGGTACACTCCCTAACCAACACATATGCCCACGTTTCGATGGAGACATGGCCTCATATAAATATACTGTTAACTATGTAATATTCCTCGACAGGTGCACTCCCAACTCAACACCTGTGCTAGGGTTTCGAAGGAGACGCCCCCCATGCAAACACCCACGTGTACCCCCTAAAAAACTTACAAAAAACACAGAAATGGATTTTTTCGAAATCCAACAGGTTATTTGTTAGTGCAAGAAAATAATTTCTAACCTTAACCCACAAAATTACTATAAACAAAGATGATTTAGCCCCTTTAAGAAATGGAAACAAGCAAATAACAAGCTATTTTTTTCTAAAAAGATGAAAAATGGTCTAAAAAGCTTGACAGAGGCCTTCATTAATGGAGTAGGGACTTCTTGTCCCACCGGGCGTGCCAAATGTATGCATGAGAAGATTAGTTATGTTATAAACAACAAACTAGCTAAGTAATTCCATGATCTAACTAAACCTATCGTAAACATCAAGATGAGTGCTAAACAAGATAACTTCTACAATAATGAATTAAACTAAAACATTATCATTTTATCTCTAACTACTCTATGCTTACTTAAAACATAAATTGAACCTAGTTAAACCTATGAGAAATCAAATTAGATTTGTTGTTTGCTTCAATGGAGGTGAAGAGGTCTCTCTAAAATGGCTACAAGACCAAGTTAGATACCCTCCTACTAACCTACTATGAAGTTATGGATGCAAGATGGAGGAGATTCAACAATGGAGGATAGCCAAGATCATATGCCTATTAGCTTGGCTAATGCAAATGAGATCTAGTTAAACCTATGAGAAATCAAATTAGATTTGTTGTTTGCTTCAATGGAGGTGAAGAGGTCTCTCTAAAATGGGTACAAGACCAAGTTAGATACCCTTCTACTAACCTACCATGAAGTTATGGATGCAAGATGGAGGAGATTCAACAATGGAGGATAGCCAAGATCAAATTACTATTAGCTTGGCTAATGCAAATGAGAACTAATGCCAATATCTCCAAATATGAGATATTTTTTGTTATGAAAACAAGGTGTAAGGTTGAGAGGGAGGGGTGACCCTTCTATTTATAGTTTTCCAAATGAGAGGATGTTGAACTTTGGGTGCATGTGGGACTAAAGATCAAAAATCACTTTTAGATTAGGTTAGGATAAACATGCTTTAGGCTTAGGTAAGTTGATTTAGGCTAGTTAAACTTGATTAACAAGTGATTAGAGACTCATTGAGAGTTGGGAGGGTTCTAGATAACCAATTGTGACTGATAAAAAGCCTACGAAGCCAATAGAAGTGGTCTAGAGAGAACTAGGGAGGATCTAAATGGTTGAAAGGAGGAATGTTTGGCTAATAAGAAAGATTTTAGCCAAATAATCTAATTCTAGGAGGAATATGACCGAGAATGTGTTGTGAATGGGCATCCGAGAATTGAGCAAAGAAGGCTTGATTAACGAAGTGTCATCAATCGGTTGAATTGGAGGAAATGCTAAGTACAAGCATACTTCAGGTGTCTACACTACCTGCTGAAACTATTTTTATTTAATTTTTATCTTGTTAATAATTACCTCTAATCTTATTAATTTAATTCACACTAGTTAAAGTTAGAGTGCTGCAGGGTGTCCATACATGCTACCAATACATATTCATAGCCTTTCAGTCAACCTAATTGGTCAAATTATTAAGACCCCTATGGTGTGAAGTCACTTCACCGAATATACCGACATGTTTTAAGCAAATATCACTCAATTATATTATGATGATATGTAACAATGTTCCATGCATAATTACCTACGCTGTGATGCTAACCTAATTTAAATAGTACTTGAAATAATCTGAAATATTTCTTTATTTACCTCATTGTTAATGAGTAACATAATAGAATATTTTCTCAACATTTTAATTTGGTAACTAGTCCATAAGGGCTATATTTGCAACTTAAAGGTAGTGGTTAACATAACCAAAAATATTCCCAAGTATAAAATTTATTGTAACCCATAATACGAATGACTCTTGCATCCAAATGGTAATCATATAATCATATTTTATATTTATTCGAGTAGTTGATCTGTAAATATCTTCGATTGCATCTCAACAATTAAAGAATAAGATAAGAAGTCAAAAGGTCAAATCAAAATTGAACATAAATTGAAATACGCTTAATTGCCTCTAGATAAAACATATACCTTTTCCACACATCAGAAATTGTCTCTCTTTTTCATTGTCACACGACCAAAGTGAAGCTCATAAGTGAGTCAAAATATCTTAAGCTCAATGGGCATCATATTCACAGTAAGTATTGAATGAAAATTACGGTTTCAATACAATCCAATCGTTCAAGCATTTTAAGGAAAATACAAAATGCATCGTCTAGACTTCGTTTGCCACAAAGTTCCTTTTTCCCTGCACTGAAAAGTTGATGTACAAAATTACACATGGTCAGTCCAACATGACTGGCATGAATAGCCCTTTTCCTTGCTTAATGAATTATGCAATATAATATTTAATTTAAATGATATGCTGCAACATTATGATCATAATAACAATGCAATAATGCAAAGGATCAATCATCATATGTTTAGAATAATTTCTTTTCATCCATCTAAAAACTATTCGCTGTCATAGATTTTAAATGCCTCCATAAAAGGAATTCACAGGAATAGATCACATAACACCATAGGATTAAATCATTCATAGCATTTATTCCATTGTCAATAACATGGTAAATTACAAGTCTAAATCAATTACTGTCAATAGTTTCACTAGTATGAAACAAATAAGAGTGGAAAAATAAAACACTAGCTTATAAAATACAGAAATAGTATAATGACTTTCAGCCTCAATGAGACTAGAGATGAAGAAAGATAAAGAAGTAACATAAGACATCTCAACCTAGAACTGGAACTAATATCCACCAAATTAATTGAAATGAAATTGACGAGATCCGATTACCTCATGATATCGTTCGCCAATAAGGGAATATGACGTAATTAATATACGCTATAGACTTAATAAAATTGAGCCATGGTAGCAAAACTTCTAAAAACATGTAATTACACTATTACATCCTTGTATCCTTAAGGTAATCTTCCTGGTGTCCACAGGGACTGATCTCAACATGCTACTCACTGCAAGTAGCGAAAATTCACAAGAAATGGGTATTCAGAACAACAACCCTCAAAATGTTCTTCCTTCTTACTTCCCACTAGACATCTCTTACTAGAATAGGTCGATAATTATTTTAAGCAAATAATATACACTTCTTTTCAGGCACGACTGATATACTCTTATAAAAATAGTTTATTATTGCTCTTTAATCCTAGTTAAATATATTTACTAGGGAACCCTTATTGTTCCCAGATGTAAAAACCACTAACTCAGCGTATGACATTATACTGCCCAAATTCTCAAGTTAGACGTTAAGAAAGTAATTTTTATTTACCTTTAACTGAATCAAGAGCCTTCACAAATTCCTGTAACTTTCTTTCTTAAACCAAAACTCATCCCAGCTAACGTCGATACCCATCGACATCTTTAGGTAAATAAATTAGTATGAGCTTATTTAAATTTCGAGGAGGTCTCCTTAATCATATTTCAGTGACCTATACAATATAGCTGACAACATATATAGAATTTAAAGTTCACAAGTAAATCACTTGTAATCCAACATGCTAATCATATCACCTGATAGATCACAATGACATATATGCGGTATTGATCTTTAATGCACCCAGACTTGCTGGATAAAACTGATCGATTAGAAATGACCAATACAGAAAATTCCCTTATGGGTTTTTATTTAAGGTTGTCATTGGATTCTCTAGAATGTAAATGAACCCATGTTCCAAAAGGGAAATAAACCCAAAACTAAACATGGTTTTAACTTTACTAAGAAGTAAGTACTAACTCCATAATACTAAAAATTACAGTGCATCCTTTTTAAAGCCATTGAGGGTAAAGTTTCAGGATTACAAAATTCATATTATTTTGTTTCCACTGTTCAATAGCAACCCCAAAACCTCATTATTATCATAGAAATTTTTTTATAGCGACACAAATAAATTCATAAATCAAAATGTCTATGGCTATGTCCAGGTTTAAGACCAAGGACTAAGTGATTGAATCTTCAAGATTTCGACTCAGTGACTACATATTAGCTATAGATATTCCCAGTATTAATGTATATCTTCAAATCCTCGAAGGAAGAGTAATCTGAAACTGAACACGGTTTTAGCTATACTGAGAAGAAAGCATTAACTCCATAATACTAACAATTGCATTGCATACCACTTATGGTATTTTTTCTTAATCGTATAAACATTCAGACATCTAGGTAATACCTAGAGTTAATGAAGTAACAATCAAAATAGAGAATATTAGAACTCAGGTAAATGAGTTTACAGTTCCCAATAGTATAACAACACACAATTTTAATAGTAATAATCATGCAGTACAACAACCAAAATAACAGTTATTACTGCAGCTCTCTGAAATCTCAAACACAATCACTCATAATTTCACAAAAAATATCATACCGTACACAATAATAACCTTCCTCATGCATATTCAAACCAAAGGAAATGTTGTAGAAGATTATTTATTCAAGTATCAGATTGAATAAGATATTAAGAGGGGGAGAGAGTGATCCATGCCTGTTAAAAACTGAAATCCTTCCACCTCACAATCCCAAAAACTATTTTTTACCACCGAGACGTGATTACCAATGCTCCTTGCACAAAGCCAACAATGCACAGTTCCAAATAAAACTTATCTATATCACGTATCCTCTTTCTATACAAAATAATTGAGCCCCTTTTATCTTCCAAAATTTCCAATGAACTATCTTTCAAAAACTACATGCAAATTTGGTTCCAAAAGTGGAACTTTCGAAAGGAGAAGAGTTTGCAGTTGCAACTTGAAAGAACACATTAAAATGAATCAATAGCATGTCTGATAGCTTCTCCAAGAAGCTTCACCACTTCCAAAGATTATCTCCACATTTAAGTGCATTAAATATATTCAATGCTATTTAATATCCAACCAGCCATCACCGTCGGCCTCTAACTTCTCCTCCACAAAAGGCGGGATTCACACATTTAGAAAACTTTATTTATTTTTCCAAATTTAACTACTTGCATGGATAGAAATATAACTAACCATTCACATGGCGAACACCTTCATTGAAATCGTGGTTTGTGCTTAACTAAGTCTGGTAGTAAAAATAATAAATTGCATTAATTTACTTGGTGGGTCTTCAATGTAGTTATTCGGCTTATTAATCCTTAAGCCTCGTGCATGGCATATATAGTTGATAATGATACCCACAAATATTTGATTTCATTATCAAAATGCAGGTAATATTAATCAAAACAACTATCTCATAGCCTCTCAATTATTTTAATAATTGAATGCCTCTATATAGCTTAAAATGTTATTCAATTAAGTACATAAACTTATAGAGGTTTATCATAACATAATTTGCATGGAGGATATTTGGATAGGTCAAAGGTGATAATTACAACAACTTCATAACCAAGCCCACCGTTAAATTATTCAAACATTTATCCCATACTACTAGATGTAAGAATTGATTGAACTTGTCGTAGTGGTCGTGTAAGAAACCAAACTCAATATACAATTTAGTACCATATCATTATTTCCTCATAATGAATAAAGTATAGAAGTGGTGTATAAGTTCAACCATATTTTTACAACTTTAACTCACCCAGAAAACAAAAGTAAAATAATAATAATATCCATGGAGGTATGGATGCCAGTTATGCATCCCACAATGAAGGTTCATCTCCTCTATCCAGAAGATATTTCACAACACACAACATGAAAACATAGCCATCCAAGATGATTAATAAAATCATCATCTACAGAAACAATGTAGCACGCCAACACACAAAATGAATTACAACCTTAATTAGTTTGCAGCTATGTGACAACAAGAGCCATTGTGATGTCACACATACAATTATGCATGCTTATGCATACCCTTTCAGCTATGTGTACGTGTCCACAGTGGTACAGAAGTCAACGTAGCGGTACCAACTACCATGCTAGTCACTAATTATTTTAATGCTTCAATTAATTTTATAACAAAAGAGAATGAGGGATTGAGGGGTGTGACATTCTTCCCCTCTTATTGAATCACCGTCTCAATTATTTTTATCTAATAATCACAATCAAATCATTTAAACAAAGAATTATACTCTTCTTCTAAGGAGAATAGTCACCATTTTCCTCAAAATCTTAAAAATTTTCAAATCAAAAAATTTATTCCATCGGCTGTAGCAGCCTTTTGCTAGTAGAAATCTTCCCATAGGAAAATACAAGGAAATATTTTTCATTACAGAGATTCATACTATACAATATTATATAATGAATACAAAAGAAAATTCAAAAACAAGTTTTTTTATAAGGCTGAAAAAAGCAAGGAAAAGTTGTCTCCTTTCTATTTTCCCAAGTATTATAAGGCTGGGTTGTTTTGTTACTTGTTTTTCCCAAATATTTTCCAATATAATTACTATTTTCATAGAGTTTCTCCCAGCAGATTCCTTTTTAAAGCTAGTTTTTTCAAACACAAATGGTTTTGTTCCTTTCTTAACCACATAGATAAAGAAAAATAGATCCTTCACACATAAATTAGACCTCTAGGTTACTAGTTTATGTTTCATTTGTTTGAGTAATGCCATTACTCAATGGTTTATCATTACAAACCTAACAATTTAGAAACCTTAAAATCATACAGATGATGATTATAATAAATATTATCCAATCATTCTATAATGTAATAACTCAGCTGTACATATTCCAACCGAATCACTGATTACAAGTAATAAGTAGAATAAGACGTACAAGTATTCAGCCTTAGTTTTCCCAATATCTACTAGTATCAAGGTGGCTGAGTAGAATGTTTTTCATAAGTATCTACTCAATCCATTTGCCACAATCAATTCTAGTAATACCAAAACCATATAAGCCCATACTTATGTCACTGCAGAGTTATATTCTGTCCGTTCTAATAACATTACTTACTATTAAATCAAAAAAATTCCAAGATGGAATAATAAATTTACCACCATATACCTCCAAGTTATATACAATAATAACTTATAAGAATGAAGGAAAAATATACTCCATAACTCATCATACAACCTTGTATAAAATTTAATACAACACATCAAATTGAGTTACTTCCTATTACATTCAGTTGTAATAAGATCCAATTTCAAGTAAGGTCTCAACCGAAACTTGGTCACACTTAAATATATAAGTCCAGAATTTCTTATCCTTTCATTACAACTGGTATAACTAAGCATTCATTATGATATAAGTCATACTTGGCTATATCATCTATCTGCCACTTCGACATATCTTACTCATCACTCATAAATCCTAGTTTAATCAAAGAAAACAGTAGACTTGGTTACCCAAGCATAATGAGCCATTAAAAAGTTCATTTAGGAACTCTTAACAAATATTGACTCACAATGAGTACAAATAGTCTTTTTACCTACCCTCAAGCAAGAAGTCTGCATTTTTTTTAGAAGACCGAGAAAACTTGTTTACCTTAAATCTTACGAAGTGACTAGTATGAAAGTTACTTTATAAGCTATAGAATTTTCCATCAACACCTTTATATTCAAATATTAAGAGTCAACAGACTAAAATATGATATATTTCTATATCTTGGAGTTGAAATAGTAGCTAAGTACGTCAAATATCAGAAAATTGAACAATCATTTAGACAAATGCTATTTTATCCGATACAAGTTTGAAATTGGATATTTTTAATCCATACCACTAGGAAGAGTTAGGCTTCAAAATTGTTGACCAATTTTTCATTGAGTGCAGAAAATCCATATTTTATTTATTTTAGTATTGAAGAATATTAATCTCATGGATCCCTTCACAATTTCCTCTGTATCCTGCTAGGGGTACATGTTCCTTTCCTTTGCTGTCTACCCTTGTAGCATGCTTCATCATTCAAGGCTTGTTCATCTTCTTTAAAGGGAATTTTTTGGCATAATGTACATTACCACACAAGAAACATCCTCCAGTAGGTCCTGATTGACTGCATTTAACCTTGCTATTTGCAGCAATATTATGCTTTTTCTTGCAGGTTATCACATCAAGTTTTTTTACAAATTTATTTTTGGAGGAACACATTTTCTTGCTATCCTTTTTCCACCAAATTTTCTTAGCATTCTGAGATGAAGAAGAATTATTTTAATAATCCTTTTCATTTTTATGAGTGGGAATGCCTAACATATTTGGTTTTAGCCCACTGGATTTTCCAACTATCGTCTTATCGAAAAAAAGGTCCAATTTTATCCAATGTTTTCCCCAATTTTGGGTTTATTTCATCTTTGGATTGGTAAGTCCAAAACTTGCCACCATTGGCCAGTTCATCATTAAAAACACTCCCTTGTTACTTATTAGTAACAATCTCAAGTTTTATTTTATCCAACTTATCATTTTCACCCATCACCAGCTGCTCCAAGGCATCTATCTAGTTCCGGGTATATTGAAGGATTGTTAGAATTTTGTCCAACGTTTGCACCGTAGAAATCGCAGCAAAATCTGACCTGGTTCTTTCTTCTTAGTGCATCCTTCTCATATCCATTTTATTCTGAAAACAAAATAAATGTTTTAATTAGTGTAAGGACCCAATAAGTCCAAGAGTTGCAACCTTCAGCTCTAATACCAAGATGTAACATCCACTTTTTTTTGCTTCATAACTAGGATTTTTTTTTAATTTTATTTTATGCAGATGATTTAAATACCCATATATTTAAATCTACATAAATCTTAATGCAATTCCATTCTGATAACTGTCATGAACCATGTGCAGCTGTATGAGAGATTTACTGAACCTATTCATTCTCCCTCTATGCTCTGTACGAGCTCATACATAAAATGTATCCTTGGGTTCTCCTTTATCAGAATATGATAAATATATAAGTGAAAACTTCTAAGTGTCTACCTGGGTTCCACCTATGAAATCCATAAGAATCTCATAGCTTAGATCATAGTGAAGTATTGACAGTGTAATCAACAACTTACACCACTTTGCACAATATTTCTGACTCATGTATGCCATGCTCAATTCCATGACGACACAATCGTCATTAGGAAATTATTGTTTCACCTTAATCACTTATTCAATTATATGGATGCATAACGTAAATGCTGTAAACAACTACAATTCTTGAACAAGGTACAAATTCAATTTAACCTACATGAAGATGTACCTCAAAATCATCCTATGATGCCTAGGCCTTACGACACCTTCTCCACAAATGGTTCGTACCAAAGGTTCGGGCTAAGGTTGATCCCATGACCTTTAATCTTCAAACACTTAAATTAGATATCAAGATCTCTTGCCCAAGTTAACCATAAATGGAAAATGATACTATCTAGATCTATGATCGGTATTAGAGTTTAAATACTATCCCAGATAAATAAATTGAGCCCATGTTTCTTTATTTTACATTTTGGGGATATGTACTTGCATAAGGCTAACTATTAAGGTATGATTCATGCCTTTTTTTGAGTACCATAGACTATCTATGGCAGTACATAATTTAAGCATTAACACCTAACTTTTCTTAGTTGCAGCTTAATCCAGAGCGTTCATTTGTTTTAATATGTCCATCAAGTAAGTTATATTTGGAGTATCTAAGAAGTTATATTAGAGGCACTACTTTCCCATTCATCCTCTCCTGTTATAGCCTTTTACATAAGGTCTCTTAATCTCTTTTATTATGTTTGTAAACTAATCCTCCTTAGAGTTAATAACAGTATTGACTGACTAGGGTTAGGGTTCAGGTACTGTGTTCTTTCCAACTTAGTAAGCATGTTTCCATTTTACTTCCATTGTAACCAGATATCATAATTATATGTTCATAATGATGCATTATGGGACAACCCCAATAAAAAGTCGTAATCATCTCCTAGGACAATTATCACATTCTACAATTCTTGAGACCAAACTTATTATATCCTCATGTCAACTTACTTGGTGACCGTAGTCGTATGAAAATGTACATTAGCTATAGGACCAATACCCTCTTCCTTTAATTTGACGTAAATCTACACACTTTTATGGTTGTTTTAAACTTATCTTTATGCAAGTGTGAACCCTAATCCTTCATAGAGGTATAAACGTATCTTGGTAATTGATTATCTAGCCTTGTATTCTCTTTCACTTGAATACTTAATAGACATAGATGGTCTACCTAACAACACTTGACCATAAAAGATTAAAATATTGTCTGTGTGAGCAATAGTCAACTTTATGTAGTTGACTATACTATTTTGGATATAACTTCTATATTATTGTTTTTTCAACATGGTTCACATTATCCATGAAGTCCTTTTTACTTTGTTTACTATTTATCTTTCCCGAATTCCAATAATTGTACTTGTTCCATTACTATTTCCTTACATGGCATCACATATTAGTAAAAAATATGAGTAGGTCTCTGCCATTATTGACAATGGTTACCTTTAAGATCTTAATTTATTTAAGTTGGATTATATTACATGGCCTTTCAAGGAATTACATATAATCCATCACTTAAGAGTATTATACTGTTATATGCCTGCTGAAACTATTGTTATTCAAAATTTATCTTGTTAGTAATTACCTTTAATCTTATTAATTTAATTCACAGTAGTTAAAGTTAGAGTGCTATAGTGTATCCATACATGCTATCAATACATATTCATAGCCTTTCAATCAAGTTAATTGGTCAAGTTATTAAGAACCCTATGGTGTGAAGTCACTTCACCGAATATACCGACATGTTTAAAGAAAATAACACTCAGTTATATTCTGATGATACACAACAATGTTCCATGCATAATTACCTATGTTGTGATGCCAACCTACTTTAAATAGTACTTGAAATAATCTGAAATATTTCTTTATTTACCTCATTGTTAATGAGTAACATAATAGAATATTTTCTCAACATTTTTATTCGGTAACTAGTCCATAAGAGCTACATATTTGCAACTTACATGTAGTGGTTAACATAACCAAAAATATTCCCAAGTATAAAATTTTTTGTAACCCATAATACAAATGACTCTTGCATCCAAATGGTAATCATATAATCATATTTTATATTTATTCGAGTAGTTGATCTGTAAAGATCTTTGATTGCATCTCAACAATTAAAGAATAAGATAAGAAGTCAAAAGGTCTAATCAAACCTAAACATAAATTGAAACAGAATTAATTGCCTCTAGATAAAACATATATCTTTTCCACACATCAGCAATTGTCTTTCTTTTTCATTGTCACACGACCAAGGTGAAGCTCATAAGTGAGTCAAAATATCTTAAGCTCAATGGCCATCATATTCACAATAAGTATTGAATGAAAATTATGGTTTCAATACAATCCAATCGTTCAAGAATTCTAAGCCAAATACAAAATGCATCGTCTATACTTCATTTTCCAAAAATTTCTTTTTCCCCTGCACTGAAAAGTTGATGTAAAAAATTACACATGGTCAGTCCAACATGACTGGCATGAATAGCCCTTTTCCACGCTTAATGACTTATGCAATATAATATTTAATTTAAATGATATGCTACAACATTACGATCATAATAAAAACACAATAATGCAAAGGATAAATCATCATATGTTTAGAATAATTTCTTTTATCCATTTGAAAACTATTCGCTATCATAGATTTTAAATGCCTCCATAAAATAAATTCACAGGAATAGATCACAAAACAACATAGGATTAAAGCATTCATAGAATTTATTCCACTTTCAATAACATGATAAATTAAAAGTATAAATAAATTGTTGTCAATAGTTTCACTAGTCTGAAACAAATAAGAGTGAAAAAATAAAACACTAGCTTATAAAATACAGAAATAGTATAATGACTGTCAGCCTTGATGAGACTGGAGATGAAGAAAGATAAAGAAGTAATAGAAGGTATCTCAACCTTGAACTGGAATTAATATCCACCAAATTAATTGAAATGAAATTGATGAGATCCAATTACCTCATGATATCGTTCACCAATAAGGGAATATGGCGTAATTAATAGATGCTACAGACTTAATAATATTGAGCCATGGTAGCAAAACTTCTAAAAACATGTAATTACACTATTACATCCTTTTATCCTTAAGGTATCTATCCTTCCTGGTGCCCATATGGACTGATCTCAGTTTGTTACTCATTGCAAGTAGCAAAAATTCACAAGAAATGGGTATTCAGAACAACAACCCTCAAAACGTTCTTCTTTCTTACTTTCCACCAGACATCTCTTACTAGAATAGGTCAATAATTATTTTAAGCAAATAATATAGACTTCCTTTTAGGCACGACTGATATACTCTTATAAAAATAGTTTATTATTGCTCTTTAATCCTAGTTAAATATATTTACTAGGGAACCCTTATTGTTCCCAGATGTAAAAACCACTAACTCAGCGTATGACATTATACTGCCCAAATTCCCAAGTTAGACGTTAATAAAGTAATTTTTATTTACCTTTAACTGAATCAAGATCCTTCACAAATTCCTGTAACTTTCTTGCTTAAACCAAAACTCGTCCCAGTTAACATCGATACCCATCGACAACTTCAGGGAAATAACTTACTACGGGCTTATTTGAATTGCCAGGAGGTCTCCTTATTCACATTTCGGTGACCTATACAATATAGTTGACAACATATATAGAATTTAAAGTTCACAAGTAAATCACTCACACTCCAACATGCTAATCATATCACCTGACAGATCACAATGACATATATGCGGTATCGATCTTTAATGCACCCAAAATTGGTGGATAAAACTAATCGATTAGAAATGACCAATACAAAAAATTCCCTTATGGGTTTTTATTTAAGGTTGTCGCTGGATTCTCTAGCATGTAAACCTCATGTTCTAGAAGGGAAATACATCGTTTAAGCTTTACTAAGAAACAAGTATTAACTCCATAGTACTAAAAATTACAGTGCATCGTTTTAAAAGCGACTGAGGGTGAAGTTTCATGATTACGAAATTCATATTATTTTGTTTCCACTGTGCCATAGCAACCCCAAAACCTCATTATTATCTTAGACAAATTTTTATAGTGACACAAATAAATTCATAAATCAAAATGTCTATGGCTATGTCCAGGTTGAAGACCAAGGATTAAGTGATTGAATCTTTAAGATTTTGACTCGGTGAATGCATATTAGCTATCGATATTTCCAGTATTACTGTATATCTTCAAATCCTTGAAGGAAAAGTAATCCTAAACTTAACACAGTTATAGCTATAATGAGAAGCAAGCATTAACTCCATAATACTAACAATTGCAGTGCATACTTATGGTATTTTTTCTTAATCGTATAAACATTCAGACATCTGGGTAATACCCAGAGCTAATGAAGTAACAATCAAAATAGAGAATATTAGAACTCAGGTAAATGAGTTTACAGTTCCCAATAGTATAACAACACACAGTTTTAATAGTATTAATCATGCAGTACAACAACACCTAAACTAATAGTTATTACTGTAGCTCTCTGAAAGCTCAAACAAAATCACTCATAATTTCACAAAAAAGATCATACAGTACACAATAATAACCTTCCTCATGCATATTCAAACCAAAGGAAATGTTGCAGAAGATTATTTATTCAAGTATCAAGTTGAATAAGATATTAAGAGGGGGAGAGAGCGATCCATGCTTGTTAAAAACCGAAATCCTTCCACCTCGCAATCCCAACAACTATTCTTTACCACCGAGACGTGATTACCAATGCTCCTTGTGGAAAACCATCAATACACAATTCAAAATAAAACTTATCTATATCACGTATCCTCCTTCTATACAAAACACTTGAGCCCTTTTTATCTTCCAAAATTTCCAATGAACTATCTTTCAAAAACTACATGCAAATTTGGTTCCAAAAGTGGAACTTTTGAAAGGAGAAGAGTTTACAGTTGCAACTTGAAAGAACAAATTAAAATGAATCAATAACATGTCTGATAGCTTCTCCAGGAAGCTTCACCACTTCCAAAGCTTATCTCCACATTTAAGTACATTAAATATATTCAATACTATTTAATATCCAACCAGCCATCACTGCCGGCCTCTAACTTCTCCACAAAAGGTGGATTCACACATTTAGAAAACTTTATTTCTTTTTCCAAATTTAACTACTTGCATGGATAGAAATATAACTAACCATTCACATGGCAAACACCTTCATTGAAATCATGGTTTGTGCTTAACTAATCATGGTAGTAAAAATCATAAATTACATTAATTTACTTGGTGGGACTTCAATGTAGTTATTCGGATTATAAATCCTTAAGCCTCGTTCATGGCCTATATAGTTAATAATGATATCCACAAATATTTGATTTCATTATCGAAATGCAGGTAATATTAATCAAAACAAGTATCTCAAAGCCTCTCAATTATTTTAATAATTGAATGCCTCTATATAGCTTAAAATGTTATTCAATTAAGTACATAAACTTATAAAGGTTTATCATAACATAATTTGCATGGAGGATATTTGGATAGGTTGAAGGTGATAATTACAACAAATTCATAACCAAGCTCACCATCAAATTATTCAAACATTTATCCCATACTACTAAATGTAAGAATTGATCGAACTTGTCGTAGTGGTCATGTAAGAAACCAAGCTCAATATACAATTTAGTACCATATCATTATTTCCTCATAATGAATAAAGTATAGAAGTGGTGTATAAGTTCAACCATATTTTTGAAACTTTAACTCACCCATAAAACAAAAGTAAAATAATAATAATATCCATGGAGATATGGATGCCAGTTATGCATCTCACAATGAAGGTTCTGTTATCCAACTTCACCCCCCAGGGTTGAATTGATAACATACATCAGGATTCTCAAGTCCCAGGCTGAAAAAGAATGAGCTCTGAGAGAATGTGAGAAGTTGCAGAAAATAAGCCTGGACCAGAAAAAAAATTGTGAAAATCGGCTAAGTCCTTGTCCTAGAAATATTTGGGACGTTCGGGACACCAAGGCGCGGTTCGGCCGAAACACCTCTAGGCGGCCCGCGAAGCACTGGGACAAGTGGAACAAATGTACGTGAAGGACGCAAACCAGCCGGTTTGGCCGAAACAGGAAACTGCAGCACAAGGACAAGTGGGACAAAGGGACGCGCGGGACGCGGATAGCCGAAGGAGCCGAAAGCCAATCAGATCATGCCACGTGTCACCGGCAGAAAAGGGACGAGGAAGCCCATTTCGGGCGGATCAGAGAATTTTGTCCCGTGAAGCACTGGGACATTTGGGACAAAAGGATGTGGTGGATGTGAAAATCCGGCAGGCCCATGGACAAAATCACAAAATGACACGTTGTTGCCAAGGAAAAAGGTCCAAAAGTCAAAGGGGTGAGTTTTCGAGCACTGATCCAAACCAATGAAATAGTGCCACGTGTCCAAGTTTAAGGGGTCCACAAGAAAAACCCAGGAAAAGGTGGAGAGAGGGAATTTCTCAGCGGACCAGAGCCTGCCACGTGTCATCCAGATGGTAGAACGCGGGAGAAGAAATTTAAAAATCCGTTTTCGCCTGTTTTGTGCCCTAAATCTTCAGACCTTCATATCTTTCGATCCAGAGCTCAGATTTGCACGTTCTTTATATCAACGGAATGCTGTTGAAATTCTCTACATGATTCTAGGGTCAATCTTGCATTTTGGTATAGTTGGGAGGGAGAAAATTAAGAAAAAATGTCTCTGACGCGTGTAATGCTTCAACAACCAACTTTAATACAGCAGACAGCTCGCCGCTCCTATTAGATAGCCCGCCGTTTTGCCAGGATCCACCACTTGGATCATAATGAGATGATTTAAATGCTACCAAGAAGTGGTTGGAGCAGATTCTGAATTTCCCTCTCTCCTCTCTCATTTTCTTGATATATATTGTAAAGAGAAGCCCTTTTAAGGGAGCGGACATTTTTTTGTTTTGCATCCTCCCTTCTTCCCTCGCTTGTAAGAGAGATTGTGGAGCTTTCAAACCTCCCATATAGGTTGTAATGCAAGTCTTTTACCTCTTGGCCACTGCAATATACTGTATTGACTTTTGAGCAATAATATATGTGTTTGTGATTGATTCTCAACCCTCTCATGTATTCATTGCTGTCGTTTTGATCTCTTATTGCAGTTTGGTTACCTGTGCATGGTGTTTGTATTGCATTTATGTGGTCTATGTTAAATTTGCAAAACAAATGTCTAATATTCCTCGGTGCATCACCTTTGTAGTTAGGTTTTATTCTATGCATTTTCTTACCCTGTCTCCTTGGCAAGTTAGATTAGGTTTTAGTAAACCCTCTGCATTTTTTGTATGCATCTGAACAGAGGAATAGGAACCAGCCTTCTCTGGAGAATATTTTCTCATCTTCACAAGTCCCACACTTGGAGAAAGGATTCCATGTTGTGCAATCACACTGGATGCCTGAACATCAACCTAGAAGCCTGATCTGCATCTAGGGGTGCTGTGAGTCTGCAACAATAGGTTCATCTCCTCTATCCAAAAGATATTTCACAACACACAACATGACAACATAGCCATCCGAGATGATTAATAAAACCATCATCTACAAAAATAAGGTAGCATTCTAACACGTAGAATTAATTACAACCTTAATTAGTTTATGACAATGTGACAACAGGAGCCATTGCGATGTCACACATACAATTGTGCACGTGTATGCATACCCTTTCAGCTATGCGTACGTGTCCACAACGTTACACGAGACAATGTAGCGGTACCGGCTGCCACGCTACTCACTAATTATTTTAATGCTTCAATTCATTTTACGACAAAAGAGATTGGGGGATTGAGGGGTGCGATAATAACCTTGATTGTATGAGGAAATATAATTAAATATGTTTATGAAAATTTCAATTCATTTTTATTATTTGTTTTGTAATATGTTATAATCTTTATATGATTTTGAGTTGAAAATCATATATTACTTTTCTTATGATTTGTGAATATTAGGAAAAAGAAATAAAAGGGAAATAGTTTATTGATCTCTTATGGTATTCTGAATATGATAGTATGGATGGATTATGTTCATTGAAATATTTCAGTGCTATAAATTGTAAAGATAAAAGTGATGAATTTTTCATGCCTATTATTTCAAACTGACTGTTGCCTAACATTTTTACAGATGGAAGAATTTAAGTCTTATCTGGCAGATGATATTAAATTGGATGTGTTGATTCTTAGTTGATTATAACTGAAAGTTATATTTATTACATGATTGATTGCAAATGTGATCTTATGCTTCATTGTATAATTATTTTGGAAGGCATTATGGCCTTTAAAGTTATTGTATAATTTTTGGAAAAGAAATATAAATTTTTTATTCAATTTGGATATTGAGTTGTAATAAAGATATTACTTAATCATATAAATTGTTAATTTCTTTTGAATTAGTAAGGAATTCTATTGTGAATGACTTAAACAATCCGATTTAAAGAGTTGTGAAAATAAGATAGTTGATTGAGGTACATTTACAAAATATCACACTTATGTGAATTAGCTTTAAAATAGTTAGGTTAAATTTAAGCTATATGAAGGATTATGTGTTATGAGCTATTAAACTATTTGAATGTGGATTATTACTTTATAGGTACATGCAATAACTCATTCTAGTATGGTAGATGCTTGATGATTGTTTAATATATCATCTTAAGAATGGATTGATACTAATAAGTATGATTTATACCATTCGATTGATGAGTTCAAGTGAACGTGTACTCAAGCAATAAAACGACATTGTCGTAATTGAATAAATTATGGACTGTGTTAATAAGGCAATATAATGTCATAATTGTATATTAATGATTAATGAACGTACACAAATAAACTTATGGAAATGATTGCAAATGACTATTGAAACATAGGTTATGGACCTTAGGATCGAATTCGTAAGCGATAATGCATCGTTGTGAGATGGAAGCTAAACCAGTCGTAAAACTAATTCAATATAATGAACTAAGTTAAGATTTATGACACTCTTAATGTATTGAACTCGAAAGAACAACTTCATATGGCTGCTGTAGTGTAGGGTTCATTAATTGAAATAGGTCATTCAATGAATTTTTCCATATAATAGATATCCCAAGTTGCCCCCTGAGCTCCATTTATTACACATGTCATAATCAATAAGGAATTGGATTATGCTAAGATGCGAAGGCTATTTTTCCTATTTGGTCAAGTCACCTCAGTACCAACTTATGTTGGCTATGGGGAAGAAAATGGCTATGTGATGACACAATTCGTTACTTGAGTATTTTCCCTAAGAGAAAAGAAAAGATAAATAGGAAAAACACAACCAATATACACAATAAGTACAGGCACCATGGTTATAGATAGACAAATATGTTATAACACTAGTGGAAATTTGTCAAAAACAAATAAAACTTCAACAATAAAACAAAATATTGTAAAAGAAGACAATTATCTATACCCCAAACACGTGCCACAATGAAAAACAAACAAATGAAAATGATCCCAAACATTATACTTATGAAATTCATGGGAATAGGGTCAATCTGAAGTGTTGGAAGCATAGAGACTCAGAGGGGAGGAGGTGAATCAGTCTTCCAAAATTTTTACTTCATCTACCTTAGTTTGCATTCACTCAACATAAATAATTAATGTGAGCTTATTATATGTGTATTAACCATTCATAAGAGCATAAGATATGAGAGAACACAACTACACAATATATAAAGTGGGAAAAGCTGAAGGGGAAGAAAACCCACTGAAAGCTCTACTAATATTATTTATAATAAATGACTCATGTGAATATTACACATCACACAAGATTTATTGAGTGAATCACCCACTTCATAAGGAGCAACCACCCCTATTTAGTATACCACCCATTATACAAGGAGGCTACTACCCTATAAGATGATCAATAACTAACACAACCACCTAAAAGTGATGACCACTTAAGTATTATTGCTTCCATAACTGATTGTGATCAAATATTAAGCCCTATGCACACCAAACCCTCTCAAACTGCCCTCTTCTCTAACTCACTCAAATCAGCCTCTTCATTTTCTGATTAGGTCAATTAAACTTACACACTTGATCTTCAACTATTTTCAACTCCTCATACCTCTTCTTAGATCTTCCTTTGAACCCTCACAACTCTCTTTATTCCTCATCTATCTTGCTCACATCCCCATTAACTCTATAAGTCACAATGAGCTAATAAAACACTCTTATATATATGCCACTAGATGATAAACTCATCTAGGTTGGCCATGACCATATAGGTAGGTCATCCCAACAAGAAAAAACATAAATAACCTCAAGAGACCCAAGTAGGTTGGAAAGGGTCAAAACAACACCAACAAGCATTAAGATACTTAAGTAGGCCAAAACAAAAAAGCACAATAATATTTATAACTGCCATCTCCATCATGAAACACACTAAGAAGCAAATAATTCAAAAAAGGTCTTCAAACACCCAGAAAAGAAATTAGTTCACATAGTAAAGCTAATCATCAAGGATCAATTTGTATATCATTGGAAAGTTATTTTGATATAATTTATGGAAAAACTAACTTTATCCACAAAATAATACCAAAATGCCTCCAACCAAGCCATTCTCTAAAACAGGTCAAAATTGCCAAAATGGACTCAAGAACCAGTATTGAGAGAAACATGCACAACCGATTTCAATGAAAATTATAAGTAATGAAAAAACTTAGAATACATAATTGGGGACTTGATACAACTCTTCAAGTCATCACATACATATGTTCTTTGGAGAAAACTATGCCTTCATACCTGTTCCATCACACCTTATTGGCAACCCTAAGAGGACCAATTAGGCCATTACAGATTAGTAAAGAAACTACCTCTAAAAATAAAAAAAAAATTATCCAACACATCATGTCAGGTGTCTAAAATCTATTAATGCTCATAAAATACTGCTACAACATGCAAAATGACTCAACTCTACTCAATCCCAAGACTAGCTTTTAGCCCTTAAGGCCAAAGTTGGTAGGAAAACATTGGAGACATGTAACTAAAACATTATTCACTAAAGATACTTGAAAATTTTCATGAACATGTAGCACATATCCCAAATATTCAAAAATAATTTACTTTTCATCCAGAAGCTTCCATCTTATCCCTGAAACTATAAATATCCATAAAACTAGGATTTTTCTCTCACTTCCTGAAATAGCTAGAGCACCAAACCACCACCAAAATGAACCCTGGAGAATACTATTCAACCCTGATGCATAAAGTTTTATTTTCCATACAATTTAGAGACAACACCATGAATTTATTTCTAGTCATTCTAGGAGGAGGGTGTAACTAGGGTTTCAAACCACCTTAGTTTGTTAACGATTGTTCATGAATATGGGACGATCAAATAAAATAATTATTGTTGAAAAAAAATCTTATCTAAATGAAAAATCATCCCTTAAAGCCTCAAGGTTGCATGTAGAACCCACACACATGGGTGAGGAAAACAACTTCACCTATTGAGCTAGTTTTACCTTCTTTAGAACTCAGTTTTTCCAAAATCATCATAACTTGCTCTTTCTTCAAAATATTGACCTAAAATTTTTCCTGAAGCACCATAACTACCTCCTATAACCTATCCAAGTCTAATATATCCTAAAATTTACCTAAAAATATCTTACCACTAAGACTTACCTGTGATTTCCTAACTACTCTTCACCTTCTTTCTCCACAAGAACCATGATCATGCATGAAATAATTGAGTATAGACCCAATAATCCTCATACATATGATATGTAACATCTTAATTCTCTAAAAATGTTTGGACATGAATTCCTTGCTCCATATCTCATGCCATCGTGCTATACTCCATGCTCGAGGTCTAGGAATAAGCCTAGAATGACCTGACTCAACAATGACTTCATATGAAATGACTATGATGATCAATTTAAAACATATATACACCTCTAACACATCACTCTAACCATGATTAACCTCATACCAAAATTTGGAACTCATACCATGACCACACATGCTTGTACCATGCTCAAGACCATGCCTAGACACCATGACTAGACACCAAGATTGGACACTATGAATCAACCTTTAGAATTAACAATGAATGAAAAATCATGAAGACACCAAAACAATCTTGAATCAATTTTCCATCAATGACCTTTGACATAAATGAAAACACTACATACATAATGGCTAACACAAAGAGTGGAGTATACTTAGAAACTCCTCGTGACACTCTTGTAGGACCCATGATGTAAAGCTATTTGATATGGATTTGCCCCAACAAAGTTATATCATGAAATAAATAATAAATGATGATAACCATAAGATTGGAATGAGTAGTAGGGTAGAGATTAAATTTTTATTTTATTAAAATTGCATCGTGTTTGTGAAGTTTTGAAAAATGTGCAATGTTTAGGAGTTTTTGTGAATATTCAATGTTCTTTAATTTTTGATAATTTGTGTTTTTTTGCAATTTTGGAAGAATTCGGGTCAAAAGAGAGGAACGATGTGTTTAGTACACCTAATATGCCCAAGAGAAGCAATAATAATCCCTCACAAGAAGAAAGAATGGCAGAAAAATGACTATTTGAATAAATGAGTCATCATGACGAAACACAAGTAAATTGCATGATAAAGGAGAGGATAAAGGAATGGAAAATAAAAATTAGTAATCGTGACCATGCATGCCAAGAAAAATGATGAATTATGGTTAAAGAGGGTATAAATAGAAGGGTGGGAGGATGAATTTTATCGTGACCCATTTGTGGTATTATACTCCTTTTGCCTATTGTGAGAGATTTGAGCTCTGATTTTTGAGAGAGATGGTGCAAAAAAGACAGAGGAAACATCCTACAAATTATGTTTGAGAGTATGAGTGGAGGCTAGATGATGATCATGTGGTAAGTACCTCAATTTTTTTTTCTTTTGAGTGCATTTAATACTAGTTTTAAGTAGGAGAAAAAGGAATTTTAACATCACCACATGCACTTGAGTGCGCTAGCGTAGCCTAAAAAATGTCCTAGCATGTAAGTTCATGCACTAACATCAAAGAGAGAGCATGAGCATTGGGAAGGATATGAATTAGCATGTTAAACACACTAGCATTGATGTAAGATCAAGAGTATTAAAGTGCATGCACTAGCGTGCGTGAGTTAACACTAAAGTAGATGTGCTAGCGTGAATGTGCTAGCGTCAAAGTGCACATGCTAGCATACCAAAAGGTGTGTTAGTGTAATTTAAATATTTTTAGGAGGAATTTAGAGGTTTATAAGTGAAGAAATGAGTTCTAATTGATGTTTTTGAGTGATTTTTAGGAGAGACCGCTAGCATTGGATGTGCGAGAGTATTATAGACATCTAGGGCCCTTTTAAATGACATTATCTTAATGAGAGGAGAGGGGATTAGTTACCATAATAGAGGTGATAGGATTAACACATATAGAAGAGATGCTACATATCATTCTAAATCACAATTTACTGACTACATTGGCAGAGTGATGGCACAACGAGATCCAGACATTCTGGTTACCAACAGGGGAGATGACAGTCACATCAGAGGATGTGTATTAGATCTTATGAGTACCGATATAGTGGGGTTTAGTTTGAGTATGACGGAAATGTGGCCCATATACAAGGACATATTTGGGATGTGTTCTTGTGAGAGGATATATCTAGAGAGGGGATGGTGGTACACTTGTACCAATGTTTTGATGACAAGAGAGTGGAGCAGCTACCAATTTGCTTGATGTCTCTTATAATCAACTACTTGTTTCTTGATAAGACATGCACACACTTCTATCTTGGGTTGATAGGAGTGGTAGTGAGACTGATGGAGGGATATATTTTTCATGGGGTCATTGTATACTTATACATTTGTAAAAATATTTCCATTTGATTGTGTATAAGGATATGAGAAGCTTGAGTCTTGCTACCTTATTACAGATATGGGCATGGGATCACATTGCCATTGGACGACAACTAGGAGTGATGAGAGATAGATAGCTAGACGAGTCATCATGAAGGGTTTCAGAGATAGTTGGAGTAGGCCATAGAGGCCATATGGGTGACATTACCTTTTATAGGCGGTCTTTTGATGATCTATAATTACAAATGGTGACCTAGAGACCATACCAATTTTTTTAGTGACTCACAAATTCATTTGAGTTGAGCAAAACAAAGGTAGAACACTTTATTATAGGTATTTGTAACCACATTATGGAGGTATACAAGGTGGACAGAGTCCAGAGACAACTTGGCATGATTCAGGGCATACCAGGTGGAGAGTATTGGTACATGCCCGTTGCACGAGAGAAATTTGACTTTGGACATCAAATTAGAGTATTGATAGATAGAAAAAACTTTTTTGGAGTTATTCTACATGAATGAGATGTTTGAGCGTAGATAGTGGATTCAAGTACGACTTGTTGGTACTTGAATTGGTTCTCCCTTTGAAGTCAAGTAACATCAATAGGTTGAGCAGGATACTTAGAGACAGATCGATCAAAGTTTTAGTCATTTTATAGCCAAGGAAGGGTCTAACTGACTCTTTGTCACTTGAACTTGGAGAAGTTGGATAACACCGTGTTAAGGGTTTGACCTACCCTACTACTTTAGGTTTTGTCTTCAACCAGGGTGAGAGGAACCATTTTGTAACCTGTATTTACAAGAAAAATAAATGGATCAACAATATTTGACTCTCCTTTTTAGGGCATTTGAGAAATAAACATGGTCAATGCAACATAATCTAACTCATGAGTTATCACCGTAGAAAATGGAGATTCCTCCTAGACAAGGTTCATGTTAGTAAAGACAATAATAAACTGGCTTGTTCCTACACATTTTGAGTAAAGAATGGATAAATTCAATAAAAATTCTTAGCATTTATGGATAAGAAGTGTAAACATGGGTGGTTCTTGTAAGATTTATCAGTATTGAATGTAATTTGTTGGGGAATTAAACAGGATAAAATTGATTATACCAAAATTTTGGGAACTTTTAACAAAGGTTTGAAGATCTGCCAAACAAGATGATGAAAACATTTCAAATAACCAACAATGAATCTTCAACCAAAAGATGTGCACCCATCGAAGCCCAAAGATACATAGTTTCACACATTCTTTGAGAATTTAAACATTAAAGCTCATGTCAAAGACTCAATAAAACATCAAGAATCCCTAATTTATCACACCTAAGATACACTCATAGACTAACAAACAATCTATATCAATAAAATGACCTATGTTGGATTGGTAGAGTGCTTTACCTAGGCACTCCATTTACTCATTCAACCAAGTAGCTCAAGATTTCCTAGACCACTTTTCTATCAACATCATCAAGAAAGTCACCATGACCGACTTGTACTTGACACACCAATATGAAGACAAATATATCACATATTTTGTCACTCATTGTCAAATCTTAATCAACCAGCTCACATTTCAACTTCCTCAAACTGAGTTAATAGAGTTTTTCACCAGGGCTTGTGCTAGGCACATCTTGTCAAGCCTCAAAGTTCAAACCTTCCACACGTTTGACAAGGTGTTCACCATGGCCAGAAAACTTGAAATTCATGCCATTGAAGAGAAGAAGATACAATTGTGTAACAAGAATGATGCATTTAAATTAAATGATACCTCTTATTCTTCCAAACCACAAAATAATTACTACAAAGCAAAAGGATCTACCCACGTGGTATTTTTGAAAGATGGCCTGTCTCACCCATCTAACCAATCAAAGCCTTCTTCCAAACTTTCTCATGTTCAGGATTTTCAATTTAAGTGGGAGCAATGAAAAATACACTCCCATAGGAGAACCCTATTCTTCAGTTTTAGAAAAAAATCTAAAAGCCAGAGTAATCACTCTTCCACCCTTCCAACTACATACTGGTTTTGACCCTTCCCGTCTTATGCCTGTGTGGTACAAAGAAAATGATTACTACAACTATCATCATGTTAAAGGTGATAATGACAATAATTGTATAACTATAGAGCCCACTTCCCTTTGCCACCTTTTGATGCTTATGCTGACACTATTGTTCACATTATGGACATTATTATGCTTTGATTTAGTATGCTGTTAGACATTGATCATGGATTAGTGTTGATCTTGGTTTGGATATGATACATGATGATTATTAGAGACACTCATATGTGGATGATGATATACTAGTTGACATGGATGTTTTATGGATGTTGTTCGGACGTATGATTTTGGATACTATGAGTAGATCTAGAAATGGATATTTTATGAGGATGATATAGTTGTTGATTAAAAATGAAAATGATGTAATTGTTACTTCGATGTCATTGTGATTCACTTACTTAGAGAATTTTGTGATTTTATTTATATCATATTGGATGTTCTGATATGGCCATGAGGCCGAAGGAGGTATTTGTATTTTGTAGGTTAAAAACATCACAACAAACATCAGGGGATCGGAGACCAACCACAATGGAATTCTAGGTGAATTCGACACGGTCACCATGGCAACTCGTTTTATTGTGTTGTGTGTTGTTTTGTTAGGGATTCCCATGGGGGGGATTATCTTTACATGTGACCATGGGGTTGTGTATTTTATTAATGTGTTTATTTTATTTATTTTTATATGTATTTTATTAGTAATGTGTTCCTTTCTTTTAATTAATTAAAATTGTGATAGAATTAATGTGAGAATCATATGATTAAAATTTAAATAAATTAAATTGGGATATGGGAAAGTAATTTTAAGAGTTGTTGGCTGTTTGTATTAAATATGTAAGGGTTGTGTAAGAGTTGTGTAAGTCTGATTTTGGAGTATGAAATACTCCACCTCCATGACAAATTCGAATTTGTCCTTGGGCGCTGTTTTTGGAGGCTTGTGGGACAAGCAAAACTTGTCCCATGCCTCTAAATTTAATTTACCAACCATAGTTATGGTTGGAGAAGTGATTTGTGACTTTTATAATGAATTTTATTAATCATGTTGCTTGTTTTGGGTTGCACTTTCTTACATTTTATTTATTTTTCTATCCCTTGAGGTGTGGGCTTTTTGGAGTGTGCAAGTAACTTGTCATTTTTCACCCACCTCTTTATTGTGCTTGGGAGAATGGATTTTATCTTTTGTGTTGTATTGGAGGATGTGTGATGTGGCATCCTACATGGATCCACATCATCCTCTTCTCTCCCTCTTCTATATAATTCAAACTCCTTGCTTGTTTTGGGGTTGTTGAACCTTTTTGCATTCTTCCTTGGGGACACATTTTTGCTATTTGGAGCTCTTGTGGATTGTGGAGGAATTTGGAGATAACTTCATACTTGGAATTTTTGTTTTGAACTATGTTCTTGGCATTTGAAGCTTGTTGTTTGAAATAAGTAACTATGGAGAGGTAGGAATTCAACTCTTCTTTTTATGTTGTCATTTTCTTGATTGTGTTGTGTGAATGGTGGATGTTTTATTTTATTTGTTGGCTGGTTGGGTAGACTACCTTAGGGAAGGTGTAGGAGAAGGCTATGGGGAATCCATATGGGGGGCATAAGGGAATTCCATTGGCATCAAAATTTTGTGGAGGGAGTTTGGGTTTGAGATCCACCATGGAAAAAAAATAGCTTGCATTTCTTACTTTGTGGGGGGCATAAGGAGGGATTTGTGGGAGGCATAAGGATATGTATGGTGAAATTTATTAGTGGGTTATTACTGGTAGATGCTCAATTCCCATTTAGGAGGCATAAGTATCTTCCCCCATAGACCTTTCTCCTTTGGCTTACATGATCAAGCCTGAGTTTTGATTGAAATGTTTTCAATTGTAGTTGTGAACTATTGTTTTGTGTTGAACTATGTTTTATATTGAATTATGCATGTGAAAGAATGCTGTGTGTTGTGGAAGCCATTTTTTTCCATGGGTTGAATTGCATCTCTTATTTTATTTTGGTTGGGGCTCAGGGGCCAATGATGAAGGAAGGCTTCTCCTTTCATTAGATGTCTTGGCTGGGTGGAGAGCGTTGCCTTTTCCCCTCTTTTGTTGTGATCAACTTGGAGAAATAGAAAATGTGCATGTTGCTGTCTTAGAGCAAAGGAAAAATGTAGTTTGACAGTCCCTTGTGAAAACATATTTATTTGTAATCCTTTACCACTTGTTGTGGATGAAATTGTAATGTATTTTGTGAAGAAAGATGTATGTAATTTGATTATGAAGTTAGATATTTGAATTGTGAAAGACACGTATATACTATTCTGGTTTTTGGAAAGAAAGAATTAGAAATGTGTTATTTGCATCCAAAACATGGAAAGATGTAAAGATGTATTCCTCTTTGGATTAATAAAGAATTGCAAGATATTCTCTCATTTGCATTGTTGTGTGAGTTGGAAATATCAAATTGTGATTGGAATCTTTGTTTAATTGTAAAGGAAAGAAAATACGTATGAGGGAATTATTTTTCTTCTCTTATTTTGATAAATATATAAAATTGAAATCAAAGTTACATTTTGTGTATAGAATAGTTTGATTTAAGTAATTTAAATGTATTAGATTAGACTGGAAATGAAGTGCCATATTTGAAGGATGAATTTGATAAACAAATTTCTAGAAATGGGATTTCTGTTACAAACTTAAAACTGGTAATTGATTTTAATAAAAATGTATAGTTCAAACCTGCACTTAATAATCAACTTGGAATTTACATAATTTATCATGCTAAGCCCTCATGGAACTCAAATTGACAAAGAAAACTTAAGAAAACAATTTAACCATTGCAAAATCGAATCCAATCCCTCTAACAATTGTTTTTCTGTCAATTGTTGGAAACATGAAACTTGTGATCAATTGAGTAAATTAAATTCCCTAAACCAATTTAAATCCTTCATAGATCAATTCTCCATGTCTGTTTGACATTTTGAGTGAAGGAGGAGGTTCAATTTAATCAAATTCAAAAGTTTGAAATTACCAGTTGGCTTTTTAAAATCCTGCAGATGCTTTTTGAAAAATTTACCACTTAAAATTTACCAAAAATTAAAATTTATATTTCCTGTGAATAGAGGGCATCGCGATCTTTCCAAAAAGTCCTTGTTTTCCCAAAATTGAGCTTTCTAGAAAAAGTTATGACACTTTGAATTTTTTTTGCCGTGGCGGGAAAATTTGGGAAAATTTTCCTTGGCAGACCCGCGGCCTGAAAAATTCCCATTTCAAATCCTTAGAATATTTTTTTGAAAAATTTTGGTTCAGGAAATTTTTCATCTTTTCCTTTGCTGGCCCACAGCCAATCAGAGGCTACCACATGTCCTCACGGGGTAGTGGCGGAGGCATGGCATTTTCTTTTGCCCTTATACCTTTTGAAAATTTTGGAAAAATTTTCCATTTCTCCCCGCCGATCCGTGGCCTATCACATGATGCCACGTGGCAGCTTTGGGTGCTAGCGGGGGGAGGACCCTTTGTTTTTTTTTAAAATTTTGTCTTTGGAATTTTTTGAAAAATTTCCCCATAGCCTCGTGCTCCCTCTCTACTTTGGGAAAACTTCCTTCCGTGGACGCGCGGACCAGTTCACGCAATTACCCCTTTTACCCTCCCCTTTGGTGAAATTCACCAAATCTTCGCACCGCTCTACCTATCTCTCTTCTCCTCATGGAAAATGATGGAGTGCCACATGTCCCTGGCAGACCCATGGGCACATGGGCCCAAATTGGCTTTTCTCCCCCCCTTTTTTGGCTTAACCCCCATCACTCCGCCCTTCCCTTTTTCCCCGGCGATGACTCTGAGGCCGCCATGTGTCCTTGGAGGACATGCGGAGGCATGGGTGCAAATGAGAATTTTCTCCCACATAAGGAAAAATTCCAAACGCCGCCTGGTGACGCACCGACCTGAAATTTTCCTTTCACCCCTATTTGACACGTGTCCCCTCGAGGAAAATTTGACCCCTAAGGTCCGTTTGCTCATATATTGAGTTCCTGAAGGAGTTAGGAGGACTTCTTTATATCACCGGAAAGGTGAGAAAATTTCCTATTAAATGGAAATTATTTAGGGAAATTTTGAATATGTTAAGTGTGAGAAAAATAAAGTTGAAACTATAAGCCTGTTAGAGAGTGGGCATGGGGGTAAATTTCTCCCTAAACCTAACTGAAACTTCTAACCCTAAAATTTGAACCATGTGAACTTGTTATTTGTTAATGAAGGAAAAATATGGTCTAGTAATTTAGAATTGTTCTAGAACCTAATAGGGCCAAATGTTGTCTTGTAACTTGGTTGTGGACACTTCTAATCAAAAAAATATTATTCCATAATTTTCTAACTAATCCTAGGTTGTTTCTTGGGTCTCAAGTGGGTTGTTTTAACTGGAATCACCCTTGGTATTAGAGCAGTGGTTTAAAATATTGGATCATTGGGCACACTGGAAAACTTAGGACATGAAACTTAAACCTATCACACTTTTAAACCTAGAAAATAACTTAGCTAGAAATTATATATTTTAGTAAACATGGAAGTTGTGTAAAACTTAGCAAAATAAACTAACTCTCGCCTAGGTCTATACATGAGGCTCAAACGGAGTGAGAGGAACCTTCATAAAGACTTAGACTCACCACCACCACCACCACCACCACCAAATCAGGGGGTAATAGCTATCCTACCTCAGATTCTACAGACCCTTTAGGATGTCAATGCCACTCTACGCGGAGGATTAGGAGGAGGACATGCAGTTAATCATGACAGAGCCCCTTCCATCGAGGCTTAGGTATCTCCTCGAGTCAGCGAGGAGCATAGAGGAGATAACTCCCATGTGGAGTTAGCTAGAGCAGAGTCACCACCTAGGAGATAGGGTGACAGAGTTCCAGAGCATAGAGATAGGTCTTGGAGCCCTATGCTTAGGGATGAGCATGTAGAGAGACTTAGGGGCCGTCAGACCACAGCTGCAGATCACATCAGGGAGATCCTGAAGCTTCAGTCCTCACATTACTCAAGTGACATGGGTGGATTTTAGGCAGAGGCCTGGCTAGTAAGCTTGAGTGGTTGCTTCAAGCTTTGTCCTTGTTCTAGCAACACGAAAGCTTGTGTTGTGATCCATCTACTGAGGGATAGAGCAAGAGTATGGTGGAGGAAAGAGGAGCAGAAGCTCCATGTAGATTCAGAGACAATGACTTGGGAGCTTTCTAAGGAGAGATTCAGGAGTAGCTATTTATCACGGAGATTCATACAGAAGAGGATCAAAAAATTCCATGACCTCTGACAGGCATCTCTTTCTGTAGCAGAGTATGAGAGTAGATTTCTGGATCTACTCTAGTATGTACAGTATATGCAGGATGAGTAGGTGCGGATTCATAGGTTCATCCGGGGCCAAAATTTTGATATTAGAGGTGTAGTGTGGATCCACTGCCCATAGACATTAGCTGAGGCTGTCGAGAAGGCATATATTGTAGAGGAGACTTGGGGAAAGACCCAACAGGATAGAAACTGATTCCATAGCTGCATACAATAGATGCAGGATGACAGATCAAGGGGGTCAGTACCCCTTCCTCATGGTGGCTAGGGTACAACACAATCATCCTTTAGGCCACACTAGAAACAATAGAAACGGTCTTTCCCACCTGATAGACCTTAAAAAAGAGATGATGTATAGAGAGGTCAGAGTATGGGACCTCATCCTAGGGGTCCCATCAGGAAATAGTGTGGACCTAGAGCTCAGTCAGCAGGAGCTCTCCAACAGAGACCTCAGTAGACCATAGTTGGATCATCAAGATCCACACCATATGCTTCTAGGGTAATTACTAGAGGTTCTACTCATTGGGGAGGATTAGGAGGATGTTTTGGTTGTGGATTTACTAGAAACTTTTGGAGAGATTTCCCACATAACCCTAACAACAAGGGTAAGGCACATATTTTAGAGCTGACTGTTGGTGACTTGGGATGTAGCCATATGATTTATGCAGTGGTTGAGAACTACCAGGAAGAGCATTAGAGCACAGTCATTGAGACCACATGTAGCATTGGTAGTATTCCTACCTTTGTATTGTTTGATTCTAGATCTTTCGATTCTTTCATTGCACCATCTTTAGTAGAGCGATGTAGGTTGGTGGAAATTAGGCAGGGTTTTAGTTGGGATGTTGAGATGGCTTCTGGAGCCAAGATCTCTGTAGACTCCTTAGTTAAGGAGTGTGTAGTGGATTTGGTACCTTTCACCACTGCCGTAAATCTCCATATCCTTCCTTTGGGCTCGTATGGAGTCATTTTCGGCATGAATTGGTTATCTAAACATATGGCCAAGATGGATTGTTATCACAAGACTATATCTTGTACAGAGGATTTGGGAGTCGAGTCAGTGATTTCAGGGGTAAGGAGACCCATTTCTATTCGCACTATCTCCGCTATGTAGCTTAAGTGGTGTGTGTGACGGGGTTATCAGATGTATGCTATTACAGTTAGTGACAGATCAGAGGATGGGTCTAGTGGACCATCGCTAGATGACCATCCCATTTTGGGAGAGTTTTTTGATGTATTTCTAGGGGAGCTATTGGGATTACCACCTCCACGTGAGATTGATTTCCATATAGATCTAGTTCCTGGAGCAGAGCCTATCTCACGGGCACCTTATTGGATGACCACCCTAGAGCTCTATGAACTCATGTTGTAGCTTGAGGGTCTTTTGGGGAAGGGCCTTATCCATCCTAGTGTATCCCTTTGGGGTGTACCAGTGATCTTTGTGAAGAAGAAGGCTAGATCCTTGCATTTGCGTATTGATTACCGCCAGTTGAACAAGGTAACGATCAATAATCATTATACCCTTCCGCGTATTGATGACTTGTTTGATTAGATGAAGGGAGCCATGATATTCTCTAAGATTGATCTTAAGTCAGGGTACCATCAGCTAAGGATTTCGGAGGTAGACATTCATAAGACCACCTTCCACACGAGATATGGGCACTATGAGTTCACTGTGGTGCCTTTTGGTTTGACTAATTCCCCCACAGTATTTATGAGTTTGATGAATGAGGTATTTAGAACCTTCTTAGATCACTTCATGCTCATCTTCCTTGATGACATTTTGGTATACTCACATACACGTGAGGAGCATGAGGGGCATCTTTGCCAGGTTATTTAGTGTCTTCGCGAGTAACAAATTTACGGGAACTTGGAGAACTGTTCTTTCTTTCAGACAAAAGTGTAGTATTTGGGTCATATTATTTTTGGGGAAGGTATCACAGTTGATCCTTCCAAGATTAGATCCATTATGGATTGGCCAGCGCCCACTACAATGACCGAGGTGCGTAACTTCATGGGATTATCAGGTTACTACCGAAGATTTTTTTAGGAATTCTCTTAGATTGCACACCCTATCACTTCCCTTCAGAGGAAAGGGAAGAATTTTGTTTGGTCAGACAGATGTGAGTAGGCCTTCAAGACATTGAAGGAGTGTCTCACCACAGTGCCTATTCTTCTAGTTCCGGATCCACAGGGTGAGTTCTTTGTTTGCACAGATGCTTTGTTGGTAGGACTTAGAGGTGTGTTGAGGCAGGAGGGAAGAGTAGTGGCCTTTGAGTCTCGCAAACTCAAATATCATGAGCTTGCAAAAGTTTTGCATTCTTTGGTTAGATGGAGACACTTTCTTCTTGGTAGGAGATTCACACTTAGGAAAGATCATTTAAGTCTTCGCCACCTCTTCACGCAACCCAATCTCAATGCTCGTCAGTGGCATTGGATGGAGTTACTTTGTGAGTATAACATGGAGATTGAGCATGTGAAGGGGAAGGAGAATGTGGTAGCAGACACCCTCAGTAGATAGAGACATGTGGCTATGGCCACCTCAGTGGGCAAAAATTTACAGAGCAGGATTCTTCAGCAAATTCCTCTTGATAGCTTCTATATTGCAGTTCAAGCAGAGATCAAGTCACAGAGACCCCTAGAGGGGAAGTTTTATGGTTTTTCCTTAGAGGAAGATGGCCTTCTTAGGCATAGAGGCTAGATAAATGTTCCCAGAGGTGAAGGATTGAGGCAGGACATTTTGGCAGAGGCACATTGTGCACCCTATTCAACCCATCCCGGGGTGAAGAAGATGCACGCCACCTTGAGGTACTTGTACCATTAGAGAGGACTTCATAGAGACGTGGCTTAGTTCATGTCACGATGTTTGGAGTGCCAGAGGGTTAAGGCTGAGCATCAACATATAGCTGGCCTTCTTTATCCTCATGCTATATCGGAATGGAAGTGAGACACCATTTCCATGGATTTCATTGTTGGGATACTGATGTCAAGATATCACCACGATGCCATTATGGTCCCGATTGATAAGTTGACAAAAGTGGCTCAATTTTATCTAGTGAAGACCACTTATACAGCTAGAGCAGTGGCGCGAGTATACTTAGATGAGATTTTCAGGTTGCATGGGATTCCGTGGAAGATCATTTATGGCCGTGATCCTTTGTATACTTCACATTTCTCGACTACCATGCAGTATGTCCTCAGGACAAGAATCAACTTTAGTACAACATATCACCCTAAGATAGATGGACAGACTAAGCGGGTGAATAAGATTTTAGAGGATATGCTCAAGATGTATGTGATGGATCAACAGTCTAAATGTGAGGAGTACCTGTACTTAGTGTAGTTTTCCTACAATAACAATTTTCAGAGTTCTATAGGCATGGCTCCTTTTCAGGCTTTGTATGGTAGAGAGTACAGGACACCCCTTAGCTAGGATAGGTTAGAGGATAGAGTATCTCTTGGACCAGACCTTTTACAAGACAAGGAGCAGCAGGTGGTGTTGATCAGGCAGGGATTGCAGGAGGCACAGGACATGCAGAAGAAGTATGCAGATCAACATAGGATTGACCATAGTTTTGATGTGGGCATGAAGGTGTTCCTTCATGTTAAGCCACACAAGAGCCCTATCCATTATGGAAAAGGTTCTAAGTTATCTCCTAGATTCATTGGTCCTTTTGAGATCTTAGAGCATATCGGCCCTTTGGCCTACCGTCTAGCTTTGCCACCCAGCTTGTCTCGCATACACGATGTTTTTCATGTTTCAGTCCTCAGGAGATATATTGTAGATCATTCTCATGTGCTATATTGGACATCATTGCAGCTACAAGATTAGGGGTAGGTAATGGTGGATCCCGTTCACATCTTAGATCGCAGGACCTTGGGCCTTCGAGGTAGAGATTTTGATCAGGTCTGGGTGTAGTGGGACAAATATGATGAGACTGTAGCTACATGGGAGGATGCTACTTCATTACGAGTTTAGTTTCAAAATTTGTTCCAATGACTTCCAGGAGGAAGTCGAGTCTAAGGGGAGGGGAATGTAGTGCCCACTTCCCTTTGACACCTTTTGATGCTTATGCTGACACTGTTGTTCACATTATGGACATTATTCTGCTTTGATTTAGTATGCTGTTAGACATTTGATTATGGATTAGTGTTAATCTTGATTTGGATATGATACATGATGATTATTAGAGACACTCATATGTGGATGATGATATACTAGTTGACATATATGTTTTATGGATGTTTTTTAGACATATGATTTTGGATACTATGAGTAGATCTAGAAATGGATATTTTATGAGGATGAAATAGTTGTTGATTAAAAATGCAAATGATGTAGTTGTTACTTCGATGTTATTGTGATTCACTTACTTAGAGGATTTTGTGATTTTATTTATGTCATATTGGATGTTCTGATATGGCCACGAGGCCGAAGGAGGTATTTGTATTTTATAGGTTTAAAACATCACAACAAACATTAGGGGATCAGAGACCAACCACAATGGAATTCTAGGTGAATTTGACACGGTCACCATGGTAACTCGTTTTATTGTATTGTGTGTTGTTTTGTTAGGGATTCCCATGGGGGGATTACCTTTACATGTGACCATGGGGTTGTGTATTTTATTAATGTATTTATTTTATTTATTGTTATATGTATTTTATTAGTAATGTGTTCCTTTCTTTTAATTAATTAAAACTGTGATAGAATTAATGTGAGAATCATATGATTAAAATTTAAATAAATTAAATTGGGATATGGGAAAGTAATTTTAAAAGTTGTTGGCTATTTGTATTAAATATGTAAGGGTTGTGTAAGAGTTGTGTAAGTCTGATTTTGGAGTATGAAATACTCCACCTCCATGATGAATTCGAATTTGTCCTTGGTGGATATTTTTGGAGGCTTGTGGGACAAGTAAAACTTGTCCCATGCCTCTAAATTTAATTTACCAACCATAGTTATGGTTGGAGAAGTGATTTGTGACTTTTATAATGAATTTTATTAATCATGTTGCTTGTTTTGGTTGCACTTTCTTACATTTTATTTATTTTTCTGTCCTTTGAGGTGTGGGCTTTTTGGAGTGTGCAAGTAACTTGTCATTTTTCACCCTCCTCTTTATTGTGCTTGGGAGATTGGATTTTATCTTTTATGTTGTATTGGAGGATGTGTGATGTGGAATCTTACATGGATCCACATCATCCTCTTCTCTCCCTCTTCTATATAATTCAAACTCCTTGATTGTTTTGGGGTTGTTGAACCTTTTTACATTCTTCTTTGGGGGCACATTTTTGCTGTTTGGAGCTCTTGTCGATTGTGGAGGAATTTTGAGATAAATTCATACTTGGCATTACTGTTTTGAATTGTGTTCTTGGCATTTAAAGCTTGCTGTTGGAAACAAAAATAACCATGGAGAGGTAGGAATTTAATTCTCATTTTTATGCTGTCATTTTCTTGATTGTGTTGTGTGAATGGTGTATGTTCTATTTTATTCGTTGGCTGGTTGGGTAGACTGCCTTAGGGAAGGTGTAGGAGAAGGCTATGGGGAATCCATGTGGGGGGCATAAGGGAATTCCATTGGCATTAGAATTTTGTGGAGGGAGTTTGGGTTTGGGATCCACCATGGAAAAAAATAGCTTGCATTTCTTACTTTGTGGGGGGCATAAGGAGGGATTTGTGGGGGGCATAAGGATATGTATGGTGAAATTTATTGGCAGTTTGTTATTGGTGGATTCTCAATTCCCATTTGGAAGGCATTTGTAGCTTCCCCCATAGACCTTTCTCCTTTGGCTTGCATGATCAAGCCTAAGTTTTGATTGGAATGTTTTCAATTGTAGTTGTGAACTGCTATTTTGTGTTGAACTATGTTTTATATTGAATTATGCATGTGAAAGAATGTTGTGTATTGTGGATGCCAATTGTTGCCATGGGTTGAATTGCATCTCTTATTGTATTTTGGTTGGGACTTGGGGGCCAATGATGAAGGAAGGCTTATCCTTTCATTAGATGTCTTGGATGGGTGGAGAGCATTGCCTTTCCCCTCTTTTGTTGTGATCAACTTGGAGAAAGAGAAAATGTGCATGTTGCTGTCCTGGAGCAAAGGAAAAATGTAGACAGTCCCTTGTGAAATTTTTTTTATTTGTAATCCTTTGCCACTTGTTGTGGATGAAATTGTAATATGTATTTTGTGAAGAAAGATGTATGTAATTTGATTATGAAGTTAGATATTTGAATTGTGAAAGACATGTATATTCTGTTCTGGTTATTGGAAAGAAAGAATTAGAAATGTGTTATTTGCATCCAAAACATGGAAAGATGTATTCCTCTTTGGATTAATAAATAATTGCAAGATCTTCTCTCTTTTGCATTGTTGTGTGAGTTGGAAATATCAAATTGTGATTGGAATCTCTATTTAATTGCAAAGGAAAGAAAATACGTATGAGGGAATTATTTTGCTTGTCTTATTTTGATAAATTTATAAAAGTGAAATCAAAGTTACATTTTGGGTAAATAATAGTTGTATTTAAGTCATTTAAATGTTTTAGATTTGACTAGAAATGAAGTGGCATATTTGAAGGATGAATTTGATAAATTTTTTTCTAGAAATGGGATTTCTGTTACAAACTTAAAACTGACAATTAATTTTAATAAAAATGTACAGTTCAAACCTGCACTTAATAATCAACTTGGAATTTACATAATTTAGCATGCTAAGCCCTCATGGAACTAAAATTGAAAAAGAAAAATTAAGAAAATAATTTAACCATTGCAAAATCGAATCCAATCCCTCTAACAATCATTTTTTTGTCAATTGTTGGAAAAATGCAACTTGTGATCAATTGAGTAAATTAACTTCCATAAACCACTTTAAATCCTTCCTAGATCAATTCTCCATGTTTGTTTGGCATGTTGAATGAAGGATGAGGTCCAATTTAATCAAATTCAAAGGTTGGAAATTACTAGTTTGCTTTTTAAAAGCCTGCAGATCCTTTTTACAAAATTAACCCCTTAAAATTTATCAAAAATTTAAATTTATGTTTCTTGTGCAAAGAGGGCATCGAGAGCTTTCTAGAAATTCCTTGTTTTCCCAAAACTGAGATTTCTAGCAAAAGTTATCACACTTTGAAGTTTTTCGGCCTTGGTGGGAAAATTTGGGAAAATTTTCCCTGGCGGGCCCGTGGCCCGAAAAATTCCCATTTAAAATCCTTAGAATTTTTTTTGAAAAATTTTGGTTCATAAAATTTTTCATCTTTTCCTCCACCGGTTTACAGCCAATCATAGGTTGCCACATTTACTCATGGGGAAACGGCGGAGGTGTGACATTTTCTTTTTCCCTTAGACCTTTTGAAAATTTTGGAAAAAATTTCCATTTCTCCCCGCTGGCCCATGGCCTATCATAGGCTACCACGTGGCAGCTTTGGGTGTTAGTGGGGGGGGGGGGGGAGGACCCTTTGTAATGTCCAATTAACCCCCACCTCTCTGTCCTTCCCTTTTTCCCTAGCCATGACTCTGAGGCCGCCACGTGTCCTTGGAGGACCCATGGAGGCATGGGCACAAAAGGGAATTTTCTCCCATGCAAGGAAAAATTCCAAACACCGCCCCGCGACCCGCCATCCAAAAATTTTCCTTTCACCCCTACTTGACACGTGTCCCCTTGGGAAAAATTTGACCCCTAAGGTCCACTTGTTCATATCTTGAGTTCCTGAAGGAGTTAGGAGGACTTATTTATATCACCAGAAATGTGAGAAATTTTTTTATCCAATGGGAATGATTTAGGAAAATTTTGAATATGTTAAGAATAAGAAAATTCAAGTTGAAACTCTGAGCCAATTAGAGAGTGGGTATGGGGTAAATTTCTCCTTGAACCTAACTAAAATTTCTAACCCTAAAATTTGAACCATGTGAAGTTGATATTTATTAATGAAGAAAAAATATGTTCTAGTAATTTAGAATTTTTCTGGAACCTAATAGGGCAACCTATTGTCTTACAGCTTGGTTGTGGACACTTCTAATAAAAAAAATTATTCCATAATTTTTTGACTAATCCTAGGTTTTTCTTGGGTCTCAAGTGGGTTGTTTTAACGGGCATCACAATAAATTTCAATAATATCATCCAAGAAATGTTAGATAGTGGAGATCTCGTCTTAGATAACCCTAACACACAAGCTAATCAGAATCTTCACATCTTTAAGAAACCATTCCTAAACTAGACACCATCATCTAACCAAACCAGTGAACCCTCAACCAATGACAATAATGTTCATGAGGTTCATGTTTTTTTCGACATCATACCAAATTTTCCTCAATTTACTCCTACTCCATCTATCGAGGAGATTCTTGCACGAGATCCTTCATCCATGAAAGATTTTTTTTCATCCACTCCTTTACCCATAAAGGAGTATCCATTATCTCCCCCTTCACCCATGGAGGATTCCTCCATATCTGCTGAGACAGTTTCCCCACACACCCCTCAAGATGACAAAAAACATGCAATATTTTCTCTCCTACCCATGGGAGAGTCATGCTTACCTTCATCTTCACCAAAAGATGAACCTACTTCATCCTACTTGTCATCTCCCCTACCCACAGGGGATCCATTAGCAACACCCCTTCCTATTGGTGACAATTATCCATTGGATTTCAAGGATCCTATTGATTTTCTCTCAGCTCTTTTACCCATAGAGTCATAAGCCAACCATTTTCCTATCTCACAAACATTCTTTACAGGGATTACTACCAAATCAAGATCACCCTCCTCCAACGGTGCTGTTTTCACATTTGGATGACTGCTTGGATTATGTCGATAATTCCATGCTTTAGGGATGCCTTCGGCTACCTTTCTCAACTTAGATGCGAATGTTATCTTCTGACACTTCCATGATCTATCTAAAGGTGTTTCAAACAACCAAACCAAATCATGCCCATGCTAGTTGTAGTAACATCTTCTCCATCACCCTCACCCACACCGAAACCTCTTTCATTAAATAAACCTTTGCCGATTCCTAAATCCTTACCTACATATAAATCTTCCTCCATGTCCAAACCCATTGCCACATTGGGTGTCATTAAGACATCAAGCCTAGTCCACCCCCCTATAAAACTAGATTTATCCACGTCCTCACAAGCTATAACAAAGACTATTCCCCCACCTAAGAGGAAGACCTAGCCTCTTAGGGCACACACACTAGCTTTTCCTACTACCCCTCTGTCACCTTCACCACTTCCATCTATCCTAGGGTGCCACCCATCAACCTTGGCCAAACAACCTCCTACCTGAGGTAAACTAAAATCACAACTGCCCACCTCCTCATCACCATCCTCTGTTACACCTAAATTACCTACATGACTTACTCCTTCACCGTCACATGCATCCATTCTACCGTCTATACCTACACCACTTCTAGTATCCTCATCATTACCTATGATATTCCCTTCTCTTCAATCAATACCTTCCACCTTGTCTCTTCACATAGCCTTTACCAAACCTCCATTATCACCTTGGCTAGCTCACCCCCTTCCGCCATCTACCTTCCCTTCCACATCATGCATTTCTTCTTCACCTTTACCCAAGAAGGTGCCACCAAAGTCCAAAAACCCACTAGCCTCTAAAGAGGTAGCTAAACCTACACCACCTTCAAAAGCTAGTTCATCTTCTACATCTTTACCCAAGAAGGTACAATCCAAACCTAAAACCGTACTACCTACCAAAAAGGTGGTCAAATTGACTCAACCTCCTATTCCACCTCACATGGCACCTCTCCCACCAAAATCACCCACACTTACTTCACAGTATGATCCATTGGCGAGGTCTTACGCCAACATCTTAGCTAACCTTTCAGAAACCTCTGTTGTCACATTTCCACCACTTAGACCTTATGACCCACTCAAACCTAAACCAAAATGGTTTGACGATACAAATATTTTCACTTACCATCATGTGCATGGACATGATGTGGAAAATTGTAAGGCTCTTAAGACTATTCTTCTTCAACTATGTCCTCCCAAAGAAAACTTTGACGACGATGATATTTTAGATGAAGAACCTATTCCACCTCCATCTATCACCAAACCTTCTCATCCCTTACCTATTCAATGACCATCATCTCCCCCTCCACAATCATTTTATCCTCCTCTAACATTTGAGATCAATATGGTCCACATAAGAGAGCTAGCCAAGCCTCTGCCAAAATGTCAATGCACTGCATTCTTTTCAAAACACCAATATATGCCGTCACCATATTTTTTCCCATCCTATTGCTACACCTATCATGAATCACTTTCTCCTTTACCACACATTAATATGGTTAACATTAACACTCAAGACCAAAAGGAAAAAGGAAAGGAGAAATCAACTAGCCCATCTGCCACTCTTTTACCCAATATCCCATCTGCACCTACACCAAAAATCACCATCCGTGGACCCACATACCCTATTTATGATGAGGTTTCCCATTGTATAATGATTAAACAATTACACTAATATCCTCTCAAAATTTCTTTGTATGACCTTGTTCAAACCTCTGAGTCTCATCGACAAGCCCTCATTGAGGTTCTGCAATCTATTGAGGTTGTACCTAATGACCCTACTCCTATGGCATCCATTATAACTCATCACCATGTGGCCTCTATCACCACTTCATACCTTTCCTTTGCACCCGCTACCACTCATCAAGTAGCTGCTCTTAGTTACTCTAACGACGATATTGTACCTCTACAATCAGATGATCATGATCCTTCCCTATTCATTTCCATCTACATTGATAATATACACATTCTATGCATTATGATTGATGGAGGTTCCAGTATTAACATCATTTCCTCCCATGCATACAAAAAAATGCACATCCCTTCTAGTTGTATGTATAATAACCAAGTTATGTTGCGTTCATTCAATGATGCCATGAATTCCACCCTTGGCACCATCATTCTCCACATTCGTGTGGGCCCCCATACTATTCAAGAATTATTCTATGTCTTAGAGGGGGGATTCTAGTACAACATGATGCTTGGTCAACCTTGGATTCATGCCACGAGTTGTGTTCCTTCAACCTTACACCGTTGTTTAAAATTTAAACATGAAGGACACAACTATACCATTCCAACTGACCCTTCACCATTCAAGACCTGTAACATGTTATATCAACTCAATGATGTTCTTATACTAGTTAAGGCATCTACCACCACTACCACTTCCCCTTCACCCATGACCCCATCCACCAATGTGGCGGCTACCCCTTCCAGACATAACTTCTCTATTCCCACTGTTGCCACAACTTCTATAGCTGACCCATTAGCCAACCCATCTACTTCTCAAACAACTACTGCTTCTTCTTTCTAAGTGTTTGATGATTCATCCATTCCTGCTACCCACATATCAACTACGGATCCCTTAGAAGTTGTTTTTCAATGCCTCACTCTGGGGGAGTATCACCTTTATAATATTGACACATTCCTTACTCCTCAAGAGTATGGTAAACTTCACCAACATCCCTATTATGACCACCACATAGAAAAATTTTTCCCCTACGGTCCTCCCCTTGTTCACACCAACTTAACGTATGGGGGAATTGATGATTCTATCTACTCACCCAAGAAATATTCCCAAACTTGACCATTTTCATCTGACTTTCAGTCTCTCACCAACTGCCACTTCGGCCACACTTTCCTCCATCGTTGTGCTTGGAAGGGATTTGGATTTGGTTTCTATAAATAATGTTGATATATTTTCATCCCATGCATGAATCGTAAGCATAAAGATAGTAGTGGTATCAAATTTTCCAATCCATCACCTAAGAAGGCCCGAGTCAAACTCATTGAAGACGATAAACATTCTCCACCCCATTCACCAACATCACCACATTCACCTATAGAGTATATGGATCCAGAATCCATTCCTCCTAACTTTGTTTTTCATGAACACCATTTCCCTGGGACCTCTAAATTATCAATGAGATGGCGAGGCTCCCTCTTCTCTTCCCTTCATGTATTCTGACATGATTGATGATGATACACCTTCTATTAACGTCTTTCAGTGTTAGGATGACGAGTCTATTCTCACCTACCTTGGTGCGGAATATTTCTTATATTCACCGGTCATTACCTTATGAGACACAAACCATGTTGAATGAATCGACCATCAAAATCAATATTCACACTCAAGACGACCCACACATTATAAAAATAGGACAATATTTAGATGATGCTAAACAAGAATCTTTTACTGCTTTCCTTTGGGATCATAATAATGCTTTTACTTGGTCCTACACTAATATGCCCGGAATTGACCTAAAAATTGTGGTCCAAAATATCATAACTATTCCTGCGGCCAAACCCATGACACAAAAGCTACGGAAAATGCATCTTCACATTTACCTTGTTATCAAAGAAGAATTCCAATGCCTTCTTTCGGTTTCCTTCATCCTACCCATTGATTATCCCCAATGGATCTCTAACATTTTTCCCGTTACAAAGGTGATAAGGGGACTCAACATTTACATGGATTTCTGCAACCTTAACTTAGCTTACCCCAAAGATGACTTTCCTTTACATAGTATTTACCAACTAGTTGATCTCACCACTATCCATGAGAGGCTATCACTCATGGATGGTTTCTCAGGTTATAAAAAAATATTACTTGCCCCAGAAAATCAACACAAAACTACTTTCATCACTCCTTGGGAGACCTTATGCTACCATGTCATGCCCTTTGGCCTTAAAAACGTTAGTGCTACATATCAGAGGGCTATGATTTATATATTTCATGACATTATGCATCGCATATTGGAAGATTACGTTGATGATATTCTTGCCAAATCCAAACATTGGGACGATCACCTTACATTCCTTAAGGTCATAGTCTACCATCTCATCAAGTACTATGTTCACCTTCAACCTAAGAAGTGTGTCTTTGTTGTTCTCTCTGGAAATATCCTTGGTTTTATTATTTTTTTGCGTGACATAGAAGTTGATCCGGCTAAAATTAAGGCTATTCTCAAAATGCCTCCACCTACTAACCTTCGTGAACTTTGTAGTTTGTAATCTATTCACCACTTTATTTCTCAACTTTCTGACTGTTGCCATCCATTTCATCATCTCCTCAAATAGGATGTCTCCTTCAAATGGGATGATTAATTCCACAAAGCCTTTGATGCCTTAAAACAATACCTCCTCCAACCACCTATGCTCATTCCCCCTAAGGATGACCAACCACTATACCTTTACATTTCTACTACCGATCATTCCCTGGGTGCCATGCTCACTCATCGTGATAAGAAACAGAGGGAATAGGTGGTTTATTACATAAGTCGTACACTTCTAGAATATGAAACTAGATATACACACGTCGAAAAAATATGCTTAGCGTTAGTTTTTGTTGCCACTAAACTTTGCCATTACCTACTCAACCACAAAACTTTGTTGTCACCAATACTAACCCCTTACATTACATGTATACTAAGCCCTACCAACATCAATGTGATTCACATTGGCTCATGATTCTTGCAGACCTAAATCTCGAATTCATCCATCAAAAGTCTATTAAAGGCCAAACAATTGTTGACCAACTCGCAGATGCACCTCTCTCCATAAATCAATCCTCTAACTTAAATTTCCTTGATGAATCCATCACTACTCTCTCTTTGGATGATGTCGTTTACCAGATAACCTTATTCTTCAATGGTTCCAAATGTCAGCGTGAGGGTGGTGTTGGAGTTATTCTCATTCCTCTTGACAGTGGGCCTATGCCATTAACTTTCAAACTAGATTTTGATTGTACTAACAATATCGCTGAATATGAAACAATTGTGTTAGACCTTCAAGATTCCATAACCTTAGATGTTAAATATATTAATATCTTTGGTGACTCTTAACTGGTTCTGAACCAAGTTAATGATATATACCAGTGTTGTAACAAGATACTTCAAAAATATAAAAATCATGTTGACATAATTTTGAATACCTTTGACCATTATGAAATTCAAACCACCCCGCATTCCACTAATAAATTTGTAGATACCATGGCCTATCTGGCTTCTCAAATCCCCACTTCACCCTCCAAATCGAAAATATTTGTCACCGTACAAAGGTTGTGTTAGTGAAAATTTACAGCACCCCCAAAATGACCTATGGATCTACTTTTCTAAGGAAATTTAATTTGGTGTGAATGCACACCATTGAGCTTTCCCAAAGAGTGGGACCTTTGCAAATGGGGAAAGCTCTCCAGAGAAGGTTAGTTCCTCTTCCTAAACTACCTGCCACAAGCTATTCTAGTGCAGGCAAACTAAATATAATCCTAATCTAACTTGTAAGGAGACAAGGAGAGAGGGAAAAACAAAGCCTACACTAAAATGGTGATACACCAGAGAAGGAACATGTTGAAAATCTATCAAAATTGCCATGGAAACAAGAGAGTTGAGCAAAGGAAAGGATGGACAAGTGCATCACAAAACCAAGGATGGATTTCACACAAAAATGTTCCAAAACTCCATGAACACAGCTCCAAAACCTGCAATGAACATCCAAACATGTAAAAATACCTACAATGAAGAGAGACAAGAAGAAAAAAACCAAAAATGAGCAAGGATGGACAAATGAATCACAAAACGTGCTTTTTTTGCTCCAGAAGTTTGCACAAAATCATCATTTCACGGGTAAAAGGTAAAAAATTCCATTACAGAGTAGGGGAGGAGGTTCAAACTCCATTTTCAACCTTGGGGAAGAAAATAAGGGAGGACATATTAGAATGATGAGCAACCTTTTCAAAAATGAGCCAAATCTAGCTTTTATTGATCAAACATAAAGAAGAAATGACAAAACACGAGAAAAACTGATTTAACACTTCAACCACTAATAAGATCTTGTTTAATGGCCTATAAAATGATGGGTTTTCATAAATAAGCCCATACTTTGAATTACATTGCTTTGCAGAGTGAGAAAGAGGCCCATACTTCATTAATTTTGGTGGTTGGGAACCATTTCTGCATTTTTTGCATGCCAGAGACATTTTCCCATTTTCCCCTACAAATATAATCAAAAGTTAAAATTGAGGGGTCTGTCATGTAGAGGATTTCAACATCTTTCCAATGACACAAAAATCACAAAAAATTGAGCTCTGGTTCAAAAGATATGGCCCTCTGAAGATTTAGGGAAAAAATTAGATTCACGGGCCGAAATCTGAACTTTTTCCCTCTTTTTTCAAATTTGGAAAATTTCCCAAAAAATATCCACCGGCCTGACCTCTACTATCACATGGCATCTTCTGCTTGACCCACGGGTTCAAACAATCATTTTTCCCCTTTTGCAAAATTGGAAAATTTTCAAAAAATACTCCGTTGCCCTGCTACTGATGTGGACACATGGCACATTCTGATGCGGCACGGAGGTGTGGTTTAACTTTTGCCTTTGAATTTTTAACCACTTTGGAATTTTTTTCCAAATCCTCCTGACACCCCCGACTCCCCCTGACACATGGCACCTTCACATTTCTCGGCAGGGATGTGCTCCCTATTTTTGCCTTTGACAAACTTTGACCAAAAAGCCAAAAAACTTGAAGTTCCTCCAATGCTCGCCGCTAACTGGACACGTGGCAGCTTTTCATTTCTTTGCAGGCTTTCGGGCTGAAATTTTCCATTGATTTTTTTAGCCAAAAGGCTAACTGCCAAGAATTTTCTTGCGGGCCCGCCTAGGGAAAATTTCCCCTCCAAACTCCACCGAGCCATAACTTGCAAAATACAAGGAGTTAGGAGGAATTCCTGACCTTTCTGGAAAGGGGAAAGAATTCTCTATTTGATGAAGTAGTACCCAAAAAATTTTGAGTGCCTGAAATGTGTAAAAATTTGACTGAGGAACAAAAGGAAGCTAGTTAACCCAAAATAAGAGGGAGCTTATTTTGGTTAACAAGTTGCAATCACCCTCTTATCTACTTTGAGATGTCAAACTTGTAGGAAACATTAAAATTGACCCACGTGACCTTTGGTATAAGAAGTTTTCTGACTACCTTTCCCTTTCTATTTTGCCTCTAGATCTTACTCACAGTGGACAATGAGCCTTTCTCAAAAGTGTCTCTCGCTATGTCATCATGGGTGGTATTCTTTATTAATGTGGTTTTGATGCTATCCTCTTATAATGTCTTATGAGTTCTGAAATTCCCTACACCATCAAGGAAGTTCACGAAGAAATTTTTTGGGGTCACTTTAGTGGTTTACTTGTCACTAAACACATCCTTCACCTGGGCTATTACTGACCAACCCTAAACCTTGATTGTTGTGACTATGTCAAGCATTGTGTGAAGTGTCTTAAACATGATAATCATCATCATACCCCCAGTCATGCCTTACAGGTCAAATGAGACCTTTGGCCTTTCTCTTAATGAGGTTTGGCTCTTGTTGGAGAGATCAATCCTCATTCTTCCCAATGTCATCAATGGATTATTACCGCTACCAAATATTACACTAAATGGGTGGAAGTTGTACCTCTTATTTCTACAAAAGCCAAGAAAATTTATGAATTCATTAATCATCACATCATTTGTCGCTTTGGTGTTCCTCACTGCCTCATCACTGATAATGGAAAACCATTAAAAAAGAAAAACCTATGGAAACTTTGTGATGCCTTTGGAATTAAACTTAGTTTTTCTTCACCTTACTATCCTCAAAAAAATCTCCAAGCGGAATCAACCAACAAAACCTTAAGCAAAATTCTTATGAAAGTGGTTGACAATACTGGAAAGGATTAACACGCGCACATTCATTTTTCCTTATGGGCTTATCGTACTAGTATTCATACCTCAACTACTGCCACACCTTTCTCTTTGGTCTACAGTACACAAGCTATCCTGCCTCTCGAAGTCCAAATTCCATCTCTTCGTATCTCACTCAAGGATATGCTCAATGATGATGATTTTCACTAGGACCGTTTGTCATAACTCGAGTTATTAGACGAACATCGTCTTAATGCTCTTGATCACCTCCAAATCTACCAAAAATGTATGAAACATGCCTATGATAAACTTGTCTAAGAATAAACCTTCTAGGTTGGTGACCTTGTCCTGAAAGAAAATCAACATGTAACAAAAGTGGAAAAAATTAAATGGGGAAAATTTGCTCCTAATTGGCTTGGACCCTATATTGTTACTCATACCTATGGATCATGTGCTTATCATTTGTCTTCACTCAAAGGTAAACCCAAACCTGAGCCCCTCAATACCTTACATCTTCGACCATTCTAGTGTCGAATAAAGTCCTAGATCACCTTATGTCTATTAAACACTTGTCCCTTAAGCACCTTTCACCTTCCACTTACCTATTTTAAGGATCAACAACTAAGAAAGAATCATGTGGATTACCCATCACCTTTTCAGCCTTATCTTCAATATGAGTACCACGACTCTACTCATGACATGATTCTCATGGGTACTTTTCTTCCTTTTCAATATGGAATCCCATGGTCGTTCTTAAAATATCTCTTTCATAGCTAACCCTTGTGTGCTATGAAAGAGGTATATGGGATTTTCAAATTCAAACTCCTTGAGTCAAACTTCTTGAAAAAAGATGACTCCCTTAAAAATGACATCTAATCTTTCTATCTTGCTGCTATAAATAGACTATTCCCTCGAAGGACAGTTATACAATGCTAGCCATACTGTACATATTCTATCACAAAAAGAAGACTATTCTTATAAAATAAAATAATAATATTCTAAAGCGTCCCACATCGACCAGCTTCCCGAAGACCTCAAGGATATATTCTATCCATCCCACATATACTTCCCACAAAGATCAGTCTATAAAAACAAACGTAAAAAGAAAAATATGACTTTTTCATCATGGACTTGCCTATTTTGATCTTGGGTCTCTTGCCAAAGAGGCATGTTATCTCACACCAGGTTACACTCAACCAACTTCATTCACCTCACTGCATTGCCTTTCTAACCTTCCACCTACTCAAGGGACGTGCCACAAATGTGATATTTCATGATCATGTGACCTTCTTCATCCTTAGAACAGTCAATCATGCAACTCCTTTAGGGTTTTATGTTCATACACCATCTTTGCAATGGTAGAATCATAATGGTTCTTATCAATTAGGAACCTTTTTTGTATCCTCTTACCATTCACCTCTTTTCTTACTTATTGATTCTCCTACATAGGACCAGACCATCGAAACCAACATTTACGAATTCCTCTTTCACCAAAATACCCATGCCTATTTGACTTAAATTCACCCATGCCTCTTCGACCTAAATATCATCCATGCCTATTCAACCTAAATTCAACCATGGATATGACCTAAACTCAACCATGCCTAAATGACCTAAAATCATACATGCCTAAATGACATAGACTCAATCATGCCTAAAACCATCTAACCCATTCCTCTACCTCATCATATTCTTCCCTAGATTATGGGTGAATTACATCAGCCTGAGGCCCCTTTTCACCGAGGCTATGTAGGAAACACTCCAAGGGTAGGGGTCCCTTGGAGGTTAGCTTGACCACTCTTTCCCCTAACGTATTTTCCCCCTTTTATATTCACATTCTACCTTAGCTAGTTTCCATTTTACACAAAATTGGGAAATTAAACAATCATAAAAACATACATACCTACCATTTTATAACATCACCATATCATAAATCAATCATTTCACATTTGCTTGATATCAAATATTTGGACATTTACACCACAACATACATATACATCATCATTTATTTTCCATAATAACAATAAATTAGAAATTAAATCAAATGCAAAACCATGACCAAATCATGCCTAAATCACATACACTTCACCATGCCTATACCTAAATCCATCATGCCTACATGACGTCGACTGCTTAAATCACCTAGAATCCATCATTCCTAAATTACCTTGACTCTATCATGCCTATACCTAAATCCATCATGCCTAAATGACCTCGACTGCCTAAATCACCTAGACTCCATCATGCCTAAATGACCTTGACTCCATCATGCCTATACCTGACTCCACCATGCCTATACTTGACTCCATCATGCCTAAATGACCTTGATTCCATCATGCCTAAAGTGACCTTGACTCCATCATGCCTACATGACCTTAACTCAATCATACCTAATTAAACTAGTTTCTATTTTACACAATAACAATGAAAATTAAAAATGAATACATCATCCATCCAGTCAACATCATAAACTATATAAATGGGAGAGTTTGTGTATCAATACATATAAACATAGATATATAATAAATATTAGTATCTCAAAAACTCTCATGTACAATCTCACGTCTTCAGCACACAGGCCAATATATATATATGTATCAAAAATCACACATTATAACATAGGGATATCAATCATCACCCCACATGATACCCTCCTATCCAGCATAACCTGTTTCCTCCTCCAATCAATGCTAGACAAAGCCCACCAACGTCGGCCAACCCATACGCGATGTTGGTCTCTGTTTCAGCCAAAAATTGAAACCCCCGTCCCCCTTATCAACAAATCCACAAAAAAACAATCTAAATACCTACTCCCATCCAACCAAACCTATCCTACCTTCATTACTAACCCTATTTAAGATACATTGAACCTTCCCCCTCCCTCATTTCATTCATTTTTAACCAAGATTTCACAAATTAACATTACACCCAAACTTTTACACAAAACAATTTCAACAAACTCTGTTTTAATCAAATACAAGATTCGGATTGACTCCTACCTCATCTCGGTGCCGTCTCTACAGTGGCACATCTGGATGATGTACCATTGGTCCAATCAATCCCTCTCTTTTCTCTGCCATTACAAAATCATATCCTCACCTCTCACAACTATTCAAATCGATCAACACAATGTTGTGGAACCTCCAATCAAATGTCAATCACCCACTATGTAGCTCACCAACTTAGCTAGACATCTTGTACTATTATTTTCACTCCTCAACTTCTCCTCTATCATTTTATCAAAGTGGAAAGGTTAAAATGAATCCATAAAAAACATATTTTTCCTTTTTTAACCCCAAATTGACATGACCTACATCAATCATGTCGAGCCCTAGCTAACGAATGCCAGTTATACTATAACTGGCGTCGGTCACCCTAAATAACCATTTGACCCACACCATGCCCATTTTTTCTAAAAACATTATTGATCCAACAAATTTTGACCTTACCAACACATATTACACCATACCCGCAAGCCTACATTACCTATACATTTCCTTAACTACGTTTAGGGACATGTTATTTACCTATACCTCAGCCTTACTTGTGACTTGCCCTATATACCCTAACCCGAATCACCTTTGGTGACATTTGAGTTTGTGTACTCGTTATACCTTGCTATGTTGTTACCCATTGTTGTTTAGCCTAGTGAACTTACCTTTCCTAATGATGTGATGTTTATCCCAATCATACCTTTTGTGCTATGGAACATAACCTATTACCCACTCCTACACTGGACCACGTTGTGCTTCATGACCATATCCCATACCTTAGATACCTGAATAACTTCAACCTCATTTGGATAAACCTATCACCATTTTGACAAGGTAGATTTTGAAAGCTCTTCCACCTGGTACCGTATCACTATCTATACATGTGTGTGCATTCAATTTCCATTACCCATTACCCATTACCCAAAATGACCATACCCTTACCTACTTATCAAACCACACCCCGACTACTTTTCCAACCTCATCAGTTTGTAGTTTGAGGGGGATCACCTTCAGCCCTACTTGGGGCAACCTAACCTCTTCTTATACCTGGGACATCAACTCCCTATTTTTGTTAACATCACTTACCAATACAAGCTACGTGATTAAAAAGGGGAAAATATAGACACCAAATTTGGGTCACACCCCCCTTGGCATCCTTCAATCAATTAACGTAACGTTTAATTAATCATGACCTCTTCATCTTATACTAATATTCATCCTCACATTATTAATTAATTTAATTAACTTAATTTTGACCTCACACCTCCACCTCATTGTTACACCTCACCCTAGATCCATTCCAGGGCCATTTAACTCACAATGACCAAGTCATCACTCTCAACATTGAGTCATCACTCCCAGTGCTAAGTTACCACTTAACCTAACTAACTAAGACTTCTTCCTAAAACCTAATTGGAATTATTCTATGATCTTCCTGCATTCTCTCATGTGAAATCCACTTCACTAAGCAGACTCAATTAAAATCACGCCAAAAATAGTAAAGATATACCTATTTTTGGTAAACCTAGACTTTCCCAACTTACTGATGCCGACTATCCCTCAACTAATGCCAGTCACCTAACCGTAATCGGTTACCTTATATACATTTTCACAACTCTTTACATGGGTTAGTAGTTTAGTTATTGGAGCCTTATTACATTCATGTGCAAATCTACAAGCCCTCCTGCATCCAAATGATGAACACACACAACCACATTGCAAGACAAGTAACTGTTTTCCCTTCTAGAGCATTGGAATATTCATAGGAACAATCTGGGAGTATTTCCACGACACTAAGCACAAATTTTCTTCATGGATCAACTACTATTCTCATATACCTCCCAAGATCTACAGGACATCAAGTAGGTGTTGTGATCCTAATCATTTTACTTGTTCCTTCTGTAGATCTCTGGTTTCTTTCAATAGTTTATTTTCCTTTGTTGCATGTACATTACCTTTCTTTCGCTAACCCACTATTCAACTATCCAAAGCTTTTTTCACCATTTTCAACCTCCTACTTAGTATCCCCGAGTCTTCTCAGTCATATTACGACCCAAACCATACTACCCTCACTCTCTGTGTAATCACAGAGAGCCTAAAAACCTCTGTTTAACAATTTAATATCCAATTGCCCCTACTGACATCGGTCACCTTAACCGTTGTCAGTCTCCCCTCTCTACTGGCATCGGTCACTATATTTTCTACTAACCTTCACCAAATTTCCTCTAACATCACCTAAACTCCACCCAGACCATACCAAATACCTCTGTAACCTTACATAACACCCATGTGACCTATCACAACCAAAAAAATACCTCTCCTGATGCTAGATTAGTTTAGATGTTAATACTTTACTTAATCTAGTTTTGTTGAGCTCCTAGAATATTGACTAAGTGTACCAAGGCACGTAGGCACATGAGTCTCAGGTTGAAGGATGGACATGCAAGAAGAAAGTGCTCAAGGTATAGTAGAACGATGTGCAGGATAAGGCATGCAAGTAGAGCCTAGGTTGCAGGACTTAGCCATTTTTGGAATAAGAAGTAGGACCCGACCACGCATGTGAAGTGAATAAAGTGTCAGTATAACATCATGGGGCCCACAGAAGGAATATGCATAGTGATAGAGGCACACGTGGGAGACCATCATGTTAGAACATGCAGAGCCCATGTTGAGGAGCAGGTGCATCTAGGGGACCATCATAGCAGAATGTTCAGAGACCATACCTGAAGGAACATGTTCCCATGGAAAGCCCATACAAGCATTTAGCAACAGATTTGAGGCTGCAGAAGGTGGCATTGACACCACAGGATGCCTATATATATGAGCGCCTATAGAAGAAAAAGAGACACAAAAGAATAGTTGATGGTAGAAGGACAGAGGTAGTAAAAGAGAGACATATAGAGAATAGAGAGAGCTCTATAGATATATTGTAAGAGTTCTATGGGTTTGGGTAGAGGCAATAGAATTGTATTGATGTACTAAGGGGATGGGTTGTAAATCTTCTATGTATGAATGAATTTAGTCTGATCAAGTTGTGGTAACCTAAATGAGTCCATTGATTGTATTAAGTATGAATGTAATGAGTTTGCAAGCATAAATGAGCATGAGCATAGTTGTTTCATATCAATATTGTTCCATTTCTATCATGGAAGCTATGAAATAGATATAAGATCTTATGTATTTTCCTTCTATTAATGTTATCAGTTATTTGCAAGTACTGTTTGGAATGAACACATTTGTCTAGAGACCGCTCTGAGTCCTATGATGAATGTATGTCTCGTTGCCACCATTAATCATTAAGTTATTGATCTAGATGGTGCTTTCCCACTTAAATCACATAAAAGAGAGGCTCGGTACCCACATGCACCTCGAGTGAGCACCCAGTTCCCACTAGGTGATAGGCCAGTGTGCATGGGATTCCATTGTTCTTCTGGTGGGTGTAAAAATGACTACATCTTGGTTCCATTGCCAGGACCTCTTTTCAAAGTTGTAGTGGGAACCGAAATACATCTGATCTGTATAATGAGTGATGAAAAAGTGTTAAAATTTTGAGAGTTTTGAATCATGGTTTAAGAGAATGGAGGATGAGTTTGCTCAAATATTCAACACTGGGTTTGAGTTTGATGCATGTAGATGGGTAGAAGATAACCTCTACCATGAGTTATATGAAACATTTTTCTGTTGCTTCCCAATAGAACTACATGGATGGCTCTCAGCATATGCATCCATATCAAGTTGGTATTATAGATCATGTGTGTGGACCTAATTTGAATACTAGAGTCTGCAGGAAGTAGATCTGACATGGACCCGTCTGGTGGATCATTGGTGGATAGGTGGGTTGACTAGTTACACCCTGGAGTATGCTATTTCTACATACTCTTGTCCAAAAGTTGCTAAGTTTGAGTTTTTATGGGATCCTAGAGGATCATTTCTACATGCTATCCCTTTGGCAATGAAGATTTTGATTGTTACCTTGGGTTTGGAGGCATTTCCAATGGCCAGCTAAACTATTTCGAGCGCTGGGTGAGGAAGCTAGGGTGGGGGAAGATGGTAGATTTTACAGTGGCAAAGGAAAGGGAGGAGAGATGACTCATGTATGGTGAAGTGTGTGAAAGGGATATTACTAGATGATGCAAGGTTACATGTGTGATGGATATATGGAGGAAAATGTTGTGGGAATGATTTGAGGTTCACACAGAGGACGTGGAACCTGAGCAGTCTGTGCGACCCCATCATGGAAAACACGTAAGAGATACCCCTTCGGATTCTGAGGAGAGTTCGTCACACGAAGAAAGAAGAGCCGTTGACACATATCTAAACCCACCTAGTGACTAGACCATAGCACTTGGCTTTCCAAATCAAGGGGATAATATTGTTAGCTAAATTGGTATCAGTGGAAGTGACTGATCTACACCCAGGAGATTTAATTTCTCATTTGGGACTTCTATGGCTACGCATATTCCAATTTTTCGAGGTATTTTTGGACAAGGAACAATTGCACTAGCCTTCGGCCTCACATATAGGAGTGGCGTAGGGTACACTATCGGTAGTGGGACATCATCACAGACCATCGACGTGTAGTTTAGTGGGACTGTGGGGACCCTTGGCACAACTAGTACAGGACCTGGTGGACCAGGAGGAATAGGACCTGGTGGGCCTAGTGGACCTAGTGGGTAAGGAGGAATAGGACCTGGTGGACCTAGTGGGCCAAGAAGTATAAGACCTGGTGGGCCTGGTGGATCCGATGGTGGAGGAAATTTCAAAGGAAACCAAGGCTTTGGATTAGGAGGACAAGGATCGTAGCAGCCCCCCAAGTTTTCTTTGAGATGTCATTGCATTTACCAGATTATAGAGGCATTGAAGATTCTATAGAGCATGTTCAAAAATGTGAGTTGCTATGGTGCGCAAAGGGGATCACTAACCCAAACCAGAAGGCAAGTCAGTTTACAATGATGTTGCAAGGGCACGTACATAGCTGATATAGGAATTATGACCCTCATTAAACGATGGTGGATTATACTACTCTAAAGAATGCCTTCCTAGTAGAATTCCACATCCCTGAGTTTGAAAAAAGAGCATTAGTGCCCTGAAGGAGATTCAACAAAGAATGACAATGAGTGTGTGGGAGTATGACGCATGGTTTAAGACTCTCCTATCAAAATTATCATATGACATTCACCCTTCACATCATGCTCAATGGTTTGTTGGAGGGTTGATAACTCCTTTTAGAAGAGCCCTATCTCACAAAACTTTCACAGACCCGCATGAAGCATTGGAGGCTTCTCTACATGCTGAAGCTATTGAAAGTGTTGATACCAGAGTTAGCCCATTTTTGGAGGCTCAAATCACTACTATGGCTAAGCAGTTGGAGAATTTGTCTGCAAAATCAGTGCACGAGACACACAATGGGATATGGTGTATAGATTGTGAAGTAGAGGGGCATGTCAAGGATAATTGCCCCTGGAGGACCATGCGCGCTGTAGCAGTAGATTGTGAGATCTATCATGTGGACCATGATGCGAGTAGATGTCCCCTATTATAGTGCGCGGTGTGGAAGAATGTGTCCTACTAGTGTAAAATTTGCACCTCTACAACCTATGACACTAAGGATTGTAGGAACATTGACCAGATCCATAAAGCCATTAATCATGGGGTGCACTAGACCAGCATTACCAATAGCTCTAAAGGTGATGATCACCGGTATGAGGGGTGCGTAGATGAGGGTGCATGTGGAAGAGGACTTCGTGGAGGATTCCATGGTTGTGGTAACCATGGAGGAGGAAGTGAGTTCTCATGTGGAACCTGTTTTAATTATGGGTCTACAGACAACTACAAGCGTGAGTGCCCAGAATTGTTGTAGTGCTCATGGTATGGGAAGAAACACAAATACGAGGAGTACCTTGAGTTATTTGAGCATATGAGTTAGTAGTACCAGAAGGACAAGGGCGGTGTATTGGTAAGCATCAACAAGGAAGACACTCAATGGATGCCGTGAGTTATGCACGATGCAGGTTTGGAACCTATTTTGGTAACAACAAGGGCATAGGTTGCATGTATAAGGGATATGCCAAGGTAGAAGAACCTAGTTTCAAGAGAAGAGGTGGTACATGGAAGGTACCTAGACCCTGCGCATCAAAAAGAGGTATATCAAGATACCATGGATGTGATTTGGAGTTTATAAGGAAAAATCCAGTGTCTGAAGGAGCAATCCAGGAGAGAAGAGCAAAGAAGGGTCGAGGTGCCAAAAGATGACCTAGATGAGGTCAAGGAGGTATGTAAGATGCTAAGGAAAGATAATATTATTCCCTTACTAGGAGCATGGCTGAGGGAGAAGGTACCATGTGTGGGAGAAGAGTGCAAGAAGGTACCATGTGTGGGAGAAGGTAGCATGGCTGAGGGAGAAGTCTTGCATGTAAACCTTCCTCCTCATAACCTCGACTATGATAATGAGATCACACTAAATGTGGTCATTGATGGGTGGCTCCTTAGCAATATCCTCATTGACACAGGTGTAAAGGTTAATGTTCTCACTTTGGATGCTTGGCATCAGATGGGAAGGCCTGCATTACAACCATCTTCAAATGTGTTGTATATAGCAAACAAAAGAAAGGCAATTCCCATAGGTGTCTTAAAAGATGCAACTATCACCATTCAGGGAGCCAAGTTTACTGGGGACTTTGAGGTCTTAGCACTCACTGAGGCAGAAAATTTCCCAGCACTACTTGGGCTCCCATGGTGTTATAAGAACAATGCAGATCTTTGGTTCAATAAAGGGTACATCAGATTTGAAAATAAGGAGGAACGTGTCATCATACCCATGGATGATGGGAAGTCAACAACCTATACTAAACCTTTGGGAGAAGAGGTCCTAGATAGGATATATGTGTTCTTAATTAGGGATCCATAGATAATCCATCCTACCAATGGGGTTATCCAGTTTAAGGATGCTTAGTCAGTGAGTGACACCACCAATATAACATGTGATAATTGGGTGCATGGGACCAATGAGCTGGTCAGTAGGCACTTGAGAGGATTGGTGACAAAGGTGACAAAGGTGTGCACTGTCTGGCACCTAGGAGGAAAGGAGCTACCAAAGTACTCAGGAGGATCCTTCCTTAAGATCTTTTTGCAGGAGATGGAGGCTCATTGGAAGGAGGAAAAGGAATGAAGAGGGATGTTAAGCTACATCCTGTTAGGAACTTCCATGCATTAGAGGGATGCATCAGAATAACCTTATAGAGTGGCATGAGGTGAGAATCACCCTCTCTATCTAGTTTTCTAGAAGTAACACACCCACCACCATCAAAGACTACCATGGTAGTGATCTTGAATCTTTCCACATCCAAACATGTGAGACAGTATGGAGAGAAGGCACAAAATCTTTACCACCATCCCTCTGAATCCACAAACTATATTATACACTGCAGGGTTACGTGCACACATGGTACATCCACTCTGAAACATGCCATCAAATGGGTAATTGGCAAGAACTAGTATATGATCTCATCCAAGCATTTGAGTATCAAAGCACTAAACCATTAGTGGATAAGGTATTGTAGGAGGTCAAGTGCCTTACAATGGGGGATAGTGCAAAGGTAGAGGATAGGCTTGTAGAGTTTCTAGAAGTGCCATGTTTGGATGGAAATTTTGGTGAAGATGAGTCTAATAAGGTAAAGTTGGAGTGTGCGTGCACAAAAAAAGAAAAAGGCAAGATGGTCTCTATCCTAGATGGTGAGGAGATGGAGAATTTGGACATTAACCATTCTCTAGGATTGTGCAAAGTGATGGATAGTGCTGATGAGAAATCACACGCCTATAATGATCCTTTAAAAATAAATAATATTAATATTGGGTCGGAGGTAAAACCCAAAGAAGCTATCATTGGAGATTATTGGTCAGAAAAGTAAGTCTCCAAGATCATTGATCTTTTGCATGAATTTTAGGATTCATTCCCACGTGGGTATCATGAGCTCAAAGGCATTCACCACTCCTTGGGGGAAATGATAATTAAGTTGAAGGAAGGTGCACGCCCAGTTAGGAAGAGACCACACCAAATGAATCCTAATATGTGTGTGAAGGTCAAGGAGGAAAAAGACATGATGATAGCATCAGGAATCATAGAAGCTATGGAGGAGTCAGAATGGATAAGTCTGATGGTGATTAGTATCAAGAAGGATGGGAGGATAAGGATATGTGTTGATTATAGGGAATTGAATGTAGTGTGTATCTTTGATCCTTTCCCAACCCCATTTACTGAAGAGATCCTAGAAGGAGTGGTAGGGCATGAAGTCTACTCTTTCATAGATGGGTTCTTAGGCTATCACTAGGTGAGGATTGCAAAGGAAGACTAGAGAAAGACAACTTTCACCACTAAGTGGGGAAGTTATGCCTATATGGTCATGCCGTTTGGGTTGAAGAATGCACCCACTGTGTTTTTGCACACTATAGTACAAGCTTTCCAAGACTTCATCCACAAATTTCTCCAAGTATACCTTGATGATTGGACCGTGTATGGACTGGTCAAGTACCATTGTGACAACCTATGGCTGATGTTCGAGAGGTGTAGGTAGTTGAGGATATCCCTCAATATAAAGAAGTGTGTATTTGCTACACCATTTGGGACCCTGTTGGGGCACATTATATGCAAAGAAGGCTTGTTGGTAGATCCTACAAAAATTATAGTAATTGTGGGATTATGTGAGCCAACTAGTCAAAGCGCAGTGCACAGATTCCTTGGACACATGGGCTACTACCAAAATTTCATCAAGGGGTATGCAAGGATCACCGTGCCATTAGAAGAATTACTCAGGCATAAGAGTGCCTTTCATTGGGGAGAGGTGCAACAAAAGGCATTTGACACATTGAAGGATAGGCTTATCACCATGCCTATATTAAGTTTTCCTTCTTGGGACAAGCCCTTCCATGTTCATGTGGATGCCTCTGGAATAGCCATTGGGGTAGTGCTTGTGCAACCTAGTGAAGGAATTGTTGATCACCCCCTATGCTTTGTAAGTAGGAAGTTGACACCAATGGAACAAAATTATACTACGACTGGGCGTGAGGAATTTTCTATGATCTACGTGATTTATAAGTTTAGGTAGTATCTATTGGCAACCCCCTTCATCTTTTACACTGACCAGATGGCATTAAAATATTTGGTGAACAAGCCCATCCTAAAAGGGTGCATATGCTGGTGGGTGCTGTTATTTCAAGAGTTTGAGTTCACCGTGGTTATTAAACTAGGCAAGAGCAATTCCGGACCTGACCATTTGTCTAGGATTGAATCAGGAGAGGACATGCAAAGCATAGAAGATACCATGCCAGATGCATAGTTGTTTAGGTTGCGGTGCATGCCCTCAGACTCAGAGGATATTGCTATGTTCTTTAAGATGGGTAAAACACCAGAAGGAATGAAGGAACTAGAAAGGAAGCAACTAGCCATACACACTGCACCCTAGATGTTGATCAATGGGGACCTATACAAACTAGGGCATGATGAGGTTTTGTACAGGTGTGTGCTAGAGCATGAGTGCCTCACCATCATAGAGGAAGCACATGGAGGAAGTGTAGGTGGGAATGATGTAGGTGAATCCACCGCACGTAAGATATTAATAACATGATTATGGTGGGAGACCATGTATCAGGATTGCAAGGAGTATTACAAGGCGTGTGACCATTGTTAGTGCATTGGAAAGCCAAGATGAAGGGATGAAATGCCCTTGTGCCCTATCCCTAGCACCGAGCCTTTCGAAAAATGGGAAATAGACTTTGTAGGCCCTATTGCACTAGCAGCGCACAAGACTAGATCACGCTATGTGATCACTTGCATAGACTATCTGACAAGGTGGGCAGAGGCAGCCCCAAATAAAGACTATACAATAGCTACCGCAACAATATTTCTATGGGAGAATATCATCACGAGGTATGTATGCCCTTTGAGTCTCACCAGCGATAGGGGTACACATTGCTTGAATGAGATTGTGAGGAACCTGTTGGTAGAGTTCATGGTAGCTCATCACAAAACTACTCCCTATCACCCTTAGGAAAATGAAACTACTGAGGCATTTAACAAAATACTTAGTCACACATTGACTAAGAAATGTGATGTTGGAAGGCAGGATTGGGATGATAAGGTATCAGTTTTATTATGGGCATATAGGACAACTTATAAGAGGCTAAACAAAGCCACACCATTTTAATTAGTGTTTGGTGTGGAAGCCATCTTGTCGGTTGAATTCATGTTACCTTCTTTGTGTATAACACACGCAGGAGGGATGGCTAATGAGAAAGTGTTGGAAGAAAAAATTGATGAACTACTAAATCTAGATGAAATACAATCACTTGTCAGATGAAGCCAAACCATAGAGAAAGCACATTAGAAATCATGACATGATCACCACATCAAGAACAAGAATTTTGAGGTTGGGCAGATGGTCTTACTATATGGTTCTAAGTTTCTACGCTATCCTGGGAAGTTGAAAGTGCATTGGTTGGGTCCTTACATCATCTCATACATCCTTAATTTTGGTGTGTGCTATTTACAAGCATTGGATGAGATGAGATTGCCAAGACACTTCAATGGGAGTAGGTTGAAGCCCTACTATAAATAAGTCTTCTTGGTGTTGTTAATAAGGTAGTATTGCCAGTTAGTTTAGGGCTTTCTCTTGAGTAGTTTCCCTTTCTTATTTCTTCCTTTCTCATTCTTGTTTTGTGTTGCGCCTTGGGTGCACTGGTGATCTCATTACTTTCTAGTGAAGGTGTACATGCACAGAGGACTGCGCATCAGTTTAAGTGCGGGGTGGAGTAAGATGGAAGAAATTGAAGTATGAAGTTCCAGGAAGGATTGGATTACAATACAGATCTTGGTTGAATGGCCCTATGAAGAAATGACATGGAGGAAAGGTTAAAAAGAAAGGTGGGTGTCAGGAAAAGGATACATTAGAGATCCGCGTACAAAGGAAGATGAAGTGAATGAAAAACACGAGGTAGACGAAAGTAAAAATCATAACAGAAGAAGTGCCTTCAACGCGGGGTACACGCGCGCAAGAGTCTCTTGTCTAGATGATTTGGTTGCATGCCAAAAGGTTGGAGAATGATCCAAGGTTGGGCACATGAGTGAAAGTGTGAAAGGTGGGTTATGTGCCAGAAAGTTATAAAATGGTCTGTACAAGGTTGGGCATGTGAGTGAAAGTGTGAAGGTTGGGCTTGTGAAAGTCAGGAAAAATCTACATTAAATTTTAATGTACGATGGTAGGTAAGGTAGCATTTAATGTTACAAAGTGGGAAAAGCTATAAGTAAAGGGTTGAGGCACTTTCATTTTCACTTTGTGAATAGAGAAAGAAGTGCTCTTGCATCTTTGAAAACTAGGGCTTCCAAAATTTGATCCAAGTGAAGAAAGATTTGAGAGGTTGAAGTGTGAGCAACTAGTTGGATTTGACGAACCAAGAAGAAGGGATTTCACAAGCATGAGAAAACTAGAAGAAGGTGTCATCTTGTGAAGAGAGTATCCAAGTTAGGGTTTGAGAAACTAGGGCATGGGTTTAAGAGATTTTCTTCACAGGTTTGAGATCTGAGGTTGGAAGAAGTGGAAGAGCAGAGTAACAAGGAGAAATTGAAGGACCTAGACAATGGCACCTAGGAAACTGACCGTGTCACCCAAGAAACCAAGAGGCAAGGGTAAGGGTAGATATCCAGTAGTAAGTTCAATAAGCATGAATGAAGAATGGTATGTAGAAATGTAGTACCCAAATGGAGTTTTACTTGGGATGGAGTTGGAATCGCATTTGAGAAAGGTGGCAGTGAGTGATTATAACCATCACATAATTGTAAAAGAAAAGGAAATGGCATCGGAGCTTGTATGACTAATGAACAAGAGGACACCAGAAGGGTTTCCCATCTACAACGATGAGGTAAAAGTGAAGTTGGAAAAGGCAGGGTTGTTGTAACTTTATGAGTTGCCCTATTTTGGAAAGTCAAAGTGCCTCTATTAGTGGCTGATGTTGCGTGTCCATGAGAAACACTTTTACTTCGCAGGGTGTAAGATGCGCATAACCCCCCAACCGATTTCGAAATTTACAAGCCTCATTTGTGAGGAAGATAACATAGATGATGACCTGAGTGACAATGAGGCCATTAAAGAAACCGTTGATGCATATGAATATAAGAAGGGATCCAGATATTTTGATGTTGTAGACATCTCAGATCCCATCATGAGAATGGCCATGCACCTGGTCACAAAACTAAATGATCAAGAGAGGTGGACGCAGGTGAATAAGCCTTGGTTGCATATATGCAGAAAAATATCAGAGGGCATGATTTACAATATATATGCCTTCATTGCAGATGAGATAATCAATAGCGCCCAAGAGGTAGACAAGATACTCTTTGGAAATGTCCTCCTGACAATTGTGTTTTTTGAGATAGGATTTCCTGACGTGGTAGAAAATTTTGTTTGGGAGGATCTAGCTGAAGATCCCTCACCAAAAAAAATATTTGCAAAGTATACATGTGAAACAATGACAACCCCCCACAAGGCATGCTCTTGGAAAAATGGTATAAGCACTTAAGGGATGTGTTTAGGGTAGAGTGAAGAATCCTAGAATAAATTTCGGCACGTATAGTAGGTGAAGCTGAGTTTGCAGTGTATCAGCACTACTACATAGGTAGATTCATGATGGTAGATGAGACCATGAGCCCATGGTGTAAACTCCCATTTTCCTTCACAGCCCAATACTTTCAAGCGGGGGTTAACAGATTCAAAGAATAAAAGAAGCTAAGGTTAGAACTTGGTGAAGTTGATCGAGACCATAGGTTGTTTCACAAGACATTGGTCTACCCCAATAAGCGCACATACGTGGAGAAGTATGTGGCGCATGAAGTCATAATGATGAAACCCATGACCATACCAATTTTAGGAAAATCCACAGCATGAGTATACCTCCGCATTAGGCCAAAGTTTGAAAAGGGCACATACCTAGAGAATGATGTCTCCATACCTAAAGATCCCAAGGGTAGAAAGAATCCCGCACTCAAGAAAGAGGGGAAGAAGAAGAAGAAGAAGAAGCACCAAGTGTGTAGACTGCTCAGAAAGTAAGCGTGCTGGTGGCAAGTGCTAAACCTAGCACCTATGCGTGCAAGAAGAAATCCCTGGTAAAGGAGAAGACACCGAAAGAAGAGGCACCAGAGAAACCCCTCACCAAAGAGAAGTCACCAGAGGAAGAAGAGAAGGCTGAATCCCCTACCAAAGAGTCACCTCTCAGGAAAAATTAGAGGATAGAAGAGGAAGCTGACTCAGAGGAGACTGATTGCTTAGAGAAATACATGGGTGGAAAGGATGATGAAAGTGAAGAAGCTGACAGTGAGGAGGATGAGCCTGAAAGGGATTAGGAGCCACATGTCTTCAGCAGTGTATGATTCAGGAGAAGATAGTGGAGAAGAGAAACAAGAGTTTGTGTTCATCGCACATAAGGGCTCCCAAGGTGAGGAATGCACTCAAGACATGAGAAGGAGTGACGAGGTTGGTGGGGAGAAGTAGGAACCCATAATATTTATGGAGGAGAAGGTAACCAAGGTGACAGAGAGAGAGGCAATAAAAATACTTGAGACCCTGGTAGAAAAAAAGTTGGAGCGTAGCACTGACCTAGTTTTGGAGGAAGGTGAGGAAAACGTTGAGGAGTAAGATAGTATGGGAGGAGGTCCTAGTCTAACAGTGAGTTTTCCCAAAGGCGCGCACTCGGGTAGAAGGATCCTTGATGTAGGACGAGGAAAAGTAATGGGATATGTTGATGACCCAAAGAAGGTGTTACGTGCATGCTTCCAGAGCATTGTACCCACATAAAGGATTTTATCCATGGGGCCATTTGACAAGAAGGGCGCGTACCCCAGGACAAGGAAGATGCTCTCTTGGGCATTTGAGTCCCACATTGATGAGCTAGACTTTGAAGTCTACCAAGGGGAAATCATAACAGTACCAGAGTCTAAGGGATCCAATCCTTTGGTAAATTCCTAAGAACTCTTGGATGAGCAGCTCTATAATGAGCTCAACAAGGTTGTGGTAGAGACTAAGGCAAGGCTCTTTGCACAAAATGACAAAATACGGGTGCTAGAGGAAAAGATAGAAAAGAAAGAAGAGGAGTTGGCTGAGAAGGCCAAGAGCTTGAAGCAAGAGGAGATGATCAATACGCAGCTAAATCGAGAGCTAAAGGATGAAAAGGTGAAAGTGCAAGAAGTATACAAGAAAGTGGAGTCTATCAAGAGTGCCATCATATTTAAGCATCTAGACCTAGCGCCACCTGCATAGAAGTACACATCTAGTATGGAATGCTTAGAAGATCTAACGTGCATCCTCACCATGGAGAGATAACCATTGGCCCTGGAGTCTGTAGAGGAAGTGGCAAGCATGCTTGGAGAAATAGAAGACAAGTTGAAGGTGGTAGCACTCATTGCTAAGTATAGAAAGGTGCTTGCAGATGTTAAGATTTCTACCCAGTCTGCTAAGGCCACATATGATAATTTTATAGACCGAGATAGGGTAGCAAGCACCTTGGTTACCACTCATGAAGCAGAGCTAAAGGAGTTCCAAGAGAAGAATAAAGGAAACAAGGTGGAGAGGGACAAAGTTCTTGCCAAGGTTGAAACAAAATCTGAGGCCATTGAAGCCTTAAGGGGTTCAATCAAGGCCCAGCTGAAGGAAATATACCCTCAAATCACCAGGATGATGGAAACACTTGAAGACCTAGGCAAGGAAATGGAAAAAAATGTTGACACTTTGTGTGCCTAGGGAATTGGACTAAGTTTCAATGAGGTGAGTACTCTAGTTGGTGACCTCTGTTAGAAATCACAGAGCGAGGTCGACGCATGGAAGAAATTGGAGGACTGACTTGCAGAGGGATTTCCTAGCTTGCTGAGCTAATGCCATCCCTTCCCCATTCCTTCTTCTCTCCCAAATTTTTCATTCCCTTATTCTTTTTATAAAATACTAGACTACATCTTGGTCCCCTTATCTAGTGGAAAAGTGTTCCTGTGGATGGAGAACATGCATAGTGTGGGGTGATGTTGAGCCCCTATAATATCAACTAAGTGCACCAAGGTGTGTAGGCACACGAGTCTCAGGTTGAAGGATGGGTGCGCAAGAAGAAAGCGTGCAATGCATAGTAGAAGGGCACGTAGGATAAGGCACGTGAACAGAGCCCAGGTTTTGGGACTTAGCCATTTTTGGTGAAAAATCAAGACCTGACCACACATGCTAAGTGAAGATAAGGTGTAGTCTGAAAGCATGGGGCCCACAAAGGAATATGTTTAGCGATGGAGGGACACGTGGGAGACCATCATGATCAGAACATGGAAAGCCCATGCTAAGAGAGCAGGCACACTTAGGAGACCATCATGGCAGAAGGTGTAGAGCCCATACCTAAAGGAACATGTTCCCATGGAAATCCCATATGGACATTTGGTAGCAGATCTGAGGCCACAGAAGGGGGCACTGACACCACAGGATGCCTATATATATGAGTGCCCACAGAAGACATAGGAGAATAGATGAAAAGAGATGAATGGATGGTAGAAGGACAAAGCTATAAAAGAGATGATATAATAGAGAATAGATGGAGTAGAGCTCTGCAGATATATTATAAGAACTCTATGGGATTGGGTAGAGGATACATGATGGATTAATGCATTAAGGGGCTGGGATATAAGTCTTCGTTTGTATGAATGAAAGACATGATCCCTATGCTGTGATGTATGACTTCGGTCTGATCAAGCTGGTGGTAGTCTAAATGGGTCCATTGATTGTAATGAGAATGCATGTAGTGAGGTTACAAACATAAATGAGCATGAGTTTATTGATTGATCCATATCTATATTGTTCATTTCTACTCAAGGAAGTTATGAAATAGATGTAAGCTCTTATGTATTTTTCCTTTTGTTAGTGTTATCTGTTATCTGCAAATACTTTCTTTTTGGAATGAAAACATTTTTCTAGAGACCATTTTGAGTCCTATGATGAATGTATGTCTCATTGCCACCATTATCAATTAAATCCCTAACCTAGATGATGGTTTCCCACTTAACTCACATAAAAGAGAGGCTCGGTACCCGTGTGCGCCTTGGGTGAGTACCCAGTTCCCACTGGGTGATAGGCCGGTGTGCATGGGATTCCCTTGTTCTTCTGGTGGGTGTAAAAATGACTACAAGTTTTTTGATAATGTTTTTGAGATATCTAAATCAAAGTTTCAGCAATAGAACCTTTGTTTCTTGTATTTACTGTCATTAATTTGATAAAAACATTGGATTGACAACCATCTAGGAAGTATCACACTTCCTGGAACTAATAAACGCTAGGAAGTCCACTAATATTTTCTATTTAATATCATTTGGTGGTCTTGCTTTGTATCTACATGTAGTCCTTCCAAGACAAAAAGGAGTTCTCCATGATCATCTTGGATAAATTCAGTAACGTGCGCATTCAACCTTCGACCAACATAATCACAGGTATTCCTCCTAGACCGTTACCTTATCTATTTTATCACACAACTTATTCGGTGAAACAATCTTGGCCAAGCCTATAAGGAGACCATGGTCTAAGGTGATTGTAGGCATCTGTGCTGCATAAGATAGTCCAGTCACATCTAATAAGATTGCAAGAATCCACCGGTCACGTGTACGAAAGCCAGTCCTTATAGTGGCTAGTCGGCTATTGTAGACACCAAAATTGGGTCACACTCCCCTCGATCCCTTAAAAAATAACCAGCTCAAACACACTCACCTAACCATGGCCCCTTTCACCCTAATATAATATTAATTTAATTAAATTAATCCATGTTCTCATAATATTTCTTATTTAAATATCTTAATTAAGATAATTCTCACACCATCACCTCACCTATACACCTCACCTAGCCACCCCACCCCAAATATATTCTTAGTATGTTGCCATAACTAACTAAGGCCTACCTAAACCCTAAAAATCAAAGCCTAAATTCCCTCTAGCCACATTCCCACCCATTAAAAAAGAAGCTTATATTCTAATCCATAACAGGAAATGAACAAGATCTAAGAAATCAAGTATATTTGCCCATTTTAGTAAACCTAGAAAATCCCACCCTAACTAACATCGGTCACCCTAAATTGACATCGGTTAACCCGAAACCATCGTCAGTTACCTTTTATTACCTTTGGTAACCTTATTTCAAGGTATACACATTTTTGAGAGCAAAAAATTAAACCAAAGCTACGTGCAAGCAGAACCAACATTCATACATGCATCCGAACATCCACAACCAACATTAGAAGTGACCACAGAGCCATTTTACATTCACGGGAGCATCTAGAGAAGCACCATCACCACACCAAATTCCATTAATATGATCAACTACCATTTCCATCTAGCCATCAATCTCATATAATAGTAAGTATACCTCCACCAACTTGGTCTAATACACTATAATATCTTTTATTGTCTTTGTTATTAGATTAAGCTGTTGCATCTCCATTTCTTTATTTCTTATCAGTTTATAACTGGGCCTTTTCCATTATTTACACCATTATATTACCCATACTCACTTTCTATTCATCCCTGACCACATTTGAGACCTCTGTAACCCTCAAACCTACCCCACCACCTACATCAAATCCTAGATCAAGCCCTCTAATCATTTCCTTTTGAGTTTCCTTTACCTCGACCATACTGATGCTGATTACCCATAACCATCGCCGGTTTCACTTAAACTAACATCGGTCATACCAGAATGATGTCAGTATTTGTGTTTTAACCTCAGACCAAGAACAAAGCCTAAATTCCCCACCAAACACCCAAAAAAACCCAAAACCAGACCCTGACAGTACCATTACTTTGACAGAGACCTTGACCTTCACATTCAATCATAGCTTAGCCTGTTGTGAACAAATTTACTTATTGTAATTGAAGGAAATACCTAAATCATTTTAATTACAATAAGATTTCATTTATTGTTAATATAAATAGTGGATTGACAACCTTCTAGGGAGTATCACACTTCCCAGAACTAGCATACACTAGGCAGTCCACTGTCATATGATATTTAATCTCTTTTGGTGGTCTTGTTGTTCATTTCAGGTAGTTGCTCCTAGCCAAAAGGAATCTCTCATGATCAACTGTGGATAGAGAAGTCATACATGTGCAAAAACCTTCAACCAAATTTTTAACAGGTATTCCTCCTAGCCCTTTTACCCTTATCTATTTCTTCACATTCAAAAAAATGCTCCAAGAATCAGGTGAAACACTTTGGCACACCCGGTGGGACCCATTCGGGGTTCCTTGCATTTCTTCATTCTTAGGTGAAATTTGCATGTTTGTTTCCTTTCTGAAAGGTTCTCACATTAAATTTCTCCCTTGGAATCTTCTCTTCTTTTTATTGTCTCAAAGCAATCATGTTTTGGTGCTATAAAAAGAACTCTTCTTCTCTTTCATTTGTACTGCATTAGTGAAAGATCATATTCTCTCCTGTTCATCTTTTTGTGTCATCAAATTTAACATTTTGATTTGGGCTTAAAATCGATTGCATTTCATTCTTATTTACTACATTAACTCACATTAAATGAGGGCAACCTATATGCTGGAAGTCATGCCTAGCTGATGGTTGACAAAAGAATCTTAGAAAGAAATTTCTTTCACTTTCTCTCTCTCTGAGTCTTACCAAACATCATAAAATTGTAAAATACACACATTCTTAAAACAACATCATACCCAGGAACATTTTCCAGTGATCACATGGTCTAATTGGTAGGTAATCCTTAGCTCATTGCTTCTATCGAGTCATTATCTTAGGAGATGGCCTGCCCCCACCATAACATACCTAAAACCTCTCCCTTTAGATATCCTTCTTCGTAGGATGCCTTCCCAACCAAAAAATTCTGTTTTAAATACACACAGTCAATCCTTAATAGCGTAAGCTAAACAAACATAATAGAAAAAGAACTTTTAGGATCATATTTTTCTTAGTGTTTCTACTTGGCTTGTGTTTTGAGGTGAGAGGGCACATTCTTCATTTTTGTTTTCTCCTTGCACGCTCCTCATCATAATTGGTGTATTCCAACTTTGTCTGAGTGTGTCTGGACCCTATTTTCATCATTCTCAGAGTTTTGGGTTTGATTCCACACTTGATTTTAAATCACAACCACCTTTTTATTCATCTCTGTTTCAATTTCACAGTAACCAGTGTCGGTCCAATGACTGTCTTCAGTTCCCCTATGACCGTCATCAGTTTTACACAACCGGCATTAGTTTACTGTTATTTTGGTTAACCTACCCAAAAGGATACATGTTTCATTTTATTTTTTGTTCAGAGTCTCTATAGCTCTCAGTGTCTTCTCTGTCCTAATAAAATCCATCCTATAGCTTATCTACCTATCTAGAAATAGGAAAAATAGACAGTGGTAGGTGGATTGGGTTAAAATGTCAGTTGGAAAACTACACAGGCTAACCGATGTCGGTTAGGGTAAACTGATGTCAGTCAGAGGTAGTCCTACCAAATCAGCACTTGTTCACATGGTACTGACTTGTTTCCAATCAAATGCCCTCATATTCCATGCTAGTTGTCAACCAGTCCCACCTAGTCCTTCACCACCTTCCATTATATCACCCATGGATCCTATCAAACCTATCACTATCGCCACATATGACGAGGATTTCAGATGAATTCTTGACTAGAATCCTACCGCCTTACAGTTCCATCTTTCCCACTCTTCCACTCGAGATGCCTAAGGTCAGTTGATATACAACATGCCTGTATCTATCCCCCCAATACTCATTCCTACTTCTGTGTCAGCCCCTTCTAGCTCTGTGCTACCCACACCTGCCTTACCCCTAGTCGTTTCATAGCTAGGCCCTATACATGCTATGACCACCGCATCTGCCATGTCTATTGCACCCACAACATCCACTATACCTTCGTCCACCACCCATAACATAACCTCATCCATGCCTATTGTCTCACATATACCCGTAGCAACACAACAACCCCCGGTGGCAATGACCCCTACCCCATTTTAAAACATTGTCCTTTCTATTCCAAAATCCTTAGCCCCTATCGTTACTAGAGTCACCTCAACCCTTCCACCTCCATATACGTACTATCAATAGCCTCCCATTTCATCTATCATTCATTCTGGGTACGTACCCCCTATCTGACCCCCTCATTCTCAATCTACCTACGTGGAATTGCCATATAGTAGAATGCCACCTCCATCATATGCCCAACACCAACCCTCTTACGCTATAGGAGGTACCCACCCATCACCACCTACCGATGACCTCATCAAGTTAATGATGGATAAGATGCAACCACTAGAGGCATCAGTTTTTGGCTCACGTAATTCTCTCACCTATGATGAGATTTGTAATGAGCCCATACACCCATCCATTCCTATTCATCCATATCCCGTACATTGGGAAATGCCTAAATTTAACCGTTTCAACAACAAAGAGTACGTGCAACAACATTTGTGGTCTTTCAAACATGGGTGTTATCTGATCGCCTATGATGATGCTTTACTTTTAAGGACCTTTCCCATGTCTCTAACCGGGCCCACATTAGACTGGTATAGTGGATTACCTAGACATTATATCTTCTCATTTAATTAGGTAGCCCAAGCCTTCTTGGATCACTTCTCCATCAATGTTGTTAAGAAGATTACCATAACTGACCTCTACTCTACGTGTCAAAATGATGACGAGTCTATCATAGATTTTTTCACTCGTTGGCGTATCCTGATCAATCAACTCACATTCCAATTACCACAAACTGATCTCATACAGATCTTTACGTGAGCTTTTGCTAGACACATTTCCCCGACCTTCCAGGTGCAAAATTTTTGAACCTTCGATGAGGCATTCACCATGGCATGAAAACTAGAGATTCGAGCCATCAAAGAAAAGAAAATCCAACTACCAAATAAGAACACGACATTTAAGTCAAATGATACTTCTTCTTTTTTGAAACCACAGAATAATTACTCAAAAGCCAAGGGAACCGCTAACATGGTGGTACTCAAGGCCGACCTAGCTCATCCATTAAATCAGGCTAAGCCCTCATCTAATATTTCCCCTGTCCAAACTTTTCAATTCAGACGAGAACAACAGAAGTACACCTTAATTGGGGAGCCTTATTCTTCTATTTTAGAAAATCTCATTAAAGATGGGGCCATCACCCTTCCTCCTATAAAACCACACACTAATTTTGATCCTTCTCACCCCACACTTGCGTGGTACAAAGAGCACAACTTATGCAACTATCATTGGGTAAAAGGTCATAATGACAGAAATTACATCACTTTCAATAACATTGTCCAGGAAATGGTTGAGAATGGTGAGTTAGTCTTGGATAATCTGAATGCACCTACCAACCAAAACTTACACATCTTCAAGAAACCATTTCCTAATCATGACCCTTCTTTTGACCAAACTGGGGAGACCTCAACCAATGATAGCAATACCCGCAAGGTCCATGCTATTTTCAGTGACGTGCCAGTTGCTTACCAATTTACTCATATTCCTTCCATAGAGGAAATCCTATCCCGAAGCCCTCCACCTACACATGAAACCACTTCACCTATTCCTCCACCCACAGAGGAACACCCTTCATCTTCTCCCTCACTAATGAATGAGCAATCTATTAACATCGAGACCACTTTGCCTTTGGCTTCTCCACCTAGAGAGCCATCACCAACAGTACCTCTCTGATCCATGAGAGATGGTTGTTCATCTCCTCCACCCATAGAGGATCACCCATCATCTTCTCCACCTATCAAAGATCCTGTAGAAATGCTACTACCTCTAGGTGAGCATTATCCATCAACCACCCAAAATCCTGCCGACTTACATTTGACTCTCTTACCCACATAGGCTGAAGCTAGTGATTTCCCTGTTTCTAAAAAAACATTTTACGTGAATTTCCATTGGGTCCACATTGACCTCACCTCCGGTAGTTCCGTTCTCACGCTTAGCTGATCATCTAGATTATGTTGATATAGCCTTACTTTAGGGGTGTCTTCTACTTCCTGTCTCAACACAAATGCATGTCACTCGCTGACACCTCCACTATCTATCCAAAAGTGTTTCGGTTGACCAAACCGAACACAACCACAACTATAAAAAACTATACCATGATGCCACTCATGGCTCAAATCACATCTCCACCCATAACCCAACATGCATCTTCATCCAAACCCACACCTACATCATCTTCCTTGCCTAAACCTATTCCTACTTTAGGGGTCATCCCAACGGCTAGCCTTACTCATCCACCCAGCAAATTAGATTTAGCTACGTCTTCCAGAACTAACACCAATTTTAAAATGGCCCCTAAATAGAAGAACCCATCTCCTCAATCTCATACCCCAACCTTTCCAACCACACCATTATCACCTTCACCCCTTCCATCCATCCTAGGACCTCACCCCTCAACCCTGGCTAAGAAACCCCCATTCATCGGTAAACCCAGAACACAAAAACCCATTTCCCCATCACAAACCTCTAATATACCCAAGCGCCCCACACAACCTCCACCCTCACCTATAGCATTTTTACCACCCATACATCTAATACCATCACTAACTTCTTCACTACCCATGACACTTCTTCCCCTTTCCCTCATACCTCCTACCCAACTTACGCCACCTACCTCCATAGCACCTTGGTTACCCCAATGGGTAACCTACCATCTTCTACCATCCATTTTTCCCTCTACATATCGTATGCCCATATCACCTTTACCCAAGAAGGTGCAACCTAAAGGAAAAAATCTGCTACCCTTCAATAAGGTAGTTAGACCCACCACATACTCTATTGCCAGTTCATCTACCATACCCCTACCCAAGCAGACATGACCAACACCTAAGACCATAGATTGACCCACTCCCCCTCTTGCAAAGACCCTTCCTATACAATCAGCTGCACCTGCACCCAAACCCACATTCACCTCCCATTGTGATCCACTAGCGGGATCCTATGCCAAAATCTTAACCAATCTCCTCAAAACTTCCATCATCACATTAGGACCTCTTAGAACTTATGACCCACTCAAACCCAAACCAAAAGGGTTTGAAGAAACCAAAATTTACACCTACCATCATGTGCCAAGAAATGATGTAGAGAACTGTAAGGCTTTGAAAATCACTCTTATCCAGCTGTGCCCTCCTAAAGAAAAATTTGAGGATGATGACCTTCTTGATGAGGACCCCATTTTTCCAGCACCCACTTCCATAGCTCTTCCCTCATTGCCTACTCAGTGACCAAGATATCCACCCCCAAAACTCTTAGATCCACCCCCGAGATTCAAAATTAACTTCATCCGTATAAGAGAACTCGCCAAACCTCCACCCAAATGTCGGTGTTCCCAACTCATTTCATAAGGTTCATTTCCACCTCTTAGCTTATACCCTTCCTATAGTTACACCTTTCATGTCTCACCTACTTCACCTACCTCTCTGTGTCAAATCAACATGATCCACATTGCTACCCACGCTTAGAAGGAAAAAGGAAAGGAAAAGGAAACCAAACCACCAACCAACCCTATACCCAACATACCATCTACACCCACACCTAAAGTCACTATCCACGGCCCCATATGTCCTATTTCTAATGGGGTTACACATCGCACCATGCTTAAGAAATTACCTCAAATCCTCCCTCAAAATGTCCCTATATGACCTCATCCAAACCTCTGAATCCAATAACCAAGATCTTATGGAGGTTCTTCAGTCTATTAAGGTTTTACCCAATGAACCTACACCTGTAACCTCCATTATTACACCTCATCATGTAGCCTCTCTCACCAAATTACCCCCTTCTTCTACACCTCCACCTACTCACCAAGTAGCCACCCTTAGCTTCTCAGATGAAGAGATCACACCACACCAAACCGAGATCCCTGATCTAGCCCTTTTCATCTCCATCCATATCGATAATATAAGTGTAAGACATGTTATGATCGATGGGGGTGCTAACATTAACATCATCTCCTCCCATGCATTTGACCAAATGCGCATACTCGACAATTACATGCATAAATATCCTGTCATGTTGCGTTCATTCAATGACGCTATCACTTTTACACTTGGCACCGTCATCCTCCATGTTCACGTGGGCCCCCGTACTGTTCTATAGTTATTTTACGTCTTGGAAGGGGAATTTCAATATAACATGTTGCTTATTAGACCTTGGATTCATGTCATGGGTTGTGTTCCTTCCACTTTGCACCATTGAGTAAATTTTGAGCATGAAGGACACACCTATACCATTCTAGCTGACCCATGCAACATGCTTTACCAACCCAATGATGTGCTTATACCCATTAAGGCATCTACCTCCATGAACACTTCCTCTTCACCTACATCTCCACTCTGTAACACCTTGAACAAACTGTTATAGTTCTCTTTGCATTACAAGCATTGGCATGTGATTTTCTTGAATGAGGTGTGTTTCCTTGATAGATTGAAAATCATGCTTGTTATGGATAAATCATCTCTTCTCTTGGATTCAGTGGACTGAAATGATATGGCTTTCAGGAATCCATTTTCACTTCTTATTGATAAGTTGCAATCGGATTTTTTTTTAGAGTTGCAAACTTATCTCTTTTGACTAACTCATCCTTGGATCAATTTCAGTGATCCAAGGAATGTATTAAATATTCTTAACAAACTAAATGATAAACTAACATTCATTGGTTAAAATACATAATGGAATGAACTTGTGTTTGTTGTAAATTCGTTATTATCTTGAAAGACCGTGCATGCATTCTATTGTGTGTTGTCCTCGGCTCTTCTTGATTGACCTTTGCAGGGCACTTAATGGCATTAAGGAAAATAGAAACCTGCTTCAGGATTCTTGAGAAAGAGAGAATATAACGTGTCCTATATCTAATAAGGTCTATCCTAATGGGATTTCGAGACTCAGGTAAATTTTCCTAACTCTTTCTACGCCACTCTACGTGGGATGACATCCTAACCTAAGTTGTTAATACTAAGTTAGTATGTAGGGAAATAACCTAAGGGATGCTAAGTTATTTCTAACCTATTTCCTAATACTATTTGGTTAAGCTATGTCCTAACCTAAGGTGGAAATCTATTTGATTGAAGGTTATATCATAAGGTTATACTTTTAAATTAACCTAAGATCTAACCTAAGAAAATTGAATCTATCCTAAACTAATGGGGTATGAAAGGGAAACCTAAGGGTTGATTGGTAAGTTGGAGCTAAGTGGTGGTTCCTAAGATTTTAATGAAATGTGATTTTTATTTGATTTGGTATTAAGGCATGGAAGTACTACCAATTTGGCAGTGGCTAGTTAAATTTTAGTGGAACCTATGTGGAGGCATCACTAAGTTTGGAAATGCATGTTGGAAATTGGGATTTGTTCTTGCCAACTTTGGGATGGCGGTGGCAAGGAGAGATAAGTGGGAGATATGGATTTAATGTCATTAATGAATCCCCTAAGTTTTGGCAAGCAAACTGTCTTGGAAGGCATGCTAGCAGATTTTTTGTGAGAGGTTGTTTTGTTTTGCATGCTTCATGATTTTTTCTCTGCATGGAGCTATCTAGTTCTTCAAACCAGCAGTTTGACTTCTATACTTCTATGGCTATTTTTTATTTCTCTGATCTATTTTCGATTCGAGGAAAGTATATGAGGCATTGTGGAAAAATATTATGGTTGGTTGATTTTGCTTGGAGAAGAAGAGGTGTTGGAAACTCGGCTAGAAATCTTCTTCGAATTAGAAGAATCACTATCAGGCATGATATGGTCTACCCATTAATAATTCTTTCTTTCTTCTAAATGATTCATTAAAACAACTCTACTCACTGGAGATATTTTTGTGTGATAATTCTGGTTATTTACTTGCATGCTTTCATGAAATCTATGTGGTTTTTGGAGTGTGAATCCATTGCTGTTAATGGTAGTTTTTGGGAACTTTCTCTGTACTAGTTATTAGAGGTAGTTATGTGAATTTGTATTGAAGCCTTGTAACTTGTACTTAAAGCTCTAAAATTTGTATTGAATCTATAAAGATTGTATTCAAAGATTTGTTTCTAGCATTCAAGACTGATGTTTAATGAAATGGATTGTTGCTTGTATGGTTCTGAATCTTTGTTTAGTCTTGTGTTTCTTGAGCTAGAAGTGGAGCTCCATAGGTGTTTCTAATCTTGTATTGAAGCTTTGGGATTTCTTATGAGTTTTTATTGGGACTTTGTGTTTGTTTTGGACTGTGTTGGAACTAAGAGGAGTTTTGAACCTTTGGTTGAATCTTTGTATTTAAAAAATGTACTCGTATACAGTTCTTACGAATACTGAACTTACTATTGAGTGGTAGACTTTTGTTCTGTACTTACATCCTGAACTGGAATTTTATTCTCATTTAAGGATTTGAGAATACTTGGATTCATTTTAGAGCATTGGTGTTTTGGTTTTGAACTTGTATTTAGGGCTTCATGTTTCTTTAGGATTGTATATCATCTTGTGTTTTTCTGAGCCGGTGTTAGAGCCTTATAAAGTGTGAACTTATGTTCGAAGCTCATATTCGACACTATACAAGGTATTCCATTATTACATGTTCTAGATTTATGATGGAATCAATTTGTTTATCTATATTGTGAGTTGGGTTTGGTTGGTTTTTGGTTTTGAAAATTTTTATTATTTTTATATGACTATCTGCTTGATAGGGGCTTGAGAGTTTAGTTTCAGTTTGAAGCTGATCTGGTAATCTCCTTGTAATATCCTTCATGCTGCTCCTTGAGTGTGATTGGTTTTTTTGCTTCTAACCTTAGGAATGTATAGGCCTTTTTGAATTCAACAGGGTGAGAGAAATTGAAGTTTAACCTATCCTTCTCTGTTCTGAGCGAACCCGTGTCTTGCAGAAAGCTTGACTGTTTTGTTCTTAATATTATAAGGGGATGGGAATTATGTCTTGTAATGGGTTTGGTTGGTCTTTTGATCATTTGGAATAGTTGAATAAAGTTTGATGTTACAAGAATGATGTATTACTCTCTTCGGACCTTCTTAATTGGTTTCTTGGGTTTTATTGGAAGTTGAATTTAAAACCTAGAATATTGAATCTTGTTTAAAGTATATATATATATATATATTATCTCTCTTCAGATAATTTTGTATATTTATTCTTGTTTGGGACATGAACTACATACTTCTTATATCGATTTGTTAAAGACATGTAATAAGAATTAAATTCCATAGTTCGCAATTCCTTTTGCACTTTTATGTCTTTTCTGTTTGGGGATTCTTATTCCTTGAGAGGATCATAGAACAAATCTCCAGGTTTTAGGAAGAGAAATGAATATGAACCAAGGGGATAGTGTACTGTTAGGGACTATACTATGTATTTCTTTTTGAGATTTGAATTTGTATTTGAGCTTGGAGAATGGGGAATAGGAAACCAGTTGTTAGATTTGTGATTGGAAAGTATGTAGTGTGAATTCTTTTTACTGTACGTTCGGTTTTGTGTTCTCTTTTGGGGAACTAGATAATGAACTTCTAAGTATAAATTAGATGAGGGATTTCATTTCATATTATAAATGAAATAAAATATGGACTGGGTATTTTCTGTTTAAGATCATTTTTATGTTGATTGTATAAGTTCATAGACTGAAACTACTCTTTATTTGACTCTCTTTTGAGATGAAAATTTCTTAAGGATTGGTTAAGAGATTTAGTTGCTAAAGTATAGCTTGGATTTGTGGGTAGTCTGGTTTCAGATCTTTGCATTATATCTACTAACAGATAGAAGTTAGAAAGGCTTTCTGTTAGACTATTTTAAATCTGCTTGGATTGAATTGGGACTCTTGGTTAGATGTTGTTTCTTTATTTATGGACTCCTTATATTGATATCTTGGACTGAGGCAGTGTTGTGTGTACTAAACCTGATTATTTCCTTTAGATGAATTTTGTCTGAGGAATAGGTATGTATTGATTCTCTTCTTTTGTTTATATGGAAAGATGAAGCATACTAATATGAGATATGTTGTAACTAACTTCTTTTGCTGCTTGGTAAAGATAAATGTGTATTTCTATTCTTATGGGTTTATGAAATAATTGAATGACAAGACTTGTTGACTATTTTAAAGTAATTGATAGGATCAATTAAGTCTTGTGATATAATTATGATGTTGCAGATTATATTATGCTCTTTTCTTAAAAGTGAATTTAGATTCTCTTACTTGTACTTCTTTCTAGATGTTATTACTTATGATTATTTGTATGATGTATATTAATTATTTCATTAAAGCAGAGTTGTTTAATGAAACAATTAGTGGAATGCACTTTACTTTAATGCTTAGTGCTTATCATGCTTAGTTCATTGAACTTACCCATGCTAGCAATTTTACAGATGGACATCGTAAGTGATAAAAGAAGACAAGAACTTTCATGTTGTATTGGCTTATTTAATTATGGATCTTATGTAAAGAGTTTCGTTCATTCTTGAGTTGTATTGAAAAAGAAAAGTTCTATTCTTTTGGAATAGAGGCTATTTGTAGTACAGTATGCCTGAAATGCATAGTCTTGTAAATGTATAGTTTCATAATGATGAATTAAAAGTTGGAGATTTACTTGTATTTTTTGTGTAAATTATCTTGTATTTTATGAAGGAGATGGAAATCCTATCTTGATGATATTCTTCATATCTGTTATATGCTTAATTCAGATAAACTTGATAAGTTAGATAAAGGGAATTAGTTCAATTTCCCTTATTAAGATGCAGCTTGTTAAGTTGCATAAGATAACGATCTTTATCTAAAAAATTCTAACATAGTAATGGAATGTGTAATGAATATGTAGTAAAACTATAGAAATTGTGAAAGATAAGAAGGGTATGACAAACCCTAACACTTAATCAGGTAGAGGAAGACTCTTCCTTGCTCAAAGGAATGCAATCTAAAGAATGATGATATGATTGTTAATCATTAGACTTCATTTCCCTATAAAGTCTACTATAGTTGAACCTATTTGGTTGCTACACCTTCTTTGAATTGTTAAGTTACATTATAATGGAACTTATGATGTTGCTGTCCTATTTTTGAATATTTGTTTGTTAAGCCAAGTAAAATGAACATAAAAATAAATCATAAGTTAAGGAAGTTCTTTAATGACTAATTGAATCAAATATAGAAAAGATCTTATGGAGTGTTGGATTAGGGTTTAGCAGGGTTGATGTAATCTATGTAATAATCCAAATTAATAATGTATTAATAACCTCCTTGGGGTATGTACATCATGATGAGGTAGTTTGTGTAGGATGTTGGCACATGCCAACTATAGGACTGTACCTTCGAGAAGACAAGGGTCTTCTCAAGGATACAACATTGTAGTTGACATGTGGCAACACCCTTCTACATTGATCATCTAGATCTACACACAAATATGGACTTGAACTTAGTTTCTCTCTAGGTCAAGTTAGTAGCATGTTTAGGATAGGTAGTAGCTTTCAATGGCTCAGGGTACCTTGGCACATCCAGTTGACTTAGGTCAACTGAGTATGCCCATATACCCTAAGACATTGTGAGTGTCTTCATATGACAAAATATGTTTCCAACCTAGGCTAGGGTTAAACCTTGGGCAAGTGGACTGACGGTAGTCAGTAAAGACCAATCTAGATAATAGAAGAGTGAGGTGAAGGACGTATTCTAGAATGACAAGTATGTTGTCTAGGAATAGTAACATGAATAGTATGTTGAAAATCTTTGGCCAAAGTATCACAAGCTGTTGGTTGCATTGTCCTATGTCACCTAGTTTAAAGAAACATGATGTCAGATGAATATTAGTAATAAATATTCAGATAGGTTCTTTAAATAGATCACTCAGTACCCAGAATAGGGTAGGAGAACCAAGTATATGTAGTATACATAAAGTATTCTATACTTTAAGTTAACATGAGAGATCGGTTGGTAACCAAGTCATGGAATGAGAGATCGGTAGCATACCGAGTCATTACAGCTGCATATGGTTATCTGTTATGAGATTGATTGGCATGAAATGTGTGTTCTAAATGATGTTTTATTTAGAACAGAGAACATTATGTTTCAAAAAACAAAAATTTCACTTTTTCTAAATTCTTAAAATAAGAATGTTACATCTTAGTATCAGAGTGGAAGGTTGTAGTTCTTAGACCTATTGTGTCCATAATTTGATGAAACTTAAATTTTCTTGTAATAGAAAATGGTTAGAACAAGAGGAAATGTTGCAAATAATCCTCCGCCTGAGGAAGGAGCAGGAACTTCCCATAAAACTTGATGAGATCCTTGCTTCCCTGTTGGACACAAGAGATCATTTGGCTGTACTTGAATCATAAGTAATGGGTAATGAGGAGGAAGAAGATTTTGATAACAATAATTAGCCACCTCCGAGGGACAACGCCAATGTAGGTGTTGATAATAATAATGTGAACATACCTAATCAGCTTGAGAACAAAAAGGCTAGGCTGGCAGCTGAACTCACTAATGATATAAAAAGGATAAGTCCACCCAAGTTTGATGGCACCACATTAGGAGATGGGGCTGAGAATTGGCTCATAGAAATGGAGAAATACTTTGCAATAAGGAATTTCTTAGAAGAAACAAAGGTGATATGGGGAGCATATCAGCTTTCCCATGAGGCATCTTCATGGTGGGACAACCGTAAGGCTGAGTTAAACATTGATGAAACTAATATCACATGGGATCAATTTAAAGGTTACTTTAGGCAACGTTGGTTGCCACAACTTTACTATGATCAGAAAATGACTGAATTCCAGAACTTAGCTCAAGGAAAGCTAACTGTAACAGAGTATTGGGAGTGGTTTACTAAAATCCTTAAGTATGTACCTCAGTACCAAACTGATGAGAAGTTCAGGATATGGAAATTCATCATGGGATTGAATCCCATTATAGGAGGAGAGGTGGATGTTCACATCCCAACCACGATGGAAGGGGTTGTTGAAAAGGTCATAAGGCAGGAACATAAATTGAAGGTAATTTTTTCTCATAAGGAGGAAGTAAGGAAGAAAATTCCAAACTCCTCTTCATCATCTCTTACATCTAAGAAAGGACCACGGAAGAAATTTAGAATGAAAAGTAAGTTTTCATCTGATACTAATAAGAAAGCAAAAAAAAACAAGTTTGTTGGTAATGCACCTGAAACAACTTTTTCAAGAACAATAATAATGGACAGAATACCTATGGGGGTTAGAATGATAACTCTAGGGTTGGAAATAAACCTGAGCCTAGGAAGGGACCTGTAGGAGGATTTTATAACTATGGAAAAGATCATTACGCAAATCAATTCCCTTTGAAAAAGGATGATCGTAATCAGTAGCACAAGATACACGTTGCAGTAGCTGACAAGTAGGCTAAGAAATAGGCCACGCCTATAGAAGTTTCAGGTAAGTTATTTGGTTTACCTATAACTATTCTTTTTGATACCGGAGCTACTGAATGTTTTATTTCTAGTAAATTAGCATCAAAACTAAAAAGAAAATTTAGAAACATGGACTATACAGTATGGAAACAATGTTGTTCATACAGTTAGTATGTGTCTTTTTGGAGCAGTCCTTGATTTACCTAACTTTTCCACTGAATTTGATCTTTATGTTACACCTTTGGGGTCTTATGATGTAATCATAGGTGTTAATTGGTTAGTTGAACATAAGGCTAAAGTGGACTATTTTGAAAAACACATTAGTTGTTTAGATGACCTTGCAGAAAATAATAAAGATTCAGGGTGTGAAACATGAGATTTTTGTTAGAAAACTGTCAGCTATGCAACTTAAAAAGGCCAAAAATAAGGGTTGTACCTTATATGCAGTAAAAATTATAGAAACAACTGAAGAGAACAATGATGTCATGGAACAATATCCACTGTTACGAGACTTCAGCAACATATTTCCAGAGAATTGTCAGGTCTTCCACCCAAAAGGGAGTTTGATTTCACAATTGAGATCAAGCCTAAAACTGAACCTATTTCTAAAGCACCTTACTGAATGACTACTATAGAATTAGTAGAGCTTAAGGCTCAGTTGTAAGAACTTTTTTCTAAAGGTTTGATTAGACCAAGTGTTTCACCTTGGGGAGCACCTATAATTTTTGTGAAAAAGAAGGATGAAACACTTAGATTGTGCATTGATTACAGAATGTTAAACAAAGAAACAATCAAGAATAGATACCCACTCCCTAGGATTGATGATCTATTTGATCAAATGCGTGGAGCATCGGTATATTCTAAGATAGATCTTCGATCTGGATATCATCAATTGCGGATTAAGGATGAGGACATTCATAAAACAACTTTCAGAATAAGGTATGGACATTATGAGTTCATGGTTTTACCTTTTGGATTAACAAATGCACCTGCAACATTTATGAACTTAATGAATAATATATTTCAAGAATACTTGGACAAATTAATTGCTCGTATTCTTGGACGACATTCTCATATATTCTAAAAGTATTGAGGAACACCATGAGCATTTGAAGATAGTTTTGGAAATTTTAAGAAAGAGACAGTTATATGGTAAGCTATCTAAATGTTCTTTCTATGACACATAAGTACACTATTTGGGACATGTAATAAGTAAGAAAGGAATTGCTTTAGATCCTTCAAAAATTGTAGCTATAACTGAGTGGCCTGCACCAAAGAATGTACATGAAGTTAGAAGCTTCATGGGGCTTACTGGCTACTATAGAAAATTTGTAAAATATTTTTCTAAGGTGGCTGCACCAATAACTTATTTATAGAAGAAGGATAAAAAGTTTGTTTGGAGTGATAAATCTTAAATTACATTCAAAACTTTGAAGGAACAGTTAACTTTAACACCTATTCTAGTAGTACCAGATCCTAATGGAGATTTTATTGTGGTAAATGATGCATCTGGTGAAGGTCTAGGAGGTATTTTGTTACAAAATGATCATGTCATAGCTTACAAAAGTAGAAAACTAAAGTTGCATGAGTTGAATTATGCTCCACATGATTTAGAGCTTGCTACCATTGTTCATGCACTACAAGTTTTGAGGCATTACCTACTTGGTAAACCTTTTGAATTGAAAACTGATCATCTTGGGCTGAAGTATATCTTCACTCAGCCAAATCTTAATGCAAGACAACGAAGGTGGTTAGAGTTTTTGTCTCAATATGATTTTGACATCAATTATATCAAGGGTAAAGAAAATAGAGTGGCTAATGCTCTAAGTCGTAGGAAGCACATTTTTGCGCTTATAACATTGAGAACTCAATTTAAAAATGAAGTAAAAAGTGTTATGGAATCTGATTCTTACTTTGAGCAAGTAAAGACAACGCTTGCTACAGATCCTAGTGGTATGAGGTATAAAGGTTTTCACTTTGATAACGAAGGAATCTTAAGATTTGAAAATAGGGTATACATACCTTCGCTAAATGATTTAAGAAAGAAATTATTATCAGAATTTCACAACTCACCTTTTTTTGGACACCCTAGTATTACAAAAATGCTTGCTGATATAAAACAACAATATTACTGGAAAGTAATAAAAAAGGATGTTATAGATTTTGTGACACATTGCCTTGAGTGTCAATGTGTTAAAGTCGGAACATATGCACCCAATTGGTTTATTGTATCCTCATAGCATACCATAGTACAAATGGCAAGTGATAAGCATGGACTTTATACAAGGGTTGCCTATGTCAAGAAATAAACATGATGTTATCTTAGTAGTTGTGGATAAACTAACAAAGGTAGCACATTTTATTGCTTGTAATCTGAAGGATGATTCTCCTGTGTTAGCTAAAATATTTGTACATGAAATTTTTTAGATTACATGGAGTACCTGAATTAATCATATCAGATAGAGATCCTAGAATGATGTCAAGGTTTTAGAAAATGCTTAATGCAGCTCTATGAACTAAGATGAATTTTAGTTCTGCGTATCATCTGAAAATAGATGGATAGACTGAAAGAGTTAATCAAGTTTTAGAGGATATGTTATGAATGTATTGTATGGACCAGCAGTATAAGTGGGAAGAGTACCTTCCACTAGTTGAGTTTGCATATAATAACACATATCATACCTCTCTTAAGATGGCACCTTTCGAAGCATTATACAGAAGAAAATGTAGAACCCCTTTTAGTTGGGACAACATTGAGGATAGAGAGGTAATTGGACCTAAAATCCTTACTGAAATGGAACAACAAGTTAAAATGATTCGTGAGCACTTGAAAGAAGCAACAGATAGGAAAAAGAGTTATGCTGATTTAAAGTGGGTTGACAGGAAATTTGAACTTGGTGAGAAAGTCTTTCTTCAGGTTAAACCGAAAAAAAGAGCTCTATAACTTTTGGCAAGGCTACCAAGTTATCACCTCATTATGTGGGACCTTTTGAGATAGTTGAAGTAATCAACCCTATAGCTTACCATTTAGCATTACCTCCTGCTTTGTCACGAATGCATGATGTTTTCCATATTTCTTTGCTTAAGAAATACGTTTCAGATTTATCACATGTGTTAAATTGGAATTCCTTGTAGGTCCAAGACCCAGGAATAATCATGGTTAAACCCATACAAGTGCTAGAAACTCGCCAGTTGCATTTAAGAAATCGTGAGATAGGTCAATGTAAGGTCCAATGGGACCAGTTTAATGAAGAAAGTGCAACTTGGGAAAACCTGGATGATATGAAAACTACTTTTCCATATTTATTTGATCAAAATTGACTATGAAGACTGATAAAAATTTGTGATTTTATCTTTATATGTCAATAAGTCTACCAATTATGAACAAACAACTATTAATTTTTGAATAAACAGCTATGTGAATGTTGATTTCTGGAACTTTAAATTTGGATATTGTTGCAAACATATGTTATGAAAGTGAATAAATTGATTATGCAGAATGCAATGATTAAAATGAGATAATCATCAGGATGATGATTCTTTTTAGGAGGGAAGTATGTAACACCTTGAACAAACTATTATATTTATCTTTTCATTACAAGCGTTGGCATGTGATTTTATTAAATTAGGTGTGTTTCCTTGATGGATTGAAAATCATGCTTGTTATGGATAAATCATCTCTGCTCTTGGATTCATTGGACTGAAATTATATGGCTTTCAGGAATCCATTTTCACTTCTTGCTGATAAGTTGCAATCATATTTTTAGAGTTGCAAACTTATCTCTTTTGACTGACTCATCCTTGGATCAATTTCAGTGATCCAAGGAATGCTTTAAATCTTCTTAACAGACTAAATGGTAAACTGACATTCATTGGTTAAAATACATAATGGACTAAACTTGTGTTTGTTGCAAATTCTTTATTATCTTGAAAGACCGTGCCTGCATTCTATTGTGTGTTGTGCTCGGCTCTTCTTGATTGACCTTTGTAGGGTGCTTAATGGTGTTAAGGGAAATAGAAACCTGCTTCAGGATTCTTGAGAAAGAGATAATATAACATGTCCTATATCTAATAAAGCCTATCCTAATGGGATTCGAGACTCAGGTAAATTTTCCTAACTCTTTCTATGCCACTCTACGTGGGATGACATCCTAACCTAAGTTGTTAATACTAAGTTAGTATGTAGGGAAATAACCTAAGGGATGCTAAGTTATTTCTAACCTATTGCCTAATACTATTTGGTTAAGCTATGTCCTAACCTAAGGTGGTATCTATTTGATTGAAGGTTATATCCTAAGGTTATACTTTTAAATTAACCTAAGATCTAACCTAAGAAAATTGAATCTATCCTAAACTAATGGGGTATGAAAGGGAACCTAAGGGTCGATTGGTAAGTGGGAGCTAAGCGGTGGTTCCTAAGCTTTTAATGAGATGTGATTTTGATTTGATTTGGTATTAAGGCATGGAAGTACTAAAATTTTAGTAGGGGCTAGTTAAATTTTAGTGGAACCTACGTGGAGGCATCACTAAGTTTGGAAATGCATGTTGGAAGTTCAATTTGCATCTTGCCAACTTTGGGATGGTGGTGGAAAGGAGAGATAAGTGGGAATAAGAATTTAATGTCATTAATTTGTCTCAGTTTTGGTGTGCAAACCATCTTGGAAGGAATGCTGGCATATTTGTTTGAGAGGTTGTTTTATTTTGCATGCATCATGATTTTTTACTCTGCATGGAGCTATCTGGTTCCTTCGAACCAGCAGTTTGACTTCTTCTTTTTGTTGGCTATTTTTTATTTCTCTGATCTATTTTTGATTCGAGGAAAGTATATGAGGCATTGTGGAAAAATATTATGGTTGGTTGATCTTTCTTGGAGAAGAAGAGGTGTTGGAAACTCGGCTGGAAGTATTCTTTGAATTGGAAGAGGCACTATCAGGCATGATAGGCTCTACCCATTAAGATTTCTTACTTTCTTCTAAATGATTCATTAAAACAACTATGCTCACTGGAGATATATTTTTGCATGATATGTCTAGTTATTTACTTGTATGCTTTCATGAAATCTATGTGGTTTTTGGAATGTGAATCCATTACTATTAATGGTAGTTTTTGGGAACTTTCTCTGTACTAATTATTAGAGGTAGTCATGTGAATTTGTATTGAAGCTTTGTAACTTGTAAAGCTTTAAATTTTGTATTGAAGCTCTTAGCTTGTATTCAAAGCTTTGTTTCTAGAATTCGAGACTGATGTTGAATGAACTGGATTTTTACTTGTATGGTTTGAAATCTTTGTTTAGTCTTGTGTTTCTTGAGCTTGAAGTGGAGCTCCGTAGTTGTTCTAAGCTTCTATTGAAGCTTTGGGATTTGTTATGAGTTTTTATCAGGACTTTGTGTTGGTTTTGGACTTGTGTTGGAACTTGGTGTAGTTCTGAACTTTTGGTTGAATCTTTGTATTCAACAACTGTACTCGTATACAGTTCTTACGAATACTGAACTTATTGTTGAGTGGTAGAGTTTTGTTCTGTACTTACATCCTGAACTAGAATTTTATTCTCATTTAAGGATTTGAGAATACTTGGACTCATTTTAGAGCATTGGTGTTTTGGTTTTGAACTTGTATTTAGGGCTTCGTGTTTCTTTTAGGCTCATATTTCATCTTGTGTTTGTCTGAGCCAGTGTTAGAGCCTTATAAATTTTGAACTTATATTCGAAGATCATATTTGACACTATACAAGTATTCCATTATTGTGTGTTCTGGATTTATGATGGAATCGATGTGTTTACCTATATTGTGAGTTGGGTTTGGTTGGTTTTTGGTTTTGAAAATCTTTATTCTCTTTTACAACTATTTGCTCGATAGGGCTTGAGAGTTTAATTTAGTTTGAAGCCGATCTGGTAATATCCTTGTAATCTCCTTCGTGTTGCTCCTTGAGTGTGATTGGTTTTTGTGCTTCTGTCCTTTGGACTATACAACCTTCTTTGAATTCGACAGGGTGAGAGAAATTGAAGTTTAACCTATCCTTCTCTATTATGAGCAAACCAATGTCTTGTGGAAAGCTTGACTTTTTGTTCTTAATATTATAAGGGGATGGGAATTATGTCTTGTAATGGGTTTGGTTGGTATTTTGATCATTTGGAACAGTTGAGTAAAGTTTTGAAGTTACGGGAATGATGTATTACTCTCTTCGGACCTTCTTAATTGTTTCTTGGGTTTTATTGGAAGTTGAATTTAAAACCTAGAATATTGAATCTTGTTTAAAGTATATATATATATATATATATAATCTTTGTTTGGATATTTTTGTATATCTGTTCTTGTTTGGGACATGAACTACATACTTGTTGTATCAAGCTGTTAAAGCTGTATAATAAGAATTCAATTCTTGAGTTCACAATTCCTTCTGCACTTGTATATCTTCTCTGTTTGTGGATTCTTATTCCTTGAGGGGATCATAGAACGAATCTCTAGGTTTTAGGAAGAGAAATGAATATGAACCATGGGGACAGTATATAGTTAGGGACTATACTATGTATTTCTTTCTGAGATTTGAATTTTTATTTGAGCTTGGTGAATGGAAATAGGAAACCAGTTGTTAGTTTTGATTGGAAAGTTGTAGTGTGCATTCTTTGACTGTGCATTCAGTTTTGTGTTCTCTTTTGGGAACTAGTTAATGAATTTCTAAGTTTGAAATAGATAAGGGAATTCATTTCATAGTATAAATGAAATGAATTATGGATGGGTCCTTTTCTATTTGAGATCCTTTTTATGTTGACTGTATAAGTTCATAGACTGAACTTCTCTTTAATTGACTCTCTTCTGAGATGGAAATTTCTTGTGGATTGGTTAAGAGATTTAGTTGCTAAAGTATAGCTTGGATTTGTGGGCATTTTTGTTTCAAATCTTTGCATTATATCTGCTAACAGATAGAAGTTAGTAAGGCTTTCTATTAGACTGTTTTAAATATTCTTGGATTGAATTGGGATTCTTGTTTAGATGTTGTCTCTTTATTTATGGACTCCTCTTATGGTTATATCTTGGACTGAGGCAGGGTTGTGTGTACTAAACCTGATTCCTCCTTCAGATGAATTGTTTCTGAGGAATAGGTATGTATTGATTCTCTTCTTTTGTTTATATGGAAAGATGAAGAATAATAATTTGAGCTATGATGTAATTAACTTCTTTTGCTACTTGGAAAAATATAAATGTGTATTTCTATTCTTATGGAATTATGAAATAATTGAATGACAAGACTTGTTTACTATTTTAAAGTAATTGATTGGATCAATTAAATCTTGTGATATAATTTTGATGTTGCAGATTATATTATGCTCTTTTCTTAAAAGTGAATTCAGATTCTCTTACTTGTACTTCTTTCTAGATGTTATTACTTATGATTGTTTGTATGATGTATATTAATTGTTTCATTAAAGTAGAGTTGTTTAATGAAACAATTAGTGGAATGCACTTTACTTTAATGCTTAGTGCTTATCATGCTCAGTTCATTAAACTGACCCGTGCTAGTAATTTTACAGATGGACATCGTAAGTGATAAAAGAAGACAAGAACTTTCATGTTGTATTGGGCTTATTTAATTATGGATCTTATGTAAAGAGTTTCAATTCATTCTTGAGTTGTATTGAAAAAGAAAAGTTGTATTCTTTTTGGAATAAAGGTTGTTTGTTATACAATATGCCTAAATTGCATAGTCTTGTAAATGTATAGTTTTATAATAATGAATTGAAAATTGGAGATTTACTTGTATTGGTTGTGTAAATTATCTTGTATTTATGAAGAAGATGGAAATCCTATCTTGATAATGCTCTTCATATCTGTTATATGCTTAATTCAGATAAAATTGATAAGTTGGATAAAGGGAATTAGTTCAATTTCCCTTATTAAGATGCAACTTGTTAAGTTGCATAAGATAACGATCTTTATCTAAACAATTCTAACATAGTAATGGAATGTGTAATGAATATGTAGTAAAACTATAGAAATTGTGAAAGATAAGAAGGGTATGACAAACCCTAACACTTAATCATGTAGAGGAAGACTCTTCCTCACTCAAAGGAATGTAATCTGAAGAATGGTGATATGATCGTTAATCATTAGACTTCATTTCCCTATAAAGTCTACTATAGTTGAGTCTATTTGGTTGCTACACCTTCTTTGAATGGTTAAGTTACATTATAATGGAACTTATGATGTTTCTATCCTGTTTCTGGATATCTATTTGTTAAGCCAAGTAAAACGAACATAAAAAGCAATCATAAGTTAAGGAAGTTATTTAATGACTAATTGAATCAAATATAGAAATGATCTTATGGAGTGTTGGATTAGGGTTTAGCAGGGTTGCTGTAATCTATGTAATAATCTAAATTAATAATGTATTAATAACCTCCTTGGGGTATGTACATCGTGATGAGGCAGTTTCTGTAGGATGTTGGCACACACCAATTACCAGACTATACCTTTGAGAAGAAAAGGGTATTCTCAAGGATACAACGTTGCAGTTGACATGTGACAACACCCTTCTGCATTGATAATCTAGATCTACACACAAATAAGGACTTGAACTTAGTTTCTCTCTAGGTCAAGTTAATAGCATGTTTAGGATAGGTACTAGCTTTCAATGGCTTAGGGTACCTTGGCACATACGGTTGACTTAGGTCAACTAAGTATGCCCATATACCCTAAGACATTATGAGCGTCTTCATATAATAAATTATGTTTCTAACTCGGGCTAGGGTAAACCTTGGGAAAGTGGACTGATGGTAGTCAATAAAGACCAATCTAGATAATAGCAGAGTGAGGTGAAGGACGTATTCCAGAATGATGAGTATGCCATTTAGGAATAGTAATATGAACAGTATGTTGAAAATATTTGGCCAAAGTATCGCAAGCTGCCTGTTGCATTGTCCTATGTCACCTAGTTTAAAGCAACGTGATGTCAGATGAATATGGGTAACAAATATTCAGATATGTTCTTTAAACAAATCACTCAATACCTGGAATAGGGTAGGAGAACCAAGTATACATAGTATACATAAAGTATTCTATACTTTAAGTTAACATGAGAGATCGGTTGGTAACCGAGTCATGGAATGAGAGATCGGTAGCATACTAAGCCATTACAACTACATATGGTTATCTATTATGAGATTGATTGGCATGGAATCTGTGTTCTAAATGATGTTTTATTTAGAACAAAGAACATTATGTTTAAAAAAAAAGTAATTTTTTTTCCTTGTTCTAAAGTCTTAAAATGTTAATGTTACACACTCACCAGTGCTGCCGCTACCTCAACCACACCTAAATCCTCCTTTCCTACCGCTACCACAACATCCACGGCTAACTTGTTAGCCTCCTAATCAGCTGGCTCCATCTCTGATCCAACCTCTAACACATCGTTTATTCCATCTACCCACATATCAACCACCGTTCCCATGGAAGGCATTTTTCAATGCCTCACTCTGGGGGAGTATCGCCTATATAATGTTAACACATTCCTCACTCCACAAGAGTATGGAAGCCCTCACCAACACCCTAACTATGATCACCGCATAGGAGAAGGTCTCCTTTATGGTCCTCCCCACCTTTACACCAATCTCACCTATGGGGGATTTGATACTTCCACTTATACACCTGAACCATCATCATAAACCCGCCCCTTTTCTACCGACCTCCAGTCACTCACCAATCACTGTTTCACTCACACCTTCCTACAACGATGTGCGTGGAAGGGTTTTGGTTTTGGATTTTATGAGCAAGGCCATCACACTGTTATTCCATGTACTACCTGAAAACATAACGACCGTAGTGGTATTGGCTTTTCTGAACTACCTACCAAGAAGGCTCGCATTGAACTCATTGAGGACATCGACCCTTCTTCACCTTATCCACCTTCTCCACTTGCTCCACCTTATTCACCACCATCACCACCTTTACCGACAGAGTCGGTGGATCCAGAATCCATTCCTCCTAACTTATTTTTTCATAAAAACCATTTCCTTGGGGCATCTAACTTATCAACGCGAGGATGAGGCTCCCTCTTCTCTTCCCTTCATGTATCCTGAAATGATCGATGATGACACACCTTCTATTAATGTCAGTCAATGTTAGGATGATGAATTTATACTCACCTACCTTGATGCAGAAGACTCATATATTCATCGGTCATTTCCATCTAAGATGCAAACCATGTTGAATGAATTGACTATTGAGATCAACATCCATACTCAGGATGACCCACACATTCTAAAGATTGGCCAATCTTTAGATGCTGCTGAATAGGAAGCCATCAATTCTTTTCTCAAAAATCATAACCATATTTTTTCTTGGTCTTATGCTAACATGCTAGGTATTGACCCCACCATAGTGGTCCACAATATCGTGACCATTCCTGATGCCAAACTTGTAAAAAAAAAGCTGAGGAAAATGCACCCTCACATTGCTCTTCTAGTCAAAGAAGAACTTCAACGCCTTCTTTCCATTTCCTTCATCTTACCCATTGATTATCCTCGATGCATTTATAACATTGTCCCTATCACTAAGGTGACAGGGGGACTTCACATTTGCATAGATTTCTGTGACCTCAACCTAGCTTGCCCAAAAGATGAATTTCCTCTACCCAGTATTGACCAGCTGGTTGACCTTACTGCTGGTCACGAGATGCTATCACTCATGGATGGTTTCTTGGGTTATAACCAAATCTTGCTTGCCCCATAAGATCAACACAAAACCACATTCATCACCCCTTGGGGGACCTTCTGCTATTGAGTCATGCCTTTTGGCCTTAAAAATGCTGGTGCCACATATCAACGGGCTATGACTTACATCTTCCATGACATCATACACCGTATATTGGAAGATTATGTGGATGATCTCCTTACTAAATCTAAATTCCACTCCGAGTACCTCGCCATCCTAAAGACCATCTTTGACTGCCTCGTTAAGTATTGTGTTTGCCTTCAGCCCATGAAGTGTGTCTTTGCAGTTCTCTCGGGTAAGCTCTTGGGATTTATCATTTCCTTACATGGTATAGAGGTTGACCTTGCTAAAGTCAAGTCCATTCTTAAAATACCTCCACCCAATAATCTACGGAAACTCCGTAGCCTACAAGGTAAGTTACAGTCTATTTGCCGTTTCATTACACAACTTTCTGATTAATGTCAGCCATTTCATCATCTTCTCAAAAAGGATGTCTCCTTTAAATGGGATGATGACTGCCACAAAGCTATTGAGGCCTTGAAACAATACCTTCTCCAACCACCCGTACTCATTCCACCTAAAGACGATTAACCCTTTTACCTATACATCTCTACTACCGATCACTCCTTAGGGGCCATGCTCACTCATCGTGATGAATAACATAGGGATTAGGTGGTTTATTACATAAGCCACACTCTTCTGGACTATGAAACTCGATACACCCATGTTGAAAAACTTTTCTTAGCCTTGGTTTTTGTTACCATCAAACTCACCTCCCGGACTATGTGTTGGTAGCGTCTGACCCCAATCAAGCCCACATCTGCAACATGGATCCACTCCTCGCATGTCATATCCCCCCGTATCTCCAAGAGTAAGGGAGGCATCCTCTCCCTCATCCATAGATGGTCCCTGGCTTGCATACAACCAATCATATTAATAAAACTTGACCATACCTGTATGCAACCTTGCTACCCCACTATATCGCTTACCCCACCTAAATCAACCTTTCATCTATATCTATACCCTAAATCAACACTACCTATCTACCTATCTACCCATGCCTCGGACCCGCACCTCTTTCCATTTTCCCCCTCTCACTGATCTTCCTTATTCACCCACTTACCCATACCCAACACTCTTCCCCCTACCTAACTCTCCCTACCCCTACCTATCTGTCTGTAACCTGTCTATTTTAACTCCTTGTGGGCCTACCTCTCTAGCATGCCAACCAAAATTGGTCATCATTGATCGACCACTGTCCAATGATAACTGACATCGGTCACTGTATCTGTGACTGATACCGTTCCTCAACCACTGACACTGACTAAGAGCAAAATGACGTCGGTCACTTTCACGGTGACAAACCTGCGATGCCCTGCCCTTTCTACCTACCCTTCACTTTTCTACCCATTTCCCCCACCAATGCCTACCCAATCCCTATTCCCACCCCTCATTTACCTAAATCTACCCTCCCTTGTTCCCCTTTTATCATTCAATTCCCCCACATTTAAATTTTAATATTTTCCCCCAAACAAACCTATTTTCCTCCTACCCGATTTCTACCCTCCACCTACTCAAAACAAACAACAATAGGAATGTATTCTTACCTCATCACATTGCCTTCTATGTGGTGGCACGTTAGTTTGCTGTGCTGGTCCACCCGATCCCTCTCCTGCTTCTGCTATCACCAATTTCCCACTGGCTCAATCAAATCAAATCAATCACCTAATCAAATCACCACACTCGTAGACCTGTCTATTGACCAATAGTCACTCACTTTGTGGCTCACCAACTTAGCTCTCCATGCCATTTGGTCACTTTCCACCTCTTTGTATCTTTCTTTTCATTTTCTCCTCTATGGAAAATGACAAATGATTTTCAAAAACAAGGAAATTTTTCTTTTTATAACCATCCCAACTTGACCGGAAATGGTTTCACCTCGACCGACATCGGTCCTGTGCCCTAGCCTACCGTGGACGGTTTCACCTTGACCAACATTGGTTTTGTGCCCTAGCCTACCATGGTTGGTTGATGGTGAATGACATCGGTTAATTATGACCATTTTTGGTTATCTTGCCTAGCCTTACTACTACCCATTACCCCTAGTTTGCTGACCTGAACCCTTTCTACTTTACCCACACCTAACTTGGATGTTTCCCTTTACCCTCCTGACATCATCATTTACAACCTAACCTCTTCGTCATTTAGGGACTCTTTATTTTACCCATACGTCGGCCCTACCCGTTCTGTGGCCTAGCTACTTGGACCCTCAAACCTACCCCACCACCTACATCAAATCCTAGATCAAGCCCTCTAATCATTTCCTTTTGCGTTTCCTTTACCTTGACCATACCGACGACGGTTACCCATAACCATCGCCGGTTTCACTTAAACTGACATTAGTCATACTAGACCGATGTCAGTCTCTGTGTTTTACCCTCAGACCAAGAACATAGCCTAAATTCCCCACCAAATACCCAAAACAACCCAAAACCAGACCTTGACAAGTACCAGTACTCTGACAGAGACCTTACCCTTCAGATTCAATCATAGCTTAGCCTGTTGTGAATGAATTTGCTTATTGTAATCAAATGAGATACCTAAATCATTTTAATTACAATAAGATTTCATTTATTGTTAATATTGAATTGTTTTAAATAGTGGGTTGACAACCTTCTAGGGAGTATCACAATTCCGGAACTAGCATACGCTAGGTAGTCCATTGTCATATGCTATTTAATCTCTTTTGGTGGTCTTGTTGTTTATTTTAGGTAGTTCCTCCTAGCCAAAAGGAAGCTCTCACGATCAGCTATGGATCAAGAAATCATACGCGCGCAACAACCTTCAACTAAATTTTTAACAGGTATTCCTCCTAGCCCTTTTACCCTTATCTGTTTCATCACATTTAAAGAAACGCTCTAAGAATTAGGTGAAACAGTTGTGTCACTCCCTCGTTTGAAGTGATGGTAGGTGAACTTGCGAAAAGCAAATAGACATATTAAGACTTTCTTCAATTATAATTCTTGTTTTTTCTTCTATGTAACTAATTTTTCATCTATATCTCCTATTTTCATTTACTAACAATTCCTTCAAAAATTTGGCAAATTTGGGATTTTCCCTCCCATGGCATATATGCACCCCTTTGGGCATGTACATGCATCCTTTCATGTATACACATGTGATTGTATACACAACTTTCATAGCGCATACACGTATTTGTGATTGTGTGCATGTGTACCCTAGTCTTCCCACTAACCCTATCGCATGCACAACCTACTTGTTGCATATGTGCCCTTCCTTATGTGTATGCCTATGTGCACATAAAGTTTACCTACCATTACATGTGCCCTCCATTGAGTGCATATACAGCTACGTGTACATGATTTTGGTTGTGTATGCTCACCTTTGAACACATACATGCCCCAAGCTGTGCGTACACATTTTTAATCTAGCTACTAACGGTAATAAATGTGAAATTAATGCTAAAATGAGAAAGCAAGGTTAGGGTACTCATGAATGGTCTGTCATTGTCATATCAGGCATACTCACGAATGGTGTTAGATTTTCTATGGTGGATTTGAACTCTAGCCATCTTGCTATCCGTTCACAGTATCTCACGTTAAAAATTTGGCAGAGCTTGGTATCAAATAAAACTTATCGCGACGACTTACCCCCTCGGGAGGGGTATATATCTCACTGTTTTACACCACCACAATGCCCTAGGGGCATGTTTTGACCGTTGTGATTCTTTTAACACTTCTTCTATCCACTGCGATGATTATTTTTATTAAATAATCATTTTTAACTAATGTTCACCATGTTAGGGTTTTTTTTGCCACCTAGTGCTCATTTCTTCTACATGGAGCAATTTTATCACTTTTAGGTGATCTAATACCTTTTTATTTCTTCCATAAAAATAAAAAATCCATAAAAAATTACAAAAATCATAATTTTCTAAAAAATAAAGAAAACGGAAAATCCTAAAAAATTTAAACATTTTTCAAAAATCCTAAAAAATCATAAAAAATTTGTGATAGGTCCATAGTGGCAGAAACTCGTATCTTGTGCATAATATTCATCTCATATCTTGCCAATATTTTTGTGTGTTCACAAATTTAACTAAAAGGAACGATAACCAGATCATACCAAGCCAGGAACACAGATGCTAATCAAACACCACGATCAATAAGATGAAAGTAATTCACCAGAATAACTTTACATAAAACCTTTGCAAACAAATGAACAACAATATCATATATTATTATGGAACTCAATGCAATACATTGAGAATGGGCCTTGCTTAAATAGGCAAGGAATAACAATCTAAGAACCAGTCAAGGTCGGTATATCAAGCCATAAATCAAGGAAATAACTTGTCATCAAAGAACTAGTCAAGACCATAGATTTAGGAGAGAACTAGACATCAAGGATCTAGTCAATAGCATAGATCAAGGAAAGAACTATACCTAACAACTAGATAATATCTCCTAATATCTAAATAAGATAAAAGAAATATCCACACACATAAGTGGGTGAGGATAAATATAATAAAGGTAAATAAAGTACCTAAGTGAACATGAGATAAGGTAAATACCTACTCTAACATTAACGACTTGTGGATCATCAGACCTACAACCATCTACAAAGCTAGCGTGCTTGCTTCGTCAGTATTTTGGGGCACATATTGTTGCCTGATTTTATTTTGTTACACACAAATATTTATCACTGGACCCTGCACCCTTCATCATTTCCCCTATCATGTATCCTTTCTTGGGGCATCATCTTTAACCCTTTTTATCAATCACGAACATTTAGGGATATTTGGCTTGATAACAAAACATTTTTTCAACTGTCTTGACCGTTGTTGGTTTGCATATGTGTATTTGTACTTGTTTCCCTATTAAATTAGTTTATTTCCTTCTCGTATTGCATTACTGTCTATATGTTGCATTGAGTTGGTATTTTCAGCAATGGAAAATTGTTCGTAGTATGGATTTTCATGTCATTCTACTTTTCTCATCTGCTTATATCTTTAATAAATACTGATGATGTAGATCCTTGGCAAAATGATGATAAGAAAGTTGTTCTACATTGGATGCAAGACTAGTCCTTCCCTAGCCTTCTTCCTCTCTTTCTTCTCGATCATTCTCCTATAAAAATTATTATTCTAATTCACTTTAGGCATCTTTCCCCTACCCATTACTCTCATCTTTTCGATCTTCTATCACCTTCTTTCATCATCCCATCGAAACTTGAGGGGGCGTCTTTCAATTCTACTAATTTTTCTTCCACAACTTCAAAATTTTACCTGTACACTATCTTTGAAGTGGCATCACTTACGCCACCCCAAAGAGGGGAAATTTTAGACACCTATAATTTAGCTCCAGCAATTTAAATACTTAAATTGCGCTAATTATACTACTTCCCGCAAATTGATGACATATCATCAATATAACACACTTTCTCTTATATCGTCATTAATTACTTACATTACATTAATTAATTGACCCTTCTATCCAACAAAGATGATAATTAATGACCTTCCATTAATTAAACCCCTTTCTACTTGAATTTAATTAATTATTTATAATTAATTAAGTTTCTTCTTCTATTAGATAAATAAATCATCATTTATTTTATCCTAAACCTTTCCTATTCCCTAAATTATAATATTTTTCTTCCAAAAGCTTCTATAAAGCTTGCTCACCTAATAATTAATCACCTCGGTTAATTAATAAATCCTCTCAAACCCCATGAGTTATTATAGGACAAATTAAAATCCCCTAAGGTTGACTCAACCCCCTTTTCAACCATAGTCACCCCCAACTAACTCAATTTAGCTATTATCCCACATGTAAAGGGATGTAGAGATTATTTTATCCATTGGGCTATATAGGATCCCTCCTCTTACCATTTGACTGACACCTAAATGAGTATAGAGCCTAAGCTATAGCCATTTTACCATCTTAGAGCATTCTTTCATTAGAGGAGATAACTATCTTCATTTCTTGCATTCATCCATCCAAGTTTGAAGTCATATGGAGGTATGTCAAATGGTTTTGTAGCCATGGATTTACAAGAATCCATTCTTGAAACCTTGGGATTCAAACATACAATCAACCCTTTTAATTGATAAGGATCTAAATAGGTTCATTCCATTGATTAACATTCAATAGAGATAGAGATTAATTTCTTAGCATATTAGTATTATGTTTAGTCATGTTCTAATGCAAATATGTTGGTAGATTAGTCTTATTTAAGGTCTAAGAATGATGGTCCATATATTTTAGTTTAACACTGTGTTGAGGCTATTAGGTGTTAGTCTTGATTTTACTTGCATAGCTAACTAATTATTGCACATAAGATACAATAAAAAACTTAAAAATTGGGATGAGTATAACAACGGATTAACCTCACAACATGTAATTTATCATTTTGATTTTGAATGCATCTTATGTTTTAAAGTTAGATTTAAATAAAAGAAATGTAGATTATGCATAATTATCCATTTGATAATGAGTAAATAAACAAGTTAACTATTATTGCCATTTAGGATTTATGGAAATATATTCATCCTTTATTTATCTATTATTTCATATCTCTTAAATTAATGTTATAATCACTGCTAAATTAGAATGTAAACTATTCAAGATCTAGAAACACAATCTATAAAGATCATTATTTGAGTTAAGACTCTTTATTCAACCTAACCATTCATGATTATATAAGACTGCATAAAATTTTATCTATTGGTCACCAAATTTAGAAAACATATATATGACTTGGAGGTCTTATAATTTATAGTTTGAAATGAATATTTTCTACTTTTATATGATCATTGTAACTATTAAATTATATTGATTATATATATTTATATAGTGCTTTTCTTTGATCCTTATAAAAATATGGATGAAATAAAATTCTATCTCAAGATATTATTACTAGGATTGTTCAAATCATTATTATATTTGGATTTACAAAAATTACAATACTCTTATTAACCCATAAAGGAGATAAAAAAAAAAGCCAAAATCCTTGAAATAAATTCCTATTCAAGCTTATAAAAAAACCATGAATTAAAAATCAAATAAAAGTGAACAAAATAAATGAAGTTTGTTAAAAGAGAAGAATATTGACATACCTTGACAAGAAGAAATAATCTCCAAATGAGTTAAATAGTTATTTTGGAACATAGTACTAGACTAGTTTTTTGGGTCGAAAGGGTTAAAAATTAACTACTTACAATTTTAAGTGTTGTGACCATAAATGTTTTTAGGGTTATAGCCATAAGAACTTACAGTCGTAACCTTGCCAAATGCTATGGTCGTATGTATCTTGTGGCAGCCTATGTGGAAAATAAATTAGTTTTCACATTTTTACCACATTTATGCCACTTTGCCTCTTCAAAAATAGGTTATAAATTTTCAAAAAATATTAAATGTGGGTTTTATAGCCATATTTTCAATTCAGATATTCGTGCATGCGCACGCATGTGTGTAAATTTTTATTTTTGTTTCAATTTTCAATTAAATTGATATTGTTTTAACTTTTCACACCAATGTTAATACATGTATTAAAAAATAAAATTAAAAATTATTAAAATTTTCAAAAAATATCCAACGCCAGGAAAAAATATCTTAATACAACTATATAATTTTTTTTATTGAGGGTAATTTTTTTTTTGACAGGGATTCTACCTTGAAACAACCAAAATAAAGGGTCTTACCACCCAGATAAAACAATAATAACAATACAACTATATAACTTATTCTAATTAGAAAATTTTAATACTTGAGATATTGAGTGTGCCACAATATTGTTCTAAAATCCATATAAGATGAGATTATAATTTTTTTAAAAAAATCTATATTTTTCTGAAAAATTATATTGAGCTAAAACTTTGAAAATACATTATGTATTTAATGAATATCATTTTAATATTTATTTTTAGAGACCATATATGAGCATTCCATTTTGTCACTCCATGTTCTTTTTTGTAAAAATAAATTATTTCATTTCAAAAAACATGAAAATTTGCATAATTAAAAAAAAATCTTTTTAAAAATACGAGAACATCCTAAACTCAAAATTCCACATTTCATTTATTTACACTGCTACACAATTCTAGACTGATATATCAATTATCATCACTCAAACTTACATAAACTCTCATTTTAAATTAAAAACATGTCACTTCTCTATATAAAAGTGTGTCACATATTTGTGCACTTACCCTTTGAGCACGTGCTAGTTTGAATGAAAGTTGTGAAATTGTGTTGCACCATTATGGGAATGCAATATAAACTATTGTGTGTGGGGTGAGAGATATCATTCTAGATGGAGGGAAAGTGTGTCACATATCAATTATCATCACTCAAACTTACATAAACTCTCATTTTAAATTAAAAACATGTCACTTCTCTATATAAAAGTGTGTCACATATTTGTGCACTTACCCTTTGAGCACGTGCTAGTTTGAATGAAAGTTGTGAAATTGTGTTGCACCATTATGGGAATGCAATATAAACTATGTGTGTGGGGTGAGAGATATCATTCTATATGGAGGGAAAATGAATGAATACTTAATGGAGGAATAAGAAGATATATGAATTAATTTCTTACCTAGATGAGCTATGAGATTGCACAATTATCCCTCAATAGATAGAAAATTTGAATACTTTTAGATAAAGAGAAAAGGGTATATTGAATTTTTATGTGTTGATCCAACTAGAAGAACCAAGGGCATATTGTGCCTCCTTCAATGGAGTAGAAAATAAGGTTAATGATAATCTCTCCTCTTTGCAATTCTTATTAAAGGAAATGGTGGTGCATGTTAATTTTAGAGAAATTTCCTTCTCCATATCTTGTCCTAAGTAAATGTTTTCTTGTTATTGAATGTGAGAATAAATCAATTATAGTGCTGGTTATTTTTTTTGTATTAAGTGTGGTGGAAGTAATATACTTGTAACTGTAATGTATTAAAAAAATTACCCTAGTTTTAGTTTTGTTTTTTGGTTGGTGAATATTTGGAAATACATGTCACCTCAAGTTTGTTGGTGTAGATATTCCCTCTTCTTTGACTAATCCTCTTCTTCCTAGTGAGGACCCCATTTTCTCTCCCTCTTCTCTAACTTATTTGGCCCAAGTTTTTTTCCCAAAACCCATTCACTTTTAAGGAAGACCAACTAATTTGGCTCCTACAAAATGCCTTGACCATCTCTACTAGGTGGAATTGTTGGATTTCCTAGTGAACACCCCTTTGGATTGTATTGGAATCGGGGGTGCACCAAATTTTATAGTATATTCTCTTAACTTGATCGATATTGATGATGCAAGTTATAATTCTATGTCAGTGGCCAAGTGGGTTATCCTTAAATGTCTTGTCTAGAAAGATTTGTGTCAAAGTTGCACCTTCCCCAAGAAAATCATGATTACTATCATAAATTACCTAAAAGAATTTACATTTGACAAGATTACAGATGTTATAGGTCTTTTGATGACTCATCTTTTGGAACATCATATTTTATATTATTATTTTAGTTTTAAAATGTGATTGGGGTTATGTATGTGTTGAATTACATTTTTTATTTGGTATTATAGTCTTTTCATCTTTTGGAAACTCTTTAAAATCATAAGGGCTGGATGGCATAATTTTCTGGTTGCATTTTTTTTTCTATTTCCTTTTTTCTCATCAATTAGACATGGTAATTTTCCACTGAAATGGGTTTGTATCTTTAATTTTTTGAGAGACCCCTTTCCTTAGATAGGATGAATGTGTTGTCTAAGTTAGATTACACCTTGATCTGACATAACACATAAATTGGGAGGCTTTCATTACTTGGTAATTAATGTATAGATAAAATAAGAACTACCCATGGGTAATAATTTAGTTATTGACATATGTTCATTTTTTATATGGAATCTTGCTCTAAAACTTCTGATAAATTGATAAATTCAGAGCAGTAGCCCCCTTGTTATCAAAGCTATGGGAAGAGGTTTAAGATGCGTCACTTGGCACATCCCACATATAGAGAACATGCAAATCCCTTTCTCCCCTTCATTTTCTTAGAGATTATGTGATGCCCAAAAAATCCTCCATAATCACTGACTCACTCTGCCACGGGACCACACTCACCAAATAGATAAAAATTTATTTTTATTCCCTTTTACACCATGAGACAGTAAGCCTTCAATTTAACCTGAATTAAAATGTAAATTACATCCTCAAAACCATGATAGAAATGATGAAGATAGTGGATTGCATTTCTAGTCCATGAAGACAATATACCATCTAAATTTGGAGGAGCTAAATAAAATAGTATATTGTAATAATGAATGGAATTTTAATTCAAAACCCCCATGTTATTTAATATGGATTCCATTTCCATTCCTTTACTATTTGGAACCATGACCATATGAAAGCTAATGGACTAGAAATAATGAGTTAGGTGTGTGATGATAATTCAAAAATTTCAAAAATGGGAGCGGGGAGAAGGAAACAAAAATATAAAACAAAGCAGAAATATGATAGTAGGAAGAAAAAAATTACAGGAGGAATTTCTTGAAATGGGTTAAGATCAAGACATAAGGAGGTGAGAAGAAGTGAAGTACATAAAAACCAAACAAACTATGTGAATGAAGAGGGGAGTGATGAAGGAAGGGAACAAAGACACGATTCCTCTTGTAAGCATATATGCAGGAGAGGTGTGGAGGGAATTTTGGAAGATCGGCTAAATGAAAAAGGATGATAAATACAAAGGGAAAATAATGAGGGAACTCTTGATATAATTGTGAAGGTTAGGCCATGTATTTCAATTCCTCCAATGTCAATAGTGGCTCGTTGCAGAGTAAACCCTTGAGATTTGTGAATTGAAAATGCCCAAGCCATTTTAAGTGGTATCTATCTTTGGTTTCCTCTAGAAATTGGTTGAATAGGAACATGGAAGGGGTTTTTTACATCCTAATGATGGCCCATGTATGGATTAAATCTGAAAACCACAAATAAATGAAAAGTAGGTGGAGTGGAGGATCTTTTGTAAAATAATTCGATGATAGTTTTGGTAGCACAATTTACAAGACCTGTTTCAACCCAAAAGTTTGCAGAAAGAATGAAATTTTGGTTGACATAGAGAAGATATTTGTGTTGTAATTGATTATATTTACCCTCTCCTAAGTCAACACGTCTAGTTTTTTGAGTAATTGATCTGGAAACAAGAGAGTTAAGGGCCTTTAACATTTGAAGGTTATGGTTGTTAATCTAGTCATTTTTAGCAAAAATATCAGGGCATCTTTGAACTCAATGGTTTCTTTTTCAGAAAGGAAAGAATATTTTCTTGACATAAGGAGTTTCCACTCCTAAAATAGGGGGAAAAAATTATGAATGTTGAGAATAAAGTTCTGAAATAATGCTTATGCAGGACTGAACCGTGTTTCCTAAAGATAACATTTAAGGAGATGGAATGTTGATCAAAGAAAACTTGATAGAGAAATCACATAATAAGTTTGCACGGGAAAGCAAGTCATATTCAAAGGTACGAATGGATAGGGAGAACACGCGCGGGGTACAAAATTTCAACTTTTCAGGACTTAGTAATTTTCACTCATAAAGGTCTATTTTTAGAGATGGCATGTAGAGCACACAAACGAGGCAAAGACGTGCGCACCACACATTGGATATTTTTGGAGGATTGGATATGAAGTACTTTGCATGGATGCTGGATGGAAATATATCTGCTACTGTCAGTTAGCTAGTAGTAGTCTATTATTAGCACAATTAGTGGCTAGTGTTGTAAAGGCATGTGGCTAAGAATAACATGTGACCTATTATTGGAAAGGATAAGTGGTGAAGGAAAAGTCCCCACCCTTATATATATGGAGTAGACTGTGTAATAGATATAAAAAAATAGATAAGATCAAGACATACAATGTTATGCTGCTACACACATACTTTTGATATTGTAATGAAGCTTCTGTAACTTATTGCATTGAATATAATGGAGGATATTGGTTGAATCTAAGTGATTAGTTCTATGTGTATCCGAATCTAGTATGTTTGTGATCTCATCATGGTTATTAATTATCTCTACATTTCCATGGATATAGATCTGGTATGATCTGTAGAAATGATGTGTTAGTAAGGGAATTATATGTGTTAAAGTCTTCTTCATGCTAACATCCTACAACAACAACCCTAAAGAGGGATCTCATACCTTGCACACTTTGGGTGAATGCTCAGTCTAGGATGAGTGACGTGCTAGTGCATTTAGATTTTCATAGGGTTTTATTGGATTTGTACCACTAAATTCTGGGCTACATCATTGGTTCCATTGCTAGGACCTCTTTTTCAGCTGCTTTTAGGATGGTTCGCAATGAAGACATACCGGTTGACCTTAGTAAGTATTGAAGAATGGGTACATGATCTAGAAGAAGAATATGCACGGAGGTTTATAACTAGATCTGAGTTTAATGCATACACTTGGGTGGAATAGAAGCTATATGATAGTTTATATGAGAGCTTTTTCACTATCTTTCCAATAGAACTGTATAAGTGGCTGGTTGCTTACGCATCTAAACATAATTGAAGATATTGCACACTTGTCTAGACACAGGAAGAATCATAGGCCCTTTATGATGCTGATCTAATTTGGACTCGAGTCGTGGATACGTGGTTTTGTGGTGTCTTGAATAGTTATATCTTGGAATACTCAATTTCCACTTATTTGTGTCCAGAGGTAGCTGCATTCCATTTCTTACGACATCCAAGGGGAACACACCTACAAGGAATTCCACTGGCGATCAAGATCTTGATGGTAAATTTGAATCTGGAGAGTAAACCGATGGCTAACTAAACTTCACCACGTGTGTGGGAAGGAGTAGAATTGGTGAAAGATGGTAGACCTAACTATAGAGAGGTAGAGAGAGGAAAGGTGGCTTAAGTATAATGAGGTGCATGAGAGGGAGATAGAGAAGCAACGTACCATTATAGAAATTATGGCGTTGAGGAGAGAGATGGCTCGTGAAGTATTTGAAGCTCACGTAGAAGACATGGAGCCAGAGCATTAGGAAACTCCCCCCATCTTGTAAATCATGATAGGGATCCCCCCTAATCCTCACAATGAAGTCACATCAGCAGAGAAATACTTAGAGCCATGGGTGCACACATCTGAATCCACCTGGTAACCTAGCCCTTGCGCTTGGTTTTCTAGTATCTAGTATGACAAGTAATCACCAAGAAAGTTTTGGAAGTAAGAGAGAAAGTAAAATCAATGGTCAGGAAAGACGGATTCATTACTATTTGGAGGTTTGTTTTTAGGTGCATCATCTACACAGAATATGAGCACACCAAATGTTGGATTCACTTTTGGAAGTGGAACCACTTCACAAACCGTAGGGGTTAAATATATTACTACTGTCAGAGGATAAGGGAGTACGTCTATAGGACCTATTCCAGCTACAAGTTTGAGGATTAGAATGCATGGGAAGTTTTTGTTCATGTGGGTCTGGAGGTTCTGGAGGTAGGGGAAACACTTGAGGTTCTGGATCAGGTGGGCAAGGTCTAACCACCAAACCCCAGAATATTTATATGGAAATGTTTCTTTGTCTTCAAGAGTATAGGGGCATAAAAGATATGATGTTAAACATGTGCATATGTGTGAAATATTGTGGCACGTACAAAGGGAATCACAGCTTCTGAGTGTAGGGCAAGCCAATTTGCTACTACGTTATAAGGGCACGCACAAAATTGGTACAGAAAGTTTGACCCTAATCAAACTTTCATAGATTATGCAAGCATTTAAGGATACATTCTTAAAAGAGTTTCATATCCTTGATTTTGAGTATAAGAGGATAAGTGCACTCAAGGATATTAAGCAAGGCACTACTGAAAGTGTTAGAGAGTATGATGCATGATTTAAAACATTGTTATCAAAGCTTTATTATGAAATACACGCAAGAAAACATGCACAATGGTTTATTGGGGGGATTGATTACACCATTTAGGAGGGCTCTATCACATAAGACATATATGGATCCTTAGTAAAGAATTAGAGGCATCCCTACATGCTGAGTTAGTTAGGAGTATTGACACTGGTGTTAGCCCATTCTTAGAGGCACAGATTGTAGCTATGGAAAAATAACTACAGAAATTATCAGTGAATTCAGCCCATGAAACGTGCTCATAGAATTTGGTGTATAGATGTTGTGAAGTAGAGGGTCACACAAAGGATAGTTTTCCTTGTAGAAAAGTACACTCATTAATGATGGATTGTGAGATATGCCACTTAAACCATGATGTTATCCACTTCCCATTATTATAATGCGTGATAAGGAAGAACATTTCAATCTAATGTAAAATCTACAGGTCCATGACTCATGACACGGAGGACCGCTGGCTGATTGGACAGATCCATGATGCTATAGATATTGGTCTACGAAAGACTGGAGTTTCAAGATAACTCTAAGGGAAAGAATGAGCATCAGGACTGAGGAGCATAATTAGGTGCACGCTATGATTGGAATGAGGGGTGCTTTTGAAGGAATTCGTGGTAGAGGTCAAGGATACCATAGTGGATTCAGAAGGATGAGGTCTATGGTGGTGGAAGAAGTGAGTTTCGTTGTGGAACATGTTATACATGTGGATATCTTGACCACTATAGGCACATGAGTGTCCTTAGAATACTGCATGTTATTTCTATTGGAAGAACCATAACTATGAATAATTACCTACACTTATATGACCATATGAGTAAGCAACATAAACAAGAAAAAAAAAGGCACATGAGATGGCTAGGATATAGCACACGTGCTGTGGACAATCAATGGATGCCCAAGATGGGAGTAGAATATGAGGAACTACAAGTGAATATCATCGACCTGCGCTGAGGCAACATGTACCAGGGAGGCATTATAGCAAAAACCTACCATCACTAAGGATGAGGCTCTTCATGCACATGGTACCCATATCCTAGCCTATCAGAAGGAGGTTTATCAAGATACCATGGAAGTGCTAAGGAATATTCAAGGAGAGATACAATATTTAAAGGAGCAAAAGAAAGCATGTCAGAGATGGTCCAAACTGATATAGATGACCTAAGAGAAGTGTGCAAAATTTTGCACTAGGAGAACATAATTCCACTATTGGGGAGTTGGTTAAAATGGAACACCCCACATGTAAGCATTGAGACCAGAAAATAGATCCTACATGCAAATCTCCCTCCTCATAGCTTGGATTATGACAAGGAGATTACTTTGAAGTGTTGTTGTGGATGGGTGGTTGTTGATTAATATACTGATTGATACAGGTGCGCGAAAGTCAATGTTCTTACCTTGGATACATGGGTACAAATGGGGAGACCCCCAATTACAGCCATCCTCTAATGTATTATTCATGGCTAATTGGGACTAAGGCCACTCCCATAGGAGTTTTAAAATATGCATCCATTACCATATAAGGAGAAAAGTTCACTAGAGACTTTGAATTTTTAGGGCTGGCATAATCAGATAGCTTCCCAAGCTCTATTAGGGTTTCCTTGGTGCTATGTAAATAATGTTAATCTTCGGTTCAATAAGGGCTATATCAGTTTTGAAAATAAAGAGGAAAGGGTCATTATCCCTTTGACATATGGAAATTTTTCACCCTATATTGAGCCCTTAAGTGAAGAAGATCTGAATAGAATTTATGTACGCACCATCCAAAATCTAGAGAGGATTAAACTGACAAAAGAAAGACTAATTTAGTGGGAGGATCCACAGTGTATTAGCGATACTACAAGTGTTTCTTGTGATAATTGGGCTCACAACACTTATGAGTTGGGGAGGGCGTGATGTAAAGAGCATAATCCCTCAAGGCACAAAACTACGTTATGTTAGGAAGATAGGCAACAACTTGGTACTTTTGTTACATATGAGAAGGGGATCCCATGATATTCTTGCGCACCATGGAAGAAAAATGGATAGACCCGCTCGAGAGGAGAAATATCCTAGCATATACACTACGTGGGATAGTAACACATTGGTGGGTAGTCCAGAGGGATAATTTGGTCGAATGGAATGAAATTGGGGTTGCTCTTACTACTAGGTTCTATAGGAGCAATGCACCTACACAAATCTACAATTATCACGATGATCAACCTATTCAGCCACCATCATCAGAAGTATGAGAGACTTTGAGCTAGAGGGACAGGAAGCTTTACCACCTTCACTATGGGTGCACCAGATTTTATTCCACTTTACAAGGTTGTGCACATGCTTGGTACATATACGTAGAACTCCATAGAGAAACTATAAATTGGTAGAATTTAGTTACAGGAATGGAACAAAAATTTGAATTTCTCTCCACAAAACCTCCAGTAGAAGAAGCATTGAAAGTTACAAGTGCTTAACTATGGGGGATAATGCTAAGGTTGAAGAACTCCTCTAGGAATTATTAGGAAAAGAGGACTCAGGAGTGCGTCTTGATAAAGAACCAGAGGCCGATGCAATATTACTTCAACACACTTGCCTTGAGAAAGAGAAAGAAAAAATGGTATACTTAGTGGATGACGAAGAAGTAGATAATCTGGATGCAAACCATTCAACAGGAAGGCATGAGGTATTAGACAGTGTGGATAAGACCACGTGCGCCTATCATGAACCTATGAAGACAAAGCGAGTGAATATTGGAACATATACTGAGCCTAAGGAAGCCATAATTGGAGACTATTGGTCAAACTTTGAAGTGGCAAAAATCATTGAGTTATTAAGGGACTACCATGACGTATTTCCTAGGGGGTACCATGAACTTAAAGGCATGCATGAATCATTAGGGGAAATGAAGATAAAGCTTAAATAAGGGGTATGCCTAGTTAGAAAGAGGCCTTACAGAATGAACCCCAATTTGTGTGAAAAGGTCAAAGAAGAGATTGATAACATGTTAAAATCTAGAATTATTAAGCCCCTTGATGTGTCAGAATGGGTTAGTCCAATGGTGATCAGTATCAAGAAGGACAAACAAATTAGAATATGTGTGGATTATAGGGAGATGAATGTTGCATGTGTAATAGATCCATTCCCTATGCCATTTACTGAGGAAATACTAGAAGGAGTTGTAGGGCACGAAATATATTCATTTACAGATGGATTCTCTGGGTATCATCAGGTTAGGATTGCCCAAGAAGATCAAGAAAAGACTACATTTACTACTGAATGGGGTAGTTTCACCTATATTGTGATGCCTTTTGGTCTAAAAAATGTGCCAACTTTATTTTCGCGCATAGTCATCCAAGTGTTCAAATAATTTATTGATAGTATTCTTAAATGTATATTTAGATGATTGAACGGTGTATGGATTAGTTAAGGATCACTGTGACAATTTGTGCTTAATGTTTAAACGGTGTAGACAGTTGATTATCTCTTTGAAAATCAAGAAGTGTATATTTCCTACACCATTTGGGATACTTTTGGGACACATAATATGTAAGGAGGGTTTGTTGGTGGATCCAAAAAAATTTGCAGTCATTATAGGCCTAGGGGAGCGTACCAGTCAAAGTGAGGTGCGTGGATTTTTGGGACATACAAGATATTACATAAAATTTATCAAAGGCTATGCCAAAGTTACCTCACCCTTAGAAGAGTTACTGAAAGGAAAAGGTATGTTCTACTGGGGAGAACAACAACAACGCACATTCAAGACATTGAACGAGAAACTTACTTCAGTGCCCATTTTGAGTTTTTCTTCATGGGACAAACCATTTCATGTACATGTTGATGCCTCTGGCATGGTCATTGGCATGGTGTTGGCTCAACCTGGAGAAGGTATTGTAGATCATCATATCTATTTTGCTAGTAGAAAGTTGACTTTTGTAGAACAAAATTACACAAGTACAGAGCGCGAATCTTTGTCCATGATCTATGAGTTGCACAAATTTCTCTAGTACCTAATCACTACACCATTCATCTTTTGTGCAGATCACATAGCATTGAAGTATTTGGTAAATAAGCCCATTTTACAAGGGCACATATGTCGATGGGTGCTCCTATTTCAAGAGTTTTGATTTCACAGTTGTGGTCAAACTAGGAAAAAGTAATTCTGGACCAGACCATTTATCAAGAATATAGTCATGAGAAGAAGCATAGGCAATTGAGGATACCATGCCAAATGCACAATTATATAGGTTACAACATGCACCATTATAACTAGAGGACATTGCTATCTTCTTACGCACATGAATGACACTAGAAGGAATAAAATCCTTGGAGAAGAAACAACTTTCTATATGTGCTGCACCTTATATGTTAATTAGTGGTGACTTGTACAAAATGGGATGGGATGAAATATTGCACCGTTGTGTATTGGAACATGAGCACACAGGCATTATGAAAAAATCTCACGATGGAATTGCGGGAGGCCACTATGTAGGTGATTCCATAGTGCACAAGATTCTACTCACTGGATTATGGTGGGAGACCCTCTATAAGGAGTGTAAGGAATTTTGTAAGGTATGTGATCATTGTCAACGTCTTAGAAGACCAGGTCAACGAGATGAAATGCCTCTGAGACCTATTACCAGCACAGAACTGTTTGAGAAATGGGCTATAGATTTTGTGGGTCCTATTTCTCCAGCTGCGCGTAGAACTAGATTATGCTATATTATAACTTACATAGATTATCTGACAAGGTGGATAGAAGTAGCACCTACCAAGGACTATACATCAGCTACAGTAGATTGGTTTATATGGGAACATATTATTATAAGGTATGGATGTCCTTTGAGTTTTACCAGTGATAGGGGCACACATTTTCTTAATGAGACAATCATAATTTTATTAGATGAGTTCATGATTGCACACCATAAGACTACACCCTATCATCCTCAGGAAAATAGAACTGCTGAGGCTTTCAAAAATTTTTTAGGCCACACATTGACAAAAATATGTGATATTGGAAGAAAGGATTGGGATGATAAAGTATCTGCAATACTTTGGGAATATCGAACAACATATCAAAGACTAAACAAAGCCACACCATTTTAGTTAGTGTTTGGTGAGGAATCCATTCTTCCTATGGAATTTATGTTACCTTTTGTTGGTGCAAATATTCACTTTACACACTTTGCCCTAATTTTCTATATCCATTTTTGCCCAATTTGTCAAGAAATGTTTTATTTTCTCCAGCTGGGTGATCTGCAACTCGTCTTTATCTAGTTCAGTGCTTTCAAAATGCCCTCAATGTTGGTATTATTTCACCTTGATCTGAAAAAAAATCCAAGTTTCCCCCCCCATTTGTGCTCTATTTTATTCATTTTTACGGGTTGTGTTATTTTTCCTTTGTCAAATAGTGCAAGAAACTCGGGCTTGATCAAATTCCAAGTTTATGTAGCAAGTTGAAATCCTGCTCCTCTGGTCGAAAAACAATGATAAAATCATGCTTCACTTGGTTTAAAATTGAGAAATCTACATTCCTTGTGAAAAAATCCAATTTCTCAAGGCATCCTCTGCAATTTTTACATTTTTTGACAGGTATACGGGTGTCATTTTCACCTGTCAAATTTATCTTTGCAACATATTGGTGAACGTGGCAGGTTTCTATTGGCCGAGGATGTGCAGCAAAAGTTTATAACTTGTCACTTTTTGAAATTTTGACATAAGGAAAATTTTGGTCTAGAGCCCCGCCTGCTACGGTGATGTGCTTACGTGGCACGATGTGATTGGTCGAGGGGGTGGCGGGAGGCAGAAGTCACTTAGGAATTTTTCTTCCATTTTGGCAAAATTCTCAAAATCCAATTTTTTCCCAAAGGCCCACATCTAATGGGAGGCAGACACGTGGCAGGGAGATCAAGTGGACAGCATGGGAGTTGGAGAATTTTTTTGAAGTTTTTGGCTTCAAAATGCTAAGGAGAAAATTTTGACCCGAAGGTCCTGCACCCAATGAAAAGCGAACACATGTCCAGGAAAGGCCATGTTGGGGGAGGGGGCACGAAAGTTTTGAAGACTTTGAAGTTTTAACTTCAAATTTCTAAAATCAAATTTTTTCCCGAAGGCCTGCGATGAGTAGGAAGGAGACACGTCCAGGAGGAGAAATGGGAATGGGGGCTGAAGAAAAATTTTGTGAATTTTTTCTCGTGGTATAAAAGGAAAAAAATGAGGATTGGCTTCGGGGCCAATCACTTTTGAACACATGTCCAAAAGGTGATGGAGGTGCGGGCGGCGGGGAAGAGTTTCAAAATTTTACAAATTTTGGGCAAAAATCTCAAAATAAAAAATTGATCCGTGGCCCCGAAAAGGAAAATTTGGAGGTGTGCCCCCACATCTCAATTAGGGGGTGAAACATGGCACATTTCAAAAGGTAAACATGAGGAAGCTCGGGCCCGCGAAGAGTTTTGGTGCCTTTAGTGTTTTGAGGGCGAATTTGGACATATAGCCCTGCAGACGAATCAGAGACCGCCACGTAGCAGGGGAATGGAGCGGGTGTCCGGGCCCATGCGGAGGTTTTGGAGAAAATTTTCGTTTTCTCAAAAAGGGAGAAAAATTCATAAAGTTGGCTTGTGGTTCTTGGTGAGGCCCACAGGTGGACACGTGGCGAGTCTAGGGGGTGAGCGGGGAAAATTTTCAAAATTTTCCCAAAGTCAAAAAGGGTTTAAAATGCATATTTAAAGGCAAGCGCCTAGTCCAATGGTGTTTGGACATGTGTCACACCTTGTCCATAAGGTAAAAGGGTGATATTTTTAAGCCTGCATGTCGAATCTAATCAAGCCACATGGATGGCAGAAAATTTAAAGTTGATTTTAAATCAACGGTTGCATGAGTGTAATTTCATTTCTTGGGCTGCCATTGAAAGCTCTAGGAAGTTTGGATTCGCCATTTCTGCACCAATTTGCATGAATTTTTATATGAAATTACATCCTCTCGACCTTCTGGATGCAATGGAATCATTCATTTGAGCTATTTCGGTGCCCTATAGTGATTTTCATGAAATATTTTTCTCAGCCTGTGTAAAAACGTGAAAAGGTAAAAAAAAATTTAAGTTGCAGGGTTGGTAAAAAATGATGAAGGGAAAAGGGTGAAAAATGATTGCAAAAGCATGCTGGCATGGTGGAATGACAAAAAACATGACCCTGGGATGGATACAGGATCCGAATCCATGCAATATTTTAACATTTTTGTGCATCCCTGGCATTCTGCAAGTTGTTTTTACAATTTGATGTCATTTTCATCAAATGGATGAGGTTTCTTGTAAAAAATTTGATCCCTTTGAGAATATTCTTTGCTTGGGATGCAAGGATACAAGTTGGCATAGGGTATATTACGTAATTTGGAGGCTTTTTTGAAAGAGTCTGTTGAGAATTTTGGAGAAAGAGAGAAGAATTTTCACAAGGAAAACTGGAAGAAGTCCATTTTCTTTTGGAGAAACTGCCTGAGAGACATTTTTCGATTCCTATTTGCATCAAATGTTCATCATGTTGAGTTGTTTTTAGCTGTAAAACCATCAACAAGCTTTAATATTGTTTAAATGACATTCCCTTGGTGATATATTTGACCAAATTCTTGGATTAACTGGTTTTATCTCTTGGCAAAGCTTGCATATACTTGTATTTCAGTATGTTTTCAATTTGTGTTTCATGCTCATGTTGCAATCTTGTGTTTGGGATCTTTATTGGTCATACATGGTCTCATTTCTTGCAGAGGGTTTGAAGGCATCTACAATCTTCCACTCAGAAGAGCATTCATTTGAGCGAAGATAAACAAATTTAAATTCATCTTACCTTCCTTGAAAACTGAGGGTGTTTGTAAACCTTTGGGTGTACCTTAGGTCATGATCCAACAAGAGTTTCTAAATACTTCATTGATATTTTGCTTCAATTCTTTGTGGCAGGTTATCAAAGTTTGTATGGAATAGTGCAGATTTGGGTATCCATGTGTGCACACATCCTAGCTGAAAGAGCACCTTCAAAGTCATTGAAACATCTGTGTTGTTTAGGTGTTGTAATTCATTTGCAAAGCTTCGCAAAGAAGGTGGTGATTTCTGGCTACTCTTGTCCCAACATCTCTCACTCATAATTTCATTTTAAACTAACTCATCCTACCTATACACTACCCCTGCATTTCCATTGTGTGTCCACAAAAGAATTCAATCCTTTCACTAAAATGCACAAAGTTGATCAGGGTTTTATCATGTCTCTAGTAGCTCTTAGCTCTGTCTTGAAAGCATATCCATCATTTAGTAGTGACAACTCCTTTGAGTTTGGATAATGGATACTTGATCATGTTTTCATAAAGCCTCTTCCATATCATATGCAAAACACAAGGATATCTCCATCTCCTTACCATATAAGGGCTGCAATATAGGCTCTTCTTGCCTTGGTTGACAGGCACATCCTAAAATAGTGAGGGTTAGATCCAAACCCTTTTGAATGTGATATCCACTCCCTCAATTATTGAATGCAAACAAGTAGATAGGCATGTTTCCCTGGCTACAAACGACATACAAAACATCTATCTATCCTTGAGTGTCTTGTGCAAAATCTATGATGCTGTTCAAGTTGTGAAGGAGAGAAAAATTGGATACCAACACCTGAGTGACACTGTTGCTAGGGAATTTCTTTGATTTCTTGGTGGTTTTGAGGTGTTTGGAACGTCTGCACATTTGTGTGATCAAGTATTTGAGCTGTTACATTCTTGAGATATCATTTCACACTTCAGATCTATATGTTGTGGGTAAAAAGGATTTCAAACTCGGCTTGCTCGTATCATTTACTAGTAGTTTATATAATTTGGATGCATCGTTTTTGGTTGAATCAAGAAGAAGAAGAAGATCTAATTTGTAAATCCTTGCAAAGTTTTCAGTCATAGCATACATTTCATAGAATATTTTAGTGCTTTCTTGCACAACTAAGGTGCAAATCCTTAGTGGCGACTCTATGCTGTTTGGATCTTGAAATACTAGTTGTCTTACACATTCATATCATTTGAAGCTTGTTGTTTAAATCTATCAAGCTAGAGGGAAAGAGATCCCTTTTCATCAAGGACTCTTCTAAGAAGTTGCTCACCAAATCAAGAAGCTTATAACTAGAAGGAAGAAGAGCGTGGAAAGTGGTTGGTGATTTGGTTGCAAGGAAAGAGATCCCCATAGTTTAATTTGAAGGAGAGCAACCTGTTATTGAAGATTATAATTCTTCTTCAAGTAAATCTGATTCAGACAATCTTCTTGCTGATTTTCATTCTCCACTAGGTGAGGGACCTTCTTGTGTATTTAAAAAATTTGCTCCTAAATCTGCTCTTGTAGTTTCTAAGTTTGCTAAAGTTTATCAAGAGAGTGAGCCTTTGGGGGGTTGTCATTTTAAATATCACTCATCTATTCTGATCAGACCCATTACTACTCCCAACCAGCTTGTTTCACCTCCAAGATCACCCCCACCAAACAATATGGCTCAGCCTAGGCCTCCATTTTTTGTTAACACCTTTGGTCCAATAAATTTTGGAGGAATGGATGGTTATCCAAATGCTTTCCCACAAGATGTGAGAATTAGGTTACCAAAATTCCAAGGTAACAACACCATTACCGGTGATCAACATCTCAAACTGTTTGATAATATGATGGAAGATTTTGAGATAGAATTTGAGGATGTGTATATCAAGTTGTTTATCCATACACTTGAAGAAGATGCTAGGGATTGGTACAAGGATCTACTTGATAACTCTATTGATTCATGGAATGAGATGAAAAAAGCATTTAGATTATAGTATGGTGATAGGAATGATCCTATATTTCTTTTGTTTGAATTTGAAAATATCAAGAAGAACTCAAATGAGATAGTCCATGACTTCAATACAAGATTCAATAAAACATTGAGAAGGCTGCCTATCATTTTGAGGCCTTGTGATGAATCTTTCTTGATCAAATATGTAGATGCATTTGATAAAAAGGCAACCTATTACTTGAGAGACAAAAATCCTACAAACTTGAGGCAAGCTTTCACCATGGCACTTCAAATTGAGAATAATTTAAAAGCTATTGGTAAACCACTTAAGAGGGATGGTGTGAAGTTGATAAACCCCGAGAAGCCTCAAGCTAGCAAGGGTGCTGATTTAGAAGATGTTGTTAAAACTTTGGTAGGGGATGTTAAAGAAATCTCTTACAAACTAGCCTAGGCTGAGAAAGGAATTGGGAAAATTTCATAAGGAAAGAAAAGAACTCAAAACCATGATAGATTTGGCAATCATCCTAGGGGTGATCAAAGACAATATGATAGAGGTAAAGGGCCTATTGGATCTGCAAATAGACAACCCCAAGCATGTGAAAATAGAGTGGTGCCTGACCCTCTGACTGCGAGGGTTGCTGCTGTTTAAGAAATTGCTGATATGGATTAGTGTGATAAATGTTTTCTTCCTCATCCTCCATGTGAATTGGACCAACAAGATGTTGATGATGATAATGAGAATGAAATGGATGATGACATTTGTATGATGGGTAGCTCTTCAGGATCACAACAACCAGCAACATCAACAGATGTGATAAGTGCAAGGACTACTGCAACCTTTTGGGATTGCATAAAGAGGGTACCATTTATTTCTCTTCCTCAAATTCATGATGTAGATATAGTTCAGGCCTTTGAAATTCCTAATAATGACTTTGAATATCTAAGGGCTCTAATGATCAAGAAGAATGATGGTGGTATTCTTTCGGAGGAAGATAGACAATTGTTAATGAATGCTGTGGTTGGTCAAGAGAAAGAGTACAATAGTAGAAGTAAAGTTGTTAGGGGAGCTGGTCCTCAAGCTAAACCAAAGACACCCTTGCTCACAAGTATTCCCAAAGACAATCCTAGAAAAGAAACAATTGCTAAGAACCCTGCTTTCCCATGTAAAAATATCAGTCCTCTTCATGCCCAGGCTGCCAAGAATACTTCTCCATCTGATGAACCTTCTTGTTTCCCTTCCAATGCTATTTTACCAAATAATGTTCCATATGATATTGTTTCACATAGAATGTTTCAAATTTTGGGAATAGAGTTGCTTCTATCCTTTCATTCCTTTAAGAAACAGATAAGGGTTAGGGCTAGGAGGAATACCTGTTGAATGTCGAGGTGGTGTGCGCGTACCGTAGAGAAAGATCAGATTGACTGCGAAGAACTCCTTTTTGTCTTGGAAGGACTACCTGCAAGTAAGAATACAAGACCACCAGATTTTAATTAGACAATAAATGAGGGAACTGCCTTGGGCCCAAGAAATATAAAACTTCCTTTCAAAGGTGGTCAGCTCCCCTTTTAATATGAATTAACAAAAATGATAACAAAGAAAGCTATTGTAAAATCACGATTTAGGTACCTCGTTATAAAGCAATAGAGGCTAAACTATCAATAATAAAATGTCACGTTGTTTGGTCGGTTACTGGTCGTTGATACATTCAGGTTGAGTTACAGGGATAAACCAGACTGGATCTGAGGTTGTTAGGTGACAAATAGGTGAGAGGAAGGTTTTGGGGTATAAGTCACAGTGACCGATGCCAGTCATTGGATAACCGACTATGGTTAGAGAACCGCTGCCGGTAGGGAATAGCCGACACCGGTAGGGTCAGTAATCTAGGTGCTTCTGGATAGAGGTTGTTTGCAGGGTGATTGTGGGGTTATTAAGATTGGAGGATGGCTGAGGGGAATAATGAGAGGACAGGGAAGACTCAGAGTGTGGTAAAATGGTCTTCTGGGCAATACAAGGATGTATGGATGAAGGTTAAGTGCAGGGTGCTGGTAGGTGGTAGATCTAGGAATGAGCTTATAATTACTATCAATCCACAGGCTCAAGAAATGGTGTTTAGAAACATACAAGACACTACTTACTCGTTCCTGATGAAGATGCAGGTTCCAGGACTGTGATGACGAAGACAGGGTTCAAGTAGGATGATCTGACAATCCAAGATGAGCTATCTCCTCTTCTGATGCTCGGATGAGTGTCACTGGGCCCTGGTTATTCAGTTGCAGTCTTGGGCTTGATGTCCTTCTCTGTAAACTTCTCTCTTTTCTTCACTTGTCCCTGCTCGGCCAAGCAAATCCGGATCCTTTCAATGATTTATCCTCTTCTCCGAAATGAAAATCCGATCCTTTGTTTTTGGTTGGAAGTGGTCATTTACAGGGAACCGATGGTGGTTACACAACCGATGACGGTCGAGTAGGAACTGGTATTGGTCAGGTCAAAGCGGGCTATTTTTGGTAAAATAGCCAGCTTTCCCTCCTTTTCTCCCGAGGGATTAGTGGCGGGCTTGGTCAAGTCATTATGAGGTCGGTTTTGGGTGCAAGTAAGGAGTCATTAGTCATGGGTGTGGATGTAGACCAAGTTATAGGTCTTAATTAGGTTAGTTTAGGGTTAGGACTAGGTCATGATGAGGTGGCAAAATGAGGTGGTAGGTACGGTGATGTGGATTTATTAATTATAAGGTAATTAATAAATAATTGTGTAAGGTTTAGGTGATGAGGTTAGGTTGCGAAATGAGATGCGGGTCACAGGGGGTCGTAAGACACAAATTTGGTGTCTACATTAGCCCCTTATTGTCGTGTAGTTTTTTTTGTAAAGCTACACGGACAATAATATGAAGTGGTTTCCCCTGTTAAGGGTATAGGTAATCCCCCTCAAATCTATCATAGATTGAGATAACGTGAAATCAGGGATAGGGTTGATAAAGGGTAAATGGTGTGGAGATGATGGTGAGATGGTGGGGTAGGTCCAAAGAAGCAGACGCATGTTCAAATGCAGTAGTGCGACTAGGGTACACGATTTGAAGAGCAAACCAACAATTCATAGGCAAAGGTCGATAGTTTATCCAAACAAGGGTGATATAATCCTGGTATCCAAGGCATAGGAAGTAACTCTAGGGGATATAACGGGTAAGGTACAGGAATATTTAGGCATGTTCGGTAGTACCAAATGGTTGGTTTGGTTGAGATAAACGTCACGGTCTAGGTCTAGGAAAAGTTGGTCGAATGATCAAGTCAAGTACCCTAATCATGCTAAAACATGAACAAGTGAGCTCGATTGAACAAACGGCCACATGATAGGTGGGTAAAATTGGAATGTGTTGGTGTTGGGTAAGGTATTTAAGTGGTACAACTTTAGGTCGGGCCAATTGATTAGTGAGGGCCGTGAGTCGAGCCAAATGGTCAGTTGCGGCTTTAGGTTCGGGCCAAGTGATTGGGTTGCGGCCTTGGGTCGGGCCGGATTAGTTGGTTGGGGCCTTGGGTCGGGCCAAGTGGTTGGGTTGCGGCCTTGGGTCAGGCCAAATGGGTTGGTTGGGGCCTTGGGTCGGGCCAAATTGGTTGGTTGGGGCCTTAGGTCGGGCCAAATTGGTTGGTTGGGGCCTTGGGTCGGGCCAATGAAGTCGAAAAAGGCTAATTAGCAATGGAGGGTATAGGTGATGTGGGGAATATGCAATGTGGTGAAAAAGGGAGATTGGTGAATAAAGGTAGAAGTTGGGAAGGTAGGAATTTAAACCGATATCAGCTAGAGTGGTGAGGTGACCGATGCCGGTTCCTTAGGACAGAATAAAACCGACATCAGTTATAGGTAAAAAACCTATAAAAAGAAAAAAATATGGCTTGTCATTGTCACATTGTCAATTTGAAACCCAATTTGAGTTGTCTGAGGTGTATTGTTCAGATTGGAGCATTTGTTAGTTGAGGTGGCGCTATTTGAGTGGAGAAGTGAGTGGTTGGTGGACCCTAGTGAGTAGGAGGTAGCAGTTGATTGGTGGAGGACCCAACAGAGGAGAGTTAGAGCCATGGCTCAGCCAGGAGGAGTAGGAGGTGCTGGACCAGCTGGACCACCACCACCCATCCCACCACGACGACGTGTCATTGTACCAGTAGGTTCGAAACCCTTCATTGTGTGAATTTGATGTTGTTAAGCTATTTTTGGGCGTTTGGGTAGGAATCCATGTTTTGGTAAGATAATGAATAAATTGAAGTTATTTGAAAAATGAAGAGGATAGATGAGTTAAATAGGGCAAGGCGGCAGGGTGGGTAGATTTTTAGGGTGTTTGGGTGGGTAAATAGGGATAAATAGGGGAAAAATGGATTTGGGGGCGGCGCGCCGGGTGTGGCCTGGCAATTTTTCAGTGACCGATGCCGGTCACTAAGCGACCGACATCGGTCAAGAAGTTTGGGGGCAGGGTGGGTTCATGGGTGATCGGTGTCGGTCGTACGTCGACCGGCGTCGGTGGAGAGGGGACCGGTGGCAGTCATGGGTGACCGGTACCGGTCCGTAGCTAGGATTATTTATTTGATTGGTTGGGTTTGGTTGTTGTTTTAAATGTGTGGTCATTGTTGGGGTTACTGTGTGGGTGTTTTGGTAGTGTTTGGGTTGTTGTTTGGGTGTGTTGGTAGTGTTTGGGTTGTTTTGGTAGTGTTGGTATTAATGGTTGGGGTTTTGTGTTTATTGTTGGGGTTGAAGAGGGAAGGGGTAGAGGTGGAGAGGAAGGGCGATTAGTAGGTTGGGGGGGAAAAATGGGGCGGTTGTGTGGTCGGGTGGGTAAAAGGGGGTATAGAAGGTTAAAGGAGTTGTTGTTTTAAATGGTAGGTCTAATGAAGTGAGTTGGTTTTGCAGGCACGTCAACAGCTGACGATGCGGGATAGGATGCCCCCATTGTTGAGACAAATGTGGCCACACGTGTCCGCAGCGTAGTGGGCCATCATGCGCGAGGTGGGACTCGGTGGATTCTAATGTTATAGGGCGATAGAGAGGGATCACAGTCTTATGGTCGCCCTCATCGAGAGATGGGATCTGGTGACCAATGTGTTCCATCTCCCGACTGGAGAGATGACCATTACATTGGAGGATGTGTATCACATCCTTAGATTACCAATCGATGGAGAGGTAGTCTTCCAAGTGGATGCAGAGACAGCCATGGACAACATCTTACAGGTATTCGGGGATGCAGCTGCGCTATTGACTTATCACAGTGTGAGCATCGCCTATGGGGATATGTATCATGCGCACCGACATGAGACATGGCTTGCCATGTTGATGATGATCAGCATTACATGCTTCGCCCTCCCAGGCTCAGAGGGAGGCCACTTTCCATGGGCGCTGATGGGGGTATTACATGAGATGGTTGAGGAGCATACATGTTATGCTTGGGCACCAATATACCTGGTGCAGTTATACCGAGAGCTGTGGGGCTACCACCGGATGAGGCGATTCAGGATTTGCTCTATGTTTTTGTTACACTGTTGGGCATATGAGCATATCATATGCATTCGACCAGTAGGGCTGCCCCAGCAGCCAGGGCCACAGGTGATTTATAGATATGGATTTCAGAGGTGGTTGGGGGTCATGGGCCAGCCACGAGCAGTTCTTGCCGGACGGGATGTAGCATATTACCGGCATTTATTAAAGGGCTTGACAGCTTTAGATACTGTATGGAGACCCTACAGAGGTCATTACCCTCACGGAGGAGCCCGGTCACAGTTGCGGTGGATCCAGTATACATTCTGGATAGCGGGACGGAGGCCAGGGGAGCATGAGCGAATACCCCTAGAGAGGGTACGATGACAAATGGGGCTACGACAGGATGAACCACCTCCCTTCCCTCAGTACCAAAGGGATGATGTAGAGGCCCCACTACCTACACCATAGCCTATGGACCCAGATTGGGTACCAGAGCGGCAGGCAGACGATACAGTGGATGAAGCCGGGTGTACAGGATCATTTTTGGTATGGTGGGCAGGGGAGAGAGCCGCGAGGAGAGCACAGCCCATATAGCCAGACTTGGCGGCTGTTAGAGCAGAGAGGGACCAGCTTAGAGGACAGGTACAGTTGTTACAGGGGTAGCTTGCTGCCGCACAGGCACAGATAGGTGTGTTATAGGGGTAGTTAGCCCAGGCATAGGTACAGGCACAGCCACAGGTACCACCACAGGTACAAGTACCGCCACAGGCACCATCAGCGGCACCAGCACAGGCACAGGTATAGGCACCACCACCGGCGCAGCCACGAGAACCACCAGCGGCACCAGCGTAGGCACCCGTACAGCCACAGGCACCACCACAGGGGGCACTATTATTAGGAGTCGGGGGACCAGCCCCAGCAGCGATGGTGGCACGGGCCCGCTATATGGAGGTGAGAGCGGAGGCCCGGTATTATCAGGATGTTCTTGATGGTACCGGGGCTGACTATCAGCCATATGTGGCACATAGAGCTGAGACCTCACGGAGTCAGAGATCCTAGGGGGGTGCAGCCACAGCCGGTGGGTCCGTTATAGGGAGGAGGTGAGAGGCGGCACAGGGACCAGTAGGGAGACAGGCGGAGGGCGGTGGAGAGAGCTGAGGGATCCCTACAGAGGAGATAGATTTTTGTGTTTGTACATTGGATATGGGCACCGGTCTGCGAACCAGTTATGTTTATAGAGGCCTGCGTGCCTACACATGATGTATTCATTCATTTATTCATTTATTGTATATACCGACCTGCAAGCCGAGTACGGGTTGTACAGTTGATACCGGCCTGCGAGCCGAGTATATTTTTGATATGAGAGACCGGCCTGCGAGCCGAGTCAAGATTATTGACAGTTATTGCGGCCTGCATGCCGGTCTTGTATTATTATGAGATCACAGAGGCCCCTATGCAGGGCACATTGTATATTTGAAACTTTTGATATATAGATATGATGATTTTGACCCACATGCTGTGTTTAAAATGTTTTAAGTGTTTTGTCGATGGTTTGTGATATTTAATGTATGATGAGTTTGATCCACATGGTTTATATATTGATGGAGTTGATGTCTTTTGTTGATGGGATGTATGTATATATAGATGATGAGTTTAATTGACATGTTGTGTTATGAAATGTTGTATGTGTTTTGTCACTGGTTTGTGAAATTGAATGTATGTAGCTGCTGAGTTGGATCAAAATGGTGTATAGATTGATGGTTTTTTGATATCGTTTGTTGATGGCTTGTTTGTTTTTGTAATATAGATAGATGATATTGATGAAATTGTGATGAGATATGGATTTGATGAAAAATTATAGATAATGGTGTTGTTTATGCAGGAAAAAGGGACGAGCGCCACAAAAATTTGTAAAAATGAAGAAATGGCTTAGGTTTAAGTAAAAAGGGGACACATGACCGATATCAGTTATGTAACCGATGTCGGTAGTTAGATGACCGATAGCGGTTATGTAACCGATATTGGTTATTCCAGAATTATTTTCCTAAAAATAGAAGTTCTTGGTTGGCAACTTCAGTTCTTATTTTTAGCATTCTTATTTTTAGATGCATGTAACAAGTTAAATATGTGAATGCGACACTATTTAACGACTGATATAGGTAATTGCATGAAAGAATTTGAGTGATAAGGAGGAAAGAGACAGGTGAAGTGAGTGTGGGCTGAGATTCAGAAGGCAGAAAGACAAGTTATATTTGAAGAGGGTGGTGAACATGGCTGAACGAGGAGAAGCATCCAGCAGGCAGGGACGAGGGGGAAGACATGTTCCGCCCCAAGCTGCTGCATCCCAAGAGGTAAACTGTTTGGTTGTAATTTGATTCTTACATGTTTTGTGAATAGGATGAGAGAAGTGTAAGTGGGTAAAGATGAGAAAGAAAAGGTGATAGGAAAGGGTTGGGGATGGGGTGAGTGCTATGGGGTAGGTAAATAGGGTGGTCATGTATGTTTTTAGGTATAAATAGGAGTAAATGGGAAAAATAATTATTGTAGGTGTATGTTTTAAGCAGGGTAGGTACATTTTTGAGAGTGACCGGTATCATTTAGAGATAACCGGTATCGGTTAGCAAACCGGTACCGGTTATCTAAAACCGATATCGGTTACTGTAGGAGTTTCCAGAATTTTGAGAAAAAACCCATGGAGATTTGTGTTATTGAATAATTATGTGTCGTTTTGATGTATGCAGGTGGAAGCAGGGTTAAGGATGAATGATACGGTACCAGTGTTGTTATCATGAATCCGAGTGGATGTAACACCAGCTGAATGGGCATTGATAAATCGTTTGGGGTTAAGTGGAATCCATTATTATTCAAGAATCACACGTAACCATGCTATGTTGCAGGTGTTGATTGAGAGATGGAATCCAGAAAAGAATACCTTCTATCTGCCAACAGGGGAGATGACAGTGACTTTGGAAGATGTGTTCCATATTTTGAGACTCCCAATGATAGGAAAAACAGTGTATCAGGCGTTGCCTAGCACAGGGCGGGCAGTGATAACAGCAGTATTCGGTTCAGCTGCGTGAGATTTGACACAACGAGGTTTATCATTTATGTATGGTACAATGTATGCAACACACCCTGAGGAAACAAGGTTGGCCGTGCTATTAATGATAGCTGTGGGGTATTATGCATTACCGAGGGCGGAAGGTGGAAGATTTCCCAAAGCATTGATGAGTGTTATTTGGGAAATGATAGAAATGAACGTGACTTTCGCATGGGCACCCGCATATCTGGCAGAGTTATATAGGGGTTTATGGGCCTGCAAGCGAAAACACAGGACGACACTAGATTGTTCGTACTTATTACATTGTTGGGCCTATGAACATATTGTTTGTGTGCATCCAATAGGCCGACCCATCCAGTCAGGAGAGACCGGAGTGCAGAGGTTGGGATTCAGACGATGGGTCCAGACAGAACAAGAGGCAAGATCCCAGGCTGTGACGGGTGACACTGAGTATTATAGGTAGGTATGGGAGATGGTGACAATTACGGATATCTGTTGAAGGCCTTATGGGAACTATATGGTAATAGAGAATATAGCTGAGGAGTTGAGGGGTGTAGAGTGATTGAGGTGGATCGCGGGGCATAGGCCAGGTGAGTATGAGAGGATTCCTCTAGATCGCATGTGGCAAAAATTTGGATTTGTGCAGGACAAACCCCTGGCTTATAGACCATATATGAGGATCGATGCGGAGGCAGAATTATCACCTCCCCGGCCAACACCTCCAGAAGGACCAGAGGAGATAGCAGCCGATCGCAGGGTAATGGATGTAGGAACGACAGAGGCCTATAGATTATGGTGGGTAGCAGAGCTGCGAGGTGTACGTGATCGTCTTGACATAGCTGTGATTACAGTGGAGAGAGATCATCTACAGAGTTTAGGTCATTAGCTCCAAACGCGGGTGAACGAGACAAGTGGGTTGTTAGCGGTTGCGGAGTCACGAGCGGAGGGACTAGGGGCAAGATACCTCTATGCGAGAGAGCATATTCACATGTTATAGGAGAGATTGGTAGATCAGTGGGTGGTACTAATAGCCATGGTACCTTTGAGGATGGAGAGGCCCGGCGAGAGGCGTCAATGATCACGATCATCACCTGGTTCGGGATGAGGCGTGAGGTTCTAAGTAAATGTTATCAAGGTATAAGAATAAATAAGGATGCCGACCTGCGCGTCGATGATAGAGAAGATGTATTTGTTTAACATCTAAATAAAACTGAATATGTATGTTGATTTGATTTATGATAATAATAAGAATTTTTGTGTTTTGACTTTTTTTTTTTGTTTTGAAAAAGGATAAAGAGGAATGTGATTAAATAGAAATACACAAAAATATTTATATTTACCACACATGATAGGTTATGGTAGGGGATGGTCGAGCTAACCTTGGGAGACCCCATGTCTCCTAAGTGCTACCTACATAGCCCATTCCACAAAGCAAGAAGAGGCCTCAGACTGATGTAGTTCTCCCTTAGGACCAGGGAGAGGTGAATTCAGGCAATTTGGTTGTGGTTAGGCAATTTGATGTTGGTAGGGTAATGTTGTTGGTGTAGGTATAGGTGAAGTGAAAGTTAGCATACCCAAGTAGTAGGGAATCGTGTCCTGATTAAGGTCAACACATAATCCTAGAGTCGAGTAAAAAGAGGCCAGAGTGTCCCGTAGTTGAGAAGAGCTAAACAAACCACATATTAATGTAGGATGAGCTTGAATCCCTAGGTACCTTGCATAGGTGAGAAGTCGATAGGTGAAAAGATTGGTATAATCACAATATATCGAATATACGTCACATCCCTTGGGTTCTGTTGCTTTGAAAAATGGTGAGGTGAGGTGGTTGATGTGGGCGAGGGTGCAGAGAACTTATGATAAGATGATTATTTTGACAAAAGAGAACCAAACCTAAATAGACAAGTCCATGACTCAAAAGTGTTTTGAAATATTACTTTTACTTTGCTGAATATAGACTGATCGATGCGGGAAGTCTACAAGGGATGTGTATTTTGTTACTCTTGAGGTCTTCACGAAGCTGATCAATGCGAGAAGCTTCTGATAAAGGCTGACTGTGTTTAGCTATCCTTCAAGGGAGCAGTCTATTTATAGTAGCAGATGCGGTGTTTATGTATAGCTGTCCTTCAGGGGAGCAGTCTATATATAATAGTAGTAATAGTTTGGCATATAGCTGTCCTTCAAGGGAGCAGTCTATTTTATAATTTAGAGGTCTAGATGTCCGTTGGGCATAAAGCATCTAGTTTTGTAGGAAGTTTGACTCAAGAAAATCACATAAGTGTTTTAATTAAGAATGTGTCATTTTGATACTTTGAAGTCATGGACTAGACTAAAAAGGGGAAGGAATATTTTAAGGGGAGGTGATAATCAAACCATGTGAGCTTGATTTGATTTTGAGATGCAAGAAACAAAGTGTATGCGGTGGTAAATGAGCTCAAGGGACGAGCGTAATGTAGATAAGAAGTGATATAACACTAATTTCAATAGTAGAATGGTCGAAGATGCAAGGCATTAAGGGGCTCAGGCTCAGGTTTACCATTAAGCGAAGCTAAACGATAAGTGCCTGATCCATAAGTGTGGGTGATAATGTAAGGCCCAATCCAATTAGGAGCAAATTTTCCACGTTTGCTCTTTTATAGTTTGGTTACATGTTGATTCTCTTTGAGGACAAGATCACCAACCTTAAAGGTATGCTCATGAAGTCATTTATCATAAGCACGCTTGATGCGTTGTTGGTAGATTTGAAGGTGGTCAAGAGCCGTAAGACAACGCTCGTCAAGAAGCTCTAATTGGGCTAACCGCTCTTGGCGGAAATCATCGTTGGTGAGAATATCCTGAAGAGATATTCTGAGGGAGGGTATTTGTATTTCGAGAGGCAAGACCACCTCAGTACCATATACCAAAGAAAATGGTGTGGCATTAGTGGAGGTATGAATGCTAGTACGATAAGCCCAAAGGGCAAAGGGAATGTGATCATGCCAATTTCTTCCAGAATCATTAACAACTTTCATGAGGATTTTGGTTAGGGTTTTATTAGAAGATTCAGCTTGACCATTGGCCTGTGGATAGTAAGGTGATGAGAAACTAAGTTTGATACCAAAGTTGTCACAAAGGTCTTGTAACAACTTATATTTGAAAGATTTACCATTATCTGTTATTAGGCGATGAGGAATACCAAAACGACAGATAATGTGATGGTTAACGAATTCGAATTTTTTATATTTTTTGATTAAAATGAGTGGAATGGCCTCCACCCATTTTGTGTAATATTCGGTTGCTGTGATTATCCAACGGTGACGTTGCGAAGAGGGTGGGTGAATCTCACCAATAAGGTCTAAACCCCACTGTGAGAAAGGCCAAAGATCTCGTGCGACCTGTAGCGGATGGCTAGGAGTATGTTGAAGGTTGGCATGTTGTTGACACATAACACAACGCTTAACATATTCGTAGCAGTCGTTATTAAGAGTAGGCCAATAATAACCTAGGTGAAGGATTCGTTTAGCCATGGCAAGGCCACTAAAATTTCTACCACAAATACCGTCATGGACCTGTTGGATGGTATAGGTGACCTCCGCGCCGGTTAGACATCAAAGGAGGATGCCATCAAAGCCACGTTTATAAAGGAGTCCCCCCATGATGACATAATGAGAAACACGTTTAAGAAAAGTGCGTTTGCTAGTACTAGTAAGGTCAGGTGGGAGAACGGAGGTTGTAAGGTAGTCGTGAAATTGGTGGTACCAGGTATCCTGTGAATTAGCAGACACATTATTTATCATACAAACAACCGGGGCTGAGTAGGATGGGGCAAAGAGTTGTTGGACCAAGATGAATATGTCAGAGTTAGTTGGTGAGGTGGGAATTTGCGAGGCTAAGCAAGCCATAGTATCCACAAATTTGTTAGTGGAGCGGGGAATGGTCTGGATAGAATAACGAGTAAATGAGGTCAAAAGTGAATCCACGTAATGTTTGTACTTTTGAAGTTCCTCATTTTTACATTGGTAGATGCCCATAACTTGATTGACTACCAATTGAGAGTCGCCAAAAATATTAATAGATTCGACACCTAAGTGTAACGCAACCTGGAGACCCAAAACAAGGGCCTCGTATTCCGCTATATTATTAGTGCAGGGGAAATCGAGCCGGAATGAAAGAGGCATAGGTTCAGCGTTAAGAGGAATGAGAACAACGCTGGCCCCTCCACCGCTCTGGCATTTGGATCCATCGAAGAAGAGGGTCATTGGATATGACTCTTCCCTGAGTGAAAGAGTGGCGATGAGTTCATCAGGGAAATTAAAATTGGTAAATTGCACCCCTGGTACAGGGGCTTCCGCGAGTTGATCGGCAATGGTTTTTCCTTTGATTGACTTCTGGTGTATAAATTCAAGATCGAGGTCAACAAGGAGCATAAGCCATCGGGCGACACGTTGGTTTAAATGAGGTTTGACATACATATAATGGATGGGGTCTGCGTTGGTGATGATGAAAGTTTTGTGATTCAGGAGGTAGTGTCGGAGTTTGGTGGCCATGAATGATAGGGCTAGGCACAACTTTTCTACATGTGTATACCTAGTCTCGTAATCCACGAGAGTATGACTTATATAATAAACGGATTGTTCTCGACGTGCCAAGTCCCGATGTGCGAGCATGGCTCCTATAACATGGTCAGTGGCAGAAAGGTAAAGGTAGAAAGGGCAATCATCCTGAGGTGGGATAAGCACGGGTGGCTGCAAGAGATAGGCTTTGAGAGCTTCAAAGGCTTGGTGACACTCTTCACTCCATTGAAAGGCAATGTCCTTTTTAAGAAGGTGATGGAAAGGTTGCTATCGATCCGAGAGTTGGGAGATGAAACGCCGGATGGATTGAAGTTTACCCTGCAAACTACGCAATTGTTTGAGGTTTTTGGGTGGGGGCATTTCTAAGATAGCTTTGACTTTAGATGGATTGACCTCAATGCCACGCAAAGAGACGATAAAGACAAGAAGTTTTCTGGAAAGAACACCAAAGACACATTTCTTTGGTTGGAGCCGGACCGAATATTGTAACAGGCGATCAAAAATAATGGTTAAAACATCGAGATGTTCACTACGATGTTTATATTTTCCAAGAAGATCATCGACATAATCTTCAAGGATAGTGTGCATAATGTCATGAAAAATGTAGGTCATAGCCCGCTGATAGGTTCCTCCAGCATTCTTAAGGCCAAATGGCATAACACGATAACAGAAGGTTCCCCAAGGAGTTATGAAGGTAGTTTTATGTTGGTTGGCAGGGGCAACCAAAATTTGGTTGTATCCCGAAAAGCCATCCATGAGAGAAAGTATTTTATGGCCCGCAGTGAGATCAACAAGTTGATCAATACTTGGGAGAGGGAAGTCATCCTTGGGGCAAGCGAGGTTAAGGTCTTAGAAATCCATGCATATCCGAAGTCCCCCCGTCGCTTTAGTGATAGGTACAATGTTAGAAATCCATTGAGGATAGTTAATAGGCAAGATGAAGGAAACATAAAGAAGTCATTGAAGCTCTTCTTTGACTAAGAGGGTAATGTGTGGATGTATTTTTCTCAGTTTTTGTTTGACTGGTTTGGAATCGGGATTTAGGGTGATGTTATGGACAACAATGTCAGGATCAATTCCTGGCATGTCAACGTAGGACCAAGCGAAAGCTTGGTTGCGGGTACGGAGAAAAGTAGTAAAGGTGACTTGTTCTGATGCGCTAAGGGATTGTCCGATCTTCATAATGTGAGGATCCTCCTCTGTGTGGATGTTGATTTCTATAGTTGACTCGTTCAACATGGTTTGAGTTTCAGACGGTAAGGCGCGTTGAATATAGGAGTCATCTGCACCAAGGTAAGTGAGTATGGAGTCATCATCCTGGCACTCAACAACATTAATCGAAGGTGAATCCTATTCAATCATGTCGGGATACAGAAGGGGAAGAGAAGATGGGTCCTCATTATCACGTTGATAAGTGAGAGGACCTAGGAAGATAGCATTTATGAAAAAAAAAGTTAGGAGGTATAGATTCAGGGTCTATCGACTCTGTGGGTGACGATGGAAAAATGGGTGATGATGGTTTGGTAGGGGTGACGTCGTCATCTTCTAGGATACAACTGACACGAGGTTTCTCTGGTGTAAGTGTTTCAGGAAAACCAAGACCACTACGATCATTGTGTTTGCGTGTAGTCATGGGAATGAGTGTATGTCGGCCTTGTTCATAAAGACCAAAACCAAAGCCTTTCCAAGCACAACAAGTCAAGAAGGTGAGGGCGAAACGACGATTTGTCAGGTATTGAAAATTGGATTGGAAGGGAACCACCTCAAAAGGAGGTTCAGGGGTAACAGAGGATGTGTCGACACCCCCATACGTTAGGTTGGTGCGGCAATGAGGTGGTCCGTAGGGGATTACCTCCCCCACGCGATGGTCATAGGTAGGATGCGCATGTAACTGTCCGTACTCCTGTGGGGTATGGAAAGAACTAACGTTATATAGGCGGTATTCCCCTAGCGTAAGGCGTTGAAAAACATCTACTAAGGGGTCGGAGGTTGGGATGTTATTTGCGGGAAAGGAAGTGGTATTTGCAACGGCGGATTCATTGGTTGAAGGTGTGGGTGTAGTTGAGGTAGATGGTTGAAGTGCGGTTGAAGTGGATGGTTGGGTTGGATGAATGGGTGTCGTGACTGGTACAAGCACATCATTAGGGCGGTATAACATATTGCAATTTTTGAAGGGGGGAGGATCAGCTTTTACAGTGTAGGACTTCCCCTCATACTCAAATTTTATGCACCTATGTAAGGTGGAGGGAACGCATCCCATAGCCCGGATCCAAGGGCGGCCTAACAGCATATTGTATTGGAACTCTCCCTCAAGGACATAGAAGAGTTCGGGTAAAGTACGTGGTCCTACACGAATGTTAAGGATCACGGTGCTTAAGGTAGAAGTAATAACATCATTGAATGACCGCAACATGATGGGGTTGGCACACATGCAACTAGAAGGGATATTCATTTGTTGGAAGGATTTTGAAGAGATGATGTTTAGGCTAGCGCCCCCATCAATCATAACACGATGTACCCAAATGTCCCGGACATAAGCTGAGATGAAAAGAGCAGGGTCAGGATCTTCAGCACCAAAGTCGATAATTTTGTCTTCGGAGAAACTAACAGTAGCGGCTTGCTGTACAGAGACAGAAGTGGTTGGGGAGATAGATTGTTTGGTGAGTGAAGCAACGTGATTGGGTGTTAGAATAGAGGTAACAGGAAAGGTTTCATTAGGTAAGACCTCTATCCCTTGAAGGATTTCAACGAGAGCTTGTCGATGGGATTCAGAAGTCTGAATGAGATCATACAGTGTCATTTTTACAGGCGATTGGTGAAGCTGTTTGATCATGGTTCGGTGGGAAATTCCATTAGATATGGGGTAGGCGGGTCCACAAATAACCACTTTAGGTGGTGGTGCGATCGGGATGGTGGACGGAGAAAGAGATGCCGCAGGTGTGTTTTCTTTCGCTTTCCCATTGTTTTTCTGCCCTTGAGTAGCAACACTAATCATATTGATCTCGTGAATACGAGAGGAGAAAAACGGTAGGGATAGGTCATGGTCTTCGAGAGGTGGGGCTGAAATAATGATAGATCTTGGTGAGGCGGGGACAGGTGGTATAGGAGAGGGAATTGAAGCTAAAGGTCTCTCTCTTCGTAAGTTGTCTTTCTTAACTTTTCTATCTGAGAGAGGTGACTGATGAAGTATAGCTTTCAATGCTTTGCATCCCTCTACGTCATGTCCGGGTGTGCGGTGGTAAGCGCAGATTTTAGACTCATCATAACCTATAGATCGAGGTTTAGATGGATCATAAGGTCTAAGTGGGGGTAGGGAAATGGTTGCATTCTCCACCAACATAACAAGGATTTTGGCGTAAGACCCTTTGAGTGGGTCAAAGTCAGAGGAAAATGAGGCTATTGACTGGGTAGTTTGTGGTAATGATGGGGTATGGTTGGTTTGTATGGTTAGTGGTTTATCCAAGGGGTTTTGATAATGGGTTTTAACTAAACGTGGCTTCTTTGGTGTAGAAGCTATGTTTAGCTGGTTAGATGATGAGGCCACAGATGATGTGGTATCAGAAAACAACCACGGAGAAATAGGAGTGGCAGCAAACAATTCTTTTGATGATGGAATTTGTTTAGGGTTGGTAGGTGGAAAGGATACAAGGGGTGATGGTGTTGCTATACCCTTGGATTTCTGTATGGGTGCAGAAGGTGTAGGTCACTTTAAAGAAAACGCAAGAGGTATGATATATTGATGCAAGGTAGAGGGATGGGGTCCCAATATGGAAGGTAGGTGTGACGACGAGGGTTTTAGTTGTGATAGAGGCATAGGTTGAGGAGATTGAGTCTGTCTCCTAATGGGATGGACGGATTTATTTTTAGATAAATCAAGCTGTTTAGGTGGGTGTGTTAGACTGGGTATTGGTGAGGTCCCAAGCGTAAGGGAAGATTTGGTTAGGTTAATAGAAGTGGATGAGGTATTTAGTAGAAATGAGGGGGGTGAAGATGAGGACATAGACATTTTAAGCTTCTGTAAACACTTCGGGTATATGGTAGAGGCATCCGTATCGGTCATCTGCATTTGAGTAGAATATGGCGTACTCAAACATTTCCATAGGACTCATCTATCTTCTGGGAAAAGACAGTCCTCACGTGTGAATAGGAACTTTTGTATGGAAGAAAGGTGGGTTGTGATTCCGGTCCATTGTGGGTGTGATATAGGGGTTAGATGAGGCACTGTATCAATGGGCGTTAAGAGGTCAACTGGTCGCTGAAGAGATTTAGGCGATCAAGAACTAATAGGTAGGAGGGTGTGTTTGAGAGGATCCGTCATGTTTAAAGAATGTGGTGATGTCAGTTCAAGAGGTTTCTCGTCTAAGGATGACAAAAGAATTGGCGAGCCTTCCTCTTGTACAACAAGAATGGTATAAGGAGATGTTTGGGAAATAGATAAATTAGATAACATCCGCTCACAGTCTTGCAAGGATGTGGTGTAAGAAGGCTCATTTGTGAGAAGGGAACTCTGGGCGGTTAATTCCTTAATGGGTAAAGGAATGGCCAGGATTTCGTCTTGTCTTAATGGTGATGAAGGGGGTTCTGGTTCCTGCGTTAGTGAAGAGGCTTGATTCAAAATTTGTTCGATAGAGGCTTTTGGCTGGGAATCGAAGACTGCATGGATCTCGTGAACGCTCTCCTCAGATAAGATATCTTGGTTTAGATTATTGTTAGAAGAGTGGTTCGGGAATGGTTTGTTGAATATTTTCAAATTTCGGTTAGCAGGGGCGTTAGGATTATTGAGGGCTATATCCCCCACATCAACCATTTCCTACACTATGTTTTTCAACATCTTGCAGTTTTCATGACTGTGTCCCTTCACATGGTGGAAGTTACAGAAGTCATTTTCTTTGTACCAAGAAGGTATGGCACGAGTGGAATCAAACCCGGAATGAGGTTTAACAAGAGGTAAGGTAATACTTCCTGCTTTAAGCAATTTTTCCAATATCACACCATATGTTTCTCCCAAGGGAGTGTAGTTGATGGGCTCTGCTTTATACTTATAGGTGGTTTTTGGCGGGGTATTAGATGGTGGTTGGGATTTGACCATCACCGCATGCACGGCTCCTTTTGATTTCGAAGCAGTCGATGGGTGAGGATTGGTGGTGTTAGGTTTGTTGGTGGAATCTTGGGTTTAGAAATTGGGGTTTTTGTTGCGCAACCACAATTTCTCTTCCTTTAAGGCTCGAATCTCTAGTTTTTGAGCCATAGTAAAGGCCTCGTCAAATGTATGGAAAGTTTGAATTTGGAGGGTAGGAGAGATGTGCTTAGCGCAGGCCCACGTAAAGAGTTCAATAAGTTCAGCCTGAGGCAAGGCATACGTAAGTTGGTTGATAAGGCCCCGCCATCGTCCAACAAAATCTGCAATAGATTTGTCTTCAAATTGTCGGATGGCATAGAGGTCGGTGATAGATACTTTCTTGGCAATGTTAATGTAGAAATGATCGAAAAAAGATTGGGCTAGTTGGTTAAAAGAGAAGATTGAGTGTTGGGTTAAAGCACTGTCCACTCCAAGGCGGGTGCTGATAAGGACATGGGAAAGGTGCGGAGTAGCAAAGCATCATCATGAGCAATCAAATAACAAGCATGTCTAAATGATCGCAAGTGTTGTTGAGGATCCTCCTTACTATTAAAACGGGTAAATTTTGGTAATTCCCATTGAGGAGGATATGAATGAAGGGGGACAGAAAGGTGGATAGGCTCCCGACAAAATTGCTTATATGTCAAGGTGCTACGACTTCCTGAAACAGAAGCCTCCAGAATTTTCATTTTGTCCATCATTTGTTTAATTAAATCAGTAGTTGGATGAGATGATGGTGTGGTTGTGGTGAATGGAGGCAGATTGGGCCAAGGGCCACCACTAGACAATGGTGGGGTTAAATGTTGATAAGGTATGAAGGACGAATGTGTTGAGGCGACTGAATAGGGATGTCCTATATAAGATGTTGAGGTTACCGGATATGTGTGTGGAAATGAAAAGGTGGGCGGAGCTTGAGAAGGAAAGCTCGTGTGGATAGGTGGCAGAGAGCAAGTCATGAACGGAACAATCTAAAAGAGAGACGAGGTAGGAGCAGTCGGCAGTAATGACATGTTGGGCCCAAGATTAACCAAAGGAAAGCCAATCTGTGCCGTATGAATCCCTGAAGCTACTGAGTTAGGAGACGGGACTAAGGATGCAGAAGGCAAAGCGGAGTTATCAGGTAGAGAAGGAGCTAAATGAGCAGCTATACTAATAGGCATGCCAATAAGGAGTTGACCGTCGGGTGTACGGTCAAGAGCATGAGACAAATAGTATTGTACAGTGCTAGGATTAGCATCCAGAAATTTGGCAAATTCTTTATCTCCTACAGGAATTTTAGGAACCTCGCTGGTATCCGTAGGATTCCCTATAGAATGTGAAGGGGGTGATTCAGGAAAAGGCACAGAGCAGGCATGTGAAACCATGGCAGTGGCTTGCTTTCAAGTGATAACAACCATGGACAAGAGTACACAGTAGGGTTTCAATCTATCAGGAACAGAAACAACCTCAGAATGTTGAAATTGGTAAGTTGTTGGTTTGTCAGGAATTGTAAAAGACAGTAACCGATATCGGTCAGATAACCGATGTCGGTCAGGCTGTAGCCGGTGTCGGTAAGCTAATTGGTGTCGGTATAATAGAACTGGTGTAAGAAATAGTAAGAAGTTGTTGATGTGGTGTTAATAGTGATTAGTATGCCTACCAAACTATTCTGTAGTGATCATAGAAAACATTGTATGACAGAGAAACTGAACTGAAAACAAGCAAGAATGCACAAACAAATTAATAGACTAACCCTAGGGTTAATTTTAATCAATTTGGGCTTATGCCTTTAGACGCACAATGATGTTAATCCTAAACAAAAGACTTAGGGGAAATTTCAAGTTTGTTTTGGCTTGTAAGGTCACCTCAATCGGGTGGAGGAATACCGCGGAAAAGGGGGGATGTTTTGAGCTGTTGTGTTAATTATGAAGTGATTCGGTATGTGTTGTGCAGTGAAAGTAAGATTAATTTCCTGTCAATACTGTGGAAATCACCCCCACGTGTACGACCTGTTACTTAGTCTATGTTCACTAGAATTGAAAACAACAAGCAAGAATGTAATGCACGTGTTTTAAACCCAAATCGAAAATGATATTCGATGAAGCAAAAGAGATGACTTTCACTAATGCAAAACCGGGAAATCAAGACAAATTCTTTTACTAAATATAACAAAAATAGCAAACAACAAGTATGCTCCCTAAATGAAAGCAAGCAAGAGAAATAAAAACCCTAAATGGGTCCCACCGGGCATGCCAAAATGTTTCGCACGGAATGTTTCAACTTTTAGGAATAGAGTTGCTTCTATCCTTTCATTCCTTTAAGAAACAGATAAGGGTTAGGGATAGGAGGAATACCTATTGAATATCGAGGTGGTGTGCGTGTACCGTAGAGAAAGATCAGATTGACTGTGAAGAACTCCTTTTTGTCTTGGAAGGACTACCTACAAGTAAGAATACAAGACCACCAGATTTTAATTAGACAATAAATGAGGGAACTGCCTTGGGCCTAGGAAATATAAAACTTCCTTTTGAAGGTGGTCAGCTCCCCTTTTAATACGAATTAACACAAATGATAACAAAGAAATATATTGCAAAATCATGATTTAGGTACCTCATTATAAAGCAATAGACGCTAAACTATCAATAATAAAACGTCACGTTGTTTGTTCGGTTACTGGTTGTTGATACATTCAAGTTGAGTTACAGGGATAAACCAGACTGGATCTAAGGTTGTTAGGTGACAAATAGGTGAGAGGAAGGTTTTGGGGTATAAGTCACAGTGACCGATGCCGGTCACTGGATAACCGACCATGGTTAGAGAACCGCTGCCGGTAGGGAATAGTCGACACCGGTAGGGTCAGTAATCTAGGTGCTTCTGGATAGAGGTTGTTTGTAGGGTGATTGTGGGGTTATTAAGATTGGAGGATGGCTGAGGGGAATAATGAGAGGACAGGGAAGAATCAGAGTGTGGTAAAATGGTCTTCTGGGCAATACAAGGATGTATGGATGAAGGTTAAGTGCAGGGTGCTAGTAGGTGGTAGATCTAGGAATGAGCTTATAATTACTATCAATCCACAGGCTCAAGAAATGGTGTTTAGAAACATACAAGACACTACTTACTCGTTCTTGATGAAGATCCAGGTTCCAGGACTATGATGACAAAGAAAGGGTTCAAGTAGGATGATCTGACAATCCAAGATGAGCTATCTCCTCTTCTAATGCTCGGATGAGTGTCACTGGGCCCTGGTTATTCAGTTGTAGTCTTGGGCTTGATGTCCTTCTTTGCAAACTTCTCTCTTTTCTTCACTTGTCCCTGCTCGGCCAAGAAAATCCGGATCCTTTCAATGATTTCTCCTCTTCTCCAAAATGAAAATATGATCCTTTGTTTTTGGTTAGAAGTGGTCATTTACAGGGAACCGATGGCGGTTACGCAACCGACGGCGGTTGAGTAGGAACCGGTATCGGTCAGGTCAAAGCGGGCTATTTTTGGTAAAATAGCCAGCTTTCCCTCCTTTTCTCCCGAGGGATTAGTGGCGGGCTTGGTCAAGTCATTATGAGGTCGGTTTTGGGTGTGAGTAAGGAGTCATTAGTCATGGGCGTGGATGTAGACCAAGTTATAGGTCTTAATTAGGTTAGTTTAGGATTAGGACTAGGTCATGATGAGGTGGAAAAATGAGGTGGCAGGTACGGTGATGTGGATTTATTAATTATAAGGTAATTAATAAATAATTGTGTAAGGTTTAGGTGATGAGGTTAGGTTGTGAAATGAGATGCGGGTCACAGGGGGTCGTAAGACACAAATTTGGTGTCTACAGATATAGCCCAGGTTTTGAGCCAAATTAAAGTGAGTGTTCTAATTATTGAATTGCTTAGAATTCCTGAGCATAAGAAGAGAGCATTCGAGTACTTGGGATTGAAAGAAGAAAAGATTACCCCAAGTAGAAATGTAAATGTTTTTGAGAATCCTCTTCAAAGTATTCTTGGCCTTAGAACACCACCACCAATGGAATATTTTGGAGAGGCACCTGAAGTATATTTGGGGACATCCTTGGTTGATTCCCAATTGAATGTTGATCCATTCTTCACAACTTTTCTCATAAAAGATAGGTTGCTTCACAATTACATGTTTGATTCCAGTGCATCATGTAATTTCATGCCTCTAGAAGTCATGGATGAGTTGGATATCAAGGTGACAGTAGCATATGGGAAGTGTACAGCCATGGATTTAAGGGAACTGCTAGTTGTTGGATGTGTGAAGGGTTTAGTAGTGCAACTTGCATCCTATCTGGGTAAGAATTTAAAACTTGATGTTGTAATTGTTGATTTCCTTGCCAAATGGGGTATGCTTTTGTTAAGAAAGTGGGCTACGAGTGTTGGTGGTAGTGTTCAAATGGACATTTCTTTCACCATCATTCCCATTGAGGGTAGCCTTGTCAAAATCTATGGTGAAAAGAAGATGCTACACTTGATTGAAGATCCCAACAATGCTTCTTATCAAGTGTTGTTTACTGATGTAGATGTTGACAACTTCATTGGTTTTGCTGATGGAAAAGAGAATAATATGGACAAATCAGAGTGCCTTGGTATGGTAGGTTCTCCATGGACATTACTATTTTATGGAGCTTGCTCCAAGTTTGGGAATGGTGCTGGTATAGTGTTGGTTTCTCCAAGTTTATAAGAGTTTCCTTTTTCCTTCAAGCTCAATTTTGAATGCACTAACAATATAGCTGAATATGAAGCATTGTTGTTAGGATTAAGGATTGCATGGAAATATGGAGTGAAAGATATTGTTGTTAAGGGAGATTCAAAGTTGGTGGTGAAGCAAGTAAGGAAGATGTATGCCAAAAAATATCAGCGTATGAAGCAGTATAAGAATGTTGTTTGGGACTTGGTTGAAATGTTTGATTCCTTTAACATTGTTTATCATGATAGGAATCTTAATGCTGCTTTTGATAAGCTGGTTGTCCTTGGTTCTAGATTTGACAATTGCACCGTTTCACCTTTTTGTGAATATAACATTGAAGTGCTAACAAGGCCAGTTGTCCTGGATAATGTAAAAAATTAGCAAGTTGTTTCACTCGGAATGACTCGTTCCTTTTAGAAACAGATGGGGTTAGGGTTAGGAGGAATACCTGTAGAATGTCAAGATGGTGTGCGCGTACCGTAGAGAAAGATCAGGCTGATTGCGAAGAACTCCTTTTTGTCTTGGAAGGACTACCTGCAAATAAGAACACAAGACCACAAGATTTGATTAAACAATAAATGAGGAAACTGCCTTGGGCCCAGGAAATATAAAACTTCCTTTCGAAGGTGGTCAGTTCCCCTGCTAATATGAATTAACACAAAAGACTGCAGAATATCAATTAGATTACTTGGTTGAAACTAGTAGGAGAAGGCTGGTTTCTGGTCAGGGTAACCGATACCGGTTTCTGGTAACCGCCGTCGGTTGGGTCTAGGACCTGTAGGTTGAACTGGGTAGGGGAAAGGCTGGTTTTCTAGTTTTGATCAGAGGAACCGATGGCGGTTACTAATAGCCGATGCCGGTTGCTGATAACTGATACCGGTGGGTTCTAGGATCTTCTTAGTAGCTATGGTGTTTTGTAAGGCTGGTTTATGGATGATATTAGGAAATGGGATGATTAGAAGCAAAAGAATAACAATTAGATGCAATGACACGTTGGGTAGTAGATTCAGAGATGGATTTAGGAGGAGTGAAATTCACAGAGCATAAGAAATGTTATAACAGAGGACATGCAAGATGTGACTTATTGGTTTTGACAAAGATGCAAGTTGATCTCCTTGGTTGTAAACACTTCTGGTATTTCCACTCGTCTCTGCTCTGTCAAGTGAAGATATGGACTCTATTTTTCGCTCGCAATGCTCTCTGTTGATCCAGAAATCCTTTGACTGATCTCCAAAAATGAAATTCCCATCTATTGTTTTGGTTTGGGGAGCCCATTTACAGGGAACCGATGGCGGTTACGTAACCGACGACGGTCGAGTAGGAACTGACATCGGTAAGGAAAAAGTAGGCTATTTTTAGTAAAATAGCCCACCTTCCCTGCTTTTCTCCCGAGAGATCAGTTGCGGGCTTGGTCAAGTGGCTAGAAGGTCAGCTTTGGGTGCGAGTAAGGAGGCATTAGTTATGGATGTGAGTCTAGACCAAGTCATGGGTCTTAATTAGGTTAGTTTAGGGTTAGGGCTAGGTCATGATGAGGTGGCAAAGTGAGGTGGCAGGTAAGGTGATGTGGATTTATCAATTATAAGGTAATTAATAAATAATTGTGTAAGGTTTAGGTGATGAGGTTAGATTGCGAGATGAGGTGCGGGTCACAAGGGGTCGTAAGACACAAATTTGGTGTCTACATTAGCCCCTTATTGTCGTGTAGCTTGTTCTGTAAAGCTGCGCAGACAATAATATGAAGTGGTTTCTCATGTTAAGGATATAGGTAATCCCCCTCAAATCTATCGCAGATTGAGTGAACGGGAAATCAGGGATAGGGTTGATAAAGGGTACATGTTGTAGAGAGGATGGTAAGGTGGTGGGGTAGGTCCAAGGAAGCAGACGCATGTTGAAATGCAATAGTACGACTAGGGTACGTGAGTTGACGAGCAAACCAGCAGTGCAGAGGCAAAGGTCGATAGTTTATCCAAACAAGGGTGATATAATCCTGGTATCCAAGGCATAGGAAGTAGCCCCAGGGTATATAATAACAGGTAAGGTACAGGAACGTTTAGGCATGTTCAGCAGTACCAAAAGGTTGGTTTGGTTGAGATAAACGTCACGGTCTAGGTCTGGGCAAAGTTGGTTGACAGATCAAGTCAAGGACCTAAATCATGCTAAAACACGAACATGTGAGCTCGATTGAACAAAAAACTACCGGATGGGTGGATAAAAGTGTATGGTGTTGATTTTGGGTAAGGGATGGAAGTGGTGCGGCCATGGGTCGGGCCAAGTTGTTGGGTTGTGGCCTTGGGTCGGGCCAGAAGGGTAAAGGGAGGCCTTGGGTTGGGCCAAATAGTGAGGGCGAGGCCTTGGGTCGAGCCAATTGGTAGGTTGAGGCCTTGGGTCTGGCCAAATTGGTAGGGCGAGGCCTTGGGTCGGGCCAAAGGGGTAGGGCGAGGCCTTGGGTCGGGCCGAATAGGTAGGTTGAGGCCTTAGGTCGGGCCGAATAGGTAGGTTGAGGCCTTAGGGCGGGCCGAATAGGTAGGTTGAGGCCGTAGGTCAGACCAAATTGGTAGGGTGAGGCCTTGGGTCGGGCCAAATGGGTAGGGCTAGGCCTTGGGTTGGGCCGAATAGGTAGGTTGAGGCCTTAGGTCGGGCCGAATAGGTAGGTTGAGGCCTTGGGTCGGGCCGAATAGGTAGGTTGAGGCCTTAGGTCAGACCAAATTGGTAGGGCGAGGCCGTGGGTCGGGCCAAATGGGTAGGGTGAGGCCTTGGGTTGGGCCGAATAGGTAGGTTGAGGCCTTAGGTCGGGCCGAATAGGTAGGTTGAGGCCTTGGGTCGGGCCGAATAGGTAGGTTGAGGCCTTAGGTCAGGCCGGATAAGTGAACAAATGGTGTGCAGCAAAGGTGGATAGAGGCGATATTGGTGAAAAAGAGGCAAGGAGTAAATAAGGGCAAAGAATGGGGTGAAAGTTGGGTACAGAACTGATGTCGATTCTGCATGACTGATATCGGTTAAGGGACCGATACCGGTTCCTTAGGGCAAAATGAAACTGATATCGGTGAAAGCTGAAAAACCTATAAAAAGAAAAATACGGCTTGTCATTGTCACTTTTGTTATTTACAAACCAAATCGACTTGTCTGACATGGAGAGTTGAGATTAGAGGCTTGATTGAGTGAGGTGGAGCTATTGTATTGGCGGAGAGAGTTGATAGTGGGCCCGATTAAGGAGGAGGCAGCAGTTGATTGGCCAGGGACCCAGCAGATCAGGATTGGAGCCATGGCACAGGCAGGAGGAGCTGGAGGGGCTGGACCAGCTGAACCGCTACCACCCATCCCACCACGATGACGTGTCGTCGTTCGGGTAGATTCGAAACTCTTTAATTTGGTGATTTGGTTGTATGATGCTAAATTGGGGGTTTGGGTAGGAATTTGTATTTGGTAGGAAATTAGGAGTAGATGGACGTAATTTGAAAAAGGGAGAGGGTAGATAGGTAAAATATGCTAAGGCGGCTAGGAGGGTAGAATTTGAGGGTGTTTGGGTGGGTAAATGGGTAGAAATAGGTGAAAAAATGGGTTTTGGGGGCCGCGCGGGGGTTCGGCTCCGTTAGAAGACAGTGACCGATGTCGGTCACTAAGCGACCGACATCGGTCGTAAATGATATGGAAAGCCTGCTTGGGAAGGGACCGGCATCAGTCGTGTATCGGCCAACGTCGGTTGGGTGGATTTGTTTTTGTTGTTGTGGGTTTGGGTTTGGGGTGGGTGTTGTGTTGGGGTTTGGGTTGGGGTTGGGTTTGTTTTTGTTGTTGTGGGTTTGGGTTTGGGTTTGGGGTGGGTTTGGGTTTGGGGTGGGTGTGGTGTTGGGGTTGGGGTTGGGTTTTGGGGTGGGTTTGTTTTTGTTGTTGTGGGTTGGGTTTGTGTGGGGGTTGGGTTGGGTTGTGGGTGGGTGTGGGTTGGGGGTGGAGAAGGGTTTGGTGTAGGGTTGGGTTTGTGTGTGTTTTGTGTGGGTTTTGTTTTTGTTGGTTTTGGGTGGGATGGTTTTGGGTTTTTAGGGTGGTAGGTTGTTAGAGGGGGGTGGTAGAGAGTCGGGGTATGGTCGGGGGATAAAAAAAGGGTGTTTAGATGATAAAGTAGATGTTGTAATAAAGAGTAGGTCTAAGGATGTGGGTTGGTTGTGCAGGCACGTCAGCAGTTGACGATGCAGGATAGGATGCCCCCGCTGTTGGTGCGGATGAGGCCACACGTATTTGCGGCTCATTGGGCCATCATGCGCGAGGTGGGACTCGGTGGAGTCCAGAGGTACAGAGCGATAGAGAGAGATCACAGCCTGATGGTCGCCCTCATCGAGAGATGGGATCCGGTGACCAATGTGTTTCATCTCCCGACTGGGGAGATGACCGTCACATTGGAGGATGTGTATCGCATCCTTCGATTACCTCTCGAGGGAGAGGTAGTCTTCCAGGTAGATTCAGAGACTACCATGGACAGCATACTGCAGGTTTTTGGGGATGCAGCCGCGCTACTGACCTACCATAGTGCGAGTATCAGGTACGGTGACATGTACCGTGCGCATCGACACGAGACACAACTGGCTGTGTTGATGATGGTTGGGATCACCTGCTTCGCCCTCCCGGACTCAGAGGGAGGCCGCTTCCCACGAGCATTGATGGGGGTGCTTCTTGAGATGGTGGAGGAGCACACCTGTTACGCCTGGGCACCAGTATATCTGGTGTAATTGTATAGGGAGCTATGGGGCTATCACCGGAGGAGGTGATTCGGTATTTGCTCTACATTTTTATTGCATTATTGGGCATACGAGCACATCGTATGCATCAGGCCAGTAGGGTTACCCCAGTAGCCAGGGCCACATGTCATATACCGATATGGCTTTCAGAGGTGGTTGGGGGTCGTGGGCCAGCCACGAGCAGTTGTTGCAGGTTGGGATGTGGCATACTATAGACATTTGCTAGAGGGCCTTACAGTAGTAGACATTGTATGGAGACCCTACAGAGGTCACCACCCTGGCAGAGGAGCCCGCTTACAGTTGCGCCTAATCCAGTACACATTCTGGATAGTAGGACGGAGGCCAGGAGAGTACGAGCGGATACTCCTGGAGAGGGTACGCAGGCAGATGGGGCTGCGACAGGACGAGCCACCTCCCTTCCCTCAGTATAGGAGGGATGATGTAGAGGCCCCACTGCCTGCACCACAGCCTTTGGATCCAGATTGGGTAGCGGAGAGGTCAGCAGGTGAGGGTGTAGATGATGCTGGGTGCACGGGAGCATACATGGTGTGGTGGGCTGGGTAGAGAGCAGCCAGGATAGTACCGCCTGCACAGGCAGACTTGGCTGCAGTTATAGGAGAGAGAGATCAGCTCAGGGGTCATGTGTAGCTCTTACAGGGGCAGCTAGCTGCGGCACAGGCACAGATAGGTGTCTTACAGGGGCAGCTAGCCCAGGCTCAGGCACAGGCACAGGCACCACCACCACCACCACCACAACCACAGGTGCAGGTACAGGCAGCAGCACATGTACTGGCACCACCGCGGCCACAGGCACCACCAGCAGCACCAGCACAGGCTCAGGGGGCATTGGTTGTAGGTGCCAGGGGACCAGCCCCAGCTCCGTCAGTGGCTCGAGAGTGCTATATGGAGGTTAGAGCAGAGGCCCGATATTATCAGGATATTCTTGATGGTACCGGAGTCGAGTATCAGGCTTATGCAACGCATAGGGCAGAGACCTCTCATAGCTAGAGATCTCAGGGAGGTGCAGCCACAGCTAGCGTGTCCGTGACGGGCAGGAGGCGAGAGGCACCACAGGGACCAGTGGGGAGAGGTGCCGAGGGCGGTGGGGAGAGCTGAGAGATCCCAGACATGGTTGTTTTATTTTAGAGATGGGCACCGGTCTGCGAACCGGGTGTATTGATAGAGGCCTGCGTGCCTATGTATTATTCATGTATTCATTCATTCATTTATTGTATACCGGCCTGCGAGCCGAGTAGGGGTTGTAAAGTGGATACCGGTCTGCGAGCCGAGTATATAGCTATTTTTGATACGAGGGACCGGCCTGCGAGCCGAGTCGAGATTTTTTGACAGTTATTGCAGCCTACGTGCCGGCTTTGTTGTATGATGAGATCACAGAGGCCCCGATGTAGGGCACATTGTATTTTGAAAACTTGTATATATATATATATATATATATATATATATATATATATATATATATATATATATATATAGACGATGTTTTGATCCACATGCAGTGTTCAAAATGTGTTTAAATATTTGGTTAATGGCTGGTAATATATAGAATGTGTGATGAGTTTAATTGACATGTTGATAGATGGATGATGCTGATGTTTTTGTTTTTTTGTACGTATATATGAATGTCATGTTATGTGATGAATTGGTGGTTTTTGTGACATTGTGATATATGTAACTGATGAGTTGGATCCAAATGATGTATAGATTGATAGTTTCTTGGTATCCGTAGTTGATGGTTTGTGTATTTGTATAAAATAAATGATGTTAATGAGATTGTAATGCTATGTGTGGTGGATGAACAAATGTGGTAAATGGTGTTGTTTATGCAGGAAAAGAGGCGGGCGCGACAAAAATTTAGGTGAGAAATGAGGAAAAGAACGCTGTTGAGAAAAGATAGGTGTCTAACTTAGGGGGGCAACTTAAGTTTTAATTTTAGAGCCATGCAAGAGGTTAAATACGTGAATGCGATGCTTTTTGACGACTGAGATAGGTTTTTGCATGAGAGATTTGAGTGATAAGGAGAAAAGAGACAAGGAAAGTGAATGTGATCCGAGATTCAGAAGGCAGAAAGACAAAGTTGAAAAGGGTGGTGATCATGGCAGAACAAGGAGAAGCATCCAGCAGGCAGGGACAAGAGGGAAGACAAGGGCCACCTCAAGCTGCTGTAACCCAAGAGGTATCAACTTGTTTGTGATTTAACTACTGCATGTTTTGGGAATGAGCTAGAGGAGAATAGGTAAGTAGATATGAGAAAGACAACATGATAGCCAGGGGTATAGATGAGGTGAGTGTTATGGGGTAGGTAATTCAGGGTTTTGGGTATGTCTGTGTATATAGAAAGGAATAAACGATCAATTTATTGTCGTAGGTGGTTGTTTTAGGCAAGATGTATGTAATTGACAGTGACCGGTAGTGGTTAGGGAGAACCGGTATCGGTTACTAAACCGATACCGGTTACTGGAGGAATTTCCAGAATGTTTGAAAAACCCTGACGGATTGAATGGTTGTTTGTTGTATTGGTGTATGCAGGTAGAGGCAGGGTTGAGGATGAATGATAGTGTGCCAGCGCTGTTGTCACGAATCCGAGCGGATGTAACACCAGCGGAATGGACATTGATAAATCATTTGGGGTTAAGTGGAATCCGTTATTATTCACGAATCGCACATAACCATGGTATGTTACAGGCGTTGATTGAGAGATGGAATCCCGAGACAAATACCTTTTATCTGCCAACAGGGGAGATGACAGTAACATTGGAAGATGTGTTCCATATTTTGAGACTCCCTATTACAAGAGAACCAGTATATCAGGCACTACCTAGCGCGGCACGGGGAGCGATAACAGCAGTATTTGGTCCTTACGCATGAGATTTGACACAGCGAGGTTTATCCTTTACGTATGGGGTAATGTATGCAGCACACCCTGAGGAGACAAGGTTAGCAGTGATATTAATGATAGCGGTAGGGTATTATGCATTACCGAGGGCAGAAGGAGGAAGATTTCCAAAGGCATTGATGTGTGTTATCTGGGAGATGGTAGAAAGGAACGTTACGTTTGCATGGGCACCTGCATATTTGGCGGAGCTATACAGGGGTTTATGGTCTTGTAGGTGAAATCACAGGACGACGCTGGATTGTTCATACTTATTACACTGTTGGGCCTATGAGCACATTGTTTGTGTGCGACCAATAGGCCAATCCCTCCAGGTAGGAGAGACCGGAGTACAGAGGTTGGGATTCAGACGATGGGTCCAGACAGAACACGAGGCAAGATCTCAGGCCGTGACGGGTGACATTGAGTATTACAGGCAGGTATGGGAGAGAGTGACGGTTGCGGATATCTGTTGGAGGCCTTACGGGAACTATATGGTAACAGAGAACATAGCTGAGGAGTTGAGGGGTGTAGAGCGACTGAGGTGGATCACGGGGCACAGGCCAGGTGAATATGAGAGGATTCCTATAGATCGCGTGCGGCGACAATTTGGATTTTTGCAGGATATACCCCTGGCTTATAGACCATATATGAGGATCGACGCCGAGGCAGCATTCTCACCTCCCCGGCCAACACCTCCAGAAGGGCCTGAAGAGGTAGCAGCCGATCGCAGGGTAATGGACGCAGGAACGACAGAGGCCTATAGATTATGGTGGGCAGCGGAGCTGCAAGGTATACATGATTTTCTTGACATAGCTGTGATTTCAGTAGAGAGGGATCGTCTGCAGCATTTAGTTCAGCAGCTCCAAACGCAGGTGAATGAGACAAGAAGATTGTTAGTGGTTGCGGAGTCATGAGCAGCGAGACTAGAGGCTGGAGTTCTCCATGCGAGAGGGCGTATTCAGATGTTACAGGAGAGATTGGCAGATCAGTGGGCGGTACCAATAGTCGTGGTACCTTTGAGGACAGAGAGGCCTGGCGAGAGGGGTCGACGATCACGATCATCACCTAGTTCGGGATGAGGCGTGAGGGTCTGAGTAAATGTTAGCAAGGTATAAGAATAAAGAAGAATGCCGACCTGCGTGTCGATGATAGAGAAGATGTATTTGTTTAACATCTAAATAAAACTGAATATGTATGGTGATTTGAGTTATGATAATAATAAGAATGTTTGCGTTGTGACTTTTGGTGTTTTGAAAAAGGATAAAGAGGAATGTGATTAAATAGAAATACACAGAAATATTTATTATACCACACATGATAGATTATGGTAGGGGATGGTCGAGCTAACCTTGGGAGACCCCATGTCTCCGAAGTGCTGCCTACATAGCCCATTACACAAAGCAAGGAGGGGCCTCAGACCGATGTAGTTCTCCCTTAGGATCAGGGAGAGGCGAATTAAGGAAATTTGGTACAGTTTAGGCAATTGGTTGGTTGGTAAAAATATTAAGATTGGTAAAGGTAAGGTTGATGGTGTTGGTAATGAATTGGTGATGTTGTAAAAGGTATAAGGGAAGCGAAGGTTAGCCTACCCAAGTAGAAGGGAACCATGTCCTGATTAAGGTCAACACACCATCCTAGATGCGAGGCAAAGCAGAAAGAGTGCTTCGTAGGTGAAAAGAGCTAAACAAACCACACAACATAGAACGAGCTTGGAGCCCTAGGTACCGTGCATAGACGAGAAGTCAATAGGTGAAAAGAGTTGTGTGATCACAATATATCGAGCGTACATTACATCCCTTGAGTTGAAACAAATGGTGAGGTGAGGTGGATGGTATAGCTGAGGTGTAGATAACTTATTACAAAGTGAGTGTTCTGACGAAAGAGAACCTACATTAAATAGACAAGTCCATGACTCAAAAGTCCTTTTGAATGAGGCTTTTATTTTATTGAATGTAGACTGATCGATGCGGGAAGTCTACAAGGGATATTGATTGTATTATTCTTGAGGTCTTCACGAAGTTGATCGATGCGAGAAGCTTCTGCTAGAGGCTGACTGTGTATAGCTATCCTTCGAGGGAGCAGTCTATTTATAGTAGCAGATATGATTTTAGTGCATAGCTGTCCTTCAGGGGAGCAGCCTATAGAGAATAGCAGCAATAATTTGGCATATAGCTGTCCTTCGAGGGAGCAGTCTATATTTAATTTAGATGACTAGATGTTCTTTTTAGCGTGAAGCATCTAGTTTAGTAGGAAGTTTGACTCAAGAAAATCCCATAAGAATACAACTTATTTTAATACGTTGAAGTCATGGACTAAACTAAAAAGGGGAAGGCATCGTTAAGGGGAGGTGAGAGGTGAGCTTGATTTTATTTCGAGATGTAGGAAACAAGTGGATGTGGTGGTATGGGAGCTCAAGGGACGAGCAGTAGGCGGATAAGAAGTGATATAACACTAATTTCAACAATAGAATGGTCGAAGATGTAAGGCATTAAGGGGCTCAAGCTCAGGTTTACCATTAAGCGAAGCTAAACGATAAGTACCAGATCCATAGGTGTGAGTGATTATATAAGGCCCAATCCAATTGGGAGCAAATTTTCCACGTTTGCTCTTTTCTAGTTTGGTTACATGTTGATTCTCTTTGAGGACAAGATCACCAACCTTAAAGGTACGCTCATGAAGTCACTTATCATAAGCACGTTTAATGCGTTTTTGATAGATTTGAAGGTGATCAAGAGCTGTAAGACGGCGTTCGTCAAGAAGCTCCAATTGGGCTAACCGCTTTTGGCGGAAATCATCGTTGGTGAGAATATCCTGAAGAGATATTCTAAGGGAGGGTATTTGTATTTCGAGAGGCAAAACAGCCTCGGTACCGTATACCAAAGAAAAAGGTGTGGCATTAGTGGAGGTACGAATACTAGTGCGATAAGCCCAAAGGGCAAAGGGGATGTGATCGTGCCAATTTCTTCCGGATTCATTGACAACTTTCATGAGGATTTTGGTTAGTGTTTTATTAGAGGACTCAGCTTGCCCATTGGCTTGTGGATAGTAGGGTGATGAGAAGCTAAGTTTGATACCAAAGTTGTCGCAAAGGTCTTGCAACAACTTGTTTTTAAAAGATTTACCATTATCTGTTATTAGGCGATGAGGAATACCAAAACGACAGATAATGTGATGGTTAATGAATTTGACAATTTTTTCTTTTTTGATTGAAATGAGTGGAATAGCCTCCACCCATTTTGTGTAATATTCGGTCACTGTGATTATCCAACGGTGACGTTGTGAAGAGGTCGGGTGAATCTCACCAATAAGGTCTAAACCCCATTGTGAGAAGGGCCAAAGATCTCGAGCGACCTGGAGCGGGTGGCTAGGAGTATGTTGAAGGTTGGCATGTTGCTGACACATAACACAACGCTTAACATATTCGTAGCAGTCGTTATTGAGAGTAGGCCAATAATAACCAAGGCGAAGGATTCATTTAGCCACGGCAAGGCCGCTAAAATGTCCACCACAAATACCGTCATGGACCTGTTGGATGGTATGAGTGGCCTCCGCACCAGTTAGACAGCAAAGGAGGATGCCATCAAAGCCACGTTTATAGAGGAGTCCCCCCATGACAACATAACGCGAAACACTTTTAAGAAAAGCACGTTTGCCGTTACTAGTAAGGTCAGGTGGGAGGATAGAGATTGTAAGGTAGTCGTGAAATTGGTGGTACCAGGTATCCTGCGAACTAGTAGACACAATATTTATCGTACAAACTACCGGGGTTGAATAGGATGGGACAAAAAGTTGTTGGACCACGATGAATAATTCAGAGTCAGTTGGCGCGGCAGGAATTTGCGAGGCTAAACAAGCCATAGTGTCCGCAAATTTTTTAGTGGAGCGTGGAATGGTTTGTATAGAATAGTGAGTAAATAAGGCTAGAAGTGAATCCACGTAGTGTTTGTATTTTTGAAGCTCCTCATTTTTACATTGGTAGACACCCATAACTTGATTGACTACTAATTGAGAGTCGCCAAAAATGTTGATAGATTTGATGCCTAAGTGTAACGCAACTTGGAGACCCAGAACAAGGGCCTCGTATTCCACTGTATTATTAGTGCAAGGGAAATCAAGCCAGAATGAAAGAGGCATAGGTTCAGCATCAAGAGGAATGAGAACAACGCCGGCTCCTCCGCCGCGCTGGCATTTAGATCCATCAAAAAATAGGGTCATTTGATATAACTCTTCTTGGAGTGAAAGAGTGGCGATGAGTTCGTCGGGGAAGGTAAAATTGGTAAATTGTTCCCCAGGTAAAGGGGCCTCCGCAAGTTGGTCTGCAAGAGTTTGTCCTTTGATTGACTTCTGTTGTACGAATTCAAGGTCAAGGTCAGCGAGGAGCATAAGCCATTGAGCGATATGTTGGTTTAGATGTGGTTTGTCGTACATATAATGAATGGGGTCTGTGTTGGTGATGACAAAAGTTTTGTGATTCAAAAGGTAATGTCGGAGTTTGGTGGCTACAAATGATAGGGCAAGGCACAATTTTTCTACATGTGTATATCTAGTCTCATAATCCATGAGGGTACGACTTATATAATAAACGGCCTGTTCTCATCGTGCCGAATCCCGATGTGCGAGCATAGCACCTATAACATGGTCAGTGGCGGAAAGATAAAGGTAGAAAGGGCGGTCGTCCTGGGGTGGGATAAGCACGGGTGGCTGCAAGAGATAGGATTTGAGAGCTTCGAAGGCTTGCTGACACTCCTCACTCCATTGAAAGGCAATGTCCTTTTTAAGAAGGTGATGAAAAGGTTGACACCGATCCGAGAGTTGGGAGATGAACCGCCGGATAGATTGGAGCTTACCTTGTAAACTACGCAATTGTTTGATATTTTTGGGTGGGGGAATTTCTAGGATAGCTTTGACTTTAGATGGATCAACCTCAATGCCACGTAAAGAGACGATAAAGCCAAGAAGTTTTCCCGAAAGAACACCAAAGACACATTTCTTTGGTTGAAGGCGGACAGAATATTGTAACAGGCGATCAAAAATAATGGTTAAAACATCGAGATGTTCACTACGATGTTTAGACTTGCCGAGAAGATCGTCGACGTAATATTCAAGGATAGTGTGCATAATGTCATGAAAAATGTAGGTCATAACCCACTGATAGGTAGCACCAGCATTCTTAAGGCCAAATGGCATGACACGATAACAGAAGGTTCCCCAAGGAGTTATGAAGGCAGTTTTTGTTGATCGGCAGGGGCAACCAAAATTTGGTTGTATCCTGAAAAGCCATCCATGAGAGAGAGCATCTCATGACCTGCAGTTAGATCAACAAGTTGGTCAATGCTAGGTAAGGGGAAGTCATCCTTAGGGCAAGCGAGGTTAAGATCCTAGAAATCTGTGCATATCCAAAGTCCCCTTGTCGCTTTAGGGACAGGTACGATGTTAGAAATCCATTGAGGATAGTCAATAGGCAAGATGAAGGAAACAGAAAGGAGTCGTTGGAGCTCCTCTTTGACCAAGAGAGCAATGCGTGGATGCATTTTTCTCAATTTCTGTTTGACTGGTTTGGAATTGGGGTTTAGAGTGATGTTATGGATGGCAATGGTAGGATCAATTCCCAGCATGTCAGCGTAAGACCATGCGAAAGCTTGGTTGTGAGCACGGAGAAAGGTAGTAAAGGCGGCTTATTCTGATGTGTTAAGGGATTGTCCAATCTTCACAATGTGAGGATCCTCCTCCGTGTGGATGTTGATTTCTATAGTAGATTCATTCAGCATGGTTTAGGTTTCAGATGGTAAGGCTCGTTGAATATAAGAATCATCCGCGCCAAGGTAAGTGAGGATGGAGTCATCATCCTGGCATTCAACAACATTAATCAAAGGTGAATCCTCTTCGATCATGTCTGGATACAGAAGGGGAAGAGAAGATGGTTTCTCATTATCGCGTTGATAAGTGAGAGGACCTATGAAGATAGCATTTATGAAAAAAAAAAGTTAGGAGGGATAGATTCAGGGTCTATAGATTCTGTGGGTGATGATGGCAAAGTGGGTGATGATGGTTTGGTAGGGGCGACATCTTCTTCTTCCAGGATACAGCTGACAGGAGGTGTCTCCTGTGTAGGTGTTTCGGGAAAACTGAGACCACTGCGATCATTATGTTTACGGGTAGTCACGGGAATGAGTGTATGTCGGCCTTGCTCGTAAAGGCCAAAACCAAAGCCTTTCGACGAACAACGAGTCAAGAAGGTGAGGGCGAAACGACGATTTGTCAAGTATTGAAAATCGGATTGGAAGGGAACCACACTAAGAGGAGGTTCAGGGGTAATGGAGGATGCGTCAACACCCCCATACGTTAGGTTAGTGCGGAAATGGGGTGGTCCGTAAGAGATTACCTCCCCCACGCGACGGTCGTAGGTGGGATGTGCATGTAATTGTCCGTACTCCTACGAGGTAGGGAAAGAACTAACGTTATATAGGCGGTACTCCCCCAGCGTAAGGCGCTGAAAAACATCTACTAAGGGGTCGGAGGTTGGAATGTTAGCTGTGGGAAGGGAAGTGGTTTTTGCGATGGTGGTTTCATCAGTTGAAGGCGTAGGTGTGGTTGAGGTGGATGGTTGAGGTACATTTGAAGAGGATGGTTGGGTTGAATGTATGGGTGTCTTGATTGGTATAAGCACATCGTTAGGGCAGTATAACATATTGCAGGTTTTAAAGGGGGGAGGGTGTAGCCACCAAATTCGTGTCTCACGACCCCTTGTGACCCACATCCCATTTCGCAACCTAACCTCATTACCTAAACTTTACACAATTATTTATTAATTACCTTGTAATTGATAAATCCACATCACCTTACCCGCCACCTCACTTTGCCACCTCATCATGACCTAACCCTAACCCTAAACTACCCTAATTAAGACCCATGACTTGGTCTAGACTCACATCCATAACTAATGCCTCCTTACTCGCACCAAAAGCTGACCTTCTAGCCACTTGACCAAGCCCGCAACTGATCTCTCGGGAGAAAAGCAGGGAAGGTGGGCTATTTTAGTAAAAATAGCCTACTTTTTCCTTACCGATGCCGGTTCCTACTTGACCGCCGTCGGTTACGCAACCGCCATCGGTTCCCTGTAAATGGGCTCCCCAAACCAAAACAACGGATCGGAATTTCATTTTGGAGATCATTCGAAGGATTTCTGGATCAACACAGAGCATTGCGAGCGAGGAACAGAGTCCAGATCTTCATTTGATAGAGCAGAGACGAGTGGAAATACCAGAAGTGTTTACAACCAAGGAGATCAACTTGCATCTTCGTCAAAATCAGTAAGTCACATCTTGCATGTCCTTCGGTATAACATTTCTTATGCTTCTTGGATCTCAGTACTCCTAAATCCATTTCTGAATCCATTATCCAACGTACCATTGCCTCTAACCGTCATTCTTTGCTTCTAACCATCCCATTTCCTAATACTATCCAAAAACCAGCCATTACAAACACCACAACCAGCCCAGAAGATCCTATCACCCACCCGGTATCGGTTATCAGTAACCGGCATCGGTTATAGGTAACCACCATCGGTTCTTTGATCAAACCAGGAAAAACAAGCCTTTCCCCTACCCAGTTCAACGAAACAATTTAATTGATATTTTACAGTCTTTTGTGTTAATTCACGTTAGCAGGGAAACTGACCACCTTCGAAAGGAGTTTTATATTTCCTGGGCCCAAGGCAATTTCCTCATTTATTGTTTAATCAAATCTTGTGGTCTTGTGTTCTTATTTGCAGGTAGTCCTTCCCAGACAAAAAGGAGTTCTCCGCAGTCAACCTGATCTTTCTCTACGATACGCGCACATCATCTCGACATTCTATAGGTATTCCTCCTAACCCTAACCTTATCTGTTTCTATAAGGAACGAAGCATTTCCGAGTGAAACATTTTGGCACGCCCGGTGGGACCCATTTTGGGTTTTTTCTTTATTTCTTGCTTGCTTTCATTATAGGGAGCATACTTGCTGTTTTCTTCTTCTAAAAAATATTCACCAGGTATTTTATTATTTTGGTAAGGAACTTGCTTGTTTTTGCATCTTGCATTAGTGAAAGTCATCTCTTTTGCTTCATCAAATATAATTTTCGATTTGGGTTTTAAAACACATGCATTTGCATTCCTGCCTGTTGTTTTTCAATTCTAGTGAACATAGATTAAGTAACAGGTCGTACACGTGGGGGTGATATCCACGGTATTGACAGGAAATTAACCTTAGTTTCACTGCACAACACATACCGAATCACTTCACAATTAACACAACAGCTCAAACATCCCCCCTTTTCCGCGGTATTCCTCCGCCCAATTGAGGTAGCCTTATAAGCCAAAACAAACTTGACATTTCCCCTAGGTCTTGTTGTTTAGGATTCTGACATCATCTTACGTCTAAAGGCATAAGCCCACGATAACTAAAATTAACCCTAGGGTTAGTCTCTAGATTTGCGTGTGCCTCTTGCTTGTTTTCAAATCCTGTTTTCTCTGTCATACTTTGTCTTCTATGATCATAAGTTGCTAAATATACTCAACGTTACTAAAATCAAATCAGTAGCCTTTTATATCTTTTTATCCTAGACTTTTGACACCGGCATCGGTTAAGGGACCGACGTCGTTTGCTCCATGACCGACACCGGTTACTAAACCGATATCGGTTACTGTCTTCATCAGCCCCTGACAAACCAGCAATTTGCCAAATTCATCATTCTGAGGTTGTTTTTGTTCTTGATAGATTGAAACTTTCCTGTGTGTTCTTGTCTATGGTTGTCATCACTCGGAAGCAGCCGCCGCCATGGTGTTCACATGCCTGCTCTGTGTCTTTGGCCTGAATCACCCCCTTCACATTCTATAGGGAACCCTACGAGACCAGTGAGATCCCCCAAAATTCCTATAGGAGACAATGACTGTGCCAAATTTTGATGCTAATCCCAGCACGTACAATACTATTTGTCCTCATGCCCCTGACCGTACGCCTGAATGGTCACTCCTTATTTGCATGCCTATTAGTATCGCTTACTTTCATTTAGCTAGGCTCCCACTCCTCCTGATCACGACCTAACCCTACCCTAAACTACCCTAATAAGACCCGACTTGGTCTGACCCACACCATAACTAATGCCTCCTTATCGCCACCCAAGCTGACTTCTATCCACTTGACCAAAGCCCGCAACTGATATCTCGGGAGAAAAGCAGGGAAGGTGGGCATTTTAGAGAAATAGCCTACTTTTTCCTTACCGAGCGGTTCCTAATTGGAACGCCCGCGGTACAGCAAACCGCCAATCGGTTCCCGGTAAATGGCTCCCCAAAAACCAAAACAACGGGATCGGGAATTTCATTTGGAGATCATTCGAAGGATTTATGGATCAACACAGATTTTCGAGATTGCGAGCGGAGGAACAAGTCCAGATCTTCATTTGATACGAGCAGAGACGAGTGGAAATACCAGAAGGTTTACAACCAAGAAGGATCCAACTTGCATCTTAGTCAAATCAGTAAGTACATCTTGCATGTCCTTCGGTATAACATTTTCTATGCTTCTGGATCTCAGGACTCCTAAATCCATTTATGAATCCATATCAACGTACAATGCCTCTAACCGTCATCTTTGGCTTTCTACCATCCCATTCCAAGACTATCAAAAACCAGCCACTACAAACACCACAAAAACCAGCCAGAAATCCTATCACCCACCGGATCGGTTATCAGTAACCGGGGCTCGGTTATAGGTTAAACCACCATCGGTTCTTGGATCAAACACCAGGAAAAAAGCTTTCCCTACCCAGTTCAACGAAACAATTTAATTGATATTTACAGTCTGTGTGTAATTCCCGTTAGCAGGGAAATGACCACCTTCGAAAGGACGTTTTAGTTTTATATTTTCCTGGGGCCCAAGGCAATTCATCATTAGGGTTTTAATCAAATCTGTGTGGTCTTGTGTTCAGTTGCAGGTAGTCTTCCAAGACAAAAAGGAGTTCTCACGCAGTCAACCTGATCTTCTCTACGATAGCGCACATTCATCTCGACATTTATAGGTATTCCTCCTTAACTAACCTTATCCGTTTCTATAAGGAACGATAGCATTTCCGAGTGAACTTTGGCACGCACGGTGGGACCCATGTTGGGTTTTTTCGGTATTTCTTGCGTGCATTCATTATAGGAGCATACTTGCTGTTTCTCTTCTAAAAAATATCACCAGTATTTTATATTGGTAAAGGGAACTTGCTTTGTTTTTGCATCTTGATTAGTGAAAGTATCTCTTTTGCTTCATCAAAATATAATTTTCGATTTGGGTTTTAAAAAAATGCATTGCATTCTGCCTGTTGTTTTTCAATTCTAGTGAACATAGATTAAGACAGGTCGTACACGTGGGGGGGTTGGTGATCCACCGGTATGACCAGGAAATTAGTAACCTTAGTTTCACGCAAACACATACCGAATCACTTCACCATTATACACAAACAGCTCAAACAATTCCCCCTTTCCGGGTATTCCTCCGCCCAATGGAGGGGTGGTAAGCCTTATTAAGCCAAACCAAAAAATTTGACATTTCCCCTAGGTCTGGTGTTTAGGATTCTGACTCATCTTACGTCTAAAGGCATAAGCCACGATAACTAAATTAACCCTGGTTCTTAGTCTCTAGATTTGGGGGGCCTCCCACAACTTGCTGTTTCAAATCATTTTCTCTGTCAACTTTGCTTCTATGATCATAAGTTGGCTAAATATACTCAACGTTACTAAATCAAATCAGTAGCCTTTTAACTTTATCCTAGACTTTTGACACCGCATCGGTTAAGGGACCGACGCGTTGGCTCCATGGACGACACCGGTACTAAAACGATAGAGGTTACTGTATTCATCAGCACTGACAAAAACAGACAATTTGCCCAAATTCATCATTCTGAGGTTGTTTTTGTTCTTGATAGATTGAAACTTTCGGTGTGTCTTGTCTATGGTGTCATCACTCGGAAGCAAGCCGCCGCCATGGTTTCACACTGCATGCTCGTGTCGTTGCATGAATCACCCCCTTCACATTATCGAGGGAAACCTGACGGAGACCAGTGAGATCCCCAAATTAATATAGAGACAAGGACTTGCCAAAATTCTGGATGCTAATCCCAGCACTGTACAATACTATTTGTCTCATGCCCCGTGACAGTACGCCATGATTGGTCAGCTCCTTATGGCATGCCTATTAGTATAGCTAACATTTAGTCCCACTCCTCCCGGATAACCACTTGGTTATTCCTACATCTTTAGCCCCCGTATCCCAATCCGACAGGCTCAGGGTATCGACCCCGATGAGCTTTCCTGGGTTAATCTTGGACCCAGTATGTTACCACCAATGCCTATCTCATATCCTTTCAGACCACTCCATTAATGAGTATTACTCTGCACCTAGTAACGAGCTTTACTTCTCAAGCTCTGCCTACCTCTTTTCATTACCATAACATATCCGGAACCTCAACAACTTATATGGGAACATTCCCTATTCTGGGCACCTCATCTATCCACCACAGATTTCATCAAAACAAATGATGGACAAAATGCAAAACCTGAGGCTTCCGTTTCAGGGAAGTCGTTAGGCTGACATACGAGCAGTTTGTCAGGATTACCATTACCTTCTGTCCCCACCTCCATTCATTATCTCCCCAATGGGAGTAGTCGTTACCAAAGTTTACTTGTTTACAGTAAAGAGGATCCTCAACAACACTGCGATATTTAGACATGCTGTTATTTGATGCCCATGTGATGCCTTGTACATCCGCAATTTCCCATGTCACGATCAGGACCTACCTTGGAGTGGTACAGTGCTTTAACCCACAGCCTGCGACTTCTCTTTCAACCAAATAGCCCAACTTCTTGGATCTTGTCCATTACCATGCCAAGGAAAGTAGAAAGTAGCTATCACTTTTTGACCTCTTATGCCATCCGCATTTGAAGACGAATCTATCACAGATTTTGTAGGGACGTATGGCGGGGGGCTTATCAACCAACTTACGTATGCCTTGCCTCAAACACACTCATCGAACTAGTTACGGGGCCGGCGCTAAGCACATCTCCCTTACCCTCCAAAATTAAACTGTCCGACATTTGACGAGGGCTTTACCATGGGCTCGAAAGCTAGTAGAAATTCGAGCATCGAAGAAGAGGAAATTGCGGTTGCGTAACAAAAACCCCAATTTCCAAACTCTTAGTTCTCCAACAAGCAACACCACATAATCCTCCCGATCACTTCTTCTAAATCAAAAGGAAGCTTCCACAGCGATAATGGTCAAATCTCAAACACCGTCCAATGCCCACCGAAAACCACTTATAAGTACAAAGCCGAGCCCACCAATAACTCCCGTGGGAGAAAAAGTATGGCGTCATCCTGGCCCCATGGAGAAATGCCAAAGGCATGGGGGCTATCACATTGGCCCCCGTGAAACCTCACTCTGGGGTGACTCACCCGCACCGCAATACCTTCTGGGTACAAAGCAATGACTTTTGACTCACCGGGAAAAAGGACATAGTCATGAAACGCAAATGTGAAAAAAACATAGTGCAGGAAATGGTGACGCAGGGGATAGAACACGCGATAATCCTAAAGCCCTGCTAACCAATCTGGAAAATTTTCAACAACCATGCCCGAATCACTCATACAGCAAGCATTAACGTGAACCAGGATTATCTAGCTGAGAGAGTGTTATGGATCCATGCAGTCTTCGATCTCAGCCAAAAGACTATTGAAAAAATTTTAAATCAAAGCCTTCTCAACCAAACAGGAGTTTGAATCTCCTCACCACCATCAAGCCAAAGTGAAATATTCTTTAACCATAGGAAGAGTTATGCCCAGATTTCTCTTCTCATCAAACGCGTCTTCTTTACACCACATCCTACAAGACTGTGAGCGGATGCTATGCTATCTAATTTATAATTCCCAAACGTCCCCTTTACCACTCTTGCTACGAAAACAAGAGGAAGGCTCACCAATCCTTTGAATCCTTAGACGCGAAAATCTCTACACTAACATCACCACTCTTTTAACGTGACAGATGCCCTCGAACACACCCTCCAAACTATCGTCCCTCAGCCTAAATCTTTTAAACGACCGGTGACCTCCTAACATCTATGATACAGTGCTATTACCTCCTGTGGTCCCACCCGAAATGGACTGGAATACAACCACTTTCTTCCGATACTACAAAATTACAAATCACACCTGGGGACTGTCATCCACAGAAGATGACAGGCCCTATGGGAACGTTTGAGACCCCTGTTGCTACTCAAATGCAAATGACTGATCCTGGTGTCTCCACCACTACCCGACGTGCTTTACAGAAGCTTAAAAATTAACAGGCCCCTGTTCTCTCCTTCACCCCCTTCACCGTATTACCAAATGCCCCGTCCACTTCTATCAACTTAACCAGATTCTTTCCCCATACGCTTGGGACCTCACCAAGCCAGTTCTAACACACCCGCTACGCGGGGCCTCGATCTATCCAAAAACAAATAAATCCGTTCCGACACATAGGAGACGAACCCAATCCGGGGGCCTATATAACAATTTTAAAACCCTCATCGTCACACCCACCATTCCATATGGGACCTCATCCTTCCACATTAACACATATATCATACCTACTTTGTTTCGCAGAACGAAATATGCCGTCTACCACCTATACAGAGATCAAAGGGTATCACAACATAGTTACCCCGCGTAATACGGTTCCACCTATAACCCTAAACAATCCCATCATCACAGGATTATTTCTATCACTCCCCTTCTCGGGGTTGTTTCCCGCATACCACGGCCATCGTAGCCTAATTCATCTAACCAGCTGAACGAACTTACTGTGTCCAAGAAACCATGTTTAGTGAAACACATGTGTCCTGCACCCCCGGCGAATAAACACCACCCATACGAACTAAACACGCCCAAACATTCCCCAAAACCCACCCAAGCAATACCCTCATCCTCTTCCGATTGACCCACTCAAAGGATCTACGCCAAAATCCTTGCTTATGTTGGGGTGGAGAGATGAGACCATTCTCCAGACTCCACTTGACCTTAGACCCGTCTAAGCCCCGACTATGGATTATGATGAGTCTAAATCGGCGACTATCACCCGCACACCTGGACATGATGTGGAGGGATGCAAAGACTCCTACAACCATCCTTGCCGTCAGTCAACCTCTCCCGGTAGAAAGATTAAGAAAAAGACAACCTTACGAAGGGAGAGACCTTTAGTTTCTCCCTCTCCGTTACCATCTGTCCCCGCCTCACCAAGACACATATACAACCCCACCTCTTGAAGAAAATGAATTATCCCAACCATCTTCGTCATCTCTGTCTACGAGATTAATATGGTAGTGTCGCTACTCGAGGAAAGAAAAAAAAAAAAAACATGGCGAAGGAAAGCGAAAAGGAAAACACACCTGCGGCGTTCTTTCTCCTTCAACCCTCCCGATACACCACCACCTAAAGATGGTTAGCTAGGGACCCGTAATCCCGTTCTCTAATGGAGTTGCCCACCGAACCATGATCAAACACTCATCAATCGGCCGTAAAAATGACACTATTGATCAATTCAGGACTTCTGATCTCTCGACAAGCGCTAGCGTTGAGATCTTCAAGGGATAGAGGTTTTACCCACGAAACCTTGCCGTTTGCCGCCATTCTAAAACACCCAATCACGTTGCCTCTCTCACCAAACAATCCATCTCCCCACCACTTCTGTCTCAAAACACCAAAGCCGTTGCCAATTAGTTTCGCGAAGATGAAATTATCGACTTGGTGCAGAGCCCTGACCTGCCCTTTTCATTTACGCTACGTCCGGAATTTGAGTTACGTCAAGTTTGATGAAGGGGGCGCTAGCCTAGCCTAAACATCATCCTCTTCAAAAGCTTCCACAAATGAACATCCCTTCTAGTGCATGTGTGCCAAACCCCAAAGTTGCGGTCATTCAAATGACGCTATTACTTCTACTTAGGCACCGTGATCCTCAACCTTCGCGCTAGGCCCACGTACTGTACTGAACTCTTTCATGGTCCTGAAGGAGAGTTCAATATAATTATTGATGTGGTCGTCCTTGGATCCGAGCCATGGAACGTCCATCAAAACTTACATCGATGCATAAAAATTTGAGTACGAGGGGGAAGTCCTACACTGTGAAAATCTGATCCTCCCCTTCAAAAACTGCAACTGTTATACCGACCAAAGATGTTGCTTATTACAAATAAAGACACCATACATTCAACCAAACCATTCTCTTCAAAAGTACCTCAACATCACCTCAACTGCAACCTACGCCTTCACTGATTGAAACACCGTGCACAAACCACTCCTTACCCGCGCTAACTCCTAACCTCGACCCCCTTAGTAGATGTTTTTCATCGCCGCTACGCTGGGGGAGTGAGTACCGCCTATTAGAACGGTAGTTGTTTTCGTACCCGCCGGAGTACAGACAATACATGCTACATCACACCTACGACCGTTCGCGTGGGGGAGGTAATTCTTACGGACCACCCCATTGTCGCACTAACCTAAATATGGGGTGTGACGCATCTCCTACCCTGAACCTATCTGGTTTGGTTCCCTTCCAAATTCCAATTTTCAATACCTGACAATCGTCGATTCGCCTCACTTATTGACTCGTGTGCATGGAAAGGCTTGGTTTTGTCCTTTCGAACAAGGCACGACAGACTTCTCATCCATCCACCAAGCAAACAGTAATGATAGCAGTGGTCTAAGTTTTTTCCGAAACACATACACAGGATGACACCTCCTGTCAGCTCGGCTGTATCCTGAAGAAGAAGGCGTGCCCCTACCGAACATCATCACCCACTTTGCCAGCATCACCCACAGAATCGATGGACCCTGAATCTATCCCCCCTAACTTTTGTTTTTTTATCAAAATGCCATCTTCAAGGTCCTTCTACTTATCAACGCGATAATGAGGACCACCTCTCGTCACCTTATGTATCCCGACATGATCGCAGAGGATTCGCCTTCGATTATGTTGTGAGTGCAGGATGACGACTCCATCCTCACTTAAATGAGCGGAAGATCTATCTTAACGGCCTACCATCTGAAACTCAAACCATGCGACACGAATCTACTATAGAGTCAACATCCACACGGAGGAAGATACCTCACATAGTGAAGATCGGACAATCCCTTAACACATCAGGAACAAGCCGCCTTACTACCTTTCTCCGTGCTCGAAACCAAGTTCGCTGGTCTTACTGATGACATGCCCAGGAATTGATCCTACCATTGCCGTCCATAACATCACCCTAACCCCGATTCCAAACCCAGTCAAACAGAAATCGAGAAAAATGCATCCACGCATTGCTCTCTTGGTCAAAGAGGAGCTCCAACGACTCCTTCTGTTCCTTCATTCTGCCTATTGACTATCCTCAATGGATTTCTAACATCGTACCTGTCACGAAAGCGACGGGGGGACTTCGGATATGCATGGATTTCCGAGATCTTAACCTCGCTTGCCCTAAGGATGACTTTCCCCTCCCTAGTATTGATCAACTTGTTGATCTCATTGCGGGTCATGAAATGCTTTCTCTCATGGATGGCTTTTCAGGATACAACCAAATTTTGGTTGCCCCTGCCGATCAACACAAAACTGCCTTCATAACTCCTTGGGGAACCTTCTGTTATCGTGTCATGCCGTTTGGCCTTAAGAATGCTGGTGCAACCTATCAGCGGGCTATGACCTACATTTTCATGACATATGCACACTATCCTTGAAGATTACGTCGACGATCTTCTTGGCAAGTCTAAACATCGTAGTGAACATCTGATGTTTTAACCATTATTTTTGATCGCCTGTTGCAATACTCTGTTCGTACTTCAACCAAAGAAAGTGTCTTTGGTGTCCTTTCGGGAAAACTTCTTGGCTTTATCGTCTCTTTGCGTGGCATTGAGGTCGATCATCTAAAGTAAAAGCTATCCTAGAAATGCCCCCCAACGATTGCGTAGGTTTGCAGGGTCACAATTCAATCCATTCTGCGGTTCATCTCCCAACTCTCGGATCGAGTCACCCTTCATCACATTCTAAAAAACGGACGTTGCCTTTCAATGGCGTGAGGTACCAAGCCTTTGAGCTCTCAAACGTATCTCTTGACAGCACAGTTGCTATCCCACCCCAGGATGACCGCCCTTTAACTTTATCTTTCGCCACGGACATGCTATAGGGACCATGCTCGCACCATCGAGACTCGGGCACGCCGGAAGACGAGAGCAAGCCGTTTATTATATAAGTCGCCTTACCCTGGGGATTACGAGGACTCAGCGTATACACATGAAGCAAAATTGTGCCTGGCCTATCATTCGTCGCCCCAAAACTCGTGACATTACTCTTGAATCACAAAAACGTTGTCATCACCAAACAACGACACCATTAATTATATGTACGCCAAACCACAACTAAAACTAACGCATCGCTCGATGGCTCCAATGCTCATCGCCGCCCTGAGCCTTGAGTTTTTATTACAACAGAAGTTCAATCAAAGACAAACTCTTGCAGACCAACTGCGGAGGATGAGGCACCTCTACTCTGTGGAACAAATATTTTTACCAATTTTACCTTCCCCGACGAACTAATCGCCACTCTTTCGCTCGGAGGAAGAGGAAGAGTCTTATCAAATGACCCTCGCCCTCTTCGTGGATCTAAGTGCCATGCGCGGAGGAGGAGCCGGCGTTGTTCTCATCCCTCTTGATGCTGACCTAGTGCCTCTTTCATTCGGCTGATTTCCCCTGCATAATATACAGCGGAGTACGAGGCCGTATTCTAGGTCTCCAAGGGGCGTTACACTTAGGTATCAAATCTATCAAATTTTTGCGGAATCTCAATTGGTAGGTCAATCCAAGTTAGGGGTATCTACCAAGTTAAAAACGAGGAACTTCAGAAGTTACAGCACCAATGTGGATCAATCTAGCTTATACACAATATTCTATACAAACCATTCCCCGCTCACTAACAAATTTGCGGATGATACTATGGATTGCTTAGCCCGATAGATTCCCGGCCACGCCAACTGCCTCTGAATTATTCGTCGTGGTCAACAACCTTTTTTTTTTTTTTTTTTTTTTTTTTTGCCCCATCTTATTTAACCCCGGTAGTTTGTATGATAAATACTGTGGCCACTAATTCACAGGATACACGCGTATCACAATTCCACGACTACCTACAATTTTCGTCCTACCACCGGACTTACTAGTACGGTCAACGTGCTTTTTAAAAGTGTTTTGGTTTATATGTTGTATGGGGGGAATCATCTATAAACGTGCTTTAGGGTTGGATCCTCCTTCGTGTCTAACTGGAGTGGAGGCCACTCATACCATCTAACAGGTCCATGAGGGTATTTGTGGTGGACATTTAGGGCCTTGCGTGGCGCACAAACACGAATCCTTCGACTAGGTTATTTGCCTACTCTCAATAACGACTGCTCGAATATGTAAGTGCTGTGTCATGTGTCAACAACATGCCAATATTCAAACATACTCCTAGCCACCGCTACAATCGATCGTGATCTTTGGCCTTCTCACAATGGGGTTTAGCGCTTATGGGAGATTCACCCGACCTATTCACAACGTCACCGTTGGATAATCAGCGACCGAATATTACACAAAATGGGTGGAGGCATCCCACTCATTTCGAATCAAAAAAGAAAAAATTGTCGAATAATTAACCATAACTATTATCTGGTCGTTTGGGTCTCACCGCCTGATAACAGATAATGGAAAATCGTTCAAAAACAAGTGGGCGCAATAAAGACCTTTGTGACAAAACTTTGGTATCAAAATTAGTTCTATCACCTTACGATCCACAGGCCAATGGGCAAAGCCGAAGTCCTCTAATAAAAACATAACCAAAACCTCATGACAGTGTCAATGAATATGGAAGAAGTGGCACGATCACATTCCCTTTCTTGCCCTTGGGCTTATGTATAGCATTTTTATTCTAATAATGCCACACCTTTTTCTGTGGTTATACGGTACGCGGCTGTTTTGCCTTCGAAATACAAATACCCTCCCTTAGATACTCTTCAGGATATCTCACCAACGATGTTCCGCCAAGAGCCGGTTTAGCCCCAATTGGAGCTTCTGATGAACGACGTCTTTACAGCTTCGATCACCTGGAAATTATCAAAAACGCATCAAGCGTCTTATGCTAGCGACTCCCTGAGCGTGACCTTAAGGTGGTGATCTTGTCTCAAAGGAGAATAAAACAGTCACAAACTAGAAAAGAGCAAACGTGGAAAAATTTGCTCCCAATGGATTGCGGCCTTATCAATCCACTCACACCTAGGACTTTTTAGGCACTTGATCGTTTAGCTTGCTTAATGGTAAACCTGAGCCGAACCCTTAATGCTTGCATCTTCGAAATTCACTGTGGATCTAGTGTTATATCACGTCGTCTCTACCTACTGCTCGTCCCTTGAGCCCATGACGCTACGATACCGACGTTTGTTGTCTAATATTCTCCGAATATATAAAATCCAAAATCACTTCGCAACTCCCATTGATTCATCTTCCCGCTTATCTAGTCCATGACTTCAAAGTATTAAATAAGCCGTTAGTTTAAGGGATTGTCTTGAGTCAAACTTCCTACTAAAACTAAGATGCTTCACGCCAAAGAATATTAGTAAGAAATTAAATATAGATGTCCCTGCAGACAGAATGCCAAAACTATTGCCGCGAATATAAATAGACTGCTCCCCTGAAGGCCAGTATGCAAAAAATCATCTCTGTACTATAAATAGACTGCTCCCCAGAAGGACAACTAGACACAGATTCAGCCTTTTTTATCAGAGCTTCTCGCATATCAGCTTCGTGAAGCCCTTCAAGATGAAAATAATGATATCCCTTGGACTTCCGCCATAGATCGGTCTAATCAATAAAATAAAAGCCTCATTCAAAAGAAACTTCTTGGGGGTCATGGACTTGTCGATTAGGTAGGTTCTCTCGTTGTAACAGTTCTTTGTACCTCAGCTTATATCATCCACAGCACCTCACATTTATTTCACCTCAAGGACGTAACGTACCATGATAGAGTGATCATACAAACTCTTTTCAAACTATGGAGTCTCGTCATGCATGGCACTAGGGGCTTTAAGGCTCGTTCACGTTGTGGGTTGTTTAGCCTTTTCACCTACGGAACATCGTCGCTTTGCCTAGAATCATAGGAGTGTGGTTGATTTAATAGGGACATATTCCAGCCTATTGGTATGCTTAACCTTTGCTTTACCTTATACCTACACGGATAACATTATCCTTACCGCACCAACAACATTTACCTACCAACACGCAAATTTTTACAAACGACCAATTGCCTTAAAACCATACCAAATTGCCTAAATTCACCCCTCCCTGATCCTAAGGGAGAACTTACATCGGTATGAGGGCCCGTCCGTGATTTGTGCAATGGGCTATGTAGGCAACATAGGAGACATGGGTTATCCCAAGGTTAGCTCGACATCCCTACCATACCTATCATGTGTGGTAATATAATATTTTGTGTATTTCATTACTTACATTTCTCTTTGATCCTTTTCAAAACACCGAAATCAAAACGACAACATTCTTATTATTAAACGCAAATCAACATAAACTCGTTTTAGTAGATGTTAAACAAAAAATCTTTCTATATCATCGAAGCGCAGGTCGTACTCTTATTTATTCTTATCATTGCTAACATTTATTTAGACCCTTCACGCCTATCCAAATAGTGATGATGTGATCATCGGACCCATCTCGCCAGGCCTCTCGTCCCAAAGGTACACGGGCTATTGGTACCGCCATTGAAACCAATCTCTCCTGTAACATATGAATACGCCCTTCTCGAATGGAGGAATCCAGTCTCTAGTCTCGCTGCTCGTGACTCCGCAACCCTAACAATTTTCTGTCTAATCACATGCGGTTTGTTTGATGCTGCGGAAACCCAAACGCTTTGCCAGTGAATCCTCTCTGCTGTAATCACAGTAGTCAGGGCGATCGGGTCGTACACCTCCAACTCTACTACCCACCATAACCTATTAGGCCCTGTCATTCCGGGCATCCATTACAATTGCGATCGGCAGATATTCTAGGGCCCTTCCCTGGAAGGGGTTGGCCACGAGGGTGGTGAGATGCTGCTCGGCATCGATCCTCATTATATGGTTATTAAGCCGTGGGAGCATGCACAAATCCAAAGTTCGCCGCACAGCGATCATATATGAATCTCTCATATTCAACTAAGCTATGTGCCCCGCGATCCACCTCAATCGCTCTACCCCCTTCAAACTCCTCAGCATGTTCTCGGTTACCATATTAGGTCCTGTAGGGCCTCAACGTATCCGCAAGTCAAACCTATCCCATAACTGCTGTAATTACTCCAATGTCACCAGGCACGGCTGAGATCTGCCTTTGTTCTTTGTCTGGACCATAGTCAGAATCCAACTCGTACTCCGGTCTCTTACCGGGATGGGATCGGGGCCTATTGGTCGCACACCCCCACCAAACAATGTGCTCATAGGCACAACAGGTACATAAGTATGACATCAACGTTGTCCTGTGATTGCGCCTACAAGCCATAAACACCTTGATAGTCCGCCCAAATATGAAGGTGCCATGCAAAAGTCACGTTCCTTCTCTCATCTGCAAAATAAAACCCATCAATGCCTTTGGAAATCTTCACCCTTCTGCCCTCGGGTAACGCATCATACCTACCGCGACATTAAATCACTGCAACTGTCTCCTCAGGTGTGCGCAGAATTACCCCATATTGTGAATGACAACCTCGAGTTTTCTGTGTGAAGTCCCGTGCAGATGGAACCCAAACACTGTGTCACGCTGCCAGCCCCGCGCTTAGGTAGTGCCTGTGATATCTGTTCTCCTGTAATAGGGAGTGCAATATTGCAACACCATCTTCCAAATGTTACTGTCATTCCAACTGTTGGCAGATAGCAAGGTATTGTCGTCGGGATTCCATCTCTCAATTCCAACGCCTATAAGATACAGGTTAGTGTGGATTCGTGAATAATATCGGATCCCATTAACCCCAAAAGGTTTATAAACATACATCCACTGGGGTTACATCCGCTCGGATTCGCGGACAACAGCGCTGGTGGCACACTTGATCATCATCCTCAACCCGGCCTCTGCCTGCATAAAACCAAAAACAACAAATAAACATTCCATCATTTAGGGTTTTTTCAAACCTTCTGGAAATCCCAGTACCGGTATCGGTTATAAATAACGGGTCGGTTCAGAACCCGATAGCAGTTCTCCCTAACCGTTACCGGTCATGTCAAACATAATCTGATGAACCAACCACCTGACGACAATAAAGTGATCGTTTGTTTCTTCTACAGAAACAGATCATACCCAAAACCACCGAATTACCTACCCCAGAACCCGCACATCATCTATACCCAGGGATATCAGTTGTATTTCTCATATCGACTTAAACTATCTCCTCAGATAATTCACAAAACAGTAGAAATAAAATCACAACCACACCGTTTACCTCTTGGGTGCAGTAGCTGAGGGGCCCCGTCTTCCCTCTGCTGGCAGGCGGATTGCTTCTCCTCGTTCGCCATGATCACCACCCTTTTCAACTTTGTCTTTCTGCCTTTGAACTCGGATCACATTCACTTTCCTTGTCTTTTTTCTTCTCACCCAAATCTTCTCATGAAAATTAACATGTATCATCGTCAAACGCGTCACGTTAGCATCTTTAACCCTTGCATGCTCTAAAATTACAAATCAAGTTGCCACCCTAGATTTCTATTTTTAGAAAAACTCAACCTAAATAAACGGGATCGGTCGTGGAACGAGCACCTCGGTCAACAGCTACCGGACATCGGTTACCTAAATGATACCGGTACACACCCTTCTTTTTGAAACAGGGTCTTTCTTCATTTTCATCTAAATTTTGTCGCGACCAGCCTCTTTCCCTGCATAACCACACCATTTACAAAATTTGTTATCCACCACACATAAACATTACCATTTCATTAACTCATATTATTTATTACATACACAAACCATCAATACGGATATCAAGAAACTATCAATCTATACATCATTTGGATCCAAACCTCATAAGTACATAATCCAATGTCACAAAACACCAATTCATCAAATACATGACATTAGAATACGTACAACAAAAAGAAAAAATCAGCATATCCACTACAAAGTCAATTAAATCATCCACATTCTATAGAATTACAGCCATAACCAAATATAAACACATTTTGTGAAAACTATATGGGATCAAAACATCGCTCTCTATATATACCCAAAGTTTCAAAACAAAAAAAAAAAAAATACAATGTGTGCCCTACATTGGGGCCTCTGTGATCTCATATTACCAAAGCGGCACCAGGCCGAATACCTACAAAAATCTCGATCGGCTCGCAGGAACGGTCTCTCATATCCAAAATGTACTGGCCGCAGGACGGTAATATAAATAATGGAACAATGCAATGAATAAGTGTCGGACACGACAAGGCCTCTATCAGATATCAATGGTTCGCAGACTGGTGCCCATGTCCCTATACAAAAACCATGTCGGGGATCTATAGCTCTCCCCAACGCCCTCGCACTTCCCCGCTGGTCCCTGGGGTGCCTCTCGCCCTCCTCCCGTCACAGACAGGCCAGCTGTGGCTGCCCCTCCATGAGATCTCTGGCTGTGCGATGGTCTCTGCCCTATGTTGCGACAAGCCTGATACTCGGAAACAGGTACTATCAAGAATATATTGATAGTAAACGGGCCTCGCTCTAACCTCAAATAATGCTTCGCGCCACGAAGGAAACTGGGGCTGGCCCTGGCAACCTAACCTAACACCAATACCCACTGAACATGTACTACACATGTGGCTTGTGGTGTTAGTGGTGGTGCGACCTAGCTGTTAAATGCAACTGGGCCGTGGTGGTACTGGGGTGTGCTGGTAAGCTACATGGTTAGGCTGCCTGTCCTGACCTGTGCCTGCTGGTGTGCTTGCTGGTGGTGGTGCGCCTGGCACTTTCAGTACTTGAGCTGGGCTAATGCCCTTGTAGGACACTATCTGTGCCTGTGCAGCAGCCAACCTATTCCTTGTAATAGTTTTTCACCTGCCCCGGAGCTGATCTCTCTCTGCCCATAACTGCAGCCAAAGTTCTGGGCTGCGAGGGCGGTACTAGCCTCGCTGCTTTGCCCGCCACAACACCTGTATGCTCCCGTACAACTCTGGCATCATCCACACTCACCTGCTGGTATCTCCGCTAACCAGTCATGAGATCCAAAGGACTTGTGGCACTGCAGTGGGGGCCTCTAGCATATCCCGTCGGTAATGAGGGAAGGGAGGTGGCTCGTACGTCGTAACCCCATCTGCCTGCGTACCCTCTTTAGGGGTACACCAATCATACTCTCCCGCGCCTTCGTCCTGCTATCCAGAGATGATATGGATCAGGACGCGCTGTACGCGGGCTCCTCTGCCAGGCTGATGACCCTTCTGTAGGGTCTACATACCATAATGTCTACTAATGTAAGGCATCGAACCAGTGTTATAATAGGCCAATCCCGACTGAACAAACTGCTCGTGGATGGCCCACGACCCCAACCACCTTGGAAATCCATATTCAGTTACGACCTATGCCCCTTGGCTGCTGGGGTGGTAGCCTACTGGCCTGATGCATACGCATGTGCTCGTATGCCCAACAGTGCAAAAAAAATGTCAAACAATACCAAATCGCCTCCTCCGTCGATAGTAGCCCCTAACTCCTGTACTACTAACACCAGATTAACCACTGGTGCCATGTGGAAACAAGGGGTGCTCCTCCACCATCTCCAGCAGCAACCCACATTAAATGCAAGTGGGAAGGCGGGCCTCCCTCTGAATCAGGAGTGCGAAGAAGGAGGTGATCCTATCATCATCAACACGGCAAGCGTTGGTCTCATGTATGTGGGCGCTGGGTAACGGTACATATAACCATATCCAATGCTCGCGCTATGATACGTAAGAAGCGAGGTGGCATCCCCCAAACACCTGACAGTATGCTATCCATGTCAGTCTCTGAATCTACAGGGAAAAAACACTTACCTCTCCCTCGATCGGTAGCCGCAGGATGCGATACAAATCCTCTAATGTGACGGTCATCTCCCCAGTGGGGAGAGAGGGAACACATTGGTCGCGTGATCCCATCTCTCGATGAGGCAATACCATAAGAATTGGTGATCTAGCCGATCTGCTCTTGTGACTCTGGGGACCCCGCCGAGTCCCACTCGCGCATGATGCCAAGGCCGGCAAGTATTTGTGGCCTCATCGACCTGCAATAGGGGAGGCAGCGATCAAGCCTCGTCACTGCTGACGGGCAGCAAAGTCAACCACAGGCGGAGAAAAGACGCTATGATGAGACACAGCGACGGGACAGCGAAACCAACCCGGGGGGTAAAACCCAAAACCCAAGCAAGCCCAACAAACCAAAAGCGAACCCCACCGAACCCGGGGCACCCCGAAACACGAAACCCCAGCCCAAAACCCAAAGACACCCAACCCTACCCAAGATAGACACCCAACACAGGCAAACCGAAAACAGAAAACCGAAAGCCAGCCCAACTCCAACCCACAGCAAAAAAAAAGCCACACAAAACAAAGGAAAAACAAGAAAAAAAGAAAAAAGAAATAACCATCCCACGCCAAGACAAAAAAAAAACACACGTCCCAACAAGACACCCAAACCACCATTCAAAACTAAACCATTAAACCATAAAAACCCATCCCAAACCCAAACACCAAACCCCCACTTCCAACCACACCCAACAAGCCACCCAAACACACCTTCAAACCTAAACCATTAAACCTAAATCCATCCCAAGCTACAATCCCAACCCATCCCTTCCCCACACAGATACCGGCCGATACGCGACCGGAGCGGCGATGGTCCCCCCCCATTTCAACCTCACCTAGCTTTGCGACCGATCAAAGGTAGCATAGTGACCGACATCTGGTCCTGGGTCCCTGCCGAGCCGAAACCCCAGTGCGGCCCCCCCCAAAAGAACCATTGTTCACCATATTTTACCCTCTACCCAACCAAAAACACTCCCAAATTTACACATAGCGCCTTACCCTATCCTTAAATATATACCCTCTCTATTCAATTACGTCAAGTACTCCTTATTTCCTCAAAAAACGAAATTCTACCCAACCCCCAATCTCAATTAACACAACCAAATGCATTAAAAATACGAGTTTAGAACCTATCGGGTACAATGACACGTCAGCGTCGGTGGGATGGTGTGGCGGTCCAGCTGGCCAGTCCCTCCAGATCCTCCTGCCTGTGCCATTGGCTCCATCCTGATCTGATTGGGTCCCCGGCCAATCAACCTGCTGGCCTACTCCAATAGGGCCCACTATCAACTCTCTCCGCCATTCAAATAGCTCCACCTCACTCAAAACCCTCCAATCAACTCTCCACGTCAGACAAGTCAATTGAGATGCAAATACCAAAAGGACAAGACAGCCGTATTTTTCTTTGTATAGGTCTTCGACTAACCGATGTCGTCATTTTGGCCCTAAGAACTGGTATCGTTACCTGAACGATATCGGTCATCCAGAATCGAACATCGGTTGATACCCAACTTTCACCCCATCTTGACGCGTTCCTTATCGTGCTTCTTTCAACCAATATCAACCTCTGTCACCTTTGCTCACAACATTGGTTACTTGTCCCAGCCTGACATATGGACTCAACATACCAATTGGCCCACTCTAAGGCCTCAAACCTTTTTAAAAACCCATAACATTCGGCCCAACCCAAGGCCTAAACCTACCAATTGGCACCGACCCAAAGGCTCACCTACCAATTGGCCCGACCCCAAAGGCATTCAACCACCATTCGGCCCGACCCAAGCCTCAAACGACCAATTGGCACCGACCCTAAGGCCTCAAGTACTATTTGGCCCGACCTAAGGCCTCAAACCTACTATTTGGCCCGACCTAAGGCCTCCACCTACCAATGGCCCGACCTAAGGCCTCAAACTACCAATTGGCCGACCAAGGGCCTCGCCCCTAACAATTTGACCGACCCCAATGCTAACCTAACCCACCTAACCTGACCCGGGCCAAAGCCCAACCCTGGCCTGACCAAGGCAGTATCACTCCATACCATACCACAATCAACGTTTATTTTATACATCCACATTACCTTGTGTTCAATCGAGCTCACTGTTAGTGTTTTAGAATGATTAGGGCCCGTGACTTATATGTCGACCGTTTGCCCAGACCTAGACCGTGATGTTTATCTAAACCCAAACCCGCCTTTTGGTATGCCGAACATGCCTGAAAAGTTCGGTGGGTACTACCTGTATCTTACCCTGGAGCTACTTCCGATGCATGGATACCAGGATTATATCACCCTTGTTGGATAAACTAGGACCTTTGCTATACCTTGCATGGTTGTATCAAATTCAGGTATTCCCTTAGTCGTACATTACATTTCAACCATTGCGTCTGCTTCTTAGACCTACCCCACAACCTTACCTCCTCTCTACCAAATATACCCTTATCAACCCGATCCTGATCCCGTCCCTCAATCTGTTGATAGATTGAGGGGGATTACCTATACTTAATCATGAGAAATACCATTCATATTATTGTCCGCGCAGCTTACAGAACACGCTACAAGACAATAAGGGGCTAATGTAGACACCAATTCGTGTTCACGACCCCTGTGACCCACATCCCATTTCGAACTAACTCATTCCTAAACTTTACACAATATTTATTAATTACATTTGTAAATGGTAAATCTCACATCACCTTACCCGCCACCTCACTTTGCCACCTCATCATGACCTAACCCTAACCCCTAAATACCCTAATTAAGACCAGACTTTGGTAGACTCAATCCATAACTAATGCCTCTTACTCGCACCAAAAGCCGACCTTATAGCCCTTGACCAAGCCCGCAACTTGATCTCTCGGGAGGACAAGCAGGGGGAAAGGGGGCATATTTTAGTAAAAATAGCTACTTTTTCCTTACCCGCTGCGGTTCCTAATCGACAGCCGTCGGTTCCCTGTAAATGGGTCCCAAACAAAACAACGGATCGGAATTTAATTTTGGAGATCAGTCGAGGATTGGATCAACACAGAGATTGCGAGCTGAGGACAGAGCCGATCTTCATTGACAGAGCAGAGAACGGGCAGTGGGGAAATACAGAAGGTTACAAACCAAGGAGATTTTCAAAACTTGAATCTCGTCCACTAAACATCAGTACGTCACCTCTTGCATGGAGGAATCCAGTCTCTAGTCTCGCTGCTCGTGACTCCGCAACCGCTAACAATCTTCTTGTCTCATTCACCTGCGTTTGGAGCTGCTGAACCAAACGCTGCAGCCGATCCCTCTCTGCTGTAATCACAACTATGTCAGGGCGATCGCGTACACCTCGCAACTCTGCTACCCACCATAACCTATAGGCCTCTGTCATTCCTACATCCATTACACTGCGATCGGCAGCTATCTCCTCGGGCCCTTCTGGAGGTGTTGGCCGGGGTGGTGAGAATGCTGCCTCGGCATCGATCCTCATATATGGTCTATAAGCCTGTGGTATGTCCTGCACAAATCCAAATTGTCGCCGCACGCGATCTATAGGAATCCTCTCATATTCACCTAGCCTGTGCCCCGCGATCCACCTCAATCGCTCTACACCTCTCAACTCCTCAGCTATGTTCTCGGTTACCATATAGTTCCTGTAGGGCCTCCAACAGATATCCGCAACCGTCAACCTCTCCCATACCTGCCTGTAATACTCAATGTCACCCGGCACGGCCTGAGATCTTGCCTCTTGTTCTGTCTGGACCCATCGTCAGAATCCCAACCTCTGTACTCCGGTCTCTCCTGCCTGGATGGATCGGCCTATTGGTCGCACATAAACAATGTGCTCATAGGCCCAACAATGTAATAAGTATGAGCAATCCAACGTTGTCCTGTAATTTCGCCTACAAGCCCATAAACCCCTGTATAGCTCCACCAAATATGCAGGTGCCCATGCAAAAGTCACGTTCCTTTCTATCATCTCCCAAATAACACCCATCAATGCCTTTGGAAATCTTCCCCCTTCTGCCCTCGGTAACGCATAATACCCTACCGCTATCATTAAAATCACTGCTAACCTTGTCTCCTCAGGGTGTGCTGCATACATTACCCCATATGTGAATGACAAACCTCACTGTGTTAAGTCCCGTGCATATGGACCAAACACTTCTGTTATCGCTGCCCGCCCCGCGCTAGGTAGTGCCTGATATACTGGTTCTCCTGTAATAGGGAGTCTCAATATATGAAACACATCTTCCAATGTTACTGTCATTTCACCTGTTGGCAGATAGAAGGTATTTGTCTCGGGATTCCATCTCTCAATCAACGCCTGTAGCATACCATGGTTACGTGTGATTCGTGAATAATATCAGATCCCACTTAACCCCAAACGGTTTATCAACATCCATTCCGCTGGTGTTACATCCGCTCGGATTCGCGACAACAGCGCTGGCACACTATCATTCATCCTCAACCCTGCCTCTGCCTGCATACACCAAAACAACAAACAAACATTCAATCCATGAGGGTTTTTTTCAAACATTCTGGAAATTCCTCCAGTAACCGGTATCGGTTATACATAACCGGTATCGGTTCAGTAACCGATACCGGTTCTCCCTAACCGCTACCGGTCACTGTCAATTACATACATCTTGCCTGAAACAACCACCTACGACAATAAATTGATCGTTTATTTCTTTCTATATACACAGACATACCCAAAACCCCGAATTACCTACCCCATAACACGCACCTCATCTATACCCCCTGGCTATCATGTTGTCTTTCTCATATCTACTTACCTATTCTCCTCTAGCTCATTCACAAAACATGCAGAAATCAAATCACAACCACACCGTTTACCTCTTGGGTTGCAGTAGCTTGAGGTGGCCCCTGTCTTCCCTCTTGTCCTTGCCTGCTGGATGCTTCTCCTCGTTCGGCCATGATCACCACCCTTTTCAACTTTGTCTTTCTGCCTTCTGAACCTCGGATCACATTCACTTTCCTTGTCTCTTTTCTCCTTCTCACCCAAATCTCTCATGAAAATACCTGTCTCAGTCGTCAAAAAGCGTCACGTTCGCATATTTAACCTCTTGCATGGCTCTAAAATTACAACTCAAGTTGCCACCCTAGCTTTTCTATTTTTAGAAAAACTCATACCTAAATAACCGGTATCGGTCGTGTAACCGATATCGGTCATACAGCTACCGACATCGGTTACCTAACCGATACCGGTTACACACCTTCCTTTTTGAAACAGGGTTCTTTTCTTCATTTCTCATCTAAATTTTTGTCGCGCCCGCCTCTTTTCCTGCATAACCACACCATTTACCACATTTGTTCATCCACCACACATAACATTACAATTTCATTAACATCATTTATTTTATACAAATACACAAACCATCAACTACGGATATCAAGAAACTATCAATCTATACATCATTTGGATCCAACTCATCAGTTACATATATCACAATGTCACAAAACCACCAATTCATCACATAACATGACATTCATATATACGTACACAAAAAAGAAAAACATCAACATCATCCATCTATCAACATGTCAATTAAACTCATCACACATTCTATATATTACCAGCCATTAACCAAATATTTAAACACATTTTGAAAACTGCATATGGATCAAAACATCGTCTCTATATATATACAAATTTTCAAAAATACAATGTGTCCTACATTGGGGCCTCTGTGATCTCATAATATACCAAAGCCGGCACGCAGGCCGCAATACCTACCAAAAATCTCGACTCGGCTCGCAGGCCGGTCTCTCATATCAAAAATATACTCGGCTCGCAGGCCGGTATATAATAAATAAATGAATCAATGCAATGAATAAGTGTCGGCACGCAGGCCTCTATCAATACAACTGGTTCGCAGACCGGTGCCCATGTCCCTATACAAAACCATGTCGGGGATCTATCAGCTCTCCCCACCGCCCTCGGCACCTCTCCCCGCTGGTCCCTGTGGTGCCTCTTGCCTCCTGCCTGTCACAGACCACGCCAGCTGTGGCTGCCCCTCCCTGAGATCTCTGGCTGTGCGAGGTCTCTGCCCTATGTGCTACATACGCCTGATACTCGACTCCGGTACTATCAAGAATATCTTGATAGTAACGGGCCTCTGCTCTAACCTCCATATAATGATCTCGCGCCACTGAAGGAACTGGGGCTGGTCCCCTGGCACCTAACACCAATACCCCCTGAGCCTGTACCTACACCTGTGGCTGTGGTGCTAGTGGTGGTGCGACCTGTGCCTGTACCTGCACCTGTGGCCGTGGTGGTATCTGGGGCTGTGGCTGTACTACTACTGGTACGGCTGCCTGTACCTGTACCTGTGCCTGTGGCTGTGCTGCTGGTGGTGGTGCTGCCTGTGCCTGTACCTGAGCCTGGGCTAACTACCCCTGTAGGACACCTATCTGTGCCTGTGCAGCAGCCAACTATCCCTGTAATAGTTGCACCTGCCCCCGGAGCTGATCTCTCTCTGCCATAACTGCAGCCAAGTCTGGCTGCGCAGGCGGTACTATCCTCGCTGCTCTCTGCCCAGCCCACCACACCCTGTATGCTCCCGTACACTCGGCATCATCCACACCCTCACCTGCTGGTCTCTCCGCTACCCAGTCTGGATCCAAAGGCTGTGGCACTGGCAGTGGGGCCTCTACATCATCCCTTCGGTACTGAGGGAAGGGAGGTGGCTCGTCCTGTCGTAACCCCATCTGCCTGCGTACCCTCTTTAGGGGTATCCAATCATACTCTCCCGGCCTTCGTCCTGCTATCCAGAATGTATACTGGATCAGGCGCAGCTGTACGCGGGCTCCTCTGCCAGGCTGATGACCTCTGTAGGGTCTCCATACAATGTCTACTACTGTAAGGCCCTCTAACAAGTGTCTATAATAGGCCACATCCCGACCTGCAACAACTGCTCGTGGCTGGCCCACGACCCCCAACCACCTCTGAAAGCCATATCAGTATACGACCTGTGGCCCTGGCTGCTGGGGTAGCCCTACTGGCCTGATGCATACGATGTGCTCGTATGCCCAACAGTGCAACAAAAATGTAGAACAAATACCAAAGCGCCTCCTCCGGCGATAGCCCCATAACTCTCTGTATAATTGCACCAGATACACTGGTGCCCATGCGAAACAAGTGTGCTCCTCCACCATCTCCAGCAACACCCCCATCAATGCCCGTGGGAAGCGGCCTCCCTCTGAATCCAGGAGGGCGAAGCAGGTGATCCCTATCATCATCAACACGGCAAGCCGTGTCTCATGTATGTGTGCGCGGTACATATCACCATATCCAATGCTCGCGCTATGATACGTAAGAAGCGCGGTTGCATCCCCAAAAACCTGCAGTATGCTATCCATGGCAGTCTCTGAATCTACCTGGAAAACTTCCTCTCCCTCGATCGGTAGCCGCAGGATGCGATACACATCCTCTAATGTGACGGTCATCTCCCCAGTCGGGAGATGGAACACATTGGTCGCCGGATCCCATCTCTCGATGAGGGCAACCATCAGACTGTGATCTCTCTCTATCGCTCTGTACCTCTGGACCCCGCCGAGTCCCACCTCGCGCATGATGGCCCAATGCGCCACAGATATTTGTGGCCTCATCCGACTCAATAGTGGAGGCATCCTATCACGCATCGTCAACTGCTGACGTGCCTGCAAAATCAACCCACATTCTTAGAACTACTCTTTATTATAACATCTACTTTACCATCTAAACCACCTTTTGTAAAACCCAAAACCCAATCCAACCCAACAAACCCAAAATCTAACCCCACACCTAACCCTTTTCCACCCCTAAACACTAAACCCCATCCCAAACCCAAACACCCAACCCTACCCCAACAAGCCACCCAACCCACCTTCAAACCTAAACCATAAACCCTAAATCCCATCCCAACTCCAACCACACCCCAACAAGCCACCCAACCCACCTTCAAACCTAAACCATAAACCCTAAATCCCATCCCAACTCCAGCCAACCCCCAACCACACCCCAACAAGCCACCCAACCCACCTTCAAACCTAAACCATAAACCCTAAACCCCATCCCAAACCCAAACACCCAACCCCACTCCAACCACACCCCAACAAGCCACCCAACCCACCTTCAAACCTAAACCATAAACCCTAAATCCCATCCCAACTCCATCCTCAACCCATCCCTTCCCCACCGATACCGGCCGATACGCGACCGATGCCGGTCCCCCCCATTTCAACCTCACCCTATGCTTTTGCGACCGATACCGGTCGCCTAGTGACCGACATCGGTCCCTGTCTCCTGCCCGAGCCGAACCCCCGTGCGGCCCCCAAAGACCATTTTTCACCTATTTTTACCCCTCTACCCACCCAAACACTCCCAAATTTTACACACATAGCCGCCTTACCCTATCTTACCTATCTACCCTCTCTCTTTTTCCAATTACGTCTATTTACTCCTCATTTCCTAAAACAACTAAATTCCTACCCAAACCCCCAATCTCACTTAACACAACCAAATGCATAAAATAAAGAGTTTAGAACCTACCGGTACAATGACACGTCATCGTGGTGGGATGGGTGGTGGCGGTCCAGCTGGTCCAGTCCCTCCAGCTCCTCCTGCCTGTGCCATGGCTCCAATCCTGATCTGCTGGGTCCCCGGCCAATCACCTGCTGCCTCCTCCTCAATCGGGCCCACTATCAACTCTCTCCGCCAATCAAATAGCTCCACCTCACTCAATAACCCTCCAAATCAACTCTCCACGTCAGACAAGTCAATTTGGATTGCAAATAACAAAAGTGACAATGACAGGCCGTATTTTTCTTTTTATAGGTTTTTCGACCTTAACCGATGTCGGTTTCATTTTGGCCCTAAGAAACTGGTATCGTTCCCTTAACCGATATCGGTCATCCAGAATCGACATCGGTTTGATACCCAACTTTCACCCCATTCTTTGTCGTTCTTTACTCCTTGCCTCTTTTTCACCAATATCACCTCTGTCCACCTTTGCTGCACAACATTTGTTCACTTGTCCAGCCTGACCTATGGCCTCAACCTACCAATTGGCCCGACCTAAGGCCTCAACCTACCAATTGGCCCAACCCAAGGCCTCAACCTACCAATTGGCCCGACCCAAGGCCTCAACCTACCATTCGGCCTGACCCAAGGCCTCAACCTACCAATTGGCCCGACCTAAGGCCTCAACCTACCTATTTGGCCCGACCTAAGGCCTCCACCTACCAATTGGCCCGACCTAAGGCCTCAACCTACCAATTGGCCCGACCCAAGGCCTCGCCCTAACAATTTGACCCGACCCAAGGCCTCAACCTACCCACCTAACCTGACCCAGGGCCACCGCCCAACCACTTGGCCTGACCCAAGGCCGTATCACTTCCATACCATACCCACAATCAACGTTTTATTTTATACATCCATCATGTACCTTGTGTTCAATCGAGCTCACCTGTTCGTGTTTTAGCATGATTAGGGTCCTTGACTTGATCTGTCGACCAGCTTTGCCCAGACCTAGACCGTGATGTTTATCTCAACCAAACCAACCTTTTGGTACTGCCGAACATGCCTAAACGTTCCGGTACCTTACCTGTTATATACCCTGGAGCTACTTCCTATGCCTTGGATACCAGGATTATATCACCCTTGTTTGGATAAACTATCGACCTTTGCCTATACATTGCTGGTTTGCTAGTCAAATCATGTACCCTAGTCGTACTATTACATTTCAACATGCGTCTGCTTCCTTAGACCTACCCCACCACCTTACCATCCTCTCTACCACATATACCCTTTATCAACCCTATCCCTGATTTCCCGTTCACTCAATCTGTGATAGATTTGAGGGGGATTACCTATATCCTTAACATGAGAAACCACTTCATATTATTGTCCGCGCAGCTTTACAGAACAAGCTACACGACAATAAGGGGCTAATGTAGACACCAAATTCGTGTCTCACGACCCCTTGTGACCCACATCCCATTTCGCAACCTAACCTCATTACCTAAACTTTACACAATTATTTATTAATTACCTTGTAATTGATAAATCCACATCACCTTACCCGCCACCTCACTTTGCCACCTCATCATGACCTAACCCTAACCCTAAACTACCCTAATTAAGACCCATGACTTGGTCTAGACTCACATCCATAACTAATGCCTCCTTACTCGCACCAAAAGCTGACCTTCTAGCCACTTGACCAAGCCCGCAACTGATCTCTCGGGAGAAAAGCAGGGAAGGTGGGCTATTTTAGTAAAAATAGCCTACTTTTTCCTTACCGATGCCGGTTCCTACTCGACCGCCGTCGGTTCCCTGTAAATGGGCTCCCCAAACCAAAACAACGGATCGGAATTTCATTTTGGAGATCAGTCGAAGGATTTCTGGATCAACATAGAGCATTGCGAGCGAGGAACAGAGTCCAGATCTTCATTTGACAGAGCAGAGACGAGTGGAAATACCAGAAGTGTTTACAACCAAGGAGATCAACTTGCATCTTCGTCAAAATCAGTAAGTCACATCTTGCATGTCCTTCGGTATAACATTTCTTATGCTTCTTGGATCTCAGTACTCCTAAATCCATTTCTGAATCCATTATCCAATGTACCATTGCCTCTAACCGTCATTCTTTTGCTTCTAACCATCCCATTTCCTAATACTATCCAAAAACTAGCCATTACAAACACCACAACCAGCCCAGAAGATCCTATCACCCACCGGTATCGGTTATCAGTAACTGGCATCGGTTATAGGTAACCGCCATCGGTTCCTTTGATCAAAACCAGGAAAAACAGCCTTTCCCCTACCCAGTTCAACGAAACAATTTAATTGATATTTTACTGTCTTTTGTGGTAATTCACGTTAGCAGGGAAACTGACCACCTTCAAAAGGAAGTTTTATATTTCCTGGGCCCAAGGCAGTTTCCTCATTTATTGTTTAATCAAATCTTGTGGTCTTGTGTTCTTATTTGCAGGTAGTCCTTCCCAGACAAAAAGGAGTTCTCCGCAGTCAACCTGATCTTTCTCTACGGTACGCGCACATCATCTCGACATTCTACAGGTATTCCTCCTAACCCTAACCTTATCTGTTTCTATAAGGAACGAAGCATTTCCGAGTGAAACAGAGGGTCAGCTTTTACGGTGTAGGACTTCCCCTCGTACTCAAATTTTATGCATCTATGTAATGTTGAGGGAACGCATCCCATGGCTCGGATCCAAGGATGACCCAGCAATATATTATATTGGAACTCTCCCTCCAAGACATAGAAGAGTTCGGGTAAAGTACATGGTCCTACCCGAATGTTGAGGATCACGGTGCCTAAGGTAGAAGTAATAGCGTCATTGAATGACCGCAACATGATGGGGTTGGTACACATGTAACTAGAAGGGATATTCATTTGTTGGAAGGCTTTTGAAGAGACGATGTTTAGGCTAGCACCCCCGTCAATCATAACGCGACGTACCCAGATATCCCGGACGTAAGCGGAGATAAAAAGGGCAGGGTCAGGGTCTTCTGTACCAAAGTCAACAATTTCATCTTCCGAGAAACTAACTGCAGTGGCTTGTTATACAGAGACAGAAGTGGTGGGGGAGATGGATTGTTTGGTGAGAGAAGCAATGTGATTGGGTGTTAGAATGGAGGCGACAGGCAGGGTTTCATTAGGTAAAACCTCTATCCCTTGAAGGATCTCAACGAGAGCTTGTCGATGAGATTCAGAAGTCTGAATGAGATCATAGTGTCATTTTTACGGGCGATTGGTGAAGCTGTTTAATCATATTTCGGTGGGCAATGCCATTAGAGACAGGATAGGCGGGTCCGCGAATGACCACTTTAGGTGGTGGTGCAATCGGGATGGTTGACGGAGAAAGAGATGCCGCAGGTGTGTTTTCTTTTGCTTTCCCATTGTTTTTCTGCCCTCGAGTAGCAACACTAATCATATTAATCTCGTAGACCTGAGATAAGGAAGATGGTTGGGATAACTCATGGTCTTCAAGAGGTGGGGTTGTAATAATGATAGATCTTGGTGAGGCGGGGACAGATGGTATAGGAGAGGGAATGGAAACTAAAGGTCTCTCCCTTCATAAGTTGTCTTTCTTAATCTTTCTATCCGGGAGAGGTGACTGACGAAGGATGGTTTTAAGAGCTTTGCATCCCTCCACATCATGTCCTGGTGTGCGGTGATAAGTGCAGATTTTAGACTCATCGTAACCCATAGGTCGGGGTTTAGACGGGTCATAAGGTCTAAGTGGAGGTAGGGAAATGGTCGCATTCTCCACCAACATAGCAAGGATTTTGGCGTAAGATCCTTTGAGTGGGTCAAAATCAGAAGAGGATGAGGGTATTGGCTGTGCAGGTTTTGGTAATGTTTGGGCGTGGTTGGTTCGCACGGGTGGTGGTTTAGCCGAGGGGTGTTGATACGTGGTTTTCACTAAACGTGATTTCTTTGGCGCAGAAGCTATGTTGGATGATGGGGCCGCAGATGATGTGGTATCAGAAAACAACCACGGGGAAATAGGAGTGACCGAAAACAAATCTTTTGATGATGGAATTTGTTTAGGGTTGATAGGTGGACAGGATACGCGGAGTGACGGTGTTGTTATACCCTAGAATTTCTGTATGGGTGCGGAAGGCGTAGGTTGTTTTGAAGAAAACGCAGGAGGTATGATATATTGATGTAAGGTAGAGGGATGAGGTCCCAATATGGAAGGTAGGCATGACGATGATGGTTTTGATTGTGATAGGGTCACGGATTGAGTTTGTCTCCTAGGTGGCGGGACATATTTATTTTTGGATAGATCGAGTCACTTAGGCGAGTGCGTTAGACTGGGCATTGGTGAGGTCCCAAGCGTAGGGGAAGATCTGGTTAAGTTGATAGAAGTGGACGGGGAATTTGGTAGAGGTGAGGGGGGTGAAGGTGAGAACAGGGGCATTTTAAGCTTTTGTAAACACTTCGGGTATATGGTGGAGACATCAGGATCAGTCATTTGCATTTGAGTAGAAAAAGGGGTACTCAAACATTCCCATAGGGCCTGTCTATCTTCTGTGGAATGATAGTCCTCACGTGTGAATATGAACTTTTGTACGGAAGAACGACGGGTTGTGATTCCAGTCCACTGTGGGTGTGACACAGGAGGTAGATGAGGCACTGTATCAATAGATGTTAAGAGGTCAACCGGTCGTTGAAAAGATTTAGACGATGAGGGACTAATAGGTAGGAGGGCGTGTTTGAGGGGATTTGTCATGTTTAAAGAATGTGGTGATGTCAGTGTAAGAGATTTCTCGTCTAAGGATGTCAAAAGGAGTGGCGAGCCTTCCTCTTGTGCAGCAAGAGCGGTAGAAGGGGACGTTTGGGAAAAATATAAATTAGATAACATCCGCTCACAGTCTTGTAGGGATGTGGTGTAAGAAGACTCATCGATGAGAAGAGAAGTCGGGGCAGTTAACTCTTTTATGGGTAAAGGAATGATTTCACTTTGGCTTGATGGTGGTGAAGGAGGTTCAGACTCCTGTATTGGTGGAGAGGCTTGATTCAAAATTTTTTCAATAGAGGCTTTTGGCTGAGAATCAAAGACTGCATGGATCTCATGAACGCTCTCCTCGGCTAAGATATCTTGGTTTACGTTACTGTTGGACGAGTGATTCGGGAATGGCTTGTTGAAAATTTTTAGATTTCGGTTAGCAGGGGCATTAGGATTATCGAGGGCTATATCCCCCGCATCAACCATTTCCTGCACTATGTTTTTCAACATCTTGCAGTTTTCATGACTATGTCCTTTTACGCGGTGAAAGTTACAAAAGTCATTTTCTTTGTACCAGGAAGGTATTGCGCGGGTGGAGTCAAACCCAGAGTGAGGTTTAACAGGGGGCAAGGTGATAGCCCCAGCTTTGAGCAATTTCTCCAGGATGACACCATAAGTTTCTCCCAAGGGAGTGTAATTGATGGGCTCGGCTTTGTACTTATAGGTGGTTTTCGGCGGAGTATTGGACGGTGTTTGAGATTTGACCATTACCGCGTGGACAGCTCCTTTTGATTTAGAAGAAGTGGACGCTTGAGGAGTGGTGGTGTTTGGCTTGTTGGTAGAATCTGGAGTTCAGAAATTGGGGTTTTTGTTACGCAACCGCAATTTCTCTTCTTCTAAGGCTCGAATTTCTAGTTTTCGTGCCATGGTAAAGGCCTCGTCGAATGTGCGGAAAGTTTGAATTTGAAGAGTAGGAGAAATGTGCTTAGCACATGCCCACGTGAAAAGTTTGATAAGTTCAGCTTGAGGCAAGGCATATGTAAGTTGGTTGATAAGGCCGCGCCATCGTCCCACGAAATCTACGATAGATTCGTGTTCGAATTGTCGGATGGCATAAAGGTTGGTGATAGATACTTTCTTGGCAATGTTAATGGAGAAATGATCCAAGAAAGATTGGGCTAGTTGGTTAAAAGAGAAGATCGAGTGCTGGGTTAAAGCACTGTACCACTCCAAGGTGGGTCCTGATAAGGACATGGGGAAGGTGCGGAGTAACAAGGCGTCATCATGGGCAATCGAATAACAAGCATGTCTAAATGATCGCAAGTGTTGTTGAGGATCCTCTTTACTGTTAAAACGAGTAAATTTTGGCAACTCCCATTGAGGAGGATATGAATGAAGGGGGACAGAAGGGTGAATGGACTCCCGACAAACTTGCTCGTATGTCAAGGCGCTACGACTTCCCGAAATAGAAGCCTCCAGGTTTTGCATTTTGTCCATCATTTGTTTGATGAAATCTGTGGTTGGATGAGATGATGGTGCGGTTGTGGTAAACGGAGGCAAGTTGGACCAAGGGCTTCCGCTGGACAATGGTGGGGCTAAGTGTTGATAAGGTACGGAGGATGAGTATGTTGGAGCAACAGAATAGGGATGTCCCATATAAGGTGTTGAGGTTAATGGATACGTGTATGGGAATGAAAAGGTAGGCGGAGCTTGAGAAGGAAAGCTCGTGTGAATAGGTGGCAGAGAGCAAGTCATGAATGGAGTGGTCTGAAAGAGAGATGAGGTAGGGGCAGTTAGTGGTAACAATACGTGAGGTCCAAAATTAGCCAAGGAAAATCCAATCTGAGTCGTATGAACCTCTGAAGCTGTCGGATTGGGAGACGGGGCTAGAGATGCAGGAAGTAAGGCGGTGTTATCAGGAGGAGTGAGAGCTAAATGAGCAGCTATACTAATAGGCATGCCAACAAGGAGCTGACCATCAGGCGTACAGTCAGGGGCATGAGACAAATAGTATTGTACAGCACTGGGATCAGCATCCAGGAATTTGGCAAAGTCCTTGTCTCCTACAGGAATTTGGGGGATCTCACTGGTGTCCGTAGGGTTCCCTATAGAATGTGAAGGGGGTGATTCAGGCAAAGACATAGAGCAGGCATGTGAAACCATGGCGGCGGCTTGCTTCCGAGTGATGAAAACCATGGACAAGAACACACAGGAAAGTTTCAATCTATCAAGAACAAAAACAACCTCAGAATGATGAATTTGGCAAGTTGCTGGTTTGTCAGAGGCTAATGAAGATAGTAACCGATATCGGTTTAATAACCAGTGTCGGTCAAAGAGAAGATGATGTCGGTCAGTTAACCGATGCCAGTGTCAAAAGTCTAGGATAAGAAGATATAAAAGGCTGCTAATTTGATTTTTAGCAACGTTGAGTATATTTGTCAACTTATTGATCACAGAAGACAAAGTATGACAGAGAAAACAGAATTTGAAAACAAGCAAGATGCACACGCAAATCCAGAGACTAACCCTAGGGTTAATTTTAGTTATCGTGGGCTTATGCCTTTAGACGTAAGATGATGTCAGAATCCTAAACAACAAGACCTAGGGGAAATGTCAAGTTTGTTTTGGCTTATAAGGTTATCTCAATCGGGCGGAGGAATACCGTGGAAAAGGGGGGATGTTTGAGCTGTTGTGTGAATTGTGAAGTGATTCGGTATGTGTTGTGCAGTGAAACTAGGGTTAATTTCCTGTCAATACCGTGGATATCACCCCCACGTGTACGACCTGTTACTTAATCTATGTTCACTAGAATTGAAGAACAACAAGCAGGAATGCAATGCATGTGTTTTAAACCCAAATCAAAAATTATGTTCGATGAAGCAAGAGAGATGACTTTCACTAATGCGAAACTAGGAAATCAAGACAAATTCTTTATGAAATATACAACAAAAGCAGCAACAGCAAGTATGCTTCCTAAAATTAAAATAAGCAAGAGAAAGAAACCTAAAATGGGTCCCACTGGGCGTGCCAAAATGTTTCACTCGGAATGACTCGTTCCTTTTAGAAACAGATGAGGTTAGGGTTAGGAGGAATACCTGTAGAATGTCGAGATGGTGTGCGCGTACCGTAGAGAAAGATCAGGCTGATTGCGAAGAACTCCTTTTTGTCTTGGAAGGACTACCTGCAAATAAGAACACAAGACCACAAGATTTGATTAAACAATAAATGAGGAAACTGCCTTGGGCCCAGGAAATATAAAACTTCCTTTCGAAGGTGGTCAGTTCCCCTGCTAATATGAATTAACACAAAAGACTGCAGAATATCAATTAGATTACTTGGTTGAAACTAGTAGGAGAAGGCTGGTTTCTGGTTATAGTCAGGGTAACCGATACCGGTTTCTGGTAACCGCCGTCGGTTGGGTCTAGGACCTGTAGGTTGAACTGGGTAGGGGAAAGGCTGGTTTTCTGGTTTTGATCAGAGGAACCGATGGCGGTTACTAATAGCCGATGCCGGTTGCTGATAACCGATACCGGTGGGTTCTAGGATCTTCTTAGTAGCTATGGTGTTTTGTAAGGCTGGTTTATGGATGATATTAGGAAATGGGATGATTAGAAGCAAAAGAATAACAATTAGATGCAATGACACGTTGGGTAGTAGATTCAGAGACGGATTTAGGAGGAGTGAAATTCACAGAGCATAAGAAATTTTATAACAGAGGACATGCAAGATGTGACTTACTGGTTTTGACAAAGATGCAAGTTGATCTCCTTGGTTGTAAACACTTCTGGTATTTCCACTCGTCTCTGCTCTGTCAAGTGAAGATCTAGACTCTGTTTTTCGCTCGCAATGCTCTCTGTTGATCCAGAAATCCTTTGACTGATCTCCAAAAATGAAATTCCCATCCGTTGTTTTGGTTTGGGGAGCCCATTTACAGGGAACCGATGGCGGTTACGTAACCGACGGCGGTCGAGTAGGAACCGGCATCGGTAAGGAAAAAGTAGGCTATTTTAGTAAAATAGCCCACCTTCCCTGCTTTTCTCCCGAGAGATTAGTTGCGGGCTTGGTCAAGTGGCTAGAAGGTCGGCTTTGGGTGCGAGTAAGGAGGCATTAGTTTATGGATGTGAGTCTAGACCAAGTCATGGGTCTTAATTAGGTTAGTTTAGGGTTAGGACTAGGTCATGATGAGGTGGCAAAGTGAGGTGGCGGGTAAGGTGATGTGGATTTATCAATTATAAGGTAATTAATAAATAATTGTGTAAGGTTTAGGTGATGAGGTTAGATTGCGAGATGAGATGCGGGTCACAAGGGGTCGTAAGACACAAATTTGGTGTCTACACAAGTCTTTGATGATGATGCACAAATCTTGAGGCTCTTACAATGCCAAGCATTGATTGGGAACCAATGGTGTGCATGCATGAAGGTAAAGAAACCTTGTTTGACAAGGATATAATACACTTGAAGACAAACACCATTCCTAAAGGCCTTGTGGCACTTGAATCAACTTTAGCAATGCTGATTGTATCATAAATAGAAACTTGTTTTCTTCAAGGGATGTGGAAGAGCACAACTTGGGAACCCAGGACAAACCGAGGAAGATTTGGTTGGGCAGCCATCTCAGCAAAGAATAAAAACAGTCCTATGCCTAAATTTTAAAGAAGTATCAAGACTACCTTGCCTGGTCTTATTCAGAGTTGAAGGCATATAGAGAAGATTTATTTCAGCATGAGATTCCTCTTGAGGCCAAAACCAAGCCATTTAGATAAAGACAAAGGCCCATTAATCCACTTCTATCCATGAAGATGTAAGAGGAGTTGAAGAAATTGAGAGATGGTGGCATCATTCAGCCTACTAGATACTCATCTTGGGTGGCAAACCTTGTGCCAGTTAGGAAAAAGAATGGTGATATCAGAATTTGTGTGGATTTTAGGAATATAAAAAAAAGCATCTATGAAGGACAACTATCCATTGTCAAACATGGAGAATATGTTGCAGCTTATAACAGGGTCAGAGATGCTTTCTACCTTGGATGGTTTCTCCAGATACAACCAAGTAGTTGTCAAAGAATCAGAAAGACTTAAGACAACCTTCACTACTCCTTGGGGGACTTATGTTTTTGTAAGGATGCCTTTTGGATTGATGAATGCTGGTGCTACTTTTCAAAGGGCAATGGATGTTGCCTTTACTGGTTATATCAATGAATTCATAGTAGTTTACCAAGATGATGTGACTATTTTTTCAAGGCAGTGAGGAGATCATTTGCAACACCTAGAGAAAATGCTGGTCAGATGTAGAGAGTATGGCATTTCACTTACTCCAAAGAAGTGTCATTTTGGTGTACAAAAGGCCAAGTTTCTGGGACATATTGTGTCCAAGGAATGTCTTATGATAGACCTAGAGAGAGTAGAAGTAATCAGCAAAGTGCCCATTCCAAGAACCAAGAAAGGTATTCAATCTTTCTTTGGCCAAATCAATTTCATTAGAAGGTTTGTTTCTAATTTTGCTGAGATAACTCTCCCAATCACAAGCATGCTAAGAAAGGATCAAGTTATTAAGTGGGAAGAGGATGCTATCCAAGCTTTTGAAGGAATAAAGGATACACTCAAGCATGCACCTGTTTTGGCAGCTCCAAACTATAAGATGCCTTTCCAAATCTTCTCTTTTGCATCTGAATTTACTATTTCTTCAGTTTTGCTACAAAAGGATGAAAAGGGAGTTGAGAGGCATATTGCTTTATTTAGCAATGCTTTACAAGTAGCTGAACTGAAGTACACAATTATGGAGAAACAAGTGTTTGCATTGGTAAAAGTAACAAAGATTTTCAGGCCCTATATTCTAAGTTCAAAGGTTGTTGCCTATGTCCCTCATACAATGGTTAAAGAAATCTTATTTGACATGGAAATATCAAGCAAGAGATGTAGGTGGGTTAACAAACTTCAAGAATATGACATGGATATTCAAACTACAAAGCTGGTAAGAGGTTTGAGTCTTTCCAAGCTCATGGTTGAGAGTAATTTGCAAAATGTAGAAGTAAATCAGCTAGAGGAAGAAAGGGCAGATCTTCTTGACAAATTGATGAGGTCTGAGTGGTACAAAGCTGTGAATTTTTACCTCAGACACCTATGCTGTCCTAGTCACTTGAATAAAAATTAGAAAAGAACCCTCAAGCTGGCTTCTTAAAAATATATCATAACAGACCTTGGGCTGGCTTGAAAGAACCCTGAAGGTGTCCTCTTGAAATGCATAACTGAAGATGAAGCTCCCAATTTGATTGTTTATTTCCATGGGTGAGTTTATGGAGGAAATTTTTCTGGTAGAGTGACAACACAAGATTTTAAGAGCTGGTTATTGGTGGCCAACTCTTTTTAAAGATGCAAACTAGCTAGTTAGAAGATGTGATAGTTTCCAATGTTTCTCAGGAAGATTGAAGGCTTCAGGCTCCCTTCCTTTGCAGCCTATATCAGTTAAAGCCCCTTTCAAACAATGGGGAATGGACTTCGTAGGTGAGATTTCAGATCCTTCTAGTGCTGGTCATAAATGGATCCTTGTTGCAACTAATTATTTCACAAATTGGGTTGAGGCCATTCCATCTAGAAAGGTAACACACCAAGTGGTAATGGATTTCTTGATGAATCATATCATATGCAGATTTGGAGTTCTAGTTAAGATTGTATCTGATAATTCCATGTGTTTTAGAGCCAACCCTTTGATAGCAATTTGCAATGAATATGGGATAAATCTGACTTATTCTTCAAACTACAATCCACAAGGCAACGGGCAAGCTGAGTCTAGTAACAAGAACTTTCTCAAGATTATTAGAAGGACCTTAGAAATCAACAAGAAGAAGTGGGGAGAGCAATTGGAATTCACAGTTTGGGATGATAGAATAACTCCAAAAGAGTAATTGGTAAAAGTCCATTTGAATTGGTGTATGGAACTCAAGCATTGCTGCCCTTGCATTTGCAATTATCCACTTTTTAGTTTTCCCAATAGTTGGAAGACCAAGAACATGGCCCATATGAATCAAGGATCAATCAAATCATTGAGTTGGATGAAGAGAGAAGGGCTTCTCACCAAAGGCATGTCAGATTTAGAGAGAAATTGAAGAAGTTGTTTGATAAGAAGGACACTCCTAGAGCCTTCAGTGTTGGAGATCTGGTTTTGCTATGGGATAGTAGGCATGGAGACAAGGGCAAGCATGGCAAGTTTTATGCTCTATGGATGGGCCTTTATGCCATTGATATCAGGATTGGAGAAAATATATTTTTTCTCAAGGATTTGGATGGGGATTTGTTGGAGCTGTCTGTTAATGGCAGACATTTAAAACATTTCTTGGATTAAATCCCCATGTGAGGTATCCACAAGTTGTACATTTTTCTATAGTCCTTTTTTTTGTTTTGTTTTTGCTTTTTTCTTGCTATTGTTGGCTTGTGGTTTTCCCTTTTGTCCTTGGAAACCATTGTTGGTCTGGTTTTCTCGGTCCTTTTTGGTGAAATTCTAGTTTTTTGGGCTACAAATGTGTTTTTAACTCCTTTCCCAATGGATTTTTGGCACTTGGTCTACATTGTGATCTTGTGGCACTCACTGGGAGTGCCCATCCCCAAGCAAGAGCCAATTTTGGTGCAAATATTCACTTTACACACTTTGCCCTAATTTTCTATATCCATTTTTTCCCAATTTGTCAAGAAACATTCATTGGCTCGAGTTGGTGGTCTGCAGTTCATCTTTTCTAGTTGAATGATTTGAAAATGCCCTCAATGTTGTTATTTTTCCTTAATTTGAAACAAAATCCAAGTTTCCCCCCCATTTGTGCACTAATTTCTTCATTTTATGGGCTGTGTTATTTTTCCATTGCCAAATCGTGAAAAAACCCGTGTTTGATCGAATCCAATTTTTTAGAAGTTGAAATCCTAATCCCTAGGCCAAAAACAATGATAAAACATGATTCAATTGATTTAAAACTGAGAAATTTGCCTTCCTTATCAAGTGTTTTGATTTCTAGGGCATCCCCTACACTTTTACATTTTGACAGGCATACGGGTGTCATTTTCCCATCAAATTCATCCTTGCAACATGTTGCTAACATGTTAGGTTTCTATTGGCCGAGGATGTGTGGGAAAAGTTTATAACTTGTCACTTTTTGAAAGTTTGACACAAGGAAAATTTTGGTCCACAACCCCGCCTGCTACAGTGATGTGCCTACGTGGCACGATGTGATTTGTTGAGGAGTGGTGGGTGGCGGAAGTCACTTAGGAATTTTGCTTCCATTTTGGAAAAATTCTCAAAATCCAATTTTTTCCTGAAGGCCCGCATCCTATGGGAAGTGGACAAGTGGCAAGGAGATTAAGTGGACAGTGGGGGAGTTGGAGAAAATTTTGATGTTTTTGTCTCAAGGTGTTAAGGAGAAAATTTTGACCCGGATTCCCGCACCCAATGAGAAGTGGACACGTGTCCAAGAAAGGCCATGTGGGGGGGGCGAAAGTTTCGAAGACTTTGAAGTTTTAACTTCAAATTGCTAAAATCAAATTTTTGCCCGAAGGCCCGCAACAAGTAGGAAGGAGACACGTGTCTGGGAGGAGAAATGGGAATAAAAGCTGGACCCGAAGGAAATTTCGGGAAATGTTGCCCATTGGTAAAAAGTAAATTGTCATGAGGATTGGCGATTGCAGCGAATTTCACTTTTGAACACCGCTCTATTTAACGGTATTGGATTCGGGCGGCAGGGAGACACTTTCAAAATGTTTTCAAATCTATCCCTGGGCAAAAGGGATTGCATTGGTCCAAAAGGTCTGATGAGTCGACTCGAAAAAAAATTTGGAAATTTTAGCCCCCGTATCCAGATCAGGGGGTGACGATGGCAGCTATTTCAAAAGGTAAACGAGTTAGCTCGGGCCCACACACATTACATTTTAATGCCTTTGGTGTTCTGAATGCAATTTTGGGCATATTTCCCCAGGCATGTCTTTCAGGGACTTACCAAGCATTGTAATTCGAGCGGAGTGACCATGGGCCCACGGGATTTATTTTGGAAGAAAATTTTCCTTTTTTCAAAAAAATGTGGAAATACATGAAGAATTGAGCCGGTTCTTATGGGGCCCACTTTGTGCCACACAACGCCAAATCTCAAGGGCGGATTCAAGCGGAGAAAATTGTTCAAATTTTTCCTTTAGTTCAAAAAAGGTTTAAAATAAACATCTTGCATTGAAAAAGTGCACTAACCTTGCAATGGTATTTAGACACGTGGTTAACAACGTTCTCCAGAAGTCAAAGAATCACATTGGCTTATGAGACTGCATGTTGACATCTCATCATGACATATGAAGGGCGACGAAACTGTTATGGTCTCCATTTTCAATACAATTAACTAAGTGCTTTTAATTTAGTTTGGCCCATGTGCATTAGTTCTGGAGCTCCAAGTGCTAGGAATCACGCATTTTTTGCATCGAATTGCCCATCAAATTTTTCCTGAAAATCACAGTGCCTGTTTATTCTATTCCTTGCAAGATGGAGCAAATGAGGGACATCTATTCATTTGAGGATATTTCGGAGCATCATAGATGATTTTCATGATAATTTTTTTTCGGCTAACCCGTGGAAAAATGTGAAATAGTCAAATTAAAAGTTGCAGAGAAAATTTAACAAGGGAAAAGGGTGGAAAATGATTTCAAGAGGCAAGATGGCATTGCGAATGCCAAAGGAAGGATACATGCTCCCATGAAAAGGATTACATGATCCAGATCTCTTGTAATATCTTTAAAAAGGATTTGTGCATGCTGTGGCATTTTGCAATGAGCTATTTTAAGATTTGTTAAGTGTCCCTTTTCATCAAAGGATGACTAAATTTGGTAACAAATAAGTTATCCTTTAGGATATTCTTTTCTTGGGATGCTTAAGGATCAAGGCTGTGCATAGAGAGTATATTGCATGTAATTTGGAGACATTTTGAAAGGGTCAAGAAATTGAAAATCATGAGAAAAATCCCCTTGAGAGAACCTCATCTTTGCAAGTAAACCTGTGAAGCAAAGTCCATTTTGGATTCCTGTGTTGCATCAAATAGTTCATTTCATGTTGAGATGGTTTATAGCTGTACCAATCCATCAAAAAGCTTTGAGATTGTTCCTGAAATAACTTTCCCTTGCTGCACATGATATTTGATCAAATTTTGAAGGATTAATCTTGTTATCTTTGGGAAATATGATTGTATAGACACTTGTTTTGAACATGTTAATCAAACAATTTTCCTTGCTCTTGTTGCAATCTTGTGTTTGAAGATCTTTATTGGTCATCACATGAGATCTCATCCTTTTTCATAGAGGGTTTGCAGGGCATTTACAATTTTCACAAGTCAGAAGAGCTATTCCATCTTGGCATTGAAAATAAATAGATTTAAAATCACTTCACCTTCCTTTGTCAATGCATTGAGAAATCTTCTTAAAGCCTTTAAGGGTGTACCTTTAGGCAACGTATCTAATCAGGTGTTTGAAAATGCTTCATTGAGTCCTTTAACTTCAAGCCTTTTGTGTTGAGGTTATCAAAGATTTGTCATGGGAAGAGTATAAACCTTTGGGCCTCCATTTGTGTACACATCTAAATACGTTGAAAGAACAATTTCAAATTCATTGAAACATGAATCTGCATGGTTTAGAATCCTGATAGTTGTTCAAATTTGCAGAGGATTCACAATGAAGGTGAATGATTCATAGTGATAAATTTTGTATCACCTGTCAATATCAATCACCATAGTAATTTTATTGTTAAACTTTGACTCGATCCTACCTGATCAATACCCTTACATTGCATACCTGTGTGTCCCACAAAATAGAAAATCAATTTACACATAAAATGTATGTAGTCTGATCAAGATTTTATTCATGTCTTCAGTAGCTCCTTGCCTTTGTTTTGAAAATATGAAACCATCTATTTGGTCAGTGACAACTTGTTCAAGTTGTGGTGTAGATTGAGAAACAGGGACGGAAGCCTGTGATATTTTATTAATCTCAATCAGTAAACAATTACAGAGAATGGGCTGCAATATTTATAGATATTGCACAGCCAAATACACACAGGAGAATAAGTTGCACAGGTGCAACCAAATGCCAAAATGAATAAGCTTCCAATAACATCCGGGAAGCAGGAATTAGAAAAAGACAAATATATTGTTTAAAACAATATAACAATCTGAATACAAACAAATATGGTTGATTAACCATACAACAGTATATTTATTATTTAATTAATAAAATTAATTAAATAATCTAACTATGCATAATTAATAATAGGATAATAAAATTTATCCTAACATTCCCCCCCTTAATTGTGCATTGTCTGAAGAGATGAGGAGAGAAATGCTCTGAACAACTCGAACTTGTCACGTGCAAGTGACTTTGTGAAAATATCTGCTCGTTGTTCAGCTGTTGGACAAAATTGAAGCTGGATGTTGTGCTTCAATACATGTTCGCGTATGAAATGAACCTGAACTTCAATGTGCTTTGTTCTCTCGTGAAAAACTGGATTGCGAACAAGTTTGAGAACACCTTCGTTGTCAACATACATGGTGGTCGGTTTGTCCTGTGGTATTCCAAGTCCTTCCAGTATGCGACGTAGCCAAATCGCTTCACAGACAGCTTCTCCTGCAGAACGATACTCGGCTTCTGTGGAAGAGCGAGAAACAAAGTGTTGTTTCTTACTTCCCCATGATATTGGTCCAGATCCCATAAAGAATACAAATCCAGAAGTGGATTTTCTATCATCAATGTTACCTGCATGATCTGAATCCGAATATCCAGTCAAGAAGAAGTTTTCGTTCTTCTTGTATTCTAGACCAAGATCCACTGATCCTTTGAGATATCTCAAGATGCGCTTTGCTGCTTTCCAATGACAAACTTTGGGTTCTTGCATGAACCTGGATAGATAGCTCACTGCAAAGCTGATATCTGGTCTAGTGTAGGTCAGGTAAATGAGACTCCCAATCAGCTGCCGATAGAGAGTGGCACTTACCTCAGGAGATGGATCTGAACGAGATAACTGTAATCTGTTCTCCATAGGTGTAGCAATTGGTGTGCAATCCATCATCCTAAACTTCTCGAGCGTTGTCTTGGTATATTTCATCTGAGAAACAAATATGTGATTCTCTTTCTGCCATACTTCCAGTCCAAGACAATAATGCATAAGCCCGAGATCTGTCATGTCGAATGATCGCTTAAGATCTTTCTTTGTTTCATCAATCATCTTCACTGAACTTCCAGTGATGACTAGATCATCGACATAAACTACAATAATCACCATCTCCCCCCCTTGCTTTTTGAGGTAGAGATTGGGATCGTATGGATTTCTGACAAATCCATGTTGTACGAGATGCTCATCAATCTTGATGTACCATGCCCGGGGTGCTTGTTTTAGGCCATACAGAGATTTCCTGAGTCTGCATACCTTTTCTTCTTGACCAGGTACTACATATCCCTCAGGTTGAGTCATGTAGACTTCTTCTTGCAAATCTCCATTCAGGAAGGCACTTTTTACGTCCATCTGGTGAACTTTCCATCCAAACTGAGCAGCTAGAGCAAAGATCATCCTGATCGTTTTGATCTTAGCTGTGGGAGCAAATGTCTCCTCATAGTCAATGCCTTCTTTCTGTGCGTACCCCTTTGCTACAAGTCTTGCTTTACACTTGTCCACTGTCCCATCTGCTTTGTACTTAGTTTTGAATATCCATCTGCAACCAATGGGTTTCTTCCCTGGTGGAAGATCGACAAGCTGCCAAGTGTTATTCTTCATCACTGATTGATATTCAGAATCCATGGCATCTTTCCAAGCTTTTGACTGTAGGGCTTCCTGGACTGTAGATGGCTCGTCTGTTTCAATAACTCTACTCATCAAAGCAAAGTTAACTTCTTCTCTTGCTTTACTGCGAGTCCGTGGTCCAGGGGTGGATGTATCCGGTGGAGCATCCAATCTTGCATCTCGTAATGTACTTGTACACCATTTAGGCATACGTTGAGCTGTTCCCATGGGTTGTGGTCCTATCTGATCAACACCATCATCCCCATCATCACTTTCATCTTCTGAGGGAACATTTGCTTCAGTTTTTACAACTGGTGAAAAATCTACATCTTGCGAGTCCGGAGGAGGAGTCTCTGCTTCCTTCTTCTCGAAAAACTCAACATCTCTGCTTGTGTAGACTTTTCTGGTCTTAGGATCCATCAGTCTGTACCCAAGAGTCTCTTCACTGTATCCAATGAAGATGAGATTTTGTGACTTCATGTCCAATTTCTTTCTGTTCTGTTTGGGTATGTGCATGCTGGCTTTGCACCCGAATACTCTGAGGTGTGCAATGGATGGTTTCCTTTTTGACCATGCTTCTTGTGGTGTAATTCCATCAAGAGCAGTTGTGGGCGCTCTGTTTAACAAATACACTGCTGTTTTTGCTGCTTCTGCCCAAAATGTCTTTGCAAGTCCGGAATCATCGATCATGCATCGCACCATTTCCATGATAGTACGATTTCTTCTCTCAACAACACCATTTTGCTGCGGTGTGTGTGGAGGAGGCATTTGTCGACGAATCCCGTGAGTTTGTAGATAGTCTCTGAACTCATCACTGGTGAATTCCCCCCCTCGATCTGAGCGGAGAGTTCTGATGTGACGACCAGTTTCTTTCTCAACTGCCACTTTGAACTTTTTGAATGTTTCAAAGGCTTCACTTTTCTTGCGAAGACAAAAAATCCACATTTTTCGTGAATAGTCGTCAACACAGAGCATGAAGTACTGGAACCCTGAATGACTTGGCTGCATTGGACCGCACAGATCGGTATGAACCAGGTCAAGTTTTCCATGAGCTCGAAAAGTACTTGTTTGGAATGAAACTCTGTGTTGTTTCCCTGCTAAGCAGTGAGGACACTTGTCTGTATCCTTCTGAAGAGATGGTAGCCCATGTACCATATTACACCGGCGAAGTGTGTCGAGATATTTGAAACTTACATGACCAAATCTCCTATGCCACAACTGAGCTGAGGTGGAGTTTTTAGCCACGAGTGCTTGATCATTTTTGTGAATGAAATCAAGTTGAAACATTCTTCCCACATTTGAGGCTTTTGCAATTATTTTCGAGCCTCTGGATTTATCTCGAATCAAACAGATTTTCTTGCCGGATTGACTATCAAAGTCAATTTTCAGGTTGTGATCTAGGAGTTGACTGACCGAAAGAAGGTTCTTTGTCAACCCAGGGACATATAGAACATCTGATAGTTTGCATTTGCGTGAACCAAGGGGTAGAGAAATGTTTCCAATCCCCTGTACTGTATATGAAGAATCATCTCCCAACGAAACATGATTTTTCGATGGCGTGTCCCTCATTGAAATAAACCAGTCTCTGTGGCCGGTCATGTGTCGAGTGGCTCCCGAATCAACATACCAGACTTCACTAGATGACGTGGATGGTTCACTTGATCGAGCAGTGAACAAGAAGTCTTCATTGTCTGACTGATCTTGTTGCTCAGCAATATTACCTTGCTGGTGGGGTCTTCTTTTCCAGTTCCCCTTTTTCTGCCCGTGATAGTTGTTTGACTGTCCCTTGTAAGTTTGTTGTTGTTGTGGTCCAGAATTGCTTGATGAACCTTTCTTATATGTGTTAAACCAACAATCTTGTAAGTCATGTGCTCTTTTGCAAATTGGACATTGCTTCTTCTGTTGATTGTCCCCATGATACTGATTTTGATGAGGGGACTTCTGAAAGGATTTAGGTTTTCCTTTACCTTTTCCTTTCCATTTTTGATGTGAAGACAGTGCCTGCTCCTCTTCATCATCCTTGTTGTGCATTGCTTCCTCTTGTTGCAGTAGGTTTACTAGCTTGTCAAAACTAATTGTCGTATCTGACAAGTTTAGAGTTGTGACAAAAATTCGGTAAGAAGAAGGGAGAGCTCTCAGAACAATGGGAACGAGAGACTCATCTTTGACCTCTTCTCCTAGGGCTAGAAGTGAAGCCCTCAACTCTGCAACTCTTCTTAGGAAGGCTTCAATTTTCTCATTCTGTTTGAATTTCAATGTATGTAACTGACTCTGCAAATTGAGTATGACATTCTTGTTCTTGGCCTCATATATTGTGCTCAGCTTATCCCAAGCTTCTTTTGCTGATGTGGCATCTCGAATGTGGACTTGCACATCGTCGGATACTCCAAACAAGATGATGAGCTTTGCTTTCTGATCTGCTCTATCAAATTGTCGTTGTTGTGTTGCATCCGTTGGTGATCTGGTTAGAGTACCAGTCACAACAGGCCAGATTTCTTCAAACTCAAGCTGTGTCTTGATTTTTGTCTTCCAAGCAGCATAGTTGCTTCCTCTGAGCAATTGTGAATCCGGAAGAAAAAATTTGGGGGCATTGGTGCCCATTTTGCAGAGATCACTGACAGGGTTTGGCTCTTATCACTCCAGGTATAAGGTCTCCCAATCTATATACCGTCAGTCCGATATACCGAACCTTTCTATATACGCGCCCTTCCGATATACCCGTCGGTACGTGGAAGAAGCTCGCCCTTTCTATATACCCGGCGGTACGTGAAAGAGGCGTTAACGTACGTGAAAGAATTCGATACGTGGTACCAAGACAGTACTGATGGGGTCTGTGCGATTATTGACACCGGCTCAAAGAAATATCCTCATACGCGCGCGTAACTTCGCTATATACTCGGATAATTTCTCAGTCCGGATTTATGTCTTGCAATCGTTCACAGACGGATGGGATGGTTCATAGTGTGTGCACTGTGACCTTATTACTCCCCGTCGATTTATAGGGACGATGCCCAGACGACGTTGTTGCAGCTATATTAGGCGTTAAGTGCAGTAGTAGTCGCGACGGCTTTACCCGTAAGCGCTTCCCAGAGGCACTGTATATACCGAACGCTGCGAATGAGATCTAGGATCTCGTGAGTGTTACAGAACCAAATTTACTATTTTTGATTACAATTCTGCCAGTTTTTGAGCAGTTACAAAGTTTTGCAGTTGACTATGGCAACCTGCAAATTAGTACAATATGCAGCAGTATATAATTTACATTCAAAAAATTAGACAATTTGAATGACAGGCAAAAATTTCTGTTTCGCGGGTCCTGGTGGCCTCCTGAGCCCAACACGACCCAAAATGCTAAAAATTGCAAGAAAATAGCTGAAAATGCAATTTTTAGATGGGTCTCCTTTTGCAAAAAATGTCCAAAATGAAAAACCAGGCCGAATGGGAGAAATTTTTTTTTTTACCCTAAATTAGGGATTTCTCCGCTAAATTTAGTTAGTTATAACTAAATTCAAAAAATCTGCTAAATTTAGCAGTTCCGCCAAAAATTTCGCCAAATTTGGTAGTGGGTGAGGGAGGGGGATTTGACCCCTTGACCTCTCTTTATGGGAAGTGTCTTACAAAAGTTATGCTAGCCACTTGGGCGGCTAAGCTAAACAAGTATATGTAAAGAGAAATTTATAATTAAACACTTCCAAACTGTAAAACCATACCTTTTCATAAAACCACGGTTTTGGAAATCCGGTTTTGAGTGAATTTTCCAGCAAAGAGAAAAGCGACCAGCGGTTTTTGAAGGCGGTTTTGCGTGAAAGAAGGTGGTTTTGACTGTGTATAACACTTCTATCAATTTTCTCCCCTCCTTTGAGCTTGCAATCTCTTCCTTGGTGGATTCTATCCTCCTTGTGCTTGAATTGCAAAGACCATACACGGTTTTACATAGATTTAATGGCGGTTTTGAAGAATTTGATTGTGGTATTGCAAGGGATGGGGCTGGGAAGTTGCAGGAGGCAACTCTGGCTCTCCTCTGCTTGCAAAAGCTTCTCCAATGCTCCTCAACCTCTTATGCAATCCTCAAATCTCCTTCAACCTGCTCTGAAACCAAATGTAGATTGAGAAACAGGGACGGAAGCCTGTGATATTTTATTAATCTCAATCAGTAAACAATTACAGAGAATGGGCTGCAATATTTATAGATATTGCACAGCCAAATACACACAGGAGAATAAGTTGCACAGGTGCAACCAAATGCCAAAATGAATAAGCTTCCAATAACATCCGGGAAGCAGGAATTAGAAAAAGACAAATATATTGTTTAAAACAATATAACAATCTGAATACAAACAAATATGGTTAATTAACCATACAACAGTATATTTATTATTTAATTAATAAAATTAATTAAATAATCTAACTATGCATAATTAATAATAGGATAATAAAATTTATCCTAACAGCTTCCCTAGATACAAATGACATACAAAACATCTATCTATCCTTGAGTGTCTTGTGCAGATTTATGATGCTGTTCAAGTTGTGAAGGAGAGAAAAATTGGATACCAACACCTTATTTGCGTATTGCGTGCACTAGAGGTCTTGATGATGAGAAATATTTAGAAGAACGGATTGAGAAGATAATTCAGATGGATGAGCGATGATCCATAACATGTTAGAGTTAGAAGCAAGAAAAGGCTAGGCCAAAATCATGGCATGACAAAAACATAAGGGATAAGAAGTTTGAAATTGGATAAATGGTACTTATTTATGACTCTAAGTTTTTGCGCCATCTAGGAAAACTTAAGGTACATTGGTTGGGGCCATATGCTATCACTTACATCCTTGAAACAAGCACTTGATGGAACACAGCTACCCAATTACTTCAATGGAAGTAGGTTGAAGCCCTACTTTAAATAAGTATTCTTGGTGTTTGTAATAAGGTAGTATTGCCATTTAGATTAGGTTTTCAATTCTATATTTCCTTAATGTGTTTCCTTCTTTGTCGCTATGCTTTTTCAATTTAGTTGATGTGTTGTGTAATAGGCGCACTTGTACGTATGAAGCTAATTATTATATGAAGCATGTTTATGCATAGAGGACTGCACATACTTTTAGTGTGGGGTGGATTGTCTATATCCAAGTACAAAATCATGGGAATTAAAAGGTGAAAGGAATAATATGCTATGAGTGCTGTTCAAGTCAAAGGATTACTTCTAAAAAGTGATGAAAGATGGAGATGAATGAAGGAGCAATATAATGAGAGGTAAGTAGAGGCCATAACAACTACCAGTAGAAGGTGCAATGATGAGGTACTCAGGTGTAAGGAAGCACACTAAAGAGAAGTCTATGACTAGAGGGTAGGAAGGCATGCTGGAAGGTTATAGCTGAGGTGTGAAGATGTAACACACGGAAAGGATGGAATTGGTCAATTAATGAGAGGATATTTGGTAGGTGAAGGAGCAATGAATGCATCAAAATTTGAATTTTTTTATAAGGATGGGATGCGAGTTCATTTTTACCATTGCAATCAAGAGTATTTAAAAAGGAGCCAACAACAAAGATCTGAGTGATTGTATTAAGGTGTGAGACGTGTGTAACTAATCCTGACGAAGAGATATGTGTATAGAAAGATCTTGTGTCCCCGGAGGTGAAGGGTTTGAGTGAAGCGAGGTGATAGAGAGGAGCTAAGGCATGTGATTTCACCTAGGGCATGTTAAATCAAGATAGGGTTTGATTCGTACATTACAAAATTCAAGAGGAAAGGATCTACAAAGAATTGCAAGGTAGAAATGGCACCCAAGAAATTAGTTGTAGCAGGAGTGAAGGGAAAGAAGAAGGTGGTAGAAGAAGAAGAAGAGATGGCTTCTGAAAGAAATTTTTTGGAGATGCAATATCCAGAAGGGGTTATCATCAGTCAAGAGTGGGATTATCTCATAAGAAAAAGTAAGGTGATTGAGTACAATCACCGTACCACAGAGAATAAGAAGGAGCTCAAAACGTTGCTGAACGCAAAGACAAATAAACACATGGTGGAAGACATGCTGGTGTATGACGATGCTAGCGAGAAGCTCTTGTAGAAGATAGGATTTTACCAGCTATGTGAGCTCCCTTACTTTAGGAAATATGAGCCCTTATACCAATGGATCATGAGTAGAGTGCATGAATAATTTTTCTACTTTGCATGTCGCAGAGTCAGAATTTCAGCCGCGTTCATCTCCACGGTAACAAGGTTGAAAGGCACATGAAATGATTTACGAGATGATCTAATAGAAAAGGCTGCAATATTGGAGACCAAAAAGGAGTTGGGATACACAAAGGTTCCATGTGGTATGGACATCGAAAAACTTAAGAAGTATGCAGTTGTGCAAGTATCTGTACATCTTGTTACAAAGTTGAATGACAAGGAAAGGTGGACACAAGTAAACACCATGTGGCTGCACATTGCCAAAAAGATATCTGAAGGGGTAGTCTACAAAATTTCACATTATATTATAAAAATAATATTTGACGAAGCATGTACAGGAGGAAATATAAGCTTTGGAGCTGTTCTATTATCACTGGTGTTCATAGAGATCGAAGTACTTGATGGATCGAAGGAGAAGGTATGGGAGTATCCAATGGAACACAAGTCACCTACAGAATGCTTCAAGAAGTACTTGTGTAAGGGACCCATGATGGAGTAGGTCAAACAAAGGGATGGGAAGTGGTATGATAGGCTTTGCATAACTTTTGAGGAAGAATGATGTATTCCCAAGGACTTGCCTTTAGTAGTTGGAAAGGTATTTTAGTTTGCTATATACCAGCATTTCTATATAGCATGGTTCACCATGAAAGATGGATCATGGAAACCTTGGTGTAAGTTTCCATATGCCTTCATAGCAAGGTACTTCCAATCATCAGTACACAAGTTCACAGAGGCGTGGTGAATGACATTCAATGCGGATAAGGTAGATTGCAACTAGCACACACTAAGGAAGAAATATGTGTATCTAGGGCGGGGTGCGTATATTAAAAGACTCATTTCAGATGTATTGAGAATTAAACCAATAATTTTGGCTGTGGGAGATATTGGAGCAACATTGGTGTATCTTCAACTGAAGCCCAAGATGGAGAATAACAAGTATGTGGAAGATGAGTTAGCACTTCTAGCACCACCAAAAGGTAAGCACATGTTGGAGAACATCCTAGTTCCTAAGCCCACAGAGCCAATTGGAGTGGAGGATGAAGAGGATGAGTGCAAGGATAATGGTGGTTTGGAATATGGAGGTAGAAGACATCCTATGAATAAGGATGAAGTTAAGCATGCTACTACTCCACCTCAGCCACAAGAGGGGGATAACAAGGAATTGAATGCAGCCCAAGGAGAACAAAAATTTAAGAGGGTGTTCAGGAGAACAAGAACCTAAGGTGATACTCCACAAATAGTGCATAGATCACCCAGAATCTCTCCATAGAAGGAGACAACCACGAAAAGAAGGAGGAAACTAATGTTGAATGAGGAGGTGGAAGAGTAAGAGGAAAGTTTTCCTAATTATCCTACACTTCCCAAGAACTTAGAAGAGCAAAAGGATGAGGAATTGAAGGAAAGATAAGAGGAGGAAAAGGGGACAGAGGAGGTAGCTACAAAGACTACTCAAGACATGGAGACACAAGTCCTAAATTTGGAAGCTAGAGTTCCTAAGAAACAATGGTCTACAAGAGCAAGTGGTGAGCACATTCCACTAGCCATGGGTTATGTGGAGGACATAGGTAAAATTATTCACACCCATCTCTAGAGAACACTGACAGAAAAAGACTTATATAAATGGGAACTAATGGATGAAGATATGACCATGGTTATGAGGAAGCAATTGTCATGGTCCATGCACACACACATGGATGAGCCAAATTTTGATGTATGTGAGGTGTCATGCATAGCAAGGAGGTTGAAGAAAACACCACAGGCTAGACACATGATAGTAAATCCTACTGTCATGTTAGATGAACAGGTGAGCAATGTATTGGTCAAAGTATCAACAAAGGTGGCAAGGCAGAATATGGACAAGGCTGCCATAATTAGGGTGCTCAGGGAAGAGATTACAATTAAGGATGGAGAAATTACATGCCTAACGCAAGAGAAGGACTTAGCGCAGAATAATAATGTTGTATTTATTAGCATTACAAAAGAAATTGGAGATACTATTATAAAAGCTAGGCCACACTTAGAGCCAAAAGTACCACAGACATTTTCGTCAGCAATACATTATGTAGGAAAGTTGGTGGACCTAGTACTTGAAGACGAGCCTCTGCACATGCTAGCACCAAAGGATCCAACACAAGAGGTAGAATGAGAGAATAATTCAATGAGGAAGATTGCATCCTATGAAGGACTGCTACAAGTACTGCAAGAAGAATTGAAGAACGTAGACCAAGCCTTGAACATCTGCACGGCTCCAGAGGTGCTCATCAACATAAAAATGCTAGAAGAGAAAAATGAATTCTAAAAATGATGATGGACAAAACATTGGGCCACACAAAAAGATTATTAATGGTTAAAAATAAGCACGAGGCCCTAACAACAGCACAAGAACCACACAAGACTCGGTTGGAAGAGCTTGGGAAGCTCATTGCGCAGAAGATGGATTTACTAGAGGGAAGGATGATTGCAATGTCTAGCATTGTATTGGTCTTAAAAAATGAAAAAGGGGAGATTGTGAGGGATGAATTGGATTCCATTGCTGTGGACATCCCATAAAAAGTAGATGAAGCACTCACTGAAAGGTAGGCCTTGGAGGCTGAAATAAAACAGGAGTATCTTGAATTAGTGTTTATACTAAAGAAGACATTACAAGGTAAAATATTCTTTCATTCTTTCCATTCTTTCCATTATTCTATTCTTTAATTTATTTTTTGGAGATGACCATTGTTTGGGTGATAATGAAATTAGTGTGGGGTAATGTTGATCAAAGAAAACTTGATAGAGAAAGCACACAAGAAGTCTGGGTGGGAAAGAAATTCATCATATTCAAAGGCACGAATGAATAGGGAGAACATGCGCATGGTACAAAAGTTCAACTTTTTGGGACTTAGCCATTTTCATTCATAAATGTCTTTTTTTAGAGATGGCATGCAGAGCACAGAAATGAGGAAGAGACATGTGTGCCATGCATTGGCTATTTTTGGAGGATTGGATATGAATTACTTTGCATGGACACATGTTGGAAATAGATCTACTACTGTTAGTTATCTAGTAGTAGTCTATTATTAGTGCACTTGCATGTGTGGCTAGTGTTGTAAAGGTGCATGGCTAAGAATAGCATGCGACCTATTATTGGAAAGGATAAGCAGTGAAGGGAAAGTCCCCACCCTTATATATATGGAGTAGATTGTGTAACAGATATAAAAAAAGATGAGATTGAGACATACAGTGTTATGCTACTACACACATACTTTTGATATTGTAATGAAGCTTCTGTAACTTATTGCATCAAATATAATGGAGGATATTAGCTGAATCTAAGTGATTAGTTAGATGTGTATTTGAATCTAGTACGTTTGTGATCTCATCATGGTTATTACTTAGCTCTACTTTTCCATGGATATAGATCTGGTATGCCTTATAGAAATGATGTGTTAGTAAGGGAATTATATATGTTAAAGTATTCTTCATGCTAACATCCTGCAACAACAACCCTAAAGAGGGATTTGGTACCTTGCGCGCTTTGGGTGAGATCTCAGTCTAGGCTGAGTGATGTGCCAGCATGTCTAGGGTTTCATAGGGTTTTATTGGATTTGTACCACTGAATTCGAGGCTACATCATGGAATTAGTGAAGTCTTTCCATAGGCTAGTGTTGTAGGAGTTGCTACCATATAGAGTAATTTTCATGATAGGAGGAATTTGACTGAGGTCCTTAACAAGGATGATAGATTTGTTTCTAAATTCATATGTTTAGTAGTGAGGGAAAGCCTCACAAAGGTGGTAGTTGATTTTACTAAGAAACTTTGGGCCAATGAAACTCATTTCATTAATTAGAATATATTATATATATTTAAGGGAGTCTTGAAAAGATGAAAAAGTATGACATTCCAAGGGATTGAGTTCTTTTATGGGAATTCGTAGGATGGCGTGTATAGGAGAATAATTTTTTTTGAAAGTTGAATCTCTATTGGGGTGAGAAAAAGGAGAGGAGAAAGGCCTTGAGGTGATGTGAAGGAAAATGAAGACTTGAAGGTGTTAATGAGGTATGATTTTCCAGTACCTGTAATGCCTTGAATAATAAGCTTTAGTAGAGGAAGGATGGATTTACATGCGAAGTGTTGAAGAATAGTATCGAATGACAACTATTGTTCTAGAGATAAAATAGAAGAAGGTGAGTTTATACTTCATTGTATGGAAGTCAAAAAATGTGTTGCCTTACTATCCTCAGTAAAATTTGGGCCAAAAGCTTGTAAATCAGGTGGAACATTATGGGTACCCCAATTGTGAATGATGTCAAATTCATAGTCCTAACATATACAGGTTTTTAACCCCTATTACATTTCTGCACTAGAATCGAGACATTAGCTTCCATTCATTTAGCTACTTTAGAGTTTGTGTGGTGTTGGTGTAAGATTTAGGTCAACTGTTGGCACTATGTAATACACTTGCATTAGACTAGGTAATATGCCAAGGAAGATAAGTGTTCTTGAAAAAATTTCAGTTGGAAATGGTTTCCTATGGGGTAGAACCAATATCCATAAATATATTGCAAAAAATCTTGTAAAGTAAGATTTCGGACCAAAAGCAATATTTAAACGATGATGAATTGTGTGAAGGAATGCATTGAAATCTTGGGAAGGCACAAAAAATCACGGGGCACGAACAAATCTTCCACTTATCATCCATTCAATATTTGTTGTAACTCTAGTCTTGAGAAACTTAAATTATGGGAAGGGACTCCAAATATAAAGGATGGATCTTGTATGCATCCAAAACAAGGGATGTCTCTAGATCCTTGCATTAGGTTTTAGCCAATCTCCAAATTTTTTTTCTTCCAACAATGTCAGTGTTTGATGTAGCCTAGAATATTCCTATAAATCCCAAGGTGCGCTGAAATATCACTCAGAAGGGACTGAGCACTCACATGAAGCACACAACGGTACCAGGTCCCTCTCTAGAGTAGCTTGTTCAAGATGTTAGTATGATTGCAAATATAATTCAGATCCATAACAGTTAATCAATTACACCACAATATAAACTAGATCTAGATCTAAACCATATGAAAGATTGACTAAAAATTGAATATAATGAGATTTTCCACGCAAGAACCATATTCAGTCACATCTAACATCATTATCCAGCCAATAGTATCCATTGTATTAAACACTGTAAAAAATAGAAGCTTCATACATCATGATCTAGTTTCCATAGTCACGTGCGCTAGCAATTCCGCAACATAACTCTACAATAAAACAATATATCTAAAATGTAAAAATACATACATACATACATACATAGATACATAGATACATATATACATATGTATGTATGTATGTATGTATGTATGTATGTATGTATGTATGTATATATGTATATGTATATATATATATATATATATATATATATATATATATACATATACATATACATATATATGTGTGTGTGTGTGTGTGTGTGTGTGTGTCTATATATATATATATATATATGGGTGGGGACCTGTCCTTCACCACCCATGCACATTCCAAAAATAGACTACATGCTAATAATAGCCATGCACCCTTACATAAGAATACAAAATCATGCAAGTGATAATAATAGATCTTCTAAAGTTAACGCTTAGTACATATCCTATTATTAGACCAAAACTCTGCATGGCGCTTGAACTGCTATAAATCCCAAAATAGCCTTGGCGTAGTCTTCAAGTCTCCATGTCATTATGTGCTCCACACTCTATGTCCAAAAATAGCCTCATGTGAAAATGGCTAAGTCCTGATTTTGAGAGCACCTTGTCTTACTAATTTTCTACACGTAATTTATGTGCCCCATGTTTGCGCGCCCAAAACTTATATGCTTTACTAGAATTAGGCCATATTTTTCAGCCTAATATCACCCCACACTTAATTGGATCTCCACCCTTGGAAATGTGTACCAACTTATCTTAGATAAATAATTACTTGTTAAAAAAGAATGGCCTACTCGACGCTTAAGAAGGAAGTTATACTACTTGATATCTTTCCTTTCTTCTGGAAAAATTAACTTTGGATATTCACTCTGGACTTCCGTTTTGAATACATACCAAGAATTTAGCATTGTATTTGTTTTTTCTGGGATTTCTACAACTAGGCCATCCAACTCATCAAGATACATCTTACCACCTTCATTCTGTTAAATTATGAGTATATTGGCCATACTTGAGACCATCCCTTCCATCACGTCCATCTTCTCTGTGATGACCATTCCAATTTCCTTTATTCTCTCCTTATGGGGGATTCTGACAGCCTCAAGTGCATCACACTTATTTTCTACTAGCGACATTCTTTCTACACGCCCAAGTGTTTAATTCTTAGCCACCTAAAGGACCTCACCTTATTCTGTTAGAGTCCTTGTCTTAATGATTACGTTTGGTGCTGCAAACATGCTCATTACTAGATCCAATTTCTATAGTTCTTCCTTCAAAGCTTGCATAACCAACTCATAACTAGAAATTTTTATTACAACTACAGATTTGGCTCTATCTGCATCCTCTGTAGCATCATTTGGTTTTGGCAGGTGCAATGGTCCTTCCATAGGCAAATGGAATGTTGTGTGTAAATAATGAAGGGTAGTTGGAAAATTCTGTGGAACCTTCTCCTGAAACTCAGGCCTCTTCTCCATAATTTCCTCAGCTATCTACTTGGCCATATTAATAAATTTCTATTATTCTACCATGATATTATCCAATTCCTTTGTTAGTCATTTGACCTCAGTATATTTTTCCCTCTTCTCATCCATAAGTGCCCTTACAAGTGCCACTTTATTAATGTTATGACGCTAAAATTCTGTGGATACTTTGACCAGTGCATTGCTTACCTATTCATTTGATAACTATATGGGATTAATGGTAATATGGTGGGTATATGGTGCTTGTTTCATATTCTATGATACACACAACTCCTTGCAAACATCAAAGTTAGGATCATCCATGAGAGACTGTAAACTCCAAGACAATTATTTGTGAGTGTGCGTTATCACCATTTTTGGTTCCATCAAATCCCAACTGTATAATTATTCCTTAGGAAAGGTACTCTGAAAATGGGTGCAGATAATTTTAGTCATGTTATTAATATAGCCCAGGTTCAAAGTCCTCACCACATCATCCTCCATGTTTTTACCTGTGTGCTCTTTGAAGTTTTCTTATGCAGAAGTACCCACATCTTATTATTCTTTAGCGCCCATGTTGTTCTTTGATCTCCAACCATCTCTTGGATACTTATCCTTGGGCCAACCTCCTCATAGATTATCCATTCGCCCATCTCCTCATCATCCTACATTCTGAGACTTGGAGTCTCCTCATCCCTATGTACCTTCAGACTTGGAGTAGCCTCATCACGCTATGCGCTTTGTTGATGGGACATATACTCCTCACTATCCTTTACTGAAACATATTTCTAGTGCTCCTTCCTTTACTCCTCTACATTATTCACTGGAGTGACCCATGGTGACCTTCATACAGGTTGTGAAGTCCCAGCTATGGACGTATGCCTCTTGCGTAATACTATTCATGTGTGGTCCAGTCTAGTGTTGTCATCTAGTTCCACCCATTGTTCTAAAACATTCATCAATCCCACAGGCACTGGTTCTTCTTGAGTGGGGGGTGCAGGTGTAACTGGCCTTGATGTGACCATTGTCTTCTTCTACCTTGAAGGACCTGATAGAGCTATGTCCTCACCCTTTATCACCTTTTTGTTAGGAATTAGAGAAAAAATATGTGGAAACAATTCCTCAAACCATAGCAGTAGGAAACTATATAGTAGAATTATACTTGTAGAAATATAACAACATAAATAAATAATGCAAAAAAGAAGACAAGAAAATATTTAACATGGTTCACCCAATGTGGGCTACGTCCACCAAGAACTTGCTCAGATTTTATTATCAACAAGAGTAAAACAACTTTCACAGTCTTCTCTCAGTTATGCACTCACAATATAATTTCAAAGATGCTAAACCACATCTAAACCACAATTGACAGCCAATTGCTTATCCTTGATCACTCTTGATCACCTCTTGAACACTCAAGATATCTTCAAGATACCCTAAAACCTCTATTTATAGGATTACAATCCTTTTAAGAAGCCCTAAAGCCAACCCTAGAAGTTTGAAAGTCATGATCTTTCAACTTCCCATGGCTGGAAAAATAGTCCCGATGTTAACAACCAATTAACAACATGTTAACCACATATTAACAACAACGACACAACGACTGCACAACAACATTACAGAAGATGACTACAGAATGCTCCTAAAGTATCCAAACTTAACTGCTCGAGCTCCAACACTTCAACACTGATTCAAGAATACCAAAAAATAGGCTCCACACCCCAACAATCTCCCACTTGGAGATTGTTCCTACTGAGAAAAGTTCTCAACCCTTCATTATTAACCATGAAGGCCAATCAAAGTTGAACACAACTTCAACTTCTCCCTTGTGACCACCTTGGTCATCATATCCATAGGATTCTGACTGGTATGAATATTTTCCAGCTTCAACTTATCTTCTTCCAAAGCTGTCGTGATGAAATGATATCTTAGCTGAATGTGTTCATCCTAGAGTGGAAAGTGGAGTTCTTCGCCAAATGAATAGTGCTTTGATTATCACTGTGTAGTCTCCAAACTTCCTGCTTATGACCTAACTCATCAAGCAACTACTATATCCAAATCATCTCCTTGCTTGCCTCTATGGAAATAACATACTCAACCTTTGTGGTTGACAAAGCCATAACCTTTTGTAATTGTGAAATTCAACTCAACATTGTATCACCAATCATAAATACATAACATGTCGTGATCCTCCTGCTATCCAAATATATTTCCATGACTGAATCTACATATCCACATAATGTAGTGTCTGATCCACCGAAACACAATGCTGCTCCCATGGTCCCTCTCAAATACCGAAGGATCCACTTTACTACCTACCAGTGCTCTCTACCTGGATCACTCATAAACCTGCTCATTTCTCCCACTGCATGGGAAATGTCAGGCCTAGTGTATACCATAGCATACATCAAGATACCAACTGCTGATGAGTATGGTACCTTAGACATCTGGATTCTATCCTCCTTAGTTTTGGGACTCTGATCCTTTGATAATTTAAAGTGACCTGCCAAAGGAGTACCAACCGGTTTAGCATCCTGCATACTAAACCTCTCCAAGACCTTCTTTATGTACTCTTCTTGAGATAATACCAACTTCCTCTCCTTCATGTTTTGAGTTATTATCATACCAAGGATTTGTTTTTCTGCCCCCAAATCCTTCATGAAGTAAGTAGGAAATTGTGTCCCATACAATGCCTCTAACTGGAAAGCACCTAAATATAGTATATAAGTGATAATATATGGTCCCAACCAATGCACCTTGATATTTTCAGGGTGGTAAAAAAACTTTGAATTATACAGAAGTATCATTTTCCCAATCTCAAGCTTATTATCCTTGACGTTCCTATCATGTAATGCCTTTTGTCTAGATTTTTCTTATTTTTGACTCCATCATGATATGACATGCCTCTCATCTAGCTACATCAATTTTTCAATACGTTCTTCCAATGCATGCTCATAAGCCAAACCTCCTGCACGCGCAATACACAAAGACAATAACATGAATTCCATTATTAGAATTGTCTTTGCGTAGAACACCAACTAAAATGGTATTGCATTATTCAACCTCTTGTAGGTTGTCCTGTATTCCTAAAGTACAACAAAGAATTTATCATCCAAATCTCTCCTTCTAACATCACAATTTTTGGTCAAGGTATGGCTAAATATCTTATTGAAGGCCTCAACAGTTCTATTTTCTTGAGGCTGATAGGGTGTTGTCTAATGTTGTGTAACCATAAATTCATCCAATAATATCCTGATAGCCTCATTAAGAAAATGAGTGCCCCTATCACTTGTTAAACTTAATGGGCACCCATACCTGTTAATAATATTTTCCCATAGAAACCTTATTGTCATAGCTGCTATGCAATCCTTTGTAGGTGACGCTTTTGCCCACCATGTAAGATAATTTATACAAGTTATAATATAGCATGATCCTATCTTGCACACAAATGGGGAGATAGGGCCCACAAAATCAATTTCCCACTTCTCAAAAGGCTTTGCATTAGTAATAGGCCTCAAAATAATTTCATCTCTATGCCCAAGCTTTCCAAGGCGTTGACAATTGTCACATGCCTTACAATATTATTTGTAATCCTTGTATGATGTTTCCCACCATAGACTAGCTAGTAGAATATTGCACGTGGTGGCATCCTCTGCATAGTTTCCACCTATAATACCACCATGAGCCTTTCTATGATTGCTTTGTGCTCATACTCAAGTACACACCAACAAAAAAATTCATCATGACCTAACTTGTATAATTATCCACTGATAAACATGTAAGGTGTGACATGAATAACAAGTTGTTTCATTTGTAAGGCCTCCATTCTCTTAGGTGCCACACTTGTGTGTAAAAAGACAACAATATACTCCAAGTTTGAGGGTTTGTAGTTCAACCTAAATAGTTGTGCATCTGGCATTGTGTCCTCAATTCTCTATATGTCCTCTCTTGATTAAATCCTTGATAAATGGTCTAGACCAGAATTGCTCTTACTGAGATTAACCACCACAATAAAGTTAAAATCCTAAAATAACAAAACCCAATGGCATATATGCCCCTACAAAATGGGTTTGTTTACTAGTACTTTAGTGTCATGTGATTGGTATAAAAGATAAAAGGTGTAGCCAACAAATATTGTTGAAACTTATAGAGCACGTAGATCATAGACAAGGGCTTGTGCTCTGTCGTTGTGTAATTCTACTTTTTTTGGGGTCAACTTTCTGCTCACAAATCAAATAGGATGATTGACAATCCCTTATCCAAGATGAGTTAGTACCACGCCAATGGAAATGCCAAAGGAATCTACATGAGTGTGAAAATGTTTGGACCATGAAGGAAATCACAAAATAGGCATTGTAGTAAGCCTTTCTTTTATAGTCTCAAACACGTGGTGTTGTGCCTCACCCTAATAAAAATTTCCTTTTCCTTCAATAATTCCTCTAGGGGAGCAACAATCTTGGCATAATCTTTGTTAAACTTTCTGTAATATCTTGTGTGCCCCAAGAATCTGTGCACCTCACTTTGACTAGTTGGTTCTATAAGAGTTTGTGAGAATCATATCGAAAACTATACATCACGATGAATTTGTACTCTAAAGGAAACATAATAGCTCTAGCGTAATCACAAAGAGGAATCAATCAATCTATGGAAGAAATTGCATAACATAACAAAACTTGCACAAAGAGAAATACATCAGAGTGTCTTGACATACTCATAAATGTCAAATGAATGGATACATATAGGGTGCTGAGTAACCCTAGTGCATGAAACACAAGAAAACCCTAAACCTAACCCATGTGAGATGGCCCTCCATATGTGAGTGGAGGACACATAGGATTCCACACACCAACACCCCCCCTTCATCAAAGTTGGGGTAGTGGCTATGATGAGTCAGATAGAATAAGAAGACACTCCTAAACAACTAAGAAAGATGTGTCAATGAGGCCCATAAAATAAAGGTCTGATAAGGTGCCCATCTATAAACAACATCTTCTTAGAAGAATAAGAAGAAGATAAATAGGTCCCGACATAAAGCTTGATGAGGTACCCATGCAAAAAAAAAGAATTCCCAAGCAGCGAAGGAAAACCCAGTGAGAAAAACATCCACCACAAGAGAAAAAAATACTCTCTAATCTAAGAAAGATGCCAAGATGGGTCCTGGTCATAGGCTAGCCTATAAAGGTACCCATGTACAAAAGGGAAATCTCTCAGAAAGATGAAAAAGACAGAAGAAGAGGGAGACAAGATGGATGCGGAAGATTCTATGGATGGATCTGAACTCTACAAATCTAAGAAGTCTCCCAAAAGAATGTCGATGATGAGATCCTCTACCTCTAGACTGAAGAAGAGCCATCCAAACTGAATTGTGTGTCTGCCATTAGAAAGGAAAGAAAAGATGTGTTGGAAATCTACCCACTCCATGAAGGAAACCAAAGGCAGTAGCACAAAGAACTTTGAGTCTAGCAAACGAGTGCGAAGTAGTCGAAGGTAATGTCACGAGTGTAGAAATGTCAGAGTATGAAGGGTGAACACCTATAGAAAGGATTTATAACTGATGTAACATCCTCATTTTAGACAATAGAACAAGTCAATTTTTTTTTTTGCAAACTGGTTCTAAATACATAATTTAGAACTCACAATTCAAATAACCATTTATATAACAGACAACCATATGCAGCTGTAATGACTCGGAATACCTCTGATCTATTCATTCCATGACTCGGTAACCTACCGATCTATTCATGATTAAAAAGAGTTAGTGTTTTTTTTTTTAACACAACACTCTTGTGGTTCTCTTCCCTAATCTGGGATTCAGAATGCTCTGTCCAATGAATCTAACTGAATAACTATTACCATTATTCATCGGCATCTCATCCCTTAGACTAGGTGAATTAGGACAACGCAATCAGCAGCTTGCGATACTTTGGCCAAAGATTTGAAACATGTTGTTCATGTCTTGTATTCCTTAACGACATACTCTTCAATCTAGAATACGTCCTTCACCCCATTCATATGTTATATAGAATGTCTTATACTGACTACTGTCAGTCCTTCCTTTCACAACTGAATCACTCGGAGGCAGATTAACAAGGTGATAATGTTATATGGATGCCCACGAGGATTAGGGATATGATGACATACTGGTTCAACCTTGTAGTTCAACCAGTGTGTCGTGATACCCCAAATCTCCGAGGCAGTCTTATAACATGACCACGTTCTTAATCGGTCCCAGGGTAACTCGTGCGAAATCAAGTGTAAATCTTAGCGATCAATGCAAAGGGTGTCACCATAAGTCACCTGCATTGTTGTAACTTCGAGAAGATCCTAATCTTCTCGGAGGTACAACCCTGCAGTCGACTTTATGTCGTCAACCTTTAAATCCACCTCGAGAAGATCTACCCAATACCAAGCGTTACGCACTTAAGTTTAAATTACTTTTAAAGACTTTTCCCTAAGGTTAGCCTTTCCAAATCCCTGGATTCTTTGTCTTAAGATGACCCTCCTCTAAAAGACTCATTACATGGTAGAGGTATTACGGTCAAGCTCTCATCAAGGAGTCATTAGAATACACCTGATTCTAAAGCAACATAATGGGACAATATCTCATAACCTTTACTTGAGATAGCCATCTGAACTCCATTTGATTGCCTATCAGTTCTCTTAACTGAATTTATATCATACTTTTTACTTTAAAGATATAAATGATTAAGAATCCAATTTACTATTGTCCTGATATACTTAGGACTAGGGATTAGTAATTTAATCCAGTTTGTTTAGCGTTCTCTTTTAGGCTCAATTTTAACCTATCTTCTAGAAAGACAATTATTTAATTCCACTATTGCTTTTGCTAGATCAAATTAGAACTGCTAAACACTCATAAGAATTTAACCTCATTTACTTGCAAGCTTTCATTGTCAATCACAAAAGCATCCATATTATACAATAATAACAATGCCCTTTCGTTACATAAACCGAAGAAGGTCATCTTTAAGAAATAGAACACAACACATAAGTATCAAACACTTATTTCCATTTCTTTCAAAACTATACAATTACATTTTATGCAACAACATACTTGATACAATGCTAACGGAAAAGAAACATCTTTTCCCATATAGTACATCTATAACATCAAGCTGAAATTCATCACAAATCAAATAAACAATCTGATCAGCTTGTCAGATCTGTACTGCTTTTACCTCTTACGGTAACCATCTGCAAAAATAGTCAACATGAGTCAGTTCAATGAACTGAGCATGATAAGCACTAACTTTTAAAACAATTGCAATCCATCAATTGTTTTCATTAAACACCCTGTTTAAATGAGATCAGATATTCACATAAGTAAACATAATCAGACTAAGCCCTTGTAATACAAAATGATTACAAATATGTAACTCTATCATTGTTACAGAATAGTCTTAATCACTTTCTAATATTTCATCAAATATTAAGAAACAAGGAACGAATGTACACAAACAATCATTGAATCCAAAATCACAACATTGGTCAGATTGTTTCATTCTCCAAAAAAAAGAAATCACATAACAATTCGGGATTCCACCAATATGTTACAAACAATTTCCCACTGATAGTCAAATATCAATAATATTAAATAAAGGAAGAGAAGAACCAAACCATTCATACTTCCTTTCACATAAGTTCATCACTGTACCGTCTTCACATATGAAAACATTCAACCAGTATAAAAATGAACAAGTTAGACAAGCCGCAAGCAAGATCACTGTTCTAAATCACGAAAAAGAACACAGCGAAACTCCTGTACAGCAACTAACACATCAACCATTCATGAATCAATCCTAAGCCCAATGCTAGTTCCTTTTACACAGTAGGGCTTTGACACCAGCTGAAAACAAGAAACTACAAGCGTATCGCTGAAAACAACAACCTTATTGCATCAAACAATCTAAGGTTTCCTATGGACTATGCTACGTTGTCCACACAATATTTCCAAATCATGCACAGTCAATCGGACAGATTAAATGGAAAAGAACATAGCATACCTATTCCTGCTCAGTCAAAATCAGACTGAAGTAAAAGAAAGGAAAACAACCAAGCGATCCTTACCTTGCCGCATGCAAGTCTTAGTGTGGTATTCGCGACTTACCCTAACAAGGTCAGAACACGAAATAGTCATCCATACTCAAGGATCTCAAAAAGTGGCAAAGACAGTGTCCAATGCCAAGTTCAGAAAGAAACAGAAGTACCAGCAACCTTTCCAGAATTCCTAATGATTCAAACGAAGGTAACAATTCAAGCAAATGCATATGAATTCATACTGTAAACTGTTAATGGTTTTGTACACATAACCACTGAACCCTACAGCAACGTACTAAGAAGTCGGTTGATAATTCCATCTATGCCATTCATGGCAACATTCAGAATGAAACAAGTGAAGCAAATCGAATACCCATTTCAAGCAAGGAGATCAACTGAGCCGCTTCGAACTTTCGAACAGCTTTCACATAGAAATAAAAATGCATACCCAGGAAATCTATACTGATTATTTATTACAAATAACCGTGGTCAGAAGGCCTGTTCCTTTCTCTAAAAGGCTTCCACGAAAGCAAATAACAAAACACAAGGATGAATCTACATCCACAACAGTAGATAGCTTATATATGATTCAATCAAGGACTCCACTGAGTCGTTATAATAAAGTATAGATGTAGCAATATTATACAGAGTCAACAATAATCCCGTTTCCACGAAAACAAGGAAAAACACTTCCGTTGGGTCGCAAAGACTACGGTAACACAACAGTTGCCTGTTCTAAACCAAAAATTTGAAAAACAAATGAAACCCGAAAGTCCCATTAGTCGCTGCCAACAAATCCCACGACAGAGTTTCAAAAGAAGCAATAATACTGATCAGTCTTACAGTATTCATCAGAATCATTCCATACAGTTTCCATAACAAGAAACAGTGACCACAATCAAAAACATACAGTGGTCATATACTACACACAGGTATATTCTAAGGGCTCATGCCAAACAGGCCGAACACTCAAACCTTTATAAATAAATACCTCACATGTATAAGCCAGAATGAATACTCAAAGCAAATAGAGCCGAAGTTCGATTTCGACAAACACCCATCAAGAGGAAATTGAAAAATCGAACCAGAAGAGATACAGTGCCATAAATCAAACAAGATCTCCATAGAAAATTCATCTAATTTCCACAAAACATTTGAACAGAGTTGTTTTAATGAAAGCACTTGAAAGACAGCAAGATATTTAAAGGTTAGGGCCTAGCATGCCTGTATTTTGATCAAATTTCCGAAGCAGACCACAGGAAGAGCTCAAACCTCCTTTTCTTTTTCCACGATAAAGCGACCAACAAAATTTCGCTGTCTCCATCACATATATATCCTCCATGACAGAGAAAAGAGCCAGAGAAATTCATTCTTGCCATGCAACTCAAAGAGAACTGGTGCGAAGAACCAGTTAACAAGCAGAGCAAAAACCGAAAATCGTGATAAGCCAAACAAACCCACAAACTTCCCGTTTGCATGCCTTCTCACGAGTTCCGTGCTCGCTTTCCGAGAAAATTAAATGCCATTAAACCAATTTTCCCGCTTAAACTCAACTTCCACCGACCGCCAGATTTGGTGACAGTCCATCTAAAACTCATGTTCATTTCCAAACTTAGCGACCTGCCACGTCCTCACCGGTTAGCCATCGCCTAAGCCTCCGCCATGACCTGTCCTTCATCCTTATCCCTTACATTTATTGCCATAGAAAACACCGCCCATGGTTCGCCACCCTTCATAGGCCCCTTCATAATCTCCTCATAGTTAGGTTAGTATCTTAGGTTAGAGTTTAGGGTAATACCCACATTAACAAATTTACACAAAGCTACTAACTTAGGATATTAACAAATAGCCTAGGTCTAGGTTAGACTAACAATAATCTAACCCCTAGGTTAGGTTTTAGTTTTAGGTTACTAACCCTTAATAATTCAGTTTGGTCCTTGTCCTGAAAACTCGAAAAGACCTGTATCATACCTTCTAGAACAGAGGTAGCTCCTGTTCATATTGCAGAATTGTATGTCAACGAATTATTACCTGGTCTACAATCGAGACCTTCCAGATATACTTTGATATCGGGAACCATTTCATTTCCCAAGATCAGCCTGAGTCATACTCCTGACCTGCTTAATCAGTGCTTCCATACCTTGCAGCCTGTTCAAGGTCTGTGATCTAATTCATCACAAACAGATTTAAAGCATTACTTGGATCAATTCCACTGATCCAAGTCTAGATATTATAGATGAATATCTCTATAATTCATTCCGTGATCAGATTAATATTCAGACACAAAATGAAATAAATAAAAGAGTCTATTCATATTTTGACTCAGTCAAGATCTGCAATCTGCAAGAAATTCAATACATATCAAGCATGATTTCTGAATCGAGGATCACATCCTTTTACAAGAAATCACATATCAACACTTGTATGCTTAGGAGAAAGTAACAACAGTTCAGGGTGTTACATGCTTCCCTCCTAAAAAGATTCATCGTCCCGATGAATTTCATATTAAATTAACCTTCAGGTCAATCAATTTATTAGTACACAAACAATGTGACTACCTCCATATTAAATAGTTTCAGAAATCAATGTCATAACACATTTATTCAACCTGAATAAAGTCTGCCTTAATCTGGCTTTCATAAATACTTAAAACAATCAGTTCATAAAAGTATATCTTTGTCAACAGTTTTCATTCTGTTGCAAAAAGAGAAGGAAAAGCAATTTTCATCTCTTCCAGGTTTTCCCAAGTTGCACTTTCTTCGTTAAACTGGTCCCCACTGGACCTTACATTGCTGAATATCATGATTTCTCAAGTGCAATTGGCGAGTTTCCATTACTCGTGTGGGTTTAACCACGATTATTCCTGGGTCTTGGACCTGCAAGGAATTCCAATTTAAAACATGTGACAGATCTGAAACGTACTTCTTAAGCAAAGAAATATGGAAAACATCATGCATGCGAGATAAAGCAGGTGGCAATGCTAAACGATAAGCTACAGGATTGATTATTTCGACAATTTTGAAAGGTCCCACAAATCGTGGTGACAACTTGGCAGCCTTGCCAAAAGTTATAGAACTCTTTCTGGGTTTGACACGAAGAAAAACCTTATCACCAAGCTCAAACTTTCTATCAACCCGCTTAAGGTCATCATAGCTCTTCTGTCTATCCGCTGCTTCCTTTAATCGTTCACGAATCAGCTTAACTTGCTGTTCCATCTCTGTGAGAATCTCTGGTCCAATTACCACTCTATCCTCTACACTGTCCCAACTTACAGGGGTTCTGCACTTTCTTCCATAAAGTTCTTCAAAAGGTGCCATCTTAAGAGATGAGTGATAAGTGTTGTTGTATGCGAACTCAACTAATGGAAGATACTCTTCCCATTTATACTGTTGATCCATGCAATACATTCGCAACATGTCCTCCAGCACTTGATTTACCCTCTCAGTTTGCCCATCCGTTTCTGGATGATATGCAGAACTGAAGTTTAGTTTCGTTCCTAGGGCTTGCGTTAAGCGTTTGCCAAAACCTTGACGTCATTCTAGGATCCTTGTCAGAAATAATCAGTTTTGGTACACCATGCAATCTGAAAATTTCGTGTACGAACCTCTTGGCCAGCACTAGTGAATCATCCTTTAGATTTCCAGCGATGAAATGAGCTACTTTAGTCATTTTATCTACAACTACCAGGATAAACATCATGTTTATTCCTAGACATAGGTAGTCCTTGCACAAAATCCATGGTTATTACTTGCCATTTGTACTGTGGTATGCTATGAGGAGTATAACAGTCCAGCAGGGTGCATATGCTCTACCTTCACCCGCTGACATTCCAGGCAATGAGGCACAAAATTTATCACATCCTTTTTCATACCTTTCCAGAAGTATTGCTTTTTCAAATCAGCTAGCATTTTTTGTGATACCTGGGTGTCCAGAGAAAGGTGAATTATGAAATTCAACTAACAATCTCTTTCTCAAATCATTCAGCACAGGTACATATACCCTATTTTCATAACACAAGACTCCTTCATTATCAAGATGAAAACCTTCATACCTTTTATCTTTAGGTTCTGCAGCAAGCGCTGCTTTTACTTGCTGAAAATATGCATCTGATTCTGAGGCACTTTTTACCTCGTCTTTAACTGAGTTCTCAACGTTATAAGAGCAGAAACGTGCCTCCTACGACTTAGAGCATCAGCTACTCTATTCTCCTTCCCTTTGATATAGCTAATATCAAAGTCATATTGTGATAAAATTTCTAACCACCTTCTTTGTCTGGCATTTAGATTGGGCTGAGTAAAAATATATTTCAGTCCCAAGTGATCAGTTTTCAACTCAAAAGGTTTCCCTAGTAAGTTAGTGTCTCCAGACTTGAAGCGCTATGAACAATGGCAGCAAGTTCCAAATCATGAGGGGGCATAATTCAGCTCATGAATCTTAAGTTTTCTACTCTCATAAGTAATGACTTGATCATTTTGTAGAAAAACACCTCCAAGGCCTTCCCCAGAAGCATCAGTTACAACAGTAAAATTCCCATTAGGGTCTGGTACAGCCAATATAGGTGCAGAAGTCAACTGGTCTTTCAGACTTTTGAAAGCCGCTTCGCACTTGTCATTCCACATGAATTTCTTATCCTTCTTCTGCAATGAAGTTATTGGTGCAGCTACCTTAGAAAAATCCTTTACAAATTTTCTATAGTAACCCGCAAGACCCATGAAGCTTCTTACTTCATGCACATTCTTTGGTGTAGGCCACTCAGTTATTGCCACTATTTTTTGAAGGATCTACAGCGATTCCTTCCTTACTTATGACATGACCCAAATAGTGAACTTCTGAATCATAGAAAGAAACATTTGGATAACTTACCATACAACTTTCTCTTTCTCAAAATTCCCAAAACTATCTTCAAATGCTCATTGTGCTCCTCAACGCTCTTAGAATAAATGAGAATATTGTCCAAGGATACAAGCACAAACTTGTCCAGGTATTCTTGAAAAATATTGTTCATTAAATTCATAAAGGCTGCAGGTGCATTAGTTAACCCAAAGGCTAGAACTGTGAATTCATAATGTCCGTACCTTGTTCGGAAAGCTGTTTTATGAATATCTTTCCTCTTTAATTCTTAGCTGATGATAACCAGATCGAAGATCTATCTTTAGAACAAACCGCTGCTCCACGCATCTGATCAAACAGATCATCGATCCTAGGAAGTGGATATCGGTTCTTGATTGTTGCTTTGTTCAACATCCGATAATCAATACACAGCCTTAGTGTTCCATCCTTCTTTTTCACAAATATCACAGGTGCTCCCCAAGGTGAAACACTTGGTCTAATCAATCCTTTAGACAAAATCTCTTGTAACTGTGCCTTAAGCTCGACTAACTCTGTAGTAGTCATCCGATAAGGCACTTTGGAAATAGGTTCAGTTCCAGGCTTGATTTCAATAGTGAAGTCAAATTCTCTCTTGGGTGGTAACCCTGGTAATTCCTCAGGAAAAACATCCCTGAAACTTTGTAACAGTGGGATTTGGCTTCATGTAATCGCCATCTTCTTCTGAAGATTTAGATATCTTTACTGCATAAAGAGTACATCCTTTATTCTTAGCCTTTTTAAGCTGCATAGCTGACAGTTTTCTAACTGAAATTTCTCGTTTCACACCTTGAATCTCTGCTGATTCCAGCTGATCATCTAAACATTTTATGTTCTTTTCATAGCAATCTACCTTTGCTTTATGGTCAGATAACCAATGGACACCAATAATAATGTCATACGATCCAAAAGGTGCAACATAGAGATCAAATTCCATGGAGAAATTAGGTAAATCAAGGACTGCTCCAAAGAGACACATACTCACTGTATGAACAGAATTATTACCATACTCTACAGTCCAAGATTTATCCATTTTCCCAGCTTTTCTTTTAAGTTTAGAAGCAAGTTTATTAGAAATAAAGCATTCAGTAGCTCCTATATCAAAAAGAATAGTGACAGGTATGCCGAATAACTTACCCGGAACTTCTATAGGTGTTGCTTGCTTTTCAGCTTGCTTGTCTACTACCGCAGCATGTATCTTATGCTGCTGATTACGATCATCCTTCTTTAAAGGACATTGATTTGCGGTAATGATCTTTACCACAAGTGTAGCAGCCTCTTACAGGTCCCTTCTTAGGCTCAGCATTAACTCCAGCCTTGTAATTGTCACGCTTGTCCTCCATAGGACTTCTGTCCATTATTATAGTTTTTAACAAAATTATCCCTTATATTTCCAGCAGGCTTATTTACTGCTGCTTTCTTATCGTTATTTCCCGGAAACTTACTCTTGTTTCCAAACTTTTTTCACGATCCTTTTCTGGGTGCGAGAGAGGTTGAAGAAGGGTTTGCAGTCTTCTTCCGCACTTCCTCCTTATGAGCAGAAATAGCCTTCAATTTCTGTTCTTGCCTTATGGCCTTTTCAACTACTCCTTCCATAGTGGTTGGACTGTGAACATCGACCTCTCCCCCTATCACGGGATTCAATCCCATGATGAATTTCTATATCCTGAACTTTTCGTCAGTTTGATATTGCGGTACATACTTGAGGAGTTTTGTAAACCGCTCCCAGAATTCAGTTAGCTGTTAACTTCCCTTGAGTTAAGTTCTAAAATTCTGTCATTTTCTGATCATAGAAAAGTTGTGGCAGCCAACGTTGGCCTAAAATAGCCTTTAAATTGATCCCAAGTAATATTGGTCTCATCAATGTTTAGCTCAGCTTTTCGGCTATCCCACCACGAAGATGCTTCGTGAGAAAGCTGATAGGCTCCCCATATAGCTTTAGTTTCCTCTGAGAAGTTCCTTATTGCAAAGTACTTCTCCATTTCGCTGAGCCAGTTCTCAGCTCCATCTCCTAATGTGGTGCCATCATACTTGGGTGGACTTATCCTTTTTATATCATTAGTGAGTTCTGCTGCGAATCTGGCCTTTTTGTTTTCTGGTTGCCCAGGTGCATTCACAGCATTAACATCAACACCCGTGTCGGGGATTGACCTCAGGAGGTTGCTGATTATTATTATCAGCTTCTTCATCCTCCTCATTTTCCCGTCACCTGCTGTTCAAGCACAGCTAAGCGATCTCTTGTGTCCAACAGGGGCAGCAAGGATCTCATCAAGTTTTCTGGGTTGTTGCCCGCTCCTCCTTCAGGTGGAGCATTACTCGCAACATGTTCCCCCTTGTTCTAACCATTTTCTGCTACAAGAAACTTCAGGTTTTTTATCAGAGTTATGGACCTCAATAGGTCCAAGAGCTGCAACCTTTCGCTCTGATACCAAGATGTAACATCCTCATTTTAGACAATAGAACAAGTGAATTTTTTTTTTTTTTGGCAAACTGGTTCTAAATACATAATTTAGAACTCACAATTCAAATAACCATTTATATAACAAACAACCATATACAGCTGTAATGACTCGGAATACCTCTCGATCTATTCATTCCATGACTCGGTAACCTACCGATCTATTCATGATTAAAAAGAGTTAGTGTTTTTTTTTAACACAACACTCTTGCGGTTCTCTTCCCTAATCTGGGATTCAGAATGCTCTGTCCAAGGAATCTAACTGAATAACTGTTACCATTATTCATCGGCATCTCATCCCTTAGACTAGGTGAATTAGGACAACGCAATCAGCATCTTGCGATACTTTGGCCAAAGATTTGAAACATACTGTTCATGTCTCGTATTCCTTAACGGCAGACTCGTCAATCTGGAATACGTCCTTCACCCCATTCATATGTTATATAGAATGTCTTATACTGACTACTGTCAGTCCTTCCTTTCACAACTGAATCACTCGGAGGCAGATTAACAAGGGTGATAATGTTATATGGATGCCCACGAGGATTAGGGATATGATGACATACTGGTTCAACCTTGCAGTTCAACCAGTGTGTCGTGATACCCCAAATCTCTGAGGCAGTCTTATAACATGACCACGTTCTTAATTGGTCCCAGGGTAACTCGTGCGAAATCAAGTGTAAATCTTAGCGATCAATGCAAAGGGTGTCGCCATAAGTCACCTGCATTGTTGTAACTTCGAGAAGATCCTAATCTTCTCAGAGGTACAACCCTGTAGTCGACTTTATGTCGTCAAACCTTTAAATCCGCCTCGAGAAGATCTACCCAATACCAAGCGTTATGCACTTAAGTTTAAATTACTTTTAAAGACTTTTCCCTAAGGTTAGCCTTTCCAAATCCCTGGATTCTTTGTCTTAAGACGACCCTCCTCTAACAGACTCATTACATGGTAGAGGTATTACGGTCAAGCTCTCATCAAGGAGTCATTAGAATACACCTGATTCTAAAGCAACAGAATGGGACAATATCTCATAACCTTTACTTGAGATAGCCATCTGAACTCCATTTGATTGCCTATCAGTTCTCTTAACTGAATTTATATCATACTTTTTAGTTTAAAGATATAAATGATTAAGAATCCAATTTACTATTGTCCAGATATACTTAGGACTAGGGATTAGTAATTTAATCCAGTTTGTTTAGGCGTTCTCTTTTAGGCTCAATTTTAACCTATCTTCTAGAAAAGACAATTATTTAATTCCACTATTGGCTTTTGCTAGATCAAATTAGAACTGCTAAACACTCATAAGAATTTAACCCTCATTTACTTGCAAGCTTTCAGTGTCAATCACAAAAGCATCCATATTAATACAATAATAACAATGCCCTTTCGTTACATAAACCGAAGAAGGTCATCTTTCAGAAATGAGAATACAACACATAAGTATCAAATACTTATTTCCATTTCTTTCAAAACTATACAATTACATTTTATGCAACAGCATACTTGATACAATGCTAACGGAAAAGAAACATCTTTTCCCATATAGTACATCTATAACATCAAGCTGAAATTCATCACAAATCAAATAAACAATCTGATCAGCTTGTCAGATCTGTACTGCTTTTACCTCTTACGGTAACCATCTGCAAAAATAGTCAACATGAGTCAGTTCAATGAACTGAGCATGATAAGCACTAACTTTTAAAACAATTGCAATCCATCAATTGTTTTCATTAAACACCCTGTTTAAATGAGATCAGATATTCACATAAGTAAACATAATCAAACTAAGCCCTTGTAATACAAAATGATTACAAATATGTAACTCTATCATTGTTACAGAATAGTCTTAATCACTTTCTAATATTTCATCAAATATTAAGAAACAAGGAACGAATGTACACAAACAATCATTGAATCCAAAATCACAACATTGGTCAGATTGTTTCATTCTCCAAAAAAAAGAAATCACATAACAATTCGGGATTCCACCAATATGTTACAAACAATTTCCCACTGATAGTCAAATATCAATAATATTAAATAAAGGAAGAGAAGAACCAAACCATTCATACTTCCTTTCACATAAGTTCATCACTGTACCGTCTTCACATATGAAAACATTCAACCAGTATAAAAATGAACAAGTTAGACAAGCGGCAAGCAAGATCACTGTTCTAAATCATGAAAAAGAACACAGCGAAACTCCTGTACAGCAACTAACACATCAACCATTCATGAATCAATCCTAAGCCCAATGCTAGTTCCTTTTGCACAGTAGGGCTTTGACACCAGCTGAAAACAAGAAACTACAAGCGTATCGCTGAAAACAACAACCTTATTGCATCAAACAATCTAAGGTTTCCTATGGACTATGCTACGTTGTCCACACAATATTTCCAAATCATGCATAGTCAATCGGACAGATTAAATGGAAAAGAACATAGCATACCTATTCCTGCTTAGTCAAAATCGGACTGAAGTAAAAGAAAGGAAAACAACCAAGCGATCCTTACCTTGCCGCATGCAAGTCTTAGTGTGGTATTCGCGACTTACCCTAACAAGGTCAGAACACGAAATAGTCATCCATACTCAAGGATCTCAAAAAGTGGCAAAGACAGTGTCCAATGCCAAGTTCAGAAAGAAACAGAAGTACCAGCAACCTTTCCAGAATTCCTAATGATTCAAACGAAGGTAACAATTCAAGCAAATGCATATGAATTCATAATGTAAACTGTTAATGGTTTTGTACACATAACCACTGAACCCTACAACAACGTACTAAGAAGTCGGTTGATAATTCCATCTATGCCATTCATGGCAACATTCAGAATGAAACAAGTGAAGCAAATCGAATACCCATTTCAAGCAAGGAGATCAACTGAGCCGCTTCGAACTTTCGAACAGCTTTCACATAGAAATAAAAATGCTTACCCAGGAAATCTATACTGATTATTTATTTCAAATAACCGTGGTCAGAAGGCCTGTTCCTTTCTCTAAAAGGCTTCCACGAAAGCAAATAACAAAACACAAGGATGAATCTACATCCACAACAGTAGATACCTTATATATGATTCAATCAAGGACTCCACTGAGTCGTTATAATAAAGTATAGATGTAGCAATATTATACAGAGTCAACAATAATCCCGTTTCCACGAAAACAAGGAAAAACACTTCCGTTGGGTCGCAAAGAATACGGTAACACAACAGTTGCCTGTTCTAAACCAAAAATTTGAAAAACAAATGAAACCCAAAAGTCCCATTAGTCGCTGCCAACAAATCCCACGACAGAGTTTCAAAAGAAGCAATAATACTGATCAGTCTTACAGTATTCATCAGAATCATTCCATACAGTTTCCATAACAAGAAACAACAACCACAATCAAAAACATACAGTGGTCATATACTACACACAGGTATATTCTAAGGGCTCATGCCAAACAGGCCGAACACTCAAACCTTTATAAATAAATACCTCACATGTATAAGCCAGAATGAATACTCAAAGCAAATAGAGCTGAAGTTCGATTTCGACAAACACCCATCAAGAGGAAATTGAAAAATCGAACCAGAAGAGATACAGTGCCATAAATCAAACAAGATCTCCATAGAAAATTCATCTAATTTCCACAAAACATTTGAACAGAGTTGTTTTAATGAAAGCACTTGAAAGACAACAAGATATTTAAAGGTTAGGGCCTAGCATGCCTGTATTTTGATCAAATTTCTGAAGCAGACCACAGGAAGAGCTCAAACCTCCTTTTCTTTTTCCACGATAAAGCGACCAACAAAATTTCACTGTCTCCATCACATATATCTCCTCCATGACAGAGAAAAGAGCCAGAGAAATTCATTCTTGCCATGCAACTCAAAGAGAACTGGTGCGAAGAACCAGTTAACAAGCAGAGCAAAAACCAAAAATCGCGATAAGCCAAACAAACCCACAAACTTCCCGTTTGCATGCCTTCTCGCGAGTTCCGTGCTCGCTTTCCGAGAAAATTAAATGCCATTAAACCAATTTTCCCGCTTAAACTCAACTTCCACCGACCGCCAGATTTGGTGACAGTCCATCTAAAACTCATGTTCATTTCCAAACTTAGCGACCTGCCACGTCCTCACCGGTTAGCCGTCACCTAAGCCTCCGCCATGACCTGTCCTTCATCCTTATCCCTTACATTTATTGCCATAGAAAACACCGCCCATGGTTCGCCACCCTTCATAGGCCCCTTCATAATTTCCTCATAGTTAGGTTAGTATCTTAGGTTAGAGTTTAGGGTAATACCCACATTAACAAATTTACACAAAGCTACTAACTTAGGATATTAACAAATAGCCTAGGTCTAGGTTAGACTAACAATAATCTAACCCCTAGGTTAGGTTTTAGTTTTTAGGTTACTAACCCTTAATAATTCAGTTTGGTCCTTGTCCTGAAAACTTGAAAAGACCTGTATCATACCTTCTAGAACAGAGGTAGCTCCTGTTCATATTGCAGAATTGTATGTCAACGAATTATTACCTGGTCTACAATCGAGACCTTCCAGATATACTTTGATATCGGGAACCATTTCATTTCCCAAGATCAGCCTGAGTCATACTCCTGACCTGCTTAATCAGTGCTTCCATACCTTGCAGCCTGTTCAAAGTCTGTGATCTAATTCATCACAAATAGATTTAAAGCATTACTTGGATCAATTCCACTGATCCAAGTCTAGATATTATAGATGAATATCTCTATAATTCATTCCATGATTAGATTAATATTCAGACACAAAATGAATTAAATAAAAGAGTCTATTCATATTTTGACTCAGTCAAGATCTGCAATCTGCAAGAAATTCAATACATATCAAGCATGATTTCTGAATCGAGGATCACATCCTTTTACAAGAAATCACATATCAACACTTGTATGCTTAGGAGAAAGTAACAACAGTTCAGGGTGTTACAACTGATGTGAAGGAAAAAAACATCCCCCACAATAGAAAATGGATCCACAAATAAGGGTGGATCAATGAAAGTCTCCAGAAAAGTGGAAGTGGTAAGAGTCCCTGAAGGGGCACTCCATACAATGGAGATGATGAACTCTGAAATACCTATAGATGTATGAGGAAACTTTAGTACATCACAAGTGTACTATATAGGAGACTGCTTAATATCTGATGAGATGTGGGATGTGTCACCAATCTCTAGAATAGTGAGAGAAGGAGGAGAAGAGTCCTTTGTAGTACTCTTGAAAATAGAATTGGGTGCACAATCCTTGTCATCAGAAGTAGAACCAAACAAGTCTGTGTTAGTGGAACTATCATCACATGAATAAATAGAGGAGATAATTGAATCAAAAGTAGAGGCGAAGAACGAGTGGAGTCTAATGAAATATGAGTGAGTATGTCTCATATCCGAAGTATCTCCAACTAAATATCCAACACTTTACAAATTTTTCCTAGCCCAAAGAGGACCAGGAGAATCAAGATGAAATTCAGAAGATTCTTCACTCGAGTGAGAAGGGACATAGTTCTCATCATCACTACTGTCATAATTAGAAGACTCAAAAGTATAAGGGTCATGAAGAGGAGCACGCTCAACAACATCATCATCTGAGGAGTTAGAGTCTGAATCGAAGAGCTGAAGAACCTCAGTAGGTAGAGAAGTAGAAGGAGAATAGGACTTAACGCTTCTCTCAATATCAAGCAATGAAGTGGGTGTTGAATAATAAGTAAAGTGGGAAAAGGTATACAATCGTGAATGGTGATCTGCCTTTCCCTTAGTCACTGTAGTATCATTATTAAGCTCATGAATAATCACCGAGTTAGGACAAAATTTCACTCACATTTCACCAAGGTGATTAATTTGGTAAACCAATAGGAGATTGGTAGAAAGATCAAGAACACTCAACACTTGGTTAAATGTTCCCCCATCTATCTCTACCGATCCACTACTAGAAACTGACACTTTCATGTTATCACCCAACATGAATTGGGACATATCACAAGGTTCGATTTTGGAGAGCTCAACATGAATTGGGACATATCACAAGGTTCGATGTTGGAGAACTCAACATGCAAAGAAGCCATGTGGTGCGAGGCACCAGAATCTATAATCCACATCAATGAAGGAGCAATTTGAGCTACAAGGGCCTTCCCTTTCTTCTTATCAGATTTAGACTCTCTTATAGTAGAAGACTTGGCCTTTGGAGCATTTTTTTTATAGACTTAGGAACACCTATTTGATTTTTCTCAAGTAAATGAGTAAGGTGATCAATTTATTTTCTCATACATAGATGCGATTTCTTGTAATAGGAACAAAAATACTTTTCTTTTTGTGCTCTAGGCTCAGAAGTCGAAGCGTTTGTGTTAAATTTATTTTTGGTCTTGGTTTCCTTCTGAGGTTGATCCTTTTCTCTATCTCATTATCGGTCTTCTTTTCCTTACTAGTACTTTCTACAAGGGCATGTGACTTGGACTTAAGAGACCCCATTTGAATGAGTTTTTCCTGTTATTGAATGAGGTGGGACAAAAAATAGTCAAAGGAGGGCATATTCCAATCCTTTCCCAAGGCAAATTTTGTAGCGTAAAAAGTTGACATGAATATGGAGTATTCGGGACCTAACTTAGAGAGAATCAACAAGATCAATTGTGAATATTTCTTCTCTACTTGACATTCCTTTAACAACAATCTAGTGTGGAAAAACTTAGAGAAGAATGCTTGTAGGTTTTCAAAATCACTAGGATTCAACCCTAGTAGTTCATTTTCCAACTCATGTGCTCTCATGTCATCTTTTTTTCCATGCAAAATTAGGTGTTTCAGATGACTCAATGTGGAAGAGTAAGTCAGGAGAAACATACATGTAAAAAAGACCTAAAGCTTCATCATTATGGTTTAACCACTTAGATTTTTCAAGGTCGTCATCTGGTTTAGTCTCAGTTCCCATGGTGATGTGGAATAACCCTTTACCTCTTAGTTTCATAATCATTTTCGATCTCCATTCGAAAAAATTGAACGGTGTAAGAAAATGAATTATATAAGCATCCATTGTGAAGAGAGAGAGAGAAGGAATGTAGAAAAGAAATACAACCACCCAGGACAATATAATAACCCCCGGATTTTGACACTTTATAGTTTAGTGTGTTGAATACAATCAGGTCCGAGCATGCGTCTTGAAACACTTGGTAACTTGCCTTGCAATTAGCATAATAACGTGCAAGGGAGGAGACCACAATCGTGTTTCGTGGAGCATAACAAAGTGACATCGTATACAAGCACAAATTACAAAAAACTAGGAAGGAGGTGAAATCAAATCTTGGTTGTGAGAAAAAGCATCTCATGTCACAAAGGATACCCCCTTACTACAAACTATGGCGGATGCGCTCACTAGTCGCAAGTAATAATAAGGGTAAAATACAATGTTTTAAATGAATTCAAGATGAGTCTGAGAGATCTTCAGAATGTTGGAAAAGCACGTGGAAGACAAATATGAAATCAAAGTGTTACTGCACACTTGAGCGCATAATTAGTAAAAAAATTGACAATAACGCTTTAAAAAATTATTGTTTTGAAACGCCTAATTTAGCTAATATTAAAGATATTGGAGTTAAAAAAATGACAATAAGGGTTGATTTAAAGGACAATTTTAATTATTTACTAATCGTAAATGACAATCAATTAGATTTGTAATTAATAGAAATAGATTTAATATAATTAAATCTAATTAATTATGAAAAACTAATTAAGATCTAATACAAATTAAATCCTAATTAATTTTTAAATACTTTCCTTTTTAAAGAAATCAAAATTAAATTGTTTCCCACTTACAATTTAAAATTTTCGATTAAGATCTCTTAAAATAAACTAAACTAATTTCTATTAAGATTGAAAAAAGCTTACCTTTTTAAAAGGAGATTTAAAAAATATTACCGTTTGTTATTAAAACATACCGTTTGGCGATCCAAGTGCCAAGAAATCCTTGGGAGGATCTCGAGTTATGTGGAGGACACCATTGTAGTTGAGGAAAAAGCAAGGGATGAGGGAAAATAGGATGGGCTCAGCATGGGTCTCGACGTGGTTGAGGGGAGAGCTCAGGACGAGAGGTCGAGTAGGGTAGATGCAGGCAGAGCAGACCAGACCAGGGGAAGAGAAAACCACGACAGGGAAAAATGACTCACCAAAAACACATGCACAAAATGACTCGCCAGAGGCCAAGGAAGTTAGCCAAGTTAAAAAACCACACACCAGAACACGAGATTGCAGGTCGAGCGGCTATCCAGAGCCGAGGGCATGAGTTGTGTGGTCTGAGCCAAAAAAAATCATGTGACTGCACAGATAAAAAACTCACCCACAATAACTCAAATGAGATGGAAAAAATGAATAGAGGAGAAGCTCGCAGGTGTTGAAGGAGCTCTCCTGTAGCTGTCGGGGATGAGCACAGAAACACCAATCACTGATTTTTTTGACTTGAATCTATAAAAAAAATCAAAAACACAGAGAAAACTAGAAAACAAAGTTCTAAAAAATAATTTCCAATTTAATAAATGAAAAAAAAAGAATAAAGAACCTCTATTTTAGCTGATCTGTTAGATTTAGCTGTAGCTAGCTAAATGTAGCTGCAAAACCCCTGAAAAACTCAAGGAGATCTGCACATGCATGAAGAACACAACAAAAACCAAAAAATTCCAAGAAAAATTTGTTAATAACGTCAGCAATAAAATTCCATAATATATGATTGAAAAAATTACACGAGGAGTAAAAAAATGAAACCAAGAAAGAGTAACTCAGATGACGAATGCATGTCGACCCTATCTCAGCTCTGATACCATGTAATATTTTCTGAGAATTGTATCAAAATTTGTGCACCACGATGAAGTTACACTCTAAAGGAAATGTAATATCTCCAACGTAATCACAAGGAGGAATCGATCAATCAATGGAAGAACTTGCATAATAGAGCAAAGATTGCATATAGAGAAAGACAACAGAGTGTCTTGGCATACTCATAAATGTCAAATGAAGGGATACATATAGGGTGCTGAGTAACCCTAAACCTAACCCATGTGAGATGAACCTCCATATGTGAGTGGATGACATATAGGATCCCACACACCAAGAGGTTCTTCTAAGCCCAAAATCACAACAACCTTAGCAGGATCCACTAGTAAGTCCTCTTTACAAATTATGTGTCCTAGTAAAATTCCAAAGGGTGTGGAAAATACGCACTTATTAATAATTAAAGAGATGATCAACTACCGAAACCTCTTAAACATTAGCCTCAAATTATCACAGTGATCATTTACAAGGCCCTAGAATGTCCAATCATCTAGATATACCTGTAAGAACTTATGAATAAAATCCTAAAACACTTGTACCACTATGCATGAAAATATTGTAGGCATATTATTTAATCCAAAAGGCATAACCATGTATGTAAAACTTCCCCATTCAGTGGTGAAAGTTATCTTCTCTTGATCTTATTTAGCTATCCTCACCTAATGGTATCTAGAGAATCCATCAGTGAAGGAGTAGATCTCACACCTTGCAATGCCCTCCAAGTTTTCCTTAGTAAATAGTGTGGAAAAAGAATCAATCACACATGCAACATTCAATTCCCTATAATCCACACAAATTATGATTCTACCATCTTTCTTGATGTTGATCATGATAGGGATCACCCATTTTGATTCCTCAATGGGCACAATTATCCTAGAAATTAACATTTTTTCAATTTCTTCTTTCACTTGATGCACAAGTTTGGATTCATCATGTAAGGCATCTTCCAAACTAGACGTGCACCTTCTTTTACTTTTATCCTCATATCTCCCAATGATTCATGTAAACCTTTTTAATTCATAATATCCCCTAGGGAAAAAATCTTGGAAGTCATGTAGTAACTCAATGATCTTATCAACTTCAGAGTTAAACCAATAATATCCGATGATGGCCTACTTAGGTTCAGTATCTGTTCCAATGTTCACCTTCTTGGTCCTCATGGGATCATTTTAGGTGTGCACCTTTTCATCTGCACTATCTAGGACCTCGCGCATACCCTCTTTGTGCTCAATATCTAAGTTCTCAACCTCTTCATCATCAACTATGTAGATCATCTTACCTTTGTCTCTTTCTAGGAAGGCATGCCAAGATGTTCTACATATGTTTCTTCCTCTTCAAAACATGCTCCCAAGTATGACTCTCTAACAACTCTTGAAGGGGATCCTCAGCCTTTGCACTATCTATGATAGTTAAGTGCTTCATAACTTGTAATGCTTCATTCATTGAAGGTTTAGTGGAAAAATAGTCAAAGGTATAAATCATACCTACAGTAAAATCTTGCCAATTTCTAGTCTCTCTATTTAACTCTGCATATATATACCATGTGTGCACGCAGCCTCACAAGGTGAAATAAAGATTATGCACCCATAGAAAATGTGGTAAATATTCTTTCCCCTCTTTCCAAAGTCTCTCACACTACTGAATGTGGTGCTAAATAGGATCATTACCATGAAATGCACAAATATTAGTAGGCGTGTTGCTCCTTAAAAATCTAAAGATAATATTTGTGAACCATCCACCAATGTTCTACTATCTCGGGCAAAGTATACACTAACATGTTCCTTCTTTCCACCTAACATTCCCAATGAACTTCCATAGAAAGCAAGAATATTTTTGGATTCTTTTCACCTGTGTACTTTGGTACCTGACTACTACCAAAACTCCTAATACTGCGTGGCTTATTAACTCATGCTGTTGCACTTCATACTTTGTGCCCAACAATTTCATAAGTGCCATGTGCCTAGTTGTCACATGAAAAACTTGTAATATCACTCATGGAATGTGCATCATCCCATTGGAGAACTCCTTCCTTTGATGGTTCAAGAAATCCTAGATCTCGAATGGTGTGCACATACATTTTATTCAAGTCTTCTTCACTTAAGGTCTCTATATAAGTTACAGATTTCCCATCTATCAAAGGGATAATGACGTGTTATTTTTTATTCTCAAAGATGATATACCTCATATTAAAACACATGTCAGTGTTGTTTGCGTATCACCAAGGTCACCCAAGTAATGCAGAAAAATTGTCTACTTTAATAAGTGCTAAGACCTCAAAATACCGAGTAAAGTTGTCCCCCTTGAATAGTAATGGATGTATCTTTTAAACCTCCAATGGGTGTGGCCTTATTCTAGTTTTCCATGAAAAAAAAATTATAGGATGGCTACAATGGAGGTCTACCCATCTAAACCCACACATCCAAAGTGAGTACATTCACTTCCACGACTGTGTCAATGAAAATGTTACTCAGAATCTAACCATCAACAATGGCATTTAGACTAATCTCCTTGTCATAATATAAAATATCTAGAGGAATATTAGCATGAAAAATTTATCTCTCATGCTCAGTCCCACTGCATAGAGTGTTTACCTTAAAACAGATCCCTATAAATGCAATAATGCTTTATTGGTGTAGCATATTGAAAACCTCCTTCAAATCATCAACATCTATCAGATGGAGCTCAACTACTTTATTTTGTTCTAACTTCCACGACTATTCCTTTAAACACGATATCTCACCCTGTAAATTATGAATGACCTCCATGGTTTCCTGATATAATTCCTTCTTATGCATGGGGTCTGGATAATTCACATGTAGTACTTCCTCCTCAGTAATCATAGGCTTCTGTTGAATAAGATATTTGGTGTGTGCAGCCTCAACGTGTGTAGTGATCTTCACAGGTTCTAGTTTTGGGGTCCGACGTTAACTTCAACATCCATTGGTCCTCTACTGTGCTATACTCTAACCATCCCCAAACCCCTTTCTTCCTTTTTATTTTGCTTAATCAATTGTTCATATAAGTCTGGGCATTCTTCATACTTATGGTTCTTTCCACAAAAATAATAGATAATGTTTTGAGGACATTCACACATGTAATGATCAAGAGATCCACATGTATAACAAGTTCCATGGGGGAAGTCATTCCTTCCACCCCTGTGACCTCAGCCTATAAATCCTCCATGGTATCCTCAATCCCAACCACAGCCACCTTCAGAATGCCCCTCATTGTGATCATAGTCATGATGCTCACCCTTATCCTTAAGAGTTATTTGCAACATCAGTCTGTCATACGCTAATATCAATGGCATCATGAATCTGATCAATCAACCTGTAATCCTTAGTATCATGAGTGGAAGACCTGAAAATATTGTAGTAATAGGACACATTCGTTCTTATCGCATATTGAAACAATGGGCATTGAATTAAAATGTGGTCCAAATGAGATATCTCACAATCCATTAACAATGAGCACACTAATTTACGAGGGGAATCATCCTTAGTATTCCCTTCTACTTCAAAATATGTACACCAAATTCCACTGCATGTCTCATGTTGCAAATTAGCACATAGTTTCTCTAACTGATTTTCCATTGCTATAATTTGAGCTTCCAAAAATGGGATCACTCCTGTGTCTACACTTCCTACTGCCTCAGTGCGCAGAGCTTCTTCAAGTGCCTCGTATAGATGTGTAAAGGTCTTATGTGAAATCTCCCTTCTAGATGTCATGATCAATCCTCCAACAAACCACTATGCATGATGGATTGTGTGGATGCCATAAGATAACTTAGAAAAAAAAGTCTTGAACCGAGCATCATTTTCAAACACTTTAAGTATTTCTCTGCTTAATATCTTTAAGCGCACTTATGATTTTTTTTTTCAAACTTAGGGATATAAAACTCTTTTAAAAATGAATCTCAATAGCACTATATAATCCACACAAGTCTGCTCAGGATCAACCTTTCTATATAAATTGTGTGCGTACCCCTGCAACGTAGTTAAAAACTAACTCACCTTGCACTCTGGAGCTGTAATCCCCTTGGTGTGCCACAATATTTCATAGACATGTACATTCTCGGCTGTATCTTCAATGCCTCTATATTTTGGAATATAAAGATAGATATCCATATAAATTTTTTGAGGTTGGTGTGGACCATGCCCACTAGACCCAGAGCTTGTATTTCCACCACCTCTAGATCCACTAGATCCGCCAGGGCCTGATCGACATGACCCTCTTGATCCTCCTCTTATAGTAGGAAACAAAATAGAGGATGTAATGCCTTGTGTTCCAATGGTCATGATAAATTGTACTTCTATAGTATACAAAGTCATGCTACTTCTAGATGTATACTAATGTTATGTGTGCCCAAGTTGTATACCAAAGATGTGCTAGGAAAGAAACCTCCAGATTGACCTCCAAATAATATAGAAGACAATTGTGCCACCATAGATAAATACACCCCCTGATTAAATCCTAAACTTAACTAAAAATTGACACTATCAACTACAACTATACTGCTGACACTAGCTTTCTTACTATTAACTACCTTATAATTTATAAAACCAAGCACGAAGGCTAGGTCATTAGGTAGGTTTAGATGCATGCCCATGGTCCATAGTATTTCATCCAACACACCCTCATCCAACATTGAAAAGGGTTCACTACCACGATTTTCCAAATGGGGGAGTTCCATATACTCCGGGTCTACATCCTCCACATGAGCTCCAAATCTTTTATGACCCATCTCCCTCCGCAACACCATTCTTTCCACAATATCTCATTGCTTCATCAGGTACCTCTCGCATGCTTCATTAAACTTAATCCACCTTTCTTCTTTCTTTCTCTCTACCACTAGGTCTACCATGTTTACCAAACTTGCTCCGGCCCTCGCACATGGTGGGGTTTAGCTAGCCATAGGCTTATTTTCCAAATCTAGGGTTATGATCACGATCTTGATTGCTAAAGGAATACCACGTAAATATGATCCTATGAGATCACGTAAGAATTGGAACTCAAAAACTTCTAGGTAAGAGTAAGTTGAAATTGTGTACTCAATAATATAGTTGTTCAAAACACCATGAAACCAAACATCCACAGAGCATGTCTAAATTAGATATGCATCATATAAGGCCTGGAATTCTTCCTGTGTCTAAACAAGCGTGTGAAATGTCAAATTTCTCTTAGACGCATAAACAACTAGAAAATATTATAGTTCTATGGGAAATATAGAAAAGAACGTCTCATACAATGCATCATACAAATTCTTCTCAACCCACGCGCGTGCATTAAACTCAGGTTCAGTGCTAAATTTAAGTGCATACTCTTTTTATAGATCATCTAACCACTCTTCAATATTGGCCAAGGTCAACTGGTACATCTTCATCATGCATCATTTTATATACCGAGAAATAGGTCCTAGAAATAGAACCAATGATGTAGCCTAGAATATACCCACAAATCCCATGGCGTGCTAACACATCCCTCAGACTGGAATGAGTGCTCACTCAAAGCATGTAAGGGTACTAGGTCCCTCTTTAGAGTAGCTTGTTCAAGATGTTATTATGATTGTAAATATAATTAAGATCCATAACAGTTAATCAATTACACCATAACACATAAACTAGATATAGATCTAAACAATATGAAAGATTGACTAAACATTGACTATAATGAGATTTACTATGAAAGAACCATATTTAGTCACATCTAACACCATTATATAGACACTAGTATCAATTGTATTAAACACTGTTAAACATATAAGCTTCATATATCATGATCCAGTTTCCATTGTCATGCACGCTAGCAATTCTGTAGTAAAAATCTACAATAAAATGGTATATCCAAACCGTGCAAATCAACACACACACACACACACACACACACACACACACACACACACACACACACACACACACACACACACACACACACACACACACACACACACACACACACACACACACACACACACACACACACACACACACACACACACAAATAGGGGTGGGGAATTTCCCTTCACCTCCCATGCACCTTCACAAAATAGGCTACATGCTAATATTAACCATGTACCCTTATATAAGAATACACAATCATGCAAGTGCTAATAATAGAACTTCTAAAGTTATCTCTTAGTGTAGATCCTATTATTAGACCAAAACTCTGCATGGAACTCAAACTATTGTGAATCCCAAAATATCTTTGGCATAGTATTCAATTCTCCAAGTCATTGTGTGCTCTGTACTCTATGTCCAATAATATCCTCATTGTAAAATGGCCAAGTCCTGATTCTGAGCACACCCTGTCATACTACTTTTCCATGCGTAATTTACGTGCCCTATGTTTGTGTGCCTAAACCTTATATGCTTTACAGAATTAGACCATATTTTTCAGCCCAACAGTGTTATAAAATTACAACTAAAAATTACAAGAGGTAATTTTAGTAGCATATGACATGTTTCCTATGCGCTAATGTCGTGTCCACCGACACTTTCTGTTAACATTTTTATGATGGTGACATATGTGGGGAAATCAGGGTCTGAGTCTCTTAATATTTTGGAAAGCATTTGGTTGTATGTTTTTGACCTTTGATACACTTTAGAAGTATACTTTGTAATGTACTTTTGGACTGCATGTTGAGATAACACATGCTAACAATCGATGTTGGCTCTCCATATAGATAACACTACGAGATTGTGTTTTTTCAATATATCATCATTCCTTGAAGGGAGGTATTTAAATGAACCATTCTCATCAATGAAAAAATAAAAAGTGGATCTAGTCTTCGAGGGCACATTATACCGAAATTAGAGGTGATTATGATTTTTACGAAGAAAAGTATGTTCTGAACACTTTGTATGATGTTGAACATAATTAATTAGCTTCTCAAAGTCTTGTAGTGGAGAGGAAACAAACACTTGTAATGATGGAAAAAGGTATGGGTCATCTTGGATTTACCTATGAAATTTGTTTTTCCTCTTAGAGGTAGGACATGGATTCCATACAGATACGTACATAACAAAGTATATCCTGGATTTGTTTATAGATTCAGTATTTTTCCAGTTGATAGCATCAACATCGGGAGTATCCTCAAGCCATAGAAAGTCATGGACATGTGTTGAACCTATATGATTCCATTCATAACTATGAAAAAGAAATGTTAAAAGTAGTATATTGAATTAAAAGAAAGTAGAGGGCAAGGAAGCATGTTAATTTTACTAATGGTATTTGGCACAAAGGTGTTACTACAACACTTCTTCATGAAATATAGCGAATCTTTGATGCAAGTAAGTAGCAACAAAATCAGGGTGGGAAACAATGTTGAGGGTCCCAAAGCATTGTGTGCCTTGAGCCTCATCAGGAGGAGTACTAGGCATGATATTATGAAGGTCTATTCATTTTATGTCTATTACACTTAAAGTGAAGAATAGTGTAGGTGCCCTAATTATTCGACCATGTCTGAGACCTCACCTTTACTATTGGACCAAAATGTACATGTCCCTCAGAGGTTAGTGATAAGAAAAACAATATAATATAAAAACACCGAATAATAAAATATGGAAATTAAATTCATTCGGGATATCAACTACATTGATAGAGTTTACATTTATAGTGTTTGATCTCCTACAAAGGTGGATTCAACACTCATATTAAAACCCTACAATCTCACTCCATGAATCTCTCATATTTATCCCTAGGATATCTCTCTCATCCCTTTATTATCTCACACACCAAAATAGCTACGTGAGTTATTTATTCAACAACTTCACTCACACACACCTATTAACTATATTATTAATATGAGTTATATTAATTCATTATTAATAATATTACAATTTATTAATAATGTCACAATATATTTGTAACATTCAATCCCCTATTGCTAACATTATTAATTCCCAATATACACTCCCCTAATGTTGACAAGTTAGAAAAAATAATCACACTTCCTTCTGTAACTTTCCTCCCATGCGTGCTCATGATCTGGATGGTTTTGTAGGATAGCTAATAACCTGAAACAAAAGATGGTTTTATAGGACAACCATCAACCTAAAACAAAGGATGGTTTTATAGGACAACCAACAACCTAAAACAAAGGATGGTTTTACAAGAAAACCAACAACCCAAATATAATGTTGCTGCTTTTCCTTTGTGCTTTCATCTATTCCCTATGTCTTTCATTCAGGGAATATGTAGGAACCAATTCTCACTGAATACAAACTGAATAGAGGGAAAAATTAACATTGAGACCATGCTCCAATTCCCCCCCTCAATGTGAACATTTCACTTATTCAAACAAGAACGATGAAATCATACTCCAAATCTGAGATAAAAGAAAACACACATACATACACACTGTCACCACAACTTCATGTGGCCCCACCGTTAATGACTAATGAGAGGTCATTGATTGACCTCAAGCCTCTGTTGCCTCCATCCTCCAATGAATCATGCTACTTACTTAACAAACTGGAAGTTGAAGCTCAAATTTGTACCACCTTTTATCGACGCATCTTCCCCAAAAATCTTTGCTTTAGTTCTGAAATTCCAAAGCGGGGGTCTGGGGGTGGCAACCCCCAGTGGGGTCAAGGGGTAGTGCCCCTTGCAGGGTCCTAGGGTAATGCCCTGGGAGCGCTCCCTATTGCGATACATGGTAGGGTTGAGGGGTAGAGCCCCCAAAGCCAGGCATATTTTTCTTCTTTGAATCCATCAAAAATATCATTAGAACTGCAATATTATTCATTTTATTCTCCCAAAAATTGGACGTCGATTTCAACCAAAAATGTGTCCGTGAGGATTTTTTTTTTTACAAATTTGACAACTTGATTATTTTGACAATGAATAAATATCCTAAAATTACCTATTTGATTAAGTTGACAATAAAAATTATGATGAATTTGAAGACTTAACAAATTTTTAATCGATGCGAAGTTTATTTTTTATGGAATGACTAAACAACTCATACTATGACTATGACAATGTTGAAAAAATATTTAAACAAAAAATACCTATACACCTTCAACTAACACAATTTATACTCAATGAATTAATATTGACTATGATACATCTAAAAAATAATAATAATATAGTGACAATGTGATAAAAAAATTGAATACAATTACAATATTAAATTACTATTCACTATTGAGCACTATACTCTATGTAATACACAGACCATATAATAAACAATCATAAAAACTATTCAACATTGACTATTTAAATCTACTACCTACGTGATAAATCATGTTGAGGTATTAGATAGAATTTTGAACTTTGGTCTGGATATGGAAGAAAATGCCAAACCGTGTGGAGGTAGTGTGAAACTCTACTAGAAATGCAATATGTTTTGGTGAAGTCTATTCGATCAACAAAAAATTATGTTGATACAAGAATATACACAGCCGGGTGATTTCAATGCAGAATTCTAATTATTTTTTTGTAAACACAACAGACATGCACCAATAAAGATTAGGAACTGAATGTTTTGAGAATCAATCATCCATGAGAAAGTGGGAGTCACCATTGAAGAGGCCAAGTGATGGAGATAAATCAACCACGATGATAATGTAAATCCATGATTGCAATGTAATTATATCTCCTCAGAAATCTGAAAGAAAATACATAGAATTATGTACATAAATCAAGGCCACTCATATTAGATGCAATAACTAACAGTCCAAATGAGCATAGATTCATCAAATCAGATTTAGAAGGCACAAGAAATTTATTTTTGATTTAGACCCATAGTCAATATGCATAGATAGATCCACGTGTGGAGGAAAAATAATACGCCAAGAGATATATGAGTTATCAAGTCATTTAACTTGTATGTGAAATTCCTAATCTATCAAGGCCGTATGTAATAGCTTGGAGAGATGCGCTACTCTGGTAAGTTCACTAAAGTGATATTACTGAACTAAGAAAATACACAGGTTTGTAGTTTCCCATACAACCATGAGTCACTGTCATATGTATTTTAAAAATCAAGATTGTGGATCCAATCTGGAAAATAAAACAAGCATCAATAGATCCACGCTCTCTAGCAGTAAGCTCTTAAAAGTGTACCTGCTCTGATACCAGTGATAAGAACAACAATACAATATAAAAACACCAAATAATAAAATATGGAAATTAAATTCATTCGGGATATCAATTACATTGATAGAGTTTACATTTATAGTGTTTGATCTCCTATAGAGGTGGAGTCAACACTCATCTTCAAACCCTACAATCTCTTTCCATGAATATCTCAGATTTATCCCTAGGATATCTCTCTCATCCCTTTATTATCTCACACACAAAAATATCTACGTGAGTTGTTTATTCAAAAAATTCAGTCACACACAACTATTAAATATATTATTAATATGAGTTATATTAACTCATTATTAATAATATTACAATTTATTAATAATGTCACAATATATTTGTAATAGTTGGTCCGAAACCTCATCAAAATTTCAGGAAGATAATCATTACGGAAATCTTACATCCATAGCCTAAGTTTCCCTATAGTTGGGGGGATATCATGTTTGATGTTTTGCTTCATGAAGACTGTTGCTATAGAGTTGTGCTTATATCACATAATAAGGTTAAGTAAGTAGTAAAAGAACCTTGGGTGGGAACCAAAGTGATCATCATGGTAGCACATCAAACAAAGGGAATATTTATGCATATGAACTTATTTCATCCGTGGTTTTTTAAACATTACCTTGTCAAAAACAAATTTGGAAAATCCACTGAGAAAATACCCTCTACAGTGTATTCATTAATTGGTGAAAGGCCAAATTTAGGCTAAGACAAGGTGAAGGATTTTTCATTGTCATTTAAAAGCAAGTATTTATTAATCATTTCCAGTGTTTTGAATGAAAGGAACAAAGGAGTATATTTCTATAGGTTTGTCACCAAAGGCAGATGGAGGGTCATCACTATTGTGTGATTCATAGAATTCTGAAATTGAAAGGTCCATTGGAATAGTTTTAAGAGAGGAGGCTATATTTTTTGGCTTAGATAGAAGAGAGGAAAGGGTTTCATAATTAATAATAACATCCTTTTATTAGGGGTCATGGATAATTTTATATTGAAGGGATTTCCAAAAAAAATACCTGCTTACATAGAATTCATACTTTGTTTGTTGCATTCCAGTATTTTATGCTAACATGAGGTCTAAATATCGAAGGCATCGAGGATGTTATTTTGAAGTGGAAGAAAATTTTTGTGGGAAAATTATAGTGTGACAAAAATATTTGTATTGTCCACCACGTGTTTGGGTAACGCACACAACAAGATTAATTTGAGCGATCAACATTTCTTCGACTAGGGTTAATGATTTGAGAACAGAAGGTTGAAGGCTAGGGTCCATATTATTCCAGGAGGAAAATCGGTGACCATGTATTTTTGAATTACATCTAATGAAAGTGTAATTTCATTCATGTATGGTAGTATTTATTCTTTGGTAGTTTTCCAAACAAATTGAGCAGGTGTGAATGTTCAAAAAAAGATCAAGTCTATGGTGGAATCGATGTTGGGATTCGAGCCAGGAGGGGAACACATAAAGAGTGAGGTGTTCAGGAAAAGGGGAAGCGGTTGATTTAATAAAATATTTTTATATTATTAAAATCTAAATGCAAAGATTTGCTATAAATGATATATAATGGAATATAAATTCTAAACAATTTATTTAATCTTAACTACGAAAGGAAATGAGAGGGGAAAGGTAATTATCTGAATTTCACTTATCTCTTAGTGAGTCTAGACTAGAAAATATGATGAAACATGATTACAGATGGTCACAACGAACCACAAAAAAATGTAGAAGAGGTGGAAATGGCTAGACGAGGGTGCCTGAAGAGGTATAGGGGAACCCATGGGTGCTCTAGGCCTATTTCTAGGTGTTTGTATCTGCAAAAAAGTTCAGGACTTGGTTTTGATATGGTCGCTAGGCCTTCAAACTTTATCACTTTCGGTCACGTGTCACATTTGGATTGCTAAGGTACCAAACCTGCAATGAAGTATAGACCTACAAAACCCTCAAATAAACATCAAATCCTAAAAAAGAAATATGCAAAATGAGGGGTCCGACTGTCTTCAACTGTCATAATGATGAAATTATGATTGAGCGCTACACTACATATCAGACCCAATGTAGTTTTGTGTGATTATGTGTGTAATAGTGCTCCTATGTCACCCTCACACCAATGACACTAAGATAGCAGGTGGTAGCTAAATAAATTGTAAATGTGTGGATGGAATACAATTAAATCCTCTTCCTGAAGAAATTTGTATGTAAAGTAATGTGCCCAAATGTAGTCCCTTACTCTATGTAGATAGCTATCCCTTGATAATAATTTTTTGCCCTTATAATAGTATGTATGTTGTGTTTATATAGGGATATCTTGTTTGAATTTCAACACTAATGACCCCACATGATGACTAGTACCCTGGGAGATGAGAGGAAAAACTGAAAAGAAAAACCTAAAATTTTAAAAATAAGATCAAATACAAAGAGGAAATGGGCTCCCAGGATGGACATGAGCACTTGACACTAGTGTCCAGCCATGGGTGCTAGTGTCTAAAGATAAATGATGAAAAATGAGTGAGAAATGATAGACATGGATCCCTGTGACCTGACTAGAACTATGTGTGAGTGATAAGTGTGAAAGATAAAAGAAAATAAAGACCAACAAGACAAGTAGATGGACTACGAAATGGGTCATCATTGAATACTTTTCTTACGCAAGATCCATATATAAAACAACATACTTGGTAGTATAATAATAACCATAAGTGTGTGATTTGGTGTCTATATTTTCCCTCAATATATTTTGGTGAGTTAAATATCGGTAACATAATGTAGATAGAGATGTATACTTGAGAGAATTCCACAAAATTCCATGTCACTGAATTACACAAAGAGTGTAGTAAAAGTGTGTGCTGAGTAAGAACATATAGTGTGGTAATCCATGGATCAATCCATTGATCCATACAGTGTAATGAGAGGCATGGGACCATTATTAGGAGTGCTTAGCTAGATTGATGATTGTGGTGTTGAATTATTGGAGATTTTTATTTGTTGTCATTAGTGAAGATGTGATGGGGTAGAGAGTGATTAGTTCCCATCCTGATTGAATGTGTGTAAAAAATTGAGGATTTGTGTGTCCTTCCACCAAAGGAAGAGTGTAGGGAGAGAGGTCTAGTTTTACCCTCCATATTTAAATACATCCTCAAAATATCTAACCATTACAAATGGAAAAAGATCAGATTTTGGTTGATTTTGATTCAATTTTGATCAAACGTGATAACCCATAGAGGAGCAGTATAGGAAATGTAATGACATCTCATTTCCCCAAATCCATGGGTGTTTCAAAATTGTGTATGTGATGGATTCCATGTTAGGTCATCTTGAAGTAGTCACAAAATTTAGAATAACTTCCCATGCTAGGTCATCTGGGAAAGTGGTGATATAACTCCCAAGTTAGGTCATCTAGGAGGATAAATACGTTTCATTCATGTGGATTGATTGAATAATGAAATATTTTTGTTGTTGAGGTTTAAATGTATGTAATTGATTGATTGGTTACTTTCTAGCATGGTTTTTACCTTTGGTTTTCTTGATTGTTTTAAGGGGTAATAACCGAGCTTGACCTCAACATGGCAGGATTTCTAGGATATATTTAGTGTGGATTGTGACTGTTTACACACCATTTTAAAATAATGGATAAAAATCTTCTTCTACAATGAACAATTCAGCTTAGAAACATTTAAAACAAAATAATGTTATTGCTTAAAATAAAACACTTAAGATTTTATTAATACTTTTGATTGTGCTATAAAGTGAATACAGATAAACATGTGATTATCACTTATTTAGATAAGATACCTATTCGACCAAAATTTATATGATTTAAATCTAGAGATCAGACTCCCTAGTATGGTCTAGAGGTTTTTCAAAAACATTGGATTCTATAGAACTAGTTATTTCCTCTCCTCCCCCAGTAATGTAGGAATCTGGGAATGGAGATGTACTCTTCAAAGAAGAAGTCAGGAATCCTCCTCCTATGTGTCATCGTAAAGGCAGGAAAATGCTATGTCAATGTCTGGTTATGCTTATGTGACTATGGGAATCTAAACTCTGAGGTACTATGTAGTAGTCTTCTTCCAGGTGCTCAAGGCCAAACTCATAATGATGCTCGTACTGAATGAGGCATTATTGGAGTCTCAGTGCTTCATCATAGGAATCCCAAAAGGAATCAAAAGCTTCTCAAATATTCTGAGTTATTGCCAAGATATCCTCCAAATGTTTGAAGGGTGCATTTTGGATTTTGTAGAGCTCAAGATCATGGAGGAGCTCATACTTTTCCTAGTAGAGTGGATGTTGGATGACAGGAAAAGCACCAATGTCAGTTGAAGGGTAATTCCTACCACCTAATTCCATCTAAAAGTAACATTCTAGACAAGAGATTAGCATATAATAAGGAAAAATAAGACATTTTGATCAGATTATGCAAAAAAAATGAAAAAGCAAAATAAATATAGACATATCTGGAGATTCAGGTAAATCCCTGGTGATCAAGATAATCACTAGCGATTGTTGTTAGTTGATAAAAACTGCACAATAAGAAATAAACACCGAATATTATAATATGCAAATTTGAATTCATCCAGGATACATTTACATAGATAGAGTTTATATTATATAGGAGGATTTTCTCCTTAATGCAAGGAGTCAACATCAATCCTCAAAAACCCACATATCTCTCTCTAATCCCTACAATCTCTCAAACTTATCCCTAAGATATCTCTAGCTAATGTGTAGGATATCTCTCACACTAAAATAACTACGTGAGTTGTTCTCACAACTCACCAATAATAAAACTATTACAACTATATTATTAATATGAGTTCTATAAACTCATTATTAATAATATTAAAATTTATTTAATAATGTCACAATATATTTGTAATAGTAGTTCTAACATTTTAATAAAATAGAGCTAAGAAACCTGATCAAGTTATGATTTAAGGAGAATTCAGAATGTTGATGATATCTTGTGAATGGATAAACATACATTACCCAAAAACAATGTTCAAAGTAAGAAAAATGAACATATTACCTTGTACAATGGGTGAATTTAGCAGACGGATGGAAATGGATTACTGAATGGTGATAGAAAACGAAGAATTTGAGGAATCATGAGAAACGTGACATTTGTGTCAGCTTATGAAGGATGTCTTGATATCTGCTACATTGATAATGAAGCAAATTATACCTTCCAAAACATTAGAATGCCTCCCCAAAAGGGGTCAGAATTCAAATATTGATAGATCATCGACGATCGCGCAAATCGCCAGTGATTTTAGGAAATCCTAACTAAATTAGTTAGGTAGGTGATTTTTCCCAATCCAAACTAGAGATGGCATATTTGGAAGTAGTGAAAGTGGGAGGAGGGTAAATTTGGTTAGGATAAGAGGAGTTAGTATCTTTAGAAGGTTTTTTTAATTAGGAGTAGGTTAGTGTTTTTAGAATTTTTTAGTTAATTAGGAGTAAGTGTTTTTAGAAGGTTTAGTTAGTTAGGAGTAGGTTAGTGTGTGTTTAGGAAGGTATTTTTAGAGATGATTATTTGGTTAATGAGATGTTGTAGTTAGTGAGGTATCTTAGTTAACATAGTGATGTGTAAAGGGGGAATTATTAATTAAATTATTTAAATAATTTAGATGTGAGGGGTGTGTGATTAATTAATTAACTAAGGATAATTTAGGAGGGCATGATGTCATAAATGTGGTTCTTTTGACTGTGAGTGTGTCTGAGTCGAGGGATGCAAATTTTTGGTGTCTACATTTACCCCTTTTTTTGGTGATTTTTGATAATTTGCTAGACAAAAATGATGAAAAAGAATTGTGTTGATATGGGTGAGTCTACTGTAGGGCCATATTGCAATCAATAGTGTGTTGTGTTTTATGGAAAAGGTTTTCTCCAACTATTTAGGTGTAAAAGAAAAATGCTAGTGAATCAATTATCAGGGTGGCCAAAGGGCTTGATGTCTACAGACATGTGATCCTAACAAAGTAATGTTGTTGAGCAGGAAAACCAAGTGATGTGGGCTAAAGGGCTCATCTCCCATAGACGTATGGAAAATATCGATGTTGTGTTTATGTTGTTTTGACAAGATATCTTGAGGACTAAGACCCTTTTAGGAGCATGGCACACTTATGTAGAGGGTAAAATGTCATGTTTTTTAGCACTATAGGCATAGATGCTTAGAATAAGGGAATCATCATCGATTGGTCAAATCATCGGTGGTTACCCTAATTGCGAGAGATAAGGTTCCATGGAAAATTGGGGGTATAAATACCCGAGTGTATTTTTTATTTGGCACTTTTCACTATATACAACAAGTACTTGTCAGAAGAGAGTAAAAAAATTGTCAAATGGCCTCCTCAAGATGCAAACAGAAGCCGGTCCTTGCTGAGGTAGGTTTTAATCACATTTGTGTTTTTTTTTTCATAGATTTTAGGGATTTTTATATTTTTGAGGAATTTAGGGCCATATTGGGGTGAGTAGATGCCCTAGGGCATATTTACAGGAATCGCTAGTCATTCCTCCAATCGCTAGCAATTGAGGTTAATGTCCAGTGATTAACCTGCAACCTAAATGTTTTATGTTTTGAGTGAAAAGATGTGGTTTTTGATCAAAAGGGTTTAACTTTATTGATTTTTTAATACAAAATTACACGTGTTTGATTATTAGGCTTGTATTTTATGATGATATTTTACAGTTACAAGTGTTTATTTTTCAAAAAATTTACATCGTTATTAATGTTCACTTTCATGTGTGTATCTTTTAGGTGGATACTCAGTTGACTATCTGAGACCACATCCCCTTGATATTAGATGACGTTAGAGAGGATTTGTATGATGATGACTGGGACCATTTGGAGGCTGTGGGATTTGGTGGATGAGGTTTTACAGACTGATTTATAGGTGTCACAACTTGATACTTGCATTGCTAGAGAGGTGGAATCCTTCCACCAACACTTTTTGGCCCATATGGGAGATGACCATCACCTTGGAGGATGTTCATCGTATCACCAAACTTATAGTTAGGGGGAATCCTTTTTATTGTATTTTAGATGCAGATATTGGGGATACCATGCAACAATAGTATGGAGGTGAGGCCCACAGTGTGAGATATTCCTTGGGAGATTTCAATTATCAGGCCCTATATGATTCTGAGAGAGTGGGGAGTCCATGGATGACTATTATGATTTTGGGAATTTCATGTTTTGCATTGACATATTCAATAAGTAAGAGATTCTGCTGAATGATGATGGAGATATTTATGGAGATGATGGAGCACTGCACAACCTTTGAGTGGGATCCTACCTTGCTAGCATAGATATACATAGATCTGTCGGCTTAGATGGCCCATAAGTGTTATGGGATTGATGTTGTATTTCTACTATAGTGTTGGGCTCATGAGCACATCATCATTGCTCGTATGTTGGATTTCTAGGGTGTTAATAATGTGAGGCGCCTAGGTTTCATGAGATGGAGTGTGATTCTTGGTAGAGAGAGGAAAACCAAGGGACCTACCTACTATAGAGATGTGATATCTGGATTACAGGTTGGTGACGTGATTTGGTGATGTATCTAGATTTTCATGATTGGCCATAGTTTTCTTGAGATTTATTGTTTTTATAGTAGACCACCTGGGTCCAGGGTCACAGAGATGAAGAGGATGAGTTGATAAACTTTATTTAGGTGATGAGATAATTTGGGTTGGTTCAGGATATACCTGAGGATCTAGTTCTATATAGGTGGGAGGACAAGGATACTCATATCCCATACACAGTTGTGATAGTTTCCAACACCCATTTTTGAGAAGCTAGGTGTGATGAGTCTGGATGAAGATGGTAATGTGGTGTCGATTGATGATGTGGGGGTCACCCCAATTTTGTTTTCTTTGTGGTCTTTTTCATTGATGAGATTTGAGAGGATGAGGGTAGAAGAGAGGGAAGCCCAATTAGTTAGACGAGTGCGGGCTCAAGTAGAGGGAGGGGGTGAGGAGGGTGGTGAGGCTGATGAGGAGAGGGTTGATCCATACATTTCTATAGCTCAATATATTACTACTATGACGTTCAAGAAGGCCGTAGTGGAGGCAGAGAGAAATGTCTCTTGGAGAGAGTGAGATGACTTAGTGGGAGTATGAGATACTCTTATTCGAGAGAGATATGGCTTGATAGTAGAGCGTGACGGGCTCAATACATATCTTGTACATGTTTCTTCTGATAGAGATAGGTACAAGATTCAGATAGATACTTTAAGGAAAGCCCTAGGGATCACACGACCTTCTATTTCTTGGCACAGAGTTATCAACATTGGTTATATAGAGAGGGGAATCTGCAAGACCTTTTGGTATGATTATGGTGTCCAATTATGAGGTTGTGAGAGTGGAGAGGGACTATTATGTGGATATCATCATCAAGAACTACCCTGATGCCAATTTGTACGTTGATCAAATAACTACCTAAGGGGGTGTCATTAGCAATGTCTAGGCCTAGTGGTAGTGCGACGAATATGGGGAACCCATACCAGAAACTGTCGAGAGGGGATGATGGTGTAGGAGGAGCTGGTGGTGTTATAGTGGGAGGCACTCCTGATCCTAATTTGATGGAATTTATAGTTTGATTATAGGCTCATAGAATCCATTTTTCCTATGTATGACATTATTTTCATTGTATGGATAGTGGAATTTCATATTTATATATATATTTATATATGATGATGATGATGATTTTAGTTCTTGTGTTGATAGGCTCAGAGAAGTCCTTGATGTGATATGTTTTTTTTTGTATATGATGATGATTATGATTATTGTGATTGCTATAATTCTTATGATGTTCTTTTTATGTATTTGTTGTATGAAATATGTGTTGGATATGTTTATGTTTATGTTATTTATTAGAAGTCTTGATGTTTGACTATCTTTTCATGAGATGTGACCTAACCTCAATATATTAGCTTTTAAATGTCTTTAAACAAAATGAAGTAAAATTGGAAAGACTACCCCATTGAATAACATATGCATAATGGGTTTCGATAACACTTGCACTTGTAACCTTTCAAAATGTTAAATGAGACTATCAATGGAAATTTCATACTGATCATGGTGGAATTAGGAAATGCGTGTCTTTTTAGGGAAGAAAGGTTCTCCTTTTTAACATATTTAGAGGGAATCAATTCCCCATCTCTATAAAAGAAGCAAACTGATCAATGAGGGAATTTTTCTACGGGAAATTTGATTGATGCAGGAAGCTTTCTAGGATGATTTTTTATTTTGATATGTTTGTAGAGGCTAATCAAAATGGGAAGCATTTTTTTTCTTGGGTAGACATCCTTTAAGGGTATGGTATACATCTTATATTTAGATTGAAAGTTCTTACTTCAAGGGATCAATCCATAACTTTAAAATGGTAGTTTTCCTTCAAGGGATCAGTCTACTTTACTTTTTAATAATATAAGGTTCAAATATCTGTCATTCAAGGGATCAGTCTATTTAGTTTTCTATATTAATAAGAAGCACACGTACGAGGTTTTGGATTTATTTTAAGCTGGGAGAAACAACCTACTAAATATTTTGTTAAGGAGGGGATAAATGTATAGGTGGCACACATCCATATTCCCCATGCATTTAGAAAAAAAGAATAATGGATTAATTATGGGCTTGGTAAAATTGAAGGCTGTTATTTTGATAAGATTTTAAAACTATTGTTATGATGATCAATCATTTAACAGTAAAAAGGCCATAAGTGAAAAGCATTTAGATGTTCCTACTTAGGTTCCTCATCAAGAGAAGTGAGACGATATGCTCCTAACCCATATTTATGAGTAATAATGTAGGGACCAATCCAATTGGGGGAAAACTTACCACGTTTACTTCATTCTAATTCAATCACATTTTAATTTTCTTTAAGTACCAGGTCATTGATTTTGAAGTCACGTTCTTTGACATGATTTTTTTATACTCTAATAATGTATTATTGATAAACTTTGTGATGTTTGAAGGATGCTAGATACTTTTCATCCAATAATTCTAGTTGTGCAAGATGATTTTAGTGATATTCTTCATCAGGAATGAAATATTTTAAGGATACACAGAGTGATGTGATTTTAATTTCTAAGGGTATGATGACTTCAAATCCATAAATGAGATAATAGGTTGTAGCACCCATAGGTGTATGGATACTAGTTTGATAATCCCATAGAGCTAATGGGATTTGAGTGTGCCAATCTCTACCTGCATCATTTATGGTTTTTGTGAGGATTTTGTTAGGTGTTTTTTGGAAGCCTCGGATTTTCCATTTTATTGAGGATAATATGGTGATGAGAAGCTTAGTGTAATGTTAAATGTATCACAGAGATTTTTAACCTCAATATTTACTAAGGATTTACCATTGTCTATGATAAGCTTATGTGGGATGCCAAAACGACATATAATATTTTGATATATAAAGTTAATGATGGGCCTTGATTTTTTAAGGTAAAAGGAATATATTCAACCCATTTAGTAAAGTATTCAGTTGCAGTAATGATTGAATGATGTTGTTGAGATGATTTTGGATTAATTTCACCAATAAGATCTAACCCCCATTGAGAGAAAGGTCACAAGTCTTGTGCGGGTTGCAATAATTTACTAGGAATGTGGATGAGATCAGAATGAAGTTATCACTCAATACACCTTTTCACGTACGTGCAATAGTATTTGGTGATAGTAGGCCAGTAGTATCCTAGTTGTATGATACACTTGGTGATGGTGTTGCCGCTGAAATGGCCTCCACAAATGCCATTGTGGACCTATTTGATTGTGTTGGTTGATTCGTGTGATTTGAGGAAACATAAAAATACACAATAAAAACTACTATTGTAAAGGATACCTTCTACGATAATGAAGTGAGTGAAACTTTGAAGGAAGGACCATTTAGTGCCTTGTGAAAAATCTGGTGGGAGTTTAGATTCAGTAAGATAATCAAACATTTGATTATACCACAGATCTAATGGATTTTTGTCAATGATGTTTATGTAAGGTAGCTCATTTTTATATAAAGGATGGTCTAATCATTTAATGATTATAGAAATCTTAGTTTTATTCTTCAATTTTTCCATTTCAAAAGGGATAAGGGATCCTAGAGAAGCCATAGTGTCTGCAAACCTGTTAGAAGATCATGGAATGGATTGAATAGTATGATGATCGAATGCACCAAGGATAAAGTTGACAATGACCTTATACTTTTAAAGGACCTCATTTTTACATTGGTATTCTCCTTTGACCTGAATGATGATGAGTTGTGAATCTCCCTAGATTTCCAGATAGTTAACACCTAGGAGAATAGTAGTATTTTAACTCATGATTAAGTCCACATATTCTTCCATATTATTGTTGCATTCAAAGTTAAGTTTGAATGATAAGGGAATGGTAATATTCCATGGTAGTATGATGATGACACCGGCCCCTCCACCTTCTTGACATATACCACCATTGAAGAAGAGGGTCATTTTAATGGGGATGAAGTTTGATTCATAATTGTCAAATTCGTTAATGATATTGATAGATTTGTTAGGAAAGTATTAATGAGATGGTTGATTATCTAGAAGAGGTGTCTCAGCAACTTGATCTGAAATGGCTTGACCTTTAATAGACTTTTGTGGTATGATTTCAAGATCAAATTCAGTCATGAGCATTAACCATCAAGTTATACAGTCATTGTGGTAGGGTTTGGCATGCATGGCCTTAATTGGATTAAAAATGGTGATAATGTATGTTTTTTGGTTGAGAAGATAATTTCAAAGTTTGGAAGTAGTTAAGTACAACGCACAACACAATTTTTCAGCTTTAGAATAGCATATTTCGTATTCATGAAGGGTGTAACTCATGTAGTACATGGTATGTTCACAACCTTGATTATCACAGTGAGAGAGCATGGATCCTAGGGCATGCTACAAGGTAGATATGTAGAGATAATATGGTTCTACTTCATGATTTGGTGTAAGTACAGGTGGTTATAATAGATTTTTTTTAATTTCGTTAAAGGCTTTCTGGTAGTCAGAATCCCGATGAAAAACTTTTTCTTTATGGAGTAGATTGTGAAATGGTTGATAATGGTTAGAAAGATATGATATGATATGTCATATGGAATGTAGTTTTCCTTGCAAGTTTCACATTTGTTTGATATTAAAGGGTGGAGGAATTTCAATTATTGCTCTGAATTTTGTGGGATTGACTTCAATTCTGCAAAGAGATATGATGAATCCTAAAAAATTTCTAGTGAGGACACAAAAAACACATTTTACAGGATTCAAATAGAGACATAATTAGATAAGATGGGTGAAGATTGATTCAATAATATTGAGATGATCCTTCCATGATTTAGACTTCCCAACGAGATCGCTAATGTAATATTCAACAATTTTATGAATGATATCATGGAAAATGTATGTCATAGTGCATTGGTATGTTGCCCTAGCATTTTTGAGACTGAATGGCATAACACGGTAGGAAAATGTTCCCCAAGGGGTTATAAAGGTATTCTTGTGTTGATCTTCATTGGTGATAAGGATTTGATTATAACCATAAAATCCATCCATAAGGGAAAGCATTTTGTGGCCATCTGTTAGGTCTATGATTTGATCTATGTTTAGCAGAGGGAAATCATTGTTTGCACAATAAATATTGATATCCCTGAAGTCTATGATACAAATTTTACCTAAAGCTTAAGTTACTGGGATGATGTTGGATACCCATTGTGGATAGTCAATGGCTATGATGAAGTTTGTGGTTAAAAGGCATTGCAGTTCTTCCTTGATAAGGAGAGCTATACGTGGGTGCATCTTACAAAGATTTTGTTTGACCATATAAACATTAGGATATATGATAATGTTGTGTACGAAAATGTTGGGATCAATTCTAGGCATATCACTATATGACCAAGTGAAGGCTTGACTATATTTTCTTAGGAATCCGGTAAAATCATTCAATTATTGTGGATTGAGGGATTGGCCTACCTTGACTATGTGAGGGTTATGTGGTGTTCCTAAGTTGATATCGAGTGTGGATTCATTAAGAAGAGTGGGTGTTTTGATTATTAGGGATTTTTGAAGGTAACAATCTTTAGTTCCCATATGAGATGGGATATCTCGATCATCCTGACATTGAAGGATGTCTATGTTCGGTGACTCTTTTTCAACCATTTCTGGATGAACAAGTGGTAGATATTTAGTGGAGTGGTTAGATTTATATGTGATTGGTCTTAATGATATAGAATTGATTACAAAAAATTTAGGTGGAATAGGTATGACATCATCTATGTTTATGGAACCTTGAGGGTTTGCGGGTGGTGATTCAGGTTCCAGAATAATTACAAAGGTAATTGGTTTAGATGTATTAGCCTCACATGCTATAGAAATTGGGTTATTATAACCTAGAACAATTTTCTCATGAGGTTTAAGGGAGCCTGGTGATCATGGATACCTTGTTCATATGGCCAAAGACCAAATCCATTCCATACATAGCGGTGGAGATACATACAAGTGAATTTTGGATTATCAAGGGATTTGAAATCCAATGTGAAAGGCATGGTGTGATGTGAATTGATAATGTGATACGGAGGATGGTTACATCATCCATAGAAAATATTGGTTTTAAGATAAGATGGACCATAAGAGATAATATCTCCTATGTTAGGGTCATACATGGGTTGTTTGTTGGGATGACCATATCTTTTTAGTGAAGGGATAGAGTTGAGCATAAGGAGGTGATATTCCCCAAGTGTGAGGCACTTCATGGATTTTCCAAGAGAAGAATCTTCTAGTAATTTGGAAGAGGGGATAGAGGTGCTAGTAGATGCTTGATCAGATGATTCAGGCATGGATGTAGGTATAAGAATGTCATTTGGGTGATACATCATATAGCAATTAGCAAATGTATTTGCATCAATAGGGGAAATGATCATCTGACCTTCATGTTAATACTTGAGAAAATGATGAAGGGTGGAAGGAATGCGGTGCATGGTCATTATCAAGGGGTGTCCTAGTAACATGTTGTACTGAAACTCTCCTTCTATAATTTGGAAGATTTTGGGTAGGGTTTTAACACCGACCTTGAGTGGAAGTATAATTGTGCCTATAGTAGGTACGATAGTGTCGTTAAAAGAGCGTAACAGAATTGGAGTCTAAGCGATAAAAATGTTGGGTATTTTGAGTTGATCAAAGACAAGGGATGATATGAAATTGATGGTGGCACCACTATAAATCATGACTCTATTGATGGATATTTCATTGATTTGTGCAGTGATGAAAAGTGGTAGGTCATGATCCTTTAGTTTAAGAGAAGGAATTTCAGATGGTTCAAATGAGATGGCGGTAGATGATTTAAGGGAACCTATAAAATTTGTGAAATGGTATGGATCATTGGATGGGATAGTGATGGATTAGAGGGCTTCTAACATGGCATGTTTTTGAGTTGGTGAGGTCTGCACAAGTTCATAAAGGGACATCCTAACAAGGGATTGGTGTAGTTGTTTATTATCTACTTTCTACAATGTGGTGAGTGGAGACATAGTTTCTTGTATTGAGACTCTTCCTTTGGATGATGTTGTTTTATTAGGATCTCTAGGAGCCAATGAAATTGAGACCTTAGGTTTATCAAATGGTGCTGATAATTCTGGAGGTGAGGGTATGGTAACAAAGTCTCTATCTTCCTTAGACCCAGATAGTTCTTTGACATTATTTTACGAGCGTGTAGTGACATGAACATCATTTACTTGGTGGTTAGATGATTTAGGGGTAGAATCTTATAAAGGTATTTAGGTTGATGATGATGTTACATGAGAAGGAAGGAAGAGTGAACTACTAATATTTTGAACTTTTGATAAAAGACTCTACAATCCTCTATGGTATGGCTTTGTGTTCTATGGTAATAATAGAAAGTAGCAAATTCATACCAGGTGGGATTCCACCCATGGTGATTTGATGACTTAGGAGGTGGTAATGTAATGAGTGCTTTGTGTAATAATTTTTCCAAAATGGTGGCATAACTTCCTTTAGGTCCGAATGTAGTTGGGCATTCATTTTTCTTAGGAGGAGGTGAAGTGGGTTGTTTTTCAATAATTTATTTACTTGGCAGATGTGGAGGATTTTTAGTTGTTGCACCAAGTTGATGTAGTAGCTACGAAGGATAGTTATGTTGTATAGGAGTCAGAGGGAGAGGATCAAATGTGTATTTCCACTGCAGGGTGAAATATGGACTCATGGTGATAGTATGATGTACGGGTTTTACCCATGTAATGATAGGGTGATTAACATGTATTGTAAAAGAAGATTCATGTAAAGGATCCAGATTTGAGGGGAGATAAGGATGGTTTTTAGGATCCTGAGTGATGTTTGATTTGGATGGTCTCATAGGTATTAGGTCTGACGTGACACAAGGATTTGCAAAAGTGGGTATGCCTCTTGGATGGAATGAAGGACGGAAAGGAGGAGAACTACGAAAATGATAAGTTTCATCATAATAAGGACTTCTAAAGACTTGAATGACACCTTTCTTATTAGGTCCTCTTGATACTTTAGATGAACTAGGTGTATTTTTTGAATTCGACGCTAGCAAAGGAGAATAATTTTAGATGTTATGGTCTAAATGATTTATAGATTTCAGATTGTTTACTTTAACAGATTGGGGATGGACATGTCCTATGGTTGGCTTGGGAGGGGATGGTTGTGCTAAGAATTTTTCAAGTGGTATCATAGTTATATCTGTAAATATAGGTTCAAGAACTCATGTAGTCATGTCGGAGGGTAAGGATATGGACTTGGTAACAACATCAGGTGAGTATGTGGGTATGTCTTTAGTAGCAAGCGGTGGTTTGGCAATTTCAAGCTTCTCAGATTTTGGATTAGACTCTACAGATGTAGGTGATGGAGACATAGGGAAACTTTGAGTAATGCATTTAATATGGGAGGTTTCTATGTTGATGGTTTCAAACTCATTGAGTGAAGGTATTGATTTTGCAGATTTTTTTTTGTTGGGTGATAAAGTGGTCAGAGGGATAGGCTCCATTCTAGTTATCATATTATTGGTATGAATAATATTTGTTTGTGGTTTCTCAAAGGTAGAGGGATGATTTGGAAAAAGGCTTCTTAAATATTTTGAGGCCTTGATTTGGGGGTGTGTTTGGATTATCTAAGTGAAGGTCACCCTTATCAATCAATTCTTGAAGCACATCGTAGAATGTGTAACGCCTTTCAATGTCATGACCATTTACCATGTGGTAATTACATAAATCATTATCTCGATACCAAATGGGGTTTCAAACTAATATTTTGATGGGTCAAATGGGTGAAAGTGATATTAGATTGGAGGCAAGAAATTTATCAAAAACTGTACCATAAGTTTTAGCAATGGGTATATAGTTGCACTTATGACAAAAGCATTTGGTGGTTGGATTTTCTTTAGGAGTGGATTTGACAACAACGACATTGGTAGCTGATGTATAATTATCTAAGTTGGATTGTGGATTTGAAGGGAAATACATTTTTAGTTTCTTAGGATGAATGTTTACCCATCCATCTTCTAGGGCTCACAATTCTAACTCATGGGCCATGGTAAAAGCCTCATTGAAAGTTTGGAATGACTTGATTTACATAGTAGATGAAATCTGTTTGGCACATGCATGACATAAAGTTTTGATTAACTCTGGTTGTGGTAGTGTAAAGGATAGTTGATTGGTAGTGGCCCTCCAATGGGCAACAAAATCAGTGATGGATTCATCTTCGAATTGTCTAATGGCATACAAATCATTAATAGTGGTTTTACAGGCTATGTTTAGAGAGAAGTGGTCTAAGAATAGTTGTGTAATTTGTGTGAAAGATATTAGTGAGTGTTGTGGGATGTTGTTGTACGAGTCTAAGGTAGGAATGATAAGGGACATGGGAAAGGTCCTCAACATGAGGTCTTGATCATGAGCTATTAGATAGCATGTGCAATGAAAGGCCATATGTGTTGTTGGGGGTCTTCTTTTCTGTAAAACTTAGTAAGTTTTGGAAGCTCCTAGTGAGGTGGTGTTTCACTCGGAAATGTTTCATTCCTTTTAGAAACAGATAAGGTTAGGGGCTAGGAGGAATACCTGTAGAATGTCGAGATGGTGTGCGCGTACCATAGAGAAAGATCAGGCTGATTGTGAAGAACTCCTTTTTGTCTTGGAAGGACTACCTGCAAATAAGAACACAAGACCACAAGATTTGATTAAACAATAAATGAGGAAACTGCCTTGGGCCCAGGAAATATAAACTTCCTTTCGAAGGTGGTCAGTTCCCCTGCTAATATGAATTAACACAAAAGACTGTAAATATCAATTAAGTTTGTTTCGTTGAACTGGATAGGGAAAAGGCTGTTTTTCTGGTTTGGAATCAGAGGAACCGATGGCGGTTACTGATAACCGATGCCGGTTGCTGATAACCGATACCGGTGGGCTATAGGATCTTCTTGGTAGCTATGGTGTTTGTAAAGGCTGGTTTATGGATGATATTAGGAAATGAGATGATGAGGGGTAAAAGAATAACAGTTAGATTGCAATGGCACGTTGGGGTAGTGGACTCAGAAACGGATTTAGGAGGACTGAGATTCAAGAAACATAAGAAATGTTATAACAGAGGACATGCAAGATGTGACTTACTTGTTTTGACTAAGATGCAAAGCTGATCTCCTTTGCTGTAACACTTCTAGTATTTCCACTCCGTCTCTACTTGGGTCAAGTGAAGATCTGGACTCTGTTCCTCGCTCCCAATAATCTCTCTTTTTCCAGAAATCCTTCGACTGATCTCCAAAAATGAAATTCTGATCCGTTGTTCTGGTTTGGGGAGCCATTTACAGGGAACCGATGGCGGTTACGTAACCGACGGCGGTCGAGTAGGAACCGGCATCGGTAAGGAAAAGTAGGCTATTTTAGTAAAAATAGCCCACCTTCCCTGCTTTTCTCCCGAGAGATCAGTTCGGGCTTGGTCAAGTGGCTAGAAGGTCGGCTTTGGGTGCGAGTAAGGAGGCATTAGTTATGGATGGGAGTCTAGACCAAGTCATGGGTCTTAGTTAGGTTAGTTTAGGGTTAGGGCTAGGTCATGATGAGGTGGCAAAGTGAGGTGGTGGGTAAGGTGATGTGGATTTATCAAGTATAAGGTAATTAATAAATAATTGTGTAAGGTTTAGGTGATGAGGTTAGATTGCGAGATGAGATGCGGGTCACAAGGGGTCGTAAGACACAAATTTGGTGTCTACATTAGCCCCTTATTGTCGTGTAGCTTGTTTTGTAAAGCTACACGGACAATAATATGAAGTGGTTACTCCTGTTAAGAGTATAGGTAATCCCCCTCAAATCTATCACAGATTGAGTGAAAGAGAAATCAGGGATAGGGTTGATAACGGGTAAATGGGGTAGAGGGGATGGTAAGATGGTGGGGTAGGTTCAAGGAAGCAGACGCATATTGAAATGCCATAGTACGACTAGGGTACATGATTTGACGAGCAAACCAGTAGTGCAGAGACAAAGGTCGATAGTTTATCCAAACAAGGGTGATATAATCCTGGTATCCAAGCATAGGAAGTAGCCTAATAATAGTTGTTTAATTTGTGTGAAAGATATTAGTGAGTGTTGGTGGGATGTTGTTGTAAACATTCTAAGGTAGGAATGATAAGGGACATGGGAAAGGTCCCTCAACATGAGGTCCTTGATCAGAGCTATTAGATGCATGTTGTGCATGAAAGGCCAGATGTGTTGTTGGGGGGTCTTCTTTTCTGTAAACTTAGTAAGTTTTTTTGGAAGCTCCTAGTTAGGTGGTGTTTTCCCTCCGGAATGTTTCCGTCCTTTTAGAAACATTATAAGTTTAGGGGCTATTGATGAATACCTGTAGAATGTCGAGATGGTGTGCGCGTACCATATAGAAAGATCAGCTGATTGTGAAGAACTCTTTTGCCTGGGAATGACTACCCTGCAAATAATAAACCAACCACAAGATATTGATAAACAATAAATGAGGGAAAACCCTTTGGGCCCAGGAAATATAAAACTTCCTTTCGAGGTGGTAGTTTCCCCTGCTATTATGAATTAACACAAAAGACTGTAAAATATCAATTAAGTTGTTTTTCCCGAAATTGACTGGAATAGGGAAAGGCTGTTTTTCTGTTTTTGATCAGAGGACTCGTGAGCGGTTACTATAACCGATGCCGGTTGCTGATACCGATACCGTGGGCTATAGGAGCTTCTTGGTAGCTTGGTGTTTGTACGGCTTGGTTTATGGAGGAATATTAGGAAATGAGAGATAATGATGAGGGGTAAAATAATAACATTTAGATCAATTGCACTTGGGTAGTGGACTCAGAAACGGATTTAGAGGGACTGATATTCAAGAAACATAAGAAATGTTATAACATATGACATGCAAGATGTGACTTCCTGGTTTTGACTAAGATGCAAGCTGTCTCCTTGCTGTAGACCACCCTTTCTAGTATTTCACTCGTCTCTACTTGGTCAAGTGAAGATCTGGACTCCGTTCCTCGCTCCCAATAATCTCTCTTTTTTTTCCAGAACTCCTTACCTTCGACTGATCTCCAAAATGAAATTCTGATCCGTTGTTTCTGGTTGTGGAGCCCATGTACAGAGGAACCGATGGCGGTTACGTAACCGACTGCGGTACGAGTAGAACCGCATCGGTAAGGAAAAGTAGCTTTTTTAGTAACATAGCCCACCTTTCCCCTGCCCTGCTTTTCCTCCCGAGAGATCATTTGCGGGCCGTGGTCAGTGGCTATAAGGTCGCTTTGGTGCGAGTAAGGCGGCATTAGTTATGGATGGGAGTCTAGACCAAGTCATGGGTCTTAGTTAGGTTAGTTTAGGGTTAGGGCTAGGTCATGATGAGGTGGCCAAAGTGAGGTGGTGGGTAAGGTGATGTGGATTTATCAAGTATAAGGTAATTATAAATAATTGTGTAAGGTTTAGGTGATGAAGGTTAGATTGCGAGATGAGATGCGGGGTCACAAGGGGTCGTAAGACACAAATTTGGTGTCTACATTAGCCCCTTATTGTCGTGTAGCTTGTTTGTAAAGCTACACGGACAAATAATATGAAGTGGTTACTCCTGTTAAGAGTATAGGTAATCCCCTCAAATCTATCACAGATTGAGTGAAAGAGAAATCAGGGATAGGGTTGATAACGGGTAAATGGGTAGAGGGGATGTAAGATGGTGGGGTAGGTTCAAGGAAAGCAGACGCATATTGAAATGCCATAGTACGACTAGGGTCCATGATTTGACGAGGCAAACCAGTAGTGAAGAGACAAAGGTCGATAGTTTATCCAAAACAAGGGTGATATAATCCTGGGTATCCAAGGCATAGGAAGTAGCCCCAGGGTATATAACAGGTTAAGGGTACATGAACATTTAGGCATGTTTGGTAGTACCAAAGGTTGGTTTGGTTGAGATAAACGTCCACGGTGTAGGTCTGGGCAAAGTTGGTCGACAGATCAAGTCAAGGACCCTAATCATGCTAAAACACGAACAGGTGAGCTTGATTGAACAAAAAACTACCAGATGGGTGGATAAAAGTGTATGGTGTTGATTTTGGGTAAGGGATGGAAGTGGTGCAGCCGTGGGTCGGGCCAAGTTGTTGGGTTGCGGCCTTGGATCAGGCCAGAAGGATAAAGGGAGGCCTTGGGTCGGGCCAAATAGTGAGGGTGAGGCCTTGGGTCGGGCCAATTGGTAGGTTGAGGCCTTGGGTCAGGCTAAATTGGTAGGGCGAGGCCTTGGGTTGGGCCAAATGGGTAGGGCGAAGGCCTTGGTCGGGCCGAATAGGTAGGTTGATGCCTTAGGTCGGGCCGATAGGTAGGTTGAGTTCCTTGGTCGGTCCGAATAGGTAGGTTTAGGCCTAGGTCAGGCCGAAAAGGTATGTTGGATGCCTTAGGTTGGGCTGAATAGTAGGTTGAGGCCTTATGTCGGCCGATTGGTAGGTGAGGCCTTGGGTCAAGCCAATTGGTGGGCGAGGCTTGGGTCGGGCAATTGGTAGTTTAGAGGCCTTGTGGTCAGGCCAAATTGGTAGGGCGAGGCCTTGGGTCGGGCCAAAGGGGTATGGCGAGGCCTTGGGTTGGGCCGAATAGGGAGGATTGATGCCTTGGGTCGGGCCGAAATAGTAGGTATGAGGCCGTAGGTCAAGACCAAATGAGTAGGGGTTTGGCCTTGAGGTCAGGAGAACCCTCCCTCCGGGGTTAAAAAACGTTGACGAACGTTTGTAAAGTGACAAGTGAACCAATTGGTGCAGCAAAGGTGGATAGAGGCTATATTGGTGAAAAAGAGGCAAGGAAGTAAAAGAAGGCACACGAATGTGGTGAAAGTTGGTAGAGAACCGATGTCGATTCTGCATGACTGATATTGGTTAAGGGACCGATAACCAGTTCCTTAGGCAAAATGAACCGAGATATCGTAAAGGTGAAAAACCTATAAACAGAAAAATACCGGCTTGTCATTGTAACACTTTTATTATTTGCCACCAAAATCAACTTATCTGACGTGGAAGATTGAGATTAGAGCTTGATTGAGTGAGTGGAGCTTTGTATTGGCGAGAGATTTGATAGTGGGGCCCGATTAAGGAGGAGGCAGTAGTTTGATTGGCCGGGGACCCAGCAATATGATTGGAAGCCATGGCACAGGCAGGAGGTAGCGTGACCAGCTAGGACCGCTACCACCCATCCCACCACGACGACGTGTTGTCGTTCGGGTAGATTCGAAACTCTTAATTTTGGTGATTTGGTTGTATTATGCTAAATTGGGGGTTTGGGTAAGGAATTAACCTTTTTTAGGAAATAATGAGAAAATGGAAATGATTTGAAAAAGGGAGAGGGTAAGATAGGCTAGATAGGCTAAGGTGGGTAGGTGGGTAAGTTTTTAGGGTATTTGGGTGGGTAGATGGGTAGAAATAGGTAAAAAAATGGGTTTTGGGGGCCGCGCGGGGGTTCGTCTCTGGGAGAAGACAGTGACCGTTGTCGGTCACTAAGTGACGGCATCGGTCGCAACACTTTTAGGGAAAGGTGAGTGTTGTTGGTGACCGGCGTCGGTCATGTTATCAGGCCGGCGTCGTGCTTGTGTGTTTTTGGGTGTGGTGGGTGTGGGTTGGTGTGGTTTGTTTGGGTTTGTTTTTGTTGGTTTTGGTTGGGTCTGTTTGTGATCGGGGGTTGTGTTGGGTTGTGGCGTGTGTGTGGGTTGGGGGGTGCGCCCGGTTTGTGTGGGGGTTGGGTTGGGTTTGCGTTGGCGGTGGGCGCCGGGGTTGTGTGGGGTTGAGGCTTTTCGGGGTTGGTTTTGGGTTTGGGGGTGGGAGAAAGGTTTGGTGTAGGGTTGGCTTTGGGTTTTTGGTTGGGGTGTTGTGTCGGTGTGGGTTGTTGGGTTCGGGGTTTTTTTTTGTGGGCTGGGTTCTGTGTTTGAGGGTTCGGGTTGCCTTTTTTTTTGTTTTTGTTGGTTTTGGGTGGTCTGGTTTTGGGTTTTTAAGGGTGGGGTAGTTTTGCTAGAGGGGGTGTTAGAGAGTCTGTTTAATGGTCGGGGGGATAAAAAAGGGTGTTAAGATGATAAGTATCTGTTGTAATAAAATAGAGTTCCTAAGGATGTGGGTTGGTTTTGCAGGCCATTGTCATCAGTTTGACGATGCGGGATAGGATGCCGCTCTGTTGGTGTCGGATAGGCCACACATATCTGCGGCTCATTGGGCCATCCTGCACGAGGTGGACTCGGGTGGAGTCCCAGAGGTCAGAGGATAGAGAGAGATCACAGCTGAATGGTCGCCCTCATCGAGAGATGGGTCCCCGTCGACCAATGTGTTTCCATCTCTCCCGACTGGGGAGATGAACCATCACATTGGATGATGTTTACGGCATCTTCAGTTTACTAATCGAGGGGGAGGCAGTCTTCCAGGTATCGCATGCTTCATTTACCATAAGTTTGAGTATCGGTATCGTGACATGTACCGTGTGCATCGACACGAGACACGACTGCTGTGTTGATTGGATCGGTTGGGATCACCTGCTTTAACCCTCCCGGACTCAGATGAGGCCGGCTTCCATGAGGCGTTGATGTGGGTGCTGCTGGAGATGGTGGAGGAGCACACTTGTTACGCCTGTCACCATATATCTGGGTGTCAATTGTACAGGAGCTATGGGGCTATCGCCGGAGGAGGCGATTCGGTATTTGCTCTAACATTTTTGTGCATTTGGGCATACTAGCACATCCACAAGATGCATCAGGCCAGTAGGGTTACCCCAGCAGCCAGGGCCACAGGTCATATACCGATAAATGGCTTTCAGAGGGTGTTGGGGGTCGTGGGCCAGCCACGAGCATTTTGCAAAGTCGGGATGTGGCATCTAATAGACATTTGCTAGAGGGCTTACATCAGTAGACATTGTAGGATACCCCTACAGCGGTCACCACCCTTGCAAGGAGCCCCCCTTACAGGTTTGCGCCTACTCCAGTACACATTCGGATAGCAGATGGAGGCCAGGTAGTACTAGCAGATACCCCTGGGAGGGTACGTCAAGGCGATGGGGCTGCGACCCAAATGACGAGCCTTCCCCTGTTCCCTCAATACAAGGAGGGATGAGGTAATGCCCCACTCTACCTTCACCACAGCTTTTGTGATCTTCCAGTGGGGTGCGAGAGGTCAGCATGTGAGGGTGTAGATGATGCTGAGAGTGCACGTGATCATACAGGGTGTGGGGTGGGCTGGGCAGCGGGGCACCAGGATAGTCCACCTGCACAGCCAGACTTGCGGGCAGTTATAGGAGAGATAGATCAGCTCAGTGGTCGGTGCAACACAAACAAAAACATCAGCAACAAAAAAACACAAAAACACCAGTTTCACCAAGCAGATGTAGAGCAGCTCCCTTCTCTCGACATTCACGCAAAACAGCACCATCTTCCACCATGGCGGCCGGATGGCGGCGCCCCCCCCCCCTTTTCCTCTCTTACCCCGCCCACCACACCACCATCCGTTTACGTCCCCGGTGCGAACAAACGTTCCCTTCCACCCGCGCCCCCGCCCCGCCAGCCGACCACGTCTCACCCGCCCTTCCCCGAATCCCACCCCCTTCAGTTCATCCACCCCCCCAACCCCACCACCTCATCCCGCAACCCCCCCTTCCTGCACACGCCAGCGCGATCCTTCCGGGTCCGTTGACCCCGGGGCCCTTACTGCCGTCCCCGCACGCGGTAGACCAATCCGCCCTATCCCAACGATCGCGCCACACGCACCCCACAGCGCGCCTCACTCCCTCACACCGCGCGCCACCCCCCTTCCCCACCGAGAATACTACTTCCCGCCTGCCCTAATCCCACCACACGGTGCGCGCTTCCTTCCCCTGACCCACAAGCGCGCAACGCCAGCCTTCCCTCAGCCGCCCCCACCTCGCCCCCGCCGTCGCAGGCGAGGCATACCACCCTGGCCCCATTGTCGCCACACTCCCCTACCTGCTTCCGAGGGCGCACTCGACGGAGTAACGTGTCGGTGGCCACCAATAAAACCCAACCACACATCTTACACAATCTTACACAACATACCACAACACCCACAACAAATTACCAAATCCAACAAATTACCCTATCCACCACCCCACACCCGCCACCTATAACCACCCTTCATCACCGCCACCCACCCCCACCCGCCCCCATCAATCGTTCCACCTTGCGCACGCCGGCGCCGGGCTCTCACCGAGCTACACACATATCGCTACGCCCCCTTCCCACCCCCAAAGGACTTGCTATCCCGACCCGGTCCCTCACACTCCGCCCACGTAAATCCCAAGTGCAAGCCCGCCCCCGCCGTCCGCTTCACCACACGCTAACCGACATCCCCCACCTGCCTGCCGCCCCGCCGATCCCGCACGTACGTGTCCCTGCCCCAGCCAACGGGTCTACACACCGCCCAAGGAAACCCCTTCCCACGTAATACGCTACCGATCGAGAGCCCGGTGCGCGCGATCCCGGGCTCCGCCTCCTCCGCTACGCACCGCGAGCCCCTCCATTCCTATCCCGTCCGGTCTCTCTTCCACCCGCCGGGATGGTACCTCTTGTCTGGCCCGCCCGGCACCACGGCACACCCCCCGCTCCTCACCCCTCTCCCCACGCCTCGTGTCCCCCACCCTTCCTCACACGCGTCAACACCGCGGCATGATTCGTGCCTCTCCCCTATGGGCAGGCTGGCTTCGCGTCACAAACAGGCATCAAATAGGTGTCCTTACAACAGGGCAGCTAGCCCAGGCGCTAGCTTTAGTCGTGCCCTCAGGCACCGAAAAAAAAAGGTCGCATAATTCACAAAACGCCCCGGAAAACGCCGAGATAAGATGAGACGGGCAAAAGGAGCGGATAGGAGGGATTGAAGAGCACATTGGCCAGAATGGCATTCACAAGAATAATAAACATGCGTTCAAGGCATCACGGGAAAAGAAAGAAACAGGGGTCGGCCAGCGGAAGCGTCACGGTTCTATCCCACACATACTTCGGGGAGTAGGGTGATTACAAGTTAAGAGTCATCATGAAACATACTACCTGCAGCCCTAGTGGGCACTGTCCACCCAACCGGCGCCCAGGGAGGGAGGGGAGGACCAGCGGGAGAGGAGTATTCCGAAGCGAAAAAGAGCTGGGTAGGAGCGCAACACCGCCGCTCGCAATGGGAAAGCCATCCCTTTGGTCCCCCGAACAATCGACGTCGACTCACGGAGGGGGGGGTACACCCGAGGCAGTGAGGGGTTTGTTAAAATTGAGTGGTGGATAGCCGCCGATAGCAGAAAATGAGCAGTACCTGTGGGTGAAAAGGTAACCTGGGCGAATGAAGTGACAGAGAGGGTGTAAGGTGAATGGACATCAGGCGAGGGAGTGGAGGAGGCGGGGGTTTGTTAAGCCCTTGTAGGGGTAAGAGATGATAAGTAGCTGGATTACGAGATATTGTGAGGGATGATTAGTTGGAAGATGAGGTAATCTAAAAAGGGGAGCGAGCAAGGGGGGAGTAAGAACATCGGGACTGAGGGCTTGTAGGGTTGAACTGAGTAGCTTCGGGAGCTGAGAGGGCAAATGGGAAGACGCAAAAAAGGGAAGTCGAAGGGGCCCGACTAAGGTGAGGATGAATAATGAGGGGCGACAATGATGTAACCGGGGTAAGCTAGGTGTGAAGGAGACCCAAGTAGGAAGAACACAGAGGGACTGCCGCCATTGTGGGAGTGGAAAGGGGCCCTTAGATTATGCAGATAGGGGCGTGAAAGGTATGGTTAAAGCGGAGCCGCAGAAGATTCGGCGACGTCTCACGGTCCCCGGGCGGCTGGACACCCCCCCTCGCCGCCACCCCTCACTCGGGATGCCAGGAAGACGGCCAAGGCCCCCCCGCGCTCCCGCCATGCACGCATTCCCACCGAACGATCCCTCCCGACTCCTGCCGCCCGGAGGAGCGGCGCGGCTCAGCCGGAGGAGGTAAGCCACCCAAGGGATTTGAGAAAATGAGCATATAGCGAATGGTAGGAAGGAGTAAAAAGGGGTTCCAAATTACAATGGACGGCCTGGTGTACGCAGAGGACAGAAAATGGAGAAGACGGGACGAGGTGGGAGGGAGCGTAAGACGTAGAAGAGGGTGATGACGGCAACAGACGAAATCGTCGCGCAGGAAAGGGACGGCCCTGCTCCGCCCGTGAGACGGAGTTAAAGATGGCGGGGCGGGGCTCACCATAAAGCTTTTCTCTCGGGGTTGGAATACAAAAGAGAAGGGAGGGAGTTTTCTTAGGGGCACCGATAAGGGGGGACTCCAACTGAGGGACAGGGCCTTTTCCTCTCGACTCCCCCTGTTTTCCCAGAAAAAGGAAGGGTGGGAGAGGGAGAAACTGCAGGTTAGGGAGTAGGGTTCAAAAAGGCAAAGTGACGGGGGAAAGCGAAAGGTAGGGGTCGTAGGCGAAAGGGAAGACATACGCTTGTGGAGACTAAGAGATGGTAAGTAACAAGGAGGGGGATTAAAGAGCCCAAAGAAGCAAATGTGATGCTTGGGAGAGAAGGGAGTGATAGAGGAAGGAGGTTGGTGGGGGGCTGGGGGACGAGGTAAAAGGACTGATCGGAAATCGATCGAGTGTAAGACTGTCCGGGAATGTGAGCGGGTTGGACTCGCGCACGGACATAGGCAAAGATGCGGTAAGAAAGGAAGGCCATGAGCAAGAAGGACAAGGGTGGCTGCAGTGAGCAGGAGCGCAACGAGGAGGACAGAATAACATAGGATCGAAATGAAGGACGCGACTTGGTATGAGTAATAGGGTAAAAAGAGATAATAAGGATATGTGGAAGGGAGGTAGGTTGCCGGGTAGGCCGGGCTGGAAGCAGTTTGAGAAAGGAGTCAATGGAAGGGGCAGGGAGGAAGAGTAAAGACGGGACGGACTAAGGACAAGTCACACGGTCGTGTTCGTGAAGCTAGAATTCATGGGGGCTAAAGCGGAGAACGGCAGGGAGTAGCGAAGGCTGGGATAAGGGTACCAGCAAGATGAGGGGGGTGGCTAGGGTACCGGGTTGCAGGGCATGGGTCGGGCAAGGGCGGGAATGAAAATAAGGAGATGACGAAGGCGTAAAGTCGGGGATTGGGGGCTTACAAATAATAAGGGAAGGTGGAGTAAAAGTCCTAGGAGTGAGGTTAACGATGGAAGATGACTAGAAGCGTGAGAGGGAGGGAGTCAATAGGAGGTCTTGAGGAAAAGGTGAGGTGCCGAGAAGAAGAGGAGGGTTAGGGGATAATTAAAAGAGTCAATCAGGATAAAGCTAAAGTTGAGGAAAGGGAGGACTACAGGTCGTAGGATGAGATGAGGACAAATGCGTGGGGTAGGGCCCATGTAGGGGGGGAGTGAGAAAAGGCGCCCGGTTCCCGTTGAAGGAAATAAATACCCCTCAAGCTCGATGATAGGGGCTTTGGGACAGTTCACAGGGAACGCAGAGAACCCGACAGCGGCCCCTGGTGACGAGTTGTCTATGGAGGCTAAGCTCGAAAAGTGTCGTTTGGGTAACAATTAAAAGGATTCCTAAGGGGCGGAGGTCCGCCTGGAGTTCGCGCAGCGCACTTCGGAAGTACCGACATCCGGATGTGCGGCCTATACGCTTCGTGGGCAGGGCCCCCCGTGGAAGGGCTCAGGTCTCTCACCCCTCACTCCTTCCCTCACTTAGTTTCCTTTTTTTTTTGCTTATTGCCACTTTGTCCCCTCCCTCAGGAGCTGGAGTGATGGCGAAAGGTTGCGTGGTGCACAAATAGGAGTTGTTGAATTAAGAATTGAGGATTGAATGAAAGAGAAGGTGGTGGCGGCAGATTTTGGCGGGGAGACGTGAGCTCCGTTAACAGAAAAGGGAAGGAGAGAATGCTTGCTCCGTCAGTGCCCGAGAGCGGCTATATTGGAGGTTAGAGGCAAGGCCCGATATTATCATTAGATTCTTGATGGTACCGGAGGAAGGAGTCCGAGTATCAAGGCTTATGCAAGCTCATAGTGCATTAATACCCTCTCACACAGCCAAAAGATCTCAGGGAGTGTAGCCACAGCTGGCTTGTCGTGACGGGCAGGATGCTAGAGGCACCATGCGACCAGCGGGAGAGGTGCCGAGTGGTGGGGAGAGAGCCGGCTCCTCCACCGCGTTGGCATTTGGATCCATCGAAGAAGAGGTCATTTGATACGACTCCTCCTGGAGTGAAAGAGTGGCGATGAGTTCGTCGGGGAATGTAAAATTGGTAAATTGTTCCCCAGGTAAAGGGGCCTCCGCAAGTTGGTCTGCGAGAGTTTGTCCTTTGATTGATTTCTGTGGAAAAACTCAAGGTCGAGGTCGGCGAGGAGCATGAGCCATCGAGCGATGCGTTGGTTTTAGATGAGGTTTGGCATACATGTAATGGATGGGGTCCGTGTTGGTGATGACGAAAATGTTTTTTGTGATTCAGAAGGTAGTGTCGGAGTTTGGTGGCCACGAATGATAGGGCTAGGCACAATTTTTCTACATGTGTATACCTAGTCTCATAATCCGAGGGTATGACTTATATAATAAATGGCCTGTTCTCGATGTGCCGAGTCCCGATGTGCAAGCATAGCTCCTATAGCATGGTCAGTGGCGGAAAGATAAAGGTAGAAAGGGCGGTCGTCCTGGGGTGGGATAAGCACGGGTGGCTGCAAGAGATAAGTTTTGAGAGCTTCGAAGGCTTGGTGACACTCATCACTCCATTGAAAGGCAATGTCTTTTTTAATAAGGTGATGAAAGGTTGACATCGATCCGAGAGTTGGGAGATGAACCGTCGATAGATGGATTGAGCTTACCTTGTAAACTACGCAATTGTTTGAGATTTTTGGGTGGGGGCATTTCTAGGATAGCTTTGACTTTAGATGGATCGACCTCAATGCCACGCAAAGAGACGATAAAGCCAAGAAGTTTTTCCCGAAAGAACACCAAAGACACATTTCTTTGGTTGAAGCGGACAGAATATTGTAACAGGCGATCAAAATAATGGTTAAAACATCGAGATGTTCACTACGATGTTTAGACTTGCCAAGAAGATCGTCGACATAATCTTCAAGGATAGTGTGCATAATGTCATGAAAAATGTAGGTCATAGCCCGCTGATAGGTTGCACCAGCATTCTTAAGGCCAAATGGCATGACACGATAACAGAAGGTTCCCCAAGGAGTTATGAAGGCAGTTTTATGTTGTTGATCGGCGGGGGCAAACCAAAATTTGGTTGTATCCTGAAAGCCATCCATGAGAGAGAGCATCTCATGGCCTGCAGTGAGATCAACAAGTTGGTCAATGCTAGGTAAGGGGAAGTCATCCTTAGGCAAGCGAGGTTAAGATCCCAGAAATCCGTGCATATCCGAAGTCCCCCCCGTCGCTTTAGTGACAGGTACGATGTTAGAAATCCATTGAGGATAGTCAATAGGCAAGATGAAGGAAACAGAAAGGAGTCGTTGAAGCTCCTCTTTGACCAAGAGGGCAATGCGTGGATGCATTTTTCTCAATTTCTGTTTGACTGGTTTGGAATCGGGTTTAGGGTGATGTTATGGACGGCAATGGTAGGATCAATTCCTGGCATGTCAGCGTAGACCAAGCGAAAGCTTGGTTGCGGGCACGGAGAAAGGTAGTAAAGGCTGGCTTGTTCTGATGTGTGTTAAGGGATTGTCCAATCTTCACAATGTGAGGATCCTCCTCCGTGTGGATGTTGATTTCTATAGTAGATTCGTTCAGCATGGTTTGGGTTTCAGATGGTAAGGCGCGTTGAATATAAGATCATCCGCCCCAAGGTAAGTGAGGATGGAGTCGTCATCCTGGCACTCAACAATTAATCAAAGGTGAATCCTCTTCGATCATGTCTGGATACAGAAGGGGAAGAGAAGATGGGTCCTCATTATCGCGTTGATAAGTGAGAGGACCTATGAAGATAGCATTTATGAAAAAAAAAAGTTAGGAGGGATAGATTCAGGTCTATCGATTCTGTGGGGTGATGATGGCAAAGTGGGTGATGATGGTTTGGTAGGGGTGACGTCGTTCTTCTTTCTAGAATACAGCTGACAGGAGGTGTCTCCTGTGTAGGTGTTTCAGGAAAACTGAGACCACTGCGATCATTATGTTTGCGAGTAGTCACGGGAATGAGTGTATGTCGGCCTTGTTCGTAAAGACCAAAACCAAATCCTTTCCAAGCACAGCGAGTCAAGAAGGTGAGGGCGAAACGACGATTTTGTCAAGTATTGAAAATCGGATTGGAAGGGAACCACACCAAGAGGAGGTTCAGGGGTAATGGAGGATGCGTCAACACCCCCATACGTTAGGTTGGTGCGGCAATGGGGTGGTCCGTAAGAGATTACCTCCCCCACGCGACGGTCGTCGGTGGGATGTGCATGTAATTGTCCGTACTCCTGCGGGGTAGGGAAAGAACTAACGTTATATAGGCGGTACTCTTCCCCCACGTAAGGCGTTGAAAAACATCTACTAAGGGGGTCGGAGGTTGGGATGTAGCTGCGGGAAGGAAGTGGTTTTTGCGACGGTGGTTTCATCAGTTGAAGGCGTAGGTGGTTGAGGTGGTTGGATGGTTGAGGTACATTTGAAGAGGATGGTTGGGTTGAATGTATGGGTGTCTTGATTGGTACAAGCACATCGTTAGGGCGGTATAACATATTGCAGGTTTTAAAGGGGGAGGATCAGCTTTTACGGTGTACCTTTGCCGGTGACTTCCCCTCGTACTCAAATTTTATGCATCTATGTAATGTTGAGGGAACGCATCCCATGGCCCGGATCCAAGGACGACCCAGCAATATATTATATTGGAACTCTCCCTCAAGGACATAGAAGAGTTCGGGTAAAGTACGTGGTCCTACCCGAATGTTGAGGATCACGGTGCCTAAGGTAGAGGTAATAGCGTCATTGAATGACCGCAACATGATGGGGTTGGCACACATGTAGCTAGAAGGGATATTCATTTGTTGGAAGGCTTTTGAAGAGATGATGTCTAGGCTAGTGCCCCCGTCAATCATAACATGACATACCCGTAATATCCCGGACGTAAGCTGAGATGAAAAGGGCAGGGTCAGGTCTTCTGTACCAAAGTCAACAATTTCATCTTCCGAGAAACTGACAGCAGCGGCTTGTTGTGTACAGAGACAGAAGTGGGTGGGGGAGATGGATTTGTTTGGTGAGAGAAGCAACGTGATTGGGTGTTAGAATGGAGGCAACAGGCAGGGTTTCATTAGGTAAGACCTCGATCCCCTTGAAGGATTTCAACGAGAGCTTGTCGATGAGATTCAGAAGTCTGAATGAGATCATATAGTGTCATTTTTTACGAGGTGATTGGTGAAGCTGTTTGATCATATTTCGATGGGCAACTCCATTAGAGACGGGATAGGCGGGTCCCACGAATAACCACTTTAGGTGGTGGTGCAATCGGGATGTTTGACGGAGAAAGAGATGCATGCAGGTGTGTTTTCTTTTGCTTTCCCATTGTACTCTTTTTGCCTTTTTTTCCGTTTTTTCTGCCCTCGAGTAGCAACACTAATCATATTAATCTCGTAGACCTGAGATGAGGAAGATGGTTGGGATAAATCATGGTCTTCAAGAGGTGGGGTTGTAATAATGATAGATCTTGGTGAGGCGGGGACAGATGGTATAGGAGAGGGAATTGAAGCTAAAGGTCTCTCCCTTCGTAAGTTGTCTTTCTTAACCTTTCTATCTGGGAGAGGTGACTGACGAAGGATGGTTTTTAAAGCTTTGCATCCCTCCACATCATGTCCTGGTGTGCGGTGATAGCGCAGATTTTAGACTCATCATAACCTATGCGGTCGAGGTTTAGACGGGTCATAAGGTCTAAGTGGGGGTAGGGAAATGGTCGCATTCTCCACCAACATAGCAGGATTTTGGCGTAAGATCCTTTGAGTGGGTCAAAATCGGATGAGAGGTATTGGTTGTGCGGGTGGATTTTTGGTAATGTAATTTTGGGCGTGGTTGGTTCGTATGGGGGTGGTGGTTTTAGCCGAGGGGTGTTGACACTGGTTTTCACTAAACGTGGTTTTCTTTTGGCACAGAGTTACGTTTCGGCTGGTTAGATGATGAGGCTACAGATGACGTGGTAGCGGGAAACAACCACGGAGAAAGGGGAGTGACAGAAAATAAATCCTTTGATGATGGGATTGGTTTAGGGTTGATAGGTGGACAGGATACGCGGGGTAACGATGTTGTTATACCCTTTGATCTCTGTATAGGTGTAGAAGGCGTAGGTCGTTTTGAAGAAAACGCAGGAGGTATGATATATTGATGTAAGGTGGAGGGATGAGGTCCCAATATGGAAGGTAGTGTGACGATGATGGTTTTTGATTGTGATAGAGGCACGGATTGAGTTTGTCTCCTAGGTGGCGGGGTGGATTTATTTTTGGATAAATCGAGTCGCTTAGGCGGGTGTGTTAGACTGGGCATTGGTGAGGTCCCAAGCGTAGGGGAAGATTTGGTTAAGTTAATAGAAGTGGACGGGGCATTTGGTAGAGGTGAGGGGGGTGAAGGTGAGAACATAGGCATTTTAAGCTTCTGTAAACACTTAGGTATATGGTGGAGGCATCAGGATCGGTCATTTGCATTTGAGTAGAATAGGGGTACTCAAACGTTCCCATAGGCCTCGTCTATCTTCTGGAGAATGACAGTCCTCAGGTGTGAATTGTAAATTTTTGTACGGAAGAAAGACGGGTTGTGATTCCAGTCCACTGTGGGTGTGATACAGGGGGTAGATGAGGCACTGTATCATAGATGTTAAGAGGTCAACCGGTTGTTGTTGAAAAGATTTAGGCGATGAAGGACTAATAGGTAGGAGGGCGTGTTTGAGAGGATCTTGTCATGGTTAAAGAATTTGGTGATGTCGGTGTGCAAGAGATTTCTCGTCTAAGGATGTCAAAAGGAGTGGCGTACCCCTTCCTCTTGTGCAGCAAAGAGCGGTAGAAGGGGACGTTTGGGAATAGATAAATTAGATAACATCCGTTCGCAGTCTTGTAGGGATGTGGTGTAAGAAGACTCATTGATGGAAGAGAAGTCTGGGCAGTTAACTCTTTATGGGTAAAGGAATGATTTCACTTTGGCTTGATGGTGGTAAAGGAGGTTCGGGCTCCTGTGTTAGTGAGAGGCTTGATTCAAAATTTTTCTCGATAGAGGCTTTTTGGCTGGGTATCGAAGACTGCATGGATCTCATGAACACTCTCCTCGGCTAAGATATCCTGGTTTGTGTTACTGTTGGACGAGTGATTCGGGAATGGTTTGTTGAATATTTTCAAATTTCGGTTGGCAGGGGCATTAGGATTATCGAGGGCTATATCCCTGCGCATCAACCATTTCCTGCACTATGTTTTTCAACATCTTGCAGTTTTCATGACTGTGTCCTTTACGCGGTGAAAGTTACAGAAGTCATTTTCTTTGTACCAGGAAGGTATGCGCGGGTGTGGAGTCAAACCCGGAGTGAGGTTTAACAGGATGGGGCAAGGTGATAGCTCCTGCTTTGAGCAATTTTTCCAATATCACACCATATGTTTCTCCCAAGGGAGTGTAGTTGATGGGCTCTGCTTTATACTTATAAGTGGTTTTTTGGCGGGGTATTAGACGGTGGTTGGGATTTGACCATCACCGCGTGGACAGCTCCTTTTGATTTAGAAGAAGTGGACGCGTGAGGAGTGGTGGGTGTTTGGTTGTTGGTAGAATCTGGAGTTCGGAAATTGGGGTTTTTGTTGCGCAACCGCAATTTCTCTTCTTCTAAGGCTCGAATTTCTAATTTTCGAGCCATAGTAAAGGCCTCGTCGAATGTACGGAAAGTTTTGAATTTGGAGGGTAGGGGGAGATGTGCTTAGCGCAGGCCCGCGTAAACAGTTCGATAAGTTTGGTTTGAGGCAAGGCATACGTAAGTTGGTTGATAAGGCCCCGCCATCGTCCAACGAAATCTGCGATAGATTCGTCTTCAAATTGTCGGATGGCATAGAGGTCGGTGATAGATACTTTCTTGGCAATGTTAATGGAGAAATGATCCAAGAAAGATTGGGCTAGTTGGTTAAAAGAGAAGATTGAGTGCTGGGTTAAAGCACTGTGTACCACTCCAAGGCGGGTCCTGATAAGGACATGGGAAAGGTGCGGAGTAACAAGGCATCATCATGGGCAATCAAATAACAAGCATGTCTAAATGATCGCAAGTGTTGTTGAGGATCCTCTTTACTATTAAAACGAGTAAATTTTGGCAACTCCCATTGAGGAGGATATGAATGAAGGGGGACAGAAGGTGAATGGGCTCCCGACAAACTTGCTCGTATGTCAAGGCGCTACGACTTCCTGAAACAGAAGCCTCCAGTTTTGCATTTTGTCCATCATTTTTTGATAAATCTGTGGTTGGATGAGATGATGGTGCGTTGTGGTAAACGGAGGCAAATTGGACCAAGGGCCCGCTGGACAATGGTGGGGTTAAGTGTTGATAAGGTATGGAGGATGATATGTTGAGAGCGACAGAATAGGGATGTCCCATATAAGGTGTTGAGGTCACTGGATACGTGTATGGGAATGAAAAGGTAGGCGGAGCTTGAGAAGGAAAGCTCGTGTGGATAGGTGGCAGAGAGCAAGTCATGAATGGAGCAGTCTGCAAGAGAGATGAGGTAGGGGCAGTTGGTGGTAATGATATGTGGGGTCCAAGATTAACCAAAGGAAAGCTAATCTGGTCGTATGAACCTCTGAAGCCGTCGGATTGGGAGACGGGGCTAGAGATGCAGCAGGAAGCAAGGCGTGTATTATCAGGCGAGGAGTGGGAGCTAAATGAGCAGCTATACTAATAGGCATGCCAACAAGGAGCTGACCATCAGGTGTACGGTCAGGGGCATGAGAAAAATAGTATTGTACAGCGCTGGAATTAGCATCCAGAAACTTGGCAAAGTCCTTATCTCCTACAGGAATTTGGGGGATCTCACTGGTGTCCGTAGGGTTCCCTATAGAATGTGAAGGGGGTGATTCAGGCAAAGACACAGAGCAGGCATGTGAAACCATGGCGGCGGCTTGCTTTCGAGTGATAAAAACCATGGACAGAAGTTCACAGTAGGGTTTCAATCTGTCAGGAATAGAAACAAACTCAGACTGGTAAATTGGTAGGTTGCTGGTTTGTCAGGAATTGGAAAAGACAGTAACCGATATCGGTCTAGTAACCGATGTGTTATACTATAGCCGACGTTGGTCAAGTAACCGATGTCGGTGTAAGAAGTCTGGGCTAACAAGATATAAAAGACTGCTAATTTGATTTTTAACAACGTTTAGTATACTTGTCCAATTATTGATCACAGAAGACAGGGTATGAGAAAGAAAACAGAACTAAAACAAAGCAAGATGCACACAAATCCAGAGATTAACCCTAGGGTTAATTTTAATTATCGTGGGCTTATGCCTTTAGACGTAGATGATGTCGGAATCCTAAACAAGAGACTTAGGGGAAATGTCAAGTTGTTTTGGCTTATAAGGTTACCTCAATCGGGCGGAGGAATACCGCGGAAAAAAGGGGGATGTTTGAGCTGTTGTGTTAATTGTGAAGTGATTCGGTATGTGTTGTGCAGTGAATGTAAGATTAATTTCTTGTCAATACCGTGGATATCCCCCCCACGTGTACGACCTGTTACTTAATCTATGTTCACTAGAATTGAAGAACACAAGCAAGAGGAATGCAATGCATGTGTTTTAAACCCAAATCGAAAATTATGTTCGATGAAGCAAGAGAGATGACTTTCACTAATGCGAAACTAGGAAAGCAAGACAAATTCTTTACGAAATATATAACTTAAAAAAAAGCAGCGCAACAGCAAGTATGCTTCCTAAAATGAAAAAAGCAAGAGAGAAAGAAACCCAAATGGGTCCCACCGGGCGTGCCAAAATGTTTCACTCGGAAATGTTTCGTTCCTTTTAGAAACAGATAAGGTTAGGGGCTAGAAGGAATACCTGTAGAATGTCGAGATGGTGTGTGCGTACCGTAGAGAAAGATCAGGCTGATTGCGAAGAACTCCTTTTTGTCTTGGAAGGACTACCTGCAAATAAGAACACAAGACCACAATATTTGATTAAACAATAAATGAGGAAACTGCCTTGGGCCCAGGAAATATAAAACTTCCTTTCGAAGGTGGTCAGTTCCCCTGCTAATATGAATTAACACAAAAGACTGTAAAATATCAATTAAGTTGTTTCGTTGAACTGGGTAGGGAAAAGGCTGTTTTTCTGGTTTGGATCAGAGGAACCGATGGCAGTTACTGATAACCGATGCCGGTTGCTGATAACTGATACCGGTGGGCTATAGGATCTTCTTGGTAGCTATGGTGTTTGTAAGGCTGGTTTATGGATGATATTAGGAAATGAGATGATGAGGGGTAAAAGAATAACAGTTAGATGCAATGGCACGTTGGGTAGTGGAATCAGAAACAGATTTAGGAGGACTGAGATTCAAGAAACATAAGAAATGTTATAACAGAGGACATGCAAGATGTGACTTACTGGTTTTGACTAAGATGCAAGCTGATCTCCTTTGCTGTAAACACTTCTAGTATTTCCACTCATCTCTGCTTGGTCAAGTGAAGATCTGGACTCTGTTCCTCGCTCCCAATAATCTCTCTTTTTCCAGAAATCCTTCGACTGATCTCCAAAATGAAATTCTGATCTGTTGTTTTGGTTTGGGGAGCCCATTTATAGGGAACCGATGGCGGTTACGTAACCGACGGCGGTCGAGTAGGAACCGGCATCGGTAAGGAAAAAGTAGGCTATTTTTAGTAAAATAGCCCACCTTCCCTGCTTTTCTCCCGAGAGATCAGTTGCGGGCTTGGTCAAGTGGCTAGAAGGTCGGCTTTGGGTGCGAGTAAGGAGGCATTAGTTATGGATGTGAGTCTAGACCAAGTCATGGGTCTTAATTAGGTTAGTTTAGGGTTAGGGCTAGGTCATGATGAGGTGGCAAAGTGAGGTGGCGGGTAAGGTGATGTGGATTTATCAATTATAAGGTAATTAATAAATAATTGTGTAAGGTTTAGGTGATGAGGTTAGATTGCGAGATGAGATGCGGGTCACAAGGGGTCGTAAGACACAAATTTGGTGTCTACAGGTGGATATGGACTGTATGGTATAGAAGGGTGAATGGGCTCATTAGAAATCTGATCATAAGAGATCACATTCTTGGATGTTGATGAAGAGGATTCTAGGCTAGATATTTAGCTTATAAGGGCTTAAAGAGGATTGACTTGCATTGATTGTTGTAAGGATGAGCTATGTTGATATGAAAACTGATTGGGTTGTAAGTATACTTGATACTACTAGAAAATATTCTATTGGTAGGGGGTGTTCTGTTGGGAGATGTTATGTTGGTATGGGAGATTATGCCGATAGGGGTAGTTTTGCTGTGGAAAATTGTATGATGGAATATTTTATTGATATCCGTACTCTTGAGGTATGTGTTGTTGATTTTGTTGGGGAATGTTTTGATGATGAAGGATATTGCGTTGTGGAATGTTCTAATGGGATGAGGATACTTTCTGTGAAGCGATAGGTTGTGAGGGTTGAATATATTGGTATTGCAATGGCATCGATACATGTGTAAGAGGTTGTGAATATGTAGGTGTTTGTTAAGAAGACATATCCAAAGCGGTGAAAGATGGAGTGTTATGTGGAACACTTTTTTGTGGGATACCATATAGTGGGATGTTTTATTGAGGTACAGACTGGGGTACAAAGATCAATGGTTGCGAAGGTTTTGATATGTATTGTGAAAAAGGATGTGTACTAGTAATAACACTAGTGTTAACTAAAGGTGTTGTTGTGGGGATAGACATAGTGATATTATGGATGGGAGTAGTAACTTATTGGGAAGACATAACTGTTGAAGAGGAATTTGAACTCAGAGGAGGTGTTGGCATGTGCAAGGTAACTGAAGGAGTGGATGACGAAGTAGTGACATTGTTTAAAGGCAGTGTGAATCCTACCGAAGGACCTGGAAAAGATGTGGGTTACTAAGAAAAGGTGTTTTGTGATGAGATCATGTGAAGGTTGAAGACGGGAGCTGAAGAAACCTCAGATGTATTTGGTTCGCTGATGGAAAATTGTTTGTTCAAAGTTTCAAAAGGATTTGTAGAGGTGGGAGATACTTGAGGTTGGCTACTGTTTGATGTTTTCGATTGACTCAAGGTGTATGGATATAAATGTTGGACAATAGGGTATTGATTTTGATTAATAAGGCCCACAATGGTAGAGGATGGATTGTAGGTGTGTTGGATGGATGGAGGCATGAATGGTTGCATCTGAAATTTTCTTACTGCTAGATAAACATTAAGGGTAATGGGATTTGAATCTAAATTTTCCTCAAAGATGGGGTCTCCCCTATTATAGAAAGGGAGTTTAGATGCTTGAGGACTGGAAGAAAGGAAGTATTCCTCTTCATGAGATCCAGAGGAGGGAAAATTTGACTATTAGACTGATTTGCAAAATGCGAGAGTTGTTCTCCTGTCATATTGCTATAATTGGACCCTACTTCATACCAAGTGTCTTGAGGGTCTAAAAAGGGGTTAGATGTTTCTTTTTGATAGTATGGAAGTTGCTATTGCATTGGGGTAGAAGGTGTTGAAGTGAAGATTGAGAGATTTTGTTGATATATAGGTGGGGTGGATATGTTTTTAGGGATTTGATTATGGGTTTGTTTGTCTAGTAAGTACCATAATAAGAAAACACATAGAAAACACCCAAAAGAAAGGAAAACAAGTGGATGTGTTGTTTTACAAACAACAAGCAAGAACAATTAGCGAGTGATTTTATAGTTATCTTGATTATTTACAAAAAAATGAAATGTGTAAGACGGTGAACAAGGGTCCTAGGAAGTGGTCATCTAGTTATAGTTTTAGGTGTGTTTAAGGGTGGAGTCCTTGATATACCCAAAGGTACTATTATCCATATTTTTCCCCCGGGTAAAATTGGATCAGCCATGCCCCTGCAAAAGAAGAATCTAGAGAATTAATGTTCAAATCCTACAATCAGGCAATAGAGGAACTCTACAATGGAGTGGCAAGGCCTGCAAAAGATCAAATGACCCCGTGTAACAAGAAATTCAAGAAATGAATCTATCAAGAAAACATGTGCTTCAAATCCAGAAAATAGATTATAGGCGGGCTCGGAAATGGAATAACAGGGTCGGGGAAGGAGAAGAAAGTGTCAAAAGAAGCTAGAGGCTCAAAGAAAAGAAACGGTGAAAGCTTGAGGTCGTTAGGATCTGAAATAGTTCAGAATGAGCCCAAAAATGACTATGGAGGAGACATCAAATGCTGCCAAGTGTCCAAATGGCATACCTTCAAAGTTTGAATCCAAAAGTGGAGACTTGAACAAGTGCCAAGCCCCCATGTGTCCCAAGACCAAAGCGGGGGCAGAGTCAACAACTAAAAGTCAAAAGGCGGATAGGGCGGGCCTCAAAAAAGGCTAAGTATAAAAATTCTAGTGGAAGCTACCATGCGTCAGCTTGGCGCATATCCAAATGTGAATCCAAAAGTGGATGCCTAAATGAGCGCGGGCTTGCCATGTAGTCCAAGTTGAAAAATGGGACAGAGTGGGCCCAAAATTGACTAAGTATGAAGAACGAGCACCAGCTCGCCATTTGTTCAGGATCTGAAAAGGTAAGAGAATCCATTGAAAAGTCCAAGATCATGTGGAGGCTTCCACATGTCAACCCAACACTCCTTCAAAGGAAAAATTCTAAGCGGGTGTTTAAGTGAGCGCAGAGCCTCCATATGTCCAGTTTTTTAAAGGGACAAGGTCGGGTTGAATAGTCAAAGCATTGAGATAGGCCAGGGGAGGGTGCTAAGTGTTAGTACAATGCTAATTCAAGAGAAAAATTGAGGGAAGGTTTCCAATCAAGTGCCAGGCCTCCGCGTGTCCCCAGTTAGATATGTGATCCCGCCGAGCAAAATACTTAGCCAAAAAGCATGAAGAGACTAAGCAAGCCATGGAAAAAGCCACGTGTCAGCTTGATGTAACTTCAAAAGTAAAATACAAAGGCTTCCCTCAGACATGTGCTAACCCTCCACATGTCTAATTTCAAAAAAGGGGCCCATTTGGTAGCTGGTTCCTGCCATTTTATATGTACTTGATTCAAATTTAAAATGGGCATATCTTTCAACTTAGGGCTTAAAATCTGACAAATCTGACACCGTTAGAAATATCTCAGCCTCATCTACACCATAGAGATCTGAAAATTTAATTTTGGAGAGGTTAGGTGGGGAGAAAATGAAGAAACATCTTCAGGCCATTAATACAGGATCTATTTGTCCCTAACAACTAGATCAGATTTGATTTGATCTGAAGTTCCTCCTCCTTCGAAATGCTGAACAAGTAATCAATGTAGACATGAAAAATTCAGAGTGTATTTTCAAGAGGAATTGATGATGGTGGTTGAGCTTTAAACTAGTTTTCTAGCTTCTCTCTCCTTCTTCCCTATGTGCTGAATCTATAAAAGAAGGGTCAGGGCTCATTGTAAAAGGTTGGACATTTTTGTTTCATGCCCTCCCTTCTTCTTTTGTTCACAGAAGGATTTGTGGAGCTTTTCTAACCTCTCCTTTGGGTTATAATGCAAGTTTTTCCTCTTGGACACTGCAATATACTCTAACGACTCCTAAGTAATAATATATATGTCTATGGATGTTTCTTGACCCTCTCATGTATTCGTTATTATCTCTCTAATATCTTATTGCGATTTGGTCATCTGTGCATAGTATTTGTATTACATTTTGTGGTCTTTTTTAAACTGTAAAATGAGTGTCTAACATTCCATTGGTGTATCGCCTCGTTAACTTAGGTTTATTTTCTTTCATCTCTCTGACCATGTCTCCTTGGTAGATATAATAGACTTAGAATAGATCCTCTACATTTTTTTTGTGTACACCTAAACAAAGGGATAGGAATTGGCCTCAATCCAGAGAACTCTCTCAACTCACAAGGTCTCACACCTTGAGAGATGCTCCATGTTGTGAAATCACACTAAGAGTCTCAACCCATCTAGTTACAGACATTTGGGTGTGATGTGATTCTGCACTAACAGTTTTGGCATGACCGGTGGGATAGGTTTGAAGCACCTTACCACTTCATTTCATCAAGTTGATGTGTTCTTGGTGAGATTCAGCCTTTTGAGGTGCATGCAAAGCACATATGGTGACTCCATCTGGTCAACAACCCAATCTCTAAAGTTGCAGACCTTTTTTCCATCCATTTTTTATTCATTTTCTTCCACATCTTTCATTTTCCTCCATTCCATGAGGTTGTGCAATCATGACTTCATTTCCATCTTGGGATTCACACTTCCAGCAGAAATATTGCTATTCAAATCCATCTCCAGGTTACTTTAATACACCTCCAGAATGGTTTCACAATGAAAATCAGCACTATGGATATCTAGGTGACCTAGATTCAAATCAGTTTGGTCATTTTCCAAACTATACAGCTATTACAGAGCATGGATATACAAATTTTGGAGGTAGTTCCACACCTGAAGAAGTTAATCTGCTAGAGAAGATTCAAAAAAATGGAGGCCGGCATGGTTCAATCAAGGGCTACAAACATAGATGAAGCTTTCAGAATTGGTTGCAGGGCACCTTGTCCATGGGAAGGCCCTTTTCTAAGACATTACAACCCTCAGGAGAAGCTTGACTTCATGGTTGAAATTTTGCCCCAACTTGCACAATGGACTGAGGAGATTGAGGCTTATGTGTTAGATACAAGACAACCGCGTCAATGGGTAAGTCAGTCACCAGCTCTTTATCCTTCATTTTCTCTTTAAAAAACTTTACCATTTCAACATGGTCAAGAGTCAAGCCCTTTGTTTGCTGTCCCAAGTGTTGATTTCCATTCTCCATCTCTTAATCTTCCATCCCATCTTAATTATTCTACCTTTTCCCTTCCAAGTAGTCATTCCCTCCAAAGAAACAATAAGTTCCACTTCCCTCTCCACCACAAACAACAGCAAAACTGGTTGAATCCCAACCTACCACTCCTCTTGCATCCCCAAATCCATGTTGGGGAGATGAAAATCAAACAACCAACCAAGGGAAGCAAGAAGAGGAACCCAAAAGAGAAGAAATGATAGAAAATTTGAGGAGTTGGGCTCTCAAAATTTGGATTACAAAGATACCCTTAATGGTTAAGCCAAAAGAGGAGGTCAAGGTTGAAGAGCCAGTGGTGGCTAAGGCTAAGTTTGCAGTAGAAGAAGAACAAGAAAAAGAAGGAGATGATCAACAATCATTTTTCCCTGAATGCAGTGCCCATGATGACACTTTATTTTAAGAGAATGCTGATCCAACCAAGCTGCACAACTATCCATCAAGGAAGAGGAACAATCAGCTCCAAGTCCTATTGAAAAGAAGAAATTAGAAGAGATCAAATCAGAGTTAAAGCCACTTGATGAAGAAAACATTGTTGAAGACTTTTTTCTTTCATTTGAAGGGCCTGATTTGATTGATGAATCCATAATGGAGGAGAACCATACAGTTCAAGAGGCTTCAAGTACAGAGCATGCCACAGAAGAACCTTCAGCTCTTCCTCCCACTTCATCCCCTTCAAACCCTAATGTCGAAGAAGAGTTTGAGATTTCAAACTTCATGTTTGAAGATGAGGGGAACCATGGTGAGCAAGTTTTGAATCCGAAGGACACCATGGAGGAGGTTAAGCACATGCAACAAGACAACAAGGAGGCAGATTATTTGTCTAACTTGGAGGATTGCTTTGATGGAGAAGAGACCCATGGAGATCACATCATTTTCTCCTCCATCATCCACCTTCCAAGTACATGAAGCCTTCTGCCATGAAGGAGAGCATTCAAGGGCAACATCCTGCATTTCACCATAGCCCTCTGGAATCAAGGTTTGAAGACAGGAATCTTCCATGTTCTTCACAAGAGAAGGAAAGGAAAGAGCAGGAGGATGCCATCATCTCTTCCACACCATCCATCCAGAAATATCTGCCAGAAGACTCCATTCTTGGAGTTAAATATCATAACAGTGGGAAAATTCAAAGGATTAGACCTTTCCCAATCAGATACTTGGCTTCATTAGAGCTAAGGGAGAAGCCAAAACCAATCATGCCTAATTCAGGGCATGAGGACGAGTATCAAAACACCAAGGGTAACAATCAACACCTCCAAGAGTCCAATGCAAAGCAACTTGAGGAGGTATTTTCCATTAATGTCGATACCTTACTGATATGGGTGGAGGATTGGCTTAAAGTTGGTTTTTCACTCATACAGGCAGCCATATTTAGTGTCAAATCATTTGCATGGCTGCCTCTCTTGAGAAAGGGAAGCTACTTCTCCCTACCTATAGTAGGCTTTGTTTAGCCCCTTTTCTCTCTGGTTAGTTTAGGAGTAGGAGTAGACTTTGTTTCCAGTAGAAGAAGTGCTTGTGCACACTCTGCATGTCTCATTTGAGGCATGTATGATTTTTTCTTTGTACATAAGTTTTGTTTGTATTTCTCTAGAGCTACTGAGGTCAGGCCCTTCACTATTCATGGCAGAAGACTCATAGTTTCCTGTAACAATTACAAATTTCAAAATAAAACAAATACAGAGAAACTAAAGAAATTTTTTAAGACAGCCCATTCTAGGACAGATGAAAGCCCTGGGTCAAAATAATTTTCTACTCTCAGAAACCTTGTTTCAAGATTTCTTATGAAAATTGAGAGTGTGGATGCGTGGGCAAGCTCAAGGTCAGGAAAAAGTAAAAAGTGGGCATTTAGAGAATCCATTTTCAAAGAAGGTTCAATAGCAGGCCATTAATTATGACTCCATGCCCAATGGATGCTTTGAGGCTACAGGTACCTTCATCTAGTAGGTAGATTCCCCTGCAAGTCACCAAATTGTTATCCATATTTTTCCCCTGGGTAAAATTGGATCAGCCATGCCCCCGTGTAAGAAGAAGCCAAAGAATTCATGTTCAAATCCTAAAATCAGGAAACAAAGGAACTCTATAATGGAGTGACAAGGCCTACGAAAGATCAAATGACCCAGTGCAAGAAGAAATTCAAGAAACAGCTCTGTCGAGTGAACCCGTGCTTAAAATCCAACAAACAGATTACATGTGGGATTGGAAATGGAATAGCAGGGTCGGGGAAGGAGAAGATAGTGTTAAAAGAAGCCAGAGGCTCAAAGAAAAGAAACGACAAAAGCTCAAGGTCATCGGGCTCGTAAATAGTTTAGAATGATCCCAAAAACAACTAAGTATGGAGGAGACAATAGACGATGCCAAGTGTCCAAACGATGTACCTCCAAAGTTTGAATCCAAAAGGGGATACTTGAACAAGTTCCAGGCCCCCACGTGTCCCAGGCCCAAAGTGGGGGTAGAGTCAACAACTAAAAGTCAAAATGTGGATAGGGCGGGCCTAAAAAAGGCTAAGTATAGAAATGCTAGCAGAAGCTGCCATGCGTTAGCTTGGCGCATCTCTAAAGGTGAATCCAAAAGTGGATGCCCAAATGAGTGCGGGCTCGCCACGTGTCCAAGTTAAAAAATGGAACAGAGTGGGCCCAAAATCGACTAAGTATGGAGAATAAGCACTAGCTCACCACATGTTTAGGGTTTGAAAAGGTAAGAGAAGCCATCAAAAATTCCAAGAGCCTATAGAGGATTCCACATGCCAACCCGATGCTCCTTCAAAGGTAAAATCTTGAGCAAGTTTTTAAGTGAGTGCGGAGCCTCCACACATCCAGTTTCATAAAGGGATAGGGTTGGGTTGAATAGTCAAAGCATTAAGACAGGCTAGTGAAGGGTGCCATGTGTCAGCATGACGTTAATTCAAGAGAAAAATTGGGGGAAGGTTTCCAAACAAGCACCAGGCCTCCACGTGTCCCTAGTCAGATATGTGACCCTGCTGAGAAAAAGACTTAGCCAAAAAGCATGAAGAGACTGAGAAAGCCATGAAAAAACCCACATGTCAACTTGGCACAACTCCGAAAGCAAAATATAAAGGCTAACCTTAGACATGCGCCTACCCTCCACGTGTCCAATTAAAAAAAAGGGGCCCGTTTTGGTAGCTAGTTCCTGCCATTTTATACGAACCTGATTCAATTTCAAATGGGCATATCTTTCAAGTTGGGGCTCAAAATCTTACAAATCTGGTGCCGTTGGAAAGATCTTAGCCTTGTCTACACCATGGAGATCTGAAACTTTAATTTTGGAGAGGTTAGATGGGGAGAAAATGAAGAAACATCTTTTGGCCATTAATACAGGATCTATTTTCCACCAACAATAAGATCGGATTTGATCTGATTTACCGTTCCCTCCTTCGAAGTACCGAACAAGTAATCAATGCATACATGATAGATTTGGGGTGGATCTGTAGGAGGCATTGATGATGGTGGTTGAGCTTTGAACTAGTTTTCCCGCTTCTCTCTCCTTCTTCCCTTTTTGATGAATCTATAAAAGAAGGGTCGGGGATCATTGTAAAAGGTTGGATGTTTTTGTTTCATGCCCTCCCTTCTTCTTTTTTTCATAGAAGGCTTTGTGGAGATTTTCTAACCTCTCCTTTAGGTTGTAATGTAGGTTTTACCTCTTTGCCATTGAAATATACTGTATCAACTCATGAGCAATAATATATATGTTTGTGGATGTTTCTTGACCCTCTCATGTATTCATTATTGTCTCTCTGATCTCTTATTGTGATTTCATCATCTGTGCATAGTATTTGTATTACATTTTGTGGTCTATGTTAAACTAAAAAATGAGTGTCTAACATTCCTTTGGTGTATTGCCTCATTAGCTTAAGTTTATTTTCTTACAGTTCTCTAACCCTATCTCCTTGGTAGATAGTATAGAATTAGAATAGATCCTCTATAATTTGTTTTTGTACACTTGAACAGAGGGATAGGAACTAACCTCAATCCAAAGAGCTCTCTCAACTTACAAGGTCCCACACCTTGAGAGATTCTCCATGTTATGCAATCACACTGAGAGTCTCAACCCATCTGGTTGTAGACATTTGGGGGTGTTGTGATTATGCACTAACAGGTACGTGAGGCCAAAATTTGTATTTCTTTTGGTACGGGCGTGGTATTGGGGCCTACCCCCTCACTTTATGGTCACACTATGATAAGGGCATTGGGCACTAATCCAATATATATTGACATACATGAGATTATACTTGGCCAGAACACCAAATCGACTTCCCTAATGGGTGATGAAATCCCAATTAGTTTTACCTTAGTAGGAAATGTTTAAATGCATTTAAAAATTTGATAGTGATTCGGTTGTGTGTGAGGGATGAATAAGTGGATGCAACCAATTTCACCTCCCTAATTAAACTATGAAGCAAGAATAATGAGAATGCTTTATTTTAAGAGCTAAAAATAAATGTTGATGAGAACATGCAATCAAGAATGCAAGATGGAAAGTTAAATAAATGGATTTAAAACTTACCACGTGATTAAAAAAAACAAAATCTCAAGTCCTAAATTGGTGGTATTTAGGGTTCTAGTGTTAATCTAAATAGGAGGAATAAAACATTGTAATAAAGATGCTAAATAGAAATAAATAAAAACAAACTAATATGCTAAAGTGATGTAAGGGAATTACATGATTTGATCTAATGGAAATAAAACCCTAGAATGTACGAGGGGAGTAAGGGAAAGACTTAGCCGATAACATGATACTATCGTAGATATGGAACTGGAACTTGGTAGTGCAGAAGAACACTCAGGGGCCCGTCAAAGGGTAAATTTTGAGTGTCTAAAGTGACAAAGGCACTTGGGAGTGTACTGGGGCACCCCAGGGCACCTTGGTTTATAGTCTGGGCACTCAGAATAGTATAAATGCTCAAAACCCTAATTTGGCATGGTCCCTAAGTGTCTTTGAATACTCTGTGTCTGTCACACTGGATTCGTTGGATAACACCCTGCATAAGAAGAAGAAGAAGGGGTCAAATTGACATCATCTTCCAAAACATTGGAATTATCACTGATTTCTACACTACATTATAGACGTTGATGTATTTCTGGTGAGTGTGTGTATGTTGTGCCCTATATTCTCTCGTGTTAGTTGCACTTTGTGAAATAACGAGTTATGATAGATATAGAAGATGTAGATAGTAGAGTAGAATGAATATAGAATGCATCCTTCTTTAAGAATGTGTGTGATGCATACTTTCCTAGCTTGAATGTAAGTGGTGTAATGGATGCAACCCTAGATGGAGTGTTAGTAGTGATAGGATGAAATGGTCGAGGACCTTTACTATGGTCTTATAAGCTTTATATTTATAGGGCTCTCAAGTTTAATTTCATAATTAATCCCGAAAATGCCAACTAAGGAAAAGATAAAGATGAAAAATGGCTAGAAGTGACCTAAAAAGGATCGAAAGAGGCTAATCATAGATTGGGGTGCCTAGAGTGAGATCAGGAAGCCCCGAGGGGGCCTAATACAGGGTGAGGTAACTAGAATTAGGGCTAGAATATCGGGGAAGTTGCGAAATGGGTAGATAGGTAGTAGGAAATATGTGGGAAAGATAAAGTAAAATATAAAACAAAGATGTTAATGATGTGGGATTAATTGGTACTTTGTACACTTGAGAACCTTCTAAATAGTAGTAGAACACCTGACTAAATATTTTCTAAAATGCATGCTTTTATGTCTACATTTTCCCCCACTTTATGTTGGTGAGAGAACAACTTGGTAACATAATGTAGATAGAGAGGCATACATGATGTCCATGCTGAGAGTAGAAGAAACCATGCCAATAGACTAGAAGCATGGAATGAAAAAAAGAAAAATGTGGAGTGTGGATTATAAAGATGAAAAATGTGTAAAAAGTGATGAGAATGAACCTATGGTGCAACAAGTGTGTAGCTTCTGCATGTGTGTGGTGTACTTACATTGTTGGTATGGAAAGTACCATCGCGGTGTGTTATCATTTTCCCTGTCATTGTCATCATCATCATTTGTTGTTATTGCCTCCAATTTGACTTTTTGTTTCTCATACGTCGGACCTGTAAGGAGAAAATGATCAATTAGACAAATATGTATGTATGTATGTAAAGTACTCAAATGTAAAGTACGCTAGAATAGAAAGTGTAAATGGAAAAATGGAACATGTACACCTGATCCATGTCGAGAAAAAGGGTGTAGAAGAATATCCTGTAATTTTGTGAGTTTTTTGGGTGATCTCATGCCATCATGGCTGAAGAAGTGTAGGGAGGAAATGGTTTGTGTCCTCTAACTCTAACCACTTTTGCTGTAGGTTTTTGAAGAGATATTTGTACTACAATGGTTTTTTGGGTGATCTTATGCCACTGGATGGAGAAGTGTAGAGAGGCAACCCATGGTAACAAATGAGCCTGTGATCACTCCATAGAATTGCCAAAGGACACCATGTCTTGTTAAGGTAGTTATGTGTGGAGCTCGTAGACTAGTTTGAACTCACTCGATATGTGTGAACCAATGTAGATACGTTGTGTTAGTAGAAACCATCAATGATGCACCCCCTCTTTGGGGGCACATGTGATGACCTTGGAAGGAGAATGTGGCCCCAAAATAAGACCAACCACACTCTAACCCTGTAACCAACTCAGTCCTATAGGGGGGAAAGGGAAAGTTCTTGGTAGATACCAAGGCACACACAAAAGGGGATGGATAGCTAATACAAGTGTTAGTCTAAACACATGTATGAAAATAAGTGTAAAAGACACAGACAATGTAAAAAATACTAAGCAAAGTAGTGTAAACATTCAATAAAACAAGGAGACTACAAAAAGTGGGTTTTAAACATGGGAAATAACTCACGATGTCACAAGACATGCAAGGCCATCATGGCCACAAACAAAATACAAGTGTACACATAAGCAAAGGGAAAATTCTACATACAATGGAAAATAATGTAAAAAAAAAAACAAATATGTAGTCATGGAAACATGTAGTCCTGTAAAACCAGTGCTACACATGGAACACCTGTTATCATGTTAGAGTGAAAATCAATATGTCAAAGCATGTATAAGCAAGTTGTATAAGATGCTAAGTACAAAATGAAATAATAAAACTTGTATGAGATGAATGTGGATGCCCCCAGCAGCCAATATAGTAAGGGTAGAAGGTGAGCATGCATGCCATGTGTAAATGTCCTGTATCTGTGATCACACTAAACAAAGGCATGAATGCACATGTGTTTATGATAATTACATATAGGAAAGAAAGCTAACATATGTAATAGAATGAGTATGCAAAACACTAGTAATCAAGAATAAATGTTACTAAGATAATGGAGTATGTTGTGGATGGATGGAATGGAATGCAATATGGAATGAGCAACATTCCCCCCAGTGTATGGAAGTGTATGCAATGAGGTTAATTTTTTTTTCCTCTTCAACAACCAAGAATGAACTATAAATAAGAGTGCGTCATTAGGAAAAGATTGAATAATGTTGGTTGTGTCTAGCACATTGTGATGAGTATGTATGTGTAATGGTGATTAAATGCGACATGGGGAGAAGATGTGCATGAACCCTATAGCCGAAGCATATATCATGAATTTTTTGATCGGAAGAGTGATGATTCAGCCCTAAACTTATATCACTATAGATGGAGTGGATGGGAATGTGTCATATAGAAAGGTGTGTGTGGACCCTATATCCTAAGCATATACCATGACTTGTTGAATAGGTGAGTGATGATTTATCCCTAAACCTGTATCACTATAAGTTGGTAGAAGAAGGTGATGATCTAGCCTATAATGCATTTCACTATGAGATGGGTGATGAGGTCATATGGAGTGTAGATAAATAGGTGGTGGATAACAGAAGGTGATGATTTTAGCACTAAGTGTAGACCACAATGTGATGAATAAGATGAGGGTGGTGATTTAGCCTAACGTGTATACCACTAATGGATGAGTGGGAGAAGTGATGATGTAATAGAAGGATAATAGAATAGGTGATGGTTGTATGTAAGAGGATAATGTAGAATGGGGAAATGATTGGTGATTTAACCTAAGGTGTATACAACTACATGGTGATGGAAGGTGTGATAATGGAATAATTTAGAATTGATAAAATGTAAGAAGATAAGAGAATAATAGATGACAAGATGTAAGAGGATGATGTAGTAGTGATGAAAAGAGTGGTGATTTAACCTAAGGTGTATACCACTATGGTATGTGATGATGCGTGTCAGTGAAGATATAGCCTAGAGCTGTGGTAACTGGTCTAATGAATGTGGTATGATGACATTTCACATGTAGGTAAGGTCCATTTGATTTCTAAACCCTTGTAAGTCAATTATGGACTGAGGAACTAGAGTGGATCATAGGGTGGTGGTGCAGTGCGTAGAATAATGTAGTGTAGAATACCAAGGTATGTAAATATGTGGTGTAGGTAATGTAATAAATGCATAGGTAAAAGTAGAATGCTTAAATGATGATGGATAGAACTAGACCCAAGTATAAGGAAATCTAGTGTAACATGTAGAATAAGTAAGATGTATGAATGAAATGAGGGTGTGTAGGATGTATATGTAATGTGGGAGATACGATGATAGGTGTAGGTATAAAATGTGAGGGTACAAGATAAATCTAGACTCTTATACAACATGACCTAGTGTGAATGTAGAATGAGAGGATGGAATGCAAAACTAGGCTCATATACGATGATGACTATTGCAATGTATGGTATGGAGATATAATATAGGATGATATAATGTAAATGTATAGGTCTTGTGGTGTAGTGTGTGGGGTTTAGTGTAATGGTAATCCCTTAATAGTCCAGGATGAACCGAAGCACTAGGGTGAGTCATCGGGTAACGAGGATGTGATAATATGTGATAAACATTTCAATATGTCAAGGATCAAAGGAAGGACACACATACTCATGTTAGAATGAGGATGGGGGGAATGTATAGTGTTTATGCCCCCCTAAGTAATAATGTGAAAGAGATTACTATGAAATGTTGTTAAGTAAATCATCATTGTTGGGATCAAAAATGGTTAGAACGGCATTTGAAACTTGGTAAACAATGGAATGAGGTGGATCATATAAATATACATTATGACGAAGGAGATAATCATTCATCACATATTCTTCATCTGTAAAAGAAATTTATGGGCATCCATGAGCACACCAACATGAAATGTTAGGTACATAAGTAGGAGAAGAATCATTAGCAATGGATATAGTACAAAAAGGCATGGGGAAGGAGAGTAAGGAATGAATCGGGTCATGGGAGACAACAATATAATCAATCCAAGATCATCCAAGTGTAAATGACAACCCACTCATGATCCTGAGCCGTTGTAATATAAAAATAACCATAATAAAGATGGGGTGAATGGGGAGGTGGAAATATGTCATTAAGCATCATTTCAAACCTGGGTAAGAAATCACATGTACAAATAGTATCAGAATTAGCAAGATCAAGAGGAATGTGTTCCCAAAATGTCATATTTATATATAAAGTGCATGTGAAGGGTGGTTGCAAGACTACTTCTGGTGGAGAGGTAGATGAAACTACATTGAAACTATTAACAGAGACCTTATAAAGGACCATGACATTAGTGGATGAAGGATTTTTGAACTGGTACTCTCTTGGGCCATCAATGATAAATGTTTCTTCAAAATAAGAATTTTCCACATCGAGAGGAGTAAAATAAAGCTTCTGTAATGTTTCATCAATGAGTTCGAAAACATCAACCTCATCATTAGACTTGGTGGGAACACATGGTGTGTGCATCATCTATTTGGGTAGCGCTATCGAGGACGTTCGAAGGTGGTGTAGGAGTAGAGGGTGGTGGGGATGGAGTACTAGCAGGGAAAAAGGTAGTGGACGAAATAATAGCTGAAGTGTGGGTAGATATAGCAGGACAAGGAATGGAAGGAATAGTAGAGGTGGGTACACTAGATTGATCAACATCATATTTATCCAGGTTAGCATATGGAATAGGTTGAGGTGGTGGGACATGCATAGAAGTGACAGGGTTAATACGACAATATTTTAATGGTTTTTACCTTTGGTTTTCTTGATTTTTTCAAGGGGTAATAACCGAGCTTCGCCTCAATATGGCGAGGTTTCTAGGATACCTGTAGTGTGGATTATGACTGTTTACACACCATTTTAAAACAATGGATCAAAATATTCTTCTTCTATGAGCAAGTCAACTTAGGAACATTTAAGACAATAATGTTATTTCTTAAAAGAAAACACTTAAGCTTTGATTAATACTTCATATTGTGCTACAAAGTGAATAAGATAAATGGGTGATTATCACTTATTTAGACTAGATACATATACAACCAAAATTAACATGATTTAAATCTAAAGATCAAACTCCTGGTCTTTGTAGAGGTTTGTAGAAACATTGGATGCTACAGAACCAAGTATTTCCTCTTCTTCCTCAGTAATGTAGGAATTAGGAATGGAGATGTAGTCTTGAGCGAAGAAGTTAGAATCCTCCTTCTGGGTGTCGTAAAGGTGAGAGAATGCTATGTCAGTGTTGGATATGGTTATGTGACTATGGGAATCAAAATTTAAGGAAGTGGGGTAGTCTTATTCCAGGTGCTCGAGGCTAGTCTCGTAGTGATGATCATACTGAATGAGGTATTCTTAGAGTCTTAGTGCTTCATCATAGGCATCCCAAAAAGTGTCGGTAGATTCTTAGATACACTAAGTTATTGTGAAGGTATCCTCTAGATGGTTGAAGTAATTGTTTTTGATTGTGTATAACTCAAGATCGTGGAGGAGCTTGTATTGTTCTTAGTAGAGTAGATGTCAGATGACAAGAAAAGCACCAATGTTAGCTGAAGGATAATTCCTACCACCTAATGCCATCTGAAAGCAACATTCTGGACAAGAGATTAGTAGATAACAAGGAAAAATAAGACATTTTGATCATATTATGCAAAAAATATGAAAAAGTAAAAGAAACATAGGAATCACTTGCGATTTCGGTAAATTTATGGCGATAAAGGAAATCACTAGTGATTTCTGTTAGTTCTAATAGTTTAATAAAACAGAGCCAAGAAACTTGATCAAGTTGTCATTTATGGAGAATTTAGAATGTTGATGACATGTTGTGAATGGATTAATAGACATTAACTAACAAAAGTGTTTAAAGTAAGAAAAATGAACATATTACCTTGCACAATGGATGAATTTAGTGGATGGATGAAAGAAGATGACTGAATGGTGATAGTAAATGAAGAATTCCATGAATAAGGAGAAACACAACATTGGTGTCAGCTGATGAAGGATGTATTGATCTCTACTACGTTGATAATGAAGCAAAATGTACCTGCCAAAACATCAGAATGCCTCCCCAAAAGGGGTATGAATGCACATATTTATAGAACGCCGACGAATGGGAAAATCACCAATGAGTTTGGGAAATCCTAACTAAATTATTAGGTGGGTGATTTTTCCTAATTTGAACTAGAGATGACATAGTTTGAAGTAATTAAAGTGGGATGAGGGTAAATTTGGTGAGGATAAGAGGAGTTATTCGCTTTAGAAGGTTTAGTTAATTAGGAGTAAGTTAGTGTTTTTAGAAGGTTTAGTTAGTTAGGAGTAAGTTAGTGTGTTTTTAGGAAGGTGGTTTTTAGAGGTGGCTATGTTGTTAATGAGGTGTCATACTGAGGTGTCTTAGTTAACGTAACGAGGTGTAAAAGGGGGGATTATTTTAATTAATTAAATGATTTATATGTGAGGTGTGTGCGATTAATTAATTAACTAAAGATGATTTAAGAGGGCATAATGTCATAAATGTGGCACTTTTGACCGTGAGTGTGTGTGAGTCAAGGGATGTGAATTTTTGGTATCTACAGTTACTCATGGAGACATATAATGCTTATTTCTCTAGGTTAGGTTATTAGGGGAAATTGATAGAAAGTGATTTGAAATGTTGCATAGTGTACGAGAAAATGTTTGATAATGATGTGTTAGAAATTTAGATTTACCGTATAAATGTGTTAGGGGAATTATAGGATGACCCTAGTTATATGCCACCATTTTGGTGAAAGGGGGAGTGGTGATGAAAAAAAATATTTAGCCAAAATTAAGCACACAATGATATAACAGAGAATGTATGATAGATATTGAAAAAGTATTCTTATATTGAATGGGAATGATGTGAAGGAAAAATATTATGTATGAAATGTGTACGATATAGTAGTAAGAGAAATTCTGAAAAATATGACGTAAACATGATAGAAATAAGAGTAAGGAAGCTCAAGTTATGATTGAAATTTTGCAATGCTTATTAGTTAAGAAGATGTTCACAAATAATAACTATAGTAAGGTAGGTAATGGAGAATTACTATAAATAGTAATGTAAAAATGTGAATAGGAAATTCATTTGATTATTGCACGATTTTGATTATGAGCTCTGGGTGTATGAAGATGCCTTAAATGAGAGAACATGGTTAAGCTAGTTTGAGATGGTTGTGGAAGTTGTGGTGTCACATACGACAACGAAGCTAGTGAGTGTTATTGTTTTCAAAAATTGTGTTTATATTAGTCATTTTTAATGATTTTATGCAAAAATTTAAAATTTTAATTTCTCAGTGTTTTAGACCTGGACAACAGGGAAAATTTTAGTGGTGAATATTCATAATATGGAAAATATTCCATTTTTGAAAATTTTGAAAAGGAAAATTTTCTAGTGCGGGTCAGTGACTTGTTCACCTAAAAATTACACTTTAATTTTTCAGAGGTTGGCTTCGCCTACCCTTGAAAATATCCCCTATATAATTCTAGATTATTCGCTAGGTAGAACACTTCTAATTCACATTTTGTTAACAATATGATACATCCCGTATTGTAGACACGCGACAAGGGGGTAAGTTATTGACGCGTGACAAGGAGGGTTTGCAGACACGCAATAATGGGGTTATTTTTTGACATGTGACACTGACGGATAGTTGACGTGCAAAAAGGAAGTACTACAGATATTGACGCATAGCAGACGCACAATAAAGAGTTTGTTAACGTGCAACACGGAGTTTTTTTCGATGTGCAAGCAGAGGGCGGAGGCTGCAGATGTGCGATGGGAGATTTTCTATCCCACGTTAAAAAAATGCACCTCCTGTTGCGCGTCTGCAGCCTTCTATCACACCGCTTGAAAATCAGGTGAAATTTTTTCATACAACCCCCAAAAAATTCACCTTCCCGCAAAACCAGTTTCGGGGATATTCACTAGGTATTTTCCACCTCCGATTTCCAAGAGGTCTCTTAAAATGAACCCTACTAGACAAGAGTGGTGATGGCATTAATCACCCTCTGGAAACTATCTTGCAGGCATGGGCACTAGTGAATTTCTCCTAGGTGCTCTAGTCCTGCTTCTGGGTGCAAGCCTCCTAGAAAGCATGGGTTGAGTGTAGAGTGTTGTAGATGTGAAAATAGATGTTTGTTGGTGTTGTTGGTTGTTGAATTTATATATGTATGATGTTCTAATGTTAATTTTATTGTCGATTTGTGATGTGCATAGGGATATCCACTTGAGAGAGTTTCACGTTGGCCATCATTTGAGTACATTGCTAGGATTGGGGTTGTTAGACGATGAATGGGATGTTCTAGAATGTGCTAGCATGTAGAACATGTCAAGGATGTGTGATGTTCCCCATAATATTCCTATGATCATAACTTTGTGTGAGTGGTGGTGTGTGGATAGGTCCACCTTTTGGTTACCTACAAGGGAGATTATAGTTACTCTAGAAGATGTGTATCATGTACTTTGATTTCTTATTGTTGGTGAGAGGGTTCAAGTTATGGCTGTGGATGATACTCAAAGGAAGATGAGGGCTGCTCAATGGTATTTCATAGGGACCTAAGTTCATACCAAGGTCCACATTATCCTAGATGTTATTTTGAGATTAGGTGTTTTGTAATTATGGAATTTTATTACCGTGGTGATTACATCATCGATTGCAGTGGAGGGTGGTTGTGTAGGCATATTGTATAAGATGCATGACATATGTCGTTAGATAGAGGAGGAGAGTATGAGGTATGCCTAGGAACCTCATGTATTTTCCCACTTGTAAAGGGATCTATATAGATTTACATAGAAGGATCATGGGAGTGGTATTAGAGATACCACATTGCTACATGTATGGACCTATGAACATATTAGAGTACTGAGGCCACTTAGTGGACCACAAGGAGAGCGGAATAGGCTGGATATATTTGCAGGGAGGTGGGTAGGTTTTCATGGTCCAAGGATGGATACAGACACCTGTAGAGATAGATCTTATGGATATAGAAACCTATATTAGATCATATGGGGCTAGAGGCCATGATATGGAGGCCATTATTTCACCATTTTCTTTACGTAATTGAGACGAAACAGATAAGGGTTATGGGCTGAGGAGGAATACATGTTTATGATAGTAGGTTGATGGTTGCTAGGTGCATTCTGACTTCTCAATCCAATGCTGACTGTGAGAGCTTCCTTTTGGCTGGGAGGAACTACATGAAATATAAAACAAGACCAAAAATGAAGAGATAAATAATATATGACAGTGGACTACCTAGCATGTGCTAGATCTGTGAAGTGTGATACTCCCTAGATGGCTGTTAATCCACTATTTAAAATAACTTAATGTGTGATATAAACAAATTCCTACTGTAGTTGATATGATTTAGGTATCTCATTCAAGCACAATAAGAAAATATAACATAACAAGATATAATATAGTCAAATATGAAGGGTAGGTAGTTATCAGGGTGTTAGAACTGGTTAGGGTTAGGTTCTGGGTTGTTTGGGTCACTTGGTAGAAGATAGGTTGGCTATGTTATTGGAAAAGGTGTAAAACACAGAGACCGACACCGGTCTAGTATGACCGGTGATGGTTTAGTAGAGGCTAAAGATGGTCATGGGTAACTGATATCTGTACAATCGGATGATAGTAGTTTAATAATTAACCTGGTTGCACAGTCTGGGTGAGGTTAGATAGAGGTAAAGGAGGGGATGTTGAGGTTTATGGGAATGTTGAGAACACTCAGAGAGGTGGAAGGGCTAGGATGGGTGATCTGATAAAAGGGTGGGTGAGGTTTGATTTTTTCAAAAAGTAGACTATGAAGGAGTGGGAATATTAATGGAAGAATGATAACATAAATGATACCAAATCTATGAAAAAAATAAGAAATGAAATGATTAGTGATAAAAGAACTTACCAATGTTGTAGGTCCAATGGTTGGGTGGTGGTGATGATTAGTTGGTGGGATGGATCTTGGTGTAATAGTGATGCTTCCTGAAATGTCACCGTGAGTGCAATGCTTCTAAATCTGTCTTTGTGTTAGATATGGATGTTTGTAGGTGCGAAAAGGCTCTAGTTATGATTGCATGAAGTTATCTTCTCATTCCTCTAATCTCAGAATGTAATAACCCAAAAAAAGTTTTCTAAGGTGAATCAATGGTAACTGACGATGATTTTGGGTTGACCGGCGTTGGTTTAGGGGTCGCCGACATCGGTTAAGGCGGGATTCTCTAGGTTTACTAAAAATAACAGATCTTGGCAATATTTTCCGCCAGATCTATCTATTATCCCAAATCAAAGTAGAAGTTTCCTTTTTCATGAGTGGGAATATGGTTAGAGGGATAATAGGTAGTGATTTTTAGGGTTGAACTAATTCTTAGCTCATTATGGTAAGTGGGACAAAGTCTAAGTTAGTTATGGAAACATGCCAAGAATAGGTCTAGGGTGAGGTGGCTAGGTGAGGTGTCTAGGTGAGGTGGAGGGGTGAGGTGGAAATTAACTTAATTAAAATAATTAAGTAATGAATATTGTGAGAATGGGTATTAATTTAATTAAGTTAATTAAATTAATATTAATGTGGGGTGGAAGGGGCCATGGTTAGGTGAATATGTTTGAGTTGGTTATTCAATGGGGGGCCAAGGGGAGTGTGACCCAATTTTTTGTGTAGATTGTATTGGTAAGTGACACTGACAAAAATAAGATGTGGTTGCCCCATGTGTGGGTAAAGGTGATCCCCCTCAAATTAGGAACTGATGAGGTTGAAGGAAAAATAAGTGAGGGGTTTGATAAAAAGTGGGTTTGATGAAGATGAAGGTGGGTAGATGGGCTAATGGGGGAAAGGTCAAATCAGCTAAATAGGGAAATGGGATAGGGTCAAAGGTAGTGACAGTCAAACGTACACACATGTATAAACTACGACACAGTACCAGATTGAAGAGCTTGCAAAATCTACATCGTTTAAGGTTGATAGGTTTATCCCAACAAGGTTGAAGTGATTTCGTTATCCAAGGTATAGGATATGGTATGGGAAAAAAATGCAAGCTAGGTGCAGGAACATTTAGGTATGTTCCGGTACACCAAAGGGTGCGTCGGGATAAACAACACAATAATAGGCAAGGCAAGGTCATTAGGTCAAACAACACGGGTGACAACATCGTAAGGTCTAGCGAGCACATTGGTTCAGATATCACTAACAATGTTTTGGGTCCAGGCATATATAGGTCATGTCACAGGTAGGGCCAAGGTACGGGTAAAAGAATAGGGCCCTAAAAACAAATAAGGACATGTCTAGGTAATGGAGGCTTGTAGGTAGGTTGTAATAAGGGTGGATAAGGTCAAATGGTGGTGGGAGTGGATAATTTGTAGGTAAAAATGGGCTATAAGTGAAATGGCAAATGAGTGACATCAGTTTAGGTATAACCGTCATCAGTTTAGTAGGGTATGGCCCTAACCGATGTCAGTAAAGTCGGATTGGGTTTATAAGGTAAAAAATTCCATATTTTATTGAATCATTGTTGTCACATGTCTTATGAGAAAATGACATAACACTTTTGAATTTTGCACCTGTCATGGAGAAAAGGAAAAGGTAGCATACCTAGCTGAGGTGGAGAGTACCGGTTGGTGAGAGGGGTCAGCTAGACAGGTCCACGCGATTGGTGTGGTTGATTTGATTAGGTAGAGCAGAGGATTGGATTTAGTGATTTGGATATGGGAGAGGTGGGAGAAGGTTCAGGTGGACCACCGGCACAACAAATAGATGTGCCCCCACAGAGTTGGCATCGCGATGAGGTAAGATTCGATCCTATTCCTCATTTATTAGGTATATTTGTTTATAGAAATTGGGTTAGGGTAAAATGGGTGTTTTGGGGGGGTTAATTTTGAATTTGGGAATAAAAATGGGTGAAATAGTAATGTAGGAAGGTGTAGTTAGGTTAATGAGGGTGGGGGAGGGGTTAAGGGTTGATTTGGGTAGGAATGGGTGGGTAGTGAGAGAGAAATGGGAGATTTTTAAAGAAATAGGGTAGGATTTTCATGGATTTTCACCACGACAGTGACCAATGTTGGTCAAGGGTTGGCTGATGTTGGTTAGAGTTAGCCAACATTGGTCATGGATGAGGTAACCGATGCCAGTTTTGGGAGACTGGTTTCAGCTAAGAGATGAGTAAGGGTGGTTAGGTGAGATAGCAAGATAATGTTGAATAAAAATAGTTAGGGTAATAGTTGCGAGGTCAAGGGTGAATGTGGGTATGGTCAAGGTTTAATAATGTGATGGTTTGTTGGATGTAGGTGAAGGACCAATTACGGATGTGGAATAGGGTACCTCCCCTATTAGTAGCAGTACACGGGAGTGTGACAACATAGGAGTGACATCATATTACAGAGGTTGGCCTGATTGGGGTCATACACTACCGACATGTAGTCTGAGAGATGATTTTGATGGTCACCTTCATCAATAGATGGGATTTAGTGACCAACATATTTTTTTTACTGATAGGTGAGATAACCATCACCTTAGAGGATGTGTATAGGATCCTACAACTGCCGATAGTAGGGACAAAGTTGTATTTGATTTCTTCAGTGGCGTATGAGGAGTTGATGCTGATACTGTTTGGTGAGGGGTTGGCAGAGTTGAGGTTCCATAGCACTAGCATGAGTTATGGAGATATGTACCAAGCCCATCCAGAGGAGTTGAGGCTAGTAGTTTTGATGATGGAGGTAGTGTGCTATTTTGCACTACCATATGTAGAGGGTGGGAGGTTCTCATGATCATTGATGGAGGTTATACATGATATGATGGAGGAGAGTACCTGGTTTGTATGGGCACCAACCTTATTGGTGTAGTTGTATAGAGATTTGTTGGCCTATGGGTGATTGCTATGGTTCAACCTTTACTACACCTTCTTACTACACTGTTGGGTGTATAAGCACATCATGTGTGTGCATCCAGTAGGCATACCTCAACTTGATGCATTCAAGCTAGGTTTTGTGCGAGTGGGTTATAGCCAATGGCTACATGCGATTGGAGAGCACCAATATTCTAGGGCTACTCATGATATAGCCTATTATAGGCATTTACTAGAGGGGTTATCTGGCGTGGACATCATTTAGAGGCCATATGTGGGATTCCCATCATATAGGTAGATGACCATGGAGCTAGATGGATTACGACTGGTGAGATGGATAGAGGGACGTCATGCATGTGAGCATGAGATGATCCCCGTGGATAGGATTAGGTGATAATTGGGATTTCCCTAGGATATACCACCATAGTTTCCACAGTACAAGAGGGACGATGTGGAGAGGCCTTCACCTCTACCACGACTGATAGTGCCTATACGGTGGGAGGAGCAGGTAGTAGACCGGAAGATTGTTGATGCCGGAGTTACTGATAGGTATAAACAGTGGTGGGAAGCATAGTTGTGAGCAGTACCATCGAGGCAGGGGCAGCTAGACTTGGTGACCATACAGTTCAGAGATACGCCCCATAGGGGTAGGTGGTGACTCTAGTCAAACAGTTGGGGATAGTGCAGGGAAAGCTGACAGTGTCAGAGACACATGTTTCTGCATTGTAGGCACATGTTATAGGCTACAGGGCCAGTTGGCTACTGTACAGGCACATATTATGGCCCTACAGGCCCAGGTATAGGAACATGCACATGGATAGTTACTCACATAGGCTTAGGGAATGGGTTCCATTTTATATAAAGGTGTAGGATAGGGTCCCTTAGGACAGACATAGGCACATGGACAAGGTCCCTCATTACATGTACCAGTAGGATAGGGTCGTGAGAGACATGGACATGAGCCAAGACTGATGGTGCCTTCATAGATTATACCAATGGCTAGGTTCAGGAATGACCTAGGTGAGGCACAATACTATCAATACCACTTGATGGATACAAGGATAGACGTCCCATACTTTGCAGAGTACAAAGCACATCAGGCCTCGAGTGAGAGGACTAGCTCTTGCACACACAATGTGGAGAGTACAAGTGGTCGATGAGCCCTGAGACAGGGTTAGGGAAAGGCTACTAGTTTATGAAGACCAGCCCTAGGTGAGGGATCATCAGAGGATAGACTGAGGTGAGGTGGAGAGAGGTTAGTAGGGCACCCCACTAGAGGAGAGATGGAGGAGACTGATGAGACATGGATGGATATCAGGTGGGGTGACGATTAGTCACCATTTATGATGAGTGTATATATTTTATTTTTTGACACATTTTTGATATATATACTGGCATGCTTGCTAAAGATAGCGATGATGTACATGAGAGTTTTTTTTTGAGATTTTTGATCATATATCGTCTACATGCCAAAGATGGTGAGGATGTACATGAGATTTGTTGAGATAATTGTATTTATTTATATCCATGTACACATGTATGTATACACAGAACTTCCGATTTATAGATGATGGTATTTATATCATGGATGGTGTATTTTCTTTTAATTTCTATTATTATGTGTGTTTGTGATGGAAACTAGGTGGATTAGGCATAATGGAGTTAGGTTGGTTTAGACATGATTAAGTCAGGTTGGTTTAGGCATGGTGGATTCATGTTAGTTTAGGCATGATGGAGTCAGGTCAATTTAGGCATGGTGGAGTTAGGTTGATTTAGGCTAATGGAGTCAGGTTGGTTTAGGAATGATTGAGTCAGGTTGGTTTAGGCATGGTGGAGTCAGGTCGGTTTAGGCATGATGGAGTCCAGTTGATTTAGGCATGGTGGAGTTGAATTACTTTCTAAGGTCTTGGATATTATGGAAAAGAAATGATGATGTATTTATATGTTTTGGTTTAATTTGTGGTATGTATGAGAACATGGATTATGTTGGTATGATTATAGGTGATGCATGATTATGGGAAAGAAATGGTAAACATAATGAAGTGAATGAATGTGTTGTAATGGTGCATTAATTTATAATTGTTTTTTAATAAAATGGAAAATAAATAAAATAGAATGTGACTGCAATAGATAGCAAAGGACGTGAGGTGTTCAGTTGTAGCTAGGAAAAGGTGAATAAGGTTACGATGATGGTTGAGCTAACATCCAAGGGCCCCATGCACTTGGAGTGCTACCTATATAGCCCCATAGAAAAGAGGCCTCAGACCAGTGTAGTTCTCCCATAAGCTAGGGAAGAAAATGATGAATTAGGGGGATGGGTTAGTGAACTTGTAGGCATGATTGAATGCAGGTCATAGGCATGGTTGATTTTAGGTCATAAGCATGGTTGATTCATTTAAAAGTTAGGATTCGATGATTGAGTCTTGTAGAGGATAATTAATAAGTAATGAAAAAGATGAATGATAAGAGGTGGAAAAAGAGCCACTTAATTAATAAGAAACCTAATGAGTCTACCATATCCAAGATGGGATTATGAACGTAAGACCCTAAAAGTGTTGCATAATGGACTATTATAAGGGTAAAGGAATTCACATGATCACAAAATGTCACATTTGTGGAAAGTCCCTTGAGTAGAAAGAAAATTAGGATGAAAAGGAAATGAGGTGAGACTAGGTGGTTTAGTGTAACTTAGTGCATGAAAACCTATTTTTCTTAGCAAGAAACCGAGGATCAAAAATAGGAAAGTCTATGACAAAAAAATAATCCTTTTCTTCATTTATTTTTTGTTTTTGTTTTTAGTAGACTGATCAATGTGAGAAGTCTAAATGGGATGATTATATTATCTCCTTGAGGTCTTCGCAAAGTTGATCGATGCTAGAAGCTTATGGATATTTTTATTGTATGTTTGCAATGACTTTATACAGCTATCCTTCAAGGGATCAGTCTATTTATAGCAGTGAAATAGAGTGAAGGGATGTCCATTTTTGAGGGAGTCATATTTTTTTTGGAATTTTGACTTAAGGAGTTGAATCTCTTTTTGTTTTTATACATTTAAGTCATGGATAATAATATACAGGAAGATTAGGTTCTTGTTTAAAAGACATAACCATAACACACAGAGGTTAATTATGAAAGATGTGGTTTCAAGTGATGAAAGACCATGGGATTCCATCTTGAAGATGAACAAAAGTATCCGTGAGAATCATGCCATGAGTAGAGTCGTAGTACTCATATAGAAGATAAGGCTAAAAGGTGACAAGTAATCACATGATTCTTGTTTAGTCATGGATCCTCAAAAATGGGTAATATGGAAGATGAACAACACTCAAGGGATGAGTAATCAACTGATAGAAAGTGATATAGAACTTGATGTCAACAATAAAATGGTTACAGATGTAAGGCATTGAGAGGCTCAGGTTCAGGTTTACCTTCGAGTGATGAAAAATGATAAGCACCTAATCCATAGGCATGGGTAATGATATAGGGTCCCGGATAATTAGGAGCAAATTTTCCCTGTTTACTTTTCTCTTCTTTGGTTACATGTTGATTTAATTCATGATGAGGTCACTGACCTGAAAGGTTTGTTCGTGGAAATATTTTTTGTAGGCATGTTTGATATGTTTTTGGTAGATTTGGATATGGTCAGGAGCATTAAGACAAAGTTCGTCTAATAACTCAAGTTGCACCAAAACGATCTTGGTGAAAGTCAACGTGGTTGAGCATGTCTTGTAGTGAGATGTGAAGAGATGGAATTTGGAATTTGAGAGGTAAGACAACCTTAGTACCATAGACCATAGAAAAATGTGTGGTGCAGCAGTCAAAGTGTGAATACTAGTGCGATAATCCCACATGGTGAAAGGAATGTGTGAATGCCAATCCTTTCTGGTATCATCAACTACTTTCATAAGAATTTTGTTCAAGGTTTTATTTGTCAATTATTCTTGGCCATTGGTTTATGGATAATAAGGTGATGAGAAACTTAGTTGGATACCAAAAGCATCACATGGCTTACATAGTTTTTTTTTTTTAAATTGCTTTCCATTATCAATGATGAGGTGGTGAGGAATACCAAAGTGATAAATGATGTGATGGTTGATGAATTCACATATTTTCTCATCTTTTGTAGAAATGAGGGTGATTGATTCTACCCATTTAGTGTAATATCTAGTAGTGGTTATAATCCATTGGTGGCATTGTGCAGAGTTGGGATTAATCTCATCAACAAGATCCAAGCCCCATTGAGAGAAAGGCCAAAGGTCTCGTGTGACCTATAAGGAATGACTAGGTGTGTGATGAAGATTAGAATATTGTTGGAATTTCACACAATGTTTGACATAATCACAACAATAACGGTTTAAGGTTGGCCAATAATAGCCTAGGAAAAGAATGTGTTTTGTGATAGCTAAACCACTAAAGTGACCTCCACAAATTCCATCGTGAACTTCGTTGATGGTGTAGGGAATTTTAGAAATTGTAAGGCATCATAAGTGAATACTATCAAAGCCTCACTTATATAGGAGACCACCCATGATGACATAACAAGAGGCACTTTTAAGAAAGGTACATTTCCATTACGAGTTAGATGAGTGGGTAGAATGGAAAGGTAAAGATAGTCTACAAATTACTTATACCAAAGGTCACGTGGGTCAAGTGCAACGATTACGATGGAGTAGACATCATGAGGTAAATAAGAGGGTGATTGCAACCTTTCTATTGTGACAAAGATTTTAGAGTTGGTAGGTGAGGTGTGTATCTAAGATGCCAAGCATACCATGGTATCTTCAAAATTTTTGGTAGAATGTGTTGTGGTTTGAAGTTCGTAACAATCAAAGGTGGTCAAAAGTATGTCTACATCATGCTTATACTTTTGAAGTATCTCATTATGACAATGGTATATGCCATTGACTTGGTTTACGACCAGCTTGGAATCACTAAAGATATTTATTGACTTAACATATAAGGCATAAGCCACCTAGAGACCCAATACGAGTGCTTCGTATTCATCGATATTGCTTGTATAATAAAATACTAGTTTGAAAGATAAAGGTATAGGTTTTCCATCAATAGGAATGAGGATAAAACCAGCCCCACCTCCCCCCTAACACTTGGATCCATCGAAGGAGAGTGTTATTTGGTGTAACACCCTGAACTATTGTTACTTTCTCCTGAGCATTCAAGTGTTGATATATGATTTCTCCTATATAAGGACATGTTCCTTTGGTTTTGGGAAGTCATGCTTGATTTGGATTATATCTTTTCTACTCTTAAGATCTTTGATTGAACTGGAATATGCTTGGACTCTTTTGTTTCTTTCATCCTTCGCATTTGAGTACAATCTGATTTCTGGAAGATTGTGGATTTATCCACCTTTATGACTCAACCTTGGATCAGTTGCATTGATCCAAGGGATGTTTTAATTTTATTCTGGATGAACAAATTGTAATAACATTTCATGAGTTATTAAGTCTGACTAAACTTTGAATGTTCAAGTTCTTATAAAACTCCTTCTTTTATATATATATGTATATATATATATATATATATATGTATGTATGTATGTATGTCCATAGAGGATAGTTTTGTTGGATTCTGGAGGTTAATTCTGGCTAATCATTGTAATCAAAATTTGGTTTCAGTCATCATAGCATCAGAAAGGACTTGGACATTAAGCCAGGTAAGATGCGTAATTTTTCTATCTAAAGCTTAATTACTTAATGCACATCAATGGAATCTGAACTAGGAATGTTTTATTCTGTTCGAACTCTATTACTGATTAGTCCTATCTAGGGGACCTAGACTAGAATCACTAAGGTTATTAGTTTTAACCTAAACTATAACCTAATGTTGCAAGGTTAGTTAATCTAACCTAGTCCTAAAATATGTGCTTAATACAACAAGGGTTAACTAAACCTATCACTAAGGAGGGTGACTAATGTTATATCCTATGGCAATGAGACTAAGTCTACCTATGATCTAACCTAAGTCACTAACCTATCCTAAACTAATGCTATGAAGGGGGACCTATGGAGGGTCGCAAGTCATGGGTGGTAGTTTCCATGGCATTTAAGAAAGGATAAGGATGGGGATAGGGAATGCTGCCAGAGTTAGCGGAGGATAAAATTTGTTAGAGGAATATCACGTGGCAACATCTCTAAGAATGGGAATAATTTTTTATGTTGTTTTAGCATTCACCAAATTTGGTAGTTGGTGGCAATGGAAAATAGGTGGGAGAATAAAAATAAATGCAATTAATGAGAATAGGGCCTTGAGTGCGGATTGCTTGGGAAGGCATGCAAGTGGAATTTTGCTTGGTTGTTTTGTTTTCCATGCATTCCATTTTTCACTCTGCATGAGCACTAGTTCTTCAAACCAGCCATCTACTCTTCGTTGCATGGCAATTTTGAGAGTTTCAAATTTACTTCTCTGCCAGGGGAAGTATATAAGGCATGGAGGTAACAATATTTTGTTGTTTAAACTTTCATGGAAGAAGAAGAGAAGGTGCGAGCACATTCAGAGGTCTTCTTCAACTTTTTTTAGCGACACTATCAGGCATGATAGGCCCTAACTGTTAAAATCTTGCTTTCCTTTAAATGTTTTCATTAGAACAACTCTGTTCTAATGATATATTCATATTTTGATTTGGCTGGTAGCAATGATTTGGGTTTTATGTTGATTTGGGGTTCTAGGTTGTGTTTGGATCCTGGATGAAACCTGCTTCATTATTCTTGTTTTCCATGTTGTGAATCCAATATGGAGTTTTTCTTTATGGTTGGAAGTGTTGTAAGTTTTCTTTATCTACTAGATATATTTGATTAGAAACTAGCTCCATGAAAGAATGCATGCTAGATGGTTACATGTTTGAAAATCACACCACTGTTCGAATATAATTTTTGGATTACATGTTTGAAAAATACCACTATATCTATTTACTGTTTAAATATAATTTTATTATTGATTGTTTGCTTCACCGTATGAACTCTAACTATTACCGGTCCATGTTCAGGAAAGTAAGTAATTGATTTTGTGGTTGGAATGTTAGTTTATTCAGTAAAACTCGACTGTTTTAGTTCCGTGAGTTGGAAATGTTGCTTGAAATCTAAACCTGTACTTTTATTTTAAAGGGGTCTGAATGTTCTTATGAATACAGGTTCTATGAGTAAGGAAGTATTTGGTTTAACTGTTGTTTTTGCAGATTTTTACATGGATGTTAGGAACACGGATATGTTCAAGGGAAAATGTAATTTGGATAAGCCCTGTAACTCCTGGAAAATTCACGGATAAATCTTAGATCTGCCTCAATGGAAATTATGTTTAATGTGTGGCTGAGGTATGATTGATGTTACCCTGAGGTGATTTTGAAATCTACTTCTTTTGGCCACATTACACAATGTCAGGAATTCTTTTTTTTTGTTCTTTAAAAGAAAAAATAATAAGACTTCAACGTCGACAAGTTTATTTACGTTCAGCTAATGCATTTCCTTTTGTAGTTGAAATTTGGGTTGAGATGACCCATATGCAACTGAATGATTTATTTATTTTTGTACAGTAAAAGCATTGATAACTACTTTGGTATGAGTAGGATGGCTTTTGGGGCATTGCTGAATCTATATTTAGATTTCAATTATTAACTCTGTACATGCATTTTTGGTTTGGAATCTTGGAATGATATAACAACCTAACAGTGCAACGGTTGGTATAATTAGTTATGATCCATTGGTAATAAGTGGTAATGGGAAAGTTTCCCTAACTCTTAGACTCAAATGGTTTGAGTAATGAAGGAATGTAGACTGTTTACTTAGATCAAGATTGTGGTTTGTGATTAGAACGTTTATAACGTTTTATAACATTATTGGCCTTTGTTTAATGTATAGTCGTAAGACCGTAGCGATCTATAGGCAATTTTTTAAGGTGGCTCTACCTGACTTAAGCTTTTGGTTAAACTTAAGTGTTGCTTTACTTGCCTCCTTCTTCCCTGATTGGATTAGAGAATGTATATTACTTCTTGGAAGTTAGTACAGTTCTGAACTTGATTAAAATAGAGTTATGATTTTCTCTGTTCCTTCCTCTAAGTTATGAAAGATAGTTGTTATAGGATTTCAAAATACGAAGGTATTTACTCTCTCTCTTGAAATATAGTGAGTTCTCTTCTATAGAATTCTATAAGGAACTCTACAGTATGGTTATGAGATGACAATATTGTTAAAATTAAGTGGAAAGAAATGGTAAGTGGTGAGATCTTAACTTAGAAGACTCCTTTCCTTTATTAGCAGTATTATTATCCTGAATTTAGAACTCATTTTGTTATCTTCTTGTATAAAGGTAGCCCTGTAGTTAATGTTTTGCATACTTATCAATGATTAAAATTTGATATAATAGAGTTAAAGGCAATTCTTAGATGATCTTGCATGAGATAGTAATCTATCCTTTGCTTAAATTGTTTTTATGCAAACCTGTTAGATGCTTACCTTAAAAAGGTTTTATTTTTTTAATTGGAATGAACAAACATGATTAACACTATTCTTGGCCATGCGGATGACTAGGTACATATGTTACCGAATGTCCTTTCTTCTTTTCTTGTATTATACAAATCATCTGAAATAGACTAAGTTGAAATTATGTCTGTGATTTGAATTAAGATATAAAGTTATTTGAAAAAGGAAAACTAGTGTGAGCCATGATTTTGGATTTGATGAAATTGATGTCATTTAAACATGATTGTTTAATGAAAACAATTAGTGGAATGCAATTGTTTAAGGATTAGTGCTTATCATGCTCAGTTCACTGAACTGACCCGTGCTAGCAATTTTTGTAGATGGTCATCTTAAGTGGTAAAGGCAGGCAGATTTGAAATGATGCAAAGACTGTTTAATCTGGTTTTTATGAAGAATTCTGACATGATTTTTCTAAATTGTACTATAGCAGAAAGTTACTCTTTTGCTGATGATTATTGTCTTAAAATATGCCGAAGTGCATAGGTTGTAATTGTATAGATTTGGGAATAAATGAAACGGGGACATATTACTTATGTGGTTGTGTTCTTATTTGTTGAAATGATCTTCTTTATCTGTATGAATGAGAGTGCATTCCTACTATTATATTCTATGGGATCTAGATGGATTCCCTAAGTAAGCCTTAGCTAAATATATGGCTGGGTACTAATTTTTTCTTGGTTAGTAATTCTTTACATCTTATGATTGTGGTAAAATTGTAAATAGGACTACTGCATTTTTAGGGAACGTTGAGGTTGAACTATGCCCTAAAATGTAGCTTTGACTGGAAGAAAATTCTAATACTCTCTTAATGTTCAAATTCAAAACAATGAAATTGATGGTTATAAATCACCATGTCTTAATGGTAATAAGTTTGATATGTTTCAGTATTTAAGGTTGTTACGAACCCTTGCTGGTTTAGTTATTTTCCTAATGGGAAAACTTAGGGCTGTTGTCCTATTCTGAGGGTACAAGGTTGTTAGTTACCAATCGATAACTTGAAACAATCTTAAATCTTATTAAAACTTTTCTTTGTGAAACTGAACCTAATTACAAAAGGTAACTCAAGAAGTGTGGGACCCAGGGTTAGGGAAGGCTACCCAATTAGGAGGGCCTGTAATCCAAATATAACTCAACATAAGTGAATTCTTGGAGGTATGTACATCTTTCTGAGGTTGTTTCGTAGGATGTTGACACATGTCAACTACAAGGATGTACCTTCGAAAAGATTAGGATCTTCTCAAGGATACAACAATGCAGACGACACATGGCAACACCCTTCTGTATTGATCGTTAAGATTTACACTTGAAACTTGGTCAAGATTTCCCTTCAGCACTGGTTAGGACCATAGACAGGCTATGAGGCTGCCCTTTGAGACTTAGGGTACCCTGACACACGGGGTTAACATTGGTTGACCCAGTATGTTAGCTTACCCCTAGTCTTCAAGGGCATCCTTATAACGTGAATTATGATATTAACCTGATCCTGAGTGAAAACTTGGGGCAAGGGGACTGAAAAAATTCAGTATAATACATTCTATATAACATTGGAGTGGGGTGAAGGACGTATTCCAGATTGATGAGTATGCCATCAAGGAATAAGTAACATGAATAGTATGTTTCAAATCTTTGGCCAAAGTATCGCAAGCTACTGATTGCGTTGTCCTATGTCACCTAGTCTAAGGTACATGATGCCGATGAATAATAGTAACAATTATTCAGATAGGTTCCTTGGATAGAGCACTCAGAATCCTAGATTAGGGAAGAGAACCATGAGAATGAAGTGTTCTGTTGAAAACACCAAACTATAAGATACACATGAATAGATCGGTAGTTCACCGAGTCATGGAATGAATAGATCGGTGGTATACTAAGTCATTACAGCTACATATGGTTATTTGTTATAAGAATGATTGTTATGATTTGTGTGTTCTAAATTATGTATTTAGAACTAGAAAACACTAATAAAAAAAATAAAAAAATTTCTTGTTCTAAAGTATTAAAATGTGGATGTTACATCTTGGTATCTGAGCTCAAGGTTGCAACTCTTAGACCTATTATGTCCATAATCTGATAAAAACTTGAATTTTCTTGTAATAGAAAATGTTTAGAACAAGGGGAAATGTTGCGAATAATGCTCTACTTGAGGAAGGGGCGGTAATAACCTAAAAAATTGATGAGATCCTTACTGCCCTATTGGACACAAGAGATCGTTTGGCTGTTCTTGAACAACAAGTGATGGGAAATGAGGAGGACGGTGAAGCTGGTAACAACAATCAGCCACCTCCTGAGGACAACCCCGATATGGGTGTTGGTAATAACAATGGAAATGTACCTGTCCAACCAGAAAACAAAAATGCCAGGATGGCAGTGGAACTCACTAATGATATAAAAAGGATAAGTCCACCTAAATTTTATGGCACCACATTAGGAGATGGAGCTGAGAACTAGTTCAGTGAAATGGAGAAGTACTTTGCAATAAGAAACTTCTTAGAGGAAACCAAAGCTATTTCGGGAGCATATAAAATTTCCCATGAAGCATCTTCATGGTGGGATGGCCGTAAGGCTGAGCTAAATATTGATGAAACTGACATCACTTGGGATCAATTTAAAGGCTATTTTAGGCAACGTTGGCTGCCACAACTTTTCTATGATCAGAAAATGACAGAATTCCAGAACTTAGTTCAAGGGAAGCTAACTATAAATGAGTACTGGGAGCGGTTTACAAAACTCCTCAAGTACGTACCGTAGTATCAAACTGACGATAAGTTCAAAATATAGAAATTCATCATGGGACTAAACCTCATGATTGGAGGAGAGGTTGATGTTCACAGGCCAACCACTATGGAAGGGGTTGTTGAAAAAGCCATAAGGCAAGAACAGAAATTAAAGGCTATTTCTACTCATAAAGAGGAAGTGCGGAAGAATATCCCAAACCCTTCTTCAACTTCTCTTGCACCTAAGAAGGGGCCATGGAAAAGTTTGGCAACAAAAATAATTTTTCAGTGGATAATAATAAGAAAATGACAACGAATAAGCCTGCTAGAAATGTAAGGGAAATGGGCCTGTCTGGTAGGGGAAAATCATCTTTAGGAAAAGCTAGGCTGAGGTCACAGAAGTCTGTGCAAATGTGGAGTCCCCCTGTTGCCTTTGTGACAGGAATGATGTTAGAAATTCATTGGGATTAGTCAATGGGTAAGATGAAGGAAACTGAAAGGAGGTGCTGAATCTCTTCTTTGACCAGAAGAGCAACACGAGGATACATTTTCGACAAATTTTTTTGATGGGTTTGGCATCACGAATGGTTACGATATTGTGGACCACAATTTTTGGGTCAATACCCAGCATATCGGCATAGGACCAGGCAAAATATTGCTATTGTCTCGAAGGAAAGAGGTGAAGGCTTCCTGTTCAGTAGCATCTAAGGATTGGCTGATATTTAGAATTTATGGGTCATCCTGAGTGTTAATGTTGATTTTGATGGTCAATTTGTTCAACATGGTTTTCATCTTAGAAGGTAACGACTGGTGAATGTAAGAATCTTCTGCACCTAGGTACGTGAGGATGGACTCATCATCCTAACATTGAACAACATTAATGGATGGTTTATCTTCCTTGATCATGTCAGGATATAGGAATGGGATAGAAGAGGGAGCCTCACCATCGCGTTGATATATCAGGGGTCCCAAAGAAATGGCATTTATGAAAAAAAAGTTAGGAGGAATAGATTTGGGATCTATGGACTCCATGGGGGAAGATGGTAACGTGGGTGAATGAGGTGGGGAAGGTTTTACATTCTGAATGAGGTCAATGCAAGCCTTCTTGGAAGGTGGTGTGTCAAAAACAATGCCACTATGGTCATTGTGTTTACGAGAGGTATAAGAAACAACAATATGGAAGCCCTGTTTGTAAAAGATGAAGCAAAATCCTTTCCATGCGCATCGGTGGAGGAAAGTGTGAGCAAAGCGACAGTTTGTGAGGGAGTGTAGGTCGGATGAAAAGGGTTGGGTATGGTATGGAAGTTTGGGTTTATAGGTGGTGATATCAAGTCCCCCATATGTTAGATTAGTGCAAAGGTGGGGAGGACCATAAGGAAAAACCTCACCTATGTGGATGTCCTAACTAGGGTATTGACGCAGGTTCCCATACTCTTGTGGGGTGAGGAAGGTGTCGATATTGTATAGGTGATATTCCCTCAGAGTGAGGCTTTGAAAAACACCTTCTAAGGGATCAGTAGTCAATATGTGGGTAGCGGGGATAGAAGAATCTCTAGATGATGGGGAAACATGTGAGTCAGTGATAGAGGCTGCAGCGGTAGTAGGGATACAAGGTTAGATGCGGGGGAGGTGGTGACAGTCTTGGTGGATGGGCTTATAGGTGAAGGTGAAGTAGGGATAGTGACAAATGACTTAACTAGTAAAAGTACATCATTAGGTTGGTACAACATGTTACAAGTCTTTAAAGGTGATGGGTCAGTTGGAATGGTGTACTTATGTCCCCCGTGTTTAAATTTGAGACATCAGTGTAAATTTGAAGGGACACAACCCATGGCATGGATCTAAGGTTAGATGAGAAACAAGTTATACTTTAACTCTCATTCTAGGATGTAGAATAGTTTTGGGATAGTGCGGGGACCTATGTGGACATGGAGAATAACTGTACCCAGGGTAAAGGTCATGGCATCATTAAAGGAGCAGAGCATGAATGGGTTACCATGCATGTAATTGGTAGGTATGCACATTTGGTTATATGCATGGGAGGAGATGATGCTAATATTGATCCATAGGGATCCAAAATAACTCTACTTCATTAGAAATAGTCAGCACAAAGAAGAAAAACACTAAACAGAGGTTCTATCCTGTAAGTAACACTACTGCTGCCTGGTGCAGGGTGGTGGTTACGTTTTTGTCACTCAGATAGGGTGGCGGTCCTGGGACCGCTGGTTTGCATAGGGCGGTGGTCCTGGCCATTATAGATAAAAAAAAAAATTTGAAATGAACAACCTCTAAATTTGAAAGGATGTTTGTTTCCCTTCTCCTTCATGACCTTTCGCATTCTCCAATGCATAGGAGGACATGAGAAAGGCTATAAATACATGATTGTAGAAGTGTATAATATCATCGAAGCATGAAAGCAAGTGAGTAAGAAGTCTTAGTGCTAGAAATTGTATTTTGTAGAAGAAAGGAGTGTTGAGATAGAGAAAGAAATTAATTGAAAGAAAGTTTTGAGATATTATCTACTTCCCTTTCATACTTATTGTAAATTCTATACTTGTTGATTTGAATTAGCCAATAGAAGTGGGAAGAAAGAGCAATTTCCCTTCCCGACTAGTTTTCCCACCATTGGAGGTTTTCCAAGATAAAATTATTGGTGTTATGAGCTTATATTCTTTCCTTTACTACAATTGTTGATTCTAAGCACAATAATAACTCATTCACTAGTTATCTCTATTTTTTTCTAATAGAAAGTAAAGTTCAATGATGAATTTGTGATTTGTGAATAATTCCAAAGTTGAAGAGTTTTACATAACAAATACTAGCACCACCATCGATCATAACGTGTCATATGCATATAATATTGATAAAGATAGAGATGAAAAGAATAGGGTAAGGGTCATCAGACTGGAAGGGAGCAATCTCTTCTTCTGAAAAGCTGAGGGAGGCTACTTGGTGAGTAGGTGGAAGTGTAGAGGAAGGTGATGACCTAGTGGGAGAGGCTACGTGGTGAGGGATAATGATGGTGGCCACGAGCATGGGGTCATTTGTTAAAACCTCAATATATTAAAGGACCTCCATGAGGGCTTGAGGATGTGACTTGGAGGTTTAGATGAAGTCATATAAAGAAATTTTGAGGGGGGATTGTTACAGTTGTATTAGCATTGTACGATGTGTGACCCATAATAAATAGGATATACAGGACCTCAAATGGTGAATTTGGGTGTGGGTGTAGATGGTATGTGGGGTACAAGGTTGGTTGATGGGATAGCCACCTTTTCTTTGCCTTTGTATTTCTAGGCGCAGGTGGAAATGTTGATCATGTTGATCTCGAACCTCGAGGTTGGATCAAAGAGTTGCAGGGGTGGAGATATTGGTCGCTAAGTAGGTAATGGAAGAAGATTTTGGGAAATTGGTGAAGGTGAAATGGGGTCCTCATCAATAATATCGTTGTCATCAAAATTTTCTTTAGGAGGACACAATTAGACAAGAGTGGTTTTTAAAGCCTTACAGTTCTTGAAATTGTTTCTTGGCACACGATGGTAGGTGAAAATTTTATTTTCCTCAAACCATTTTGGTTTGGGTTTGAGTGGGTCATAAGGTATAAGAGGTGGTAATGTGATGACATAGGTTTTAAGGAGATTGGTTAAGATTTTGGCGTAGGACCCTGCTAGTGGATCACAATGGGAGGTGAGTGTGGGTTTGGGTACATGTGTGGCTGATTGTGGAGGAAGAGTATTTATAGGAGGGGGAATGAGTTGGTCCACTAGTTTGGTGTGTGGAGTGGTCTTAGGTCTTGGTTGCATCTGCTTAGGTATGGGTATGGTAGAAGAGTTGGTGATGGAACATTTGGTTGATTTAAATACCTTATTAGAGGGTAGAGGATTTTTAGCTTTAGGTTTCCCCTTCTTGGGAAAAGGTGACAGGAGGGTGTGGGATGTAGAAGGAAAAGAAGATGGTGGAAGAGGATGGGTTACCCATGGGGGTAACCATGGTGCAGTAGCGGTTGTTGGTAGAGATCATGTCGAAGGTGCGAGTGGAAGAGAGGAGAGTGTCATGGGTAGTGGAGAAGTTATGGAAAGTAGTGGTGGTATGGGTGGTAAGAAGGTCATGGGTGACGGCGGGGGTTGTGTGGATTGCTTGGGTATATTAGAGGGTCATGACAAGGAGGTGGGATGCTATAGTATTGGTTTACCTGTGGAAGGAGATAACTTGGCCAAGGTTGAGGGGTGAGGTCCTAGCCTCCTAGGATGGACGGAAGGGGTGAAGGTGACAATGGTGTGGTAGGTGAGGTTGGTGTATGAGGCCTAGGAGGTTAGGATTTCATTTTAGGGACCAGAATAAGTTTAATGTTGATTTTTAAAGATGTGGCTGAATCTAATTTGATGGGTGGGTGAGTAAGGTTCGATGTCGGCATAACTCCTAAGGTAGTGATGGGTTTAGGTAATGGAGATGATATAGGTGTGGTTAGGTGTTTGGGTGTAGATGTATGTTGGGTTATGGGTAGAGGTGTGTGTTGAGTTGTGGGTGATGACATGGAAGGTGTTGCAATAGTCATGGTTCTGTTTGGTTTGGTCACTTGAAACAATTTTGGATAGATTATGGAGGTGTCGGTGATTGACAACTGCATTTGGGTTGAAGCAGGAATTAGAAGATGTCCCCAAAGTAAGGATCTATCAACATATCCTAGGTAATTAGCCAAGTGTGAAAATGGTATATTTGTAAGTGGGGCTGATGTGGATCGAGTAGCAATCCTCGTAATGTGTGTTTGAGATACATGGAAATGGATAGCTTAAGACTCAGTGGGTAAGAGACTCGAAAGTAGACCAATAGGATCTTGAAGGTCCAATGGAGAATGGTCATCTAAAGGAAATGATATTTTGATAGGATCCTCCATGGGTAGAGGATAGGATGGGCCATATGAGGTGGAATCTCCTTTTGATGGTGTAGGTTGTGGACATGTATTTCCTATGAGTACGAGAGGTGCCACTAACAATTGCTCAGTAATTTGAGGGGCCAAATGCTGAGTGTTAATTACAGGTTCTTCCATGGGTGAAGGAGAAAAAAAAGGGGGTTCCTCTGTGGGTAGAGGAGTAGATGAAAGAGGTTCCTATGTAGGCAGGGGATCACAAGCTAAGATTTTGTCTATGGAAGGAACATGGGGCAATTGGGAAGCAACTGGTATGTCCTTGAAAATGGCATGGACCTTATGGAAATTTATTTCATTGATTGAAGTGTTACCAGTTTGTTTGGAAGATGGGGCATGATTAGGGAATGAATTTTTGAAGATATGTAGGTTTTGGTTAGCGAGTGCATTTGGGTAATTGAAGACTAGATCTCCATTGTCTAACATTTCTTGGATGATATTCTTGAAGGTGATGTAATTATCATCAATATGACCTTTGACACGATGATAGTTAAAAAGTCATGTTATTTATACCACACAGGTCTGGGGTGATCAGGATTAAAACCAGTATGTGGTTTTATAGGTGGAAGGGTAATGACACCAGCCTTAATAAGATTTTCCAAAACATAAGATTAACATTCTCCTATTTAAGTGTACTTTCTATGTTCTCATATGAACTGGAAAGCTTGGATGAGAGAGAGATTAGAAGAAGGTTTGGCTTGGTTTAATGGGTGAGAGGGTCTAGCCTTGAGAACTATGGTGTTATAAGATCCTTTGGGTTTTGAATAGTTATTTTGGGGTTTTGAAGATGAAGAAGCATCATTTGATTTAAACGCGATGTTCTTGTTACGTAGTTGAATTTTCTTCTCTTCGATAGCACGAATCTCCAATTTTTGTGCCATGGTGAATGCCTCGTCAAAGGTGTGGAAGGTTTGCACTTGCAGGATTGGTGAGATGTGTCTAGGACAAGCCCAAGTAAACAAATCTATGAGTTCAGCTTGACGTAATTGAAATGTGATCTGGTTAATTAAGCTACGCCAACGAGCAACAAAGTCAACAATAGACTCATCAACGTACTTTCGTGTGGAGTAAAGGTCAGTCATGGTGAATTTCTTGACAACATTGATTGAGAAGTGGTCTAAAAAGGATTAGGATACTTGATTAAATGAGTAGATGGAATGTCTGGGTAGCCCATTGTACCAGTCTAATACAGGTCTTGTGAGGGACATCAGGAAGGTTCATAGGAGTAAAGCATCATCATGGGCGATCAGGTAACACCCATATTTGAAAGAATGAAAATGTTGATGTAGGTCTTCTTTACTATTGAAGTGGTTGAATTTTGGCATTTCCCAATGTACAGGGTATGGGTGAATAGGAATAGACAGATGAATGGGCTCATTACAGATTTCATTGTATGTGAGAGAATTATGTGAGCCAGAAACAAATGCTTCTAGTGTCTACATCCTTTCCATCATTAATTTGATGAGATCATTGGTAGGTTGTGATAGAAGGGAACCTCATGTGGCATAAGAGGGCTGGTACTGAACATGTGATGTGGGTGGCATTCCAGTGTATGGTGATGCCGAATAGGAAGGTTGAGAATAGGGAATTGACATAGAGGGCATATATCCAGAATGAATGACAGATGAGATAGGGGGTTGTTGATAATATGTATATATAGGTGGGGCAGTTGCAGTGACTTGATTAGAAATTAGGGACAGAGATTGTGGGATTGAGAGGATAAGATTCTAGAATGGGGTAGGGGTCAGCATCACCATAGGTGGTTGTGTTGAAGTTAGTATCTGTGAGACAATGGGTGCGGATGGGGTTATGGTTTGGGTGGTCAATGAAGAAACAAAAGATACTATAGGTGCGACTGATACTGAAGATGAAGCTGTCATAGGGGGTATGGGGCCTAGCTACAAAACCATTGGGGGTAAAGCAGGTGAAGGTAACATTGAACTAGTAGGGGCTGATGCAAAAGTGGGGATAAGGGTAGGAGAGATGGATACAGGCATGCCATATATTAACTGACCTAAAGAGTTCTAGGTAGAAGAGTGGGAAAGGTAGAATTGTAAGGCTGCAGGATTCTTATCGAGGATTTGTACAAACTCCTCATCACCTATAGCAATGGTGGTAGGAAATGTTAGATCCATGGGTGATAGGACAGAGTGTGGTGAAGGACTAGGGAGGAGCGGTTGACGAATAACATGGAATATAAGAGAATTATCTTGGTTGCGAGTCAACACCATGTGAATGAATGTAAATCAGGTGATGCTGTAGCCTGTAGATGACAAATAACAAAATAAGAATGAGAAAAATGGGTGTTTGTAGGTGGATTTGAGTAATGTATCAGTTGAGAAGCAACATAGGGTAACTGAATCCGATTAAGGATGATCGATGACAGTTCAGGGGTAACTAGTCAATTATTGTGGGAAAATAATAGTTTGACCAAAGGGGGAAAAACTGATAAATGTCAAATAGATAAGTTGTATGATGAATGTTTATCAGAATAAAGAGAGTACAGAGACTCAGAAAAACTCTAAATAGTAAATAAGATGAAATAGGTGTCCCTTTGGAAAGTTAACCAAAAGGACAGGGAACCTCCGACGGTTAGGTAGAACCGATGATGGTGAGGTGTGAACCAACGTCAATGGATAAATTGATGTTGGTTACTTTGAAAATTTGAAGAATGCAAGAAAATAGATTAGTGTGAAATGAGATCAGATGAATGATCAACCCAGAATCCTGGAGATGATATAATGAGGTCCTGACACACTCAGAAGAAGTCAGAATACTCCAACTATGATTGTGGAGTGTGCAAGGAAAAATAATGGAAAATGGAGAAACGTATCCTCACACCTCAAAATGCACGTCAATCAAATGCTAAAACACATGTCCAACAAGTGATTTTTAATGTGTTGAGCTTATACTATTTAAAATACTGACTCACAAATTTAGAGTAGAGTTTTTGGTGAGGAAGGCTTCCTACGAAGAAGGATATATTAAAAGAGAGGTCTTAGGTTATGTTATGGTAGGGGTGGGCCATCCTCTGAGGTAATGATTAGAAAAAATTAACTAGCTGGGTGCCCACTATCAATCCACTGATCATGTGATCATTGACAGCTTCTTCTGGGTGAGATGTTGTTTAAGAAGATGTGTATTTTTTTTTCAATTTTGTGCAGTTTGTTAGAAGAAGAAGAAAGAGAGTTCTTTTCTACAATTTTTTGTGTCAACCATCAGCTGGGCATGACTTCCAGCATATAGGTTACCCTCATTTTAATGTGAGCTAAATGAAGCATAAAAGGATGAAATGTAACTGATTTTAAACCCAAATCAACAAATTACATTCGATGAAGCAAATGATGAACAGGTAGGAAAGTGCTCTTTTACTACTTATGCAAATGCAAGAAAGAAGAAATGGTTCATTTTAAGCACCGAAGAATAGATGTTGTTTTAGACAACTAGAAGAAGAGAGTATTACCAGGGAAAGATATTTAGTGTGAATACATTTAGAAAATAAACAAACACACAATATTTACCTAGGAATGAAGAAAAATGCAAGGAACCCTAGATGGGTCCCATCGGGCGTGCTAAAATGTTTCACCATTTTCTTTATGTTATTGAGACGAAATAGATAAGGGTTATGGGATGAGGAGGAATACATGTTTATACTGGTAGGTTGATGGTTACTATGTGCATTCTGACTTCTCAATCCAATGTTGACTGTGATAGATTCCTTTTGGATGGGAACAAGACCACAAAAGAAGAGTTAAATAATATATGACAGTGGATTGCCTAGTGTGAGCTAGATCTGGGAAGTGTGATACTCCATAGATGCCTGTCAACCCACTATTTAAAACAACTTAATGTAAAAAATAAACAAAGTCTTATTGTAGTTGATATGATTTAGGTATCTCATTAAAGCACAATAAGAAAATATAACATAACAAACTATACTATAGTTAGATTTGAAGGGTAGGTAGTTGTTAGGGTGTTGGAACTGGTCAGGGTTAGGTTCTAGGTTGTTTGGGTCACTTGGTAGAAGATAGGTGGGCTCTTTTATTGGAAAAGGTGTAAAACATAGAGACTGATGTCAGTCTAGTATGACTGATGACTACTTAGGAGAGGCTGACGATGGTCATGGGTAACTGACATCGGTATAGTCAGGTGAAAGTAGTTTTAAAAAAAATTGGTTACAGAGTCTGGGTGAGGTTAGATAGAGCTAAAGGAGGGGATGACAAGGTATGTGGGAATGTTGAGAACACTTAGAGAGGTGGAAGGGCCAGGATGGTTGATCTGATAAAAGGATGGGTGATCTGATAAAAGGGTGGGTGAGGTTTGAGTTTTTCAGAAAGTAGACTATGAAGGAATGGGGATATTAATGGAAGAATGATAAGAACACTTAGAGAGGTGGAAGGGCTAGGATGGTTGATCTGATAAAAGGATGGGTGATCTGATAAAAGGGTGGGTGAGGTTTGAGTTCTTCAGAAAGTAGACTATGAAGGAATGAGAATATTAATGGAAGAATGATAAGAACAATGATACCAACTATATGAACAAAATAAGAAATGAAATGATCAGTGATAAAATAACTTACCAATGTTGTAGGTCCAATGGTTGGGTGGTGGTGATGATCGGTTGGTGGGACGGAGCTTGGTGTAATAGTGATGCTTCCTAAAATGTCACCATGAGTGCAATGATTCTAGATCTGTCCTGGTGCTAGATATGGATGTCTGTAGGTGCGAAAAAGGCTATGGTTCTACTCACATGTAGTTCTCTTCTCGTTCCTCCGATCTTAGAATGTGCCAATCCAAAAATAAGGTTGCTAAGGTGAATAAATAGTAATCTATGATGGTTTTGGGTTGAATGGCATCAGTTTAGGGGTGACCGGCGTTGGTTAAGGAGAGATTCTCTAGGTTTACTAAAAATAACAGATCTTGGCAACCATTTCTGCCAAATTTGTCTATTATCCTAGATCAAAGTGTAAGTTTCCTTTTTCATGAGCGGGAATATGGTTAAAGGGATAATAGGGATTGATTTTTAGGGTTGAACTAAGTCTTAGCTCATTAAGGTAAGTGGGACCAAGTCTAAGTTAGTTATGGAAACATGCTAAGAATATGTCTAGGGTGAGGTGGCTAGGTGAGGTGGCTAGGTGAGGTGTCTAGGTGAGGTGGAAATTAGCTTAGTTAAAATAATTAAGTAATGAATATTGTGAGAATGAGTATTAATTTAATTAAGTTAATTAAATTAATATTAATGTGGGGTGGAAGGGGCCATGGTTAGGTGAATATATTTGAGTTTGTTATTCGACGGGGGGGCCAAGGGGGTGTGACCCAATTTTGGTGTCTATAAGCATACCAAGACTATAGGGGATGGTCAGAGGATGTAGTAAAACTACGATGCGTTTGATGAACTATGTGACTAGAGAATTGAATTTCTAGGGGCATCTGAGTTATTTCAGGTGGATCATGTATCACGACAGTTTGGTATGGCCAGAGATGTGCCCCTAGAGCCATATGTATGGTTGAGATTCATTAGGGCACCGAGGAGGGCTAGAGCTTGAGGAGGGATAGAGCTAGATGAGGGCCCATATGAACACAACTAGTACCTTTAGGGTTAGACAATGCTGACAAAAATATTGAGCCGATAGATGTGGATGACACAGGGTGTACAAAAGCCTACCATACATGGTTGGCATCACGTCAGTGGGTGTTTTTGTTTCCAATCTTTGTAGATGCGGTGAGATCACTTCTAGGTGGAGGAGTAGAGGGACAAGCACATTCTCCCAATAGTGTAGTGACAACAATAACAGAGCATGAGTACTTTTCTAATAATGTTTGATGAGTTGTTATTTAGTTGTTTAATTGTCATTATTGGCTAATTTGTTGTTTTATAGATGTAGGTGATGTGTATTGGTCGCTGATTGTGGAAACATCCATCCGCACATTCATGTAAAATTTTCCCATCAATTTACTTTTGGGTGGAGGTATGCTAGAGCATGTAGATGATATAGAGGGTGAGCATGCCCATTTGTTTGAGCCAGTGGTGATATCAACAACGACATGTACTATTCTATTGAGCAAGAGGGATAAGGTGCATGAGGAGACATAGTGAGCTAGAGAGGCTGTGGGTGGTAGTCCCTAGAGCACATGATGTATTTACATGGTATTTTGAGTAGCATGGTTGTTTCATAGAGAAGTCAATTGAGCTTACTCTATTGTGTAGGAAAGTAGAGATATATAGGGGTTGTGATCAGCGGCATAGAGTGAGAAGGGAAGCTTCTAGTTATAGATCTCTTACAGTGGCAGATAGTGACAGTGATGGTGATATATGATATTTATTGATGTATTAATGTAGGGAGAGTTAACCTCTAGCAATGAGATGTTTTGTAACTATGATCGTGAATGATATATATATATATATATATATATATATATATATATATATATATATTAGATGGACTTATTGGCATATGATCATTGTATTTGATGTTTTAATGTGATGTGTGATGTATTGAATATTGTTTGTATTTGTTGAGTTGATTTTCAATTTGTAATTGTGGATATTGAGTAATTTTATTATATCTAGATAAATGATGATGTAGCGTATACGTTGATAGATGATTTATGTAATGTGATTGTGAAAAAGTGGATTATATGTATGAATAACGTTGTGATGAATGATAAAGTAAAATGAATAATGTGTAAGAGTATGAGATGGTCGTAATAGTGTAATGAAACATATGTTAGTATGATGAAAAAAGGGGGAGGAAAATAGTGATTCCCCCCAGTGAATATATGATAAGGTTCATTTATATAAGACCCCCAACAGTTAAAAATGAACCATAAAGTAATATTGCATCATCAGGATTGTGTGTGTGATATATATTGATCGGAAAAGTGTTTAGTGTAAGAGTGAAGAGAGGTTATTATTACAACAGATCCCTCAAAATTCTTGTAAGGATTGTAAGAAAAAGATTGTGTCATCAGGGAGTAAGGTGATTGAAATCACGTACCAAAGATCAAGATGGCATGGAGCAGTGGAAGCATGTAGAATGAAAGAAGCATGAACATATGAGCTGAACTGAATATTGAGTGGAGTGGTGCAAATGATGGGTGATGTAATGGTGTTAAGTGGAGATGTTGAGGGATGTGGAAGCCAATGTGTAGTTGTAACATGACACATCAGATGAGATGGTACAATGGTGGATGGATGAGATGGAGAATGCACATGAGAAACAACCTGTGGTGTTAGAAGAATAAGAGCTGTAGAACTAGAGGAAAGAGATAAATCAAATGGATTAGCAACATAATTATGTGAGATTGGAGACATAAACCTCTCATGAGAGTGAGAGCTAAAGGAAATGAAACCCTTATCTTCTAATTGTTGCAAGAAATCATGAAGGGTGCAATATTCATTGTCATGATGGCCATTGATACGATGATAATTGCAGTAAGGTCTATCACACTAGTGCTACAAGCGATGAGGTAGATGATTCTAATTAGAAGGTAATTGAATCAAGTGCTTTACAAGTAATGTACACAACACATCATGAGGTATAGTGTGATTATAAAGTGTAATGGTTCCCATGAAATAGGTGGATAAGCTTGAGGTGTGGCTTGACGTAGAGGCGGAGATGAAGGATGCTCATGTAATGGAGAAGATTGGACTTGCTTGCGAGGTGGAGGAGATGGAGAATAACTAGATGATGTAATGGAGAAATAAGAGGAGGAGGATCTAGAACATGTGCAGAAATGAGATATTTTTCTAGACCAATGACCTTATAGAAAAAGAGTATGAATGATTCACATGTGTCATATTGTAATAATTATTTGAAAGTGGGAATCAAACCATGACAGAAAATGAATTTATTTTCTAATTCAGTGGGCTAGAATACAAATTGATGCATGTAAGGATTGAATTATAAAATTTAATCATTGATAGGTTTTATTTTCCCTTAATGTAAGCTAGGTAGATGATCATAGGTGACTGTAGGGCCATTTTTGAGTATGAAGTGATGGAAAAAAGATTCTTCCATCTTATAATAGGTACTAATAGATCCAAAGGGAAGATGTGTGTACCATTAGAGAGCATCATCAATAAGACTATAGAGAAAGGTTTTAAGCAACAATCGATCATTAGAGTATGAAGCCATAGCTAGCCGGTAATTTTTGAGATGCAAATGAGGATCACTAGTACCATCAAAACATATAAATGTAGGCATAATGAAATCCTTAGGTAATTTTGAATTGTGAATCATTTTCAGAATACAATTTCCATGCAAGGAATTATTATCAATAGAAGTATAATAGGCCTTGCTTTCTAGTGTGAGAGATTTGATTTGTGATTTTAAGTGGCCAAAAATGTGCATGAGTGATAAGATGTCATGTGGAGGAATAGTAGAGGATGGCAATAGTGTATTGAGTGGTTCCAATTTTCTAATAAGTGATCATAGGAATGTAAAGAGGAGACATAGAAGATTTTGATGGTAAGGGGACACTAGATATGAGTGCCAAAGAAGTAATAGGAGGTGAAAAACATGGAACATTAATAGAATTGGTAGGAATAACATCAGAAATAACTTTAGGAAATGATTTAATAAAAGGAGATTCACACTCAATAGTTTATTTAATAAAATATGAGTTTTATTATGAATCTAAATGTATACAAAACTGGAATAAATGAAATATACTAAAATGTGATTGCTAAAGAATTTATTTGATTTTATAAATGACAGGAAATAAAAAGGATAAGGTAATCACCTAAATTTGACTTACCTCATAGTGATTTGGGACTGAGAAGTGTGATGGAGTGGAACAAAATTCCGCAACAAACCTCAAAAAATTACAGCGGAGGTAGATTTGGCCAGACTAGGGAACTTGAAGAAGGATTAGGGTACATGTGGCACTCTGGTATGAATTATGGGTGCTTTGGTCTATGGGAAAGGTTAGAATTTGATTCTGATGGGTTCTTTAGGTCTTTATAATTATTAACCTTTGGTCATATGAGTTTCAAACTCATTTTGATGATGTCACTATAAACCTGTAATAAAATATCACCTGTAAAACCCCACACAAGGCATCAAACACTAAAAATGAAGATGCATATGAAGGTGTCAAACTATACTCAGATGCCATAATGGTGGTCTTACAGCTAAGAATTGTACTAAATATCATACCCAATGTAGTTTTGTGTGCTTGTGTGTGCAATAGTGATCCTAGGTCACCCTTGTGGCAATGACACCAAGATGGGGGGAAATAACTAGATAAAAATAAAAATGGTAGATGGAATAGAATGAACTCCCCTTCTTATGTAGTGTATATGCAGAGTAGTATCACAAATGCAGTCCTGTGCTCTATGTAGATAATTCGCCATTGATAACAATATTTTCCCTATATAATGGTATGTATGTTGTGTTTATATAGGGATCTCTTGTTTGAATTTAAACACTAATGACCCAAAATGCCAACTAGTAACTTGGGAGATGAGAGGGAAAACTTTAAATACCGACCTCAAATGTAAAATATAAGATCAAACAGAAAGAGGACAAGTGCACCTAGGATGGAAAGGAACACCTGACACTCTTGTCCAGGCCTAGGCACTATTTTCCAGAGACCGGTGATAAAAAATGAGTGATAACTGACATACAAGTATCCTTGAGACCTGACAAGAACTGTGTGCATGATTCATGAATGTGCAAGACAAAAAGTAATTGTAGAGTTATTTTTGTATAACACTCTTTAATGACCACCATCTTTTGTCACTTCATCCCTAGTTTGGTTTATTTTCTTGAGCCTAAAATTGACTAAGTATGAAGTTGAATGCAGAAGGTGTCCACGCGTCCCTTTGGCACACTTAGGGCATGAAGTGGAGAAAGAATGTTCTCAAACTTGCGCTGAATTTTCCACGTGTCCCAGGCCTGATAAAGTTGCCTTGGTGGGTTGAAAATTCAAGAACATAGTAGAGACACACAAGGTCGCCACATGTTGCTTGAGTGAAATTTCAGATAAAGAGAAAGAAAGGAAGCTCTAAAACAAGTGCGTGCCCTCCACATGTCTCTCAGGTGCAGTTTGGAAGACAAAGCTCTAGGAAATGCCCTCAAACAAGCACATGACATCCACTTGGAAGAGAAGAATAATCACCTACATAAAGAGTGTAAGTTGGAAAAATTAAAAGCAATAGGAAATATCATCAATAGGCAGTTGATATATTGACCCAAAAATAAAAGATCTTGTAAGAAAATTGAATGTTGTTGGTGGAAGGTGTGATTCCAAAAATTGAAGTAAGAGCCAAGAATATGTATAAAGGAATGTTTTGATATAAGATCAAAAAGGAGGAAATATATAGAAAAGAAAATAGGTTGGAACAGTGAAAGGGATTCTAGGCTTAGTTATTGCATTGACTAGCCTTAGCAAGAATCTGTTATAGAAGGAAGTTGTAATCTGTGCCATATCGGCCTTATGTATTATTTTATCTATAGATAAAGAGTTCTTGTTCTGTGCATCTTAGCTTTCAATATTTTGTGTCTTTCTTCTTTCAGTTCTAGTAGTTTTTAGATAAATTTGAAGATCTATTATGTTATACGCCCTTGGGTTTTATTTATGTATCTATCACTTGTATATCATTATGTTTTACACCTTCTCAGTCTCTGATAATATTAGACACTTATAAAAATACCATATCATGCTACTATGCTCTTCAAACTATTTTAAGTAGTTTCCCACTATCCATATCTGTGTCTTTTAAGATTTGTTCCAAAGTATCACCTTAGTTATTTTTGCATTTTATTTCAGTTTTCATCTAACCTTATCTCACACCCTATAGAAGAGCCAAATTCTTTAAAATATGGAGGTTATATTAGGACGCATGTCCCACTTCCCTAAGGTATCCCATGACTCTGATCGTTCATCTAAAAATATAATCATCAATAGTTTTCCTGGCACACCCGGTTGGACAACATATACACATCTTGATACTCCATCATCATAAATCTACTAGTTCATAAATCTACTAGTTCTAGAAGTACTAATTTTGGTCTTCTCTAAGTTTATAAAATGAATGTGAACAAGAGAAAGGAAAAGAGAGGAAGGAAATGTTGAATACTAATAGTTATCTCCACCACACAACAGAAGAGGTAGATAGATCCAGAGGTATTCGTCTCCTTTGAACCTTACTCTCTCAACACCTTTGTCAGGTAGGCCCTTTTTATAGTCAAATAGGACCCTTAGACCTATTTTAATAGCCCACCTCCAATCTCAACCCCTGAGCCAGTTTGTTTCATGGAATCAAGGGAGTTCGCTCATCCTACCCACATCCCCGATGATGTGATATCCCATTCTGGCTAACACACTAAAAGAGCTACCCAAATTTAGTGGAGAAGACTTTAAAAATATGGAGGAACACCTCCAAGATGTAGTGGAAATATGTGCGGTTGTAGACACCAAAATTGGGTCACACTCCCCTTGGTCCCTTTTCAAATAACCAACTTAAACATATTCACCCAACCATGACCCTTTTACCCCACATTAATATTAATTTAATTATTTATAATTAAATTACTACTCATCCTCACTTCATTTATTAATTTAATTACCCTAATTAAATTAGTGCATACCTCACCCAAACCAGCTCACCTAGACATCTCATCATGGACCTATTCTTAGCATATTTCCCTTTTTCTAGGACTCAACATTCACTCACCATAACTAACTAAGACTTATTCCTACCTACCTTAATTAACTAAGACTTAGTTCAAACCTAAAATCACATGCCTATTCTTCCTCTAACCACATTCCTGCTTATCTAAGCACAACATTCCATTTTGATCCATGAGAATAAAGAGAGATGGAAATTTTTTTGGCCAAGATATGTCATTTTTAGTAAACCTAGGATTTCTCACCTTAACCAATGCCGGTCAACCCTAAATCGAAGCCGGTTGCCCTAAACCATGGTTTGTTACCATATATTAATTTTGGTAACCTTGTTTCAGAGGTTGGATGGATTATTCAAGTCTTGGATAAAAGAGATCTACATGTAAGAAGGCACCAGAGAACTCCTGCACATCTAGACACCCTGAATCAACAACCAAGCACTGATATGAAAGGAAAGCATTCACGGTAAAATTTTGGGAAGTAATGTCATGACATGGAGAAACCAATTATATAGATCAACTATCACCATCCTCCATCCATTTAGTATTATTTCTAAAGTAAGTACACTTTGATCTGCAACATTCTATAGTTATTTAGAAACAGACTCTTTATCTCTTTTGAGTTATTTTCTGGTTTCCTGTGCACCCCACCATCCCCATAGTCCTTCAATCCATTTATCCAACCAACCACAATCCATTTTAGCTCCTCAATATTTGACACTAGACACTCATGAGCATTCCCATCACCCTTGCTAACCTAAACATTCCCCTCCCATTCTCTGTGTAGTCAAAGAGACTCTCTAAAACCTAGTTTATTAAGTTTCTATCAACCTGACCCTACCAACGCCGGTTAACTAGAACTGTCTTTAGCATCCTCTTAACTGACATTGGTCATACCATACCGATGCTAGTCTCTGTGTTTGGAAAACCTACCTATAACACCAACCTCATACCTTTCGCCAAAATAACCCAAATAGCCTATAGATTGACCCTGACATGTCCTAACCCATTTATTTACCTATCCGAATTCTAGATCTGATCATAACCTAGCCTGTTAGATTAGAGTTGTTTATTTTACTTTAATGAGATACCTAAATCATATCAACTACAGTAAGAAATTATTGGTTTGTATTACTGATTGCATTAAGTTGTTTTAAACAGTGGATTAACAATCATTGAGAAAGTATCACACTTCCTGGATCTAGCTCATGCTAGGCAATCGACAAACCTTGGCTATTAACTATGTTTTGTGGTATTGCTTTGTATTTCAGATAGTTCCTCCTAGCCAAAAGGAATCTCACACAATCATCATTGGATTAGAGATCAGAATGTGTGCACAACCTCCAACCAGTCATCACAATAGGTATTCCTTCTTGGCCCTTTTACCCTTATCTGTTTCATCAAATCCATAAAGAAAACGGTGAAATATTTTAGCATGCTTGGTGGGACCCATCAAGGGTTATTTTACATTTTATTCATTACTAGGTGAAATTTGTGTGTTTGTTTCCCTTTTGAAAAGCTTCCACATTAATTTTCTTCTCTAAAATATTCCCCTTCTTTCTATTGTCTAAAAGAGATCGTGTTTTTGGTGCTTTAAAAAGAATACGTCTTTCTTTCATTAACATTACATTAGTGAAAGAGCATACCTCTTCCTGTTCATCACCTTCTACATTGAATATCACATTTCGATTTGGGTTTAAAAAACTTGCATGGCATTTTGATTTGTTGTAATATATCTAAAATTAAAATTGAGGGAAACCTATACGATGGAAGTCATGCCCAACTGATGGTTGACACAACTGAATCATAGTAAGAACATTCTCTCTTATTTCTCTTTGCCAAACTACACAAATTGGAATCTACACATATTCTTAAACAACATCTTACCTGGAAGAGACTGTCAATGATCACATGATCAGAGGATTTAATGTGGGCACCCAATTGGTTATCTCTATCCAATCACCCATCAGAGAAAGGCCTGTCCCTGCCAAAACATATCCTAAAACCTCACCTTTATAATTTCCTTCTTCGCAAGAAGCCTTCCCAACTAAAAATTCTGTTCTAAATTCACGAGTTAGTCTTTAAATAACATAAGCTAAACACACTAAATTCACTTGTAGGATTATGTGTTTTTCTTAGCTTTGTTCTTGACTTGCATTTTGAGGTGTGAGGTCGTATTCTCCATTTTTCTTTCCTTTCACACTCCATAGTCATAGTTGGTGTATTCCGATTGTTTCTGAATGTGTAAGGACTCATTTTTTTACCATATTCAGACTTCTGGGTTGGTGTCTCATTTAACTTTAATTCACAAAAAGTAAATTTTATTCATTCTATAGATTTCACAGTAACCAGCATTGTTCAATCAACCGTTGTCGATTTACATCTGACCATCACCGATTTATCTGACCGGTGTTGGTTCCCTATGATTTTGGGTCAATTTATCGAAAGAGTACTCATCTCATCTTCTTCTTTTTTTAAAATCTCTAGACATCACCATATCCTCTACATTATGATATTATTAACTAAATATAGCTTCCACAGTTGAATTTCCTCAGTTTCTATCTCACTTGCTCAAACGGTTGCTTTCCCACAGTAACTGACATCAGTTAATGTGACCATTATCGGTCACCCAGTATTTGGAATCGGTTGGTCAAACCAACGTTGGTCCTTCTATTTTGATTTTTAATCAAAGAACCTGTCAGTTCACCTTTCATAATCAATTCATTTCCATCCATGTTGTTCTTTGTGTCACTTTTAGAGTACAGTTCATCTAGTATACACTATCTCACATGGTGTTGACTTGTAGTTGAGCCAACACTCTTGTTCTTCACACCAGCCTTCAACCACTTCCACCTAGCCTGTCACCCAATTATATCTTATCACCCATGGATTTAACTCAGCCTATTGCCATTAAAACTGGTGATGAGGAGTTCACAAGACTTCTTGACCAAAATCCCGTTGCCCTCCAGTACTACCTTGCTCATTCTTATACCTGCGATTCCTTAGGTCAATTAGTATATGACATGCCCGTATCTATCCCTCCTGTTCTCGCCCCCGCCTATGCATCAACTAGCACTAGCTCAGTGCTAACCTCATCCACTTTACCACCTATGGTGTCTCAACTAGGTCCCACGACCACTATAACTACAGTGTCTACATCATCTATCACATCCGTGACATCAGTTGTCCCTTTGAAAGTCACTTTAAGTATATCCCCATATGCACCCGCTACCTCACATATACCTATTACATCACAACCACCTCCAGTGTCAACAACTTACACCCCTTTCCAGAACCTTGTCATTTCTATCCCACAGTCCTTACCCCTAATTACCACTAGATTTGTTATGACTACCCCACCATATTACACATACTACAAACAACCCCCGACATCATCTATCACTTATTATGGATATGTTCCACCTACATCTATTCTTTCTACGTAGTTATCATACTCAACACCACCATACATTAGCATACAACCCACCTCATACTTTCAGCATCAACCTCCTTTTTTTGCAGGGGCACCCATTCATCGCAACCTACTAACGATCTCATTAAGATGATGATGGAAAAGAGGTAGACCTTAGAAGCATCTATTTCTAGCTCCAGTAATTCTTTAACTTATGATGAAATCTGTAACAAGCCTATTCATCCATATATTCCCATTCGTCCCTACCCTATGCATTAGGAAATGCCTAAATTTAATTGCTTCAATAGGAAAGAATACCCACAGCAACACTTGTGGTCATTCAAACATGGGTGCTACCTAATCACCCACGATGATGCTTTGCTCCTACAAACCTTCCCAATGTCCTTGACATGACCAACATTGGATAGGTATAGTGGACTTCCTAGAAATTCCATTTATTACTTTAATCAAGTAGCCCAAGATTTCTTAAACCATTTTCAATCAACGTTATCAAGAAAGTCACCATGACCGATCTATATTCAACCCAAAAGTATGAAGATGAATCTATCATAGATTTTGTTGCCCGCTGGAAAAGTCTTATCAACCAATTGATGTTCCAACTATCTCAAACTGAAAATATTGAGTTGTTCATTAGATCTTGTGCTAGATACATCTCACCAACTCTACAGGCACAAACCTTCCAAACCTTTGACAAAGCATTCACAATGCACAAAAGCCGAAAATTCATGCCATTGAAGAAAATAAAATCTAATTATGAAACAAGAATGCCCCATTCAAATCAAACAAATCTTCTTCATCTTCAAAACCTCAAAATAACTATTCAAAGGCCAAAGGATCTGCCAATGTGGTAGTCCTCAAAGTGGGTCCATCTCATCCTTCTAATCAAGCCCAACCTTCTTCCAATATTTCCCTTGTCTAGACCTTTCAGCTCTAACAGGAGCAGCGGAAGTACACTTCAATTGGAGATCCCTATTATTCAGTCTTGGAAAATATTCGTAACACTGGAGCCATTACACTTCCTCCCATAAAACCTCATACATGTTTTGATCCTACCTATCCTATTCCTGCATGGTATAAAGAACACAACTATTGTGATTATCATCGTGTTAAAGGCCATAGTGATGATAACTGCATAAATTTTAAGACTATTGTCCAAGAGATGATAGATAATGGAGACCTTGTTGTGGACAACCCAAACACATCGACAAATCAAAATTTGGACATATTTAAAAATCCATTCCCTAACCATAAACCATCATCTAATAAAAATAGTGAACCTTCATCTAGTGACAATAATGTTCGTGAAGTCCATGTGGTTTTTGATATCATACCAGTTGTTCCTCAAATCCCACCTATTTCATCTATTGAGGAAATTTTGGCATGAGATCCTCTACCCACAGAGGAGCATACCTCTTCTACTCCTTCACCCATAGAGGAGTCCCCCTCATCTCCCCTTGCTCTCATGGAGGAACCCACACTTTCTACTGATGCCATTTTAGCATCTACCTAACAACCTACCGAACAGTCCACACTTTTAATTTTCCCATCCACAGGAGAATCATCATCACCTTTTCCTCCACTAAGGGAAAAGTCTACCTTACCCCATCTACCATCTCTCCTACCCATAGGAGATTATTCAGACATGCCACTACCTTTTGGGGGGATTTATCCCCCAGCATTTGAGGACCCCATTGACATGATCTCAGCTTTGTTATCTACAGAGTCTGAGGCTAGCCAATTCCCTGTCTCATAGACATATTTTACAGGGATTGCCACCAAACCAACTCCATATTCTTCTTCAACAGTCCCATTTTCACTACTGGCTGATCACTTGGATTATGTTGATAATTCCATGCTTTGGGGATGTCTTCAACTCCCCTTTTCGACCCAAATCCAAATGTTTCCTGAGGATACTTCCACGATCTACCCAAAGGTATTTTCAGCAACTAGATCAACATTGACCATGCCTATTGAAATGACTTCTTCTTCATCATCCCTACATACATATAAATATCTACCCATAACTAAAACCATTCCCAAACCTAAAAACCTATCCACACCTATCTCCTCACCCGTATCTAGACCCATCACTACTTTGGGTGTCATGCCGACATCAAGCCTTACTCACCTACATGTCAAATTAAACTTAGCTGCATATTCCCAAGCCCACACCAACATTATCCCTCCTCCTAAAAGGAAGACCCAACATTTTAGGCCACATACACCGGTCTCGCCTACCATACCTTTGTCACATTCCCCCTTTCCTTCCATCCGAGGGGCCCATCCATCAACTATGATCAAACAGTCTCCTACCCAAGGCTAGTCAAAATCTAAACAACCTACTACTGCATCACAAGCCTTCCTTACACCTCATTCACCCAAAAACCAAACACCCTTAGCTTCACTTGTGCAATTCTTACCACCTATACCTCCACCAGTTACTATAACCCCAACCTTGCTTATACAACTTCAACCCATGCTGTCTGTTGGTGTAATTTTTGGGTTAGCACACTTTGCTCTAATTCTCCATGTTCCATTTTTACTCCAAAACATCCTTTTGGCTCGAGCTAGTGATCTGCAACTCATTTTATCTAGTTGAATGCTTTCAAACTACCCTCAACATTGTTATTCTGCCCCATTTCGAAACAGATCCATGTTTACCCCTTGTTGTGCCCCTAATTTTTCATTTATGCAGGCTGTGTCATTTTTTCCACTGCCAAATCATGAAAGAACTCAAAATTGATCAAATATTGAATTTGTGCAAGTATTTCCCCAATCCCAAGGTCACAAGTGATGTTAAAAAATGATTCAGTTGGTTTGAAATGAAGAAATCTACCCTCCTTGTCAATTTTTTTGATTTCTAGAGCATCTTTTGTAATTTTGACGTATTGATGGTCATACGGGCATGTTCTACCCGTTAAATTTATCATTGCAACGTTTATGCTTACGTGGCAAGCTCCTATTTGGCTGGGGATGGTCGAAAAAAATGTTATGACTTGCCATTTTTGAGTTTTTTGCAAAAAGATTTTTTTTTTTACCGCAGCCCTGCAGTGCTATAGTGATGTGCCTACGTGGCATGATTTGATTGGTTGATGGACTGGTGGGTGGTGGGGGTCACTTAAAATTTTTCTTCAATTTTTGAAAAAATTCCCAAATGTTAAATTTTGCCTGCGAGTCTGCGCCCAGTGATAGGTGGACATGTGGCATAGGAAGGTCAGGCGGATGGCGAAAGACTTGGAAAATTTTTGTTGTTTTTTGGCTCAGGGCATCAGGAAATTTTTTTGGCCTGCGAGGCTGCATCCAATAGGAAGAGGACACGTGTCTAGGGGAGCAAAGGAGAAGCGGGGTGGTGCATGTTTTTTAGATTTTTTGCCTTTGGAGGAAAAATTTCAAAGTAACAATTTGAGCCAAATCTCTGTGCAAATCATAGTGTGACACGTATGCATAGGGATGAAATGGAGGGGCAGAGGCTTGGAAAAATTTGAAGTTCTTTAGCTTCAAAAGGTAAAAAGGAAAATTTTGGCTCGAGGTCCCACCACCAATGAACAATGGACACGTGTCCAACATTTGATGGAATTTCAGAGCATGGAGGAAAGATGGAAAACCTTCCAAACTTTGGCAAAAAATCGCAAGGTGAAAAGTGAACCTGTGGAAAATTTGAAGGTGTCTCCCCGCAGCCAATAAGGGGGATACATGTGGCATGGTTCAAAATGGCAAGAGGGAGAGCTTGGGCCTGCTAAGATTTTTGTGCTCATGAAGGAATGAAGGAAAATTTGATGAATTGGCTCTGCATTCAATGGGAGAGTGGCACATGGTAGAGAAGCAACAGGTGTTTGGGGGCGCGGAGCATTTTGAGAAAATTTTCCTTTTCTCAAAAGGAGTAAAATTCATTATTTTGGCCCGCTGTTTTTAGTAGGGCCCATAGGAGGACACGTGGTGCATCCAGGGGGCTCGTGGGGAAAATATTCAAAACTTTCCCGAAGTAAAAAAAGGTTTAAAATGCATTTTTGGGATTGGGGGCCCGCCCCAATCGTATTTGGACATGTGTCCCACCTTTTTCAAAGGAAAAAAGGTAATTTTGACATTTTTAAAGGGGATTTGAATCTGACACATGGATGGCAGGGATTTAAAGTTGGTTTTAATCAATGGCAGTTGTGCATTTTCATTTTTGGGTGCCATAGAAGCTCCAAAGAACTTGGAATCATCATTTCTGCACCAAATCAGATGAAATTTTATATGAAATCGTGTCCCCTCGGCCTTATAAACACAATGGTATCATTCATTTGAACTAATTCAGTGTCATCTTGGGTTTTTTGTGAAATATTTTCTCAGCCTGTGTAAAACATGTGAAAAGTAAAAAAATTAAAGTTGCAGAGGTGAAAAATGATTGCTAAAGCATGTTGGCATGTCTAAATACAAAAAACGTGACCCTAGGATGGATAAGGATCTAAGTTCATGCAATATTTTAACATTTTTGTGCATCCTTGGCATTATGTGAGCTATTTTTACAGTTTTATGTCATTTTCATAAATGGATAAGGTTTCTTGTAAAAAATTTGATCCCTTGAGTATATTCTTTGCTTGGGATGCAAGGATCCAAGCTGGTAGGGGGTATATGATGTATTTTTGAGGCATTTTGTATAGTCTATTGAGAATTTTGGAGAAGGAGAGAAGAATTTTCACGTGGAAAACTGGAAGAAATCCATTTCCTTTTGGAGAAATTACCTGAGAGCCATTTTTGATTCGTGTTTGCATAAAATGTTCATCATGTTGAGTTGGCTTCAGCTGTAAAGCCATCAAAAATATTTGAGATTGTCTAAATAACATTCCCTTGCTGATACATCTGATCAAATTCTTGGATTAACTGGTTTTATCTCTTGGCAAAGCTTGCATACACTTATATTTCAGTATGTTTTCAATTTGTGTTTCATGCTCATGTTGCAATCTTGTGTTTAGGATCTCTCTGATCATACAGGGTCTCATTTCTGGTTGATGGTTTAATGGCATTTACAATCTTGTATTCATAAGAGCTTTCATCTGATAGAAGATAAACATATTTAAAATCATCTTACTATCCTTGATTAATGAGACTGTATGTAAACCTTTGGGTGCACCTTAGGTCATGATTAAATAGGGATTCCTGGATGCTTCATTGATATTTTGCTTCAAGCCTTTATGGAAGGTTATCAAAGTTTGTATGGAATAGTGCAGATTTGGGCATCCATATGTGCACACATTCTGGTTGAAAGAGCACTTTAAAGTCATTGAAGCATCTTGGTTGTTTAGGTGTTGTAATTCATTTGCAAAGTTTCCCAAAGAAGGTGATGACTTCTAACTACTCTTGTCCCAACATCTCTCATCAGAATATAATTTTAAAATAACTCATCCTACCTACAATACCCCTGCATCTGCATTATGTGTCCACAAAAGAATTCAATCCTTTCACTAAAATACACAAAGTTGATCAAGGTTTTATCATGTCTTTAACAGCTCTAGCTTTGTTTTGAAAACATTTCCATCATTTAGTAGTGAAAAATCCTTTGAGTTTTGATAATGGATACTTGATCATGTTTTCAAAAAGCCTCTTCTATATCATATGCAAAACATAAGGATATCTCTACTTCCTTTACCATAAAAGGTCTACAATATAGGTTCTCTTGCCTTGGTTGATAGGCACAACCTAAAATAGTGAGGGTTAGATCACAACCCTTGTGAAGGTGTTATTCACTCCCTCAATTCTTGAATGAAAATAAGAAGATAGGTGCATCCCCGACTACGAACAACATACAAGTCATCTATCTATCCTTGAGTGTCTTGTGCAAGTTCTTGATGCTGTTCAAGTTATGAAGGAGATTAAATCTGGATACCAAAACTGTCTACCCCACCTTTACCAACCACTTCCACCGTAACTTGGCTTTCCCCGTGGGTAGCCTATCCTATTCCACCATCTGATTTCCCTTCTACATCCCATACTCATGTGTCACCTTTGCCCAAGAAGGTGCAACCCAAGGATAAAAAAACCACTACCCTCTAATAAGGTAGTCAACCTAACAAAATCTTCCAATTCTAGCTCTTCTACCAGGCCTTTACCCAAGCAGATGCCATAAAAACCTAAAAAAATACCACTTACCAAACCAGTGGGCCAATCCATTCCCCCTCCTATAAAGCCTCTTCCCTCATGATCATACACACCTTTACCCAAACCCACATTCACTTCCCATTGTGATCCATTAGCGGGGTCATATGCCAAAATTTTAACCAATCTCTTAGAGACCTCTATAATCACATTACCACCACTTCGACCTTACGATCCTCTCAAACCCAAACAAAAAGGGTTTGATGAAACCAATATTTGTGCCTATTATCATGTGTTAGGACATGATGTAGAAAATTATAAGGCTCTGAAGACCATTCTTCTCCAACTTTTTCCTCCTAAACAAAAATTTGACGATGATGATCTTCTTGATGAGGACCATGTTCCACCTTCACCTATCACCACACATCATCATCCCTTGCTTCTTCAACAACCAGTATCTCCACCCCGACAACTATTTTATCCACCTCCAAAATTTGAGATCAACATGGTCCACATAAGAGAGCTATCCAAACCTCTTCCTAAATGTCATTATGCCTGTTTCACTAGATTCTTATACGTTTCTTTGAATATTGACAAAACAGATAGGGTAATGGGTGTAGAAGGAATACCTGTTGAAATGCTGGTTGTTGGGTTATTACACACATATGATTTTTGAATCCATAGATGATCATGAGAGCTTCCTTTTGGCTTGGAGGAACTACCTGAAATGGAATATAAGACCACAAAATAAAGTTAAACAATATGTGTAGTAAACTGCCTAGTGTGTGCTAGATCCAGGAAGTGTGATACTTCCTAGACGGCTGTCAGTTGACTGATTAAAACAATTTAATGTTGGTAATGAAGTAAATCCTATTGTAATTGAAATGATTTAGGTATCTCATTAAAAACACAATAAGAAAGATCTAATCTAACAAGCTAGGTTAAAATAAGATTCGAAGGTCAAGTAGTTGGTTCTGGTTATCTGCAGGTCTGACAGAGGTCTCAGGTAGGTCACAGGTGATTAAGGGTGATATGAGAATAGATGGGTAGGTCATTGTTCTAGGCTATATTGGTAAATACAGAGACCAACACCGGTTAAGGCTGACTGACACTGGTTAGGGAGAACTAGTGCTGGTTAGTGTGGAAAACTGGGAATGCCATAGAATGAGCTTTGAATCTCCCTTATGATTGCACAAGGGACTAGGCTGGTTGGAGTGAGGTATTAGGCTGTTTGGATGGGGTTTGGAAAGGTTTAAATGTAATATGGAGGGGTGAGTACTAAAGGAGGTCAATGGGTGGCTAGGAGAACAAAGGATGAGGATACAATGATTAAATGAACAAACTAGAGGAGTAAACTGTTCTACTTACTTGAAATCTAGTTTTGGGTTCTCGTGAATGTGATGGATGAAGGTGCTGGTAAGAGGTTAAATGCTGTTGAGGATCAAAAAATGTTTAAAATCTCCTACATGGCCTGCATGTGCATTCCCTTTTTCCTGGTTGGATCAAATATGTGATGGGTGATTGCTGGATGATTTTCAGGGGAATGTTAGATGTCTACGCAAGAGAAAATGCTTGATCTCCTTCCTTGCATGCATGTTTTCATGGAAACTTATTCTCAAAAGAGGTATCTCTCAAGAATCCACAAAATCCAAAAATAAGGTTGTTTTGGGGATTAAAAGGTGACCGACGGTGGTTTGGGCTTAACCGGTGACGGTTAGGGGTAACCGGCGTCGTCAAGGCGGGATTTCCTAGGTTTACTAAACTAGGAAGATCCCCTTGATTTTTTGGGATCTCATGTTTCTAACCCATGGATTAGGATGGAAGCTTCCTGTAAGAATGTGGGAATGTGGTCAGAGGGAATGTAGGCATTGATTTTTAGGTTTTGGGTAAATCTTAGTTAGTTATGGCAACTTACTAAGAATAGGTCTTAGGGTGAGTTGGCTTAATGAGGTGTCTAGGTGAGGTGTAAGTGTGGGAATTATCTAAATTAAGATATTTAAATAATAAATATGGTGAGGATAATGAATTAATTTTATGAAATTAATTAAATTAATATTAGTGGGGTGAAGGGGGCCATGACTAGGTGAATGTGATGAAGGTATTTATTTGTCAATGGACCAAAGGGGAGTGTGACCTAATTTTGGTGTCTACATTTTTCCCCTTTTTGTTGTGTAGCTTGTATTGGTAAGCGACGTTAAAAAAAATAAGATGTGGTTGCTCCATGTGTGGGTGAAGGTGATCCCCCTCAAACAAAGAACTGATGAGGTAGAAGGCAGCATTGGTGAGTGGTGCGATAAAAGGTAAATGTGATGAAAAGGAAGGGTGGGGAGTAGGTGGAAAAAGGAAAAAGGTCAACTCGGGTAATCTAGGTAATGGGTCAGGGTCAAAGGTAGCAACAGTCAAATGCACGCACATGTATAAACTATAACACAATACCAGTTTGAAGAGTAGGAAAACTCTACATTGTCTAAGGTTGATAGGTTCATCCAAACAAGGTCGAAGTGATTCTGGTATCCAAGGTATATTATATGGTCAGGAAGCACAACGTAGGTTAGGTGAAGGAATGTTTAGGTATGTTCTGGTATACCCAAGGTAGGGTCAGGATAAATGGTCACATTAAGAGGAAAGGTAAGGTCATTAGGTCAATCAATACAGGTAACAGTGTTACAAGTTATAGCAAACACATGAGGTCAAGGGTAACTAGTAATGGTCCAGGTCCAAATATCTAGGTATGGCATGGGTGAGGCTGGGGTATGGGTAAAAGAATGAGTCCCCAAAGGAGGAAAAAGGTAGGTAGTAAATCATGAGGTCAAGAGGGTGAGGTAAATAGTCAAGGTAACGGTTGGGTGAGGTAAATGGTTAGGGTAAAGGGTAGGTGTGGAAAAAAGGGAGGGATAGGCAGGATAATAGGGTAAAATGTTGGGTTTTGTGCAAGAGAGGGTGACTGATGCTGGTCAGGGGTAACCGATGTTGGTATAGTGCAACTAACTACGGTAAGGTAGGGCATGTGACCAATGCCAGTGAAGGTAAAACCAATGTCAGTTAGGTTGGGGTTGTTATAAAAACAAAAAATCCATTTTTTTGTTATTCATTTGTCATTTCATGAATTGAGAAAATGAAAAAAGAGAGAGAACAAAGGGAAAAGTGTCTAGAAAAAATGGAGTGCTGAGTTGGCAGTCTAAACAGTGGGTGATTGGTTGGTGAGAGGCAGGTCCACAGGATCAGTGTGTGTGATTCAGTCGGTTAGAGACGCGGGTAGAGATTTGGTGATTACAGAGGCTGAAGAGGGATCAGGCGAGTCACTAGTGCAGTGGCTAGACATGCCACCATGATGACAGTAGCACGATGAGGTAAGCGTCCAACTCTACTTGTATTTGGTTAGATAGATTAGGTGATTTACAAATTGGTTTTTTAGTTATTGTTTTGGGTGGTGGAAAAAATAAAAATTTGGAAATGGGAGGGTAAAGTGGGTAAAATAGGAATGGGGAGAGAGATAAGTGGGATAGGAGGGGAGGGGATGAGGTGTGAGGGGAGGTGTAGGTGAGTTTAGGTGGGTAAAAGGGGTAGAGTGGGAAGTTTTTGAGAAAGGGGGGTTTAGGGGTCACAGGTTTTCACCGCGGCAGTGACCAATGTCGGTCGGGCTGAGCCGACGTCGATAGGGTTAAACTGGTATCAGTCACAAAACAAGTGACTAATGCCAGTTTAGGGGTGACTGAGGTCAGTTTGAGAGAATTGGCACTGGTTAGGTTTTGGAGAGCAAGGGGTCAAAACTGCCATAGGTTGGGTGATTGATATGGGTAGGGGTAAAATAGGGTGTTAGAAAATGATAATGGGTGAGTATGGGTATGAGAAATTTAGATTATCTTGTTGTTTGCATTGGATGTAGGGGAGAGATCAGTTATGCATGCAGGATAAGGTTCCACCCTTGCTCATGACAGTGCGCAGCATAGTGACCCCTGAGGATCTATGACATGTGGAGGTGGTGGGCCTGAGTGGGGTTTAATGTTACCGACATGTAGTTCGGTAGCCTAGTTTGATGGTCACACTCATCGATAGATGGGATTCTGCAACCAACATGATCCACCTGTCGATGGGTGAGATCATAGTCACCCTGGAGGACGCGTTTAAGATTATGCGGCTACCCATATTGGGTACCCAGGTTTACTCTATCTCCTATGAGGCCTTGGAGGAGCTGACGCTGACGGTGTTTGGAGAGGGGATGGCCAAGCTAACATTCCATAGTGCCAACATTTTCTATGGAGAGATGTACCTAGCCCATCTAGAGGAGACGAGGCTAGTAGTTCTATTGATGGAGGCAGTGTGTTACTTTGCACTACTAGATGCATTGGGTGGACGATTTCCTTGATTGTTGATGGGGGTACTACATGATATGATCATGGACCAGACCCACTTTACTTGGGCACCAACATTCTTGGTGCAGTTATACAGGGAGTTATGGGCATATGGATGGCTACATAGGTTCAGCCTATTCTGTACATTTATACTTCATTGCTAGGATTATGAGCACACAGTCTGTGTGCATCTAGTTGGCATGCCTCGGGTTGATGCCTTTCCGCCAAGCTATGTATGAGTGGGGAATAGGTGATGGGTGCCTGTTATTGGAGAGTGGAGATCAGATAGGACCACACATGATGTGGCTTATTTCTGGCATTTATTAGAGGGGTTGTCCAGAGTGGACATCATTTGGAGACCATATGTGGACTTTACATCATATAGGAAGATGTGTGTTGAGTTAGCTGAGCTACAACTAGTGAGATGGATACAGGGTCACCGTGCCGGGGAGCATGAGATGATCCTAGTTGACAGAGTTAGGTGACAGTTTGGGCTATTATAGGACATAACTCTACCCTTCCCACAGTAGAGGAGAGACGACGTGGAGAGGCCCTTACCTCTACCACATCCTACAGTGCCCACAGGGTAGGAGGAGCATGTAGCAGATTGGCACATTGGTGATGCCGTGGTCACCAACAGGTATAGATAGTGGTGGGTGGCTCATTTATGAGCCATACCACCCAGGTTGGGGTAGCTAGATCTAGCCACCATCATGGTGTAGAGGGATGCCCTACAGGGGCAGGTGGCTAATCTGATTACCCAGTTGGGTATGGTGCAGAAAAAATGGCAAGCTCAGAGGTGGAGGTAGTGGAGCTACATGTATAGGAGGCTAGTCTTCAGGCCTAGATGGCCCAGGGTGGGGATGGAGATGGAGATGGAGATGATGGTCGTGTGGCTGCCTTATAGGCACATGTGATAGGGTTGTAGGGCCAGTTGGCCACATCTTAGGCACAGATTGGGGCCTTACAGGCCCATATACATGCACAAGGGTAGAGGACACCACCACAAGCACCAGGACAGGGTCTCAGTTCATAGGCAGGAGCAGGATAGGGTCCCGCAGTATGGGTAGAGGGGCTGAGGTCTATGGGGCCACCACAGACCATGCCTATATCTAGGTTACAAGATGCCCTAGGTGAGGCTAGATACTACCAGGACTAGCTAATGGCAGCCAAGATAGACTTTCTATCCTATGGAGAGTACCGGTCACAACAGGCCTCAAGTGAGAGGACTAGATCTCGCACTCATAGTGTAGAGAGCACATGGGGCCACTGAGTTCTGAGGCCAGATCATGGAGAGGCCATAAACTCATGGAGACCAAATCCAGGTGAGGCGCCAGTAGGGACCTAGACTAGGGCCGAGGAGGCAAAGGGTGCAGGTAACATAGATATGGAATATATCCATTGAGATGCTTGATATACGGCTCCTAATTTTTTATGTATTGTAGTAATATTTTGATATATACCAGCCTACGTGCCAAAGATAGTGAGGATGTATGAGAGTTTTTGTATATTTTGAGCATATACCAGCCTATGTGCCAAAGAGATTGTGTATTGGTCTATTATTTCAGTGTATATGATACTGGTCTGCATGCCGATGACATTTTGTATTGAGTATCGACCTACATGTCAACAATTTTTAGATGATGGACATGATTAGATATCCTGTGTATATTATATTGAGACACATATTTATTTATATGATGAGATACATGAGATGCTTGATTTGTTGGTGTTTTGATAAGATTTTTGATTTTTTGTTGTGATATGGATGGAAATTAGGTGAGTTAGGCATGATGGAGTCAAGTTAGTTTAGGCATGGATCGAGTCAGGTCAGTTTACGCATGGATCCAGTCAGGTCAGTTTAGGCATGGTGGAGTTAGGTTGGTTTAGGCATGGATCGAGTCAAGTTGGTTTAGGCATGGTTAATTTAGGTCAGTTTTGGCATGAATCAATTCAGGTCTTAGGCATTGTTGAGTCAGGTCAGTTTAGGCATGGTGGAGTCAGGTTGGTTTAGGCATGGATCAAGTCAGGTTGGTTTTATTTTCAATTGTTGATATAAAGATGAAACTAAGTGGGGTAGAATGTATTTTAGGAAGATGAAATATGGATTGGTTAGGGTAGAGAGTGGCCGAGCTAACCTCCAAGGGCCCCATGCCCTCAGAGTGCTACCTACATAGTCCTGACGAAAAGAGACCTCAGGCTGATGTAGTTCTCCCATAAGCTAGGGAAGAATATGAGGGGGTATGAAAATGAGTTGGTAGGTTTTAGGCGTGTTGTGGATTTAGGTATGTTAGGAAAAAGAAGAAGATTACTCCAAAGGTAAGCGTCAAGGACCAAGTCCTGTATAAGGTAATCAAAACATAAATAATGATGTTTAAAAGATAAGAGGAGGCAATAAAGTCACCTGATTGGCTAGGATCATACCGAGTATATCATACCTTGGAGGAGGTGATGAACGTAAGACCCTAAAGACATTGCATGATTGATTGTTATAAGGTGAAAATTAGTCACATGATCACCAAATGTCTTGGTTTCCAAGAGGTCCCTTGAGTTGGTAGGAAATGAAAGTGGGAATGGTGAGAAAAGTGAAAGGTGGTTAAATTTATATGGTATGAGGTAGTATAATTTTTGGGCAAGAGAGCCGAGGTAACAATGGGAAAGTCCATGACTTAGAAAGTTTTCTATTTTGAATTATATTTGAGATATACTGATCGATGCGGGAAGTCTATATGGGATGAGGAATTTAACTCCTTGAGGTCTTTGTGAAGTTGATCGATGCAGGAAGCTTCCAAATTTTTTTTAATAGCTTTACATAGTTGTCCTTCGAGGGAGCAGTCTATTTACGGTAGCAATTGTTGAGAGGAAGATGTCATTTTGAGGGAGTCATCTTTTTGTTAGAAGTTTGACTCAAGGAGTTGGGTCCCATGTGAGGGCTTTGAAGTCATGGACAAGACCAAGGTGAAGAATAGGACTCTTGTTTAAAAAGCAGGGTGAAATGACCATGGAATCTCATCTAAACGTGAACAAAAATTATCCATGAGAATCATGCTATGTGCAACACCATGGTACACATATTCAAGAGAAGATGACAAGTGACGTGTACATACATGATTCTTGTTTAATCATTGGTGAGGTGTATAAAGTGGATAGAGCTCAAGGGATGAGCATGGAAATAAGCAAAAGGTGAGGTAACAATAAAATTCAACAATAGAATGGTCGAAGATACAAGGCGTTAAGGGGTTCAGGTTTGGGTTTACCATTGGGTGAAGATAAACAATAAGCACTTGATCCATAAGTATGAGTCACGATGTATGGTCCAAGCCAATTAGGAGCATATTTTCCCCGTTTACTTTTTTTTAGATTTGGTTACATGTTGATTTTCTTTTAGGACAAGGTCACTGACTCGGAAGGTTTATTCATGGACATGTTTGTCATAGGCATGTTTGATGCGTTTTTCGTAAACTTGAAGGTGGTCAAGAGTGTTAAGATGAAATTCCTCTAATAACTCCAGTTGTGCTAAATGGTCCTAAAAAAAGTCATCATCATTGAGCATGTCATGGAGAGAAATGCGGGGTGAGGGAATCTAGACTTCAAGAGGTAGAATAGCCACTATATCATAGACCAGAGAAAAGGTGTAGTGGTAGTGGAAGTGTGAATACTAGTATGGTATGCCCATAGGGAAAAAGGAATGTGTGTATGCCAATTCTTCCCGGTATCGTTAACCACTTTCATGAGAATTTTGTTTAGGGTTTTGTTAGTGGATTAGGCTTGGCCATTGGTTTGTGGGTAATAAGGTGATGAAAAACTTAGTTGAATGCCGACGGCATCACAAAGTTTTTGTAATGTTTTGTTTTTGAATTGTTTTCCGTTGTAAGTGACGAGACGATGAGGAACACCAAAGCAAAAAATGATATGATGATTGATGAACTTGTAGACACAAAATTTGTGTCTTACGACCCCCTGTTCCCCGCATCTCATTTCGTAACCTAACCTCATCACCTAAACCTTACACAATTATTTATTAATTACCTTATAATTAATAAATCCACATCACAATACCTGCCACCTCATTTCACCACCTCATCATGACCTAGTCCTAACCCTAAACTAACCTAATTAAGACCTATAACTTGGTCTACATCCACACCCATGACTAAATGAATCCTCACCCGCACCTAAAACCAACCTCGTAATGACTTGACCAAGCCCGCAACTAATCCCTCGGGAGAAAAGGAGGGAAAGTTGGCTATTTTACTAAAAATAGCCCACTTTGACCTGACCGATACCGGTTCCTACTCGACTACCATCGGTTATGTAACCTCCATCGGTTCCCTGTAAATGACCTCCCCCAACCAAAAAAAAGGCGTGGATTTTTTCATTGATCTGAATCAGAAGTCATTGAAAGGATCTGGAGTTTACTTGGCCGAACAGAGACAAGTGAAGAAACAAGACGAGTTGGCAGAGGAGGACATCAAGCCGGAGGCTGCCATTGAGTAACCAGAGCCCTACGACACTCATCCGAACATCGGGAGGGAAGATATCTCATCTTCTGATTGTCAGGTCATCCTACCTGAGTTCTTCCTTTGTCATCGCAGTCCTTGGATCTACATCCTCATCAATAACCAGTAAGTAGTATCTTGTATGTCCTTTTAATAACATTTCTTGAACTTTTGAATCACAGCCATCATAAGTCTATTCCTAGATCTACTACCCAACAACACACTACATCTAACTGTCATTCCTCTACCCTTATGTTACCCCAAGAACACCCTCCCCGTACTCTCTGAGTCCCTCTCATCACCCCGTTACCTAACCCCACTCATTTACCAGCCTTATAAACAACACAACCACCCTACAACCAACCTTCACCAAAAGCCCCTAAAACATTGCCCCTACCGATATCGGTTAATAGCAACCGGTACCGGTGACAGTGACCGGCATCCGTCACTGTGATTCAAAACCAAAAACTAGCCTTTCCTCTACTTGTTTCAACGATGCAATTAAATTTTGATTTTACAATCGTTTGTGTTAATTCATATTAGCAGGGGAACTAACCACCTTTGAAAGGAAGTTTTATATTTCCTGGGCCCAAGGCAGTTCCCTCATTTATTGTCTAATTAAAATCTGGTGGTCTTGTATTCTTACTTGCAGGTAGTCCTTCCAAGACAAAAATGAGTTCTTCGCAGTAGATCTGATCTTTCTATATGGTACGTGCACACCCTCTCGACATTCAACAGGTATTCCTCCTAGCCCTAACCCTTATCTGTTTCTCGAAGGAATGAAAGGATAGAAGCAACTCTATTCCAAAAGCTGAAACATTCTGTACGAAACATTTTGGCATGGCTTTCTTTCGCCTTCCCATCATCCCGATCACACCACCACCTAAAGTGGTTATTCATGGACCCGTGTACCCCATCTCTAATGGAGTTACCCACCGAACCATGATCAAATAGCTTCAGCAATCACCTATAAAAATGATACTATATGATCTCATTCAGACTTCTGAATCTCATCGACAAGCTCTCGTTGACATCCTTCAAGGGATAGAGTTCTTACCTTATGAAACCTTGCCTGTTACCTCCATTCTAACACCCAATCACGTTGCTTCACTCACCAAACAACCTATCTCCCCAACCACTTCTGTCTCTGTACAGCAAGCCGCTACTGTCAGTTTCTCCGAAGACGAAATTGTTGACTTTGGTGCAGAAGATCCTGACCCTACTTTTTTCATCTCAGCTTATGTCCGGGACATTCGGGTGCATTGTGTTATGATTGATGGGGGCACTATTCTAAACATCATCTCTTCAAAAGCCTTCCAACAACTGAATATCCCTTCTAGCTGCATGTGTGCCAACCCCATCATGTTGCGGTCATTCAATGATGCTATTACTTCTACCTTAGGCACCGTGATCCTTAACATTCGTGTAGGACCACGTACTTTACCCGAACTCTTCTATGTCCTTGAGGGAGAGTTCCAATACAATATGTTGTTAGGCCGCCCTTGGATCCGGGCTATGGGATGTGTTCCCTCCACCTTACATAGATGCATAAAATTTGAGTACGAGGGGAAGTCCTACACCGTAAAAGCTGATCCTCCCCCCTTCAAAACCTACAATATGTTATATCGCTCTAACGATGTGCTTGTACCAGTCAAGACAGTCATTCATCCAACCCAACCATCCATTTCAACCACACCTCTACCATCCACTTCAACCACACCTCTACCATCCACTTTAACAACACCTACACCTTCAACCAATGAAACCGCCATCACAAATACCACTTCCTTTCCCGCAACTAACATCCCAACCTCTGACCCCTTAGTAGATGTTTTTCAATGCCTTACGCTGGGGGAGTATCACCTATATAACGTTAGTTCTTTCCATACCCCACAGGAGTACGGATAGTTACATGCGCATCCTACCTACGACCGTCACGTGGGGGAGGTAATCTCTTACGGACCACCTAATTGCCACACCAACCTAACATATGGGGGTGTCGACGCATCCTCCATTACCCCTGAACCTCCTCTAGGTGTGGTTCCTTTCTAATCTGATTTTCAATACCTAAAAAATCGTCATTTCACCCTCACCTTCTTGACTCGCTGTGCTTGGAAAGGATTTGGTTTTGGTCTTTATGAACAAGGCCGACATACAATCATTCCCGTAACTACACGCAAGCACAATGATCGTAGTGGTCTCAGATTTCCTGAAACACTTACACTGAAGGAACCTCATGTCAGTTGTCTCCTAGAAGATGACGACGTCACCCCTACCGAACCATCATCACCCATTTTTCCATCGTCACCCACAGAGTCGATAGATCCTGAATCTATCCCTCCTAACTTTTTTTTTTCATAAATGCTATCTTCCTAGGTCCTCTCACTTATCAACGCGATAATGAGGACCCATCTTTTCTTCCCTTTCTGTATCCAGACATGATCGAAGAGGATTCACCTTCAATTAATGTTGTTGAGTGCCAGGATGACGACTCTATCCTCACTTACCTTAGTGCGGACAACTCCTATATTCAACGCGCCTTACCGTCTGAAACTCAAACCATGTTGAATGAGTCAACTATAGCAATAAACATCCACACAGAGGAGGATCCTCACATTGTGAAGATCGGACAATCCCTTAATACATCAGAACAAGCCGCCTTTACTACCTTTCTCCGTACCCGCAACCAAGCTTTCACTTGGTCCTATGCTGACATGCCAGGAATTGATCCTGACATTGCTGTCCATAACATTACCTTGAAACCCGATTCCAAGCCAGTTAAACAGAAACTGAGAAAAATACATCCATGCATTGCCCTCTTGGTCAAAGAAGAACTTCAATGACTCCTTTCTATTTCCTTCATTCTGCCTATTGACTATCCTCAATGGATTTCTAACATCGTACCTATCACTAAAGCGATGGGGAGACTTCGGATATGCATGGATTTCTAAGAACTTAACCTCGCTTACCCCAAGGATGACTTCCCCCTACCAAGTATTGATCAACTTGTTGATCTCACTGCCGGTCATGAGATGCTTTCTCTCATGGATGGATTTTCGGGATACAACCAAATTTTGGTAGCCCCAGCCGATCAACATAAAACTACCTTCATAACTCCTTGGGGAACCTTCTGTTATCATGTCATGCTGTTTGGCCTTAAGAATGCTGGTACGACCTATCAACAGGCTATGACTTACATTTTTCATGATATTATGCACACTATCCTTGAGGATTACGTCGATGATCTTCTTGGAAAATCTAAACATCGCAGTGAACATCTCGATGTTTTAACCATTATTTTCGATCACCTGTTACAATATTCTATCTGTCTTCAACCAAAGAAATGTGTCTTTGGTGTCCTTTTGGGAAAACTTCTTGGTTTTATCGTCTCTTTGCATGGCATTAAGTTTGATCCATCTAAATTTAAAGCTATCCTAGAAATGCCCCCACCTACTAACCTCAAATAATTGCGTAGTTTGCAAGGTAAACTCCAATCTATCCGGTGTTTCATCTCCCAACTCTCGGATCGATGTCAACCTTTCCATCACCTTCTTAAAAATGACATTGCCTTTCAATGGAGCGAAGAGTGCCACCAAGCCTTTGAGGCTCTTAAATCCTATCACTTATAGCCACCTATGCTTATCCCACTTCAGGACGATCGCCCTTTCTACCTTTACCTTTCCACCACCGACCACGCTGTAGGGGCCATGCTCGCACATCGTGACTCCGAATATCGAGAAAAAGCCGTTTATTATATAAGTCATACTCTGGTGGATTATGAGACTAGGTATACACATGTAGAAAAGTTGTGCCTAGCCCTATCATTCGTGGCCACCAAACTCTGAAACTACCTCTTGAATCACAAAACTTTTGTCATCACCAACACGGACCCCATCCATTATATGTATGCCAAGCCTCATCTAAACCAACGCATCGCCCGATGGCTTATGCTCCTTGTTGACCTCGACCTTGAATTTATACACCAGAAGTCAATCAAAGGACAAACCATTGCTGACCAACTCGCGGAAGCCCCTTTACCTGGGGAGTAATTTACCAATTTTAATTTCCCCGACGAACTCATCGCTACTCTTTCACCCAGGGAGGAGTCGTATCCAATGATCCTCTTCTTCGATGGATCCAAATTCCAGCACGGCGGAGGAGCTAGCGTTGTTCTCATTCCTCTTGACGCTGAGCCTATGCCTCTTTCATTCCAGCTCGATTTCCCCTGCACTAATAATACAGCGGATTACGAGGCCCTTGTTTTGGGTCTCTAGGTTGCGTTACACTTAGGTGTCAAATCTATCAATATTTTCGGCGAATCTAAATTGGTAGTCAATCAAGTTATGGGCATCTACCAATGTAAAAATGAGGAACTTCAAAAGTACAAACATTACGTGGATTCACTTCTGACATTATTTACTCATTATTCTATCCAAACCATTCCCCGCTCCACTAACAAATTTACGGATAATATGGCTTGCTTAGCCTCTCAAATTCCTGCCTCACTGACTCTGACATATTCGTCTTGGTCCAACAACTCTTTGCTCCATCTTACTCAGCCCCGGTTGTTTGTATGATAAATAATGTGTTTGCTAATTCGCAGGATACCTGGTATCACCAATTTCATGATTACCTCACAACCTCTGTTCTCCCACTTGACTTAACGAGTACCGGAAAACGTGCTTTTCTTAAAAAAATTTCTTGTTATTTCATCATGGGGGGACTCCTTTATAAACATGGATTTGATGGCATCCTCCTTTGATGTCTAACTGGCGTGGAGGTCACCTATACCATCCAACAAGTCCACGAAGGTATTTGTGGTGGACATTTTAGTGGCCTTGCCATGGCCAAATGAATCCTTTTCCTAGGCTATTATTGGCCTACTCTTAATAACGACTACTATGAATATGTTAAGCATTGTGTTATGTGTCAACAACATGCCAACCTTCAACATACTCCTAGCCATCTGCTACAGGTCGCATGAGATCTTTGGCCTTTCTCACAATGGGGTTTAGACCTTATTGGTGAGATTCACCCTCCCTCTTCACAACGTCACCGATGGATAATCACAGCAACCGAATATTACACAAAATGGGTGGAGGCCATTCCACTCATTTCAACCAAAAAGAAAAAATTGTAGAATTTGTTAACCATCACATTATCTGTCGTTTTGGTGTTCCTCATCGCCTGATAATAGATAATGGTAAATCTTTCAAAAATAAGTTGTTACAAGACCTTTGTAACAAATTTAGTATCAAACTTAGCTTCTCGTCACCGTACTATCCACAAGCAAATGGCCAAGCTGAATCTACTAACAAAACCCTGACCAAAATTCTCATGAAAGTTGTTAACGATTCTAGAAGAAATTGGCATGATCACATCCCCTTTGCCCTTTGGGCTTATCATACTAGCATTCGTACCTCCACTAATGCCACACCATTTTCTTTGGTATATGGTACCGAGGCTGTCTTTCCTCTCGAAATACAAATACCCTCCCTCAGAATATCTCTTCAGGACATTCTCACCAACGATGATTTCCGCCAGGAGTGGTTAGCCCAATTAGAGCTTCTTGACAAGCGTCGTTTTATAGCTCTTGACCACCTTCAAATCTATCAAAAATGCATCAAGTGTGCTTATGATAAGCAAGTTCATGAGCGTACCTTTAAGGTTGGTGATCTTGTCCTCAAAGAGAATCAACATGTAACCAAACTAGAAAAGAGCAAACGTGGCAAATTTGCTCCCAATTGGATTGGGCATTACATTATCACTCACACTTATGGATCAGGCACTTATCATTTAGCTTCGCTTAATGGTAAACCTGAGCCTGAGCCCCTTAATGCCTTGCATCTTTGACCATTCTACTGTTGAATTTAGTGTTATATCACTTCTTATCTACCTTGCGCTCGTCCCTTGAGCTCATTTACCATCACATACACTTTGTTTCCTACATCTCAAAATCAAATCAAGCTCACATGGTTTGATTATCACCTTCCCTTAAAGATGCCTTCCCCTTTTTAGACTAGTCCATGACTTCAAAGTATCACAATGACACATTCTTAACTAAACACTTATGGGATTTTCTTGAGTCAAACTTCCTACAAAACTAGATGCTTTATGCCCAATGGACATCTAGACCTTGAACTTATACATAGAATGCTCCCTCGAAGGACAGCTATATGCCAAACTATTGTTGCTATTATATATAGACTGCTCCCCCGAAGGACAGCTATACACAAACACCGCATCTGCTACTATAAATAGACTGCTCCCTTGAAGGACAGCTATACACAGTCAGCCTTTATCAGAAGCTTCTCGGATTGATCAACTTCGTGGAGACCTCAAGAGTAACAAAATACATATCCCTTTTAGACTTCCTGCATCGATCAATCTATATTCAGCAAAATAAAAGCCACATTCAAAAGCACTTTTGAGTCATGGACTTGTCTATTTAGGTTTGGTTCTCTTTCGTCAGGATACTCACTTTATAATTTGTTTAAACAACGAACCTCAAGGGACGTGACGTATACCCGATATATTGTGATTATACCACTCTTTTCACCTATCCACTTCTCGTCTATGCAAGGTACCTAGGGGTTCAACCTCATTTTACGTTATTATGTGGTTTGTTTGGCCCTGCTCAACTACGGGACACTTTTGCCTCTTTTTCTCGTTTCTAGGATTATGTGTTGACCTTAATCAGGATATGGTTCCCTACCACTTGGGTAGGCTAACTTTCGCTTCACCTATACCTATACCAACATCGCCAATTCCTTACCAACACCAACAACATTACCCTACCAATATCAATATTTTTACCAACCAACAAATTGCCTAACCATACCTAAATTGCTTGAATTCACCTCTCCTTGGTCCTAAGGTAGAACTACATTGGTATGAGGCCCCTCCTTGCTTTGTGCAAAGGGCTATGTAGGCAGCACTTAGGAGACATGGTGTCTCCCAAGGTTAGCTCGACCATCCCCTACCATAACCTATCATGTGTTGTAAATATACATATTTTAGTGTATTTCTTTTTGCCAACATTCATCTTTATCATTTTTTCAAAACAAACATTCACAACGTGACCCTTCTTATTATTATAACTCAAATTAACATACATATTTAGTTTTATTTAGATGTTCAACAAATACATCTTCTCTATCATCGATGCACAGGTCGGCATCCTTATTTATTCTTATACCTCTATAAAACTCACTTAGACCCTTGCGCCTCATCCTGAACTTGGTGATGATCGTGATCGTCGACGCCTCTCGCCGAGCCTCTCTGTCCTCAAAGGCACCACGGCTATTGGTACCACCCACTGATCTACCAATCTCTCCTGTAACATATGAATACACTCTCTTGCATGGAGGAATCTCACCTCTAGTCTCTCTGCTTGTGACTCCGCAACCGTTAACAATCCTGTTGTCTCATTCACCTGCGTTTGGAGCTGATGAACTAAACCCTGCAGACAATATCTCTTCACTGTAATCACAAATATGTTAGGATGATCACGTACACCTTGCAAATCTGCTACCCACCATAATCTATAGGCCTCTGTCGTTCCTGCATCCATTACCCTGCGTTCAGCTGCTATCTCTTCTGGTCCTTCTGGAGGTGTCGGCCAGGGAGGAGAGAATGATGCCTCCGAATCGATCCTCATATATGGTCTATAAGCCAGGGGTATATCCTACACAAATACTAAATTGTCGCCGCACGTGATCTAGAGGAATCCTCTCATACTCACCTGGCATGTGCCCTACGATCCACCTCACTTGCTCTACACCCCTCAAATCCTCAGTTATGTTCTCTGTTACCATATAGTTCCCGTAAGGCCTCCAACAGATATCTGCAATCGTCACCATCTCCCATACCTACCTATAATACTCGGTGTCACCTGTCACGACCTGGGATCTTGCCTCTTGTTCTGTCTGGACCCATCATCTAAATCCCAACCTCTACACTCTTGTCTCTCCTGACTGGATGGGTCGGCCTATTGGTCGCACGCAAACAATGTGCTCATAGGCCCAATAATGTAATAAGTATGAACAATCCAGTGACGTCCTGTGACTTCGCCTGCAAGCCCATAAACCCCTGTATAGCTTCGCCAAATATGCAGGTGCCCATGCAAAAGTTACGTTCCTTTCTATCATTTCCCAAATAATACACATCAATGCTTTTGGAAATCTTCCCCCATCCACCCTCAGTAATGCATAATACCCCACCGCTATCATTAATATGACTACCAACCTTGTTGCCTCAGGGTTTTGCTGCATACATTATACCATAAGTGAATGTCAAACCTCGTTGTGTCAAGTCCCGTGCGTATGGACCAAATACTGTTGTTATTGCTCCCCACGCTGCACTTGGCTCTGCCTGATACACTGGTCTTCCTGTAATTGGGAGCCTCAAGATCCTAAACACATCTTCCAATGTCAGTGTCATCTCCCTGATTGGCAGATAGAAGGTATTCTTCTCTGGATTCCATCTCTCAATTAACACCTGTAACATAGCATGGTTACGTGCGATTCATGAATAATAGCAGATTCCACTTAATCCCAAATGATTTATCAATGCCCATTCAGCTGGTGTTACATCCGCTCGGATCCATGACAACAAAGCTGGCACACTATCATTCATCCTGAGCCCTGCCTCCGCATGCACACATCAAAACGACACACAGCCTTTCAGTAAATCAAATCCCCAAGGGTTTTTCTCACATTCTAGAAATTCCTACAGTAACCGATATCGGTTATAGATAACCGATACCAGTTTACTAGCCGATACTGGTTATCTCTAAACAATACCGGTCACTATTAAAATAATATACAGCATGCTTCAAAACATACACCTGCGATAAATATTTTGCCTGTTTACTAGTCTCTATACCTAACAACATATGCGAAACCCCTACTTACCTACCCCATCACACTCACCCCATCCCAAACTCTTTCCTATCACCTTTTCTTTCTCATATTTATCTACTTACTCTCCCTCATCCCATTCAAAAAACATGTAAGAATCAAATTACAACCAAACAATTTACCTCTTGGGATGTAGCAGCTTGAGGTGGACCCTGTCTTCCCTATCGTCTCTCCCTGCTGGATGCTTCTCCTCATTCAGCCATGTTCACCACCCTTTTCAAATATAACTTTCTTTTCTACCTTCTGAATCTCAGCCCACACTCACTTTACCTATCTCTTTCCTCCTTATCACTCAATTATCTCATGCAATTACCTGTATCAGTCATCAAACAACGTCGCATTCTTGTATTTAACTTGTTGCATGACTCTAAAAATAAGAACTTAAGTTGCCACCCAAGATTTTCTATTTTTAGAAAATTTCATTTTGGAATAACCGGTATCGGTTACCTAACCGATATCGGTCTATCGTCTACCGATATCAGTTATCTAACCGATATCGGTCACAGGCCTAATTTTTCTTAAACATTGTCCTTTTCTTTATTTTCTACCCAATTTTTGTGGTGCCCACTTCTTTTTCCTACATAACAACACCATTATCCATATTTGTCATCAACATCACATCAATATCTCATCACAATTTCATCAACATGATCTATCTATAATGAAAAAAAGCCATCAACAAAGACATCAAAACCATCCATATATAAACCATGTGAATCAAACTCATCATCTATATATACATACATTCCATTTCAAAAGCCATCAACAAAAGACATCAACACCATCACTATATCAACCATGTGGGTCAAAATCATCATATATATATATATATATAAATCAAAGGTTTCAAATATACAACTTGCCCTGCATAGGGGCCTCTGTGATCTCATAATAATACAAATCCGGCACGCAGGCTGCAATAACTATCAAAATCTCGACTTGGCTCATAGGCCAGTATCAACTGTACTACCCGTACTCAGCTCGCAGGCCGGTATATACAATAAGATGAATAAATGAATGAATGAATGAATCATATGTAGGCACACAGGCCTCTATATACATAAACCGGTTCGCAGACTAATGCCTATCTCCAATGTCCAAGCAAAAACATCTATCTCCGCTCCTAGGGATGTCTCAACTCTCCCCACTGCCCTCAGCACCTCTCCTTGCAGGTCCTGGCCCTGGCTCCCACCTCCTCCCTATCACTGACCCACCGGCTGTAGCTGCACCCTCCTGGGATCTCTAACTCCGAGAGGTCTCGGCTCTATGCGCTGCATATGGCTGATAGTCAGCCCCGGGTACCATCAAGGACATCTTGATAATACCGGGCCTACAATCTCACCTCCATATAGCGGGCCCGTGCCTCCATCGCTGCTGGCGCTGGTCCCCCGAGTCCTAATAATAGTGGCCCCTGTGCTGGTTCCTGTGGCTGTGTACTGGTGCCGGTGGTGGTGCTTGTGGAGGTGCCAGTGGTGGTGCCTGTGGCGGTACCTATGGCTGTGCTTGTACCTGTGCCTGGGCTAGCTGCCCCTGTAGGACACCTATCTGTGCCTATGCAGCAGCAAGCTGCCCCTGTAACAAATGCACCTGTCCCCTGAGCTGGTCCCTCTCTGCTATAACAGCTGCTAAGTCTGGCTGTGTAGGCTGTGCTATCCTCGCTGCTCTCTCCCCTACCCACCATACTAAAAATGATCCTGTGTAGTCGGCGTCATCCACGGTATCATCTGCAGGCCTCTCGGCTATCCAATCTGGGTCCACGGGCTGTGGTGTAGGTAGTGGGGCCTCTACTTCATCCCTCCGGTACTGAGGGAAGGGAGGTGGTTCATCCTGTCGTAGCCCCATCTGCCGTCATACCCTCTCCAGGGGTATCCGCTCATGATCTCCTGGCCTCCGTCCCGCTATCCAGAATGTATACTGGATCCAACGCAACTGTGATCGGGCTCCTCCGCGGGGATGATGACCTCTGTAAGGCCTCCATACAATATCCAATGCAGTCACGCCCTCTAGCATATGATGGTAGTACGCTACATCCCGTCCAGTGAGCACCGCTCATGGCTGGCCCACGACCCCCAACCACCTCTGAAATCCATATCTATATATCACCTGTGGCCCTGGCTGTTGGGGCAGCCCTACTGGTCGAATACATATGATATGCTCATATGCCCAGTAATGTAACAAAAATGTGGAACAAATCCCGAATCACCTCATTCGGCGATAGCCCCATAGCTCTCTATATAGCTGCACCAGGTATACTAGTGCCCAAGCATAGCACGTATGCTCCTCCACCATCTCATGTAGCACTCCCATCAGTACGCATGTGGAAAGCGGCCTCCCTCTGAGTCCGAGAGGGCGAAGCATGTGATGCCTATCATCATCAACACGACAAGTCGTGTCTCATGTCTGTGGGCGTGATACATGTCCCCATAGGCAATGCTCGCGCTGTGATAAGTCAATAGTGCGGATACATCCCCAAATACCTGTAGAATGATGTCCATGGCTAGTCTTTGCATCTACCTGGAATACTTCCTCTCCAATGACTGGAAGTCTCAGGATGCGATATACATCCTCCAAGGTAACAATCATCTCTCCAGTCGGGAGATGGAAAACATTAGTCACCGGATCCCATCTCTTGATGAGGGCAACCATAAGACTGTGATCCCTATATATAGCCCTATATCACTGGACTCCACCGAGTCCCACCTTGCGCATAATGGCCCACTACGCTGTGGACACATGTGGCCGCATCCGTCTCAACAGCAGGGGCATCCTATCCCGCATAGTCAATTGCTGATGTGCCTGCACAAATAACCCACTTCATTAGACCCACCCTTTCAAACAACAACTACTTTAACCTTCTATACCCCCTTTTAACCACCCAACCATACCCCGACTCTATAACACACACCTCCACCCACCTATTTTACCATCAAACATTTTACAATATCTCGTTGCCTCCATTTTTCACCCTACCAATCACTCATCTCTACTCTCACCATTTACCTATGCCCCTACAAATTTAACACCTCCCCATTCATACCCACCACCTAATCTATCCTAAACCACGCCAACCATCCCCCCCCCACCAATCACTCTTCCTATCAACCTCTACCCCTTCCCTCTTCACCCCCAAAACACAAAACCCAATAATAAACACAACACCCAAACAACAACCCCAACAACAACCTAACACCCAAAACCACAACAAAACCAACCCAACACAATAACTAATCCTAACTAAGGACCGGTACTAGTCACCCATGACAGCCACCGGTCCCCTCCCCAGCATCTCTCCACCGCCACCGGTCGACATCCGACCGACACCGGTCAACCAAAAAACCACCTTACCCGAAGACTTCATGACCGATGCCGGTCGCTTAGCGACAGACATCAGTCACTATAAAATCGTGGAGCCGAACCCGACGCGGCCCCCCCAAACCCAATTTTTCCTATTACTCCCCTTTTACCGCTTGAAAATCCCTAAAAACCTACCCACCCTACCGTTTTAGCCTAACTAACCTACCTACCCTCTCTATTTTCCAAACAACTTCCATTTATTAATTATTTTATCAAAAACTTGGATTCCTACCCAAAACCCAAATCTAGCTTAAAAACATTAAATTCACATAATGAGAGGTTTCGAACCTACCGGTACGACTACACGTCGTCGTGGTGGGATAGGTGGTGGTGGTCCAGCTGGTCTAGCACCTCCTGCTCCTCCTGGCTGTGCCATGGCTATAAATGCCCTCTGCTGGGTCCTCCACCAATCAAACGCTGCCTCCTACTCGCTAGGGCCTACCAACCACTCACTTCTCCACTCAAATAGTGCCACCTCAGCCGACAAATTCAACAATCTCACTAACACACCTCAGACAACTAAAATTGATTTTCAAATTGACAATGTGACAATGACAGACCGTATTTTTCTTTTTATAGGTTTTTGACCTATAACTGATATCGGTTATATTATGCCCTAATGAATCGGTATCGGTCATCTAACCGATACCGGTCATAGAGAATCGATATCGGTTTAATACCACCTTTTCCCCAATTTCTGCCCTTATTCACTAATCTCCCTTTCTCACCACATCGCCTATACCCTCCTTTGCTAAATATCCTTTGTTGACTTCATTGGCCTAACCCAAGGCCAAAACCAATCATTTGGCCTGACCCAAGGCCGCAACCAACCATTTGGCCCGACCCAAGGCTGCAACTAATCATTTGGCCCAACCCAAGGCCGCAACCAATCGGCCCGACCCAAGGCCGCAACCAACCATTTGGCCTGACCCAAGGCCGCAACCAATCATTTGGCCCGACCCAAGGCCGCAACCAATCATTTGGCCCAACCCAAGGCCGCAACCAATCAGCCCAACCCAAGGCTGCAACCACCCAATCGGCCCGACCCAAGGCCACACCCAACCATTTGGCCCAACCCAAGGCCGCCACCAACAAATCAGGCCCGACCCAAGGCCGCACCACTCAAATACCTCACCCAAAACCAACAACTTACAATTTTACCCACCCATCCTGTAGCTTTTTGTTTAATTAAGCTCACCTGTTCGTGTTTTAGCATGATTAGGGTACTTGACTTGATCAGTTGACCAACTTTGCCTAGACCTAGACCGTGACGTTTATCTCAACCAAACCAACCATTTGGTACTGCCAAACATGCCTAAACGTTCCTGTACCTTACCCGTTATATCCCCTGGAGCTACTTCATATGCCTTGGATACCAGGATTATATCACCCTTGTTTGGATAAACTATCGACCTTTGCCTATGAATTGCTTGTTTGCTCTTCAAATCATGTACCCTGGTCGCACTACTGCATTTCAACATGTGTCTACTTCTTTGGACCTACCCCACCATCTCACCATCATCTCAACACCATTTACCCTTTATCAACCCTATCCCTGATTTCACGCTACCTCAATCTGTGATAAATTTGAGGGGGATTACCTATACCCTTAACAGGGGTAACCACTTCATATTATTGTCCGTGCAGCTTTACAAGACAAGCTACACGATAATAAGGGGCTAATGTAGACACCAAATTTGTGTCTTACGACCCCCTGTGCCCCGCATCTCATTTTGTAACCTAACCTCATCACCTAAACCTTACACAATTATTTATTAATTACCTTATAATTAATAAATCCACATCGCCATACCTGCCACCTCATTTCACCACCTCATCATGACCTAGTCCTAACCCTAAACTAACCTAATTAAGACCTATAGCTTGGTCTACATCCACACTCATGACTAAATGACTCCTCACCCGCACCTAAAACCAACCTCGTAATGACTTGACCAAGCCCGCAACTAATCCCTCGGGAGAAAAGGAGGGAAAGTTGGCTATTTTACTAAAAATAGCCCACTTTGACCTAACCGATACCAGTTCCTACTCGACCGCCGTCGGTTATGTAACCGCCATCGGTTCCCTGTAAATGACCTCCCCCAACCAAAAACAAGGCGTGGATTTTTCATTGATCTGAATCAGAAGTCATTGAAAGGATCCGGAGTTTACTTGGCTGAGCAGAGACAAGTGAAGAAACAAGAAGAGTTGGCAGAGGAGGACATCAAGCCAGAGGCTGCCACTGAGTAACTAGAGCCCTGCAACACTCATCCGAACATCGGGAGGGAAAATATCTCATCTTCTGATTGTCAGGTCATCCTGCCTGAGTTCTACCTTTGTCATCACAGTCCTTGGACCTGTATCCTCATTAATAACCAGTAAGTAGTATCTTGTATGTCCTTTTAATAAAATTTCTTGAACTTTTGAATCACAGCCATCATAAGTCTATTCCTAGATCTACTACCCAGCAACACACTACATCTAACTGTCATTCCTCTACCCTTACGTTACCCCAAGAACACCCTCCCCGTACTCTCTGAGTCCCTCTCATCACCCCATTACCTAACCCCACTCATTTACCAGCCTTATAAACAACACAACCACCCTACAACCAACCTTCACCAAAAGCCCCTAAACATTGCCCCTACTGATATCAGTTAATAGCAACTGGTACCGGTGACAATGACTGGCATCGGTCACTGTGATTCAAAACCAAAAGCCAGCCTTTCCTCTACTTGTTTCAATGAGGCAATTAAATTGTGATTTTATAATCATTTGTGTTAATTCATATTAGCAGGGGAACTGACCACCTTCAAAAGGAAGTTTTATATTTCCTGGGCCCAAGGTAGCTCCCTCATTTGTTGTCTAATTAAAATTTGGTGGTCTTGTATTCTTACTTGCAGGTAGTCCTTCCAAGACAAAAGGGAGTTCTTTGCAGTTGATCTGATCTTTCTCTACGGTACGCGCACACCCTCTCGACATTCAACAGGTATTCCTCCTAGCCCTAACCCTTATCTGTTTCTCAAAGGAATGAAAGGATAGAAGAAACTCTATTCCAAAAGTTGAAACATTTTGTGCGAAATAGAACTCACATATTTTCTTGGCTTTCATGGAGATGAGTGGTATGGCTTCCACCCATTTTGTGTAGTATTCGGTAGTAGTGATGATCCATTGATGGCGCTGGGAAGAATGGGGGTTGATCTCTCCAAAAAGATCCAAACCCCATTGAGAGAAGGGCCAAAGGTCATGGGTGACCTATAAGGCATGACTGGGTGTGTGATGAAGATTGGCATGTTGTTGGAATTTTACACAATGCTTGATATAGTTACTACAATCATGGTTAAGAGTCAGCCAGTAATAGCCTAGATGAAGAATATGCTTAGCCACAACAAGGCCACTGAAGTGACCTCCACACATGCCATCATGAACTTCCTTAATGGTATAAGGAATTTCAGAACTTGTGAGGCATCATAAGATAATACCATCAAATCAGCACTTATAGAGGAGGCCCCCCATGATGACATATTGAGATACCTTTTTAAGGAAGGCACATTGTCTATTAGGGGTGAGATCAGGGGGTAAGATGGAGAGAGAAATATAGTCAGAGTATTGTTTATACCAAAGGTCACTCCAATTGGGGGTAGTGGTTTTGATAGAGTAAAATTTGTGAGGTAAATAAGAAGATGATTAGATTCATTGTATGGTGACAAAGATTTTAGAATTGGCAGGAAAAGTACGTATTTGAGAAGCCAAGTAGGCCATGGTACCTGTAAATTTGTTGGTTGAACGAGGGAAAGTTTGTAGGGTGTAATGGTCAAAGGTGGTCAAAAGTATGTCTACATGATGTTTATACTTTTGAAGTATCTTGTTATGACATTGGTATATACCATTGAATTGGTTTATGACCAATTGGGAATCACCAAAGATGTTGATTGATTTGACATCTAGGGCATAGGTGGCTTGGAGACCTAATACGAGCGCTTCGTATTCGGAAATGTTGTTTGCACAATCAAAATATAGTTTGAAAGACAAAGGCATGGGCTCACCATCAAGTGGAATGAGGATAATACCAGCCCCACCCCCATGTTGACACTTTGAACCATCGAAGAAGAGTGTCATTTGATAGGCGGGTTCATCCAAGGAAAGGGTAGCAATTGAATCATCTGGAAAGTCAAAATTAGAGGGTTGATCCCTGGTAATAGGTGTGTCAACCAGTTGGTTAGTGATATCTTGGTCCTTGATGGACTTTTGATGAATGAATTCAAGGTTGAGGTCAGATAAAAGCATAAGCCAGCATGCGGTATGCTGATTTTGATAAGGCTTGGCATACATGAAGTGTAAGGGGTCAGTGTTGGTCACAACATAGGTTTTGTGGTTGAGTAGGTAATGGTGGAGTTTTGTGGCAACAAAAACTAAGGCTAAAAAAAGTTTTTCAGGATGGGTGTATTGGGGTTCATAGTCTAAAAGAGTATGGCTTATGTAATAAACTGTCTACTCCTTGTGTTGTTCATCGTGATGAGTGAGCATGGCTCCCGAGGAGTGATCAGTAGCTGAGATGTATAGGTAGAAAGGTTGATCGTCTTTAGGTGGATTGAGTACAGGTGGTTAGAGAAGGTATAGTTTTAGGGCCCCAAAAGCTTTACGGCAATCATCATCCCATTTAAAGAAGACATCCTTCTTGAGTAGATGATGAAATGGTTGACATTGATCAAATAATTGTGAAATGAAATGGTGAATAGACTGTAACTTTCCTCACAGGTTATGAAGTTGTCTAATGTTAGTAGGTGGAGGCATTTCAATAATGGCCTTGAATTTAGCAGGATCAAATTCTATACCACATAGGGAAATGATAAAACCCAGGAGTTTTCTTCAGAGGACCGCAAAGATGCACTTCTTATTCTGAAGGCGAACATAATATTTAATTAGATGGTCAAAAATGGTTTTTAAGACGGAAAGGTGCTCGGAGCAGCGTTTAGATTTGGCTTAGAGATCTTCCACGTAATCTTCCAATATATGATGTATGATATCATGGAAGATGTAAGTCATAGCCCACTGATATGTGGCACGAGCATTTTTAAGGCCAAAATGCATGACTTGGTAGAAAAAGGTCCCCCAAGGGGTGATGAACACAGTTTTGTGTTGATCCTCTGGGGCAAGCAGGATTTGGTTATAACTTGAGAAGCCATCCATGAGTGATAGCATCCCGTGACCGGCGGTAAGGTCAACTAGTTGATCAATACTGGGTAAGGGGAAGGCTAGGTTGAGGTCACAAAAATCCATGCAAATGTGGATTCCCCCTGTCACCTTAGTGACAGGGACAATGTTAGAAATCCAATGAGGAAAATCAATGGGTAATACCAAGGAAATAGAATCAAGGTGCTGAAGTTATTCTTTGATGAGAAGGGCAATGCAAGGGTGCATTTTCCTCAGCTTTTGTCTGATGGGTTTGGCATTGGGAATGATTACAATATTGTGGACCAATATGGTGGGGTCAATACCAGGCATGTCTGCATAAGACCAAGCAAAAGCGTGGTTATGATCTTTGAGAAAATAAGTGATGGCTTCCTGTTTAGTAGTATCTAAAGATTGGCCGATCTTAAGGATGTGCGGGTCATCCTAAGTATGAATGTCAATTTTGATAGTCGATTCATTTAACATGGTTTACGTCTCAGAGGGTAACGATCGATGAATATATGAGTCTTTTGCACCAAGGTAGGTGAGTATAGATTTATCATCCTGACATTGAACGATGTTAATTGAAGGTGTATCATCATCAATCATTTCAGGATACATGAAGGGAAGAGAGGAAGGAGCCTTTCCCTCACGTTGATAAGTCAAATTCACCAAGGAAATGGTGTTTATGAAAAAAAAGTTAGGAGAGATAGATTATGGATCCACTGACTCTTTCAGTGAAGAAGGTGGAGAAGGGTTGATGTCCTTGATGAGTTTAATGTAGGCCTATTTGGTAGGTGGTTCAGGAAAGATAATACCACTACAGTTGTTATGTTTGCGGGTGGTACATGGAATAATGGTATGGCATTCTTGCTCATAAAATCCAAAACCAAAACCCTTCCACACAAATTGGTACAGGAAGGTGTGGGCAAAATGGTGATTGGTGAGAGACTGGAAGTCAGTGGAAAATGGGTGGGTTTGTGATGGTGGTTTAGGTGTGTAAGTCGTAGTATTAAATCCCCCATAGGTGAGACTGGTATGAAGATGAGGAGGACCATAAAGGAGGCATTCTCCTATGCGGTGATCATAGTGAGGGTGTTGGTGAAGACTTCCATACTCTTATGGAGTAAGTAATGTGTTGACGCTATATAGGCGGTATTCCCCTAGAGTGAGGAATTGAAAAACACCTTCCAAGGGATCAATGATTGGTATGTGGGTAGTGGGAATAGATGATGTGTCGAAGGTTGATGTGGAGGTGGAGTTAACAGATTGGGAGACTGATGGGTTGGCCATGGAGGTTGTGGTGGCGGTAGGAATAGAAGAGGCAAGTGCGGTGGAGGTGGCGACTATACTGGTAAGTGGAGGCATGGGTGAAGTGGTAGGGGTCGTGGAGGTAGACACCTTAATGGGTATGAACATGTCATTAAGTTAGTAAAGCATGTTGTATGTTTTAAAAGGTTATGGATAAACTAGAATGGTATAGGTGTGTCCTTCATGTTCAAACTTTACACAACGATGCAAAGTGGAAGGAACACAACCCATGACATGAATCCAGGGTCTGCCAAGCAACAAGTTATATTGAAATTCCCCCTCGAAGATTTAGAATAGCTTTGGAATAGTACAGGGGGCCACACAAACATGGAGGATGATGGTACCTAGTGTAGAGGTGATAATGCCGTTGAATTAATGCAACATGACATGATGTTTATGCATGTAATTGTTAGGTACATGCATTTGAGTGAATGCATGGGATGAAATGATGTTAATGATAGTGCCCCCATAAATCATTACACGTCATACACATATATCATCAATGTGGACAGAGATGAAGAGGGCTGGGTCTGGGCCATCTGTTTGGTGCGGTGCGATCTCTTCCTTCTAGAAGCTAAGGGAGGCTATTTGGTGAGTATGGTGAGGTGTGGATAAAGGTGGTAATTTTGTGAGAGAGGCTACATGATGGGGTGTTATAATAGAGACTACAGGTGTAGAGTCATTGGGTAAAATGTCAATAGATTGAAGAACCTCCATGAGATCTTGATGATGGGATTCCGAGGTTTGGATGAGGTCATATAGGGAAATTTTGAGGGGAGATTGGTGTAATTGTTTGAGCATGGTGTGATGTGTGACCCCATTAGAATTAGGGTATGTGGGTCCATAGATAGTAATCTTAGGTGTGGGTGGAGATGGTATATAGGGTATAGGATTAGTTGGTGGGTCAATTGCATTTTCCTTACCTTTAACCTTCTGAGCACGGGTAGTAACGTGGATCATGTTGATCTGAGGGGAGTTGGAAAATGAAGAAGGTGTAGGGTGAGTGGTATAACGACATGATGGGAAAAAACCTGCCGGAGGAGAAAAACCCTATGAGGTGAGCTGAGAGCAACAACATTTGGGTGATGGCGTGGAAAGTTCTCTGATGCAAACCATGTTAATTTCAAATCTTGGGGGTGGCTCTAAGAGTTGAGGGGGTGGAGGTCATGGTTGTCGAGTAGGAAGTGAGTGAAGGACTATGGGAATGGGTGTTGGTGAAATGAGGTCCTCATCAAGAAGGTCATCATCGTCAAATTTTTCTTCAAGAGGACATAACTGGATAAGGATGGTTTTCAAAGCCTTGTATTTCTCCACATCGTGCCCTAGCACATGATGGTAGGAGTAAATTTTAGTGTCATCAAACCCTTTTGGATTGGGTTTGAGGGGCTCATAAGGTATGAGCGGTAGTAATGTGATGACAGAAGTCTCAAGGAGGTTGGCTAATATTTTGGCATAGGACCCTACTAGTGGGTCATAATGGGAAGTGAAAGTGGGTTTGGGTGTAGCTGTGGCTGATTGTTGAGGAACAATCTTTGCAGGAGGGGGAATGGGTCGAGTTATGGTTTTGGGTGATGGTGTGGTCTTGGGTGCTAGTTGTGTTTGCTTGGGTAGGGGTATGGTAGATGAACTGGCAGGAGGGTGTATGGTTGTTTTGACTACCTTGTTGGAGGTTAGTCGATTTTTGTCTTTGGGTTACACCTTCTTGGGTGAAGGTGATATGGGTGTACGAGATCTAGAGGGAAAAGTAGATGGGGGAAGAGGGTGAGTTACCCATAGGGATAATGGAGGTTCTATGAAGGTAGATGACATGGGTTGTGTAGAGGGTGTGAGGGACATACACTGAAGTGTAGTGGGTAGTGAAGAAGTTTCTAATGGTATTAGAGGTATGGGTGGTAAAGATGCTGCAGGTTTAGGTGTAAGTCGTGTTGAGTGCTTGGGTAGGTTAGAGGTTTGCGAGGAAGGAGTGGGCTATTGTGCTTTTGGTTTATTGATGGGTGGAGGTTTCTTAACTGTGCTAAGAAGTTGAGGTCCTAAGATGGACGGCACAAGTGCAGGTATGATTGGCGTAGCCAGGGCATGAGTTCTATGGGTTTGGTTCTTCTATTTGGGTGCTGGAGTAGGTGTGGTGTTAAGTTTGGAGGATGTAGCTAAATCTAGTTTGATAGGTGGATGAGTAAGGCTGGTGGTTGGGGTGACCCCTAAGGTAGTAATAGGTTTAGTCAAGGAATATGATGAAGGTTTGGGTTTGGATTTAGATGTATGTTGGGTTATGGGTAAGGGAGTATGTTGAGCGGTTTGGAGGGTTATGAAAGAAGTAGTGATAGATGTGGTTGTGCTCGGTTCAATTGGTTGGAATATTTTTGGGTAGATAGTGGAAGTATCAGCAAGTGACATCTACATTTGTGTTGAAACAGGAAGCAAAAGACGCCCCCATAATAAGGCTCTATCCACATAATCTAGGTGATCGACCAAACTTGAGAATGACACATCTGTAGGTGAGGTTGATGAGGACCTAATGGAAATTCCTGTAAAATGTGTCTTAGAGACGGGAAATCCGTTAGCTTCTACTTCCGTGGGTAAGAGAGCCGAAAGTAGGTCTGTAGGATCTTGGGTAGTTGATGGAAAATGCTTTCCTAGAGGATAATGTATCTCTACTAGATCCTTGATAGGTGGAGGAGAACATGGGTGCTCCTCTGTAGGTGGAGGAGATGATGAATGCTCCTCTATGGGTGGAGGAGATAAACAAGTATCCTCTATGGACTGAAGAAGTACTTTGGGTGATGAATCTCTAAGTGGAGAAGCCAAATGTGAAGTAGCCTCGATATTAGCAAAAGGCTCCTCCATGGGTGATGAAGGAGGTGAAAGGTGTTCCTATGTGAGTGGAGGAATAGGTGAAGTGGGTTCAAGTGTAGGTGGAAGAGTTTGGGCTAGAATTTCCTCTATGGAAGGGATATGAGGTAATTTGAAAGCAACGGGTGGGTCAATGAAAATAGCGTGGACCTTACGAGTATGGCTATCATGAGTTGAGGTTTCACCAGTTTGATCAGATGAAGGGGCATGATTAGGAAAAGGTTTCTTAAAGATTTGTAGGTTTTGATTGGTAGGTTTGTTAGGATTATCCACGGTTAACTCACATTTCTTGGACAATATTTTTGAAAGTGATGCAATTTCTATCACTATGACCCTTTACTCGATGATAGTTACAGAAGTCATGTTATTTATACCATGCAGGAATGGGGTGAGCAGGGTCAAAACCAGTGTGTGGTTTTATAGGTGGAAGGGTGATGGCCCCAGATTTGATAAGCTTTTCTAAGACATAAGAGTAAGGATCCCTAATTGGGGTGTATTTCCGTTGTTCTCATCTGAATTGAAAAGTCTAGATGGGTGAGATATTAGATGAGGGGGTAGCTTGATTTGATGGATGAGCTAGATTGACTTTGAGTACCACTGCGTTAGCGGTGCCCTTAGATTTTGAATAATTATTCTATGGTTTGGAAGAAGGGGTATTATTCAAATTGAATGTTGAATTCTTATTGCATAATTAGATTTTCTTCTCTTCGATGGCCCGAATCTCTAGCTTTTATGCCATGGTGAATGCTTCATCGAATGTTTGAAAGGTTTAGACCTATAGGGTCAGTGAGATATGTCTATCATAAGCCCTTGTGAGGAGCTCGTTGATTTTTGTTTGTGGCAGTTAGAAGGTGAGTTGATTAATCAGACTATGCCAACGAGCTACAAAATCTATGAGAGATTCGTCCTCATACTGACGCGTGGATTATAGGTCAGTCATGGTAACCTTCTTGACGATATTGATGGAGAATTTATCTAAGAAGGCTTGGGCTACTTGATTAAATGAAAATATAGAGTGTCTAGGTAACCCACTATACCAATCTAATGTAGGTCTAGTCAGAGACATGGGAAAGGTCCTTAAGAGCCAAACATCATTGTGAGTGAATAAGTAACACCCATGTTTGAACGACCAAAAATGTTGCTGTGGGTCTTCCTTGCTATTGAAACAGTTTGATTTAGGCATTTCCCAATGCATGGGGTATGGACGAATAGGAATGGATGGGTGTATATGCTCATTACAAATCTCGTCGTAGGTGAGAGTGTTTTGGGGGCTAGAGACCGATGCCTTCAAAATCTACATCTTGTCCATCATCAATTTGATTAGGTCATTGGTAGGTTGTGATGATTGGGTGCCTCCTGTAGCGTAAGAGGGTTGGTGTTGGGCATGTAACGGGGGTGGCATTCCAGTATATGGTGCTACCGTGTAGGTAGATTGAGGAGGTAGTGAAATAGGGGGTACGTACCCAGAGTGAATAACAGATGAAACAAGAGGCTGCTGATAGTACATATATGGAGGTGGAAGGGTCATGGTGACCCTAGTGGTAATGGGGGCTAAATATTGTGGAATATAAAGGATGACATTTTGAAAAGGGGTAGGGGTCGCCGACACCGGGGGTGGTAGTGTAGCTACAGGTATATGCAAGACAATGGGTGTGGATGAGGTGGTGTTCTGAATGGTTGGTAAAGGTATAGTGGATGTGGTGGGTACAACAGATGTAGCAGATGTAACAGTCATAGCGGGTATAGGACCTAGCTGTAAAACGACTAGGGGTAAGGTAGATGAGGGCAACATAGAGCCAGATGGGGCTGACACAGGAGTGGGAGTGAGAGTTTGGGGGATAGATACGGCATGTTGTATATGAACTGACCCAAGGCATCTCGAGTGGACGAGTGGGAAAGGTAAAATTGCAGGGCGGTAGGGTTTTGGTCAAGGAGTCATGGGAACTCCTCATCTCTAGTAGTGATAATGATAGGTTGGATAGGATCCATGATGGGTGATAAAATGGAAGGTGGAAAAGGGCTAGGTGGGAGCAGTTGACAACTAGTGTGGAATACGAGGGTGCTAGCTTGTCAACGCATCAGTACCATGTGAACAGGTATTGATCAGGTTGGGCTGCTTCTCTATAAATGACACCAAAAAAGAATAGGAATAGGTGAAACAGGTGGTAAAAAGTGGATTAGGTACCAAATGTTGGTTTGAAAGTGGCATAGGATAAACGATTCCATTCGGGGTAAACCAACGCCGGTTAGGGGTAACCACTGCCAGTCACTGTGGGAAATGGACAGTGAGTCAAAAACAAGGTAAAAGGTCAAATTTGATAGGTATGCCAAACCTGATGAGTTTTACAAGGTCAATGGGAATGATAGTAGTGACAGGGAATTTGAATAGTTGAAGAAGGTGAATAAATTTCCTTTTGGGCAGGTTAACCAAAATGTCAGTGAACCAACACCGGTTGGGTATAACCGACGACGGTCAGGGTGTAACCGAAAACAGTCGCTGGATCAACACCGGTCATTATGAAATTGAAACAATGATGAAAGAAAAGTGGTTATGAATTAAAATCTGATGTGGAATCAGACCTAGAATTCTGAGAATGATGAGAATATAGTCCAGAAACACTCAGATGAAGCTAAAATACACCAACTATGATGATGAGTGTGCAAGGATGAATAAGAAATATGAAGAATGTGATCTGTCACCTCAAAATGCAAGCCAAGTAGAAACACTAAGAAAAATGCAATCCTAAGAGTGATTTTTTGATTATGTTTGTTTAACTTATGCTATTTAAGGAATGACACATGAACTGTAAAATATTATTTTTTGGTGAGGATGGCTTCCTACAAAGAAGGAGATCTAAAATGTGAGATTTCTGGTATGTTATGGCGGGGGCGGGCATTGCTCTGAAGTATGACTTGATAGAGCAGCCAGTTGGTGAGTACCTACCAATCCTCAGATCAGTGCGATCATTGAAAGGTGTTGCCAGGAAAGATGTTGTTTAAGAATATGTATTTGTTTTGAATTTGTGAAATTTTGCACGACTCAGAGAGATAGATGTGATTTTTATGATTTGTTTGTCAGTCATCAGTTGGGAATGACTTCCAGCGTATAGGTTGCCCTCAATTAATGTGAGCTAATGTGATAAATAAGAATGAAATGCAATGATTTTTAAGCCCAAATAGAAATATGAAGTTCGATGACACAAATGGATGAATAGGAAGAGGGATGCTCTTTTACTAAAATCTAGAAAACAAGAAGAAATGATTTCTTTTTAAGTACACCAAAAGAAAGGTTTCTTTTAGAGCAAATAGAAAGAAAAAGTGTAACACCCTTAACTGTTGTTATTTTCCTCCTTTGTATTCAAGTGTTGTTCTGTGATTTTCCTTATGAGGATATGTCCTTTTGATTATGAGAAATCATGCTTGATATGGTTGTGTCTTTTCTACTCTTGAGATCTTTGATTGAACTGGAATATGCCTAGATTCATTTTCTTTCATTTCTCGTGGATGAGTACAATCTGATTTCAGGAGGATTGTAAGCTTATCTATCTCTATGACTCATCCTTGCATCAATTACAGTGATCCAAGGAATGTTTTAAATATATTCAGGATGAATAACCATGAATTGGAATTCTATGAATTATTAGTTCTAGAATGAACTTAGAATATATATGTTCTTTAATTCTCCTTCATATGAAAATATTTCCATTCTGTGGAAAGTTTTATTGAATTCTGGAAATTGACCATGGCAAGTCATTACTGTTGTAATTTGGTTTTCAGCCATTTATGGCATTGGAGAGAACCTGGACCTTAAGCCAGGTAAGATATGTGAGTTTTCCTATCTAAGCTTTTATACTTAATGCAAATTCAGAATCCATCCTGAAACATCTTAGCATGATTGATTTGTCAAAATGTGATTTCAATCTAACCTAAGCTTGATTCGAACAAAATCTAGAAAGGGATTACCAGACATTAATCTAAACTAGAACCTATTACTACAAGGTTATGATCAATCTAACCTAGTTCCTAAACTATGTACATTTGGATATTGCCTAAGGGTTTATCTAACCTATTGCTAAGGTAAGTGACTAGTGTTATATCCTAAGGTGTTAAATTTAAATTACCTAAGATCTAACCCAAGTCATTAACCTATCTTAAACTAATTGCTATGAATGGGAACCTAAGGGTCGCAAGTGTTGGTTGGCGATTTCTATGGAATTTAAGATGGTGATAAGGTTGTAAGAACATTGGGTACTACCAACTTTGGCGGAGGTTAATTTGGCTAGCAGAGGCCTTAGTAGCAGTACCTCTAGAAATGGAAACACTTGTTTATTTTGGTTTATTTTGATTTATAACTTGCCATATTTAGTGGGCAGTGGCAAGGAATATTGGGTAGGAGATATGGAATTAATGCAATTAATGTGCATGGTTTCGTGAGCCTTGATCGCTTTGGGAGGCATTCAAGCAGATTTTTGCTTGGTTGTTTCATTTTTCATGCACTCCATTTTTCTCTCTGCATGCACATTGGTCTTTCGAACTAGTAGTTTATAATTCATTGCATGGATATTTTGAGGGTTTAAAATCTATTTATATTTTGTAGAGAATATATAAGGCATGGTGGAAATAGTATTTTGTTGTTTGACATTTTGTGGAGAAGAGCAGAAAGAGCGGAATCAGCTAGAGGTCTTCTTCAATTTTACAGCAACACTATCAGGCATGATAGGCCCTAACTGCTAAAATATTTTCTTTCCTCTAAGTGTTTTATTAAAATAAATTTTTTCTGATGAGCCCGGTGTATTTATGTGTATCTAGTAAAAAACAATGGTTTTATGGGTTTTGTGTAAACTTGTGTTTCTAGATTGAATCAGGAGTTTGCTTGATTCTTTTGGAACTTGTTTGCATTACTTTTATTTCATAGTGGATTTGTGAACATATGAACAATACTGGTAACTTTATAGGGCTCTCAGTGGTTGAAATTGTTTATTGATTTTGACTTCTTTAGAAGTCTTTATTTTTGCAATAGATCCACCTGTATTTGTTAAGTTTGGAGTTGCGACCTGTTGTGATTTTTAACCTTTGGAAACACTTAAACTCGGTTGAATCTCATTAGTTAAAAACTTGTTTCTATGGATGGAACAATGTTGTTTTTATGTTTACTTGCTTATGATATTCATGTTTTATCTCATGGTTATTTTTTTTGTGAATAACTTTGTGGATGGTTTGTTTGGTATCACCCTATGAAACTTTGACTATTATAAAGTTGCGTATTTTGGAAACATTGTATACGGCTTAGTCTACACTTCTCTTTTGAAAGGGGATTGATTGATTTTTTAAGTTCATGGGCACTATGGATAATTCATTATATGGTTAGTTGCTTTATTCTTGTGTGAAACCTTGAATGTTAGTAACACTATAACATGCATAGGAGGAATAGTATATGGATGAGTTTGTGTTCTACCTACAAAATCTTGGTTGTTTTTAGAAAAGTATTGAAAGAAAATTGTGTCTATTATTTTGGGCAAACAAGACTGTAACTTGTAGTCTTTTTGACATGGCTTGTGAAATCTAGTTCTTATGACCATGTTAATGGTGGTGGAAACTCTTTTCGAACCCGATTTAAACTTCGACAAGTTTTAACAATGTCTAGTTTAATACATTTTTTTTGAAGTTAGAAATAGGGTTGAAATGTTTTGGATGCAAATGGAATACCTATTTTTATTCTAGACTATTAATGTGTAATTCATTACAATGGTTTGAATATTACAGCTTTTGGGTATTTTTGAAATTATGAATCGAATACGGTAAGTCAATACTGTATATTTAATTTGGCTTTAGTGTTTCATATTAAAATAGCAACTGAATGATGTATCATTTCAACTAATTTAGTCTCTGATTACTTTGTAATTAAGGGAAACGTGAAGTTACCCTAACTTGATTTTTAAACTCAAATGGTTCGATTATTTGAGGAAATGTAGTCTATTTCATTTGGATCGGGATTATAATTTGAGTCTTGATCGGTTCATAACGATTTATGTTAAATATTGATCTTGAATTTTATTGGATGCACAGTTTATAGATCCTGTACGGATGTAATGGTAAACCAATGAGATGGCTCTACCTTGCCCAAACTATTGGGTGAAATTAAGTGTTATAACTACTCAGCTTCTCATTTCTTGTTGGTCTAATGAATGTTTATTATGTCTTGGAAGCTTGATTTCATTCTAAACTTGATTGCAATAGTGTTTTGATCATCACAGTTTCTCTCAGAGATAAAAGGGAAAGAAGTAAAAGGGTTTAAAAAGGAAGTATATTATTTTAATACTCTTTCCCTTGAATGGTTATTGTGCTCATTCCTTATAACTTTGTAATGAACTCAAACTGTATGGTTATGAGAAGGCAAAACTGTCTTAATAATTGAAAGAAATAATTGGGATGGGGAATCCTAATCTGGTAAGACTCCTTTAATCATATAGCTGGGATAAGGTCTTTGTTTTGAAACCTCTTGATTGTTATTCTTATTGTAAAAAGGAAATCAGTGTTTATTTGTCTTGTATACTTTTCATTGATTGAAAATTAAGAAGACTAAGGTGGAAGATAGGCTGGTAGAAGAAATTGAAGGTGGCAGTTATTCCATCACTTCTGTTTGAATTTCTTTTGTATGATCCTATTTTGGATCAATACCTTAAATGGTTTAGTTTTTAAATAGAATATATTTTAAGAATCTTTTTAAATCATGCTATAAATGGTTTCAAATTTTCGGATGCATATGTACTTGGTAAATGGAATGTTTCTTCCTTCCTTACATAAAAGTGAGATGAATCATCCAAAAAATATTATGTTGAAATTACTTCTGCAACTTAGGTTATGATACGAGTGGTATTATAATTGTTAGGAAGAAAAAAATCAGTGTTATATTATGTTATTGATCGTGAATGTAATTGCTGGAATCAATTATACTTTAAAATTTTAGGGCAAGTAATATAGAATATATCCTGCCCACTTTTTTTAAATAGTGTACTATGACTCTTCTTATATTGATATTACTTAAAGCTTAGAGAGTATGAATTAATTGTTGTCATTATAACGAGGTTTTTTTATTGAAACAATTAGTGGAATGCACTTGTTTTAAGGATTAGTGCTTATCATGCTCAGTTCATTGAACTGACTCGTGCTAGCAAGTTTTGCAAATAGACTTCGTAAGTGGTAAAAGAAGGCAAAAACTTAAATGATGCATTGACTGCTCTAAGTTGATTCTAGTGAAGAATTCTAATTTGATTTCTGAATTGCATTGTAAAAATAAAATTTTGTCTCTTTTGAATGAAGGCTGATGTCTTAAAGCATGCCTAAAAAGCACAAGTTGTAATTGTATAAGTTTGGAAATGAAATGAAGAGTGAGAATTTACTTATATAGATTGTGTAAATTATCTTGTTGAGGATAATCTTCTTGCTATCTATATGATTGGATGTGTGTTCTTAAAGAGTGATTTAAAAAGGGAACTTAGATAAATTCCCTAGGAAAATTGAAATTAAATAGGTGGTTGAATACAACATTCTTATCTAAGTTTTTCATTATATCTTGTGATGTGAAATAAAACTATAATAAAGATTATTGTAACTTTAAATGACATGGTAGGGTTTGGCAAGCCCTAAAAATGTAACTATGAAGAGGAAGACCCTTCCTCTCTAGTAAGGCACTAAATAAAAAAGGAAGATATGATTGTAAATCATTAAGACTTAATTACAATAAGTCTGATATGTTTCAGCCTAATGGGTTGTTACACTTCCTTAAATGGTTAAAGTTATTTAATTTAAGGGAATATAAGTTGTTGCTATCTTGCTCTTAGGTAATAAGATGATAGGTCAAAACTATCAATTCAGGAAGCAATCCTAAGTTAATTAAGTTCTTGAATTAAATGAATCTCAACTTTTAAAAGGGAACTTAAGGGAATGTTGGACTCGGGGTTTGGTGGGTTGCCGATATAGGTAGTCTTTAAACCCAAATTTAACTTAACGTAAGTAAACTTTTGGAGGTATGTACATATTTACGAGGCTGTTCCATAGGATGTTAACACATGTCAACTACAAGGTTGTACTTCGAGAAGATTAGGATCTTCTCAAGGATACAAAAATGCAAATGACATGTGGCAACACCCTTCTGTATTGGTTGTTGAGATATACACACTTTTTAGCTTGTTCAAGATTCCTCTCCAGGACTGGTTAGTACCATAATCAGGATATGAAGTAGCCCTTTAGGACTCAGGGTACCTTAGCACACGGGGTTAACCTAGGTTGACCCAGTATGCCAATTTACCCTAAGTTTTCAAGAGCCTCATCATATCATGACCTATGTTGTTAACCCGAGCTAGAGTTAAACCTTGGGCAAGGGGACTGATAGAAGTCAGTGTAAGACATTTGAGATAACAATGGAGTGGGGTGAATGACGTATTCTGGATTAACGAGTATGTCATTAAGGAAAAAGTAATACGAACAGTATGTTATAAATCTTTGGCTAAAGTATCGCAAGCTTCTTATTACGTTGTCCTATGTCACCAGTATAAGGTTCATAATGCCAATGAATATTGGTAATAATTATTCAGTTAGATTCCTTGGATAGGTCACTCAGAACCCAGTATAGGCTGAGAGAACCAAGACTATGAAGTATTCAGTAGAATACTCCAAACTCAATGTTACACATGAATGGATCGGTAGTTAACTGAGTCATGGAATGAATAGATCAGTTTTACACTGAGTCATTATAGCTGCATATGGTTATCTATTATAAGAATGATTGTTATAAAATGTGTGTTCTAAATTAAGTGTTTAGAACAGAGAACATTACTCATGCAATTTTTTTTCCTTGTTTCTAAAGTTTTAAAATGGGAATGTTACAAAAAGAGGGTTACCAAGGAAGAAAATTAATGTGTATGCTTTTCAGAAGGGAAACAAACACACAACTTTTCCTAGGAATGAATAAAATGCAAGGAACCCCAAATGGGTCCCACTAGGCATGCCAAAATGTTTACCTGATTCTTAGACGTTTCTTTTAATATTGATGAAACAGATAGGGTAATGGGTATAGGAGGAATACCTGTTGAAATGCTAGTTGTTGGGTTGTTGATCATGTATGACTTATGAATCCATAGCTGATCGTGAGAGATTCCTTTTGACTGGGAGGAACTACCTAAAATGGAACAAAAGACCACCAAATAAAGTTAAACAATATGTCTAGTGAACTGCCTAGCGTGTGCTAGATCTGGGAAGTGTGATACTTCCTAGATGGCTGACAGTCCATTGTTTAAAATAATTTAATCCTGGTAATGAAGTAAATGCTATTGTAATTGAAATGATTTAGGTATCTCATTAAAAAAACAATAAGAAAGATCTAATCTAATAGGCTAGGTTAAAATAAGATCCGAAGGTCAAGTAGTTGGTTCTAGTTCTCTGCAGGTCTGAAAGAGGTCTCAGGAAAGTCATAGGTGATTAAGGGTGATGTGAGAATAGATGGGTAGGTCACTGTTCTATTCTGTATTGGTAAATATAGAGACCAACACCAGTTGGGGAGAACTGGTGCCGGTTACTGTGGAAAACTAGGAACGCCACATAATGAGCTTTGGATCTCCCTTATGATTGAACAAGAGACTAGGCTTGTCAAAGTGAGGTATTAGGCTGTTTGGATGGGGTTTGGTGATGTTTTAATGGGGATATGGAGGGGTGAGTACTAAAGGAGGTCAATGGGTGGCTAGGAGAACAAAGGATGAGGATACAATGATTAAATGAATGAACCAGAGCAGTAAACTGTTCTACTTACCTAAAATCTGGTTCTGGGTGCTTGTGAATGTGATGGATGAAGGTGCTGATAAGAGGTTGAATGTTGTTGAGGATCAAAAAATGTTGGAAAGCTCCTATATGGGTTGCATGTGCATTCCCGTTTGCCTAGTTGGATCAAATATGTGATGGGTGATTGGTGGATGATTACCGGGTGAATGTTGGATGTCTGCACAAGAGAAAATTCTCGATATCCTTCCTTGCATGCATGTTCTCATGGAAACTTGTTCTCAAAAAAGGTATCTTTCAGGAATCTGCCAACCTTTTTTCAACCTTGAAAATAAGGTTGTTTTGGGGATTAAAAGGTGACCAATGGTGGTTCCGGCTTAACTGACAACAGTTAGGGGTAACCGGTGTCGGTCAAGGTGGGATTTCCTAGGTTTACTAAACTAGGCAGATCCCCTTGATTTTCTTGGATCTCATGTCACTAACCCATGGATTAGGATGGAAACTTCCTATAAGCATGTGAGAATGTGGTTAGAGGGAATGTAGGCATTTATTTTTAGGGTTTGGGTAAGTCTTAGTTAGTTATGACAACTTACTAAGAATAGGTCTTAGGGTGAGTTGGCCTAATGAGGTGTCTAGGTGAGGTGTAAGTGTGGGCATTATCTAAATTAAGATATTTAAATAATAAATATGGTGAGGATGATTAATTAATTTTATTAAATTAATTAAATTAATATTAGTGGGGTGAAGGGGCCATGACTAGGTGAATGTGATGAAGGTATTTTTTTGTCGATGGACTAAAGGGGAGTGTGACCTACTTTTGGTGTCTATAGTACCCAACTCATTTCACAAGGATATTATCCACCACTAGGGTTTTTTCCCTCACGTAATTACACCTTTCATGGCACACCCTCTCCATCCACCTGTCCTTAGATTAACATGGTCCATGTTGCCACCCGTGTGTAGAAAGAAAAAGGCAAAGAAAAAATAACTAGCCCATCAACCAACCCTGTGCCCAATATACCATCTGCACCTACATCCAAAATCACCATCCGTGGATGTACATACCCTATCTCTGATGGGATCACCCATCGTGCAATGATAAAATAATTACATTAGTATCCTCTGAAGATGTCTTTATATGATCTTGTCCAAACTTCTAAATCTCAAAGACAAACCCTTATAGAGGTTTTGCAAACTATTGATGTTTTACACAATGACCCCACACTAGTGGCCTTCATATCACCCCTCACCATGTGGCCTCACTTACTAAATCATATCCTTCTTCTACCCCCATGCCCACTCCTCAAGTTGTAACCATTAGCTTCTATGATGAAGAGATTGTACCTCTCTAGTGAGATGACCCTGATCCCCCACTTTTTATCTTTGTATATATCGATAACATATGAGTACAATGCATCATGATTGATCATGGTGCTAGAATTAACATCATCTCCTCCCATGCATACAATCAAATGTGTATTTCTTCTAATTTTATGCATAATAACCCCATTATGTTGCGCTCCTTTAACGATGCCATCACCTCCACCCATGGCACCATTATTCTTCACATTCGCATAGGCCCTCATATTGTCCCGAAACTATTTTACAACTTAGAGAGAGATTTACAGTATAACCTATTACTTGGTAGACCTTGGATTCACATCATAGGTTGTGTCCCTTTAAATTTACACCGCTATGTAAAATTCTAACATGAAGGACATAACTATACCATCCCTACCAACCTGTTGCTATTCAAAACTTGTAACATGTTGTACCGACCCAACGATGTACTTGTACCGGTCAAGGAATCTTCCAATACCCCCACCTCTCCTTCACCCACAAGCCCATCCACTAATACTGCTGCTACCTCTCCCACATATAACTCTTCTATTCCTACTACTGCCTTAGCCTCTATAGCTAAACCTTCTACTTCCCAACCAACTACTACCCCTCCTCAATTATCTAGTGATTCGTCTATCCCCACCACCCACATATCAACTATTGATCCCTTAGAAGGTGTTTTTCAATGGCTCACTCTAGGGGAGTACTGCCTATACAATATCAACACATTCATCACTTCGTAAGAGTATGGAAACCTGCACCAACATCCTCGTTATGACTACCGCATAGGTGAGGTTTTCCCTTATGGTCCTCCTTACCTTCGTACTAACCTAACATATGGGGGACTAGATACTACCACTTATTCACCCGAACCTCCATCCCAAACATGACCATTTTTATCTAACCTCCAATATCTTACTAATTACAACTTCACCCACATTTTACTTCACTGCTGCACATGGAAAGGTTTTGGTTTCAGTTTTTATGAACAAGGCAACCATACCGTCATTTCATGTACCACCTGTAAACACAACAACCGTAGTGGCATTGGCTTTGCCACATCCTCTTATAAGAAGGCCCACATAGACCTCATTGAGGAAGAAAAAACTTCTTCACCCCATTCACCAATGTCTCCACCTTCACCCATGGAGTCCATAGATCCCGAATCTATTCCTCCTAAGATTAGTTTTTGTAAACACAATTTCCCTGGGACCTCTGACCTATCAAAGAAATGGTGAGGATACCTCTTCCCTTCCCTTCCTGTATCATAACATGATCAATGATGATACACCTTTTATTAATGTCTTTCAATGTCAGGATGATGAGTTTATGTAGTTAGTTTTACTCCTATCATAAAAGAAAGGAACCCCATGCACGTCGGCCTATCACCCAGCAAAAGTTGAGCGCTCACTCGAGGCACACATAGGTACCAAGTCTCTCTTTTATGTGAGTTTAGTGGGATACATCATCTATTATTAGTGTAAGAGATTTCAGAAGGGAAGTTAAGACAGGCAAGAACCATAGGGCTCAGAACGGCCTCTAGATCCTTGTAGTAATTTCAGATCGAGTGCTTAATAGACTCCATAACATGTATTGTGACAGAAAGAAACATACAATAATTCATACTTAATATGATAGGAAAGAGAACTCATAAGAGAGAAATATGCATCAGAACCATTGATATTCATGTATATATTATAACAGGTAACCTTATTACATCCATGGAACCATTACAAAGGGTCACAGAGAAGTAGATTGTAGTCATGCATTGCACTGGGCTTAATGTAACTAAGCTACCAAAAAGAAAATTTACAACCCCTAGGCCTAGTGCATTCTCTCCTGAATACAACTATTCACTGACAGAGTCCTTGCAGAATTTTTACAGAGCTTTGATTCACTCTCTAGGTGTCTATATGGATATATGTGTGTATATCTCAATGTCTCTCTCTATCTATCTCTACAGGTGCTTGTATTTATAGCTTTCCTAGACTGCTAACTCGCCCTCCTGCGCCCTCAGATCCGGTGCTAAGTGTCTGAATGTGGTCCTCCATTCAACTATGATTCTCTAGGCCTAAGCTCTCCACTTCATTCCATGATGTTATTCTAGAATATTCCATCACAAACATGCTCCTTCCTGGGCCAACTTGTCTCTAGGCTGACATCTTATCCACATGCAATTGGGTCATGATTTTCATGTGTTCTACTCTGGACGTCCAAAATGACTAAGTCCCGATCTTTTTGCATGTCGCATGTGCTACGTGCTTCCTTAATTCCTTCTCTTACACACTTTTACCTCGCACTCCATTCCATAACTGGGACCTTGCATGCCTATGCACCTTCATAGTTGGTTAATATTCTAGGGGTCCAACATCACCCCACAGTATGCCTATTCTCCTTCCACGGAAACACTCTAATTAACCAAGATGTAGGCTACCTCAAGGTGCAATCTTACATTTTGTAATAAAAGAAAGGAATGAAAGAATAGGGGAAGAATGAAGAATGGGGGGCATCAACTCAACAAGTTTGGAAAATCCTTTCATAATTCTACCTCCAACTTGTTCCAAATGTCAACCTCACTCTATGCCTTCTGACAGAGGTCGCTGATAAGGATTCTCACCTCATCAAAACTCAGGCCAATTCCCTGGGTGCCCAAGGTGTTAATGATCTTCTCCATCTCCTTGCCTAGGTCTTTGAGCATGTCCATCCTCCTGGTAATATAAGGATATAGTTCTTTCAGCTGGGCCTTGATTAAACTCCTTAATGTTTAAATCACCTCATATTTTCTTTCTACTTCGGTAAGAACCTTGTCCCTCTCTACCTTGTTTCCTTTTTTCTTCTCCTGGAACTCCTTCATTTCTACTTCAAGTGTGGTGACCAAGGAGCTTACTACCTTATCCCTATCTACGTAGGTATCATATGTGGCCTCAGAAGATTGGGTAGTGAATTTAACTTCTGTGAGCACCTGGTTGTACTCCACAACGAGTGCTACCATATTCAACCTATCCTCTTCCTTTAAGTGTGCAACCACTTCTTCTATAGATTCTAGGGCCAAAGGTCATCTCTCCATAGTGAGGATGCACGTTAGATGCTCTAAAAATTCTAGAAGGAATGAATACTTCTATGCGGGTGGCACAAAGTCTGGGTGCTTTAAAAGGATGGTGCTCTTGATAGATTCCATCTTCTTATACACTTCCTGCACATTTTTATTTTCTTCCTTTAACTCATGCCTTAGCTGTGCACTGATAAATTCTTCCTACTTCAAACTCTTGGCCTTCTCCACCAGCTCCTCTTCTTTCTTCCCTAGTTTCTCCTCCAATAATTTTATTATGTCATTGCGCGCAAAGAGTCTAGCCTTTGTCTCAACTGTGTCCTTCTTGAGTGCATTACAGACTTTCTCATCTGAGAGTTCCTAGGCATTTACCAAGGGATTATCTCCCTTAGACTCTGGTACTGTGATGATTGCTCCTTGGTAGACTTCAAATTCTGGCTCATCAATGTGGGACTCAAATGCCAAAGAGAGCATCTTCTTTGTTCTGGGGTACACACCCTCCTTCTCAAATGACCCCATGGATAAAATCCTTTCTATGGGTATCATGCTCTGGAATCACGCGCATAGTACCTTTCTTAAGTCATTAATGTAGCCCATCACTTGTCTTTGTTCTATATCAAGGGACCTCCTTCTCGAGCACGCACCTTTGGGAAAACTCACTGTTAGAGTGAGACCTCCTCCCATGTTGCCATGCTCCTTATCAGTGTTTTCCTCTCCTTCCTCCAGCACTATGTCAGTGCTGCGCTCCAACTCTTGGTCTACCAGGGCCTCAAGCATTCTCTTTGCTTCTCTCTCTACCACCTTAGTGATCTGCTCCTTTGTGAAGCTTATAGCTTCCTTCTTTTTCGTGACAACCTCTTCATTCCTTTTCATGTCCCGGGTGCATTCTTTATCCTAGGCACCCTTGCGCCGCACAAATACGAACTCTTGCTTATCATATTTTCTCCCTTCTTCTGAGTCATACACACTGAACACATGTGGCTCCTAGTCCTTCTCAGGTTCATCTTCCTCATTGTTGTCTTCTTCACTCTCACCTTCTCTTTTACCCACATACTTCTCTAAGCTGTCGGTCTCCTTCGTGTTAGCTTCCTCTTCCACCCTTTGCTTTTTCTTGAGAGGTGGTACCTTGACAGGGGATTTGGTCTCTTCCTCTTCCTCAGGAAAAATTTCCTTGGTGAATGGTTTCCTAGGTTCCTCCACTTCTGGTGTCTTCTTCTTCACCGGGGACTTCTTTCTTCGTGTGTAAGTATTGGGTTTGGTGCTTGTTGTTGCCATGCTCACTGTTTGAGCAGTCTACACACTTAGTGCTTCTTCATCTTCTCTTCCCCTCTTCTTGTGTGTGGGCTTCTTCCTACCCATGGGATCCTCAGGTATGGAGACTTCATTCTCTAGGTACATGCCCTTTTCAAACTTTGGCCTTATACAAAGGTACACACGTGCTACAGATCCTCCTATAATGGGTAGTATTATCAGCCTTGTCTTCTGAACCTTGTGCAACATGTACCTTTCCACGTATGTGTGCTTACCACTGGGGTGGTTTAATATTTTCTACATCTCTCTATGCTCTTGGTCTAGACTACCTAGTTCCAGTTTTAAATTCTTTGATTCCTTAAATCTATTTACTCCCACTTAGAAGTATTAAGCAGTGAATGCGAAGGGAAATTTGTACTAAGGGCTCCATGATTCATCTATTAGCCTGAACCTTCCCAGGTAGAAATGTTGATATACAAGGAATTCAGCTTCCCCTTCAGTGGCTTTTGGGAGTTGTTCAGGGATTCTCCACTCTGACCCGAATGTGTTCCTTAGGCACGTATACCATTTCTCCAGTTGCACCTTGTGGGGTGCTGTCATTGTGTCACAGGCATAATTTTTGAATCTCTTCATAGGCGAAGGATCCTTGGCAGGTTACTCCCATACAAACTTGTTTGGTGCATTAGGCACTCCAATCTCTAAAAATATGATGGCTAAGAGGATGTTTCTGAAGAGGATTCTATCCCCCTCCTTCGTACAACTGACAATCTCCTCCATAATGTAAGTAGACAAGTTGTATATGGTGCCTTCTGCAATTTTTATACAAACATCTAACCAAGGCTTATTGACCTGGGTCCATCTCTCCTGGCCATTCAAATTTGTTACCAGATGTGCAGCCATTTTCATCACGGGGTCCTTGATGTCTTAAATGTCATAGTACCTCGACCCCTTTTTGTGGGCATATTCGTTTATGGTCTCCTGAATTTCCTGTTTGTCACTCAGGTCATCCTCCAAGTTGTTTCCTTCAAATATAAGGCTTGTGAACTGAGAGATAAGCTGGGGAGTAACACGCATCTTGTGCCTTGTAAAGTGGAAGTAATATTTGTGTACTCACGACATTAGCCATTGATATAGGCACTCTTGTTTCCCAAAATAGGGCAACTCATAGAGTTGCAACAACCCTGCCTTCTCCATTTTGACCTTTACATCATCATTGTATATTGGAAAGCCCTCTGGTGTTCATTTACTCATGGGGCATGTTTCACCTGATTCTTAGAACATTTTTTTGAAGTATTGATGAAATAAATAGGGTAACGGGCGTAGGAGGAATACCTATTTTAATGTTGGTTGATGGGTTGTTGCACGCGTATGACTTCTGAATCCACAACTTATTGTGAGAGCTTCCTTTTGGCTAGAAGGAACTAGTTGTAATGCAAATCAAGACCACTAGAAGGAGTTAAACAAAATATGCAGTGAACTGCCTAGCATATGCTAGATCTGGGAAGTGTGATACTTCCTAGATGATTGTTAGTCCACTGTTTTAAACAATTTAATGCGAATAATAAAGTAAATCCTATTTTATTTTGAAATGATTTAGGTAGCTCACTTAAAACATAATAAGAAAGATCTAATCTAACAGGCTAGGCTAGAGTAGGATTTGAAGGTCAGATAACTGGTTCTGGGTCTCTGCAGGTCTGACAGAGGTCTTAGGTAGGTCACAGGTGATTAAGGGGATGAGGTGGAATCGGGTGGATAGGTCACTGTTCTGGGTTATATGGGAAAATACAAAGATTGATGTCAGTTAAGGGTGACCGATGGTGGTTGGGTGTAACCGGTGCTGGTTACTGTGGAAAACTGGGAATGCCACAGAATGAGATTTAGGTCTCCTTTGTGATTACACAAAGGAATTTGGTTGGTTGGGATGAGGTATTGGGTGATTTGGGAGGGATTTTGGAGAGGTTTTAATGGGTATATGGAGGGGTAATTTTGAAGGAGGTCAATGGGTGTCTAGGTAAATAATAGATGATAATATAATGATGAAATGGAATGAACCAGAGAAGTATAAAATTTACTTACTTGGATTCTGGTCTTAGATGCCTGTAAGTGAGGGATGAAGGTGCTGATGAGAGGTTTGAAGGTTGTAGTTGATTACCAATTGAAGGAAAGCTTCTGCATCGGCTGCATGTGTATTCCTATTTGCTTGGTTAGATAAGATCATTGCTGGGATGATTGTGTAGGAAAAGATGTTTGATCTCCTTCCTTGCATGCGTGTTCTCACTGAAATTCACTCTCAGAAGATGTGATATCTCTCTGAAAGATCTCAATGTTTTGCTAACTTTTTCCAATCTTTTTCCAACCTTCTGCCAACCTTGAAAATAAGGTTGTTTTGGGGTTAAAAGGGGTAACTGACGGCGGTTCTATCTTAACTGGCGACAGTTAGGGATAACCAGTGTCGGTCAAGGTAGGATTTCCTAGGTTTACTAAACTAGGGAGATCCTCTTGATTTCCTTGGATCTCATGTCGTTAACCCATGGATTAGACCGGGAGCTTCTTATAAGCATGCGGGAATGTGATAAGAGGGAATGTAGGCATTGATTTTTAGGGTTTAGGTAAGTCTTAGTTATGGCAACTTACTAAGAATAGGATTTAGGGTGAGTTGGCTTGATGAGGTGTCTAGGTGAAGTGTATGTGTGGATATTATTTAAATTAAGATATTTAAATAATAAATATGGTGAGGATAATGAATTAATTCAATTAAATTAATTAAATTAATATTAGTGGGGTGAAGGGGGCCATGGCTAGGTGAATGTGATGAAGGCAGATTATTTGTTGAGGGACCAAAGGGGAGTGTGACCTAATTTTAGTGTCTACATTTTGCCCCTTTTTGTTGCGTAGGTTGTATTAGTAAGCAACACTAACAAAAAAATAATATGTGGTTGCCCCATGTGTGGGTGAAGGTGATCCCCCTCAAACCAGGAATTGACAATGCAGCAGGCAAAATCGGTGAGTGGTTTGATAAAAGATAAATGTGATGAAAAGAAAGATGGGTAATGGGGGAAAGAGGTGTAAGGTATACTCGGGTAAGCTAGGTAATGGGTCAGGGTCAAAGGTAGTTACAGTCAAATGCACGCACATGTATAAATAGTAGCACACTACCGGGTTGAAGAGCAGTCAAACTCTACATCGTCTAAGGTCGATAGGTTTATCCAAATGAGGTTGAAGTGATTCTTGTATCCAAGGTATAGGATATGGTCAGGAAACACGATGTAGGTTAGGTGCAGGAACATTTAGGTATGTTTCGGTACACCAAAGGTAGGGTCACAATAAATGGCCATGATAATATGATAGGTAAGGTCATTAGGTCACAACACAGGTATCATTGTTGCAAGGTATAATGACCACATGAGGTCAAAGGTCATGAGCGATGGTCTTGATCCAAATATCTAGGTCACGACATGTGTAAGGCCAAGGTAGAGGTAAAATAATGAGTCCCCAAAGGAGGAAAAAGGGAGGTAGTAAATGATTTGGTTAGGAAAGGTGAGGTAAATGGGTAGGGTAAAGGTGGGGTGGCATAAATGATCAGGGTGAAGGTTGGGTGGGGAAGAAAAGGAGGTAGGGGTAGGGTAAATGTTAAAATTTAGGGCAATGTGTAGGTGAGGGTGACTGATGACTGTCACAGATAACTGACATCGGTATAGGTCAACTAACAACAGTGAGGTAGGGCACGCAACCGATGCCAGTCAAGGGTAACTAGTGTAGGCTAGGTTGGGTTTGTTATAAAAATAAAAAATCCACATTTTTTGTTATTCATTTGTTATTTTACGAAGTGAGAAAATGACAAAAAAGAGAGAAAAGAGAGAAAAATTTCTGGATGAAATGGAACAGTGAGCTAGCAGTGTGATTGAAGATTGATTGGTTGGTGAGCAGTGGGTCCACAAGATAATTATGAGGGATTCAATTAGGTGGAGGTTGTTGGTAGATATTCAGTGATGGTGGAAGCTGGAGAGGGATCTGGTGGGCCACCAGTATAGCGGCCAAATGTGCCATCGAGATGACGACAGTGTGACGAGGTAAGCACTCTACTCTATGTGTAGTTGATTTGATAGATTAGGGGATTAGTTTATTGTTGTTTGTAGGTTTTGTTGGTTTTTCATTTTTGTGGGTGGTTAAAAATTAAATTTGGGAATGGGGGGAATAACAAGTAAAATGAGGAATGGGGAGGGTAATAAATGGGATAGGGTGGGAGGGTTGAGGTCCAAGGGTAGTTTAGGTCATTTTAGGTGGGTAAAAGTGATAAAGGGAGGTTTTTTTTAGAAAAGGGGGGTTTTGGAAAACCGTGGGTTTTTTCACGATAGTGACCGACATCGGTCAAGTTGGGTCGGCATCAATTAGGTGGAACTGCTATCGATCACCAAACAGGTGACCAACGCTAGTTAAGGGATGATCGGGGTTGGTAAGGGTGAACCGGTATCAGTCACCAAATAGGTGACTGATGCCGGTTGAATGGTGACCGGGGTCAGTTAGGATGAACCGGTACCGGTTGGATTATTGGGCACAAGGGTCTAAACGTGGTGTGGGCTAGGTGGTTGAAACAGGTAAGGTGAAAATAGGGTGTAGGAAAATGATAATTATTGAATATGGATTGATACATGTAAATTAATGTTGTTCTTGTATTGGATGTAGGGGAGAGTGCAAGTACATATGCGAGATAAGGTTCTGCCTCTACTGGTGATAGTGCGTGGCGCAACGAACCTGGCAGAGCTACAGCATGTGGAGGCAGTTGGGTTGAGTGGAGTTCATCATTATAGACATGTTGTTTGGTAGCCCAACTTGATGGTCACGCTCATCAATAGATGGGATTACACGACCAACACGTTCCACATACCAATGGGTGAGATTACTATCACCCTAGAGGACATGTTCCTGATTCTTTGGTTACCCATTTTGGGTGCACAGGTTTATTCTATCTCCTTCAAGGCCTCAGAGGAGCTGATTGTGTCTGTTTTTGGAGAGGGGATGGCCGATCTGAGATTCCATAGTACCTCTTGAGTTATAGAGAGATGTACCTATCCCGTCCGGAGGAGATGAGGCTAGTGGTTCTATTGACAGAGGTAGTGTGATGCTATGCACTACCAGATACAGAGGGTGGATGCTTGACCCAATCACTGATGGGGGTACTCCATGACATGATGGTGGATGAGACCCTCTTTTCCTGGGCACCAACATTCTTGGTGCAGCTGTACAAGGAGTTGTGGGCATATGGGCAGTTATGTAGGTTTATCCTGTGCTATACATTTTTACTACACTACTAGGCATATAAGCACATAGTTTGTGTGCAACCTATAGGGATGCCCCAAGTAGATGCATTCCCAGCATGATTTTTACGGGTGGGGTACAGGAGATGGGTGCCAGTGATAGGAGAGTGGAGATCTGAGAGGCCCACACATGATGTGGCTCATTTTTGGAAGTTACTGGAGGGGTTATTTAGAGTGGACATTATTTGGAGACCATATGTGAGATTCCCCTCATATAGGCATATGCATGAGGAGCTAGTTGAGCTCCAGCTAGAGAGATGGATACAGGGTCATCGTGCTTGGGAGGATGAGATGATCCTGGTAGACAGATTCATATGGCATTTTAGGCTAGTATAGGACATACCTCTACCCTTCCCATAATACCAAAGAGATTACGTGGAGAGGCCCTTACCTCTACCATAGCCTATATTTCCCTTAGGGTAGTAGGATTAGCCAGTGGACCAGTGGATAGATAATGCCGGGTGTACAGATAGGTACAAATAGTGGTGGGTGGCCCACTTACTAGCTATGCCACCCATACCGGGGTAGCTGAATCTAGCCACCATCATGGTGCAGAGAGATGCCCTACAGGGGCAAGTGGATACTCTCATTACCCAGTTGGGTATACTACAAACACAACTAGAGGGCTCAGAGGTGGAGGTAGCAGAGCTATGCATACAGGTGGCCAGTCTGCAGGCTTAGATGGCTGGTGGAGGATATAGAGATGGAGAGGAAGGGGATGGTCAGGTGGCAGCCTTATAGGCACAGGTGATAGGTTTACAAGGCTAGTTGGCCACAACCTAGGTACAAATTGGGGTCTTATAGGCTCAGATATAGGCACAAAGGTAGGGGCACCACCACAGGCACCACCATCATAGGCACTAAGACTAGGTCCCAGTTCACAGGTAGGAGTGGGACAAGGTCCTGTAGGATAGGTATACGGGCTGAGACCTATGGGACCACCACAGATAGTGCCTGTATCTAGGTTACATGATGCCCTAGGTGAGACTAGATACTATCAAGACCAACTGATGGTGGCTGAGATAGAATTCATATCCTATGCCAAGTACCAGGCATAACAGGCATTTAGTGAGAGGATGAGATTCCACACTCACAGTGTGGAGAGAACAAGGGGTTAGTGAGCTTCGAGGCTTGATCAGGTAGAGGCTACCAGCACACAGAGACCAGCTCTAGGTGAGGTGCTAGTAGGGACCTAGGAGGCTGAGGGTACAGGTGATACAGAGATGGAGGACATCCGCCAAGATGCTTGATATGTGGTCACTTGATTTTTTATGTATGATAGTTATTTTGTGATTATATACCGGCCTATGTGCTGAGAGATAGTGAGGATGTATGAGTGATTTTTTATATTTTGAGCATATACTGGCCTGCGTGCTGAAGAGATTTTGTATTGATTCATTATTTTATCGTATATATGAGACTGGTCTGCTTGCCGATGACATTTTATATTGTATATTAGCCTGCATGTTGATGATTAGGAGATGATGGACATGATGAGATAGCCATGTATATTTGAGATACACATTTATTTATATGATGATATACATGCTATTATTTGATTTGTTGATGTGTTTATGAGATTTTGATTTGTTGTTTTGATATGGATGGAAATTAGGTGAGTTAGGCATGATGGAGTCAGATTGGCATATGCATGGATCGAGTCATGTTAATTTAGGCATGGATCGAGTCAAGTCGGTGTAGGCATGGTTGAGTCAGGTTATAGGCATGGATCGAGTCAGGTTGGTTTAGGCATGGATGAGTCAAGTTTGTTTAGGCATGGATCAAGTCAGGTTATAAGCATGGATCGATTCAGGTTATAGGCATGGACTGAGTCAAGTTATGGGCATGGATTGAGTTAGGTTATATGCATGGTTGAGTCAAGTTTGTTTAGGCATGATGGAGTTGAAAGTAGGTGAAGTTGTGAGTCATTATTTCATGCAATGAATGATAATATGGGTCATATGTGAGATGTGTCATGATACATGCATGATGATGGTAGAGAAATGGTAGGTGTAATAAATGTATGTTGTGATAATGTTTAAAATATGAAACAACTCATTATGTATGTGGTTGAATTTCCAATTTTGGGTATAAAAGGGAAACAAAGTTAGGTGTGATGTAATGTGAGGGATATGGAAGAGGAATTGTTTAAGGTAGAGGATGGCCAAGCTAACCTCCAAGGGTCCCATGCCCTTAGAGTGCTGCCTACATAGTCACAGTGAAAAAAAGGGACCTCAAGCTGATGTAGTTCTCCCATAAGCTAGGGAAGAATACGAGGAGGTATGAAAATGAGTTAGTAGGTTTTAGGCATGGTGTGGGTTTTGGATTTGTTAGGTGTGGGTGGATTATAGGTAAAGTGATGTAGGTGATGTCGATTGTGAAAAAAGAAGAAGATTACTTGAAAATTAAGTGTCAAGGACCAAGTCCTGTATAAGGTAATCAAAATGTAAACAAATATGGTTCAAAAGATAAGAGGGTGCAAGAAAGCCACCAAATTGGGTAGGATCATACTGAGGAAATCACACCTTGAAAGAGGTGATGAATGTAAGACCCTAAAGACATTGCATGATTGATTGTTCTATGGTGAAAAGTAGTCACATGATCACCAAATGCATAAGTTCCAAGAAGTCCCTTGAGGAAATAGGAAATGGGAGTGTGAATGGTAAAAAGGGTGAAACATAGGTAATTTTTATATGGTATAGGTAACATGTGCTTTAGGCAAGAGGACCTAGGTCACATTGGGCAAGTCCATGACAAAAGGTTGTTGTTTTGACTTATAGTTGAAATAGACTAATTGATGTAGGAAGTCTATATGGGATGAATAAAATTTAACTCCCTGAGGTCTTCGTGAAGTTGATCGATGTGGGAAGCTTCGGTTTCTCTCTTTTTTTTTTAAGAGCTTTACATATTTGTCCTTTAAGGGAGCAGTCTATTTATAGCAGCAGTTATCGAGAGGAAGATGTCATTTTGAGGGAGTCATCTTTTAATTAGAAGTTTGACTCAAGGAGTTTGGTCCTATGTGAGGTATTTGAAGCCATGGACAAGACCAAGGTGGAGAATAGGACTCTTGCTAAAAAGGCAAGGTGGAATGACCATGGGATATCATCTAGAGGTAGACAAATTGTATCCATGAGAATCAGGTGATGTGTAATGTCATGGTACACATATTCTAGAGAAGATAACAAGTGACGGGAACTCACATGATTCTTGTTTAATTGTTAGTGAGGTGTATGAAGTGAATAATGCTCAAGGGATGAGCATGGAAAGAGACAAAAGGTGAGGTAGGACTACAAGTCAACAATATAATGGTCGAAGATGCAAGGTGTTAAGGGGCTTAGGTTGAGGTTTACCATCGAGTGAAGATAAACGATAAGCACCTAATCCATAGGCATGAGTCACGATGTATGGTCCAAGAAAATTAGGAGAAAATTTTCCCCGTTTAATTTTTTCTACTTTGGTTACGTGTTGATTTTCTTTTAGGACAAGGTCACCAACTTGAAAGGTTTGTTCATGGACATGTTTTTCATAGGCACGTTTGATACATTTTTGGTAAACTTGAAGGTGATCCAGAGCGTTAAGATGTTATTCATCTAGTAACTCTAGCTGTGTGAAATGGTCATGACGAAAGTCATCATCATTGAGCATGTCATGGAGAGAAATGTTGACTGAGGGGATCTGGACTTCGAGAGGCAAGACTGCCTCTATACGTAGACCAGAGAAAAAGGTGTGGCCACAGTGGAAGTGTGAATACTAGTGTGGCATGCCCATAGGGAAAATGGAATGTGCGTATGCCAATACTTTCTAGTATCGTAACCACTTTCATAAGAATTTTGTTTAAGGTTTTGTTAGTGGATTCGGCTTGGCCATTGGTTTGTGGGTAATAAGGTGATGAGAAACTAAGATGAATGCCAAAGGCGTCACAATTTTTTTGTAATGTTTTGTTTTTGAATTGTTTTCCATTGTCAGTGATGAGGCGATGAGAAACACCAAAGCAACAAATGATGTGGTGGTTAATGAACTCACATATTTTCTCAGCTTTCATGGAAATGAGTGGTATGGCTTCCACCCATTTTATATAGTATTCAGTAGCAGTGATGATCCATTGATGGCATTTGGAAGAATGAGGATTGATTTCTCTGACAAGATCCAAACCCCATTGAGAGAAGGGACAAATGTCTTGGGTGACTTGTACGACATGAATGGGTGTATGATGAAGATTGGAATGTTGTTGGAATTTTACACAATGTTTGACGTAGTCGCAAAAATCATAGTTAAGTGTCGGCCAGTAATAGCCCAAGTGAAGGATACGCTTAGCAACAGTAAGGCCACTGAAGTGACCTTCACATATGCTGTCATGAACTTCCTTAATGGTATAAGGAATTTTAGAACTCATGAGGCAATGTAAGAGAATACCATCAAAGACGCACTTATAGAGGAGGCCCCTCATGATGATGTAACACGAGACCCTTTTAAGGAAGGTGTGTTGTCCGTTACGGGGGATATCAGGAGGTAAGATGGAGAGAGAAAGATAGTTGGAGTATTGTTTGTACGAAAGGTCACTGTTGGGCCCCTAATATAGCTTTCAAATCTTAAATATGTGTAAATGTGCATGGAACCAATGAAGCACAGAAGTCTAAGCACTCAAGGTATAAAGTACAATTTGGGACTTAGCCATTTTTTGACCTATTGATCAGAACACATGAAGAACGTGTTCCATTTGGATAAGGTTCTAGTTTGGCAATAGGGTGTCCTGGAAGGAATATACCTTGCAATAGAAAGATCCAAAAAGTTAATCATGGCTTGGAGAGACATGCGCCTAGGGCAACCCACACCTTGACACTTGGGGCCAGATCTGAGGCTGCAAAGAAGTTTTTTAGAACTCAGATGCCTATTTATATGCGCACCCTTGGCAAAGAACAAAAATAGAAGTGAGGTAGTGGAGCTCTTCCAAATTACTATGGGAGCTATGGGATGAAAATGGGTAAATTATTCTAGTAAGGATGTAATGGGGAAATGGGTATAGACACCTATAATTACACCTAAGATATTTAAATACTTAAATTGTGCTAATTATCCCCTTTCTCACAAATTGACAACTTATCGTCAAAAGTTCTCATATTCCCTCTTGTTGTCATTAATCAATTAGAAAATGCTAATTGATTAAGTCACCTATCTAGCTAACAACCTAATTAACGACCTTCCGTTAATTAATCACCACCTCTATCTAGATTAATTAATTATTATTAATTAATTAGTCTTCCCCTTCATTTAACTATTAAATCAATATTTAATTGATTTAATCCCTTTCTAATAGACTAAATCACAATAATATTCTTCTAATTGGCTTCTATAAGCTTACACTTGTTATCCAAAATATTCCCCTTGCACATTTTGTGGCTAACTCCCTTCATTCTTCCCTCTCTTGTGCCTCAGTCATATTTTTTGCTTTTTAGGCACTCAAGACCTTCTGAAAATGGAACCATTGGATAGAATTTTTTTTTCAGCTTTCCAGAAAGGTAAAGTTTTCCTCCTAGCTCCATGTATTTTTGAAGTTATGGCTCGGTGGAGATTTTGTGGGAAATTTTCCCCTGAAAATTCCGAGCCAATAAGATGAGGCCACTTATCCTCGGGAGGGCAGAAGGTGGAGGAAAAATTGGAATTTTTTACCAAGTGTTTGGAAAAATTTCAGAAGGAATATTTCACCCCGAAATCCCGCTGATGAATTGGATGTTACCACGTGTCCAAGGGGAAGAAATTAGAAAAATTTTCGACACCAGGCCCGCATCCAATCGCATTGTGCCACGTGTCTCTAGAGGAAAGGAGTGGTGGAGGGTGGAGGTAAAATAGAAAATTTGACTAAGTGTTGGCACCATGGAAAAATCTCCAGGAAAGGCCCGTGCCCAATCACACTACGCCATGTGTCCTTAGGCCAAGGGAGTGGCGGAGGGCAGAGGAAAGATTGGAAATTTGGCAAAAGTGACTGGCGAGGGCGCAAAGTTAATTTTTTACCCCAAGGTCCGTGACGAATGGAAACCTGCCACGTGTCTTCAACCGGCGAAGCACGGGAGAAATTGGGAGATTTTTCCCAAGAAAAATCAAGGGAAAATTTCAAAGGAAAAATCCGTCCCTGAAACCCGAGCCAATGGGATCTTGCCATGTGTCCAGTGGCGGCAAAAAAAAATGCAAGACATGCTCGCAAGAAATATTCAAAGGGAAAATCCCACATCCAATAGGGTTCTGCCACGTGTCCAACCCAGGGAAAATGGTCAACAGTGATGGAAAATTTAAGAGAAAATTCCCGCGGCGAATCATATCATGCCACGTGGCCTCAGGTCATCCAGCCGGCGGAGATTTTTTTGAAAATTTTCCAAAGGCCAAAATGATGGAAAATGAAGCAGGAAGGCCCGCATCCAATTTGAATGTGCCACGTGGTACTAGAACGGTGGGGCATGGAGATTTTTGGGGAAATTTTCCCAAATGCAAAAAAGTGGAAAAATTTCAAATTTTTGGCCTGCCAACCCGTTTTGGCCCTGTTTTGCCCTAAATTTTTAAACGACCATAAATTTTGATCCTGAGCTCGATTTTTCGCTTTCTTTATATCAAAAAAAAGATGGTGAAATTTTCTACAAGATTCCAAGCTCGATTTTTCATTTTGATGGATTTTGTAGAGATAAAATTGAAAAAATCTCTGGCACATGGTAATGAACAAAAATGACATTTCAACCACCATTTTTAATGCAGCATGGTGAAAAATGTCAGGGAATGGACCTGTAAGGATACCCATGCTATTTATTATGAATTTGGTTAGTGGTTGAAAGTTTTCTCATGTTTTCCCATGTTTCTCTCTCCTGGGCTCATTTTTGGCATTGTAAAAACCAGTTTTGGCTCATTTTTGAGGAGGTTGGACATTTTTTATGTTTTGCAGGCTCCCTCCTTCACCTTGAAAAGTAATTTTGTGGAATATCAAACCTCTTCCAAGACTGTAACATGTTTTCTACCTCTCTGATGTTGTAATACATGTATTTTTAATATTGGAAATGACAATGCAAGCTCTGTGAATGAGTTTCAATCCTCTATTTGTGTTGTTTGCTTCATTTATGACCTTTCATTACATTTTATTAGTTTTTGCATGATGTTTGTTGCATTTCTATGATTTGTGTCAATTTTCAGAAGTAAAAAATGCTAACCACTCCTTTGGTGCATCACCTTATTAGCATTAGTTTCAGTTTTTTGCATTCTCTATCTCTGTCCCCTTGGAATTTAAAGTAAGATTTTGAGTTTAAAACCTCTGCAACTTGCAAGTAATACACCTAATTAGAGGAGTTAAGGAAATATCCTCTAACCTGGAGATTCTTTTCCCATTTTTACAAGTCCCACACTTGGGGAAGAGATTCAATGTTGTGAAATCACATTGGATGTCCAAAATGTCAAACTAGAAATCTGATCAACATCCAGGGGTGCTGTTGATTTGCACTAACAATTTTGGCACACTCAGTGGGACCTTAGAGGTCTTCATCTTCATTGCAACAAAATTGATGTGCATTTGTTGCAAGTTTCTTGCTTAAAAGAGCCCTAAATTACACATCTGGCGACTCCAAGGAAGAAGAATTTGTTGGTTATAGTAGTGCAGACTTGAAAACTCATGAGAAGAATCACCACAAGGTCAAGAGTTGGAGAAGAAGAGGTGTTGTTTGAATATTTGCAATTATCTCCAAGAAGAAGACAAAGAGGGAGGAGAATTCAAAGGTATCCATCTCCACCAATCAGGACTCTATCAACTCCTCCACCTGGTAGGCCTTTCATTCAATCAACAAGGTTTATAAGGCCAATCATAATGGCACAAACAATCCCTATGTCAATTTCACTGGTAGCAGCCCACTTGCTCTTAATGCATAAAATCCAATCCCAGTTGTAGCATTGAAGAACATTCCATACTTTACTGGAGAGAATCAGACTACTCTTGGTGATCATGTCAAGGATATTGCTAATATTTGTGCAATCCATGAGATTAATGAGATGCAAGTTACTGTCAAACTACTGGCATCTTCATTCAAAGGGAAGGCTTTGCAATGGTTTAGGAGTCTTACCTCAGGTTCTATCCAAAATTGGAACCAGCTATGTATAGCCCTCCATGAGTAGTTTGGAGAAAAGGGAGATAACTTGTCCCTTTTGGAACAGTTGACAACCATCAAGAGAGCTCCCAATGAGCAGCTGGATGACTTCAACTTCATGTTTCAAATGACTTGGGAGAGAATTCCAGTGGCAGTAAGGCCAACAGTAGAAGGTGCTTTTCTATATTACCTTAAAGCTCTAAATTCTTATATTTCTATGTTAATTCAATCCATGGGAGACACAACTATCCTTGTTGCTTATAAAATTGCCATTAGAGCTGAAAATTGTTTGATTTAAGCTGACAAGCTAACTCCTAGGCCTCCAATGCCATTGTATCCAAGTTTAGAGAGCCCAAGTATTAGTCAAGTGCCTATTTTAGCTCCTATTCCCACTCCTAGAAATCAGAATTCAAGTGAAGCTTCTACTTCATCTTCTAGCACCTCAAATGAACTTCAAGAAGTCATGAAGCAATTGCAAAAAATAGGAAATGAGCTGGTTACACTCAAGAGGTAACAAGCCCAAGGTTTTAGACCTTCTTTCCAGCCTCAAGCTTAGCCTAACAGGAAGCCATACCAGCCTCAGAGACCACCCAATCCAATTACAAATCAAAATCAAGCAAGACCTTCTACCAATAGACCATTTCAGCCCTATAATCCGAATGCTACATCTACCTCTAAAGCAATAGTGCCAGTGCAAAACAACATAGCTCAAGAGTATGATTGGTGTTTCCCATCCAATGAACCTCACAACTAGTCTATGTGCTTCAACAGTGCCTTGAATCAAGCATTAATGGTGACAACTACTAGTGTGGAGGGTGAAGGGAGTCAAGGAAATAACCAACAACAAGAAACATTCCAGCAGCAATCAGCTCCAAATGATACCACACTTATAAACTGGCAGGCAGAAGATTTTTGTGGCATGAATCAAACAATCTCCCAAAGTGTTGCAACCAACACAAGGTAAAAAAGGAGAAATTTGGGTGAAGAACAACCATTGGCTCCAAGTAATCCACAACCTTCTACTACTCCACAAATTATTGGCAAACAAAATGCAGTTCTAAACACGCAAGGACTGCCTAAAACAACACCTAGGCCAACTCAAATGCTAGTTGTTGGTTCCCATGTGCAAAGAATGAATGTGCAGGCCAAGGGACAACAAAGATATGCTTCATCTCCATTCAACATAATTGATCAGATGAAGAAGAAAAATATAAACATATCAATGTGGGAATCACTATCCATCCCAGGTTAAAGAGATTTGCTACAAGCTGCCATAAAGGACTAGTCAACTTTAAATCAGCGGGTCCAAATGCAAGAGAAGGTACTCACAAATGCTGCCCAGCATGAGAGGAATCATGGAAGACAACAAGGTAAAATGTTGAATCCCCCTCCATTCTATGTTTCATTGATCATTGGAAACCATTTAGTACACAACTGCATGATTGATTCCGAAGCTGATCAGTTGGGGATTCAATGAAGTCATATCCAAAGGGGTAGTGTAATTGGATGGGATAGCAGTAACAGTTGTAGGAGTGATTAAAAATTTGAGTCTTACTTTGCATGCATTCCCCAATGTTGTTATTTTACAAGATGTCTCAGTAATAGATCTTCCACCACTCTTTTCCCTATGTCTGTCAAGGGATTTAATAGCCAAGATTGGAGGGTACTTATCTACTGATTGGTCACACATGTTGTTTAGAACAAGATATGTAACTAAAGCCATAATCAAATCTGAGCCTATTGCAAACTTTCACATTGAGCCTCACACTCCAAGCCAAATCAATACCAATTGTTCAGCATTTGATCAAGAAGATTATCCAAGCACTAATGAAGCTGACACCAAGGTTGGAAGTATCCTAGATCTGACTCTTGATGAATGGGCAAGCAAGGTGCATGCTTTTGATTCTTATCAAGAAATATAAGAATCTGAGTTAGGAGTCTATTGCATGCATGAAGAAAATCAGCCTATCCCTAACATCACCAAGCCAGACAACAAGGATGACAATGAGGTATGGAAGTTGTTTTTTGATGGATCAAGGAGTAGACAAGGTGTGGGAGGGGGAGCTATGATTGTTTCACCTCAAGGAGTTAAGTATTATTCAGATTTTATATTTTAGTTTGCATGCTCTAATAACACCGTTAAATATAAAGCTTTGATACAAGGATTACATTGGTCAATCAAGAGAAAAAAAAATAACTTGTAGGTCTTTGGTGACAATGAGTTGATTGTCAACCAAGTTAAGGGGTAGCATGCTGCCAAGAATGATCTGCTCAAGTGCTACAAAAATAGGGTGTGGGACCTCATTGAATATTTTGAGGGTTTTAGCATCAAATCCATTCCTAGAAAAGAGAACCAAGCTGCTGACAGGCTTGCAGCAGTTGGAGCAGCCTTTGATGTTGTTGAAAACATCCAAAAAGACAAGGTACAGCCAAACATCCATGTGATTGTAAGGCCTTCAGTGCCAGACAACAATGTGAGTTGGCAAGTGTTTGAAAATGATCAACAAATCATCCATTTCTTGCAAGAAGAGGCTGAGTTCTCAGCTAAAAATTAGGAAAAGTTGGAACAGCAGTATGGTGACCAAGTGGTACAGCTAAGAACCAACAAACTACCAAAGGGACTTATTACTTTGGAGTCCATTTTCAATCCTAATGATCAGTTTAGGAAGGAGAAAGAAAACATCCAAGTCAAGGGGGAAGATTCAGTGTCCATCTTGGTGGAAGAAGGCAAATCACTCCAAGTTAGTAAAGTGACAACTGAGCAAGAAAGGTATGAGTTCATACAACTTTGTCAAGAATTTCCTGATGTGTTTGCTTGGAGCTATGAAGATTTGAAAGGTTTCAATCCTGAGTTAGCTCAACACACCATTGAATTGGATCCAAGTACTAAACCTGTCAGGAAGAAACAAAGGCCAGTCAATCCACACATGGAGCCTCTCATGAGAAAAGAATTGAATAAGTTGATAGAGTCAAGTATCATATTCCCTATCAAGCATTCTAGTTGGGTGGCCAACTTGGTTCTAGTTAGAAAGAAGAGCGGAGAAATCAGATTGTGTGTTGACTTCAAAGATTTGAATAGAGCATCTCTCAAGGATCATTATCCACTTCCTTCTATGGAGCAGATTTTACAAGTTGTTGCTGGCTCTGAGAGGTTTTCATTACTTGATGGCTATTCAGGGTACAATCAGATTATGGTGAAAGAAGAGGATCAGTTCAAGACAGCCTTTACAACCAAATGGGGAACTTATGCATATAGGAAAATGCCATTTGGGCTGTCCAACGCTGGAGCTAATTTCCAAAGAGCAATGGACATGGCATTCAAGGATTTGATTAACAACGTGGTGCTGATATATCTTGATGATATCACTATTTTTTCAAAAAATGCAGCAGACCAATCTCTTTCATTTGAGACAAGCGTTCCAAAGATGCAGAAGGTTTGGAGTATCCTTGAATCCTAAAAAGTGTATTTTTCTAGCCCATGAAGGAAAGCTCCTTGGCCACATTGTCTCCAAAGAAGGATTAGCAATTGATCTAGAAAGAGTTGAAGCCATAAGATCACTACCATTGCCAAGCCACAAGAAGGCCCTTCAAAGTTTCTTGGGGAGAATAAATTTTGTTCAGAGGTTTGTCCCAAATTTTGCAGCCCTAGTCAAGCCTATCACCAAGATGTTAAAGAAAATCATAGCTTTCAAATGGATAGCAGAAGGCAAGGAAGTTTTGGAGCAATCAAAGAATCCATCTCACAAGCCCCAACTCTCATTAACCCAGATTTCTCCAAGGATTTCATCCTCTATGCATTTGGGGGTGATGATACTATTTCTACAATTTTGGTACAGCAGAAAAAAGACAATGACGAGTAGCCAATTTCTTTCTTTAGCCAAATCCTAGAGGACTATGAGGTGAGGTATTCTTTCATTGAGAAGCATTTTCTTGCAGTAATCAGGAGCTTGAAGGAATTCAAGCATCTAGTTTCAAACAACAAGGATCAATTGCTGGTTTCTCATGTGGGAGTTAAAGACTTCCTCCTCAACAAAGACTTGAACGAAAAAAGAGCAAGTTGGATTACTCGTGTCATGGAGTATGACATTGAGATCAAAGTCACCAAGTTGGTTAGAGGAAAAGGATTGTGTGAGAAGCTGGTCTTGAATAAACACAAGGAAGCATGCAATGAGAAGGAGGTTGTTTTGGCGTTGCAAGATAGCCATGAGCAAGGAAGCACTCAAGAGGAAAATGATGGTGTCCTCACTCCTTACTGGACCCAAGACATAATGCACTTCCTAAGAACAGGTCTATGCCCTCCAGAGATGAACAAGACCAAAAGAAGAAACTTTAGATTGCAGGCTATCCCATATGCCCTTGTTGATGGTGTTTTGTTCAAAAGGGATGTGAATGGAGTGCTGCTAAGATGCATTGGTATAAATCAGATTCACAAAGTTTTGGAAGAGTTCCATGGTGGATCAGCTGGTGGTCATTTTGCACCGAGAGTGACAGCTCTGAAGATCATGAGGGATGGCTATTATTGGCCCAAGATTTTCAGTGATTTTTATGCATGGATCAAGAGGTGCAAGAATTGTGCATTCTTCATGGGTAAGGAGAGACTAGCTGCCCTTCCATTGCATCCAATTTCAGTTGACCAGCCATTCATGCAATGGGGTTTGGACTTCATTGGAGTCATTAATCCAAATTCAAGCCAAGGACACAAATGGATTCTAACAGCAATAGATTACTTCACCAAATGGACTGAAGCAGTAGCACTCAAGGAAGCAAATGAATCTAGCATCCTGGACTTCTATGAGGGAATAGCAACCAGATTTGGCATACCTGCTACAATAATATCAGATAATGCATTGGCATTCATTGGGTCCAAGGTAACTGAATGGGCTGTTAAGAATGGGATATACCTAAGTACTTCATCAAATTATTACCCTCAGGGTGATGGCCAAGCTAAATCTACAAACAAGAACTTATTAAGGATCATTAGGAGGACTCTTGATGAAAATCAGAGGTCTTGGCATACTAAGTTGAAATCAGCCTTATGGGCTGATAGGATAACTCCCAAGAGATCTACAGGTAATTCTCCATTCAATCTTGTTTATGGAAGAGAGGTAATTTTTCCCATGTCACTTGAGTTGCCAACATTAGAACTCATGAAACAATTGGAGTTGTTGGAGTTTGGACCCATGGAGGTTAGATATGCATAATTGATGGAGCTCTAAGAAATCAAAAATCAAGCATCCCAAGTAATGGAGAAGGATCAAGCTTTGATCAAGAAGACCTTTGATAGAAAGGCCAAGGATAGATCCTTCCAGGTTGGAGATCTAGTGTTAAAATGGGATGCAGATAGAGAAAAACCGGGGAGGCATTCAAAATTTGATGCCATTTGGAGTGGCCCATACATGGTCACAAAGTGTAAGGACAACAATGCTTTCCAATTGTCTACATTGGATGGTGAAGAATTACAGATTCCAGTCAATGGAATCCATCTGAAGCATTGCTACTGAAGAAAATTCTCCACCTTGTACATATTAACTTAGGTTTTCATTCCTCCAAGTGCTTATGCACATTGTTTTGTTGTAGATTAGCTTTTCTTTCCCTAAGTGCTTTGGCACAAGCTTGCTTGTTCCAGGAAATGTGTTTTGCAGGCCTTGCTCCAATCAGATGGTGTTTCATCCTCCATCTTCCTCCTCACAGTGTTCTAATCAGTTGGGGTACCAAGTAGAGAATTTAATGACTCCATGCCCAATGGATTGTTTCAGGCAACTGGTAACTTCATCCAGCAGGCAGATGACCCATTTGAGTCGCCAAAATTGTTATCCAAAATGTTCCCCTTGCACATTTTGTGGCTAACTCCCTTCATTCTTCCCTCTCTTATGCCTCAATCATATTTTTTTCTTTTCAAGAACTCAAGACCTTTTGGAAATGGCACCATTGGATAGAGTTTTTTTCTCAACTTTCCAGAAAGGTAAAGTTTTCCTCCTAACTCCATGTATTTTTGAAGTTATGGCTTGGTGGAGATTTTGTGGGAAATTTTCCCCTGAAAAGCCCGAGCCAATAAGATGAGGCCACGTGTCCTTAGGAGGGTGGAAGGTGGAGGAAAACTTGGAATTTTTTACCAAAAGTGTTGGCAAAATTTCAGAAGGAATATTTCACCCCGAAGGCCCACCGACGAATTGGATGCTGCCACGTGTCCAAGGGGAAGAAATTAGAAAAGTTTCCTAAGGGTTGATACAAGCAAAAATTTTGATGCCAGGCCCAAATCCAATCACATTGTGCCACGTGTCTCTAGAGGAAAGGAGTGGAAGAGGGCAGAGGTAAAATAGAAAATTTGACTAAGTGTTGGCGCCATGGAAAAATCTCCAGGAAAGGCCCACGCCCAATCACACTACGCCATGTGTTCTTAGGCCAAGTCGGAGGTCAGAGCAGGAAAAGATTCACCAAAGTGGAGGGAAAGATTGGCACCAAATTTGGCACGTGTCTTAAGTGATCGGCGAGGGTGCAAAGGAGAAGTTTTTTCCCGCAAGGTACTAGCCGACAAAGAGAAATTTTTCCCCCATGGCCATGTGTCCAATGAGAAACTCGCCATGGTCTTCAAAACCAGTCAGAGTGCGGGGGGAAATTGGGAGATTTTTCCCAAAGCAACATCAAAGGAAAATTTGCAAAGGAAAAATCCGTCCCCCCAAGGACCCGAGCCAATGGGATCTTGCCACGTGTCCAGAATGGGCGGCAAAAAATTTTGACAAGACAAGCCCACAAGGAAAAATTCAAAGGGAAAAACCCATGTCCAATAGGGTTTTGCCATGTGTCTCGAGTCAAAAAAATGGTCAAAAGTGATGGAAAATTTAAAAGAAGATGCCCGCAGTGAATCATATCATGCCACGTGTCCTCAGGTCATCCAACCCCGGCAAGAGATTTTTTGGAAAATTTTCCAATGGCCAAAACAGTGGAAAATGAAGCATCAGAAGGCCCGCATCCAATCAGAATGTGCCATGTGGCACCCAGGATTAGTGGGTGCATGGAGATTTTTGGGGAAATTTTCCCAAATGCAAAAAAGTGGGAAAATTTCAAATTTTTTGCCCGCCAACCCATTTTGGCCCTGTTTTGCCCTAAATTTTCAAATGGCCATAACTTTCGATCCAGAAGCTCAGTTTTTCACGTTCTTTATATCAACGGAAATCTGGTGAAATTATCTACAATATTCTAGGGTCAATTTTGTATTTTGATGGATTTTGGAGAGAGAAAATTGAAAAACCACCTCTGGCACATGGTTAATGAACAGAAATGACGTTTCAACCACCATTTTTAATGAAGAATGGCTCGCATTCTCTCCCAGCATGGTGAAAAATGTCAAGGAATGGACCTATAAGGATTCCCATGCTATTTTATTATCATTTTTGGTCAGTGGTTGAAGCTCTCCCATGTTTTCCCGTGTTTCTCTCTCCTGGGCTCATTTCTTTGCATGTAAAAAGCCAGATTTGGCTCATTTTTTGAAGTTGGAACATTTTTCATGTATTGCAGGCTCCCTTTTTCACCTTGAAAAGTGATTTGTGGAATTATCATACTTCTTCCAAGACAGAAACCTATTTTTTCCTCTCAGATGTTGTAATGCATGTGTTTTTTGATATTGGAAATGACAATGCAAACTCTGTGAATGAGTTTCTCAATCCTCTGTTTGTGTTGTTTGATTCATTTCTAACCTTTCATTACATTTTATCAGTTTTTGCATGATGTTTTGTTGTTTTTTATGATCTGTGTCAATTTACAGAAGTAAAAAATGCTCACCAGTCCTTTGGTGCATCACCCTATTAGCATTAGTTTCAGTTTTTTTGTATTCTCTATCTCTTGTCCCCTTTGGAATTTAGAGTAGGATTTTGAATTCAAAAAGCCTCTGCAACTTGCAAGTAATATACCTGATCAGAGGAGTTAAGGAACCAGCCTCTAACCTAGAGATTCTTTTCCCATTTTTACAAGTCCCACACTTGGGGAAAAGATTCAATGTTGTGCAATCACACTGGATGTCCAAAATGTCAAACTAGAAATCTGATCAACATCCAGGGGTGCTGCTGATTTGCACCAATAGTTTTGGCATGCCCGGTGGGACCTTAGAGGTCTTCATCTTCATTGCAACAAAATTGATGTGCATTTGTTGCAAGTTTCTTGCTTAAAAGATCCCTAAATTACACATCTGGTGACTCCAAGGAAGAAGAATCAGCTAGTTTTAGCAGTGCAGACCTGAAAACTCATGAGAAGAATCACTACAAGGTCAAGATTTGGAGAAGAAGAGGTGTTGTTTGAGTATCTACAGTTATCTCCAAGAAGAAGGCAAAGAGGGAGGAGAATTCAAAGGTCTCCATCTCCACCAAACAAAACTCTATCAACTCCTCCACCTGGTAGGCCTTTCATTCAATCAACAAGGGTTCTAAGGCCAATTAGAATGGCACAACAACAACCCCTATGTCAATTTCATTGGCAGCAGCCCACTTGCTCTCAATGCACAAAACCCAATCCCATTTACAACATTGAAGAACATCCCATACTTTACTAGAGAGAATCAGACTACTCCTGGTGATCATGTCAAGGATATTGCAAATATTTGTGTAATCCATGAGATTAATGAGATGCAAGTTGTTGTCAAACTGCTGGCATCTTCATTCAAAGGGAAAGCTTTGCAATGGTTCAAGAGTCTTGCCTCAGGTTCTATCCAAAATTAGAATCAGCTATGTATAGCCCTCCATGAGCAGTTTGGAGAAAAGGGAGATAACTTGTCCCTTTTGGAACAGTTGACAACCATCAAGAGAGCTCCCAATGAGCAGCTGACTAACTTCAACTTCAGGTTTCAAATGACTTGGGAGATAATTCTAGTGGCAGTAAGGCCAGCAACAGAAGGTGCTTTTCTATATTACCTTAAAGCTTTAAATTCTGATATTTCTATGTTAATTCAATCCATGGGGGGCACAACTATCCCTGTTGCTTATAGCATTGCCATTAGAGCTGAAAATTGTTTGATTCAAGCTGGCAAGCTAGCTCCTAGGCCTCCAATGCCATTGTATCTAAGTTTAGAGAGCCCAAGTACTAGTCAAGTGCCTATTTTAGCTCCTATTCCCACTCCTAGAAATCAGAATTCAAGTGAAGCTTCTACTTCATCTTCTAGTGCCTCAAATGAACTTCAAGAAGTCATGAAGCAATTGCAAAATTTAGGTAATGAGCTGGTTACACTCAAGAGGAAGCAAGCCCAAGGTTTTAGACCTTCTTTCCAGCCTCAAGCTCAGCCTAATAGGCAGCCATACCAACCTCAAAGACCACCCAATCCAGTTGCAAATCAAAATCAAACAAGACCTCCTGCCAACAAACCATTTCAGCCCTATAATCCCAATGCTACATCTGCCTCTAAAGCAATAGTGCCAGTGCAAAACAACATAGCTCAAGAGTATGATTGGTGTTTCCCATGCAATGAACCTCACAACTAGTCTATGTGCTTCAACGGTGCCTTAAATCAAGCATTAATGGTGAAAACTACTGGTGTGGAGGGTGAAGGGAGTCAAGGAAATAACCAACAACAAGAAACATTCCAGCAACAATCAACTCCAAATGATACCACACTTGTAAACTGGTAGGCAGAATATTTTTGTGGCATGAATCAAACAACTTCCCAAAGTGTTGCAGCCAACACAAGGTCAAAAAGGAGAAATTTGGGTGAAGAACAGCCATTGGCTCCAAGTAATCCACAACCTTCTATCACTCCACAAATTATTGGCAAACAAAATGTAGTTCCAAACATGCAAGGGCTACCTAAAATAGCTCCTAGGCCAACTCAAATGCCAGTTGTTGCTACCCATGTGCAAGGAATGAATGTGCAAGCCAAGGGACAACAGAGAGATGCTTCATCTCCATTCAACATCATTGATCAGATGAAGAAGACAAATGTAAACATATCAATGTGGGAATCACTATCCATCCCAGGCCAAAGAGATTTGCTACAAGCTACCATGAAGGACTGGTCAACTTCAAATCAGCAGGTCCAAATGCAAGAGAAGGTACTCACAAATGCTACCCAGCCTAAGGGGAATCATGGAGGATAGCAAGGTAAAATGTTGAAGCCCCCTCCATTCTATGTTTCATTGATCATTGGAAACCAATTAGTACACAATTACATGATTGATTCCGGGGAAAGTAGTTCAGTAATGCCCAAGAAAATAGCTGATTAGTTGGGGCTTCAATATGAAGTCATATCCAAAGGGGTAGTGTAATTTGATGGGACAGCAGTAACAACAGTTGGAGTGATCAAAAACTTGAGTCTTACTTTGCATGCATGCCCCAACGTTGTTGTTTTGCAAGATGTCTCGGTAATAGATCTTCCACCACTCTTTGCCCTATGTCTGTCAAGGGATTTCACAGCCAAGATTGGAGGGTACTTATCTGCTGATTGGTCACACATGTTGTTTAGAACAAGATATGGAACCAAGGCCACAATCAGATCTGAACCTATTGCAAACTTTCACATTGAGCCTCACACTCCAAGCCAAATCAATACCAATTGTTCAGCGTTTGATCAAGAAGATTATCCAAGCACTGATGAAGCTGACACCAAGGTTGGAAGTATCCCAGATTTTACTACTGATGAATGGGAAAGCAAGGTGCATGCTTTTGATCCTTATCAAGAAATAGAAGAATCTGAGCTAGGAGTCTATTACATGCATGAAGAAAATCAGCCTATCCCTAGACATCACCAAGCCAGACCACAAGAATGACAATGAGGTATGGCAGTTGTTTTTTGATGGATCAAGGAGTAGAAAAGGTGCAGGAGGGGGAGCTATGCTTGTTTCACCTCAAGGAGTTAAGTATTATTCAGCTTTTAGATTTCAGTTTGCATGCTCTAATAACACTGCTGAATATGAAGCTTTGATACAAGGATTGCATTGGTCAATCAAGAGAGGAATAAAGAACTTGCAAGTCTTTGGTGACAGTGAGTTGATTGTCAACCAAGTTAAGGGGCAGCATGCTTATCAAGAATGATCTACTCAAGTGCTACAAAAATAGGGTGTGGGACCTCATTGAATATTTTGAAGGTTTTAGCATCAAATCTATTCCTAGAAAGGAGAACCAAGCTATTGACAGGCTTGCAGCAGTTGGAGCAGCCTTTGATGTTGTTGAAAGCATCCAAAAAGACAAGGTACAGCCAAACATCCATGTGATTGTAAGGCCTTCAGTGCCAGACAACAATGTAAGTTGGCAAGTGTTTGAAAATGATCAACAAATCATCCATTTCTTGCAAGAAGAGGCTGAGTTCTCAACTAAAAATCAGGAAAAGTTAGAGCAGCAGTATGGTGATCAAGTGGTACAGCTAAGAACCAACAAACTACCAAAGGGACTTATTACTTTGGAGTCCATTTTCAATCCTAATGATCAGTTTAGGAAGGAGAAAGCAAACATCGAAGTCAAGGGAGAAGATTCAATGTCCATCTTGGTGGAAGAGGGCAAATCACTCCAAGTTGGTAAGGTGACAACTAAGCAAGAAAGGTATGAGTTCATACAGCTTTGTCAAGAATTCCCTGATGTGTTTGCTTAGAGATATGAAGATTTGAAAGGTTTCAATCGCTGAGTTAGCTCAACACACCATTGAATTGGATCCAAGTACTAAACCTGTCAGGTAAAAACAAAGGCCAGTCAATCCACACATGGAGCCTCTCATGAGAAAAGAATTGAATAAGTTGATAGAGTCAAGTATCATATTCCCTATCAAGCATTCTAGTTGGGTGGCCAACTTGGTTCCAGTTAGGAAGAAGAGCAGAGAAATCAGATTGTGTGTTGACTTTAGAGATTTGAATAGAGCATCTCTCAAGGATCATTATCCACTTCCTTCTATGGAGCATATTTTACAAGTTGTTGTTGGCTCTAAGAGGTTTTCATTACTTGATGGCTATTCAGGGTACAATCAGATTATGGTGAAAGAAGAGGATCAGTTCAAGACAACCTTTACAACCAAATGGGGAACTTATGCATACAGGAAAATGCCATTTGGGTTGTCCAATGCTGGAGCTACTTTCACAAAGGGAAATGGACATGGCATTCAAGGGTTTGATTAACAACATGGTGCTGATATATCTTGATGATATCACTATTTTTTCAAAAAATGTAGCAGACCATCTCTTTCATTTGAGACAAGTGTTCCAAAGGTGCAGAAGATTTGGAGTATCCTTGAATCCTAAAAAGTGTATTTTTCTAGCCCATGAAGGAAAGCTCCTTGGCCACATTGTCTCCAAAGAAGGATTAGCAATTGATCCAAAAAGAGTTGAAGCCATAAGATCACTACCATTTGCCAAGCCACAAGAAGGCCCTTCAAAGTTTCTTGGGGAGAATAAATTTTGTTCGGAGGTTTGTCCCAAATTTTGCAGCCCTAGTCAAGCCTATCACCAAGATGTTAAAGAAAATCATATATTTCAAATGGATAGTATAAGAAAAGGAAAGTTTTGAAGCAATCAAAGAAGCCATCTCTCAAGCCCCAACTCTCATTAACCTAGATTTCTCCAAGGATTTCATCCTCTATGCATTTGGGGGTGATGATACTATTTCTACAATTTTGGTACAGTAGAACAAAGACAATGATGAGCAGCCAATTACTTTCTTCATCCAAAGCTTGGAGGACTATGAGGTGAGGTATTCTTTCATTGAGAAGCATGTTCTTGCAGTAATCAGGAGCTTGAAGAAATTCAAGCATCTAGTTTCAAACAACAAGGTTCAATTGTTGGTTTCTCATGTGGGAGTTAAAGACTTCCTCCTCAAAAAGACCTGAATGAAAAGAGAGCAGGTTGGATTACTCGTGTCATGGAGTATGACATAGAGATCAAAGTCACCAAGTTGGTCAGAGGAAAAGGATTGTGTGAGCAGCTGGTCTTGAATAAATCCAAGGAAGCATGCAATGAGAAGGAGGTTGTTTTGGCGTTGCAAGACAACCATGAGAAAGGAAGCACTCAAGAGGAAAATGATGGTGTCCTCACTCCTTGCTAGACCCAAGACATAATACACTTCCTAAACACAGGTCTATGCCCTCCAGAGATGAACAAGACTAAAAGAAGACACTTCAGATTGCAGGTTATCCCATATGCCCTTGTTGATGGTGTTTTGTTCAAAAGGGATGTGAATGGAGTGCTGCTGAGATGCATTGGTATAAATCAGATTCACAGGGTTTGGAAGAGTTCCATGGTGGATCAGCTGGTGGTCATTTTTCACTGAGAGTGATAGCTCTAAAGATCATGAGGGATGGCTATTATTGGCCCAAGATTTTCAGTGATTGTTATGCATGGATCAAGAGGTGCAAGAATTGTGCATTCTTCACGGGTAAGGAGAGGCTAGCTTCCCTTCCATTGCATCCAATTTCAGTTGACCAGCCATTCATGCAATGGGGTTTGGACTTCATTGGAGTCATTAATCCAAATTCAAGCCAAGGACACAAATGGATTCTAACAGCAACAGATTACTTCACCAAATGGACTGAAGCAGTAGCACTCAAGGAAGCAAATGAATCTAGCATCCTGGACTTCTATGAGGGAATAGCAACCAGATTTGGCATACCTGCTACAATAATATCAGATAATGCATTGGCATTCATTGGGTCCAAGGTAACTGAATGGGCTGTCAAGAATGGGATATACCTAAGCACTTCATCAAATTATTACCCTCAGGGTAATGGCCAAGCTGAATCTACAAACAAGAACTTGTTAAGGATCATTAGGAGGACTCTTGATGAAAATCAGAGGTCTTGGCATACTAAGTTGAAATCAGCCTTATGGGCTGATAGGATAACTCCCAAGAGATCTACAGGTAATTCTCCATTCAAGCTTGTTTATGGAAGAGAGGTAATTTTTCCCATGTCACTTGAGTTGCCAACATTAGAACTCATGAAACAATTGGAGTTGTTGGAGTTTGAGCCCATGGAGGTTAGATATGTAGAATTGATGGAGCTCTAAGAAATTAGAAATCAGAAATCAGGCATCCCAAGTAATGGAGAGGGATCAAGCTTTGATAAAGAAGACCTTTGATAGAAAGGCCAAGGATAGATCCTTCCAGGTTGGAGATCTAGTGTTAAAATGGGATGCAGACAGAGAAAAACTGGGGAAGGCATTCAAAATTTGATGCCATTTGGAGTGGCCCATACATGGTCACAAAGTGTAAGGACAACAATGCTTTCCAATTGTCTTACATTGGATGGTGAAGAATTATAGATTCTAGTCAATGGAATCCATCTGAAGCATTTCTACTGAAGAAAATTCTCCACCTTGTACATATTAACTTAGGTTTTCATTCCTCCAAGTGCTTATGCACATTGTTTTGCTATAGATTAGCTTTGCTTTCCCTAAGTGCTTTGGCACAAGCTTGCTGTTCCAGGAAATGTGTTTTGCAGGCCTTGCTCCAATCAGATGGTGTTTCATCCTCCATCTTCCTCCTCACAGTTCTCTAATAAATTGGGGTACTAAGTAGAGAATTTAATGACTCCATGCCCAATGGATTGTTTCAGGCAACTGGTAACTTCATCCAGCAGGCAGATGACCCCTCTGAGTCACCAAAATTGTTATCCAAAATGTTCCCCTTGCACATTTTGTGGCTAACTCCCTTCATTCTTCCCTCTCTTATGCCTCAGTCATAAATTTTTTCTTTTCAAGCACTCAAGACCTTTTGGAAATGGCACCATTGGATAGAGTTTTTTTTCAACTTTCCAGAAAGGTAAAGTTTTCCTCCTAACTCCATGTATTTTTGAAGTTATGGCTTGGTGGAGATTTTGTGGGAAATTTTCCCCTGAAAAGCCCGAGCCAATAAGATGAGGCCACGTGTCCTTAGGAGGGTGGAAGGTGGAGGAAAACTTGGATTTTTTTACCAAAAGTTTGGCAAAATTTCAGAAGGAATATTTCACCCCGAAGGCCCACCGACGGATTGGATGCTACCACGTGTCCAAGGGGAAGAAATTAGAAAAATTTCCTAAGGGTTGATACAAGCAAAAGTTTTGATGCTAGGCCCACATCCAGTCACATTGTGCCACGTGTCTCTAGAGGAAAGGAGTGGTGGAGGGCAGAGGTAAAATAGAAAATTTGACTAAGTGTTGGCGCCATGGAAAAATCTCCAGGAAAGGCCCGCACCCAATCACACTACGCCATGTGTCCTTAGGCCAAGGGAGTGGCGGAGGGTGGAGGAAAGATTGGAAATTTGGCAAAAGTGATCGGCGAGGGTGCAAAGTTAAGTTTTTTCCCCAAGGTCTGTGACAAATGAAAACCCACCATGTGTCTTCAACCGGCGGAGCATGGGAGAAATTGGGAGATTTTTCCCAAGCAAAATCAAGGGAAAATTTCAAAGGAAAAATCTATCCCCCAAAACCCAAGCCAATGGGATCTTGCCACGTGTCCAGTGGTGGCAAAAAAAAATGCAAGACAGGCCCACAAGAAAAATTCAAAGGGAAAAACCCACATACAATAGGGTTCTTCCACGTGTCCAACCCAGGGAAAATGGTCAACAGCGATGGAAAATTTAAGAGAATATTCCCGCGGTGAATCATATCATGCCATGTGGCCTCAAGTTATCCAACCGGCGGAGATTTTTTGGAAAATTTTCCAAAGGCCAAAACAATGGAAAATGAAGCAGGAAGGCCCACATCCAATTAGAACGTGCCATGTGGCACCGGATTAGTGGGGCGTGGAGATTTTTGGGGAAATTTTCCCAAATGCAAAAAAGTGGGAGAATTTCAAATTTTTGGCCCACCAACCCGTTTTGGCCCTGTTTTGCCCTAAAGTTTTAAACGACCATAACTTTCGATCCAGAGCTTAGTTTTTCGTGTTCTTTATATTGACAAAAAGATGGTGAAATTATCTACAATATTCTAGGATCAATTTTGTATTTTGATGGAGTTTGGAGAGAGAAAATTGAAAAACTCCTCTGGCACATGGTAATGAACAAAAATGACATTTCAACCACCATTTTTAATGCAGCATGGCTCGCATTCTCTCCCAGCATGGTGAAAAATGTCAGGGAATGGACCTATAAGGATACCCATGCTATTTATTATGAATTTGGTCAGTGGTTGAAAGTTTTCTCATGTTTTCCCGTGTTTCTCTCTCCTGGGCTCATCTTTGGCATTGTAAAAACCAGTTTTGGCTCATTTTTGAGGAGGTTAGACATTTTTTATGTATTGCACGCTCCCTCCTTCACCTTGAAAAGTGATTTTGTGGAATATCAGACCTCTTCCAAGACTGTAACATGTTTTCTACCTCTCTGATGTTGTAATGCATGTATTTTTGATATTGGAAATGACAATGCAAGCTCTGTGAATGAGTTTCAATCCTCTGTTTGTGTTGTTTGCTTCATTTATGACCTTTCATTACATTTTATTAGTTTTTGCATGATGTTTGTTGCATTTCTATGATCTGTGTCAATTTTCAAAAGTAAAAAATGCTAACCACTCCTTTGGTGCATCACCTTATTAGCATTAGTTTCATTTTTTTGCATTCTCTATTTCTGTCCCCTTGGAATTTAGAGTAAGATTTTGAGTTTAAAACCTCTGCAACTTGCAAGTAATACACCTGATTAGAGGAGTTGAGGAACTAGCCTCTAACCTGGAGATTCTTTTCCCATTTTTACAAGTCCCACACTTGGGGAAGAGATTCAATGTTGTGAAATCACACTGGATGTCCAAAATGTCAATCTAGAAATCTGATCAACATCCAGGGGTGCTGCTGATTTACACTAACAACACCTACCTATTGGTTAATCACCTTTGATAAATTAAAACACCCCCCAACTCCCATGACTTGCTAAACATGCATTAAACCCTTCTAAAGTAAGATTACCTTTAATAAAGCAACCTTATCCATTCCTAATCATGTTTTACCTTTATCCCACATTGATGAGGATGTGTTGGATCCTTTATCCTTTGGGCTATATAAAGAGCCCTCCACCTACCTTTTTACTTACACCTAAACTCTTTGAGAAAGCAATTGCAAAGCATATAGAAAAATAGACTAAGAGCTTGCTTTTGTGTTCTCTTGAGAGTCCATCATCTTGAGGAGCTAAGCTTCCTATTTCTAGCCTAAAGTGCTTGGGTCATACGAGAGGTGTCAAAAGGGTCTTGTAGCCCAACTTTGATAAGCCCCCATTCCTAGATTCTTAGATATATCAAGGAAAACCAAATATTGATTGCCATGGATCTTATTTAGGTCCATTTACTTGTTTATTAGTAATCTAGAGAAGTAGAGATTTAAATACCTTAGCATTTTTTAATTCAAAGTTAATGCATTATGCTAGGTATTAATCTTGTTTAGCTCTCATCTTTGATGGTGTTTAGATTTTTTCATTAGCTTTGTTATAGAAATATTTAGGTGTTAGTTCTCATTCATCTAACTTAGCTAAAAAAGCACAAAATCATGCACACATTTGGCACGCCCGGTGGGACCCTTAGTCCCATGGCATTTTAGTTTAAATTTCATTTTTTTGGATAACTTTTGATATGCACATTTAGTAATTAATTACCATTTTTAGGAGTTTTTGCTCATTTGATATGTGTAACTTCATGTTCATAGCCATAATTTTAATGGATCATTTCCATTTTTGAACTAACTTGTCAAAATTTAGAGTATTGTGAAGTTTTCTACATTTTTTTCCATACTGTGGTTGCAGGTCTGGTGTAGGGAAAATTTTAAGAGTGCAGATGTGATTTTCGGGGTGCAGATATGATTTTAGGGGCGCACACATCTCTCTAGTGGTGCAGGCATGCTGTTCAAATCTATCAATTAGTTTGTAACCCCTAGCGCATGCGCACTAACCCTGGCACAACCACCCTAACCCACATGTAGGTGCACTAACCCAGGCGCACATGTCATTTCATAATGTACCTTCACTACAGTATAAAACTTGTCAGAATGGCACACATGCCCTAACTAGGGCTCACATGTGATTTTAGTGGCGTAGATATACTTTTCTGGTAATACGGTTATTCTGTCTGTTTTCTCAGAATAGTACATATGATGTTTTCGTGGCACATACACCTCTCAAGTGGTGCAGGCATTTAATTGATCTAAAAAAATCCATAGAGTAGCACATGAACTTTTTTAGGAGCGCACACATAGTTTTAGGGGTGCACACATCTCTCAGGTGGTGATTGTACACTGTGTGCCGAAAAATAGCCTTCGGTGGCGCATACGCCCTAACCTGCGTGTAGGCACATAAAAAGGGGTGCAGGCATCCTTTTGCATTTTTTTTTGGGATTTAAAGGGTTTACGTGCTAACGTTCTTACAGGTTTATCTAATCATTTATTTATCTTTGCAGTCTATTTTTACATGTTTGTATTTGATTAGATAGTATTTTACATTGTTTACTAACGAGATTGAGATCATGTATGCTCTTCCCTCACGTCCATTGGGGTGATCTTGGGAATTAGAAATGATACTTAAAACCTTTTACTGCTTTAAGATTGTTAAGAAAATTTTAGTTAGAATTGGTCAATTTGGCATTTATTGAATTAAAGTGTTGTTCCATTCGGTTATCTTTTTGTGAAGACATCACATATGCTCTTCTCTTGCGTCCTTGGATGATCTGGAGAAACATAAATGATTCCTTCTCTTTTTAATGAAGAAATACTAATCATCGTCATATAGGACCAATAAACACTTGTCAAAGAATGAAGGACTCAAAACAAAAGTCAGAAAACCTCTAATACACGTGTTTCTTGCAGGTTACCAAATGATGTTCGAGAAAACCACACCTAATTAAGCAAGATAAAAAACACACCACATTTAAAACATTGTATTGCAAGTTTTAGAAAAGGGTACGTCCCTCTCCGCTCAACTGGAACATAACTCCTTTTGCATAACACCTTAAACTACAACAATGGGGGTGGTTCCAGGAACCCCAAAGTAGTCCACGCAAGAGGGAACCTTGTGGATGAAACGGGAAGTGCTCCACACTACCTTCTTGACTAGTATTTCATTTGTGAGATAGCGTTATCGATTGTCCATGTGGAAACCCCAGTGATAGTACACATAGATGCACTAGTTTTTTACTATTCTTGAAGGGGCTAAAGTAAAGCTGAGATACTCCCAAACTATTAGTGTGACTTTTTGGGTAAATCGCGCTCACTCAAGGAAAATTTGTAACACCTAGGATGAGAGAACCACCTAGGAGAATATACTTTGGCCAAGATCCCACTTTGACCATTCTAAAATAGTGTTGCATTGTGAACCATACTTTCATTGAGAAACATGTGACGCATTACTTTCGTCTAGTTTTTACTTGCCTTAGGCTGAGGTGAAACTCTACTGAAGTGAGGCTAGCATTCTTCATCATTTTTTTGATTTATTTCCTTCACATTCTTTTGACACTTTGTTGATCGAAATAGGTGTGATTACCTTTTTGTTGCCATTCGACAGTTTCTCTCACTTTTATGTCCATTTACGCCCATCTATGTTTGCGGCTAGGTTAGTTAAACATCTAAAGTGAGTGGAGGCATTTTCATGTCATTTGGTAGCCATTGTGATCTTGATACCCACGTCAAGGTCATCATTGTAGTTAGGTGTGGTTCATCACCACGGACTTCCTTAGAAGAGTTAGCTTGTTTGTCTTGTATCATTACAATTTCAATATTTACGTCTTGTTTCTTGTAAACTCGACATAAATACCTATATTGTACAATTATGCTACACACATTATTAACTATTCTTAGCTATACTTTGAGATTTTTGGTTCAGTTCTATTATTACCTCGATTTCAAAAGGTGCTAGATGTTACCATTTGTGCGTGTTATATCAATAACACCTTGATATCAATACTTCACTTTCTTGCAAAGTGGGTTAACATATCTTGGTGATATTGTTGTGTCATTCGTAAATCATAATTGGCACTTTTTAAGATATAGGTATTAATCAGATTTGAGCTCGCTCTTCGTTTATCTTGATTGGGAGATCACATTTAACTTCATGTATTTACTTATGTCTTTTTTATTCCCTTGAACTTGGCATAAGTGGAGACATCTTGTTAAACATCTCACAGCATATATTACTTTGAAACGTAGTCTAGGAGATATTTCATTCAAACGAATTTTAATACCAAACAATTGTTTCGTTGGTGATTTTATCACTCTATCACATTGGTATTCTCACACTGTTAATTTACTCTTAACACGTACATCTCACACTTTACTTAGGGGTAGTCATTGAACTTTGAACAAATATACAACCTACCCTAGTGAAACTTACATGAAAACATGGCTCCCAAGATGCATCTAGGGTTAAAGAAACAAACATATAGGAACAACAGGTGCAAGCTTGGGAAACCTCTAACCAATAATGGTCAAACCCATACAAAGGAAAGAGAGACCCAAGGGATCATGTCAAAAATTTTTACATGGCATGTCAAGAGGTGTCTTATAGTGATAATTACCTCATCATACTTTTTCCCAAGAGTCTCAGAGGTCAAGCATTGGAATGGTTTACATGCTTACCACGAGGACGAATTTCCACCTAGCCAAAACTGGTAGAAAGATTCATGTGTCACTTCTCGTATAACATAGAGAGTGATGTCAGCATGGCAGAATTGTATGGTGCCAAACAATGCCTAAATGAGACCTTTGCTAGCTTCCTGCAACGATGGAGAGGGATAGACAATCGCTTCCCTTGTGCTTTCCCTAAAAAGCAGTTGGTCAGTATCTTCATTCCCAATCTCAACCCAAATATCACCTTCCACCTCCAAATGCATTGTGTCTATAATTTTGAGGAGGTTATCAAGAAAGGGATTCAGATAGAAAAGGATCTCATTACTAAAGGCACCCTTAAAAACCAATATAAATACAACCAAAGTATCAAACCCGTGGAAAAGCCCAAGATCTTCAACAAAAACAAAAACGTGGTGGGAGACAGAATCACTGATTCCAAGTGAGTTTAAATGGTCCAAACTAGTCAACCTTTTAAACTGACCAAGGGCCCAATTTAACCACCACCAAAGCAATGAACATTCACCTCTCTCAATGAACCGTTGTCAGTCATATTGAAATAGTTGGATGCAGCCCACATGATGACCTATCCTACTACGTAACCGTTTGATGACAATGCTCCTAAACCTTCATGGTATAAGGAGCATGAATATTGTGAAATGCATCGCGTTAAAGGTTATAAGATAGACAAATGTCTGTGGCTTCGCCACTATATTCAGGACCTCATTGACAACAAGGAGATAGAGGTGGATAATCCTAGAAAAACACAAACACCTAATGAGAAAATGGGGATTTATAAGGAAGCATTCCCCAAGCATGATAAGTTAAAAAAGACAAAGCCAGATCGGGGAGAGTCATCCCAAACTTATAAAGCTATAAATTACTTGTATACCAAGAGAGATAACAATCATTATGATTCACTTATCAGATGTATTCGCTCACTAGTTGACTATGTCAATACTATCTGGATTGAGGGAAAATACTACGCTACGGTAACAAGGTGCACCCATCTCATAATTCTAGATCCATCTCTGTCGACCCCACATATTGGTAAGTATAACCTTTTAGAACAACTTGAGAAGACATCTACTAAGATTTCAATCTTGGATCTTCTTAAGATATCCAATGTGCATAAGGAAATTCTGTATCAAACTCTTCAGGCGTCAGGAGTGCCTTTAGAATTTGACCCTACACACCTTCAAGCTGTGGTGGAAAATATTGCACCAAGTGAGCATCTCAATTTTAACCATAGGGAGATCCCTACCAAGAATCCCATGCATAATCTTCCCTTGTACATTGAGGTTGTTTTCACCCGCAGGAAAATCAAATGGGTACTTGTAGATAACGGATCAGATTTGAACATTTGCACGCTTAAGCTGGTCAAAAAATTAGTACATACAGAGGAAAATATTGAGTCCCATATTATCACTATCACTGCATACGACAATGCAGAAAGGGAATCAGTAGGTACCATCACACTACCTAGGAAGTAGGCCCCACTTGTCATCAGACAAAGTTTGACGTCCTAGATTTGGAACTGCCATATAATATGCTTCTAGGCTGACCATGGATTCATGCCATACAGGCTGTGCCATCAACATTTCATCAATGCATCAAGTTGAAGCATGAAGGACATACAATAACCATACCAGGAGATTCAGAGCCCTTCGCTCATTGTAGAGCTCTTAATAGCTTTGCACGAAAGGGTACATATGCATGTCCCTCCACAGATATAGCGGTTCCTCTTCAATCTGTGGCTATGGAATCCTGTGTGGATTCAGATTCACTTAGTTCTTGCACTCATGGGGCATCTAATTCAACATCTCCATTTGATTCATGGGAGATGAAAATCTTGGAGTATGACTGCAGAGAGCATAATGTACAACAAACGCTTTTGGTGTCATATCTCTCTTTGTCTCCTAAGACTAGAGGTTGACCCAACTACCGCTTCAAGAGACCTAGAGAAGAAATGACTATTGGGTCATTCTTGCTGGGAGGCTTGTTAGCTGAGGAGAAATTACTTGATCCACCTACTACTTGGGTCCCTGAGGACACTTAGCCATCCTATTATCAGACCCCAGGATATGAAAGTTCTAGTAGAATGATGTACTACATGGGATACAAAGGCCTAGGATGTGGGTGGATCAAACAAGGACAAAGAGAACCAGTCCCTCTTCCACATTTCAAAACAAAAAGAAACAACATCGAGATTCATCCTTGTGGAGTGCAACCCAATGATCAAGATGTGACTTGTTCTGAGCATGAGGATAGTTCCAATTACCTAGATAGCGATATAGATTCCCGTTATAGCCAATATGAGGATTTGGCCTCCACGAACCTTTTCATGAATAATGTTTTCCTAACCATTATCCCCAATGAACCAACCCTTGACATTATATACCCTTCCCTTGTTGAATGGGACCAACAATGTCACATGCCATTAGATTTATTTGAGAATGATGAGGCTATTTCAGATTTCATGGGCATAAGGGATACAATCCCCATTGGAGATCATAAGAAGGGTTTCTCTATCAACTTAGACACCTACACCTACTTCGGTGAGGAGGTTGAACTTTGTGGTCAGCAAAATTTAAAGAAAAGCGAGGGGAAAAGTTCTAAAGAAAAGCCTCACCAAAAATTGAAGCCCAAGTCACACAGTGAAAAACTCTTTGAGGCACTGGCTGAGAAACAAATAAGAAAATCAAAGAACAAACAAAGTGACCACGCCAAGGATGAAAATATCGTAGAGACATGCTTGGATGAAGATCTCAACCTTCCTCCCGATCCTATGCGTATGGAGGATTTATCAAAATTGTTAGTCGAAGAAACCATTAATGTCAACATTGGTACTGAAGAAGATCCCAAGATAGTAAAATTGGGATCATCACTCTCAGCTAGAGAACAAAAGACGTTCACTATGCTACTCCGAGAGTTTATAGATGTGTTCGCATGGTCTTACAAAGACATGCCTGGCTTAGATCCAAATTTTTTCATGCACAACTTGGTTGTGCACGTAGATGCTAAGCCTATCAAATAGAAGCTCCAAAAGATGCACCCGAGAGTGGCCTTGTTGGTTAAAGAAGAGTTGGAAAGGTTGCTTGTAACAGGATTCATCAGACCAATTGATTATTTTGAATGGATATCAAACATTGTTCCTGTCTAGAAGAAACCTATCAGTATCTGAATCTGCACGGATTTTAGGGACATCAATAAAGCTTTCCCTAAAGATGATTTTCCATTGCCTAACATTGACATGATTGTTGACTCAACCGTAGGGTATGAAATGCTATCACTCATGGATGGATTTTTAGGTTATAATCACATTAATATCGGTGAAGAGGACCAACAAAAAACAGCTTTCACAACTCCTTGGGGCACCTTCTGCTATCAGGTGATGCCATTTGGCCTTAAAAATGTAGGAGAAACTTATCAGTGGGCCATGACAGTAATCTTTCCTGATATGATTCATGACATCATGGAAGACTACGTAGACGACATCTTGGGAAAGTCCAAAACAAGAGAGGATCATCCTATCATTTTGTGGCGTATCTTTGAGTGCATGTGTGAATACAAAGTTAGGTTGAATCCCAAGAAATGTGTCTTCAGTGTGCTATCAGGGAAATCTATTGGGCTTTATTGTGTCAAGATGAGGTATTGAGGTAGACCCTGCTAAAGTGTATGCCATCATTGAAATGCCTCCACCTAAAAATATCAAGCACCCGTGTAGCTTGCAGGGGAAAATTCAAGCCATTCACCACTTTATCTCCCAGCTTGTAGATAAATGTTACTCATTCACTCATTTGATTAAGAAGGATGTTGCTTTCATCTAGGGACCCAAGTAACAACAAGCCATTGCTTTGCTTAAACAGTACCTGGCTAATCCACCTATCCTCATGCCTCCCACTTCGAGAGAACCACTTTTTCTCTATATTTCCGCTACACATTACGCTATTGGTGCGATGCTCACCCAATATGACCTTAGCCATAAAGAGAAAGTAGTGTACTATTTGAGTTGCACCCTCATCACCTATGAACTTAATTATTCTCAGATTGAAAAGGCTTTCTTGGCCATTGTCATTACCTTTCAGAAACTTCGCCATTACCTACTGAAAACTAAGACCAAGCTCATATCCAAGGTTGACCTAATCGAGTATTTGTTGTCCAAACCCACCCTCATAGGTAGAATGGCTAATTGGATCATTCTACTTAGTGAGTTTGATATAGAATTCATCCATCAAAAATCAGTTAAGGGACAAGTACTTGTAGACCAGCTAGCGGAAGCAACTTTGCAAAGCATAAAACCTTTGAGTCTGGATCTTCCAGATGCATCTTTTCTCTACATTGAAGAATCTATCGTATGGAAGATACATTTTGATGGATCTTTTATGTTTCATGGTTCAGGTGCCAGAGTGGTCCTTATTACTACTTCAGGTGATCCTATACTACAGGCTTTCCGCCTGGCCTTCCCTTGCACGAACAACATTGCAGAGTATGAAACACTTATTGCAGGGATGAAGCTAGCCATCAAGTGGAATGTTCATCATGTTAAGGTGATCGGTGATTCACAACCAATCATCAAATAGGTTAATGATGAGTATAAAGTTAAGGATGACAAGCTCATACCTTACAAAAAGTTATTAGAAAATCTAAAAGAGTATTTTGTGCACATCACCTTTGAGCAGATCCCAAGAGTGCAGAACAGATCAGCAGATGCCATGGCAATGGTGGGATTGATGCTTCGTATTCCACCAGGGAACAATGATATGCCATTCTTCATAGAAAATCTACACCATCCCATATATGACATGCCAGAATCTTTCCTGGCTTGTGAGGTTGTTGGTCCCCATTCTCCAGGGTATGAACCCATTTTCACCTATCTTAAGGACAACACATTCCCTCCCAATATCTCCCACTCTAAAAAGAAAATCTTAATTCACCAGATAGCCTGTTACACCATTTTAGGAGGTACACTTTATCATCATGGCTATGACAGGAATCTGTTACATTGTCTAGATGTGACGGAGTCAATTCAGGCAATCAAGGAAGTGCACGAAGGGGTATGTGGAGCACATACAAATGTAATGGTCTTGGCTAAGAAACTATTGAGAGTAGGTTATTATTGGCCTACCATGGAAAATGATTGTTGCAATTACATTAAAAAATGTGTGCTTTGCCAAAAGTATGGAAATTTCATCCATGCTCCTTTGTAACCATTGTAACCAATCACTACCCCATGGACATTCTCGAAGTGGGGACTTGATTTAATAGGGAAACTTACTCCTATCTATTATGATTGTCATACACATATCATCACAGCCACAAAATATTTTATAAAATGGGTGGAGGTCGTCCCTTTGACCTATGTCATAGGAGCACATATATTTAAATTCATCATGAATCACATTATTTGCCAATATGGTATTTTGACAGCCATTGTTACAAATAATGGGAAGTCATTTAAGAACAAAACGATGAAAGGTCTTTGCCAAAGGTTCCAAACCAGATTGAAATGGTTCACACCATATTACCCTTAGGGTAATGGACAAGTTGAGGAAATAAAAAAGACTTTGGTTAGGATAATGGAGAAGATGGTCAGCAAAATAGGTCGAAACTAACACCTAAAAATCCATCTAGCCCTTTGGGCTTATCGAACATCCATTCGCACTCCTACAGGTGCGACACCATATTCCTTAGTGTGTGGGACAAAATCTATCATCCCTTTAGAGATTTAACTTCTATCCCTAAGGATCTCCCTTCAAGACTATTTGGATAAGGATGAATATTATCAAGTGGCAAGACTAGCTGAGTTGGAACTACTGGATGAGAGGTGCATTCGCGCCCTTAATCACCTGAAAGGTATATCAACATAGAGTCTCTAGAAACTATAACAAGAGAATCATCCCTGGTCACTTTGAGGTCAATGATTTAGTCATGAAGGAGAACTATTTCAACACCAGAGCAGAGTGAGAAAAGAAAGGGAAGTTTGAACCACATTGGTTAGGACCCTATGTCATAGTTACCAAGTACGACACTGGGGCATACAAATTGGCTCACCCTAATGGTGATGAGATCTAGGAGCCAATGAATTCCATGCATCTTAAGAGGTTCTATGCCTCAACATGGCACAAGGAAGTCATAAAAATAAAAAATACAAAAAGTAAAATAAAATTCAGAAAAAGAAAAAGAGAAAATAGGTCATCCACTAGTGAAAACCACGCAATTGTGGCACTGTGGGCGAGTCCTTAGGTGAAAACCGGTTTCCGGCACCTCGGAAGGATTCGTTGTTCACAAGCATTCTGTATTAGAAGGGTAGTTGTTTTGGGCCTAGACCAAGTTCTGCTATCTTGATTCCTTGTTCACATCATCTTGTCTAGCCTTGATCTAGCTTTGTCTTCTTTGATTCGTCTGTGAGGGGCATGGTCTTTTGTTATTTCCAATCTTACGCTTGGGGAAACTCAACGATTTCACCTTCTTGTTCATAGGCGCATGGCTTCTACCCTTGTATATTCCCCACCTAACGTTGGGGGCATCCACTCTTTCTTGGTTACCTGCACATAGCTTTGGCAACCATTGGAAAACATAAAAACAATAGAAAAATTGTTTCAGAACACACAAAAACAATAGATAATTGTTTCGAGAAAACACAAAAACAATAGAAAATTTGTTTAAAACACACAAAAACAATAGAAAATTGTTTTGAGAAAACACAAAAACAATAGAAAATTGTTTCAAAAAACATAAAAACAATAGAAATTTTTTTCACAAAAAACCTAAACAATAGAAAATCGGTGCATGAAAACATATCTTACAAAAACATTTACTTACATTGTCTTGTTTCCTTGCTTTTCTTGTTACTTGTATAGTGTTTTGCGTGTTTACTTTTGAGTTGTTTATTTCTTGGGTGTACTTTTATATAGTTCATCTTTTCTTTCTTAGATTAGATTCATTCTTGCTTGTGCATATTGCGGTGTGTCTCAACATACTAGTGAACCTTAGGAAATCATGATGTAATGTGTTAATTCATTATGTTCTTTCTTGAGCATTTGGTTGTGTTTGTTACTTGTTAATAAGAAATGGTGAATCATGGTGTATTGCATTAATTCCTGGTGTTCTTTATTAGCATTTGGCTATGTTTCTTGCATGTTCTCTGTTTTGTTATCATTCACATCACATTACCATCACTATCATCACATCTAGCATCATCTATACATCATATATATATAAAAAAGCTAAGTTTTACATCATGCATGTATGCTAAGCTAATCATCACATATTGCATCATCAATGGGGGTAAGAGGGGTTACGCATAATAAAAAATCTATCCCCCCCGCACCAATATCATCATATCATCCCATCCATATACATAAAAATAACACATTATAAATAAATTTGATATCATCTATGGATCTATCATCCACACACCAATAGTACATGTATACATCAAAACATCTGAATGAGTTACATACAATATATGAAATCAGATAACATCATCATATCGTCCATAAGTGTTGAATTCAACAAACACAACATGCAATGAGAATCAACATATAGTAATTTCTAAAAAGGGATATTTCACATCATAGAATTATGCCCACTCATGTCACATGCATCAGGATACAAAGACAATAAAATAACATCATAACAACATCCATAAGTGCTGAATAAAAAAATAACATGCATCAAATCCAATGCAGGCAACAAGCCCGCTCAAGATACATAAACATGATTCATGTCCCTTCATCAATTGGCTCCCCATAAATTTACAGACAATGCAAAAACCATCTATATACATGTATCAACAAAACAAAGATGTGCATCATCTCATACCCATGTGTATCTGAGCCAAAACAATGAGTCCTCATATATATATATATATATACATGTGTGTCAAATATACATCTGTATCAAAATGGATACATACAAATCTGTGCTCTATATCAAAAATTCCTTCAGCTGAGGCATACAACAGGGATACATAAAAAATGTATGTATGCATATACATAATGTCTTGATCAGTGCTCAATATAAATACATCAGCGATACACAATGCCATCAGCATGTATCTGAAAGAATCAAGCCTTCATCATGAGGCATCATAAAAAATACATGTCTATAATCACTGTACATCAAAATCAGCCTTCATAAGAGGCATACATACAAAAGAATCTATACAATACAAAGGTGGCTATCAGCCACAACTCTCACCCTCACCAGGGCTCCCAGGTCTGTCCTCTGGACACTGGACATTTGTAGGCTGGGCTAGCACTGGTCTCACTAGATGCTCTAGAAGAGGCTGTCTAATTCAGCTGGTGGACTGACTAGACCTCCATGAATAAGAGCCTGATGCACTTGATCCTGATAACTATGGAAATACCACTCTCTACTCCAGTGGAAACAATCTGTAGTATGTTTCCCTGTAAAAAAGTGGCTCACCACCAAGTCTAGTGGCATCACAAATAAAATCTGCATCTCTTGAGGTGAGCGTTTCCTAAAGAATAGTGTCTCACTCACCTGTAACCCGGCCCAGGTCTGCCTCAACCTGTCTAGAAGTGACAGCCTCTCGATCTCTCTCCGAGGTCATCACCTACAGCTCGACATGGGCCTAATCTCTTTGGGCTACTGCTACTTGATAACGAGTATATACGTGGTCTCTCTGTGCCATGACCATACGCAGCTGTGATTGGGAATGATGTAGGAGACTCAATATCTATCCCCCCTATGCAGCAATCTCTCGAATCTAGCTCCGCCATGCTGCCCTGTAATCTCCTAGCTTGGCCTGGGCCCAAGCCTGATCCTGCCCTAAAAGTAACAAAATAATATGGGCTTGGGCCTCGTCCTACTCTATTGTGGTTGTCACGCACCAGCCTCGAGCCTCATCTCTCTCTACTCTCACCGCGTCTCTCTCGGCTATGAGCTGCTACACGTGTACCTGTGCTATGGCTATTTGCGCCACTAGCTGTGAGGCTATATGTGCCTTAGGGTTTGGTCCCTGTGGTGCTCTAGAAGACTGACCCTGCTCAAAAATCCTGCCTTGGGGTGGAGGCATGGCTACCTGTACTGGGCCCTGCGGCCTTGGTTCCTATTCCTATGCAACACCCTATCCATCATGAGGGATCCCATCAAAAGGATCCTCGTAGTCTAGCCCCAATGCTAATGCTCTGGCCTTGTGCTTTGACCCATCCCATACCTCCATAGGAGGGCGAATGCCTACTACCCATGCTACCTCTAGAATAGTCAGTCACTGGAGTAATATAGTAGCATACCACGCTACATAATCAGCTGTGGTCCCCAGATCTCTAATCTGTCACAATGGATCCCATTCCTAGGGGACCACCTGTAAGAAACCAGCCCTGGCTCAGGCTGCTACAATACAAGGCCCCATGGTGTTCCTCTAAGAGTCCCTATGAGCATGCTAGATATCTGATTGAGGGACACCCTGTACTCGGCCTAGCTGCCACATGTACCTGTTAACACTATACAACTCCATGATGTAGCTGTGGCTGCCAATCAAGAAGTGCTCCACCAAGCACACGCTGAGCTCTGTGGTATCCTCTGGCCACTAGAAGTGTCTATATGGACGCCGAATGACGTCTATCACTGCTAACTCATCAAAATCTCACCTATATCTAAATAGGCTGTCAAGGTGACCATAGATATCTCCGCCAACTACTATCCAAGCCATGTATGAGGGCTCCTTAGGATCTCGAACTCGTAATGGACCAACAAGACATCCAATAGCTATATGATCCCACAACCATATCTGTAACAATTATGCCGGACCCACGTTCTCCTGACCGTGGTATGTGATGAGATGCAAATCCCAGTATAAGTGGGCAAGTATACACTGCCCCAAACAATATCTCTCACCACTGTAACTACCGTGAACTAGTGGCAGCAATCATCTCGGGAATGAAGTTCCTGTCTTATTAGTGAGTAGAAACCCACTGATAAGCGCCATGATATAAAGAGGTCCCCAATGTAATGTCGGGTCTGAAATGCACTCGTGTAGGGCCACAGTCATCCCGTCATGTGGGATGTCATCAACACAGAATAAAGCACTACATGTTTCTCTGATCAACCTTGCATCTAAGCTATACTCAATCAATGTAACCATCATGGGCACATGCATGATCTACCACACATCCTCTATAGTCACTGTCATCTCACCTGTGGGTAGTCTAAAGCACTGATTCTCGCTATGTCATTTCTCGGCAAGCGTAGTCAGGAGGCCGTGATCTAATACAATCGATGGCATCTGAGTCACAGGGCCTAGCCCCACTACCTTCAGTAATATGGTCATCTCTCAGCGGTCGCGTCTGCGCATACTGCCCTCTAACTCAACAATCTGGGAGTGATGCTCCCACATCTGCAATACTGGTAGTCGTCTCTACAAAATAACATGCCACTCATTAGTTTCTAACATTTCCTCTAAAAATCTATCTTTTTTTTAGGGTTAACCCAAAAATCCTAAAAATTCATCTAAGTGTCACATTTTTAGACACTTTCCTATCTTTTTCTACCTGTCTAGGGCACCTACGCACCCTTTTGGGTGTATGCACCATGTTTCTAGTGCTTGCACTTGCATGCATGTGTTTTATGGTGCATGCGCCCTCTTTCGGGTGCCTACGTGCCCTTTTTGGCATGTGCACCACTTAATTAGTGCTTGCACATGCATATGTGCACTTTTACCTATGTGCACTTAGCTACCCATGCATGTGCCATGATTTTCACGTGTATGCCCCTTTCCTCATGTGTGTGTGTGTGATTTTTGACTGTGCGTGTGTGCACATAGACCTAGTGCCTGCACCCCCAAACTAGGGCATACACACCCTATCCCACACCTGTGCTTGTACGCAGGCACGCCTACACATTTTCTATGCCTAATTACCCTAATTAACGCATTAAAGACAAAATTTTAAAGGCAAGGTTGTGAATAGTCATAAATGGGCCCTCGTCCACATGCCTCTGGTACCCCTAGACTACATCAGCATGCCTCAAATGGTCTCATTCAATCACGAAAAGTTTTTCTAAACTGCACGGTTAAAATGAAATGATTGCGATGTTTTTACCCCCCTTGGGGGGTATATTAACCTATTTTTCACTGTTTGAAGAGCCGAGAAACCCGTTTCGATCACCATTTTCTCCTCTGTTCCCTGTGGAATAATTATTTTTATTAAATAATTATTTTTCTCTTCATTTTTCACTGTATTGGGGCATTTTTTGTCCGACACCCCTTTCTTCTCCCCCGGACAATTTTCTTGGTCCCGATTGATTTTTTTTCTTCACACTCTCATAAATAATTATTTTTTCTTAATTTTTCCCCTAAATGAGGACTTTATTTGTCATTTGTTTCTCTTTTCTTCCACCTAGGGCACTTTCTATTGCCCTTAGGCCCTTTGCTTTCTTCTTCTACTTTCTCTACTATTCACCACGGTTCAGAAAGTGAAAATAATAAAAACAATATATATATATCAAACAATCCAAAAACAAGGAAAAATTTGTAAAAAAAATCGTAAAAAGTAAAAAACCCTACAAAAATGGTAACTTGCTTATTACGGCTGAAACTTGTGTCTTACGCATGGTATTTTCTCCATATCCTGTTGGTTTGTCTCACATCTTCCCTGATTAATACAACTCGCAGATCACTGGATTCACAACCATTCACAAAGCTAGCTGCTTGCTTTGTCTGTACTCTGGGGCACTTTTGGTTTCCTAGTGTTGTTTTGTTACACACAATCACTTTTCATGGACCTGTGTCCATTGTCATTTCCCCTTGCATGTGTCCTTGTTCATGGCATCATTTTTAACCCTTTTCATCAATCACGAACTTGTGGATCTCTTTAGCACTGATAACAAAACATTTGTACAACTGTCTTGACCGTTGTTGGGTTGGATATGTGCGTTTGTACTTGTTTTCCCTGTTATATGAGCTTGTTTCCTTCTCGTATTGCATTACATTATTGTATGTTGTGTGGATTTGGTACTTTTAGCAATGGACAAATTGTTCGTACTATGGATTTTCATGTCATTCTACCTTTGTCGTATGCTTATATTTTTAATAAGGCCTGATGATGTAGTTCCTATGGCAATATGATGACATCAAATTTGTTCTAAATAAAAAGTGGCTAGAGGCTAAGCTCTTCTCTCCCGTCATCCATATTTCTTCTACTTCACTTCCCTTTCACTCCTAATTTTCTCTCTCACTGAGGCATCTTGCCTCCTCCCATTCTTCTATCTATATCTCACCTTTTTCGATTGCCGATCGGCTTCTTTCATCAACCCATCAACACTCGAGGGGGCATCTCTCCCTCCTACTAATTTTTCTTCTATCCCTTCAAAATTTTCTTTTGTCTGCTATCTTTGAAGTGGCGTCACTTACGCCACCCCAAGGAGGGGCAAATGTAGACACCTATAATTACGCCTAAGTAATTTAAATACTTAAATTGTGCTAATTATCTCATTTCTTGCAAATTGATGACTTATTGTCAAAAGCACTCATATTCCCTCTTATTTTCATTAATCAATTACAATACACTAATTGATTAAGTCACCTATCTAGCTAACAACCTAATTAACAACCTTCCGTTAATTAATCACCCCCTCTATCTAGATTAATTAATTATTATTAATTAATTAGTCTTCCCCTTCATTTAACTATTAAATCAATATTTAATTGATTTAATGCCTTTATAATAGCCTAAATCACACTAATATTCTTCTAATTGGTTTCTATAATCTTACACCTACCTATTAGTTAATCACCTTTGATTAATTAAAACGCCCCCCAACTCCCATGACTTGCCAAACATGCATTAAACCCTTCTAAAGTAATATTACCTTTAATAAAGCAACCTTATCCATTCCTAATCATGTTTTACCTTTATCCCACATTGATGAGGATGTGTTAGATCCTTTATCCTTTGGGTTATATAAAGAGCCCTCCACCTACCTTTTTACTTACACCTAAACTCTTTGAGAAAGCAATTGCAAAGCATATAGAAAAATAGACTAAGAGCTTGCTTTTGTGTTCTCTTGAGAGTCCATCATCTTGAGGAGCTAAGCCTTCCTATTTCTAGCCTACAAGTGCTTGGGTCATACGAGAGGTGTCAAAAGGGTCTTGTAGCCCAACTTTGATAAGCCTCCATTCCTAGATTCTTAGATATATCAAGGACAACCAAATATTGATTGCCATGGAGCTTATTTAGGTCCATTTACTTGTTTATTGGTAATCTAGAGAAGTAGAGATTTAAATACCTTAGCATTTTTTAATTCAAAGTTAATGCATTATGCTAGGTATTAATCTTGTTTAGCTCTCATCTTTGATGGTGTTTAGATTTTTTCATTAGCTTTGTTATAGAACTATTTAGGTGTTAGTTTTCAGTCATCTAACTTAGCTAAAAAAGCACAAAACCATACACACAATGGGGAATGAAATTTTTGTTTTGTGAGAATACATGTATGATTCCAGATATGGCACATGACTATGGTCTACCTCTTTGTGATACTTTGTAGCAAGACTATGAATGAATATGATAAGGTTACCATCATGTTTATGTTAAAGATCTCCTTATGTATTATCTGAATGTTTTTACTATACTTTTGATCTTGTATAATCATGGACCTTACTTGAATGATTAAGTATATTTATGGATTTACAACTTCTTGGTTCTATTATTCCTATTGCATGCTTTGTTTCCCTTATGACTAAAGGGGTGTAGAAGCCATCTTGACCTCTATAGCTTCTTCATGTCTATTAAATCACTAAGTCAGAATCATGAACTATGACTTCCACTAGTGTCACATAAAAGAGTGACTCATCTCCCTCTCACATGCCTTGGGTGAGCACTCAGCACCCGCTAGGTGATAGGCTGACGCGCATGAGGTTCCTTTATTCTTAGTGGGTGCAAAAAAGACTACATATTGGTTCTGTTGCTAGGACCTATTTTCAAATTTGTAATGGAACATGGCATACATCATGATATGTGGAAAAATTGATGACAGAGTGCTTAACACTTGAAGGTGTTGAAGATTGGTTTAAAAGTATAGAGGACAAATTCACTCAGAGATTCAGTACCAGATTTGGGTTTGATATGTGAAGATGGGTGGAAGACAATCTTTATCATGAGTTGTACAAAACCTTCTTCTATTGTTTCCCAGTAGATTTATTCGAATGGCTCTCGACTTATACATCTAGATTGGGGTGGTGTTATACATCACACCCTTAGACCCAATAAACATATCAGAACTTGCAAGATGTTGATCTAACATGGACCCATGCTATAGATCATTAGTGGAAGGGAGTATTGACTAGCTACACTCTAGAATATGCCATTTCCACATATTCCTGTCTAGAAGTTACTGAGTTTGAGTTCTGGAAAGAGCTCAGGGGATCATTTTTCCATGCTATCCCCCTTGCGATCAAAATCTTGATGGTAACCATGGGTTTAGAGGCATTTCCTATGGCTGGCTAAACCACCCTGAGCACTTGGTGAGGAAGCCAGGCTGGGGAAGGATGGATGATCTGATGACTGAATAGGAGAGGAAGGAGAGACGACTCAAGTATAATGAAGCACATGAAAAGGAGATCGATAGACAACATGGGATTACAAGTGGGTTATGGAGCCAGACATGGTGGAAAGGAGTTGAGGTTCAAGCGGAGGAAGTGGAACCTGAATAGTCTATGGTACCCCATCTTGGTAAGCATGGGAGAGAAAACCTTACAGATTCTGATGAGATTCTATCATGTAGAGAAAGAAGAGTCGTTGGCATGCATCTAAACCCACCTAGTGACTGAACCTTTGCACTTGGTTTGTTCAAATGAGGGAAAAGTACAATTGATCCATTTGATATTAGTGGAAGCAACCGATTGGTGCCTAGAAGATAAAACTTCTCATTTGGGACTTCTATGGCTTCACACACTATTCCAGTATGTAATGCCTACTTCAACTACCACTTGAGACCAAGAAACAAACTAGGAAAATTATGGAATAATTTTTATTTTTATTTTGTAAGAAGGGTCTACAAACAAGTAACAAGATACTAGTTTGAAACCAATAGGTTCTGGAATAGATTATGATTAACCAAACACAAGATTTCCATCTTTATCTTATAACAATTTTACAAGGTTCCAATTTGGGGGTTACAAGTTTTACTAAGGTTCAGGGAGAAATTTATCGCCAGGCATGCTCTCTATCAAGCCCTAAAATTCAAATAAATTTTTCACACACTTATAATTATCAAAAAAAATTTAAACTAGGCTCATTGGATAGGAAATTTCCCCACCTTTCCAGCCATATAAAGAAGTCCTCCTAATTCCTTGTAAAACTTAAGTTATGGCCAGGCAAAGTTTTAGGGGAAAATTTTCCCTTAGAGGTCCACGGGGATAGGGAGAAAATTGGAAAAAATTTCCCAAACGCCACGTGTCATCATGTGATTCATTCAGGCCAGCGGGTATTGGGGCAGCATTTGAAATTTTTCCAAAAACCAAAGTCTCAATTTTCCAAAGGAAAATTTTCCTCCATGCCTCCGCACTTGCTTAAATGGCCATGTGGCGCTTTGTGATTCACCGCGGGCCGGCGGAGGAAAAAGAGAAATTTTTCCAAAAGGGAAAAAGGGTTAATTTTTCCATTTTGATCCGCGCACCCCCCTTACCATGTGTCAGCACGTGATTGGTTGGGGTCCACGGGGTTGCGGGAAAATTTGTGAAAATTTTCCCAAAGCAAAATTTTCAAAAAGTTAAGCTTTTATTAAGTGCATGCCCCTCCATGGTGCCATGTGGTAACTTCTGATAGGATGAAAGGTTGGCAGGGCCACAAAAATTTTTAGGAAATTTTTCCAAAGTTCAAAATTTAAATTTTTCTAAGGTCGAATTAATTTATTTTTGGTTTGGGATGGCCATTTTGAAGTAAAACTTCAAATGGCCACAACTTTTGATAGGAAACTCCATTTTAGGAAAACAAGGACTTTCTAGAAAGCTCTCGGAGTCCTCTCTATACATAATGCATAAATTTTAGAATTTGGTGAAGTTTAGAGAGTCAATTTTAAGAAATAGATCTGTAAGGAATTATAATTTTAAAATTGCTAGTTTTTCCAACTTGCAAGTTTCGTTCAATTTTGATTCCCTTTCTCCTCAACATGTAAATTGAACATGGAGGGATGATCATGGGTGTTTTAAATAGTTTTTTCTAGGTTCAAATTATGTATTGGGTTGCAATTGATATATTTTGCATCTTTTGACAGGAAATCTATTATGCAAGTTCAAAATCTAGTTTGATGCAGTTCTTGATGATCATTTTAATTGTTGCGTTTCCACAAGGTTTATAAACCTTAATACATCTAAATTTCCTTATCTCATTCCTTAATTTTAGTTATGAATCTAAACTATGCATTTAATGAATTAATTCCCGTGCCAAATTCCAAAGAAAACAAAATTCAATTACTAACAATTTAAAGGTCAATTTACAATTTCCAAAGTGGAAGCATTTTCATTTCTGATCTGTAACATCCTATTACTATAATTTATTACTTAAAGTACATGGCACCATTTTGATATCTAAATTTGACAATAAAACAAGGAAACAGAAGCTGTCATTTATTCTTCATGCATTTTTTTTGACAGGGATACCATTTCAAACAACAAATGCAATTCAAAATATTCAATATAATCCAGTATGCACATTCCAATAGAATTAAAAGAATGAATGCCATCCTTTATTGAGAGGTCAAATAGCTTTACAAATGAACTCCTTTCCAATTTGATTTGATTTCAAATTTCAAAATTACAAGTATGGATATCAATTACATTATCTTCCCAAGGTAAAACAGAGAATACATTTCTCAATTCAATTACAACTTTCAACTACAAGGTAACATCTCACATTTCAACATCAATTACATTCATCCACTCTAAGTGGGAAGGGTTACATTCAATTTTCTCAAGAAAAGAGGACTGTCAAACTATTTTATTCTTTCCCCAAACAAAAGCTTGTTGTTTTCTTCTTCTTTATTCATCTTTGAATCACAACAAGGAAGGGGGAAAGGCAACACTCTCCACCCAACCAAGATACCCAATGGGAAAATCGAATCCATATTTCCCCATTGGCCCCCGAGCCCCAACCATATTGAAATGGAGCATGATAATTCAACTCATGGCAACATGGACTTCTTTCACATGCAAGAAAAACTCATGTATGATAAAAATCAAAGAAGACACAAATCAAAACAAGGTAGCAATTCTCAACTGCATTAGAAAACAGTCATAAAATCACAAAGGCTTGAGAAAGCAATCCAAACAAGAGCAAGAACTATGGAGGTCTCCTTATGCCTTCCATGTTGAAATTGGACATCCACCTACAACAACCACTAAGAAAATAACCATCCCATAAACCTTATCCCTCCTTAACCCCTCCTTATCCCTCCTCCAAATTTATCCCTTATACCTCCCCCAAAGTAAGAAATGCATGCATATTATTTTCCTAGGTGGATTCCAACCAACACTCCCTCCTCAAGACAAGTGCCAATGGAAAATCCCTTATCCCTCCTCTGATTAACCTCATAGTCTTCTCTCCACACCATGCCCTAAGCATTCTACCCATCCCTCTAAGATTTACAAACACAACACATTCAAAAATTCATGCTAAAAGAGGGAAAAAACAAATTTTTTAAAAGAGTGAGAGCCTACCTCTCCATAATGGAGACTTGTTTCCAAACAAAAGTTCTTTTGATGCTTAAAACACAGTCCCAAAACAACAATTTACAAGCATGTGAATCAATTCAAAATCTTCCACAAAGCAAGCTCCGAAGGAAAGAGAAAAATTTTAACCCAAGAGTGAAATCTCCAACTTTCAACAACCTCAAAATGAGGAGGAATTCCAATTTTAAAGGAGAGGGTGGAAGAGGATGATGTGGATTCCAAGTGGGATGCCACATCATTTTTCCTCACCCTAAAATGAAATCAACATCAAGTCAATTAAATCCTAATAAATGTTAATGACAAACCACTAACACACTTCATTTTTGCCCATCCTAAAAAAGGAATGCATTTAAAATTTGTAAGACAAGTGCAAAGAAATCTTACAATAAATCATGTCAAAATACAATAAAATAAGTTGATTTTGACTCCAATATAATAAACATGATTGGTGGAGGATTTTGAGAGGTGTGGGAAAATTTTAACTTGTCCCATAAGCCTCCAAATTTGTCCTCCAAGCTCAAATTTGAATTTCAAGAGAGAGATGGAGTGTTTGACCTTCTAAAATCTTCTTACAACCTCTTACAATTTCTTACACAATCTATCACTTCACTTACACAACCCATACTTGGTAACTTACACACTCTTTTAAAATGCATTTATTTCTATGACATTTATTTATTACAAACTTTAGACACAACCATATATTTAATTACCATATGGTTATAAAATATATAAATAAATTTCATTTTCAACCAAGACAATAACATTTAAGTTCACCTTCCACATCCTATTTAATTAAATTAAATTTTAACTATATGACTCTCACATCATACTATCACTTTTAAATAATTAAAACAAAATCACATTACAAATAAAATACACACAACAATAATTAAAAAGGGAACACACAATAAAAACACACATATGCCCCTATGGTCACAATAATGGAAATTCCCCCCATGGGAAATCCTAACAACTAAACACACAATCAAACACAGTTGCCATGGTGACCTTGTTGATTTCACACTAAATTCCAATATGATTAGTCTCCAGTCCCCCAACATTGTTGTGATTTTAACCTGCAAAATGCAAAATACCTCCTTCAGCCTCGTGGCCAAATCAAAACATCTAAATGATATATAAACATTAGATCCAAATCACAACAATATCAAGATTCAATATTTATCATTAAAATTCAATTTGTAACTATATCATCATCCAATAGATTTCTATACTAGAGATATTCATAATAATCAGTGTCACATGTCTAAAATTAACATCAATAACTTGTCCATGTCAACTAGTATATCATCATCCACATAACAATAAAAAATGTCTCAATGATCCTCAAGCAAAACATCTGAATCCAGATCAATATTAATCTAGGATCTAACATCTAACCATCATACTAATAAAAACATAATAATGTCCATAATAATCCCTGATACATCATACTACATCAAAACATAATAATATCCAAAATGTGACCAATAGTGTCAGGATCAGTATCTGAATAGTGTCCAAGGAAAGTGGGCACTACACAGTATTTGGTGGAATGTTTAGACAAGGCGTGTATACAGTGGGTTTTAGAAGCACATTAGGAAGTGGTAAAGGAAATACGAATGGGAGTGGTACTAGTTCACAAACTATCAGTGCACAATTCAGTGGGATGATGGGAGCATTTGACATGACAAACGTAGGCCCTGTACCTAACACAGGAGGATCTGGAGGTGGAAGTGGTGGAGCTAGTGGCTTAGGATCTAGTGGGTTTGACAGAGGAGGAATTGACAGAGGAGGAAACCCCAAAGGAAACCAAGGGACTAGATCGGGAGGACAAGGGCCTCAGCCACCTCCTCAAGTCTTTTCTGAGATGTCTCTACACTTACTAGAATACAATGGGATAGAAGATGCCATGGAGCATGTGCATAAGTGTGAATTGCTATGGCGCGCGAAGGGGATCACGACCCAGGATCGAAAGGCCAGTCAATTTGCGATGACCTTGTAAGGACACGCGCATAGTTGGTATAGAAAGTATGAACCTCATCAGACTGTTGTGGATTATACTGCGCTGAGAAATGCATTCTTGGTGGAATTACACATACCTAAGTTTGAACAGAAGAACATTATCTCTCTCAAAGGAATTTAGCAGGGCATGGCAGAGAGTGTGTGGGAATATGATGCGCATTTTAAAAATATATTGTCTAAACTATCTTATGATATCCACCCTTCACAACATGCTCAGTGGTTTGTCAGAGGATTGATCACACTCATTAGGAGGGCTTTATCTCATAAAACATTCACAGACCCGCGCAAAGTAGTGGAAGTTACTTTACATGCTGAGGCAGTTAGTAGTGTTGACACTAGTGTTAGCCCATTTCTAGATGTTCAGATTGCTACCATGGTTAAGAAATTGGTGAAATTATCTGCCAATACAGTTCTAGAGATTCACAAAGGGATGTGGTGCAAGGATTGTAATGTAGAAGGGCACACGAAGGATAATGGTGGGATATGTACTCGGAAGGTAGTGTGCATTGTAGTGGTAAACTGTGAAATATGTCACGAGGACCATGATGCAAGTAGGTGCTCCTTGCTGCAGCGCATGATCTGTAAAAATGTATCTTGTTATTGTAAGATATGTACCTCAACCACACATGACACTAAGGATTGTAGATTGATTAACCAGATTCATGAGGTAATTGATCTTGGTGTGCACCAGAATAGCATTACCAGTAGTTCCAAAGGAGATGACCATGCATATGGAGAGTGCGGAGATGGATGTGCGCATGGAAGAGGGTTTCTCAGAGGATTTTGTGGTCATGGTAACCGTGGAGGAAGAAGTGAGTTCCTGCGTGGGACATGTTTTAATTGTGGGGCCACAGAAAATTATAAACGTGAATGTCCAGATCTTATACAATGCTCATGGTGTGGAAAAAAACATAAGTACAAAGAGTTCCCAGAGTTATACAAACATATGAGTCAATAGTACCAGAAGGATAAGGGTGCTACCATGGTGAGTATTAAGAAGGCTGACGCGTAATGGCTTCCACGAGTAATATGTGAATTAGAATTAGAGCCTGTTATGGTAACAACAAGGGTGGAGTCCACACGTGCAAAGGATGCACCTAGGTAGAAACCTCTAGTTTTGAGAGAAGAAGTAGTACCTGGGAAGTATCCAAACCCGGCTCAGTAGAAATAAGTCTACCAGGAAACCATAGACGTAATTCGAAGTTTACAAGGGGAGATCCAATGCTTGAAATATCAGGCTAGAAAGATGAGAAAATAAGAACCCTAGAAGCACCAAAGGATGACTTGGACGAGGTTAAGGAGGTATGTAAACTATTGAGGTAGGAGAATATTATTCCCCTTCTAGGAGTATGATTGAGGGAAAAGGTACCACACACTGGGGAGGAACAGGAAAGGTAGATCCTGCATGCAAACCTCCTACCTCACAACCTCGATTATGACAAAGAGATCACCTTGAACATAATAGTGGATGGATGGTTGCTTAGTAGCATCCTCATTAACACAGGTGTGGAGGTTAATGTTCTCACTCTAGATGCCTGGCATTAAATGGGAAGACCTACATTACAGCCCTCTTCGAATGTGCTATATATGGAAAATAAGATAAAGGTAATGTCCATAGGTGTATTGAAGGATGTGACCATTACCATTTAGAGGACTAGGTTCATTGGAGATTTTGAAGTCTTGGCGCTTGCCGAGCCAGATAATTTCCTAGCTCTACTTGGGAACCCGTGGTGTTATAAGAATAATGCAGACCTTCGGTTTAACAAGGGGTACATAAGCTTTGAAAACAAGGAAGAGAGGGTAGTTATACCACTAATTGATGGGAAGTCCACCCCATATACTGAACCCCTTGGAGAGGAGGTCCTAGATAGAATATATGTGCACTCCATAAGAGATCCAGAGACCATCCACCCTACAGAAGGAGTCATCCAGTTTGATGATGCTCAATCTATCAGTGATACTACCAGTATAACATGCGATAATTGGGTGCATGGGACTTATGAATTGATTGGGTGACATCTGAAAGGATCAGTAACCAAGGTAACCATGACACATATAGTTCACCGCCTGGGAGGAAAGGCAATAACCAAGTATTCTGGGAATGCCTACCCTGAGGTCCTTTTAAGAGAAATGGAAGCTCAATGGAGGGAGGAAAAGCGATAAGGTATGCTAGGTTATGTTTTGATAGGCACAGCAGCGAGGTGGTGGTCCATGCATACTGAAAACTTATTTGAGTGGTGCAAAGTTAGAATTATGCTCACTGTCTAATTCTAGAAGAGCAACATACCCACTGCTATCAAGGATTATAGTGGCAATGGACCCACCTCTTCCCACATCTAAGCATGTGAGAGGGTCTAGGGAGAAGGTGCAGAAGCTTTACCACCCTCCCTTTAGGTGTACAAACTATATTCAACACTACGAGGTTGTGCACCCGCTTGGTACATCCATTCTAAAATACACTGCCAAATGGGAAATTAGTAGGAATCAGCGGCTGACTTGGTTCACACATTCATGTACGATGCAACTGGTTGATGAGGTGTTACAGACTATCAAACACCTCACTCTATGGGATTTTTCCATGGTGGAAGATAGACTAGTGAACTTGGTGGACCTAGCTTGGAGGTGCGGTTTGAAGAGGAGGAACCAGAAGACATACAATTTGAGTGCATGTGTGTCGAAAAGGAAAAAAAAAGATGGTATATGTTGTTAATGGAGAGGAGATGGAAAACCTAAATTTTGACCATTTGGTTGGGATGCGTGAAGTCATTGATAGTGTAGATGCATGTGCACATGTGTATCATGAACCACTCAAAACCAAGAAAGTTAACATTGGCTCAAAGAAGGAGCCTGAGGAAGCTATCATTAGGGACTACTGGTCGAACAAAGAAGTATCAAAGATCATCGATCTCTTACACGAATTTGAGGATTTATTCCCGCGCGGATATAATGAGTTGAAAGGTGTCCACCATTCATTGGGGGAAATGAGGATAAAGTTGAAAGATGGTGCACATCCAGTCAGGAAGAGGCCTTATAGGATGAATCCCAAGATGTGTGTAAGGGTTAAAGAAGAACTAGACGAAATGATAGCATATGGTATCATTGAGGCTGTGGAGGAATCAGAATGGATAAGTCCAATGGTGATTAGAATAAGGAATGATGGTTGGATTAGGATATGTGTGGATTGTAGGGAGTTGAATGCTGTTTGTATCATAGATCCTTTTCCCACCATATTTACTGAAGAAATTTTGGAAGGAGTTGCTGGGCGTGAGGTCTATTCCTGTACGGATGGATTCTCTGGATATCACCAAGTAAGGATTACCAAGGAAGACCAATAAAAGACAAATTTTTCCACTGAGTGGGGAAGCTTTGCATACATGGTCATGCCCTTCGGGTTAAAGAATGTGCCCACTATGTTTTCACGTATAGTGGTACAAGCATTTAAGGACTTCATCCACAAGTTCCTTTAAGTATATTTGGATGATTGGATAATGTATGGATTGGTAAGGGTCCATTGTGATAACTTTAGGTTGATGTTTGAAAGATGTCGGCAGTTGAGGATCTCCCTCAACATCAAGAAATGTATCTTTGCAACTCCTTTTGGAACGTTGTTGGGGCATATCATATGCAAAGATGGATTACTGGTCGATCCCCCAAAATTTGTAGTTATTGTGGGTATTAGGGGATCCTACCAACCAAATCACCATGTGTGGATTTCTTAGACACACTGGGTACTACAGAAAGTTCATTAAGGGATACACCAAGATCGCCGTGCCTTTGGAAATATTGCTCAGAGATAAGAGTGCCTTTCGATGGGGAGAGGCGCAATAGAGGGCATTTGACACTCTAAAAGAAAGGCTTATCACCACACTTATTTTACGATTCCCATCATGGGATAAACCTTTCCATGTCCATGTGGATGACTCTTGTACAACAATGAGAGCCATCCTTACTCAACCAAGAGAGGGGATTGTTGACCATCCCTTGTGTTTTGCAAGTAGAAAGTTAACACCAACAGAACAAAATTATACAACAACCGAGCGTGAGGCATTGTCAATGATCTACACGCTCCAAAAATTTAGACAATATCTACTAGAAACTCTCTCCATATTCTACACTGACCATATGGCCTTGAAGTATCTAGTAAACAAAGTAGTGTTGTAAGGGCACATATGTTGTTGGGTACTTTTATTTTAGGAATTTGAATTCAAAGTGGTGGTAAAACCAGGAAAGAACAATTGTGGGCCGGATCATCTATCCAAGATTGATTCAGGAGAGGATGCGTAAAGTATCAAGGAAACCATGCTAGATGCGCAACTATTCCGGTTGCAGAACGTGCCCTCGAAGTTAGAGGACATTGTTGTTTTTCTCAATGAAGGTGTGGCACCCGAAGGGATGAATGCACTAGAAAAACAAAAAGTTAGCCATACGTGTCATGCCTTTCATGTTGATCAATGGGGATTTGTATAAAATGGTTCACAATGAGGTTTTGCACCGTTGTGTATTAGAACATGAATGCATAGCTATAATAGAAGAAGCCCATGGTGGGATTGTTGGAGGACACTATGCAAAGAATGCAACTACGTGTAAGATCCTAAACACTGGACTTTGGTGGGAAATGATTCACCAGGATTGCATTGAGTTTTGCAAGGCCTGTGACCAATGCCAGTGCCTTGGCAAACTTGGAAAAAGGGATGAGATTCCCTTGCACCCCATTGCTAGCGTGAAACCTTTTGAGAAATGAGAAATAGATTTTGTCAGACCAATCTCACCAGTTACGAGAAGGACTAACTCATGGTATATTATCACTTGTACTGATTATCTAACAAGGTGGGTAGAGGCCACACCCACTAAGGATTGCACCGCAGCCACGACTTCTAGATTTTTGTGGGAGAACATTATCAATAGGTATGGGTGCCCTTTAAGTTTAACAAGTGATAGGGGCACTCACTTCTTAAATGAAACTGTCAAGATTCTATTGGTAGAATTCATGGTAGCCCATCACGAGACTACCCCTTACCACCCTCAGGCAAATGGGACTACAGAAGCATTCAACAAAATCCTTAGTCACACATTGACTAAGATATGTGACATGGGTAAGCCAGATTGGGATGATAAGGTATCAATAGTTCTTTGGGCATACAGAACAACGTATAAAAGGTTGAACAAGGCCACACCATTTCAACTAGCGTTCAGTGTGGAGGCTGTTTTACTGGTTGAATTTATGCTACCATCGCTGCATATAACGCGCAAAGGAGGATTAGACGATGAACAAGTGCTAGAAGAGAGAATGGATGAATTGATGAAGTTGGATGAAAGGTGCTCGCTAGTAATATGGAGCCAAACAACTGAAAAAGCTAAGCAAAAGACATGACATGACTGCCACATTAAGAACAAATAGTTTGAGGTTGGTCAGATGGTATTGCTATATGATTCAAAATTTCTACGCCATCCTGGGAAGTTGAAGGTGCATTGGTTGGGTCCTTACGTAATTTCATACATCCTTGATTCAGGCACGTGCCAGTTACAAGCACTGGATGGAACAAAATTACCTGAAAACTTCAATGGGAGTAGGCTAAAGCCCTACTATAAATAATACTTCTTGGTGTTTGTAAATAAGGTAGTTCTGCCAGTTAGTTTAGAATTTCCTTTTATGCTTTTCCTTTCTTGTTTTTCCCTTTGGCGTTGTTGTCTTGTCTTGCACCTTGGGCACTAGTAACCTTATTACTTTTTAGCTATTGAATGTGTAGAGGACTGCACATCGATTTAGTGTGGGGTGAGGTGATAAAGAGAAGCATGAAGTTATTCTACAAGAGGAATGGGTTGGTAGACCATTAGAATTGGCCCTGTTGAAAAGATGCATTAGAAGAAAAGAAGGCAGATGGGTGGAAAAATAAGGTTACATTGGAAATCCATGTATAAAGAGAAAAAGTGCAAAAACAAGAGGTAGGCAAAAGCAAGAATCATGAGGATGGAAGAGGTGCCTTTGGTGCTAGTAACACGCATGTAAGAGTCTTTTTCCAAGATGGATTTTTTACGCGCTAGAAGGTTGGAAAATTTTTCATGCAAGGATTGGGTGCGGGTGAAAACCTTTCGCGCAAGGATTGGGCGCACAAGGAAAAGTGCTGAAGTCTGGTTTGTTTGAAAAATGCTGCATTAAATATTGTTTTATGGTGGTAGGTAGCCTAGCCTTTAATGCGTAAAAGTGGGAAAACCTATAAATACAAGGATGGGTAGTTCATTATTTTACTTTGTGAAAATAAGGAGAATGATTTTCTTTCAAGAGCTAGGGTTTCGAGAGCTGACTCGTGCAAAGGAAAATCTTAAAAACTCATGCACAATCAGTCCGTTAGATTTACAAACAAGAGTAGAAGTGATTCATGAGTATGGGAAATTTTGTGAAAGAGTGCCATGATCGAAGGAGGAAAATCATAAATTAGGGTTTGTGCTCTAGGGCATGGGGCACGCGAAGAAAACTCTTAGACAACTCGAAAGTAACCTGGGAATGAAAGAAAAGGGTAAAATGATAGCCACAAAACTAGTTGATAAACCTGTAGTACAATCCAAGAAGGGAAAGGGTAAGGGAAAAAGAAATAAGAAAGAAGAAGAAATCCAGTTGGATACCAATGAGGAATGGTACTCAGAGATGCAATACCCAGATGGGATTTTGCTAGGGCAAGAGTGGGAGTCCCACGTAAGATAGATGACCATGATCAACCATGTTATCCCGTAAAATTGGCAAGGACAATTTTACAGATAACCTACCAAATTTTGTTCCGGTCCCTCGTCAGGGACCCCTTGTGTTTGGAATGTTGCAAAATCCCTTCCCGGGAAATCTAGTTTTCCGAACTTAGCCATTTTTGGTCTTTTTTGGTCGGGCGCACATAATGACTATGCAGCATCAATTTTTGGTGCACCCCCTTTAAATCCTTTGGCGCACGGTTTGAAGTGTCAACAGGCATTTTGATGCACCTCACTATGTTGAGTCTTTCTTGCATGCGCCAAGGCGCATGCGCCTTCATGTCAACAATACTTTCGTTGCGCCACTTTTTGGTGCACCAAGGGTGCACATATTCTTGTGTCAACATAACTTTCAATGCACCAAAGGCACACATAACTTCGTGTTGGAAAGCATTTTGGTGCGCCAAGGGCGCATGTTTTCTGTTGTTGATAGTGCTTTTCATGCGCTATTTGAAAAATTTGGTGGTGCATTTATTACCATCCCACCTATATATAGGTGCGTCTGCACTGTCATTGTCATCCGACTTAATCACGTGTTTTTTCTCTTACATCTGTACCTACCAGCGTGCCTGCCCTATCATTTTCAATCACTTCATGGACCCATTTTCACTTTTCTCCATTATATATCCTGGTAAGAGGTCCTCATTACTTTTGTGTGTTTTGTGTTTTGTTTTCTTGGCTGCTTGTTGGTTTGGATTGAGTTAAAGAAGGCTGTGAAGATCATGAACTCCTCCCCATCCTCCTTGATGTTTTTCTACCTTACACCCATGCTTTTTCCCCTCTTTCCAGATCTGCTGGTAAAGGGGACTCTGTCCTAAAAAATGGCTTGGAACTCTCATTTTGTAGCTTCTCCATTACCCAATGAAACCTGCAAAAGGAGCTTAACCACATGCAAACCCCTCAAGAAAGGAATCATGGCTTGAAAATAAGAGATTGTTATTTCCTCCCTTTGGCGCATCTATCATCCCTGTAACATAATACACAGTCACGCCATTGGTACACATACCATGACTGTTACACAAAGAACAGTTACGCCCTTAAGGCGCACTCCCTTTGCTTGTTGTAACCGCTAAACTTGCACCCTCTTGACACACCCAACTCATTTGTTGTATCATTAAAACTTGTACCATTGGCGTACCCTACGTCTATGCAACACTGACTAAATCTGTGCCAAAGTGCAAAGCTTTAAACGGCGCAGGTGCATCCATTGTCACAACAACATTATGTTATGCAGACCTTCCATGTGCTGTGCCAAGTCCTCCTGTGGCGCATGAAAAAATGATGTTACACGCATGAAACTTGAGCCCTTTGGTGCGTCCTGTACCCATGTAACATGAAAAATATTTGTGCCCTTTATAAAATGTATACACATGGCGCAAGAGCACTTGTGCTTACAACAACAAAAATGCACCCTACAGTGTCCATGCGCCATGCGCCCTTTGGCACTATTTTATCCCTTGCAATAGCCATTTCCTATGCACCATATTATTTTGCCCTGTAACCTACAGTATTCATATGCCCTGTGCCCTGAGGCCTTAAATCACTAACTCTTTCTTCTGTTGATGCTTTAATGGAAGATCAAATGACTAATATGACCTTCTTGCGTTGGGTTTCACTTCTTCTTCTTGCAGATCAGCAATTAAGTTCAGAGTTACATATGTCAACATCAAGCAAGAGACCTACCAAATCTAAGGGTAAAGCCAAGCTCACAGAAGAAGAAATGAAGTACAAGTATAAGAGGGTCAGGATGCCTGATTCCCAAGCAGAGTGTGACCTAGAAATCAGAGACTCAGAACTGGGTCATATTGACATGGAAGATTTCTGGGCCAAAACCCAAAGGGTCACAAGAAGTTCATGGATGGACAAATTGATGGGCAGTGCACTACATTTTGCTGGTGGGATCCCAGTTAGTGCTGTAAACAATGAGTTTATGATGGTAGTAGCCCGATGCTACAACAAGGACACAAGATGTGTCCATAATGAGAAGGGAGAGGTTATAATCAACCTCACTACCCGACACTTTGAAATAATGCTCGGCATCCCTCACCACCAGCACTTTGTGGCCGTAAGCTGGGAAGATTGCATCAAAGCTTGGGATGACAATGAGGATCAGTGCATGTAGCTGATGAATGAAGTTTACCTAAAGAACAAAAAGGTGGTGACTTGGTGGCCACAAGTCATTCATCGCAGTGACTTTTCAGAGGAACTCAGTGACACAATCACGTTCCTGAGCAGAGTATTTGGGCTTCCTGATGCCCATTACTTTCACAAGTGGATGCTGAGGTACTTAGAAACAATGAACAAAAATGTGCCTTATCAACGCTTTGAGTGGGCAGAAATCATAAGCAGCACAATATCAGAGCAGCTTCAACAACTTAACACAAGGGCGAGGTTCTATATGAACTCCTATATAGTCTATGTTGCAGCTTCAGAAAGGGACTATCCAGCTCTGATGCAGTACGAGGTGTGGCCCCAAGTTAAAATCTATGAATACTATCTAGAACTGAAGCTGGAAAATAGTATCCCCCAATTCACAAAAATCAACGATGCATTCTTCTATTTCATCATCTACCTGTTGAGGCCGAATATGACTCACGGTCATATGACCAAGAGCATCGTAGCAGCTACAGAGAAATGGGGGGCCCTGTTCACTCAATTCCCCACATTCACCTATCTAAGGGTGGCTAACTTCTTGGGGGAACCAACTAAACTGCCAAGGTATGCCGGTCCCAAGTTGATCCTGTTGGAGCTGTTGAGACAGCTAATCACCTACCACGAGAAGTGTCTCAAGAGAAAGAAGGGTGGAACTCCTTTCCCCCTCACAATGGGTAGGTATACGTGTCTCACTCACCACAAAGTGAAGGACATGTTTGCAGAACTGGAGCTGCTGAATCTGAAACATAACTTCCCAGCAAGGCCCACCTTCGACCCAAGAAATTGTTTGCCCAGGGCCAAGCTCGATCTGATCCACATCCCTCAGATCGAAGATATCTACATCGACATATATCATGAGGTCGAGCTCAGGAGGAAGGATCATTCCCACTTGGCCTTAGCAGAAATCATCCAGTACGGGGTAGCCATCATCCCAAAAGGCTACCAAACTGCTGAGCAAGAAGTTGATCAAGTGTATCTTGACACGGGTGGGGACGATTGGCCTTTCGTGGTGATTAATAGGACCAAAGATCCTCAAACAATTGATGAGAGGGTCAAGGAAACTCTGCGAAGAATAGAGCATTGGTGCCGAATGAACGGGCTCATCTACCTTGGAGTCAATTTCATAACCTCTCCGTTGGGCAATGCACCTCCTCAGGTAAAACAATAGCCAAAAGGCAAGGGAAAAGGAAAAGAGGGTGAATCCAGCTCTAACCAAGAGGAAGCTCCTAAAATCCCTCCTTCCACTTCACAAGAACGGGTTGTAATCCCAGAATGCTCAAAGGAAGAAACAGCGGAAGATGTTCCAATAGGCACATCCACTCAGGATGTGGCCAAGACTATAACAATCGAGGTTCCTTCTGTTCCTTCTCCTTCTCCTCCTTCCCCTCCCGAGTGACCCAAGTGACCATTCCTTTGGTCGTGTCCTCTCCCCCTTCTTCTACTATTCCTCCTGCTTCTTCGTCCATCTTCTCCTCTCTCGCGGAGCTGTCCTCCTCCATTTCTTCCCTCATCTCTGAGCTCCCTTCCCTTCCTATGACTTCCTCCCCTGTAGTATCCCTTCCTCCCGTGAGCACTTCCTCAGATTTCCTCTCAATGCCGCCGCCACGTGTCTCCACGTTTTTCCCTTCCACTACTGCAGCTGCCCCCTTCTCTATTTCTGGTCCTTCTCCTATAAGTCCAGCCTGGATCTCCCAGCACCTGAGTCAGCAGAAAAGGAAAGTTCCCATCGCACCGATGGACTTCTCCATGATCCCATCAAAAGGGGAAAAGAAGTAAAAGCCCATAACCTGCTTCTCTCAGAGTGCAACAGGGGAGAGAGTGATGGAGATTGCATACCCCAATCCTTTGAAGGATAAAAAGGATCTGTCTTGGACAGATTACATAGTGACTCAAGTCACAATGGGGACATCTTCGAAAATCCTATAAGGAGAGGCCCTATCTGTAGTTGATGCCCTTTGCAAAAAACTCCAAGAAGAAAAGGAAGAGAAAATGTAGCTAAAGGAGTAAAATAAATATCTTCTCCACGCCTTACAGAAAATGGGCAGTGCGTCTCCTACAACTGCCGCCAAAACTCTTGAGCCTCTGAGCCAGGATAAGATCAATGAATATGCTAAAATCGGTGAGCAGGGCATGGTAGTTTCCGCCTGGAGGAGCCAAATCCTCAAAGAAAGTGAGGGAGTTATCGCTAAGTTCACATATTTGTACCAGAATATCAATCGAACAAACAGAGAACTCCAAGTGATAGCGGGACCCATCTCCGAAGAGCTTGATCATGCCAGGATGCAACACGAGACCTTTAAGAAAATGCTCGACTATTCAATCAATGATCTGGTCAAGTTTGGCATCTTTAGACACCCTAGAGCACTGAATAAAATCCTTTCCACTTTGGATTATCGGGTGGATCAGCTAGAGTTCGTCCTAGAGAAGATCGACAAGGTGAAGGAGGTAGCCCTAGATGCAATGCATCAAATGGAATAGATTGTTCTTAGAATGTCTCTAGGGTTGCTCACTCCTTCTTTCACCTTAAGAAAGGTGGAGGAAACTATTCAGATCTTCAAGGAGATCGTTTCACAGGGACTGGGGCCAGAAGTCACGTTTGACGCCGAATCCATCAATAACCTGTTGGCGTGTCGTGACTTCATCGGGTACCTGATAGAGGCAGAGAATGATTATTCCAAACTCTCGGAAAAGCTCATAGACGAGCGGGAGACCTACGAATCTATCAGTGATCTGCACAGGGATCCTTCTGAGGATCAACTTCAACCCATGATCAGAAAATTCATGGAGTAATGTGCCCAGTTCCACATCTCGTCACCCGAGTAGCAAAAACAGGATACCCCCTTCTAGCCGCGGGACAACGATGAATAGTTTCTTTCTCCTCATCTTTCTCTTTGTAAAACATCCAAGTCATGTTGACACAAATGATGACATCATCCATGTTGCACCATGGGATGATGTCATCCATAAAAGTTGTCAAAAGTCAACAAATGACTTTGTAATCTATTGTAAGATATTTTTGTAAATAAGTGGTTTGTTTGCTTTTGTCTTCTTTTCTTCTCTCTTTCTATATATACTTGAATACTTGTTGTATTCAGGTGGTGGATATCTTTTAGATGAAAAATAGAAGTGAGAAGAAAAGGCTTTGTACTTTTTGTAACAGAAGAAGATATTAATGCAAATATTAAGACTTTGTGCTAAATATGTGTGTTATGGGCATCTGATCTTTCTTATGTCAGATCTATGTGTTTATTCTGTTGAATCTATCTCTACTTTTTTGTCATTTATTCATCAGTATTGCTTTATTCATTTATGCAAGTAGGTTTGGCTCTGTTTACTACCAATCCCAAAACATAAACCCTCTGACCTTTCTGCTTTGGAATTCATTTCTTTTCTCCATTCGGACCTAATCTTTCTTCATATTCTCCTTCATTCCTTTCTCTTCACAGTTGGAAACACCACGTCTGGGATGAGATCCCAAACCCCGAAGGTAGAATATTGTGAGACTTGCACAGATTCCTACTAGTAGAATAACAATAAACTAGTTTTGCTTTGCTGACTCAAAGAGGAGCTATGCCCTGCACACTGTTGGCTCATCTATCCATAAATCTACCCAAAAGTATAGATTTACAAAACAACAAACTATAATCACTTGTCAAGTATGATCATGAAGGAATTGAAACTGGAGCTGGTGTGCTCCACAAACAAATGAACACCTGAAGGGATGCCAATCTACATCGACATAGTCAAGGTGAAAATGGAGAAGGTAGGGCTTCTCTAGCTTTATGATTTACCATACTTCAGGAAGCATGAATGCTTGTACCAATGGTTAATGACGTGCGTACATGAAGATTTATTCTAGTTCTCATGGTGCAAAATACACATAACTCCCAAGTTAAATTCACACTTTACAGGCATAATCTATAAAGGGGACGCACTCCTAGATGACCTCTAGGATGATGAGGTAATTAAAGAAACCATTGCATCCCAGGATTATAAGAAGGGATCAAGATACGACATCTTGGATATCAGTGATCCAGTGATGAAGATGGCCGCGTACCTTATCTCCAAGCTGAATGGACAAGAGAGGTGGACCCAGGTGAGAAAGCCCTAGTTGAATGTCTACAGGAATGTCACAGAGGGCACCGTATACAAAATCTCCCAGTACATAGCAGACAAAATCATAAGCAGCATAGAGAATGGAGGAAAGATATTGTTTGGAAACATTATGTTAACAATTGTGTTCTCAAAAATCGGGGTGCCAGATGCATTTGATAAATTCGTATGGGAGTACAACACTAAAGATCCCTCACTCGCAGATAGATTTTAGAAATACACGTGATTCAATGATAGGGGTGCACAAGGCATGTTTAGACAAATGGTACACATGCCTTAGGAATGCATTCGGAGCTGAATGGTGGATTCTTGAGCAACTCCCCGCAGCGACTGAAGGAGAAGCAGAGTTCATGGTATACAAACACTTCTGTATTAGCAAATTCATCTTGGTGGATGGCAGTTGGAGTCCCTAGTGCAAACTCCCCTTCTCATTTACTACCCAATTTTTCCAAGCAGGGGTAAACATATACAAGGAATTAAAGAAATTAAATCTAGAGTTGTCCACCCTTGACAAAGAGCACAGGGAGAAGAGAAAGAAGCTGGTCTACCCAGGGAAGCGTGTGTATGTAGAAAGGTATGGGTTGCAAGACGTACACATCATAAAGATGCTGACCTTGCCAATTGTTGAAAGCGCTGCTGCTAGGATCTATCTGCGCATAAGGCCAAAATTTTAGAAGGGCACGTACGTAGAGAATGAAATATCCATCCTGGATGACCCCATGGGAAGGAAGAAGCTAGTGCCAAAGCATAAGGAGAAAGAAGAAGAAGAATAAGAACAAAGGGCAGTGGAAAGGTAGAACGTAGATACCGTAGGGCCGAGTACCTACGTCTGAAAGAAGAGAACGGTGGTCAGGGAGAAGACCCCGGAGCCTGTGAAGCCACCATCCCCTGAAGAACCTTCAGATGAAGAGAAGACAACATCCTCGACTCCGAAGTTATCTAAAAAGGAAGACGAACAAGGGATGGAGGAACAAGGGTCTGAAGATGCTAACGACCCGAATGCATATATAGGTGAAAAGGATGATGATGAGGGGGAAGAGTTAGAGGTGGATCAAGAGCCGATTCATGTCCATGATTCAAAGGGAAAGGAAGTAAAGGATACAAATGATTCTTTCATCTTCATGAGGAAGGGTGCCCAAGGGGAGGAAGGCACGTAGAGCGAAGCGAGGAGTGAAGGGGCTAGTACCAAGGAGCTAGATATACCCAAGCTCACTCAGGAGGAGGTGAATGAGAAAGTGATAAGGGAGGCAAAGAAGATAATCAATACCCTGGTCGAAGAGGAGTTGGAGCATAGTGTGGAGCTTGTGCTTAGTGAATTCAAAGAAGAGCAGAGGGAGAAGAGTGTGGGTAGAAAAAAAGGCCCAACTCTTTTTGTAACTATTCCCAAGGGCGTGTGCATAGGAAGTAAATGCGCGGAAGGTGGAAGAACAATGATGGTCTACATTGATGACCCCCAAAAAGTTTTGTGTGTGCATTTCTAGAGTACTGTGCCCACCAAGGAGCTCACTGCCATGGAATCCTTTGACCCTGAGGGTGGATACCCATGAACAAGGAAGATGCTATCATGGGCATTCGACTCCCACCTCGACGAGCTTGAGTTCGAGGTTAACTAAGGAGCGGTATTAGCATTGTCTGAAGGAAAGGGGGACAACCCCATTGTAAACATGCAATAACTATTAGATGAGAAAGTGTGTAATGCACTTAAAAATGTCGTCGTGGAAATTGAGGCTAGTTTCTTTGGCAGGAATGACAGGGTTAAAGTCTTGGAGGATCCGTTGGAGAAGAGGAAAGAAGAAGTAGTGAAGCTGATGAAGGACTTAAGCCTTGAGAAATTAATCAGCGCTTAACTACAAAGGGAGCTTCAAGAAGGCTAAAGTGTGTGAAGTTTCCAAGAAGGTGGAACTCATCTCCTAATCAATTATCATGAAGCACCCAGACCTTATCCCTCCCGCACAAAAGTATATGTCCTCCCTGGAGTGCCTAGAGGACTTGACTCGGATCCTCACCATGGAAAGGCAACCTTTGGCCTTGGAGTCGGTAGAGGAGGTAGCTGCACGCTTGGAGAAGGAAGACAAGTTGAAGGCCATCACACTCATGGCTGAATACAACAAGGTGCTTGCCGATGTAAGAATACCTACACAAACTGCGGGGGTTGACTATGACCACTGCCCAGATCAAGATAAAGTGATAATCATACTATTTTCCAGTGACGAGGCTGAGCTGAAGGAATTTAGGGAAAATAATAAGGGTAATAGAGCTGAGAGAGAAAGGATCATAGCTGAAGTAGAAAAGAAATTCGAAGCTATTGAGAACCGGTGAGTCTCAATCAAAACCCGGCTAAAAGAGATCTACAAGATTATCACGAGGAAGATGGATGCCCTGGAAAATCACGCTAAGGAACTGGAGATTGTGATGGAAACCATTACCACACAAGGGGAAGGGCTAACCTTTGACGAGGTGAGCACCTTGGTCGGCGATATATGCACTAAAGCATAGGATGAAGTCAGCACTTGGAGTACATTGGAGGTCGACCTATGGCAAAATTTTCCCCTTCTCCTTCTTTAGGAAAATTTCCCCTCTATTCTTTCTCTTGCCCATTCTTTATTCTTTCCCTCCATTATTTTCCAAGGTAAGGCCTTACAAAAGGGTTCCCGAGGGTGGAGAATATGTGAAGTGTGGGGTAATTTTGGGCCCCTAATATAGCTTCCAAATCTTAAAGGTGCGTAAACATGTGCGGAACCAATGAAGCGTGGAAGTATAAGCATGCAAGGTAGAAAGTACAATTCAGGACTTAGCCATTTTTTGACCTGTTGAGAAGAACACATGAAGAACGTGTTACGTTTGGATAAGGTTCTAGCCTGGTGATAGGTTGTCCTGGAAGGAATATACATTATGATAGAAAGATCCAAAAAGTTAATCATGGCATGGAAAGGCATGCGCCTAGGGAGACCCACATCTTGACACTTGGGGCTAGATCTGAGGCTGCATAGAAGTTTGTTAGAACTCAGATGCCTATTTATATGTGCACCCTTGGAAAAGAACAAAAACAAAAGTGAGGTAGCGGAGCTCTGATGAATTACTATGGGAGCTATGGGATGAAAATGGGTTAATGATTCTAGTAAGGATGTAATTGCGAAATGGGGAATGAAACTTTTGTTTTGTGAGAATACATGTATGATTCCAGCTATGGCACATGACTATGGTATACCTCTCTATGATACTTTGTAGTAGGACTATGAATGAATATGATAAGGTTACCATCATGTTTATGTTAAAGATATCCTTCTGTATTATCTGCATGTTTTTACTCTTCTTTTGATCTTGTATAATCATGGACTTTACTTGAATGATTAAGTATATTTGTGGATTTACAACTTCTTGGTTTTATTATTCCTATTGCGTGCTTTGTTTTTGTTATGACTGAAGGGGTGTAGAAGCCGTCATGAGCTCTATAGCTTCTTCATGTCTGTTAAATCACTAAGTGAGAATCATGAACTATGCCTTCCACTAGACTCACATAAAAGAGAGACTCAACTCCCTCTCATGTGCCTCGGGTGAGTGCCTAGCACCCGCTGGGTGATAGGATGGTGCACATGAGGTTCCCTTGTTCTTATTGGGTGTAAAAATGACTATAGTCACTCAGTTCGGAGGTGACAATTCTAATAAAGTAAACATCGTGAGGTAAATAAGAAGGCGGTTGGAGTCATTTTACAGTGACAAAGTTTTGAGAATCAGTGGGTGAAGTGGGTATTTGGGAAGCTAAGCAGGCCATGGTATCTGTAAATTTTTTGGTTGAACATGGGATGGTTTGAAGGGTGTAATGATAAAAGGTGGTCAAAAGTATGTCTACATGATGTTTATACTTTTGAAGTATCTCGTTACGACATTGGTATATACTAGTGACTTGGTTTATGACAAATTGAGAATCACCAAAGATGTTGATTGATTTGACATCTAGGGTGTCGGTAACTTGGAGACCTAGTACAATGCTTTGTATTCAGAAATATTGTTGGTGCATTCAAAATCTAGTTTGAAAGACAAAGGCATGGGTTCACCATCAAGGGGAATGAGGATAATACCAGCCCCACCCCCACGCTTGTAACATCCTCATTTTAGACAATAGAACAAGTCAAATTTTTTTTTTATAATTGCATACTGGTTCTAAATACATAATTTAGAACTCACAATTCAATAACCATTCATATAACAGACAACCATATGCAGCTGTAATGACTCAGAGTACCTCCGATCTATTCATTCCATGACTCGGTAATCTACCGATCTATTCATGAGTAATAAGAGTCGGTGTTTTTATTTAACACACACTCTTGCGGTTCTCTTCCCTAATCTGGGATTCAGAATGCTCTGTCCAAGGAATCTAACTGAATAATTGTTACCATTATTCATCGGCATCTCATCCCTTAGACTAGGTGAATTAGAACAACGCAATCAACAGCTTGCGATACTTTGGCCAAAGATTTGAAACATACTGTTCATGTCTCGTATTCCTTAACGGCATACTCGTCAATCTGGAATACGTCCTTTACCCCATTCATATGTTATATAGAATGTCTTATACTGACTACTGTCAGTCCTTCCTTTCACAACTGAATCACTCTGAGGCAGATTAACAAGGTGATAATGTTATATGGATGCCCACGAGGATTAGGGATATGATGACATACTGGTTCAACCTTGCAGTTCAACCAGCGTGTCACGATACCTCGAATCTCCTAGGCATCCATATATCATAACCATGTTCTTAATCGGACTCTGGGTAACTCGTGTGAAATCAAGTGTAAATCTTAGCGATCAATGCAAAGGGTGTCGCCATGAGTCATCTGCATTGTTGTAACTTCGAGAAGATCCTAATCTTCTCAAAGGTAAAACCATTCAGTGGACTTATGTCGTCAACCTTCAAATCCACCTCGAAAAGATCTACTCAATACCAAGCGTTACGCACTTGAGTTTAAATTACTTTTAAAGACTCTTCCCTAAGGTTAGCCTTTCCCGATCCCTGGATTCTTCATCTTAAGACGACCCTCCTCTATAAAACCCATTACATGGTAGAGGTATTACGGTCAGTTCTCATCAAGGAGTCATTAGAATACACCTGATTCTAAAGCAACAAAATCGGACAATATCTCATAACCTTTGCTTGAGATTTCCTTCTGAACTCCATTTGATTGCCATATCAGTTCTCTTAACTGAATTTATATCATACTTTTTAGTATAAAGATATAAATGATTAAGAATCCAATTTAATATTGTCCTGTCATACTTAGGACTAGGGATTAGTAATTTAATCCAGTTTGTTTAGCATTCTCTTTAGGCTCATTTTTAACCTAACTTCTAGAAAGACAAATATTTAAATCCAATATTGCTTTCGCTAGAACAGATTAGAACTTCTAAACACTCATAAGAATTCAATCTCATTTTATTGTAAGATTTCATTGTCAATCACAAAAGCATCCATATTATACAATGATAACAATGCCTCTTCGTTACATAAAACGAAGAAGGTCAACTATCAGAAATAGAATACAACACATAAGTATCAAACACTTATTTCCATTCCTTTCAAAACTATACAATTACATTTTATGCAACAGCATACTTGATACAATGCTTAACGGAAAAGAAACATCTTTTCACATATAGTACATCTATAAAATCAAGCTGTAATTCATTATAAATCAAATAAACAATCTGATCAGCCGTCAGATCTGCATTGCTTTTACCTCTTACGGCAACCATCTGCAAAAATAGTCAACATGAGTCAGTTCAATGAACTGAGCATGATAAGCACTAACTTTTAAAACAATTGCAATCCATCAATTGTTTTCATTAAACACCCTGTTTAAATGAGATCAAATATCCGAATAAGTAAACATATTCAGACTATGTCCTTGTAATACAAAATGATTACAAATATGTAACTCTATCATTGTTACAAAATAGTCTTAATCACTTTCTAATATTTCATCAAATATTAAAAATCAAGGAACGAATGTATACAAACAATCATTGAATCCAAATCACAACATTGGTCAGATTGTTTCATTCTTCCAAAAGGGAAATAACATAACAATTCGGGATTCTACCAAAACGCTACAAAACAATTTCCCACTGTTAGACAAATATCAACAAATATGAAATAACGGAAGAGAAAGAACCAATCCATTCATACTTCCTTTCACATAAATTCATCACTGTACCGTCTTCTCCTATGAAAACATTTATCCAGTATATAAATGACCAAGTTAGACAAGCCGCAAGCAAGATCGTTGTTCTAAATCACGAAATAGAAACACATCAAAACTCCTGTACAGCAACTAACACATCAACAATTCATGTGTCAACCCTAAGCCCAATGCTAGTTCCTTTTACACAGTAAGGCTTTGACACAAGTTGAAAACAAGAAACTACAAGCGTATCGCTGTAAACAACAACCTTATTGCATCAAGCAATTTGAGGTTTCTTAGAGACTATGCTATGTTGACCACACAGTATTTCCCAAATCATGCTCAGTCAAATCGGACTGAATAAATGGAAAGGAACATAAGCATACTTATTCTTGCTCAGTCAAAATCGGACTGAAGTAAAAAAAAATGAATACAACCAATCGATCCTTACCTTGGCGCATGCAAGTCTTAGTGTGGTATTCGCGACTTACCCAAACAAGGTCAGAACACGAAACAGTCATCCATACTCAAGGATCTCAAACAGTGACAAAAAAAATAGGGTCTAATGTCAAGTTCAGAATGAGACAAAAAGATACCAGTTACCTTTCCAGAATTCCAAAGGATTCAAGCGGAGGTATCAATTCAAGTCAATAGCATATGAATTCATACTGATATTCATCAACGAAGCCATAATAAGAATCAGACAAAATAAATTAATCTCTGATTTCACACCAAGAACCCGACTGAACTCTGCCAATATTTTTACACAAATTTGTACAGGTCGAAGACGTAAATGTTCACCTAAGATTCTGTACCACAAAACCCATGCAACACAAGAGTAATTCCCGAAAATAACAGAGGTCTATTACGTGTTATTCCTTCAAGTCGCAGGTTCAACAATCACCAACTATTTAAATATATTCAACTTGAATAAGATTCAAATATAAATCATACAATCGACTCCTCAGAGTCGTTCAGATTACAACGATTGTAAATATATACATATATATGCACACGCTGTATACTGTTAACGGGTTCATACCCATAACCGCTGAACCCTACAACAGCGTAATATGAAATTTGTGGATAAATCCTTCTATGCCATTCATGGCAAACATTCAGAATGAAACAAGTGTAAGCAAATCAAATACCCATTTCAAGCAAGGAAATCGACTGAGTTGCTTCGAAACTTTCGAACACCTTTTACAAAAGAAATGCAAATTCATACCCAGGAAGTCTATATCCTTATTTATTACAAATAACAGTGGCCAAAAGACCTGTTTCTTCTTACCAGGCTTCCACGAAAATCAATTCACAAAACTTATGGATGAATCTACATTCTCAGCAATAGATAGCAATATACGATTCAATCATGGACTCCACAAAGTCGATAAAATAAAGTACAGATGTATCTATATTTTACACAGTCAACAAGTAATCCCGTTATCACAATAACAAGGAAAACAACTTCCGCTAGGTCATATAGACTACGGTAACACAACAGTTACCTGTTCCTAGCAAAATTAGAAGACAATGAAAACCCAAAAAGTATCGTTATACACTGTCAACAAAAACCACGACAGAGTTTCCAAAGAAGCAATAATACTGATCAATCTTACAGTATCCATCAAAATCATTCCATACAGTTTCCACAGCAAGAAACAGTGACCACAAATCAACAACATACAGTGGTCTATTCTAACACAAGTATATTCTTTGGGCTCACGCCAAACAGGCCGAAGCATTCATGCTCTTTATATATAAATATCTCATATATTTAAACCAGAAAGAATACACAAAGGAATAGAGCCACAATTCGAATTTAACAAACACCCATCAAGAGGAAATTGAAAAAAATCGAACCAGAAGAGATGCAGTACCAAAATTTAAACAAGATCTCCATAGAAAATCCTTTATTTTCTCAAAACATTTGAACAGAGTTGTTCTAATGAAATCACTTGAAAGACAGCAAGATATTTAAAGGTTAGGGCCTAACATGCCTGTATTTTTGATCAAATTTCCGAAGCAGACCACTGGAAGAGCTCAAACTTCCTTTTCTTTTTCCATGATAAAGCGACCAACAAAATTTTGCTATCTCCATCACATATATATCCTCCAAGACAGAGAAAAGAGCTATAGCAGTTCATACTTGCCATGCAACTCAAAGAGAACTGGTGCGAAGAACCAGTAAACAAGCAGAGAGAGAGAGAGAGAAGACCGAAAATCACGACAAACCAAACAAACCTTCAACTTCCCATTTGCATGCCTTCTCGCGAGTTCCAAGCTCGTCTCCCTAGAACATTGAATGCCATTAAACCAACTTTTCCCCGCTTAAACTCAACTTCCACCGACCGCCAGAATTGGCGACGGTCCAACTACAACTCATGCTCATTTCCAAACTTAGCGACCTGCCACGTCAGAACAAGTTAGCTGCTGCTAAACCTTCCGCCATGACCTGTCCCTCATCCTTATCCCCAGCATTAATTGCCATAGAAAACGCCGCCCATGGTTCGCACCCCTTCACAATCTCCTCATTAGTTAGGTTAGTATCTTAGGTTAGAATTTAGGGTAATACCCATACTAACCAATTTACACATAGATACTAACTTAGGATATTATCACATAGCCTAGGTCTAGGTTAGATTAACAATAATCTAACCCCTAGGTTAGGTTTTAGTTTTTAGGTTACTAACCATTAATAATTCCAGTTAGGTATAACATTATATATGCCAAGAAAAGACCTAAAATCATGCATCTCCGAACAGGATTTACTCTACAGCCGTTAGGCTACAGGAATATACATGATAGAATTATTACTTGGTCCACGTCTGAGACCTTCCAGATATACTTCCATATCGGGAACCAATTCATTTCTCAAGATCAGCCTGAGTCATACTCCTGACCAGCTTAATCAATGCTTCCATACCTTGCAACCTGTTCAAGGTCTGTGATCTAATTTATCACAAACAGATTTAAAGCATTACTTGGATCAATTCCACTGATCCAAGTCTAGATATTATAGATGAGTATCTCTATAATTCATTCTGTGATCAGATTAATATTCAGTCACAAAATGAAATAAATAAAAGAGTCTAATCATATTCTGACTCAGTCAAGATCTGCAATCTGCAAGAAATTCAGTACATATCAAGCATGATTTTTGAATCGAGGAACACATCCTTTTACAAGAAATCACATATCAACACTTGTATGCTTAGGAGAAAGTAACAACAGTTCAGGGTGTTACACCCTTTACCCTATTCCTCATTTCTCATCATTCTACTTTACATCCACTTTTATCAAACCACTCATCAATGTGCTCTATAACCTCGTCAGTTCCTGGTTTGAGGGGGATCACCCTCATTCCCACTTGGGGCAAACCACACTCTATTTTTGTTCATGTCACTTACCAATACAAGCTACGCAACAAAAAGGGAAAAAATTTAGACACCGAAATCATGTTGTAATCACCTTGGTCCTCTAGCGCAACCCTATAATCACTTCCTCATCCTCAAACACCTTATCACCTACCTCCTGCACCCACACATTATAATTTAATTATTGTAATTAAATTAATGTCATTTACCTCCATACATATTAATTTAATTATTTTTAATTAAGTTAATGACTTTTTACCCACACACACATTAATTTAATTATTCACATTAAATTAATTCACTACCCTCACACACCTAATTCACTAACACACCTAATATAATTTCCTTTATTAAATGCACCTCACCTAACCACCCCCAGTCCATCATTTGACCCATTAACCTTAACCCTAAACCAAATGTCCTAAATAAAACCTAAACATTAGACCCATCCCCTCACCTCACATTTAAAAGCCTCCTAAGGTCATTTTTTCCCCCAGGACAAAAGGAGACCCTTATCAAATAGTGGAGCAACTTCCCAAGCATTTTTTTGAACAACCCAAGATATCTTGCCTAAACCGATGTCGGTTCACCCTAAACCGACACTGGTTATAACGGAATGGACAAAATGACCTATTTAGACCCATATACAGCTTTGTAATATGGGTTGAAAAACTTCTGATCTCGAGTTCAATCTCTTTAGACATGACAACAAAATGAAGATTGATTTGTGATCAACAAAGGCAACTAAATACACTGGCACAATAGTGATATTTCTTCCCAGCATCCTCCAACGTAGTAACTTCTTCATTATTCTTCAGACCTACAACTAAAATAAAAGTAAGTATCCTCCTTCATCTATTTCATTTTCTTATCATCATCTATAGTATTTTTGGTGGAAGGAACCTAGTCCTTTAACCTCTGTCCATTCCCTCTCTCCAGTTACAGCCACCTTCCATACCTAATCATCTTAATACTTGGTCCAATTTCCTATTTGACCTCCTCATTAGTCTCAAACCTTTGCACCATATCTACACCCCCTATGTGATTAATCCCCATCTTCTATCCACTCCACTTTTGCCCCAAAACTCCAAAAATCTGGACTGTGTGATTCCACAAGCCCCGACTTAACCATCGTTGGTTCTCTCTAACCGTCACCAGTTACAGTAAAACCGTAACATAACCTTGTTTTTTCTGACATATACCTACTTGAACACCTATTTGACCTTCAGATCTATGTCTAACCTAGCATGTTAGCTCAGATTCACCTATAACCAACCTAATTGACCTTTGGATCTCCTTCTAGCCTAGTCTGTTAGATTAGATCTAGCCTATTATGTTTTGTATGAGATGCCTAAATTGTATTAAACTATAGTAGGAGAACATTTACTTTATTTCAGCATTGAATTTTTTTAAACAGTGGATTGATAGCCATCTAGGAAGTATCACACTTCCAGGATCTAGCATATGCTAGGTAGTCCACTGCATATATTATTTAACTCTCTTTGGTGGTCTTGTCTTGGTTCTTATACAGGTAGTTCCTCCTAGCAAAAAGGAAGGTTTCACAATCACTTTGATTCAGAATTTAGATACGCACGCATATAACCTGTCAACCATCCCAAAAAAGGTATTCCTCTTACCACCTTTACCTTATCTGTTTCATCAAGTACTTCTCAGGAAACTAAGAAATCAGGTGATATTGGACCTGCCTATCAAATAACCGATCACCCACTATGAGGATCACCAACTCAACTCTCTATCTCACTCCATCACTTTCCACTTTTCCACCGCTCCTCTATCATTTTCTACTATTGGAAATGACAAATGATTCCGTAAAAAGTGGAATTTTCCTTTTTAATCCCAATCCGCTATGACTGATGTGAGTCATATTTGTGCCCTAATGAATCGGCATCGGTCAACATGTAACCGACATCAGTCAACATGTAACCAGCATCGGTCAACATGTAACCAATGTCGATCACCAATTCAAACTAGTTTCTCTTACCTCGTTCCCTTTTCACTTTTCGCCATACCTGCTCACCCACTTTTTATCATTCCATTCACCCATTGAAACATACCTACAAGCCCAACCTACCCCTACATTTCCTTTGTTGCATCTTCGAAGTTGCTATTTTACCTATACCTTGGCCTTACTCATGCCATGACTTGTTTTCCTGAACTTGACCTACTTGGTGTGACCATTGACCTTATGTACTCGCTATACCTTGCAATGTTGTGACCTATGTTGTTTATTCCTAACAACCATACCTTGGCTATTGTCATGTCGTTTATCCCGACCAAACCTATGGTGTACCAGAGTATACCTAAATCTTCCTACACCTTACCTACATTGTGTTTCTCGACCATATCCTACACATTGAATACCTGAATCACTTCACCCCCATTTGGTTAAACCTATCAACCTTGGATTATGTAGATTTTGCAAGCTCTTCAACTTGGTATTGTGTTACAATATATACGTGTGCATGCATTTAATTTCCATTACCCATGACCTGATTTTGACCATGACCTACTACCCATTACCCAAGTTGACCATCACCCTCTCCCTCAATACTCACACCTTTCCCCACCTATCTTCCCCATCTATACCTTTATCAAACCACTCACTGATTCAGTCTTGCACCTCATTATCAGTGCCTGATTTGAGGGGGATCACCTTCACCCACACATGGGGCAATCACTTCATTTTTTTGTCAGTGTCGCTTGCCAATAACAAGCTACACAAAAAAGGGGGAAAAAATTAGACACCAAAAGACTTGGGTCACACTCCCCTTGCTCCCCTTTCGAATATCCAACTTAAACACATTCACCTAACCATGACCCTTATACCCCACATTAATATCAATTTAATTATTTATAATTAAATTAATACTCATCCTCACTTCATTCATTATTGAATTACCTCAATTAAAACTAATTTCCACCTCACCCCACCACCTCACCTAGACACCTCACCTAAACACCTCACCATACACCTATTCATAGCATGTTTCCATAACTAACTAAGACTTAGCCCTACTTACCTTAATGAACTAAGACTTAGTATAACCCTAAAAGAAAATGCCTATTCTTCTTCTAACCACACTCCCATGTATCTAAGTGCAATGTTCCATTTAGACTCGGCAAAAAATGAGAAAAAGATGGAGGAGGATAGCCAAGATCTCCTATTTTACGCAACCAAGGATATCCCACCTTAACCAATGCCAGTAACTCTAAACCATCATCAGTTACCATATAACCATTTTGGTAACCTTGTTTGAGAGGTTAGGCATGTTCTTGAGTTTTTAGAGCAAAGGAGATCTTCATGTAAACAATAACTTGAGCTCTTTTGCACATACAGGCAACCATGCGCCCCACAACCATTGAAAAGTCAAAAGGTATTTGCATTCACATGAGCATTCCAGGAAGCATTACCTGAAACTAATCACCATTTCACTGATCAACCATCACCACCACCTAGCCATTGAACCTGCACAGTAGTAATTATGTCTCTAACCTACACCATTTCATTTCTATTAATTTTATAAGAGTTCTTCACCTTTTCTTTATCAACATCTATTTATATTTTTACCTCACCACTATTGTCTTCATGTGAACCTAACCATTCCCATCACTCACAACCATTTTAATCACCTATGTCTACTCTTGAGTACCTCTGAATATTCCCAACACCTCCCCGTACCTGGAGACTAACACCAAATCCTTACCATCTCTGATTCAGTCTCAAAAAAACCCCCAAAACCATGAACTATTGAGTTATTTCCAGCCCATAGTAACCGTCATCGGTTCTTACTAAACCATCGTCGATCCTACAAGACTGTACATCGGTCTTTATATCTGATAGTCTTGCTAATACCAGATCTCTTTGCTTAATAACCTTTTCCAAATGACTCAAGTTACCTAGAATCTGACCCTGACCTGTTCCAACAACTTGATTAATTTACCCACATTTCCAGATCTGATCATAACCTTGCCTATTATGTCATATTTTCTTATTACATTTGTATGAGATAACAAAAAAGTCATATCAAGTACAATAGGATTTTATTTATTTATGTTATTTCCTACATTAAATTTTATTAAATAGTGGTTTGACTACGACCAAGGAATTATCACACTTATTGGATCTAACATATGCTAGGCAGTCTTATGAAAGCCAGATTGAGGAACATATATTGTTTAACTCTTTCTTGTGGTCTTGTTTTGCATTTCAGGTAGTTACTCCTAACCAAAAGGAAGCTCTCAAAGTCAACATTGGATCAAGAATTAATAATGCGTGCATAACCTTCAAACTAACCATCGCAACAGGTATTCCTCCTTGGCCCACACCCTTATCTATTTTGTAACACCCTGAATTATTGTTACTTCCTCCTGAGCATTCAAGTGTTGATATATGATTTATTCTGTATAAGGACGTGTTCCTTTGATTTGGGAAGTCATGCTTGATATGGATTGTATCTTCTTTGATCTTGAAGATCTTTGACTAAGTCAGAATTTGCTTGGACTCTTTTATTTCTTTCATTTTTACCATTTGAGTTCAATTTGATTTCAGGATGAATGGTGTATTTATCCATCTTTATGACTTAGCTTTGGATCAGTTGCATTGACCCAAGAGATGTTTTAAGCTTATTCAAGATGAACAAAAATTATTGACCTTATAAAAATTGCAAGGTCTAAATGAGTTGAATGAGCAATTCCGGAGTTTAACTCAGGCTGATCATTTTAAACGAAATTCAGTTTCAAATACCGTAACATCGGGAAGGCCTAGACCTTAAGCTAGGTAAGATGTTCCTGGGTATACAGTAAGCTTAATTAGAAATACCAGATAGGATCCTATACAAGGATGTTTTAACTTGTTTGGTTCTAATACTGATCGTTCCTACATGGGAGACCTAGACTGCATTCGGTAAGGTTAATAACTTTAACCTAAACTATAACCTATTTGTTGAATTATTGCTAATCTAACCTAGCCCTAAACTATAAGCTTAATTCTCCTAAGGTTAGCTACACCTAGCACTATGGGAGTAAGACTAATGTCTTACATTATGATCTAACCTATGTTTCTAACCTATCTTAACTAATGATAATGGATGGAGGGGGACCTATGAAGGGGCGCGAGTCACGGGCAATAGTTTCCATGGCATTTATGAGGTGGATAAGGATGAAGGACTTGGGATTTGGTGGAGGTTGCAAATGGCTATTGTGACCTGACATGGCAGCATCACCAAATTTGGGAATGGTTGTTTGTTTTCATTTGGAAATCACCAACTTTGGCGGTCAGTGGCAATGGAGAATAGGCGGGAATTTAGGAGTTAATGCAATTGATGAACTTCATTTCCCGAGTGCGGATTGCTTGGGAAGTCATGCAAAAGGAAAATTGGTTGGTTGTTTGGTTTTCCATGCATTCCATTTTTCTCTCTGCTTGATCACTGGTTCTTTGAACCCATCTACTCTGTGTTGCATGGCAACTTTGAGAATATCTAGCTCCTTTCTCTATCGGGGAAAGTTTATAAGGCATGAAGGTAACAATTTATTGTTGTTTAATCTATTGTGGAAGAAGAAGAGAAGGTGCGCAAGCACATTCAGAGGTCTTCTTTAGATTTTTACAGCGACACTATCAGGCATGATAGGCCCTAACTTTTAAAAATCTTGCTTTCCTTCAAATGATTTCATTAAAACAACTCTGTTTAGGAGATTTTAGTACAGTTGGTTTAAAGCAATGTATTGGTTCTTCTTTTCCTGTGGATTTAGGAATCTCTGGTTATGCAAAGACTCTGTTCAAATGTTTATTGTATTTATTTCTTCTTTTTGGATTCATTTTCGGATGAAGACCCGGCTGTGTTATCATGTTGTTAAATCCTGTTGAATCCTTGCTGGGTATACTTTAAAGTTTCTTCTGATTGGAATGCTTGCTGTGATTATTTTAATTGAAATGACTTCTGTTGAAGTCCTTACTGTGTTTTGCAATTTTGGTTAGACTCCATTGAAATGTTTGCAAGGATTATATATGAAAATGACTCTGTTGGAGTCCTTGAAATGTCTTCTTATGATTTCGACTATCTGTTGAAGCTTGGTTGTGAATAGCCTTGTTGGAGTCCTTGAAAATGTTTCGTATGATTTTGACTTCTGTCGAAGCTTGGTTGTGAATACTTGTTGGATTCCTTGAAATGTTTGGTATGATTTCAACTTCTGTCGAAGCTTGGTTATGAATACTTGTTGGAGTCCTTGAAATGTATCATATGTTTTCGACTTCTGTAGAAGCTTTGTTGTGAATACTTATGTGGTATGCGACTCCAGTTGGATGTCCTTGAAATGTTTTTCATATGATTTTGACTTCTATCAAAAGTCCTGGTTGTGCATACTTATTAGATATGAACTCTGTTGGAGTCCTTGCAGTATTCCCATGTGAACATGACTCCTGTTCGAAGTCCTGTGGATGTGTTTGCTGTGTTGCCTCGACTTTTGATGTGAGTCCTCATTGTGCTCTAAATATTGACTTGACTCTTTCTAAATGTTGTTTCGTTTATATTCAGTTCGATTCTCTGGATGGAATTTGTGCTGGGTTTACATTACGAACACGACTCTCTGTGAGAGTCCCTGCTGTATTTTCATATTAGGTCGATCTTCAGTCGAAACTTTGTTGAGCTTATGATATGGAGGTGACTTCTATGAAGTCCTTGCTGTATTATTCAGTAGGGATTAGACTCAGTTGAAATGTTGCTGTGTATACATACGTGAAACCGACTCTAGTTGAATGTTTGCTGTGTATGTATGTAGTTTGACTCAGTTGAAATGTCGCTGTGTTTACATATGGTATACATCTTCTGTTTATTTTAGTGTTATCTAGTCTCTGTGTTTGATTGAGATAATGAGTTCCTAGCTGTGCCATGTCAGGCGATGGCGTTGGGTAATTTCATGTTTGAAAAATGTTATGAAAAGAATTGTTAAGTCTAATTGTGGTTGGATTATTTATTGATTGCTTACTAGGTCGCGAGAACTCTTGTATTGCTTAATATAGCTACCGGGTGATTCTAATATTTGAATTTTGATGAAACTGTAGTTTCTTCTTATGATCTCGACTAATTTAGTCACATGCATATAATGTAATTACGTTATTCTTAAGGAGTCGGTACAGTCCTGAACATGATTGGAATGGGAATCTGATTGCCTCTGTTTCCTTCTCCTAAGCTATAAAGTACATGTTGATATATATAACTGTAGGAATAATAAAATATTCTCTCCTTGTCTACAAACCTTGAGTGCTTTCTTCTTTTATATTCCTTACGTGAACTCTACGGTACAGAGCATAACAAGAATAGACTGTTAAATTATATGGAGAGACTGGTAAAAATTGTGGTTATAGTATGAGTAGGTATACTTGTCAATACCATTGAAATAATTGTAATGATTTAAAAGGAATCTTGTTGGATGAACTTGATGAAAGTTATAATCTGCTTTTAATGAATTGTTATAAACTTACCTGTTGGATATACGAATTGATAGGATATTCATTTTTGAATGGACATACTTTGTTGGAGTATTGTTGTCCTTAGGATTCACATGGATGGATGTTTTGGATTCATTTTGTTCTTCTTAGTCTCTAACATATATGATGAATCATCTGAAAGGTATTTAGGATTAGTTGGCAACTATAATATGAGACATGCATTAAAAGTCATGTTAGAATTATAGAAAGATGAATAGCCTGATTTATGTTTAAGGATTTGAAGAAATTATTTCATTTAAATAGGTTGTTTAATGAGAGCAATTGGTAGAATGCAATTGTTTTAAGAATTAGTGCTTATCATGCTCAGTTCACAGAACTGACCTGTGCTAACAATTTTTTACAGATGGACATTGTAAGTAATAAAGGCACGCGGACCTGATATGATGTTCAGATTGTTTAATCTGGTTTTATGATGAATTCCTAACTTGACTATCTCTGATTGTACTATAGTAAGAAAGTTGTTCTTTTGCTGTTGAGTATTGTATCCAATATGCCAAAGTGCATAGGTTGTAATTGTATGAATTGGAAATAAATGAAATGAGGGAAAAAGATGTTACTTATGTGGCTATATTTTTAATTTGATGGAATTGATCTTCTTAAGTTTGATTGATTTTAAAGTACATTTTTATTATTATTGTATACCTTAGAGTTATTTGGATTCTCTAAGTAGGCCTTATAAAGATTATGTGATTGAATACTTCGTGAATGATTAGTAATTCTTTTATGTTTTGATATCATGGCTAAATTGTAAAAAATTAGTCCACTTGTCTTACGGGAAGTTAAGGTTCAAACTACACCTTTATAGGTAGCTGAACATGGAAGGGTAATCTAATATTCCCCTATCCATGATCTAAGTCAAGGACACGTACATGATGATTTTAAATCACTATACCTTAATACACAATAAGTAAGATATATATTTCAGTTTTGGAGAAACTGATATCTACTTATAGGGGTATAGTTAGCATCCTTATAGAGGAGACTTAGGGCTACTGCCCATTTTCGTTGATTAAGATTATTGTGAATCAATGATCTCTTAACGAGATCTCAAATCTTATTAATTTCTCTCTGTGATATGGATCTTAAATAATTAAGGCAACTCAATGATGAGGAGCCCAGGTGTTTCACACAGAATGCTTCCGTTCCTGGAATAGAGTTACTTCTATCCTTTCATTCCTTTGAGAAACAGATCAGGGTTAGGGCTAGGAGGAATACCTGTTGAATGTTGAGAGGGTGTGCGCGTACCGTAGAGAGAGATCAAGTTGATTGTGAAGAACTCCTTTTTGTCTGGGAAGGACTACTTGCAAGTAAGAATACAAGACCACCAAATTCTAATTAGATAATAAATGAGGGAACTGCCTTGGGCCCAAGAAATATTAGACTTCCTTTCGAAGGTGGTCAGTTCCCCTGCTAATATGAATTAACACAAATTATTGCAAAATTACAATTTAATTACCTTGTTAAAACAATAGAGGAAAGGGATTGTTTTGGTTTTGAATCATAGTGACCGATGCCAGTCACTATCACCGGTACCAGTTTCTGATAACCGATATCGGTAATGGGAGTGGTTTAGGGGATTTTAGTGAAGGTTGGCTATAAGGTGGCTATAAGGTGGCTATGGTGTTTATAAGGCTGGTAAATGATTGGGGATAGGTAATGGGGTGATGGAGAAGACTCAGAGAGTATGGGGGCTGTTCTTGGGGGCAATGTAGGGGTAGAGGAATGACAGTTAGATGGAGGGTGTTACCGGGTAGTAGATCTAGGAATAGACTTAGAATTGTTGTGATTCAGAATTCTAAGAAATGTTATTAAAAGAACATATAAGATACTACTTACTAATTCCTGATGGAGATATCAGGTCTAAAGACTATGATAACGAAGGCAGGGCTCAGGTAGGATGATCATACAATCAAAGATGAGCTATCTTCTCTCCCAATGCTTAGATGAGTGTCACTGGGCTCCGGTTACTCAGTTGCAGTCTTGGGCTTGATGTCCTTCTCTGCAAACTCCTCTCTTTCCTTCACTTGTCTCTGCTTAGCCAAGTGAATTCTTGATCCTTCCAATCAATTCCCAGGTTCTGATCCTTTGTTTTTGGTTGGGGGGTCATTTACAGGGAACCGATGGTGGTTACGTAACCAACGGCAGTCGAGTAGGAACCGATATCGGTTAAGTCAAAGTGAGCTATTTTTATTAAAATAGCCAACTTTCCCTCCTTTTCTCCCGAGGAATTAGTTGTGGGCTTGGTCAAGTCATTATTAGGTTGATTTTGGTGCGGGTGAGGAGTAATTAGTCATGGGTGTGGATGTAGACCAAGTTATAGGTCTTAATTAGGTTAGTTTAGGGTTAGGACTAGGTCATGATGAGGTGGCGAAATGAGGTGGCAGGTGTGGAGATGTGGATTTTATTAATTATAAGGTATTTAATAAATAATTGTGTAAGGTTTAGGTGATGAGGCTAGGTTGCGAAATGAGATGCGGGGCACGGGGGGTCGTAAGACACAAATTTGGTGTCTACATTAGCCCCTTGTTGTCGTGTAGTTTGTCTTGTAAAGTTGCACTAACAATAATAAGAAGTGGTTACTCCTGTTAAGGGTATAGGTAATCCCCCTCAAATCTATCATAGATTGAGGTAACGTGAAATCAGGGATAGGGTTGATAAAGGGTAAATGGTGTTGAGATGATGGTAAGATGGTGGGGTAAGTTCAAGGAAGCAGACACACGTTGAAATGCAGTAGTGCGACCAGGGTACATGATTTGAAGAGCAAACAAGTAATTCATAGGCAAAGATCGATAGTTTATCCAAATAAGGGTGATATAATCCTGGTATCCAAGGCATAGGAAGTAGCTCCAAGGGATATAACGGGTAAGGTACAGGAATGTTTAGGTATGTTCAGCAGTACCAAATGGTTGGTTTGGTCGACATAAACGTCACGGTCTCGGTCTAGGCAAAGTTGGTCGGATGATCAAGTCAAGTACCCTAATCATGATAAAACACGAATATGTGAGCTTGATTGAACAAAAAGCTACATGATGGGTGGATAAAATTGTAATTTACGGGTTTTGGGTGAGGTATTTAAGTGGTGTGGCCTTAGGTCGGGCATGATTGGTTGGTTGCGGCCTTGGGTCAGGCCCAAATGGTTGGTTACGGCCTTGGGTCGGGCCTGATTGGTTGGTTGCGGCCTTGGGCCGGGCCAAATGGTTGGTTGCGGCCTTGGGTCGGGCCTGATTGGTTGGTTGTGGCCTTGGGTCGGACCAAATGGGTGGTTCCGGCCTTGGGTCAGGCCAAATGGTTGGTTGCGGCCTTGGGTCAGGCCTGATTGGTTGGTTACGGCCTTGGGTCAGGCCAAATGGTTGGTTGCGGCCTTGGGTCGGGCCAAATGGTTGGTTACGGCCTTGGGTTAGGCCAAATGGTTGGTTGGGTGTGGCCTTGGGTCAGGCCTAGTTGGTTGGGTGCAGCCGTGAATGTGGCCAATGAAGTCAAAAAAGGCTATTTAGCAAAGGAGGGTATAGGCGATGTGGTGAGAAAGGGAGATTGGTGAATAAGGGTAGAAATTGTGGTAAAATAGGGATTAAACTGATATCGGTTAGCTATGACCGGTATCGGCTAGATGACCGATATTGGTATTTTAGGGTGCAATATAACCGATATCGGTTATAGGTCAAAAACCTATAAAAAGAAAAATACGGCCTGTCATTGTCACATTATCAATTTGAAAACCAAATTTAGTTGTCTGAGGTGTTTTAGTGATATTATTGAGTTTGTCAGCTGAGGTGGCATTATTTGAGTGGAGAAGTGAGTGGTTGGTAGACCCCAACGAGTAGGAGGCAGAATTTGATTGGTGGAGAACCCAGCTAAGGAGATTTGGAGCCATGGCACAACCAAGAGGAGCAGGAGGTGCTAGACCGGCTGGACCACCACCACCTATTCCACCACGATGACGTGTAGTCGTACCGGTAGGCTCTGAGCTCTTACCTTTGTGAATTTAATGAGTTTATCGTAGATGTGTGGTTTGGGTAGGAATCTGAATTTTAATAAAATAATTAATAAACATAGGTAATTGGCAAAATGGAGTGGGTAGGTAGGGTAGAATAATGAGTAAATAAGGTCAAAAGTCAATCCACGTAATGTTTGTACTTTTGAATTTCCTCATTTTTACATTGGTAGATGCCCATAACTTGATTGACTACCAGTTGGGAGTCACCAAAAATGTTAATAGACTTGACACCTAAGTGTAACGCAACCTGGAGACCCAAAACAAGGGCCTCGTATTCCACTGTATTATTAGTACAGGGAAAATCGATCCGGAATGAAAGAGGCATAGGCTCAGCATTAAGAGGAATGAGAACAACGCCGGCTCCACCGTCGCGCTAGCATTTGGATCCATCGAAGAAGAGGGTCATTGGATATGACTCCTCACTGAGTGAAAGAGTGGTAATGAGTTCATCGGGGAAATTAAAATTGGTAAATTGCTCCCCAGGTAAAGGGGCTTCCGCGAGTTGGTCTACGATAGTTTGTCCTTTGATTGACTTCTGGTGTACAAATTCAAGGTCGAGGTCAGTGAGGAGCATAAGCCATCGGGTGATGCGTTGGTTTAGATGAGGTTTAGCGTACATATAATGAATGGGGTCCGCATTGGTGATGATTTTTTTTTTGTGATTCAGGAGGTAGAGTCAGAGTTTGGTGGGTTACGAATGATAGGGCTAGGCACAACTTTTCTACATGTGTACACCTAGTCTTGTAATCCACGAGAGTATGACTTATGTAATAAATAGCTTGCTCTCGATGCTCAGAGTCACGATGTGTGAGCATGGCTCCTACAGCATGGTTGGTGGTAGAAAGGTAAAGATAAAAAGGGTGATCATATTGAGGTGGGATGAGCACGGGTGGTTGCAAGAGATAGGCTTTAAGAGCCTCAAAGGCTTGGTGGCACTCTTCACTCCATTGAAAGACAATGTCCTTTTTAAGGAGATGATGGAAAGGTTGACATCGATCCAAGAGTTGGGAGATGAAACACCGGATAGATTGGAGCTTACCTTGTAAACTACGCAACTGTTTGAGGTTAGTAGGTGGGGGCATTTCTAGGATAGCTTTGACTTTAGCTGGATCAACCTCGATGCCATGCAAAGAGACGATAAAACCAAGAAGTTTTCCAGAAAGGACACCAAAGACACATTTCTTTGGTTGAAGGAAAACACAATATTGTAATAGGCGATCGAAAATAATGGTTAAAACATCGAGATGTTCACTGCAATGTTTAGATTTGCCAAGAAGATCATCGACATAATCCTCAAGGATAGTGTGCATAATGTCATGAAATATGTAAGTCATAGCCTGTTGGTAGGTCGCACCAGCATTCTTAAGGCCAAATGGCATGACACAATAACAAAAGGTTCCCCAAGGAGTTATGAAGGTAGTTTTATGTTGATCGGCCAGGGCTACCAAAATTTGATTGTATCCCGAGAAGCCATCCATGAGAGAAAGCATCTCATGGCCCGCAGTGAGATCAATAAGTTGATCAATACTTGGGAGGGGGAAGTCATCCTTCGGGTAAGCAAGGTTAAGGTCCTAGAAATCCATACATATCCGAAGTACCCCCGTTACTTTAGTAACATGTACGATGTTAGAGATCCATTGAGGATAGTCAATAGGTAAGATGAAGGAAACAGAAAGGAGTCGTTGAAGCTCTTCTTTGACCAAGAGGGTAATGTGTGGATGCATTTTTCTTAGTTTCTGCTTAACTGGTTTGGCATCGGGTTTTAGGGTAATGTTATGGACAGAAGTGTCAGGATCAATTCTTGGCATGTCAGCGTAGGACCAAGCGAAAGCTTGGTTGCGGGCACGGAGGAAGGTAGTGAAGGTAGTTTGTTCGGATGTGGTAAGAGATTGTCCGATATTCACAATGTGAGGATCATCCTCAGTGTGAATGTTGATTTCTATATTCGACTCATTCAACATGGTTTGAGTATCAGATGGTAAGGCACGTTGAATATAAGAGTCGTCCGCACCAAGGTAAGTGAGGATGGAGTTGTCATCCTGGCACTCAACAACATTAATTGAAGGTGAGTCCTCTTCGATCATGTCTGGATACAGAAGGGGAAGAGAAGATGGGTCTTCATTATCGCGTTGATAAGTGAGAGGACCCAAGAAGATAGCGTTTATGAAAAAAAAAAAGTTAGGAGGGATAGATTCAGGGTTTATCAACTATGTGGGTGACAATGGCAAAATGGGTGATGATGGTTTGAAAGGGGTGACTTCGCCATCTTCCTTGGATACAACAGATATGTGATGTTTTTAGTGTAAGGGGTTCAGAGAATCCAAGACCACGACGATCTTTGTGTTTGCGTGTAGTAATGGGAATGATTGTATGTCGGCCTTGTTCATAAAGACCAAAACCAAAACCTTTCCAAGCACAACGAGTCAAGAAGGTGAGGGCGAAACGATGATTTGTCAGGTATTGAAAATCAGATTGGAAGGGAACCACACCAAGGGGAGGTTCAGGGGTAACAGAGGATGTGTCGACACCCCCATCGTTAGGTTGGTGTGGCAATTAGGTGGTCCGTAGGAGATTACCTCCCCCACACGACGGTCGTAGGTAGGATGCAAATGTAACTATCCGTACTCCTGTGGGGTATGGAAAGAGATAACGTTATAGAGGTGATACTCCCCCAGTGTGAGGCATTGAAAAACATCTACTAAAGGGTCTGAGGTTGGGATGTTGTCCATGGGAAAGGGAGTGGTATTTGCGACAGCAGTCTCATTGGTTGAAGGTGTAGGTGCGGTTGAGGTGGATGGTTGAGGTGTGGTTGAAGTGGATGGTTGGGTTGGATGAATGGGTGTCTTGACTGGTACAAGCACATCATTAGGGCGATATAACATATTGCAGGTTTTGAAGGGGGGAGGGTCAGCTTTTACGGTATAGGACTTCCCCTCGTACTCAAATTTTATGCATCTATGTAAGGTGGAGGGAATGCATCCCATAGCCCGGATCCAAGGGCGGCCTAACAACATGTTGTATTGGAATTCTCCCTCAAGGACATAGAAGAGTTTAGGTAAGGTACGTGGCCCTACACGAATGTTAAGGATCACAGTGCCTAAGGTAGAAGTAATAGCATCGTTGAATGAACGCAGCATGGTGGGGTTGGCACACATGCAGCTAGAGGGGATATTCATTTGTTGGAAGGCTTTAGAAGAGATGATGTTTAGGCTAGTGCCCCCATTAATCATAACATGACATACGTGGATGTCCCAAACGTAAGCTGAGATGAAAAGAGCGGGGTCAGGATCTTCTGCACCAAAGTCAACAATTTCGTCTTCGGAGAAACTGACAGCAGCGGTTTGCTGTACAGGGACGGAAGTGGTAGATTGTTTGGTGAGAGAGGCAACGTGGTTGGGTGTTAAGATGGAGGTAACGGGCAAGGTTTCATTAGGTAAGACCTCTATACCTTGAAGGATTTCAACAAGAGCTTGTCGATGAGATTCAGAGGCCTGAATGAGATCATATAGTGTCATTTTTACAGGTGATTGGTGAAGCTGTTTGATCATGGTTTGGTGGGTAACTCCATTAGAGATGGGGTAGGTAGGTCCATGAATAACCACTTTAGGTGATGGTGCGATCGGGATGGTGGATGGAGAAAGAGAGGCCGCAGGTGTGCTTTCTTTAGCTTTCCCATTGTTTTTCTGCCCTCGAGTAGCAACACTAATCATATTGATCTCGTGAACATGAGAGGAGGAAGACGGTAGGGATAAGTCATGGTCTTCGAGAGGTGGGGTTGTAATAATGATAGATCTTGGTGAGGAGGGGACAGGTGGTATAGGAGAGGGGATTGAAGCTAAAGGTTTCTCCCTTCGTAAATTGTCTTTCTTAACCTTTTTATCTGAGAGAGGTGACTGACGAAGTATGGCTTTCAACACTTTGCATCCCTCTACATCATGTCCTGGTGTGCGGTGGTAAGCACAGATTTTAGACTCATCATAACCTATAGGTCGAGGTTTAGATGGATCATAGGGTCTAAGTGGGGGTAGGGAAATGGTCGCATTCTCCACCAACATCGCAAGGATTTTGGCGTAAGACCCTTTGAGTGGGTCAAAGTTAGATGAAAATGAGGCTATTGACTGGGTAGGTTCGGAAATGACTGGGTATGGTTGATTTGTACGGGTGGTGGCTTAGCAAAGGGGTTTTGATAATTGGATTTAACTAAATGTGACCTCTTCGCTGTAGAAGTTATGTTTAGCTGGTCATATGACATGGTAGCAGTAAACAACCATGGAGAAAGAGGAGTGACAGTAAACAAATCCTTTGATGATGGAGTTTGTTTAGAGTTGATAGGTGGACAGGATACTTGGGGTGACGGTGTTGATATACCCTTGGATCTTTGTATGGGTGCGGAAGGTGTAGGTCGTTTTAAAGAAAACGCAGGAGGTATGATGTATTGATGCAAGGTGGAGGGATGAGGTCCCAATATAGAAGGTAGGTGTGACAGTGATGGTTTTAGTTGTGATAGAGACATAGGTTGGACTTGAGGAGATTGGGTCTGTCTCCTAAGTGGATGGACAACTTTACTTTTGGATAAATCTAACCGTTTAGGTGGGTGTGTTAGACTGGGTATTGGTGAGGTCCCAAGCATAGGGGAAGGTTTGGTTAGGTCAATAGAGGTGGATGAGGTATTTGGTAGAGATGAGGGGGGTGAAGATGAGGACATAGGCATTTTAAGCTTTTGTAAACACTTCGGGTATATGGTAGAGGCATCTGAGATCGGTCATCTGCATTTGAGTAGAATATGGTGTACTCAAACATTCCCATAGGACTCATCTATCTTCTGAGGGGTGACAATCCTCACGTGTGAATAGGAACTTTTGTATGGAAGAAAGGTGGGTTGTGATTCCAGTCCACTGTGGGTGTGATACAGGGGGTAAACGAGGCACTGTATCAATGGGCGTTAAGAGGTCAACCGGTCGCTGAAAAGATTTAGGCGATGAAGAACTAATAGGTAGGAGGGCATGTTTGAGAGGATCCATCATGATTAAAGAATTTGGTGATGTCGGTTTGAGGGGTTTCTCATCTAAGGATGACGAAAAAAGTGGCGAGTCTTCCTCTTGTACAGCAAGAGTGGTAGAAGGAGATGTTTGGGAAATAGATAAGCTAGATAACATCCGCTCACAGTCTTGCAGAGATGTGGTGTAAGAAGGATCCTCTGTGAGAAGAGAACTCTGGGTGGTTAATTCCTTTATGGGTAAAGGAACGGCAAGGATTTCGTCTTGTCTTGATGGTGGTGAAGGGGGTTCGGGTTCCTGCGTTAGTGAAGAGGCTTGATTCAGAATTTTCTCGATAGAGGCTTTTGGCTGGGAGTCGAAGACTACATGAATTTCATGAACACTCTCCTCGGCTAAGATATCTTGGTTTATGTTACTGTTAGATGAGTGGTTCAGGAATGGTTTGTTGAAGATTTTCAAATTTTGGTTAGCAGGGGCATTAGGATTATCGAGGGCTATATCCCCTGCATCAACCATTTCCTGCACTATGTTTTTCAACATCTTGCAGTTTTCATGACTGTGTCCCTTCACGTGGTGGAAGTTACAGAAGTCATTTTCTTTATACCAAGAAGGTATAGCGCGGGTGGAATCAAACCCAGAGTGAGGTTTAATAGGAGCTAAGGTAATAGCTCCTGCCTTGAGCAATTTTTCCAATATCACTCCATAAGTTTCTCCTAAGGGAGTGTAGTTGATGGGCTCCACTTTATACTTATAGGTGGTTTTTGGTAGGGTATTAGACGGTGCTTGGGATTTGACCATCACCGCATGGACAACTCCTTTTGATTTCGAAGCAGTCGATGCATGAGAATTGGTGGTGTTAGGTTTGTTGGTGGAGTCTTGGGTTCAGAAATTGGGGTTTTTGTTGCGCAACCGCAATTTCTCTTCCTCTAAGGCTCGAATCTCTAGTTTTCGAGCCATAGTAAAGGCCTCGTCAAATGTGTGGAAAGTTTGAATTTGGAGGGTAGGAGAAATGTGCTTAGCGTAGGCCCACGTAAAGAGTTCGATAAGTTCGGCCTGAGGCAAGGCATAAGTAAGTTGGTTGATAAGGCCCCACCATCGTCCAACGAAATCTACGATAGATTCATCTTCAAATTGTCGGATGGCATAGAGGTCGGTGATAGATACTTTCTTAGCAATGTTAATGGAGAAATGATCCAAGAAAGATTGGGCTAATTGGTTAAAAGAGAAGATTGAGTGCTGGGTTAAAGCACTGTACCACTCCAAAGCGGGTCCTGATAAGGACATGGGAAAGGTGCGGAGTAGTAAGGCATCATCATGAGCAATCAGATAGCAGGCATGTCTAAATGATCGCAAATGTTGTTGAGGATCCTCCTTACTATTAAAACGAGTGAATTTTGGTAATTCCCATTGAGGAGGATATGAATGAAGGGGGAAAGAAGGATGAATAGGCTCCTGACAAACTTGCTCGTATGTCAGGGTGCTATGGCTTCCTGAAACAGAAGCCTCCAGATTTTGCATTTTGTCCATCATTTGTTTGATTAAATCAGTGGTTGGATGAGATGATGGTGCGGTTGCCGTAAACGGAGGGGGATTGGGCCAAGGGCCACCACTAGACAATGGTGGGGTTAAATGTTGATAAAGTATTGAGGACGAATAGGTTGAGGTGACCGAATAGGGATGTCCTATATAAGATGTTGAAGTCACTCGGATACGTGTGTGGAAATGAAAAGGTGGGCGGAGCTTGAGAAGGAAAGCTTGTGTGGATAGGTGGCAGAGAGCAAGTTATGAAAGGAGCAGTCTGCGAGAGAGACGAGGTAGGAGCAGTCAGCGGTAATGATATATGGGGCCCCAGATTAACAAAAGGAAAGCCAATATGTGCCGTAAGAACCTCTGAAGCCACTGAGTTGGGTGACGGGGCTAAGGATGAAGAAGGCAAGGCGGAATTATCAGGTGGAGAAGGAGCTAAGTGAGTGGCTATACTAATAGGCATACCAACAAGGAGTTGACCATCGGGTGTATGGTCAGGGGCATGAGACAAATAGTACTGTACAGCGCTAGGATTAGCGTCCAAAAATTTCACAAATTCCTTATCTCCTACAGGGATTTTGGGAACCTCGCTGGTGTCCGTAGGATTCCCCACAGGATGTGAAGGGGGTGATTCAGGCAAAGGCACAGAGCAGGCATGTGAAACCATGGCTGCAGCTTGTTTCTGAGTGATAACAACCATGGACAAGAGTACACAGTAGGGATGCAATCTATCAGGAACAGAAGCAACAACAAAGTGTTGGAATTGGTGGGTTGCTGGTTTTGGGAACTGTGAAAGACAGTAACCGATATCGGTCAGATAACCGATGTCGGTCAGGCTGTAACCAGCATCGATAAGTTAACCGATGTCGGTATAATAGGACCGGTGTAAGAAGCTATAGGAAGTTGCTGATTTGGGGTTAACAGTGCTTAGTATGCCTACCAAACTGTTCTGAAGTGATCACAGAAAACAGTGTATGACAGAGAAACAGAACAAAAAACAAGCAAGATGCACAAGCAAATTAACAGACTAAACCTAGGATTAGTTTTAATCACTTTGGGCTTATGCCTTAGACGCAAGATGATGTCAATCCTAAACAGAAGACTTAGGGGAAATGTCAAGTTTGTTTTGGCTTATAAAGTTACCTCAATCGGGCGGAGGAATACCATGGAAAAGGGGGGATGTTTGAGCTGTTGTGTTAATTATGATGTGATTCGGTATGTGTTATGCAGTGAAAGTAAGATTAATTTCTTGTCAATACCATGGATATCACCCCCACGTGTACGACCTGTTACTTAATCTATGTTCACTAGAATTGAAAACAGCAAGCAAGAATGTGATGCACGTGTTTTAAACCCAAATCGAAAATGATATTCGATGAAGCAAAGAAGATGACTTTCACTAATGCAAAGATGTGAAAGCAAGAAAAATTCTTTTACCAAATAACAGAATATCTTGTGAATATTTTAGAAGAAGAAAATAGCAAGTGTGCTCCCTATATGAAAGCAAGCAAGAAAGAAAGAAACCCAAAATGGGTCCCACCGGGCGTGCCAAAATGTTTCGCACAGAAATGCTTCCGTTCCTGGAATAGAGTTGCTTCTATCCTTTCATTCCTTTGAGAAACAGATAAGGGTTAGGGCTAGGAGGAATACCTGTTGAATGTTGAGAGGGTGTGCGCGTACCATAGAGAGAGATCAGGTCGATTGTAAAGAACTCCTTTTTGTCTGGGAAGGACTACCTGCAAGTAAGAATACAAGACCACCAGATTCTAATTAGACAATAAATGAGGGAACTGCCTTGGGCCCAGGAAATATTAGACTTCCTTTCGAAGGTGGTCAGTTCCCCTGCTAATATGAATTAACACAAATTATTGCAAAATTACAATTTAATTACCTTGTTAAAACAATAGAGGAAAGGGCTCAGTTTTGGTTTTGAATCACAGTGACCGATGCCGGTCACTGTCACCGGTACCGGTTTCTGATAACCGATATCGGTAGGGGCAGTGGTTTAGGGGCTTTTAGTGAAGGTTGGCTATAAGGTGGCTATAAGGTGGCTATGGTGTTTATAAGGCTGGTAAATGATTGGGGATAGGTAATGGGGTGATGGAGAAGACTCAGAGAGTATGGGGGCTGTTCTTGGGGGCAATGTAGGGGTAGAGGAATGACAGTTAGATGGAGGGTGTTACCGGGTAGTAGATCTAGGAATAGACTTAGAATTGCTGTGATTCAGAAGTCCAAGAAATGTTATTAAAATAACATACAAGATACTACTTACTAATTCCTGATGGAGATATAGGTCTAAAGACTGTGATAATGAAGGAAAGGCTCAGGTAGGATGATCAGACAATCAAAGATGAGCTATCTTCTCTCCCAATGCTTGGATGAGTGTCACTGGGCTCTGGTTACTCAGTTGCAGTCTTGGGCTTGATGTCCTTCTCTGCAAACTCCTCTCTTTCCTTCACTTGTCTCTGCTCGGCCAAGTGAATTCCCGATCCTTCCAATCAATTCCCAGGTTCTAGATCCTTTGTTTTTGGTTGGGGGAGGTCATTTACAGGGAACCGATGGTGGTTACGTAACCGACGGCGGTCGAGTAGGAACCGATATCGGTTAAGTCAAAGTGAGCTATTTTTAGTAAAATAGCCAACTTTCCCTCCTTTTCTCCTGAGGAATTAGTTGTGGGCTTGGTCAAGTCATTATTAGGTTGATTTTGGTGCGGGTGAGGAGTAATTAGTCATGGGTGTGGATGTAGACCAAGTTATAGGTCTTAATTAGGTTAGTTTAGGGTTAGGACTAGGTCATGATGAGGTGGCGAAATGAGGTGGCAGGTTTGGAGATGTGGATTTATTAATTATAAGGTAATTAATAAATAATTGTGTAAGGTTTAGGTGATGAGGCTAGGTTGCAAAATGAGATGCGGGGCACGGGGGGTCGTAAGACACAAATTTGGTGTCTACAGTGCTATTCTGCAGAGAAGGTAACATAAATTCAACCAGAAAGACAGCTTTCATGTCAAACACCAACTGAAAAGGTGTGGCTTTGTTCAATATTTTATACGTTGTTTTGTAAGCCCATAATACTGCTAATAATTTGTCATCCCAATCTTGTCTTCCAACATCAAAATTTTTTGTCAAGGTATGACTCAGTATTTTTTTGAATGCTTTTGTGGTTCCATTTTCTTGTGGGTGATAGGGCCAGTAGTCTTTTGATGAGCTACCATGAACTATGACAATTAGGATCCTCACAGTCTCATTCAGGGAGAAATGCGTACCCCTATCACTGGTCAAACCCAATGGGCATCCATACCTCATGATAATGTTCTCCCATAAGAACCTTTCCATTGTTGTTGTTGTGTAATATTTAGTCGAAGCTTCCTCTACCCACCTTCTTAGGTAATCCATGCAAGTGATGATATAACATGACCTAGTCCTACACGTCATTTGTGCAATATGTCCTACAAAATCTATTGCCCATTTTTCAAAAGGATCCATGCTAGGGATAGGGCGTAAAGTCATTTCATCTCTCTTTCCTAGTTTTCCAAGGCACTGATAATGGTCACACACTTTACAATAGTCTCTACAATCCTTGTATAGAGTTTCCCACAACAAACCTACCATTAATATCTTACACGCGGTGGAACCACCTACATAATGCCCACCCACACTTCCTCCATGATGGCCAGGTGCTCATGCTCTAATACACACCTACACAAAACTTCATCACGTCCTAACTTGTATAAGTCTCCACTGATTAAAATGTAAGGCGTGGAGCGTATGGCTAACTCCTTTTTCTCTAAAGTATTCATTCCTTCCAGCGCCACACCTTCCTTCAAAAATACTGCAATCTCTTCCAAGTCCGAGGGCACGTGCCACAACCTAAACAGTTGCATGTCCAACATTGTTTCCTCAATAATCTGGGCATCCTTCCCTGAATCAATTCTTAACAGATGATTAGGCCCACAATTGATTTTTCTAGGCTTTACTACAATGGTGAATTCAAATTCTTGAAAAAACAACACCCACTAACATATACGCCCTTTTAGGATGGGCTTGTTCACCAAATATTTTAATGTCATGTGGTCAGTGTAAAACACAAAGGGTGTTGCTAAAAGATACTATCTAAACTTGAAAAGTACATAGATCATTGACAATGCCTCACGCTTAGTTATGGTATAATTTTGCTCTGCTAGTGTTAGCTTCCTACTTGCAAAACATAGAGGGTGAGCAACAATCCCTTCACCTGGTTGTGCAAGCACTGCTCCAATGGTGGTGCCTGAGGCATCTACATGGACATAAAAGGGCTTGTCCCAAAAGGGAAAATGTAAAATAGGCGTGGTGATAAGCCTATCTTTTAATGTATCAAACTCCCTCTGTTGCACCTCTCCCCAATGGAAGACACTTTTATGTGTAAGAATCTCCTCTAAAGGCATAGTGATCTTGGCATATCCTTTAATAAATTTCCTATAATAGCCCATATGCCCAAGGAATCCGTGCATTGCTCTCTAGCTAGTAGGATCCCTTAACCCCACAATAACTATAACTTTAGCGGGATCTACCAGCAAGCCCTCCTTACATATGATATACCCCAATAAATCCCCAAAGGGTGTAGCAAACACACATTTCTTGATGTTGAGGGATATCCTCAACTGCCTACACCTTTCAAACATTAACCTTAAATTGTCACAATGGTCTTTAACCAAACCATATACTATCCAATCATCCAAATAGAATTGAAGAAACTTATGGATGAAGTCCTAGAATTCTTACACCACTATGCATGAAAATACAGTAGGTGCATTCTTCAACCCAAAGGGCATGACCGTGTATGCAAAATTTCCCCACTCGATGGCAAAGGTTGTCTTCTCTTGGTCCTCTTTTGCAATCCAGAATTGGTGGTACCCTAAAAATCCATCCATAAAGGAATAGATTTTGCGTCCAGTGACTCCTTCAAAAATTTCTTCAATGAAGGGGGTCAGAAAGGGATCAATGACACAAACTACATTCAATTCCCTATAATCCATGTAGATCCTAATCCACCCATCCTTCTTGATGTTGATTACCATTATACTTATCCACTCTAATTCTTCCACTACCTCAATGATCCAAGAAGCTATCATTTTGTCTATCTCCTCCTTAACCTTCACACGTAAATTGGGATTCATCCGGTAAGGCCTTTTCCTGATCGTGTGTGCACCATCCTTCAGCTTTATCTTCATCTCCCCCAAGGAATGGTGAACGCCTTTGAGCTCTTGGTACCCATATGGAAATAAATCCTCAAATTTGCGCAAAAAATCAATGATCTTAGATACCTCCTTCTCCGACCAGTAATCTCTAATAATATAGCTTCCTTAGGTTCTTCTCCAGAACTAATGTTAACTTTCTTCATTTTTAAGGGCTCATGGTAGGCACGCACTTGAGTATCTACATTGTTTACTGCCTCATGCATCCCTATACAATGGATAACATCTAAGCTTTCTGATTCCTCTCCATCAATCACATACACTAACTTTCCTTTTACGTTTTCCAAACACACGCGCTCAAGCTATAACTCTTATGTTTCCTCTACATCTTCTTCAAAGTGAGCCCCCAATCTTAGTTCACCTAGTAATTCCAATAGCCTATCTTCCATCCTAGCACTATCCCCCATGGTAAGGTTCTTGATGCCCTATAAGGCCTTATTAACCAATGGTTTAGTACTCCGATACTCAAAGGTTTTAATAAGGTCAGTCACGAGCTCTTACTAATTCCTTGTTTAGTGGCGTGTCTCCGAATGAATATACCATGTGTGCGCTCAACCCTGTAGTGTAGAATACAAATTGTGCACCTAAAGGGATTGTGGCAAAGCTTCTGCGCCTTCTCTCCATACCCATACACACTCTTGGATGTGGAAAGAGGCAGGCTCCTTCCCATGGTACTCCTTGATGATGGTGGGTACATTGCTCCTAGAAAATGTGACAAAGAGAGCAATTCTTACCTCATGCCACTCTAAAAGGCTCTCCTAATGTGTAGCCCACCACCGATATTTTGTGCCGAGCAAGACATAACTTAACCACCCCCTCCGTTCCTTCTCATCCTTCCACTGAGCTTCCACCTCCTATAGAAAGATCTCAGGGAAGGCTCCTCCTGAATACTTGGGCAGTTCTTTTCCTCCAAGGTGCCTAACCATGCACGCCTTTGTTACCTTGGTCACTGAACCTCTTAACTACCATCCCATTAATTCATAAGTCCCATGCACCTAATTTTCACATGCCAGACTGGTGGTATCACTCACTGACTGAGCATCTTCAAATTGGATAACCCCCTTAGTAGGGTGTATCATCTCAGGGTCTCTGATTGAGCACACATATATCATGTCCAAAAGTTCTTCCCCCAATGGTTCAATATAGGGTGCTGACTTCCCATTAGCCAGGGGTATAATGACCCATTCTTCCTTGTTCTCAAATTTGATGTACCCTTTGTTAAACCAAAGGTATGCATTTTTCTTGTAACACCAAGGGTGCCCAAGTAGTGATGGGAAATTTTCTTCCTCGGTGAGCACCAAGACTTTAAATTCCCCAGTAAACTTGGCTCCCTGGATATTAATAGCTGCATCCTTTAAGACACCAATGGGCATTACCTTAGTCTTGTTTTCCATATACAAGCACATTTGAAGATGGCTGTAATGCGGGTCTTCCCATCTGATGCCATGCATCCAAAGTTAGAATCTTAACCTCCACACCTATGTCAATGAGGATATTACGAAGGAGCCATCCATCTACAACTATATTCAACGTAATCTCCTTGTCATAGTTTAGGCTATGAGGGGGAAGGTTCACGTGAAGGAACTATCTCTCACATTCTCCTCTGGCATGTGGTACCTTATCTCTCAACCATGATCCTAGCAAGGGAATGATATTCTCCTGCCTTAGCATTTTACATACCTCCTTAACCTCATCTAGGTCATCCTTTTTCACCTCAACCCTCCTTCCTTATTCTTCCTTCCTAGATTTATCCTTTAGACACTAGATCTCCCCTTGTAAGATTCAAATAACATCCATGGTGTCCTGATATATCTCCTTTTGATGCATAGGGTCTAGATACTTTCGATGAATGACCTCCTCCCTTGAAACTAGGTTCTTCTATCTTGGTACCTATCTTGCATGTGTAGCTTTTTCCCTTGTTTTTACCAAGACAGGCTCCAAACCTGCATCCCATGTTACTTGAGGCATCCATTGTATTTCCACCTTCTTGATACTAACCATTGCAGCACTCTTGTCCTTCTGGTGTTGTTGATTCATATGCTCAAAACAATTCTAGGAACTCCTCATACTTGTACTTATTTCCACAACACAAGCACTGCAACAAGTCCGGGCATTCCCATTTGTAATGTTCTGTAGATCCACAGTTGAAACAGGTTTCATGCGTAAGAACTCACTCCTTCCTCCTCTGCGGTAACCATGACCATGGAATCCTCCTCGATAACCTATTCCACGCGTGCCTCTATCTATGCGCTCCTCATAACGGTGATCATCACCCTTGGAACTAATTGCAATGCTAGTTTGGCACACCCCATGATTGATGGCCTCATGGATTTGATCAATGATCCTACAGTCCTTAGTATCATGGGTTATAGAAGTGTAAATCTTGCAATAACACGATACATTCTTCCTGATTATGTGCTACAGTAAGGGACATCTACTTGCATCATGGTCCCCATGACAAATCTCACACTCTACCACCACACTGCATACTGTCCTCCAGGGGAAATTATCCTTTACATGCCCCTCTATCTCACAATCTGTGTACCACAAACCACTATGAGTTTCATGGGTTGAGTTCACAGACAATTTTTTCAACTGCTTGGCCATAGCAGCAATCTGAGCCTCCAAGAATGGGCTAATGCCAGTATCAACACACTACCAATAGCCTCAGTGCATAGGCCAACCTCCAATGCCTCGTGTGGGTCTGTAAAAGTTTTATGAGACAAGGCCCTTCTAAAAGGGGTGATCAACCCTCCAACAAACCACTGTGTATGTTGTGAAGGATGAATATCATATGATAGTTTAGAAAAGAGAGTCTTAAGGCATGCATCATACTCCTACACACTCTCTGCCATTCCTTGTTGAATATTCTTCAAAGCGTTGATGCTCTTCTACTCAAACTCAAGAATGTGGAACTCTACCAAGAATGTATTCTTTAAGGCAGTATAATCCACTATTGTCTAATGAGGATCATACTTCTTATACGAGTTATGCGTGTGCCCTTGCAACATGGATACAAACTGACTAGCCTTCCATTCTAGGGTTGTGACACCCTTCGTGTGCCATAGAATTTCACACTTGTGAACATGTTCCACAACATCCTCAATACCTCTATAACTGGGAAAATGTAGAGACATTTCAAAGAAAACTTGTGGGGGTGGTTGGGGTCCAAATCCTCCTCCACCAGATCCTTGGTTTCCGCATGTGTTTCCTCCACCTCCTGATCCACTAGGTCCACTAGGTCCTAAACTACCAGATCCACCTAGGACCACTAGGTTTTGAACCACCAGACCCACTAGCTCCTACTCTGCTTGAACCACCAGATTTGCCAATCCCACCAGGTCCTGAAGTGGTCATGCCAAGGGTCCCCATAGTTCCACTAATTTATGCACCTACAGTCTATAACAATGCCCCACTACCAATAGTATACCCCACACCACTTCCATACTCGAGAACAAATTATTGTGTGCCTATACCTTGCTTGAAAAGTCCTAACACTGGGCTAATGTTTACAGCCATAAAAGTACCAAATGAGAAATTATACCTCATGAGCATAGAATGATCACCTCCAATGTAATCAACTAGATTAGCAATATTATCCCTCTGATTTGGAAAACTAAGAACCAGGGTCCAGTCACTAGGTGGGATCAAATGCATGCCAATGGTTCTTCTTTCTCCACGTGATGAACTCTCATCAGAAGCTGAAGGGGTTTCTCTCAATATAATAAACTGGATTAGCAATATTTTCCCCCTGATCTGCCGAAAAGTAAAAACTATGTCATAAAAATGGTACCATTGCATAGGGGAGACTATTAGCTTTGTAGAAATACTGATTTTAAAGTGAATAGAAGAGGATAAATATCATTTTATAATTTTTTACTAATAGTAGTTCTTTAAGACACTTTTTCCTATGAATGTTTATGTCTACGTTTAAGACTGCAAAATTTGTTTCACTTATCAGAATGTGATAAAACTTATACCATCCCAACTGTGGTGAAATTATATACATGTTCAAAAAAAATTATTTTATTTCAATATTTTTTGATGAAGTTATGGCAGGCAAACGGAAAGTGCTCTATTTTCTTTATGTTTTCATACCACTTTCACGGAAAAAATCATAAAAAATAAAATATTACTCAAAAAAATACAAAATAAAATCCATCCCAAGATAAATAGTGGTATATAACTTCTCACCAAAGGAAAAAAATATATATCAATTTTTGGTCATCCAAATTTTGGGCAAACAAACTATAATCTTATCGGCGTTTTTTAAAAAAACACTAAGTCATTGAATTTTGAGTGTTTAATATAGCTATTCTTGTCCATTTTTTACAAAAAATAGTATTTTAGAAACTAGATTCCAGATGCTATGATTCATATTAATATAATTTTGTCTAATTTTGAGTGTATGTATTGCTAATAATCCCTACAAGTTGATATTATGTTGTTATTTGCAATATGATGTCCACGGATGACCCTATATTTGTCCATCAACTTCCTGCACTTACCCAGCATGAACCTCAAATCCTTCCCACAACATCTTCTGCCATACGTCCATCACACCTGTAACCTTGTGTTGTCTAGCAATCTCCCTTTCACATGCTTCACCATACTTGATTCATCTCTCCTCCCTTTCTTTCTCCGCTGCAACATCTTCCATCTTCCTCCACCCTAGCTTCCTCTCCTAGCACTAAGAATGGTTTAGCCAGCCATTGGGAAAGCCTCTAAACTCATGGTAATCATCAAGATCTTCAGAGCCAGAGGGACAACATATAGAAATGATCCTCTAGGCTCCCTCAGAAACTCAAACTGAGCCACCTCCAGACAAGAATATGTTGAAATGGCATACTCCAAAGTGTAGCTAGATAAAACTCCTTCCCACCAATGATCCACAGCATGGGTCCATGTCAGATCTGCATCTTGTGGCCTTTAGTACTCTTCTTGGGTCCACATATGTGATCTATAACACCAATTTGATCTAGATGCATAAGCTGAGAGTCATTCATATAGTTCCACAGGGAAACAACAAAAAAAAAATTCGTAGAGATCATGGTAGAGATTTTCTTGTACCCATCTAGGTGTATTAAACTCAGGTCTAGTGTTGAATCTTTGAGAAATTTCATCCTCCGTGCTTTTGAATCATGATTCAACACTCTCCAATGTTAACCATTCTGTCATTACTCATTACATAGATCATAATGTATGCTAAAATCCCACTATAACTTCTAAAAGAGGTCCCGACAATGGAACCAAGATGTAGTCATTTTTACTCCTATCACAAAAGAAAGGAACCCCATGCATGCCGACCTATCACCCAGTGAAAGCTGAGCACTCACCCGAGGCATGCGTGGGTACCGAATCTCTCTTTTATGTGAGTTTAGTGGGATACATCATCTATGATTAGTGTAAGATATTTCAGAAGGGAAGTTAAGACATGCAAGAACCATAGGGCTCAGAATGGCCTCTAGATCCTTGTAGTCATTTCAGATTGAGTGCTTAACAAAATCCACAACATGTATTGTGACAGAAAGAAACATACAAGCATTCATACTTAGCATGACAGGAAGGAGAACTCATAAGAGAGAAGTATGCATCATAACCATTGATATTCATGTATATATTATAACAAGTAACCTTATTACATCCATGTAACCATTATAGAGGGTTGCAGAGAAGCAGATTGCAGTCATGCATTGCACTGGAATTAATGTAACTAAGCAACCCAAAAGAAAATTTATAACCCCTAGGCCTAGTGCATTCTCTCCTGAATACAACTATTCATTGACAGAGTCCTCGCAACATTTTTGTAGAGCTCCTCTTCACTCTCTAGGTGTCTATTTGGATATATGTATGTATATCTCCATGTGTCTCTCTATCTATCTTTGTAGGTGCTTGTATTTATAGCTTTCCTAGACTACCAACTCGCCCTCCTATGCCCTTAGATCCAGTGCCAAGTGTCCAAATGTGGTCCTCCATGCAAGCATGCTTCTCCAGGCCTGAGCTCTCCACTTCATTCCATGATGTTCTTATAGAATATTCCATCACAAGCATGCTCCTTCCTGGGCCAACCTATTGCCAGGTTGGCATCTTATCCATGTGTAATCGGGTCATGATTTTCACGTGTTCTACTCCAGATGTGCAAAATGACTAAGTCTCGATCCTTTTGCGCGTCGCGTGTGCTATGTGCTTTCTTAATTCCTTATCTTGCACACTTTTACCTTACACCCATTCCATAACTAGGACCTTGTGTGCCTACGTGCCTTCATACTTGGTCAATATTCTAGGGGTCCAATAGTTTATCCTCACCTACGTTGGTGTAAAAGGTTCTTATATTCACCGGTCACTACCCTCTGAGACATAAACCATGTTGAATGAATCAGCTATTGAAATCAACATTAACACTCAGGATGACCCACACCTTCTAAAGATAGGCCAATATTTAAATGTTGCTGAATAGGAAGCTTTTACTTCTTTTCTCTAGAACCATAGTCATGCTTTTACTTGGTTCTATGCTGATATGCCCGGTATTGACCCAAACATTGTGGTCCACAATATCGTTACCATTCCTGATGCTAAACCCATAAAATAGAAGCTGCGGAAAATACATCCTCACATTACTCTTCTTGTCAAAGAATAACTTCAGCGCCTTATCTCATTTTCCTTTATCCTACCCATTGAATATCCCTAATGGATTTATAACTTTGTTCCTATCACAAAAGTGATAGGGGGACTCCACATTTTCATGGATTTCCACGACCTCAACCTCACTTGCCCAAAAGATGACTTTCCTCTACCAGGCATTGAACAACTAGTTGATCTCACCATTGGCCATGAGATGCTATCACTCATGGATGGTTTCTCACATTATAATCAAATACTGCTCGCTCCAGAAGATCAACACAAAACTGCATTCATCACTCCTTAGGGAACCTTTTTCTATCGAGTCATGCCTTTTGGCCTTAAAACACTAATGCCACATATTAGCAAGCCATGACTTATATCTTCCGTGACATCATGCATCGCATATTGGAATATCATGTAGATGAACTTCTTGCCAAATCTATACATTGGGCCAAACACCTGATAGTCCTTAAGGTCATCTTTGACTACCTTATAAACTATTATGTTCGCCATCTTATCCCTAGTCCTCGAGTGCATCCATATAACGTTGTCACCTTACTAATCCGTTCCTGAGTGATTAACTTGGGATAGGAGGGACTGACAGAAGTCAGTATAAGACATTCTACATAACATAAGAATGGGGTGAAGGACGTATTCCAGATTGACGAGTATGTCGTTAAGGAATACGAGACATAAGCAGTATGTTTCAAATCTTTGGCCAAAGTATCACAAGCTGCTGATTGCGTTGTCCTGAGTCACCTGGTCTAAGGGATGAGATGCCGATGAATAATGGTAACAGTTATTAAGTTAGGTTCCTTGGACAGAGCATTTTGAATCCCAGAATAGGGAAGAGAACCGCAAGAGTGAGTGTTAAATAAAAATGCCAACTCTTATTACTCATGAATAGATCGGTAGATTACCGAGTCATGGAATGAATAGATCAGAGGTACTCCGAGTCATTACAGCTGTAGATGGTTATCTGTTATAAGAATGGTTATTTGATTTGTGAGTTCTAAATTATGTATTTAGAACCAAGAAGCATTTATCAAAAAAAAAATTGACTTGTTCTATTGTCTAAAATGAGGATGTTACACTTCAACCTAAGATGTGTGTGTTTGCATTACTTTTAGGAAAAATCCTTGGTTTCCTCATTTCTTTGCATGGCATAGAAGTTGATCCTGCTAAAGTGAAGGCTATTCTCGAAATGCCTCCACCAACTATCTCTATCAACTTCAAATTTTGTAGGGTAAGTTACAATCTATTCATCGGTTAATTTCACAATTTTTCAACCGCTGTCAACCATTTCATCATCTCCTCAAAAATTACATCTCATTAAAATGGGATGATGAATGCCACAAATCCTCTGACACCTTAAAACAATACCTTATTTAACCACCAATGTTGATTCCTCCTAAAGATGACAAACACTTTTACCTATACATTTCTGCTACTGACTATTCTTTAGGTGCCATACTCACTCATCACGACGAGCAACAAAGGGAACAAGCGGTTTATTACATAAGCCATATCATTTTGGACTATGAAACTAGGTACACCAATGCTTAAAAACTTTGTTTAGCCTTAGTTTTTGTTGCCACTAAATGGCATCATTACCTACTCAACCACAAAACCTTTTTCATACCTAAAACTGACCCTCTATATTACATATATGCCAAACCATACCAACATCAATGAGCTGCACGCTGGCTCATGCTTCTTGTAGACCTTGACCTTGAATTCATGCATCAAAATTCTATCAAAGGCCAAGCCATCGTTGACCAACTAGCATATGCATCTATTTCTAGGAATCAACCCTCTAACTTCAATTTCCCTGACAAATCCATTACTACCCTCTCTTTGGATGATACCACTTACCAAATGACCTTATTCTTTGATGGTTCCAAATGTCAGTGTGGAGGAAGTGCCAATTTTATCCTCATTCCTCTTGATGGTGAACCTATGCCTTTATATTTCAAACTCAATTTTTATTGCACTAACAACATCTCCGAATATGAAGCACTCATATTAGGCCTTCAAACTGCCATCTCCCTAGATGTTAAATCAATTAATATATCTGGTGATTCCCAACTAGTTGTAAACCAAGTCAATGGGGTATACTAGTGTTGTAATGAAATAATGAAAAAGTAAAAATGTCATGTCAATAACTTTTTGACTACATTTGACCGTTATGAACTTCAAACCACCCCATGTTTTACCAATACATTTGTAGAAACCATGTCCTTCCTGGCTTCTCAGATACTTGATTCACCTACCAAATCTAAAATATTTGTCACAATACAAAGGTTACAATCACCCTCTTATTTACCTCATGAGGTCCACTCTGTCAGAACCATTACACCTGACCTATGTGACCTTTGGTATAAGCAGTTTGTAGACTACCTTTACCTTTCTATTCTACCTCCCGATCTCACTCGTAATGGACAACGTGCCTTTCTTACAAGTCTCTCTCACTATGTCATCATGGGTGGTCTCCTTTATAAGTGTGGATTTGATGGTATTCTCTTACGATGGCTTACAAGTTCTAAAATTCCTTACACCATCAAGGAAGTTCACGATGGAATTTTTGAAGGCCATTTTAGTGGTTTGGCTGTCGCTAAACGAAATATTCACCTTGGCTATTACTGGCCAACCCTTAACTGTGACTGTTGTGACTATGTCAAACATTATGTGAAATGTCAGTAACATTTTAATCTTTATCACACACCTAGTCATGCCTTACAGATCATACGAGACCTTTAGCCTTTCTCTCAATGGGGTTTGGATCTTGTTAGAGAGATCAATCCTCATTCTTCACAATGCCATCAATGGATTATAACTACTGCTAAATATAGCACATAGAGGTCAATGATGAAAGAGATGACCATGGTTTTGTCTTATAAACAAGAAACTAATCTTCCTCTATAGTCTTTTCCATGACTTGAAATTTTCAAAACAAAAATGGGATTCAACTCCTTGAATTAAAATTCTAGAAAATAGATGACTCCCTATAAAGGGACATCTCTTCTCTCTATCTCACCGTTATAAACAAACTTCTCCCTTGAAGGATAGCTATATAAAGTCATTGAAAAAATAAAATAAAAGTTTCAGAAGCTTCCCACATGGATCAGCTTCATGAAGACCTCAAGGAGATAATATACTCATCCCATATAGACTTCTTACACCAATCAGTCTATCAAAAACAAAAAATAAACAAAAGAAGAAAATGATAAATTTTTCGTCATGGATTTTCCTATTTTAGATCATGGGTTTCTTACTAGATAAACATGTTGTCGTACATTAAGTTACGCCAAAACCACTCATTTTCACCTCATTACGTTTTTACCCTAATTTCCTATCTACTCAAGGGACTTTTCGTAACTATGACATTTCATGATTGTGTGAATTTCTTCACCCTTAGAATAGTCTATTATGCAACACCTTTAGGTCTTATGTTCATAAGCCCATCTTGGGTATGGTAGACTCATTAAGTTTCTTATCAATTAAGTGGATCTTGTACCACCTCTTACCATTCACCTTCTTCATTACTTACTGATCACCTTATATAGGACCAGACCATCGACACCTACATTTAAAAATATTTCCACTATCACCTAAGACTTCACCATGCCTATCACCTAAGACTCAACCATGCCTATGACCAAGACTCAATCATGCCTAAAACCTACCAACCCATTCCTTTACTTCATCATATTATTCCCCGTCTTATGGGAGAAATAAATTGTTCTGATGCCCCTTTTCACCGGGGCTATAAAGGCAACACTTTGAGAGCATGGGGCCCTTGAAGGTTAGCTCGACCACTCTTTACCCTAACCTATTTTCCCCCATTTTCCTCTTCATATTCTATCTTAGTTTCCATTTTCTACAACACTTGGAAATTAATACAAACATACATAACTACCATGTTACCACATCATAAAAACATCCAATCAATCATTTCATATTTCCATAATATCAAAGATTTTGGAAATCTACACCATAACATACATATAACTCATCATTTATTTCCCATGTTACCAACAACTTGAACATTAAATCAAAATTAAAAAAAGACTTCATCATGCCTAAATGACTTGAATCCATCATACCTGATCTGACTCCATCAGGCCTAAACCGACTTAACTCCATCATGCCTAAATCGACCTGACTCCATCATGCCTAGATTGACCTGATTCCATCATGCCTAAATCAACCTGACTCCATCATGCCTAAACCAACCTATACTCAATCATGCCTAAACCAACATGACTCCATCATTCCTAAACCAACATGACTTCATCATGCCTAAACTGAGCTGACTCCATCATGCCTAATCCACTTAGTTTCTACCCATATACATATAACAATGGAAATGAAAGAAAATACATCATCCATACCATAAATACCATCTTCCATACCAATGAAATTATGTACACTGATACAAATACATACAATTCTCTCAAAAATATCATGTACATCCTCGATATCTTCAACACGTAGGCCAGTATAAATTAAAAATAATACACAAATCTATACCTTGAACATATATGGTGACTATTTATCACCCAAATGATATCCATACCGGTCTCATCTGTCTCCTCCTCCTCTCCTCTAGCCTGGTGCCCCGCCACCATCTCTCCTCCCTCTACGAGTCTAGCCCTTATCTCTACCTAGCCTATAGCTAGATATGACCTCTATGAGATAGTAGCCTCTCCCTGACCCTATCTCTAGGCTTGTCATCCCCGTATACTCTATGCACTATGTGTACGAGATATATTCCTCTCACTCGAGGCCTGATTTATGTTATACCCCACATAGGAAGGGATGTCTATCCCGATAGCAGTCAAATGATCCTAGTAGTACCTGGCCTACCCCACATAGGAAGGGATGTCTATCCCGATAGCAGTCAAATGATCCTAGTAGTACCTGGCCTACCCCACATAGGAAGGGATGTCTATCCCGATAGCAGTCAAATGATCCTAGTAGTACCTGGCCTCATTTAGGGCATCCCTGAATCTAGCCATCGAAACTGTTTATGGTGGTGTCATGGGTCTCGCAGTAACCTGCGAACCCTGTCTTGCTACTGGTGGTCTCATACCCTGTACCTATGAACCCTACCCTACTAATGGTGGTTTTGGCTCCTGTACCTATGTGTTTCACCTGATTATAGACCAATTCTTCAAATGTTGACGAAATAGATAAGGGTAAAGGGGCTAGGAGGAATACCTATTGAGATGCTGGTTATAGGTTATTATGGGCGTATAACTTCTGGATCCATAGCTGATCATGAGAGATTCCTTTTTACTTGGAGGAACTACCTAAAATGGAAAAACATACCAGCAAATAAAAGTTAAGTGGACTTCCTAACATGTGCTAGATCTGGGAAGTGTGATACTTCCTAGATGGCTATCAATCCACTATTTAGAACAACTTAATGTGAACAATAAATGAAATCCTACTATAGTTAAATTGATTTAGCTATCTCATTCATCTAAAATAAGAAAATTCATTCACAATAGGGAAAGTTATGACTGAATCTGAAGGTTAATATCTTTGTTAGGGTACTGGTATAGGTCAGGGTGATATTTTGGGTGATTTTAGGTATTGGGTAGAGAATGGAAGCTCAGTTCTTGGTTTCTAGTCAAAAACACATATACCAACATTGGTCTAGTATGACCGATGTTGGTTTAGGTTAACCAACGACAGTTGTGGGTAATTGATGTCGGTATGGTCATGGTACAAGAAACTCAATAAAATCTTGGTGGGGTGACAGATCTGAGGCTAGATGGAAATGGAAGGGCAATGGCTAGGTTTGTATGGGTTTCAAGTATGCATAGGAATGATTAAAATCTGGGTATGGGTGGTTCAAGGGTATGGATAAAAGGATGGTCAAGTTTACATGGAGGAAAAATGGTGGGGGAATGGAAATGGGAGAAGAAACTAATAACAGAAGTAAAAGGATCTATTTAAATGATGATGGACAAGTGCTAGTTAATAAAACTTACTGTTTATACAAGCTTGATGTCTAGTTGGTAATGGTGGGTGATCAAATGGAAGGAACTTGGTGTGGTGTTGGCACTTCCCTAGATGCTCCCGTGAAGGAAAATGGTTGTGTGATTGCTTTCAGTGTTGGCTATGGATGCTCTGATGTGTGTACAGATGTTGGTTATGCTTGCATGTAGCTATGGTTTTCTCACTTGTTCTCAAAAGATGTGATTATCTCTCAGAAATGTGCCAACCTCAAAATAAGGTTGTTTTTGGGGGTTAAATGGTAACCGATGGTGTACAGATGTTGGTTATGCTTGCATGTAGCTATGGTTTTCTCACTTGTTCTCAAAATATGTGATTATTTAGGGTGCCAACCTGGTTGTTTTTTTGGGGGTTAAATGGTGGTAATTTAGGGTAACCAATGTCGGTTAGGGCGAGATTTCTTAGGTTTACTGAACTAGGAAGATCCTCTTGATTTTCTAGGATCTCGTTCATTTGCTCCAAAGATTAGAATGGAAGCTTCCCTTTCCAACATGTGGGAATGTGGTTAGAGGGAATGTAGGCTTTGATTTTTAGGGTTTGGGTAGGTCTTAGTTAGTTATGGCAACTTACTAAGAATAGGTCTTAGGGTGAGGTGGCTAGATGAGGTGGATATGTGGGCATTATCTCAATTAGGACATTTAAATTATAAATATTGTGAGGATAATAAATTAATTTAATTAAATTAATATTAGTGTGGGATGAAAGGGGCCATGGTTAGGTGAATGTGTTCAAGGTGTTTATTTGACGAGGGACCAAAGGGGAGTGTGACCTAATTTTAGTGTCTACATTTTTCCCCTTTTTGTTGTGTAGCTTGTATTGGTAAGTGATGCTGACAAAAATAAGATATGGTTTCCCCATGTGTGGGTGAAGGTGATCCCCCTCAAATCAGGAACTGATGAGGCAGAAGGTAGAATTGGTGAGTGGTTTGATAAAAGGTGAATGTGATGAAGAGGAAGGTGGGTAACGGGGAAAAAAGGAAAAATGTTCTACTCAGGTAATCTAGGTAATGGGTCAGGGTCAAAGGTAGCAAGAGTGCACACGTATAAACTGCAAAACAATACCATGTTGAAGAGTAGGAAAACTCTACATTATCTAAGGTTAATAGGCATATCCAAACAAGGTTGAAGTGATTATGGTATCTAAGGTATATGATATGGTCAGGAAACATGACACAAGTTAGGTGCAAGAACATTTAGATATGTTCCGGTACACCAAAGGTTGGGTCAGGATAAGCAGTCATGGCAAGAGGCAAGGTAAGGTCAGAATGTCCTTCAACATAAGTAATAGTACCATGAGGTATAGTAAACACATGAGGTCACAGGTCACTAACGATGTTCCAGGTCCAAGTATCTAGGTCACAACACGGGTAGGGCTGAGGTATGGGAAAAATAATGAGTCCCCAAATGAGGATGAGGTAAGGGAGTAAATGATAAGGTCAAGAGGATATAGTGAAGTGTCCAAGTGAGGTGTGGGTGGGGTAAAAAATAATTCAAGTCAAAAATTGGGGGTAGGGGGTAGGAAAAAGACTAAGCAGATAAACTGATGATGGTTAAAAGGAACCAATGTCAGTCAAGATAGACCAACCATGGTAAGATAGGGCATAGGACCGATGTCAGTCAAGGTGAAACCATCATCGGTTAAGTCGATTAAGTTATAAAAATAAAAATTACCACATTTTTCAAATAGTTTGTCTTTTAGTGAATTGGGAAAATGACAAGAGAGATAAAGAAAAAGTGGAAAGTGACAGAGTGAGGCCGAGGACTAAGTTGACGAGCCACATGGCTGGTGAGAACTGGTTGATAGGTGGATCCGCATGCTAGGTTGGATCGATTTGATTAGATTGAGTGATTGGAGAGTGAGCGGTTATTTTTTTATGGATATTCTGTATTTATAGAGATGATGATGATTATGGATTATGTGGTTGATAACATTTTACCATTATGCATAGATGGCAAGAGGTTCCATCATGTAGACGACAGCACGATGAGGTAGCATTCAATCTTGCATGGATTGAGTCAGGTCATAGGTATGATTTTAGGTTAGGCATGGTTGAGTTAGGTTTTGGAGGCAAGGTTAGGTGTGTTAGGCATGGATGGAGTCAAGTTATAGGCATGAATCAAGTTAGGTTATAGGCATGGTTGAGTCAGGTTTTAGGCATGGTGGAGCTAGGTCATAGGCATGGTGGAGTTTAAATTGGTTGAGGTTGTAATTCATTAATTCGTGTAATGAATGATGATATGGGTCATGTTTAAGATGTTTGATAATATAGACATGATGATGGTAAAGAAATGGTATTCATAACAAATGTATGTTTTGTTGATGATAAAAATGTGAAGCAACTTGTTGTTTGTTGGGTTTAATTTCCAATTTTTGATATAAAAAGGAAACTAAGTAGGGTAAAATGTTATTAGGGAAAATGAAAGATGAATTGGTTAGGGTACATATTGGCCAAGCTAACCTCCAAGGGCCCCATGCCCTCAGATTGCTATCTACATAGTCCTGGAAAAAAGGGACCTCAGGACAATGTAGTTCTCCCATAAGCTAGGGAAGAATGTGAGGAGGTATGAGAATGAGTTGGTAGGTTTTAGGCATGATTTGAGTTTAGGTCTGTTAGGTATGGGTGAGTTATGGGAAAATTGGTATAGGTAATTTTTATTATGGTGGAAGAAGAAGATTACCTAAAGGTAAGCATCAAGGACTAGGTCCTGTATAAGGTAATCAATATGTAATAAAGAAGGTTAAAAGATAAGAGGGGGCAGGAAATCTACCTGATTGGTGAGGATCATAACTGGTGGACCGTACCATAGGTATGCTAGTGAACATAAGACCCTAAAGACTTTACATGATTGATTATCCTAAAGGTGAGTAAGAGTCACATGATCACCAAATGTCAAAGTTCCAAGAGGTCCCTTGAGGCAGTAGGAAATGTGAGCGCGAATGGTGACAGGGTGAAAAGTGGTTCATTTTTATATGGTATGAGGTAGCATGGATCCAAGGTCATGATGGGAAAGTCCATGACTAAAAGGTTGTTTGTTTTAACTGATGTTTGAGATAGACTGATCGATGCGTGAATTATATGGGATGAATAAATTAACTCCTGAGGTCTTTGTGAAGTTGATTGATGCGAGAAGCTTCAGATTCTCTCTCTTTTTTTTGAAAGAGCTTTACATAGCTATCCTTAGAGGGAGAAGTCTATTTATAGCAGCGATTATAGAGAGAAAGATGTCCTTTTGAGGGAGTCATCTTTTTATTGGAAGTTTGACTCAAGGAGTTGGATCCCATGTGAGGGATTTTAAGTCATGGACAAGACTAAGTTGAAGAATATGATTCTTGTTTAGAAAGAAGGGTGAAACGACCATGGGATATCATCTAAGGGTAGATGAAAAGTATCCATGAGAATCATGCTATGTGCAGCGCCATGGTACACATATTCAAGAGAAGATAAAAAGTGATGGGTACGCACATGATTCTTGTTTAATCATTGGTGAGGTGTAAGAAGTGGATAGCGCTCAAGGGATGAGCATGGAAAGAGACAGAAGATGAGGTAGGACTAAAATTCAATAGTAGAATGGTTAAATATGCAAGGCATTAAGGGGCTCAGGTTCAGGTTTACCATCGAGTGAAGATAAATGATAATCACCTGATCCATAAGTATGGGTCACAATGCATGGTCCAAACCAATTAGGAGCAAATTTGGCCCGTTTAATTTTTTTCTACTTTGGTTACATGTTGATTTTCTTTCAGGACAAGGTCTCTGACTTGGAAGGTTCATTCATGGACATGTTTGTCATACGCATGTTTGATACGTTTTTGGTAAAATTGAAGATGATCAAGAGCATTAAGATGTCATTCATCTAATAACTCAAGTTGTGTTAAATAGTCCTAATGAAAGTCATCATCATTGAGCATATCATGGAGAGAAATGCGGAGTGAGGGAATTCGGAATTTGAGAGGCATAACAACCTCTGTACCATAGACTAGAGAAAAGGGTGTGGCAGCAGTGGAAGTGTGAATACTAGTGCGGTATGCCCACAGAGCAAAAGGAATGTGTGTATGTCAGTCCTTCCCAGTATCGTTAACCACTTTCATGAGAATTTTGTTCAAGGTTTTGTTAGTGGATTTAGCTTGGCTGTTGGTTTGTGGGTAATAAGGTGATGAGAAACTTAGCTGAATGCCGAAGGCATCGTAAATTTTTCACAGGGTTTTATTTTTGAATTGTTTTCCGTTATCTGTGATGAGGCGATGTGGAACACCAAAGTGACAAATGATGTGATGATTGATGAACTCACATATTTTCTCATCTTTCATGGAGATGAGAGGTATGGCTTCAACCCATTTTGTGTAGTATTTGGTAGTGGTGATGATCCATTGATGGCACTGGGAAGAATGGGGATTGATCTCTCTGACAAGATCCAAACCCCATTGAGAAAAGGGCCAAAGGTCACGAGTGACCTTTAAGGCATGACTAGGTGTATGATGGAGGTTGGCCTATTGTTGGAATTTTACACAAAACTTGACATAGTTGCAACAATCATGGTTGAGGGTTGACCAATAATAGCCTAGGAAAAGAATACGCTTAGCAACAACGAGGCCACAGAAGTGACCTCCACATATTTCATCATGAACTTCCTTAATGGTATAAAGAATTTCATAGCTCGTAAGGCATTGTAAGATAATGTCATTGAAGCCACATTTGTAGAGGAGGCCACCCATGATGACATAATGAGAGACCTTTTTGAGAAATGCTCGTCCATTACGAGTGAGTTTGGGAGGCAAGATGGAACGGGAAAGATAGTCTGAGTATTTTTTATTCCAAAGGTCGCTCGGGTCTGGGGTAGTGGTTCTAATAGATTAAATGTCATGAGATAAATAAGAGGGTGATTAGATTCATTGTACGGTGATAAATATTTTAGAATTGGTGGGCGAAGCGGGTATTTGAGAAGCCAAGTAGGCCATGGTATCGACAAATTTGTTGGTTGAATGTGGGACGGTTTGAAGGGTGTAGCAGTCGAAGGTGGTCAAATGTATGTCTATTTGATGTTTATAATTTTTAAGTGTCTCATTATGACATTGGTATATACCATTGACTTGGTTTAAGACCAATTGGGAGTCACAAAATATGTTGATGGATTTGACATCTAAGGCATAGGGAGCTTGGAGACCTAATACAAGCACTTCATATTTAGAAATATTGTTTGTATAATCAAAATATAGTTTGAAATATAAAGGAATGGGTTCACCATCAAATGGAATGAGGATAACTCCAGCCCTACCCCCATGCTGACACTTAGAACCATCAAAGAAGAGTATCGTTTGGTAAGCAGGTTTGTCCAGGGAAAGGGTAGCAGTTAACTCATTTGGGAAGTCAAAGTTAGAGGATTACTACCTAGAAAAGGGTGCATCAGCCAATTGGTAAGCAATAGCTTAGCCCTTGATGAAGTTTTGATGGATGAATTTGAGGTTGAGGTCAGCCATATGCATAATCTAGCGTGCGGTGCATTGATTTTGGTAAGATTTGGAATACATGAAGTGTAAGGGGTCGGTGTTTGTCACAACATAGGTTTTGTGGTTGAGTAGGTAATGGTGGAGTTTTGTGGCAACAAAAAACTAAGGCTAAGTATATTTTTTTAACATGGGTGTATCGGGTTTCATATTCTAAAAGAGTATGGCTTATGTAATAAACCATCTGAACCCGATGTTGTTCATCATGATGAGTGAGCATGGCTCCCAAGGAGTGATCAGTAGCTAAGATGTATAGGTAGAAGGGTTGATCATCTTTAGGTGGAATGAGTATGGGTGGTTGGAGAAGGTATTGTTTTAAGGCCTCAAAATCTTTGTGGTAGTCATCATCCCATTTAAAGGAGACATCCTTCTTGAGTAGATGATGAAATGGTTGACACCGATCAGACAATTGTGAAATGAAACGGTGAATAGACTGTAACTTACCTTGTAGGCTATGGAGTTTCCAAAGGTTAGTGGGTGGAGGCATTTCGAGAATGACCTTGACTTTAGTAGTGTCAACTTCTATACCACGTAAGGAAATGATAAATCCCAGGAGCTTTCCTGAGAGAACTGTGAAGACACACTTCTTGGGCTGAAGGTGAACACAATATTTAATGAGGTGGTCAAAGATGGTTTTGAGGATGGATAGGTGTTCAAAGTGATGTTTGGATTTGGAAAGGAAATCTTCCAATATACGATGCATGATGTCATGGAAGATGTAGGTCATAGCCCGTTGATATGTGGCACCAGTGTTTTTAAGGCCAAAAGGCATGTTTCGATAGCAGAAGGTTCCCCAAGGGGTGATGAATGTGGTTTTATGTCGATCCTCTGGGGAAAGTAAGATTTGGTTATAACCCGAGAAGCCATCCATGAGTGATAACATCTCATGACCAGCGGTAAGGTCAACCAGCTAGTCAATACCAGGTAGGGAAAAGTCATCTTTTGGGAAAGCTAGGTTGAGGTCACAAAAATATATGCAAATGAGGAGTCCCCCTGTCACCTTAGTTCACAGAAATCCAATGAGAATAATCAATTGGTAAAATGAAAGAAACCAAAAGGAGGCACTAAAGTTCTTCTTTGACGAGAAGGGAAATGCAAGGGTGCATTTTCCTCAACTTTTGTTTGATGGGTTTAGCATCAGGAATGGTTACGATATTATGGACCACTATGGTGGGGTCAATATTGGGCATGTCTGTGTAAGACCAAGCAAAAGTGTGGTTATGATCTCTAAGAAGAGAAGTGATGGTTTCTCATTTAGTAGCATCCAAAGATTAACCGATCTTTAGAATGTGAGGGTCATCTTGAGTGTGAATGTTGATTTTGATAGTCGATTCATTCAACATGGTTTACATCTTAGATGGTAACAACTGATGAATATATGAGTCTTCTGAACCAAGGTAGGTGAGTATAGATTCATCATCCTGACATTGAATGACGTTAATTGAAGGTGTATCATCATCGATCATTTCAGGGTATAGGAAGGGAAGAGAAGAGGGAGCCTCGCCCTCATATTTATAACTCAAAGGCCCCAAGGAAATGGTGTTTATGAAATTTTTTTTAGGAGGGATGAATTCTAGATCTATTGAATCCGTCGACAAAGGTGGTAATGGTGGAAGAGGGTGCATTACCCATGGGGATAACGGAGGTGCTGTGAAGGTAGATGGTGTAGGTTATGCTGGAGGTGTGAGGAAAAGAGACTAAAGTGTTGTGGGTAGTGAAGGAGTGATTGATGGTATTAGAGGTATGGGTGGTAAAGATGTTGTAGATGTGGGTGGAAGTTGTGGCAGGTGCTTGGGTATGTTTGAGGTTTGCGATGGAGGAATGGGCTACTATGTTATCAGTTTATCAGTGGGTGGAGGTTTCATAACTGTGTTAGAAGGGTGAGGTCCTAAGACGGATGAAAAGGGTGAAGGTGATGAAGGTGTGATCGGTGAGGTTGGAGTATGAGATTTATGGGGTTGGTTCTTTTGTTTGGGCATCAGAGTAGGTTTGGTATTGGCTTTTGAGGATGTAGCTAAATCTAATTTGATGGGTGGATGAGTAAGGCTGGCGGTTGGGATGACCCCTAAGGTAGTGCTGGGTTTAGGTGAGGAAGATGATGTAAGTGTAGGCTTGGGTGTAGATGCACGTTGGGTTATGGGTAGGGGTGTGGTTTGAGCCATGAGCAGTATTGTGGTGGAATTTTTGATAGTTGTCGTTGTATTTGGTCCGATTGGTTGAAATATTTTTTGGTAGATAGTGGAAGTGTCAGTAAGTGACATCTACATTTGTGTGGAGACAGGAAGTAGAAGATGCCCCCAAAGTAAGGCTCCATCCACATAATCTAGGTGATTAACTAGGCGTAAAAAATAACACTGTTGTAGGTTAGGTTGATGAGGATCCAATGGAAATTCCTGTAATATGTGTCCTAGAGATAGGGAATTTTCTAGCTTCAGCTTTCGTGGGTAAGACAGCTGAAATTAAGTCTGTAAAATCTTGGGTAGCTGATGGAGAATGGTCACCTAGAGGAAAAGGTATCTCTACTAGATCCATGATAGGTGGAGGAGAAAATGGGTGCTCCTCAGTGGGTGGAGGAGATGGAAAAGTATCTTCCATGGACTGGAGAAGTACTATGGGTGATGTCTCTCTAGGTGGAGAAGTCAAAGGTGAAGTAGTTTTGATGTCAACCGGAGTCTCTTACATGGGTGAGAGAGGAGGCGAAGGATTCCCCTCTGTGGGTGGAGGAGTAGGTGAAGTGGGTTCAAGTGTAGGTGGAGGACTTCGGGCCAAGATTTCCTCTATCGAAGGAATATGAGGTAATTGGGTAGCAACGGATGTATCGCTGAAAATATCATGGAACTCATGGGTATGGCTATCATGAGTTGAGGTCTCTCCAGTTTGATCAGAAGAAGGGGTATGATTAGGGAATGGTTTCTTGAAGATGTGTAGGTTTTGATTAGTAGGTGCGTTAGGATTATCCAAGGTTAACTTTCCTTTCTCGAGCATTTCTTGGACAATATTTTTGAAAGTGATGCAATTTCTGTCACTATGACCCTTCACTCAATGATAGTTATAAAATTCATGCTCTTTATACCATGTGGATGTGGGGTGAGTAGGGTCAAAACTAGTGTGTGGTTTTATGGGAGGAACGGTGATGGCCCAAGATTTAATGAGATTTTCTAAGACAAAAGAATAAGGTTCCCCAATTGGGGTATATTTCTGTTGTTCCTATCTAAATTGAAAAGTCTAGACAAGAGAAAGATTAGATGAGGGACTAGCCTGATTTGATGGATGAGATGGGATGGCCTTGAGTACCACTGCGTTAGTGGTTCCCTTAAATTTTGAATAATTATTCTGTGGTTTCGGAGTAGAAGAGGCATCATTTTATTTGAAGGCTGAATTCTTATTGCGTAGTTGGATTTTCTTCTCTTTGATGTCCTAAATCTCTAGCTTTCATGCCATAGTGAATGCTTTATTGAAGGTTTAGAAAGTTTGGACCTGCAGGGTCAAAAAGATATGTCTAGCACAAGCCCGCGTGAAGAGCTCTATGAGTTTGGTTTTTGGTAGTTGGAATGTCAGTTGATTGATCAGGCTACGCCAATGAGTAACAAAATCTGTGATAGATTCATCGTCATACTGATGCGGAGAGTAGAGGTCAGTCATGGTAACCTTCTTAACAACGTTAATGGAGAAGTGATCCAAGAAGGCTTGGGATAATTGATTAAATGAGAAGATAGAGTGTCTAGGTAACCCACTATACCAATCTAATGTAGGCCCAGTTAGAGACATGGGAAAGGTTCTCAGGTGCAAAGCGTCATCATGGGTGATTAGATAACACCCATGTTTGAAAGACTGTAAATGTTGTTGAGGGTCTTATTTGCTATTGAAGTGGTTAAATTTAGGCATTTCGAAATACATGGGATATGAGTGGATAGGAATGGATGGGTGGATAGGCTCATTACAAATATCATCATAGGTGAGAGTGTTACGGGAGCCAGAAACCGATGCTTCTAATGTCTGCATCTTATCCATCATTAACTTGATTAGGTCATTGGTAGGTTATGATGGTTGGGTAACTCCTGTAGTGTAAGAGGGTTGGTGTTGGGCATATGACGAGGGTGGCATTCTAGTATATGGTGTTTCCATATAGGTAGATTGAGGAGGGAATGAAATAGGGGGTATGTACCTAGAGTGAATGATGGATGAAACAGGAGGATGTTAATAGTATGTATATGAAGGTGGAAGGGTCATGGTGACCCTCGTGGCCATGGGGCCTAAGGATTGTGGGATAAAAAGGACAATGTTTTGGAAAGGGGTAGGGGTCACTAAGACTGGGGGTTGTTGGGTAGCTATGGGTATATATGAAACAATAGGTTTAGATGAGGTTATGTTTTGGGTGGTTGGCGAAGGTATACTGCATGTGATGGGTATAACAAATGTGGTAGATGTGTCAGTTACAACAAGTATGGGGCCTAACTATGAAACGACTAGGGGCAAGGTAGATACATGTAGTGCAAAGCTAGTAGAGGCTAGGGTAGAAGTAGGAGGGAGTGTCAGGGGGATAGATATAGGCATGTTGTATATCATTTGACTCGAGGCATCTCGATTGGATGAGTGAGAAAGATAAAACTGCAAGGTGGCAGGGTTTTGGTTAAGGAGTCATGTGAACTCTTTGTCTCCTATGGTGATAGTGATAGGATGGGTAGGATCCATGGGTGATAAAATAGAAGGTGGTGAAGGACTAGGTGGGAGTGGTTGATGACTGGTGTAACGTTCCCATTTTAAGACTTTAGAAACAAGGATTTTTTTAAATAATGTTCTCTGTTCTAAATTCATATTTTAGAACACACATTCTTTATCAACCATTCATATAACAGATAACCATATGTTGCTGTAATGACTTGGTGTTCTACCAATCTATTCATTTCATGACTCGGTAAACTACCGATCTATTCATTTTTAACATTAATTATTGAATACTTTTCCATATACTATGTATACTTGGTTATCTTTCCCTGTTTAGGGTATTGAGTGATCTATCTAAGGAGCCTATCTGAATATTTGTTACCAATATTCATTTGCATCACAAACCTTAGACTAGGTGACATAGGACAACGCAACCAGCAGCTTGTGATACTTTGGCCAAATATCTCTAACATACTGTACGTATTACTATTCCTCAATGGCATACTCATCAATCCATAATACATCCTTCACCCCACTCTATTATTATCTAGAATGTCCATTAATGACTTCCGCCAGTCCACTTGCCCAAAGTTTAACCCTAGCTCAAGTTAACTACATACATTATGATAGGGGGAGGCTCACTAAAACTTAGGATGAGTTGGCATACTGGGTCAACTTAAGTCAACCTCGTGTGCCAAGGTATACTAAGTTTTAGGGGGCTACCCCATATCTTAGACATGTTACTAACCAGACCTAGAGAGAACTAAGGTCAAGTCCAATGTGTGTAGATCTAGATGATCAATGTAGAAGGGGGTCGCCACATGTCAACTACATAGCTATATCCTCAAGAAGATCCTAATATTCTTGAAGGTACAGCCCTGCAGTTGGCGTGTGCCAACATCCTACCAAACAACCTCATCTAGATGTATATACCCCAAGGAGCTTATTATAAAGTTAATTAATTTGGATTATAAAAAAATAGATTTCAGCAACCTTGCCTAACCCTAATCCAACACTCCTTAAGTTCATCTCTATAACAGATTCAACTAGTTGTTAAATAATTTTCATAGCTTAAGATTTCCTTTAATGTTATTTATTGGACTTAAAAAACCGTCAACCATAATAGGATATCAACATCATAAGTTCCATTTATTATCACTTAACCGTTCAAGGAAGTGCACCAACCATCTAGGTTGTAGCTAGGTAGACTTTACTAAACGAAGTTTAATGATTACGAATAATGTCTTCCATTTTATTTGCATTCTTAAGATAGAGGAAGAATCTTCCTTTACATGATTAAGTGCTAGGGTCTAGAAACCCTATAAATCATTTACAAATTCAATAGTTATTATTGAATGTTCATTCCATATCATATTACTATATTGAATTATTTAGTCATGACATCAAATTCTACAACTTAAGAAGCTACATCCTATTTAGGGAGATTAGTCTGATTCCCACTGTCAAACTTATCTAAGAATACCCCATTCAACATACACATAATGTGGAGTATAACAACAAGATAAGATTCCATCTATACAATGAAAGTATAAGATAATTTACACACCCACTGTAAATAAATTTTCAACATTTAATTCATCTCTAAAACTTATACATTTAGGTATGCTACAAGACAAAAACCTTCCTTACAAAAGAATACTACTTTTTCTTTTCAATACAATCTCAAGAATGATTCAGAGTTCTTAAAAAAATCAGACTTAAATCATCCAATGCACCACATAAGTTTTAACCTTCCTTATCACTTACGAAGTCCATCTGCAAAAATTGCTAGCATGGGTCAGTTCAATGAACTGAGCATGATAAGCTCTAAGCCTTAAAAAGAAGTACATTCTAATAATTGTTCCATTAAAACAACTCTGCTTTAATGAGACAATTATTACATCACGAAAACAATATATCAAAAGCAACAGAAAAGAAGTACACTTTAACCAATTGATTTCAATTTCAAGAGAAGGACATAATATAATCCAGCATATCAGCCTTACAAAATACAGTCTAATTGATTCTTTCAATTATCCTTAGTCAAACAACTCATTATTCCTAATCTTTTATAAAAGAATACAACATTTATCTTTGCTTTAAGCCAAAATAAGGATTTAAATCATGATTCTACCTAGGATGATTCATCTAGCTCCAAAGCAAAAGAAGAAGAAGAAACATTACAACTATACCCAAACACAAAACATCTAAGAAATAGAACAGATTCAAACATGATTTAACTGTTTCTTATAAAAGACAACTACCTTAAAATTTAACATTTAAGATATTCATCATAACAAAATTTTATTTTAATCCAAGAAGGAATAGAGAATCAATCGGTCTACCTGAAAGTTTGAATCTACTTCCACATATAGAAGTTAACTTTTAAAGATCAGAAACAACGTTCAAAAATCAAGGTAGAATCATATAGGAGTTAGTCTCTACTTGAGATCATCCAAGGAGAATTCTTAAAAAGATAGAGTGCAAGAGACAAACTTACTCATCTCAAAACAAACAAGTAAAGTGTTGTCAAACAACAGTCTGCCAAACAAATTGACATTTCCAGCTCAATAAAACTAACTAAGAAAATATCTTCCAACATCATTTCTACAAATGATTGGGTAAAAGAATACCAAATAACTCATAAAGAAATCTCTATATAAAAAGAGAATCAAAACAAAAAATTTCAACCAATGATCTATCCAGTAATAAGAAAGCACACTGCCATATTCCTTACACTTCTTTACTTTTAATGAACATGAGTTTCAATTCCATATCTAGAATGAAATACAAATAACAGTCCTAAAACATGGTCTGTTCTAAATGAATCACATTCCTTTCATTTATAAAGACACAAGGTGTATTTACTATAACCAACAAGATATAGAAAAATAACTAATCAATAAGTTAAACATGATCTGAAGTATCAACAAACTCAGACTAAAATCCATTATTCTTAGAAAATGTTTCCAGTTAAATCCCCAAGGATATTTAACAGCTTGATATAATCTACTCTCATAGATTTCCTTGAGTAAGTAATTTTACTAGAAAATTTCTGAGTTTTAAACTCTTTAAGAAGTTAAGAAAACCCAATTCAAATACCAACCCAAATCGAACATGTTGATAATATTACCATCTCAGAGCTCGAAAGTACAAAATATGATCACAATGATGAACACAAGTTTCTTACAAAGGTACAGGACTACCCAAGTAATTATTCACAGTTTAGGGAAGAAACAAGTTCCCATCCAAGTATAAGTCATTAACAAAGAAAACTCAACATACTAGAACAGAACCGATATATCGTTCCTGCTACTATTTCCAAACACTAAGTACTAAATTTTATGTACAGTTTTGAATTAAAAAAATTCAACATGAGCTCAGATATGCACAGTATCTTAGTATGAGGTAGTATAAGATACAAATATCCATTAATAGTTCATATTCAAAACAAGGAGTCCTATACCTATCTCAAACAAAACACAAGTTTCCAACGAGAGTTCAGAATCAAATAAATAACAAGATAAGAGTGCGGTGAAATCATGAACTTCCATTAACAGTCCAAAATACCACAAGAGTAACACATGAGTACAGAGACCCATATGGCTTCAACAACAATCCTGAGTTACCCAAGATTTCAACACTAGTTTAGAACAACAAGAACCCCCATAAATAGTTCTCAACAAACACAAAACCAGAACCAAGTTCCAAACCAAATACGAGCTCGAATACAAGCTCTACTAAAACAAAAGATCAACACAAGCTCACAATCAAACAAAACACAAAATCCAACAATATCGGACAGAACCCAAGGTTCTCAAAAACTCTGAACCATATCTAAATAACAATGAATATTATTGAACATAATACTTCCATTACCCATTCCAGCATGAAAAAGCCAAGTTATAGAAATTTGTTTTTTCATGCATTCTCTTTTTTAAAAACTACACATGGTAAGTTTCCAAAAAGAACATCATTTACCAAGCATTCAACACCAATATCACAAGATTTAATAAACCCAACAAGCAAATAACTAGATAAGATATGCAATCCAAGAATCTCAAAAGAGCAGAATCATTTTAATGAAACATTTATAAGAAATCAAGATATCTTAAAGATTGGAGCCTATCGTGCTTGATAGCACTTTTTCCAAATCAAAGAGAACCTCTATCCAAGTTCACAACTTCTCCTCTTCTCCACAAAAGATCAAACAACCACCTTATTTTTCCACACCACCTCTTATATATCCCACGAACCAAAAATAGGTCTAAAACCTTAAGAATAGTCATTAAGTGCAGTTCAATTTGCTGGTTCATAAAACTAGAGAGCATGCAGAGTGAAAATCATGAAACATGCAAAGTGAAATGACCCCATACAAACCAGTTTGCATGCCTACCAAAGTGGTTTGAGCACAAAAACTGAAAACCATAAATTCCATTAATTCCTATTTTCTTGCCTATCCTTCCTTACCACTGCCTTCCAAGTTTGGTGAATGCCAAATCAAAATTAACATACAACTCCATTTTTAGTGAAGTTTCCACATAAGCCTCCGCCAAGTCAACTAGCCCCTTCCACAATTGGGAGTACGCGAGCTTTTAAAAAGCTTATCAACAAATTGAATTCCTTGGAACCGTCACCTGTGATACATGCAACCACCAATTCCCCCTTCATGCCCATTAGTTTAGGGTAGTCATAATTACTTAGGTTAGATATTAGGTTAGCTTAGGATAGGTAACCTTAGGATATAACCCAATCCATAAATTACCACCTTAGGTAGTTTCCACATAGGTTAGATTAATTCCAACACAATAGTTTTCAAGCATTAATTTAGATATAACCATATACAATTAGGTTTTAGGATAATTTAAATAACCTAGTAACCTCTCCATGATCCTTTAGTACAAAGCTTAGGTTAGGATAAAATTCAATTAATTAACATAGCTAGGTAGTAAATATGAATATTCTTACCTAGCTTAGGATTCCGTAGGACAATCCCTTTAGTTTTAAGAACCAGAATGTTTCCTATGCCATGAACAGACTATATTTTGTTTGCGTTAGCATTGTCCTACCATGATCGAACTGAAAAGATTCAAACACAACATACGAATGAATAGAAACATGTTCACACAAAAATCAAAGAACTTGTAATCAATCATAGTTTAGTCATACATATTTCAATTCATGGAATGTCGATTTACCATTTGTTCAATAGAGTAGATTTAAAAACATTCCTTGGATCACTAAAATTGATCCAAGGATGATTCAGATTAATAGATAAGTTTACAATTCTTAAACCAGATTGCAACTCACCTACAAGAAGTGAAAAATGGATTCAAGGAAGCCATTCCAATTCATTCAAAGGATCTTAAGAATAGAAGATGATTTATCCATATCAAGCATGATCTCCAAAAATCAAAAGAACATATCTTTATAAGTAAAATCACATGTCAACACTTCACATGTAAAGGAGGAAAATAAAAACTGTAAAGGGTGTTACATGCTTCCCTCCTGAAAAGAATCATCATCCCGATGATTACTCTTTTTTTTTACAATATAACTCAGGAAAATCAATTCATTCACTTCTATTACCATAAGTCAAAATATATTAGAATCTTATAATTCAATAAATCAGCATTAAATAGTTGTTTATCCAAATCAAATAAATATCTACCTAAAATTGGCATACTTATTGTCATACAAAGATAAAATCATAAATTTTTATCAGTCAACAAAATCAATTATGATCAAATAGATATGGAAAAGTAGTTTTCATATCTTCTAGATTTCCCAAGTTACACTCTCTTTGTTAAACTGGTCCCATTGGACCTTACATTGACTTAATTCTTGATTTCTTAAATGCAACTTGTGAGTTTCTAGCACTTGAATGGGTTTAACCATGATTATTCCTAGGTGATAAATCTGAAACGTATTTATTAAGCAAAGAAATATGGAAAACATCATGCATTTGTGAAAAAGTAGGAGGTAATGCTAAATGATAAGCTACAGGGTTGATTACTTCAACTATCTCAAAAGGTACCACATAACGAGGTGATAACTTGGTAGCCTTGCCAAAAGTTATAGAACTCTTTTTTTGGTTTAACCCGAAGAAATACTTTCTCACCAAGTTCAAATTCCTATCAACCCTCTTCAAGTTAGTATAACTCTTTTGTCTATCAGCTACTTCTTTCAAGCATCCACGAATCAACTTAACTTTTTGTTCCATTTCCGTAAGGTTTTTAGGTCTAATTACCTCTCTATCTTATATGCTATCCCAACTAATAGGGGATCTGCATTTTCTTTTGTAAAGTGCCTCAAAAGTTGCCATTTTAAGAGAAGCATGATATGTATTATTGTAAGAAAACTGAACTAATGGAAGATATTCTTCCCACTTATAATGCTGATCCATACAATACATCTGTAACATATCTTCTAAAACTTGATTAACTCTTTTAGTCTGGCCATCCATTTTTGGGAGATAAGTAGAACTAAAATTTAACTTAGTTTGTAGAGCTGCATTAAGCATTTTCTGAAATCTTGACGTCATTCTAGGATCTCTATCAGATATGATTAATTAAGGTACCCCAGTAATCTGAAAAATTCATGTACAAATATTTTAACCAAAACAAAAGAATCCTCCTTCAGATTTCCAACAATAAAATGAGATACTTTTGTTAGTTTATCAACAACTACCAAAATAACATCATGTTTAGTTCTTGACATAAGAAACCCTTGTACAAAATCCATGGTTATTATTTCACCTTTTTCTTCTATTGTTTCTTTGAATTGTTGATGAAACAGATAGGGTAACGAGCGTAGGAGGAATGCCTATTTAAATGTCAATTGATGGGTTGTTGCACGCGTATGACTTCCGAATCCACAGCTGACCATAAGAGCTTCCTTTTGGATAGGAGGAACTACTTATAATGAAAGCAAGACCACAAAAAAGAATTAAACAATATGGGTAGTGAACTGCCTAGCGTGAGGTAGATCCGGGAAGTATGATACTTCTTAGATGGCTATCAGTCCACTGTTTAAAAAAAATTAATGTTGTAAACAAAGTAAATCCTATTGTTATTTAAAAATGATTTAGGTATTTGACTTAAAACACAATAAGAAAATAAATCTAATCTAACAGGCTAAGCTAGAATAGAATCCACAAGTTAAATGGTTGGTTTTGGGTTCTTTAGGTCTGTTAAAGGTCTCGGGTAGGTCACAGGTAAGTGAGGGTGAGGTAAAATTAGGTGGATATGTATCTATTTAAGGCTGTGTAGGCAAACATAGAGACCGGTGTTGGTCAAGGGTGACCAACTGTAGCTAGTTATAGCCGGTGCCGGTTATTGTGAGATCTGGGATTTTCATAGAACAGGGTTTTGGTCTCCTTTGTGAATGCACAAAGGGTTTTGGATGGTCTGGATGAGGTATTGGGTGACTGGAATAGGTTTTTATGAGGTTTTTATGGGTCTATGGAGGTACAAAATGTTGGAGATGGTCAATAGGGAGCAAGATAAACAATGGATGATAAAATAATGATGAAATGAAATAACCAGGAAAGTATGACATTGTACTTACTTGGATTTTGTTCCTAAAGGTTTGTGTGTGAAGGATGGAGGTGTTGATGATGGATTTGAAGGCTGCAAGTGATCACCAACTGAATAAAATCTTCTGCATGGGCTGCATGCACACTCCTTTTAGCTTGGATAGATCAGATCATGGCTGGGATGGCTGTGCATGAGAAGATGCTCAATCTCCTTCCTTGGATGTGAATTTTCACTGGAATTAGCTCTCTGGAGATGTGTTATCTCTCTAAGATGTGCTATTTTTCTCATCAACTTTCTTATTTCCAACGTTCAAGCTCCAAGTTCCTCTGTTTCCAAATTCTAACCTTGAGAATAAGGTTGTTTTGGGTTAAAAGGGGTAACTGACGGTGGTCTGGCTTAACCAGTGATGGTTAGGGGTAACTGACATCAATCAAGGTGAGATTTTCTAGGTTTACCAAACTTAGGGAGATCTTCCTGATTTCCTTAGATCTTGTGTCATTATCCCATAGATTAGACTTGGAGATTCTCGTGAGCATGCGAGAATGTGGTTAGAGGAAGTGTAGGCATTGATTTTTAGGGTTTGGGTAAGTCTTAGTTAGTTATGGTAACTTGCTAAGAATAGGTCTTAGGGTGAGTTGGCTTGATGAGGTCTCCAGGTGAGGTGCATGTGTGGATATTATCTAAATTAAGATATTTAAATAATAAATATGGTGGGGATAATGAATTAATTTAATTATATTAATTGAATTAATATTAGTGATGTAAAGGGGGTCATGGCTAGGTTAATGTGATGAAGGGTGTTTATATGTTGAGGGACGAAAGGGGAGTGTGACTTAATTTTAGTGTCTACATTTTGCCCCTTTTTGTTTTGAACCCACTATTGGTAAGTGATGCTAACAAAAAAAATATTTGGTTGCCCCATGTGTGGGTGAAGTGTATCCCCCTCAAACTAGAAACTGATGAGGTAGCAAGCTGAAGCGGTGAGTGGTTTGAAAAAAGATAAATGTGAGGAAAAGGTAAGTGGGTGTAGGAGAAGATAGTGAAAGGTCTACTCAGGTGATCTAGGTAATGGGTAAGGGTCAAAGGTAGCAACAGTCAAATGCACGCACACGTATAAACTGTAGCACGCTACCTAGTTGAAGAGTAGGTAAACTCTACATCGTGTAAGGTCAATAGGTTTATCCAAACAAGGGTGAAGTGAATCGGGTATCCAAGATATAGGATAAGGTCAGGAAACACAACATAGGCTGGGTGCAGGAACATTTAGGTATGCTCTGGTAAACCAAAGGTAGGGTTAGGATAAATAGTCACGGCAATAGGGTAGGTAAGGTCATTAGGTCAATCAACATAGGTAACAGTGCCACATGGTATAGCAAAAAAATGATGTCAAAGGTCACTAGTGAGGGTCCAAGTCCAAATATTAAGACACGACATAGGTAAGGCCAAGGTAGGGGTAAAATAATAAGCCGTCAACAACAAATGCAAGGAGGTTGAAGAAGGTGGAGAGCCAGAGGTGAAGGTAAAGTGGTCCAGGTAGGTTTAGGTGGTCATGAGGAGAGGAGATGAATAAGAAATCAGGTAAAAGTGGTAGAAAATGGTTAGGGTAAAGAGTGGCCAAGCTAACCTTCCAGCCCCCCTGCCCTGGAACTACTGCCTACATAGTCCCAGTGAAAAGGGACCTCAGACTGATGTAGTTCTCCCATAAGCTAGGGAAGAAGATGAAAATGAGTTGGTAGGTTTGTGGTCATGTTGTGGGTTTTGGGTTTAATAGGTGGGGGTAGATAATAGTAAAAAAATGTTACAGGTGAGAGTGAAATTATGGAAAAAAGGGGAGGATGACTCCAAAAAGGTAAGTGTTGAGGACCAAGTTCATGTATAAGAAGATCAAAAGGTGATGAAGAAGAGAAAGGATAAGAGGGGGCAAGAAAGCCACCCAATTGGCAAGGATCAAAACGTATAAAACACATCGATAGATGGGTTAAATGAACATAAGACCCCAAATACATTACATGATTGATAATTCTAAGGGTGAAAAATATTCACATGATCACCAAATGTTGTAGGTACAGTAGGTCCCTTGAGGTATGACGTGAAAGGACAATGAGTAAGGAGGTGCAGGTAATTGGGTCATAAAATGGGAAATAGAATGCCTTGGGTAATAGAGCCAAGATCACAATAAGTAAGTCCATGATGAAAAAGGTTCTTTTTCTTTTTATTTTCTTTTTGAATTTTTAGATAGACTGATCGATCCGGGAATTCTATATGGGATGAATATATGGCTTCTTGAGGTCTTCAGTGAAGCTGATCGATGCGGGAAGCTTCTAAATTTTGATTTTTGAGAAAATAGTTTTCTTTTTTTATGGAAAAACTATATAGAGAGAGTTGTAAGCTTTTTATAGCTATCCTTCAAGGGAGCAGTCTACGTCATAGAGATAATTGAGGGTGGAAGATGTCCTTGGGAGGGATTCATCTTTTATATTTGAAGTTGGACTCAAGGAGTTGATCCCTTATTTTGGAAGATGTCCTTTTGAGGGATTCATCTTATTTTCTTTTGTTTTGGCTTTTAAGTCATGGACAAGACTATAACAAAGCATTTGGTTCTTGTTGAGAAGGAAAGGGTGAACAACCATGGGATCTCATCTAAAAGAAGATGAAAATTATCCATGAGAATCATGCAATGTGCAGAGCCATGGTGCACATATTTAAGAAAAGGAAAAAGGGGGTGACAGGTAATCACATGATCCTTGTTTAGTCATCAGAGATGAGGTGATGGAAAAGGTAAATGGCACTCAAGGGATGAGCATGTAACTAGATAAATAGGGTGATGTGGGGCTAGAGGTTCAATAGTAGAATGGTCAAAGATGTAATGCGTTAAGGGGCTCAGGTTTGGGTTTACCCTCAAGCGAGGACAAAGGATAGGAACCTCAATCCATTGGGATGAGTTATGACAATATATGGTCCAAGAAAATTAGGAGAAAATTTTCCCCGTTTTCTTTTCTCTTATTTGGTTACATGTTGATTTTCTTTCAAAACAAGGTCACTGACTTGGAAGATTCGTTTATGAACATGTTTGTCATAAGCACATTTGATACGTTGATGATAAACTTAGAGGTGATCCAGAGCGTTAAGACGACGTTTGTCTAATAACTCTAGTTGTGCTAAGTGGTCCTAACAAAATTCATCATCAGTAAGCATGTCATGGAGAGAAATAAAAAGTGAGGGGATTTGGACTTCAAGAGGCAGAACAGCCTCGATACCATAGACCAATGAAAAGGGTGTAGTTGCAGTGGAAGTGTGGAGTACTAGTGCGGTATGCCCATAAAGCAAAAGGAATGTGCATATGCCAATCCTTCCAAGTATCGTCAACCAATTTCATGAGAATTTTATTGAGGATTTTGTTAGTGGATTTGGCTTGACCATTGGTTTTTGGGTAATAAGGTGATGAGAAACTAATCCTAATGCCAAACGCGTGGAAAATTTTTTGCAATGTTTTGTTTTTAAATTGTTTTCCATTGTCAGTGATGAGGCGATGAGGGACACCAAAGTGAAAAATGATGTGATGGTTAATGAACTCACATATTTTCTTGGCTTTCATGAAAATGAGCAGATATGGCTTCTACCCATTTTGTGTAGTATTCGGTAGCTGGTTATGATCCATTGATGGCGTTGGGAAGAATGAGGATTGATTTCTCTCGACAAGATCCAAACCCCATTAAGAGAAGGGGAAAATGGTCACGACTGACCTGTAAGAGCATGACTGGGTGTATGATGAAGGTTGGAATGTTGTTGACATTTCACACACCATTTGACATAGTCGCAAAAATCATGGTTAAGGGTCGGCTATTAATAGCCTGGGTGAAGAATACGTTTAGCAATAGCAAGGCCACTAAAGTGACCTCCACATATGCCATCATGAACCTCCTTGATGGTATAGGGAATTTTAGAACTTGTGAGGCATCGTAAAATAATACCATTAAAGCCATGCTTATAGAGGAGTTCCCCCAGGATAACGAAATGGGAGACCTTCTTAAGGAAGGGGTGTTGTCCGTTACGGGTGAGATTAGGAGGTAAGATGGAGAGGGAAATGTAGTTAGAGTATTGTTTATACCAAAGGTCACTCGGGTCAGGGGTGTTAGTTCCAATTGAGTAAACATCATGAGGTAAATAAGAAGGTGAATAGAGGCATTATACAGTGAAAAATATTTTGGAATCGGTAGGGGAAGTGGGTATTTGGGAAGCCAAGTGGGCCATGGTGTCTAAATTTTTTTTGGTTGATCGTGGGATGGTTTAAAGGGTGTAACGATCAAAGGTGGTCAAAATCATGTCTACATGATGTTTATACTTTTGAAGTATCTCGTTACGACATTGGTACATACCATTCACTTGGTTTATAACCAATTATGAATCACCAAAGATGTGGAGTGATTTGACATCTAGGGCATAGGTGGCCTGGAGACCTAGTACGAGTGTTTCGTACTCAGTAATATTATTGGTGCATTCAAATTATAGTTTGAAAGACAAAGGCATGGGTCCTCCATTCAGAGGAATGAGGATAATACCAGCACCACCCCCATGCTAACACCTTTAACCATAAAAGAACAATGTCATTTGGTAAGGGGGTTCATCCAGGGAAAGGGTAGCAATGGATTCATCAGGAAATTCAAAATTAGAGGTATGTGGAGGTGATAGCATTGTTGAATGAATGCAACATGACTGGATGTTTATGCATGAAATTGTTAGGTATGCGCATTTGAGCAAATGCATAGGATGAAATGATGTTAATGCTAGCACCTCCATCAATCATCACACGACACACCCGTATGTCATCAATGTGGAAAGAGATGAAGAGGGCTGGGTCTGGGTCATCATTTTGGTATGGGGTGATCTCTGCCTCTAAGAAGTTGAGGGAGGCCACTTGGTGAACAAGGTGAGGTGGGTATTGTTATCCAAAATGTGCCCCTGCTCATTTTTGTGGCTAACTCCTTGTGTTCTTACCTCTCTTGTGCCTCAGTCTCCATTTTTTATTTTTAGGCACTCAAATATTTCTAAAAATGGCACCATTGGATAGAGCTCTCTCTCAGCTTTCTAGAAAGGTAAAGTTTTCCTCCTAACTCCTCATATTTTTCAAGTTATGGCTCGACGGAGTTTTTGTGGGAAATTTTCCCTTAGGAGGCCCATGGCCAATAGGAAGCCACCACGTGTCACATGGAGTAGTGGAGCATGGGGAAAATTTGAAAAACTTTTCCAAAGACCAAACGGGTAAAAATTCAAACTTTTGCCTGCCGATCCGATTTTGGCCTGTTTTTGCCCTAAATTTTCAAATCGCCATATCTTTCGATCCAGAGCTCAGATTTTCACATTCTTTATATCAATGGAAAGCTGGTGAAATTATCTACATGATTCCAGGGTAAATTTTTCATTTTGGTTGAGTTTGGAGAGAGAAAATAAAGAAAATCCTCTAACACATGGTAATGGCCAGAAATGACGTTTCAACAACCAGTTTTAATGTAAAATGGGTCGCATTCTTCTTCAGCATGGCCAAAAATGTTAGGGCATGGGTCTGTAAGGATGCCCATGCTATTTTAATGCATCTTCATTTAATGGGGAATGGCTTCCATGTTTTTTCATGTTTTCTCTCTCCTCGGCTCGACCCATGCATTGTAAAAGCCAGATTTGGCTCATTTTTAGAGGTGGAACATTTTTTTTGATAGCAAGCTTCTTCTTTCACCTTCAACAAGTGATTTTTGCAAGTATCAGACCTTATTCATGATTGTAACAGGTTTCTACCTCTTTGATGTTGGAAATGCAAGGATTTTGATAGTGAAAAATGACAGTGCAGACTCTGTGATTAATTTTTCAATCCTTTGTTTGTATTGTCTTGCTTCATTTCAGACCTCTAATTACATCTTATCAGCCTATGTATGATGTTTCATGTTGCATTTTATGAAATTGTGTCAATTTTCATGAACAAGAAGTGTTCACCACTCCTTTGGTGTATCACCTATTAGTTTAGTTTCAATTTTTGCACTTTCTATCTCTGTCTCCTTGGAATTTAGAGTAGGATTAGGATTCAAACCTCTGTAATTGTGCAAATAACATATCTGATCAGAGGAGTTTGAGGAACTAGCCTCTAACGTAGAGATTCCTCTCTCATTTTACAAGTCCCACACTTGGAGAGAGGTTTCAATGTTGTGCAATCACACTGGATGCCTCAAACATCAACTTAGAAACCTGATTTGCATCCAGGGGTGTTTCTGATTTGTAACAACAGTTTTGGCACGCCTGGTGGGACCTTAGAGGTCTCATTTTCATTACAACAAATTTGATGTGCATCTGCTGTAATTTTCTTGCTTAAAAGAGCTATAAATTGCACATCTGGCGACTCCAAGGAGAAGAATCAACTGGTTTTAGCAGTGCAAACCTGAAAACTCATGAGAAGAATCAACACAAGGTTGAGAGCTAGAGAGGAAGAGGTGCTGTTTGAATATCTACAGTTATCTCCAACAATAAGGTAAAGTGGGAGGAGAATCCAAAGGTCTCCATCTCCACCAAACATAACTCTCTCAACTCCTCCACCTGGTAGGCCTTTCATTCAGTCAACAAGGGTTTTAAGACCAATTAGAATGGCACAAAACAACCCCTATGTCAATTTCACTGGCAGCAGCCCACTTACTCTCAATGCACAAAATCCAATCCCAGTTGCAGTATTGAAGAACATTCCATACTTCACTGGAGAAAATCAGACCTCACCTGGTGATCATGTTAAGGATATTGCTAACATTTTTGTAATCCATGAGATCAATGTGATGCAAGTTGCTGTCAAATTGTTGGCATCTTCATTCAAAGGGAAAGCTTTGCAATGGTTTAGGAGTCTTGCCTCAGGTTCTATTCAAAATTGGAATCAGCTATGTATAGCCCTCCATGAGTAGTTTGGGGAAAAGGGAGACAACTTGTCCCTTTTGGAGCAGCTGACAACTATCAAAAGATCTCCCAATGAGCAGCTGACTGATTTTAATTTCAGATTTCAAAGGACTTAGGAGAGAATTCCAGTGGCAGTCAGGCCAACAACAGAAGGTGATTTTCTTTATTATCTCAAAGCTCTAAATTCTAATATTTCTATGTTGATTCAGTCCATGGGAGGCATAACTATCCCCATGGCTTATAACATTGCCATTAGGGCTAAAAATTATTTGATCCAAGCTGGCAAACTAGCCCCTAGACCTCCCATGTCATTATTTCCAAGTTTAGAGAGCCCAAACACTAATCAAGCACCTAATTTGGCTCCTTCTCCCACTCCTAGAAATTAGAGTTCAAATGAAGCTTCTACTTCATCTCCAAGTGCCCCAAATGAGCTTCAAGAAGTCATGAAGCAATTACAAAATTTAGGTAATGAGCTGGTTACTCTCAAGAGGAAACAAGCCCAAAGTTTTAGACCTTCCTTCCAGCCTCAAGCTCAGCCTAACAGGTAGCCATATCAACCTCATAGACCACCCAATCTAGCTTCAAATCTAAATCGAGCAAGGCCTCCTGCCAACAGACCATTTCATCCCTATAATCCAAATGCTATATCTGCCTCTAAGGCATTGGTGCCAACACAAAACAACATTGCTCAGGAGTATGATTAGTATTTTCCATGCAATGAACCTCATAACCAATCTATGTGCTTCAATGGTTCCTTGAATCAAGCATTAATGGTGACAACTACTGGTGTGGAGGGTGAGGGCAGTCAAGGAAACAACCAACAACAAGAAACATTCCAGTAGCAATCAGCTCCAAATGACACCACACTTGTGAACTGACAGGCAGAGGATTTTTGTGGCATAAATCAAACAGTCTCTCAAGGTGTTGCAGCCAACACAAGGTCAAAAAGAAGGAATTTGGGTGAAGAACATCCATTAGCTCCAACCAATCCACAACCTTTTATGGCTCCACAAATGGTTGGAAAACAAAATCCAGTTGTAAATGCACAAGGGCAGCCAAGAACATCTCCTAGACCAACTCAAATACTAGATGTTGCTGCCCACATGCAAGGGATGAATATGAAAACCAAGGGACAGCAAAGAGATCCTTCATCACCATTTAGTGTCATTGATCAGATGAAGAAGACAAATGTAAATATATCAATGTGGGAATCCCTATCTATCCCAGGCTAGAGAGATTTGCTACAAGCTGCCATGAAGGACTAGACAACTTTGAATCAGCAAGTCCAAATGCAAGAGAAGGTGCTCACAAATGATGCCCAGCCTAAAGGGAATCATGGAGGACAGCAAGGTAAAATGTTGAAGCCCCCTCCTTTTTATGTCTCATTAATCATTGGAAACTAATTGGTGCATAATTGCATGATTGATTTCGGGGCAAGTAGCTCAGTGATGCCCAAGCAAATAGTTGATCAGCTAGGACTTCAATATGAAACCATATCCAAAGGGGTAGTGCAGTTGGATGGGATAGTAGTAACAATAGTTGGGGTGATTAGAAACTTGAGTCTTACCTTTCATGCATGTCCAAATGTTGTTTTTTACAAGATGTATCAGTTATATACCTTCCTCCACTCTTTGCCCTATGTCAAGAGATTTCACAGCCAAGATTGGAGGATATTTGTCTACTGATTGGTCACACATGCTATTCAGAACGAGGTATGGAACCAAAGCTACAATCAGGTCTGAACCTATTTCAAACTTCCACATTGAGCCCTACACTCCAAGTCAGATCAATGCCAACTGTTTGGCATTTGATCAAGAAGATCACCCAAGCACTGATGAAGCTGACACCAAGGTTGGAAGCATCCTGGATCTAACTCTTGATGAATGGGCAAACAAGGTGCATGCTTTTGATCCTTATCAAGAAGTAGAATAATCTGAGCTAGGGGTCTATTGCATACATCAAGAAGATCAGCCCATTCCTAGCATCACCAAGCCAAACCACAAGGATGACAATGAGGTATGGCAGCTGTTTTTTGATGGATCAAGGAGTAGACAAGGTGCAGGAGCTGGAGCTATGCTTATTTCACCTCAAGGAGTAAAGTACTATTCAGCTTTTAGATTTCAGTTTACATGCTCCAATAACACTGCTGAATATGAAGCCTTGGTGCAAGGGATGCATTGGGCAATAAAGAGAGGAATAAAGAACTTGCAAGTCTTTAGTGATAGTGAATTGATTGTAAACCAAGTTAAGGGGTAGCATGCTTTCAAGAATAATCTTCTCAAGTGCTACAAGAATAGGGTGTGGGACCTTATTGAAGATTTTGAGGGCTTTAGCATAAAATCCATTCCTAGAAAAGAAAACCAAGCTGCTGATAGGCTTGCAGCAGTTGGGGCAGCCTTTGATATTGTGGAAAGCATTCAAAAGGATAAGGTACAACCAAACATCCATGTGATTGTGAGGCCTTCAGTGCCGGATAACAATGTAAGTTGGCAATTATTTGAGAATGACCAACAAATCATCCATTTATTATAAGAAGAAGCTGATTTCTCAGCTAAAAATCAAGAAAAATTGGAACAACAGTATGGTGACCAAGTGGTACAGCTGAGAACTAACAAGCTACCCAAGGGACTTATCACTTTGGAGTCCATTTTCAATCCCAATGATCAGTTTAGGAAAGAGAAAGAAAACATTCAGGTTAAGAGAGAAGATTCAGTATCTATCTTGGTGGAAGAGAACAAACCATTGCAAATTGGAAAGATGAAAAATGAACAAGAAAAGTATGAGTTCATACAGTTGTGTCAAGAGTTCCCTGATGTGTTTTCTTGGAGCTACGAATATTTGAAAGGTTTCAATCCCAAGTTAGCTCAGCACACCATTGAGTTGGATCCAAATACTAAGCCCATCAGGTAGAAACAAAGGCCAGTCAATCCACACATGGAACCTCTCATGAGGAAGGAATTGAACAAGTTGATTGAGTCAAGAATCATATTCCTAATCAAGCATTCTAGTTGGGTTACCAACTTAGTTCCAGTCAGAAAGAAGAGTGGAGAGATCAGATTGTGCATTGATTTCAGAGATTTGAATAGAGCATCTCTCAAGGACCATTATCCACTTCCTTCTATGGAGCAGATTTTACAAGTTGTTGCTGGCTCCGAAAAGGTTTTCATTGCTTGATGGCTACTCAGGGTACAATCAGATTATGGTGAAGGAAGAAGATCAGTTCAAGACAACCTTCACAACCAAATGGGAAACTTATGCATATAGGAAAATGCCATTTGGGCTATCCAACGCTAGAGCTACCTTCCAAAGAGCAATGGACATGGTGTTTAAAGGTTTGATTAACAACATGGTGCTGATATATCTTGATGATATCACTGTTTTTTCAAAGAATGCAGCAAACCACCTCTCTCATTTGAGAAAAGTATTTCAAAGGTGCAAGAGATTTGGAGTGTCTTTGAATCCTAAGAAGTGTATCTTCCGAGCACATGAAGGAAAGATCCTTGGCCATATTGTCTCCAAAGAAGGATTAGCAATTGATCTAGAGAGATTTGAAGCCATAAGAGCACTACGATTGCCAAGCCACAAGAAGGCACTTCAGAGTTTCTTGGAGAGAATAAATTTTGTTCATAGGTTTGTCCTAGATTTTGCAGCCCTTGTCAAACCTATCACCAAGATGTTGAAGAAAAGCATGGCTTTCAATTGGATAGTAGAAGGCAAGGAGAGTTGTGAAGAAATCAAAGAAGCCATCTCTCAAGCACCAACTCTCATCAACCCGGAATTCTCCAAGGATTTCATCCTCTATGCATTTGGGGGTAATGATACCATTTCTACCATTTTGGTATAGCAGAACAAGGACAATGATGAGCAGCCAATTGCTTTCTTCAGCCAAAGCCTAGATGACTATGAGGTGAGATATTATTTTATTTAGAAGCATGTACTTGCAGTAATCAGAAGCTTGAAGAAATTCAAGCATCTAGTCTAAAACAACAAGGTTCAGTTGTTGGTCTCTCATGCGGGAGTAAAGGACTTCCTCCTCAACAAGGATTTGAATGAGAAAAGGGCAGGTTGGATCACTCGTGTCATGGAGTATGACATTGAGATCAAGGTCACCAAGCTGGTAAGAGGAAAAGGATTGTGTGAGCAGCAGATTCTGGGAAAGTAAAAAGGAGTATGCAATAAAGAAGAGGCTGTTTTGACAGTTCAAGACAACCATGTGCAAGGTAGCACTCAAGAAGAGGATAATGCTGTCCCCACTTCTTGCTGGACCCAAGGTATAATGTACTTCCTAAGCACGGGTCTATGCCCTCTAGAGATGAACAAAACCCAAAGAAAACACTTTAGATTGTAGGCTGTCCCATATGCCATAGTAGATGGTGTTTTGTTCAAGAAAGATGTGAATGGAGTGCTAGTGAGATGCATTAGCACAAATCAGATTCATGAGGTGTTGGAAGAGTTCCATGGTGGACCAGCTGGTGGTCATTTTGCACCAAGAATGACAGCTCTAAAAATCATGAAGGCTGGTTATTATTGGCCCAATATTTTTAGTGATTGCTTTGCGTGGATCAAAAGGTGCGAGAATTGTGCATTCTTCATAGGTAAAGAGAGGCTTGCTGCCCTTCCATTACATCCAATTTCAGTTGACCAATCATTCATGCAATGGGGTTTGGACTTCATTGGAGTCATTAATCCCAATTCAAGCCAAGGGAATAAGTGGATTTTGACAGCCACAGACTACTTCACCAAGTGGACTAAAGCAGTAGCACTCAAGGAAGCAGATGAGTCTAGCATCTTAGACTTCTATGAGGGGATAGTAACCAGATTTGGCATACCTGCTACAATAATCTCAGATAATGCATTAGCATTCATTGGATCCAAGGTGACTGAGTGGGCTGTCAAGAATGAGATCTACCTAAGTACTTCATCAAACTACTACCCTCAGGGTAATGGCCAGGCTGAATCTACAAACAAGAACTTGTTGAGGATCATTAGGAGGACTCTTGATGAGAATCAGAGGTCTTGGCATACCAAACTGAAATCAGCCTTATGGGCTGATAGGATAACTCCCAAGAGATCCACAGGTAACTCTTCATTCAGTCTTGTTTATGGAAGAGAGGCAATCTTGCCCATGTCACTTGAGTTGCCAACATTGGAACTCATGAAGCAGTTAGAGTTGCTAGAGTTTGGGCCCATGGAGATGAGATATGCAGAGTTTATGGAACTCCAAGAGATCAGAGATCAGGCATCCCAAGTAATGGAGAAGGATCAAGCTTTGATCAAGAAGACCTTTGATAGGAAGGCCAAAGAGTAGATCTTTCCAACTTGGAGATCTAGTGTTAAAATGTGATGCAGATAGAGCAAAACCGGGAAGGCATTCAAAATTTCATGCCATTTGGAGTGGCCCATACATGTTCACAAAGTGTAAGGACAGTAATGCCTTCCAATTGTCTTCATTGGATGGCAAAGAAGTACAGATTCCAGTCAATGGAATCTATCTAAAGCATTGCTACTAAAGGGAAATTCTCCACCTTGTAAATATTAGCTTAGGTTTTCATTCCTCCAAGTGCTTGTGCACATTGTTTTGCTGTAGGTTGTTTTGCTTTCCCTAAGTGCTTTGGCACAGGCTTGCTATCCCTGGAGATGTTTTGTAGTCCTTACTTCCATCAGGTGATATTCCATCTTCCTCCTTACAACATTATAAGTTAGTTGGGGTTCTGAACAGAAAATTTTATGACTCCATGCCCAATGGGCTGCTTCAGGCAACTGGTATCTTCATCTAGCAGGTAGATGACCCCTCTGAGTCGCCAAAATTGTTATCCAAAATGTGCCCCTGCTAATTTTTGTGGCTAACTCCTTGTGTTCTTACCTCTCTTGTGACTCATTCTCCATTTTTGATTTTTAGGCACTCAAATCTGTCTAAAAATGGCACCATTGGATAGAGCTCTCTCTCAGCTTTTCAGAAAGGTAAAGTTTTCCTCCTAACTCCTCATATTTTTCAAGTTATGGCTCGGCGGAGTTTTTGTGGGAAATTTTTCCTTAGGAGGCCCGCGGCCAATAGGAAGCCACCACGTGGCACCTAGAGTGGTGGAGTGTGGGGAAAATTTGAAAAAAAATTCCAAAGACCAAACGGGTAAAATTTCAAACTTTTGCCCACCGATCCGATTTTGGCCTGTTTTTGCCCTAAATTTTCAAATCACCATATCTTTCGATCCAGAGCTCGGATTTTCACGTTCTTTATATCAATGGAAATCTGGTGAAATTATCTACATGATTCCAGGGTAAATTTTGAATTTTGGATAATTTTAGAGAGATAAAATCAAGAAACTCCTTTGGCACGTGGTAATGGCCAAAAATGATGTTTCAACAACCAGTTTTTATGCAAAATGGGTCGCATTCTTCTTCAGCATGGCCAAAAATGTCAAGGCATGGGTCTGTAAGGACACCCATGTTGTTTTAATGCATCTTCATTCAATGGGGAATGGCTTCCATGTTTTTTCATGTTTTCTCTCTCCTGGGCTCGACCCATGCATTGTAAAACCCAGATTTGGCTCATTTTTTGAGGTGGAACATTTTTTTTGATAGCAAGCTTCTTCTTTCACCTTCAACAAGTGATTTTTGCAAGTATCAGACCTTCTTCATGATTGTAACAGGTTTCTTCCTCTTTAATGTTGGAAATGCAAGGATTTTGATAGTGAAAAATGACAGTGCAGACTCTGTGATCAATTTTCAGTCCTTTGTTTGTATTGTCTTGCTTCATTTTAGACCTCTAATTACATCTTATCAGCCTGTGTATGATGTTTCATGTTGCATTTTATGAAATTGTGTCAATTTTCATGAACAAGAAGTGTTCACCACTCCTTTGGTGTATCACCTATTAGTTTAGTTTCAATTTTTGCACTTTCTATCTCTGTCTCCTTAGAATTTAGAGTAGGATTAGGATTCAAACCTCTGCAATTGTGCAAATAACAGATCTGATTAGAGGAGTTTGAGGAACTAACCTCTAATCTAGAGATTCCTCTCTCATTTTATAAGTCCCACACTTGGAGAGAGGTTTCAATGTTGTGCAATCACACTGGATGCCTGAAACATCAACTTAGAAACCTGATTTGCATCTAGGGGTGCTGTTGATTTGCAACAACAGGTATGAAGGTGGTAATTTGGTGAGCAAGGCTACATGATGGGGTGTGATAATGGAGGCTACGAGTTTAGGGTCATTGGGTAAAACCTCAATAGTTTGAAGAACCTCCATGAGGGCTTGACGATGGGATTCTGAGGTTTGGATGAGGTCGTATAAGGACATTTTTAGGGGATATTGGTGTAATTATTTGAGCATGGTGTGATGTGTGATGCAATTACAAATGGGGTATGTGGGGTCGCGGATAGTTATTTTAGGTATGGGGGCAGATGGTATGTTGGGTATAGGATTGGTTGGTGGGTTAGCTACCTTTTATTTACCCTTCTGCACAAGCGTAGTGACATGTACCATGTTAATTTGAGAGAATTTGTCAAATAGAGAAGCTGTAGGGTAAGTGGTATAACGATATGAAGGGAAAAAACCTACTGGAGGAGAAAATACTTGTGAGTTAAGTTGGGCACAACGACATTGGGGTGGTGGCGTGACAAGTTCTCTGATGCGAACCATATTAATTTTAAACTTTGTGTGTGGTTCCAGGAGCTGTGAGGATGGAGGTTGTGGATGTTGAGTGGGTACTATGGGAATGGGTGTAGGTGAATCAAGATCCTCATCTAGAAGATCATTGTCATTAAAGTTGGTTTTGGGTGGACACAATTGGATAAGGATGGTTTTCAAAGCCTTGCAGTTCTCCACATCATGCCCTGGCACACGATGGTATGCACAAATTTTAGTATCATCAAACCCCTTTGGCTTGGGTTTGAGGGGGTCATAAGGTCGGAGTGGCGGTAATGTGATAACAGAAGTCTCGAGGAGGTTGGTTAAAATTTGGGCATAGAACCCTGCTAGTGGATGACAATGGGAAGTGAATGTGGGCTTGGGTGTAGGTGTGGTTGGTTTTCTGGGAATTGTTTTTGGAAGAGTAAGAACAGGTCGAGCTATGGGTTTAGGAACCTATGTGGTTTGAGGTATTGGCTGGGTTTGTTTAGGTAGGGGTACAGTAGATGGATGGGTAGGAGGATGTGGGGTTGTTTTGACTACCTTGTGGTGGGGTAGTGGGGTTTTGTTTTTGGGTTACACCTTCTTGGGTAAAGGTGAGGTGGGTATATGGGGTCTAGAAGGAAAAGTAGATGGAGGAAGAAGGTTACTTACCCACAAAGATAACGGGGGTGCTATGAAGGTAGATGATGTAGGTCATGCTTGGGGTGTGATGGACAATGACTGAAGTGTAGTAGGTAGTGAAGCAATGGCTAAAGGTATCAGAGGTATTGGTGGTAAATACACTGTAGGTGTTGGTATGAGTCATGTTGGTGCCTGGGTAGGTTAGATATTTGTGAGGTAGGAATGGGTGGTTATGTTATTGGTTTATGGATGGGTGAAGGGTGCTTGACCATGTTGGGCAGTAGAGGTCTTAAGGAAGATGGGAAAAGTGTGGGTGTGATTGGTGTGGTAGGGGTATGAGGTTGATGAGTATTTTTCTTTAGTTTGGGTGTAGGAGTAGGTGTGGTTTTAACGTTGGAGGATGTAGCTAAGTCTAGTTTAATAGGTGGATGAGTAAGCCTAGTGGTCGGGGTGACCCCTAAAGTGGTAATAGGTTTAGTGGAGGTAAATATTGTGGATATGGGTTTGGGTTTAAGAATAGGTTTGGTTATGGGTAAGGGTGTTGTGTGAGTGTGAAAAAATATCGTGGAAGGGGTTGTGATAGTAGTGGTTGTAATTGGTTTGATGGGTGGAAATGTGTTTGGGTAGATAGTGGAGGTGTCATCAAGGGATCTCTACATTTGTGTTGAGACAAGGAGTAAGAGGTGCCCCCATAATAAATCCCTATCCACATAATCCAAGTGATCAGCCAAATGTAAAAATGACATGTTTGTGGGTGGATTTGGTGAAGACCTAATGGGAATTCTTGTAAAATGCATCTTAGAGATAGGGAATTGGCTAGCTTCATCTTTTGTGGGTAAGAGAGCTGAAATTAGGTATGTTAGATGCTGGGTAGCTGATGGAGAATGCTCACCAAGAGGAAAAGGTATCTCCACCGGGTCTATGATGGGTGGAAGAGATGATGGGACTTCCTCAATAAGTGGAGGAATGGATAGGTGCTCCTCTGTGGGTGGAGGAGGTAATGTGTGCTCCTCTATGGGTAGAGGAGGTAATGAGTACCCCTCTACAGGTGGAGGAGGTACGATAGGTAAAGGTTCGATAAGTGGAGAAGGTAGGGGTGAGATGGTCTCAATGTTAGTAGAAGAATCCTCTGTAGGTGATGTAGGAGATGAAGAGTGTTATTCTATTGGTGAAGGAACAATGACGGTTGGTTGCAATGTGGAAGAAGGATTTCGGGAAAGGATTTCCTCTATGGAAGGGATGTGAGGTAATTGAGATGTGACAGGTACCTTGTTAAAGATTGTGTGGACCTCACGGGTATGGGTATTGTGATGCTTGCTTCAACTACCACTTGAGACCAAGAAACAAACTATGAAAATTTTTAACACCCTGAACTGTTGTTACTTTCTCCTGAGCATTCAAGTGTTGATATATGATTTCTCCTGTATAAGGACATGTTCCTTTGGTTTCAGGAAGTCATGCTTGATTTGGATTATATCTTTTCTTCTCTTAAGATCTTTGAATGAACCGGATTATGCTTGGACTCTTTTGTTTCTTTCATTCTTTGCATTTGAGTACAATATCATTTCTGGATGATTGTGGATCTATCCACCTTTATGAATCAACCTTGGATCGGTTACATTGATCCAAGGGATGTTTTAATTTTATTTAGGATGAGAAAATGGTATCGACTTTTTGAGAGTTACTAAGTTTGACTAAGCTTTGAATGTTCAATTCCAGAGGTTAACTTTGGCTGATCATGGTAATTAGAATCTAGTTCCAGTTTTCATAACATCAGGAAGGACCTGGACCTTAAGCAGGTAAGATGTGTATGTTTTATATCTAAATCTTAAATTACTTGATGCCAAACGGAATCTGATCCAGGAATGTTTTATCCTATTGAACTCGATTACTGATTAGTCCTATTTAGGGTACCTATACTAGAATCAGTAAGGTTAGTAGTTTTAACCTAAACTATAACCTAATGTTGCAAGGTTAGTTAATCTAACCTAGTCCTAAAGATATGAGCTTAATACTCCTAAGGGTTATCTAAACCTATCACTATGGAGGGTGACTAATGTTATATCCTATGGCAATGAGACTAAGTCTACCTATGATCTAACCTAAGTCACTAACCTATCCTAAACTAATGCTATGAAGGGGGACCTAAGGAGGGTCACGAGTCATGGGTGGTAGTTTCCATGGCATTTAAGAAAGGATAAGGATGGGGACAGGGAATGCTGCCAGAGTTAGCGGAGGATAAGTTTGTTAGAGGAATCTCACGTGGCAACATCTCTAAGAATGGGAATATTTGTTTATGTAGTTTTAGCATTCACCAACTTTGGCAGTCAGTCCAATGGAAAATAGGTGGGAGAATAAAAATAAATACAATTAATGAGCATTAGGCCTTAAGCGCGGATTGCTTGGGAAGGCATGCAAGTGGAATTTTTCTTGGTTGTTTTGTTTTCCATGCATTCCATTTTTCACTCTGTATGAGCACTGGTTCTTTGAACCAGCCGTCTATTCTTCATTGCATGGCAATTTTGAGAGTTTCGAATTTACTTCTCTATTAGAGGAAGTATATAAGGCATGGAGGTAACAATATTTTATTGTTTAAACTTTTGTGGAAGAAGAAGAGAAGGTATGAGCGCATTCAGAGGTCTTCTTAAAAAAAATTTAGCGACACTATCAGGCATGATAGGCCCTAACTATTAAAATCTTTCTTTCCTTTAAATGTTTTCATTAGAACAACTTTGTTCTGATGATATATGCATATTTTGATTTGGCTGGTAACAATGATTTGGGTTTTATGTTGATTTGGGGTTCTGGGTTGTGTTTGGATCCTGGATGAAACCTGCTTCTTTATCCTTGTTTTCCATGCTATGAACCCAATATGGAGTTTTGTTTTGTGGTTGGAAGTGTTGTAAGTTTTCTTTATCTTCTAGAGATATTTGATTATAAACTAGATCCATGAAAGAATGCGTGCTAGATGGTTATGTGTTTGAAAAACAACACTATATTTATTCACTGTTCGTCTATAATTTTTGGATTACGTGTTTGAAAAACACCACTGTATCTATTTACTATTCAAATATAATTTTATTATTGATTGTTTGCTTCCCCGTATGAACTCCAACTATTATTGGTCCATGTTCAGGAAAGTAAGTAATAGAATTTGTGGTTGGAATGTTAGCTTATTCAGTAAAACTTGACTGTTTTAGTCATGTAAGTTGGAAATGTTGCTTGAAATTTAAACCTGTACTTTTATTTTAAAGGGGTCTGAATGTTCTTATGAATATAGGTTATGTGAGTAAGGAAGTATTTGGTGTTAACTGTTGTTTTTGCAATTTTTACATGTATGTTAGAAACATGGTTATGTTCAAGGGAAAATGTAATTGGATAAGCCCTGTACCTCCTGGAAAATTCACGAATAAATCTTAGATCTACCTTAATGAAAATTATGTTTAATGTGTGGCTGAGGTATGACTATGTTTTACCCTGAGGTGACTGAGAAATCTACTTCTCAAGACCACATTACACAATGTCGGGAATTCTACTTTAAAAGAAAAACAATGACTTCAACGTCATTAACTTTATTTATGTACAGCTAATTCTTTTCTTTTGTACTTGAAATTTGGATTGAGATGACCCATATGCAACTGAATGATTTATTTATTTTTGTATAGTAAAAGAACTGATAACTACTATGGTATGAGTAGGATGGCTTTTGGGGCATTGCTGAATCTGTATTTAGATTTCAATAATTAACTTTGTACATGCATTTTTCATTTGGAATCTTGAAATGATATAACAACCTAATAGTGCAATGGTTGGTATAATTAGTTATGATCCATGGGTAATAAGTGGTAATGGGAAAGCTTTCCTAACTCTTAGACTCAAATGGTTCGAGTAATGAAGGAATGTAGACTGTTTACTTAGATCAGGATTGTGGTCTGTGATTAGAACATTTTGTAATGTTATTGGCCTTTGTTTAATGTATAATCGTAAGACCGTAGGGATCTATAGGCAATTTTTTAAGGCGGCTCTACCTGACTTAAGCTTTTGGTTAAACTTAAGTGTTGCTTTACTTGCCTCCTTTTTCCTTGATTGGATTAGAATACATATATATATATATTACTTCTTGGAAGTTGTACAGTTCTAATATTGATTAAAATAGAGTTCTAATTTTCTCTGTTCCTTCCTCTAAGTTATGAAAGATAGTTGTTATAGGATTTTGAAATACGGAGGTACTCACTCTCTCTTGAAATTATAGTGTTCTCTTCTTTATAATTCCTATAAGGAACTCTACTATCTGGTTATGAGATGACAAGACTGTTAAGAATAAGAGGGAAGAAATTGTAAGTGGTGATATCTTAACTTAGAAGACTCCTTTCATTTACTGGTAGTACCATTGTCTTGAATTTAAACTCAGTTTGTTATCTCTTTTATAAAGGTAACCCTGTAGTTGGAATTTTGCATACTTATCAATGATTGAAAAATTTATATGATAGAGTTAAAGGAAATCTGCTAGACGAACTTGCTTAAGGCAGTAATCTATCCTTTGCTTAAATTGTTTTTATGTAAACCTGTTGGATGCTTACCTTAAAAAGGTTTTATTCTTTTAATTGGAATGAACAAACATGATTGACACTGTTCTTGGCCTTGCGGATGATTAGGTACATATGTTATCGAATGTCCTTTCTTATTTTCTTATATTATACAAATCATCTGAAATAGACTAAGTTGAAATTATGTCTATGATTTGAATTAAGATATATAGTCATTTGAAAAAGGAAAACTAGTGTGAGCCATGATTTTGGATTTGATGAAATTGATGTCATTTAAACATGATTGTTTAATGAAAAAAATTAGTGGAATGCAATTGTTTAAGGATTAGTGCTTATCATGCTCAGTTCACTGAACTGACCCATGCTAGCAATTTTTGCAGATGGTCATCTTAAATGGTAAAGGCAGGTAGATCCGAAATGATGCACAAATTGTTTAATCTGGTTTTTATGAAGAATTCTGACATGATTTTTCTAATTGTACTATAGAAGAAAGTTACTCTTTTTCTGAAGACTATTGTATTAAAATATGCCAAAGTGCATAGGTTGTAATTGTATAGGTTTGGGAATAAATTAAATGGGGACATATTACTTATGTGGTTTGCGTTCTTATTTGTTGAAATGACCTTCTTTTGTCTATATGAATGAGAGTGCATTCTTACTATTATATTCAATGGGATCTAGATGGATTCCCTAAGTAAGCCTTAGCTAAATATATGGTTGGGTACTAATTTTTTTTCTAGTTAGTAATTCTATACATCTTATGATTGTGGTAAAATTGTAAATAAGACCACTGCATTTTTAGGGAACATTGAGGTTGAACTATGCCCTAAAATGTAGCTATAATTGGAAGAGTATTTTATTACTCTCTTAATGTTCAAATTCAAAGCAATGTAATTGATGGTTATAAATCACCATGTCTTAATGGTAATAAGTTTGATATGTTTCAGTCTTTAAGGTTGTTACGAACCCTTACTGGTTTAGTTATTTTCCTAATGGGAAAACTTAGGGCTGTTGTCCTATTCTGAGGGTACAAGGTTGTTAGGTACCAATCGACAACTTGAAACAATCTTAAATATTATTAAAACTTTTCTCTATGAAACTAAACCTAATTATAAAAGGTAACTCAAGAAGTGTGGGACCCATGGTTAGATAAGGCTACCCAATTAGGAGGGCTTGTAATCCAAATATAACTCAACATAAGTGAATTCTTGGAGGTATGTACATCTTTCCAAGGCTGTTTCATAGGATGTTGACACATGTCAACTGTAGGGTTGTACCTTCGAGAATATTCGGATCTTCTTGAGGATACAACAATGCAGATGACATATGGCAACACCCTTCTGCATTGATCGTTAAGATTTACACCTGAAACTTAATCAAGATTTCCATTCGAGACTAGTTAGGACCATAGATAGGCTATGAGGCTGCCCTTTGAGACTCATGGTACCCTAACACATGGGGTTAACATTGGTTGACCCAGTATGTCCGCTTCCCCCTAGTCTTCAAGGGCATCCTTATAACGTGAATTATGATATTAACCTGATCTTGAGTGAAAAATTGGGGCAAGGGGACTGACAGAAGTTAGTATAAGACGTTCTATATAACACTGGAGTGGGGTGAAGGACGTATTTTGGATTGACGAGTATGCCATCAAGGAATAAGTAACATGAATAGTATGTTTCAAATCTTTGACCAAAGTATCGCAAGCTGCTGATTGTGTTGTCCTATGTCACCTAGTCTAAGGAACGTGATGCCAATGAATAAGGGTACCAATTATTCAGATAGGTTCCTTGGATAGATTACTCAAAATCCTAGATTAGGGAAGAGAACCACGAGAATGAAGTGTTCTATTGTAAACACCAAACTCTAAGATACACATGAATAGATCGGTAGTTCACCGAGTCATGGAATGAATAGATCAGTGGTATACCAAGTCATCAGCTGCATATGGTTATCTATTATAAGAATGATTGTTATGATTTGTGTGTTCTAAATTATGTATTTAGAACTAGAAAACACTAATAAAAAAATTTAAAAAATTCTTGTTCTAAAGTATTAAAATGTGGATGTTACAAAAATTATGGAATAAATTTTTTTTATAAGAAGAGTCTACAACTAAGTTACAAGACACTAGTTTGAAATAATAGGTTCCGAAATAGATTTTGATTAACCAAATACAAGATTTCCATTTTTATCTTATCACAAGTTCACAAGGTTCCAAAATTAGGGCTACATGTTTTACTTAGGTTCAGGGAGCAAATCTCCCTCATGCCTACTCTCAAACAGGCCCAGAAGTTCAACTAGATTTTTTACATATTTTGAGTTATCAAAACTTTCCTAAACTAGGTTCATTGGATAGGAAATATCCTCACCTTTCCAACCATATAAGAAATTCCTCCTAACTCCGTGTAAAACTCAAGCTATGGCCAGGCAGAGTTTTAGGGAAAAATTTTCCCTTGAAGGTCCGCGGGGTTAGGGAGAAAATATCTCCACACCCCGCCGATGCCCAAATTGCCACATGTCAACATGTGATTGGGTTGGTTTGGTGGGTCGCAGGGAAAAACTTGAAATTTTTCCCAAATAATTTTTCGAAGGAAAATTTTCCTCTGTGCCTCCGCACTAGCTCAAATGGCCATGTGGCGCCTTGTGACTGGCCGCGGGCCGGCGGAGCGGCGGAGAATATTTGGATTTCTTGCCAAAAGAGGTTAAAAGGTAAAATGAATTGCACGGGCCCATGCCTCCAAGGGTGACACATGTCAATACACTATTGGTTGCAGGGGTGTGGGTCCGTGGAGGAAAAAGTGAAATTTTTCCCAAAGGAAAAAATGTTATGTTTTTGAATTTTCTTTTGTACCTACCATGCCACGTGTTGTCACGTGATTGGCTATGGGGATGCAGAGTCGTGGGGATATTTTTGAAAATTTTCCAAAGGTAAAATTTTCAAAAAAATTCTAATTTTTCAATTTGAACTCGCGCACCTTCCCTACAACGTGTCAGCACGTGATTGGTTGGGGGCCACGGGGTTGCGGGGAAAATTAGGAAAATTTTCCTAAGCCAAAATTTTAAAAATGTTAAGTTTAATAAGGGTCCACACCTCCAAGCTGCTACGTGGAAACTTCTTATAGGATGAGAGGGTGGCGGGCCCGCAGAAATTTTTTTGGAAATTTTTCTAAAGTTCAAAATTTAAATTTTTCTAAGGTCAAATTATTTCATTTTTGGTTTTGGATGGCCATTTTTGAAGTAAAACTTCAAATGGCCATAACTTTTGATTGGGAACTCAATTTTGGGTAAAAAGGGCTTTCCAGAAAGCTCTCGGAGTCCTATTTACACAGAAAACATCAATTTTTGAATTTGGTAAATTTTCAAGGGTCAATTTTAAGAAATCAATCTGCAGGGATTTACACTTAAAACTGGCAATTTTTCCTACTTGTAGGATTTATTCAATTTTAATATTTCTTCTTTTCAACATGTAAATTGAACATGGAGGAATGATATTGGGTAGATTTTAGATTGTTTTTAAATTTAAATTTATGGATTGAGTTGCAACTGATATATTTTACATCCTTTGACAGGAAAGTGGTCCAACAAGTTCAAAAATTGATTTTGTGAAGTTCTTAAAAGTCTTTCTCTGGTGTTGAGGTCAAATTGAATTCCTTATAACTTATTGCATCTAAATTACATTATTTCAATACTTAATTTAAGTTTTAGATTTGAACTGCACATTTATTAGATAAAATTTAATTGCCAAATTTATAAAAGAAACGGAACAGAGTTCATTTATTAACAACTGTAATGATCTATTTCCCACTTCCAAAACATGGTAAACTTTTCAAATATTGTCTAAACAATTACTTTATCCATATTCTCATTCAGAACATAACTCAACGTTTAGTATTTCTAATTTTAATAATTACAAGGAACATAATGTTGTATTTCTCTCCCATACGCATTTTCTTTTCACACAGAGATAACATTTCAAAACAAAGGTTCTTATTTCTTTTTAAAAAAAAAATTATTTTAAGGACAACAATACAAATTCAGAATACATTGCCATAAAAAATTTAAAGGAATAATTGCCAACACTTTATTGATAGTTCAAATAACTTACAATTGTTTTCCTTTTTCAATTCGATTTCACTTTGTTTAATACATAGTATGAAACATCTTTCACATTTTCTATCCAAGTAAAACAAGGAATATAATTTTTATTTACATTTCTCAATTCAATTACAAATTCCATTACAATGCCATCATTTCACATTAAAAGATATATACACTCATCCACTCAAAGTGGGACAGGTTACATTCAAATCTACTCAAGGAGATGAGTGTCAAACTATGGAATTCTTCTCCAAACAACAGCATGCTGTTTTTTTCTTCTTTCATCCTTCTTTTGATCATAACAAGGAAGGGGGAAAGGAAATGATCTCCACCCAACCAAGACATCTAATGGGAAAAAGAGAAGCCATTTTTCCCCATTGGCCCCTGAGCCCCAACCATATTGGAATGGAACATGATAAAACAACACATGGCAACATAGCTTCTTCACATATAACATGCATTCACATGCACAAGGAAATGCACAAACAAAAGATGTAGTTCTCAACTACAACAACCAATTTCAATCAAAACAAAGGATCCTTCTCTAAGCAAGCAAGCCAAAGAAGAGGAAGAACTATGGAGGTCTCCTTATGCCTCCCATGTTGGAATTGGGCATCCACAAAAAAAAAATTGCCAAAACACATCAATCCCATAAACCTTATCCCTCCTCAACCCCTCATCCCTCCTCAAAATTTATCCCTTATGCCTCCCCCAAGTAAGAATTGCAAGCATATTCTTTTCCTAGGTGGATCCCAAACCAACACACCCTCAACAAGAACAAGTGCCAATGGCAAATCCCTTATCCCTCCTTTGATAAACCTCATAGTCTTCTCTACACACTATGCCCTAATAATTCTACCCATCCCTATAATAATTATTAACACAAACACATTCAAAATTCATGTTAAAAGAGGGTAAATAGAAATTTTAAAAGAGTGAGAGCCTACCTCTCCATAATGGAGACTTGTTTCCAAAACAACAGTCCTTTGTTGAACAAAAACTAGTTCCAAAACAACAAATGAAGAACATGCAAAACAATCCAAGCTCCTTCCACAAGTAAGCTCCCAATGCAAGAGGAAATTCGACCCCCAAGAGTGAAATCACAAACTTTCAATAACCTCAAATGAGGAGGTAATTCACATTTTTAAAGGAGAAGGTGGAAGAGGATGATGTGGACTCCAAGTGGGATGCCACATCATTTTTTCTCATCCCAACATGTAATCAACATCAAATACAATTAAATCACAATAAATGTGAATGAAAAAATTACTTACATACACAAACTCAACCCATACTCAAAAGGGAATGTTTTTAAAATTTGTAAGATAAGTGCAATCAATACCTACACAAAATCATATCAAAACATAATAAAATAGATTAATTTTGACTCCAAAATAATAATCATGGTTGGTGGAGCTTTTTGATGGGTGTGGGACAAGTTTAACTTGTCCCACAAGCCTCCAAATTTGTCCTTCAATTCCAAATTCGACTTTCAAAGAGGAAGTAGTGTTTGACCTTCCAAAATCAGCCTTACAACCTCTTACAATTTCTTACACATCCTTAAATGGTAACTTACACACTCTTTCAAAATGCATTAATATCTATGGCATTCATTTATTTCAATCTTTTGACATAAGATTTATTTATTTATCATATAGTGATACATAATATAATTCAAATTTAATTAATAATCAAGGAAACAACATTTAATTTACATTCCACATCCTAATTAATTTAATTAAAATTTAACTATGTGACTCACATTATACTATCACATTAAAATAAATTAAAAGAAAGAACACCTCAGAAATGAAATACATACAAAAATAATTTTAAAAAGGGACACAACAAGTAAAGCACACATATGCCCCCATGGTCACAATAATGGAAATCCACCCGTGGGAAGTCCTAACATAACACCACACACAAATCAGACACAGTTGTCATGGTGACCTTGTTGATTTCACACTGAATTCCAATATGGTTAGTCTTCAGTCCCCCGAAATTGTTGTGATTTTTACCTGTAAAATAACAATACCTCCTTCAGCCTCATGGCCACATCAAAAAATCCAAATGATATAAGCAACATATAATTATTAATTCCAAATCACAACAATATCAAGGATTTAATATTTATCATTTAAAATTCAATTTGCAACTTTTATCAACATCAAGTAGATCTCTATACTAGGTCTATCCATTAATATCAATCGTCACATGTCTAAAATCAACATCAATAAACTGTCCATGTCAACCAGTATATCATCAACTACATAAAAATAATAATGTCTCAATGATCATCAAGCATAATAACTGAATCCAAATAAATGTCAATCCATAGTCTATCATCTAATCATCATACTGAGAAAAATATAATAATGTCCATAGTAATACACGAGCTAGTATATACACATCCTACTATATCAAAACACAATAATGTCCAAAATATGATCAGTAGTGTCAAAATCAATATCTAAATAGTGTCCAAGGAAAGTGGGCACTACATACCCCTCCCCTTACACTCGAATTCCTCCTGGAAGTCACTAGAAAAAATGTGGAAACTACGTTCATAAAGTAGTAGCATCCTCCCAAGTGGCTACAGTCTCATCATATCTGTCCCACTGCACCCGTACCTGATCAATCTCTCTTCCTCGAAGGCCTAGGGTCCTACGATTTATGATACAGATGGGCTCCACCATCACCTACCCCTGATCCTACACCTACAATGATGTTCAATCTAGTACATGAGAAGGATCTGTGATGTATCTCCTAAGAACAGAAACATGAAACACATCATGTACGTGAGACAAGTTGGGCGGCAATGCTAAACAGCAGGCCAACAGGCTGATACGCTCCAAGATCTCCAAAGTTCCAATGAACTGAGGAGCTAACTCATAACCTTTTCCATAATGGATCGGGCTCTTATGTGGCCTAACACGAAGGAAAACCTTCATGCCCACATCAACTGTCACATGTCTAAAATCAACATCAATAACCTATCCATGTCAACCAGTATATCATCATCCACATAAAAATAATAATGTCTCAATGATCATCAAGAATAATAAATGAATCCAGATCAATGTCAATCCATAGTCTATCATCTAATCATCATACTGAGAAAAATATAATAATGTCCATAGTAATCCATGAGCTAGTATATACACATCCTGCTATATCAAAACACAATAATGTCTAAAATGTGATCAGTAGTGTCAAAATCAATATCTAAATAGTGTCCAAGGAAATTGGGCACTACATCCCCCTCCCCTTAGACTCAACTTCCTCCTGGAAGTCACTGGAACAAATGTGGAAACTACTCTCGTAAAGCAGTAGCATCCTCCCAAGTGGCTGCAGTCTCATCATATCTGTCCCACTGCACATGTACCTGATTAATCTCTCTACCTCAAACGCCCAGGGTCCTACAATCTATGATATGAATGCGCTCTACCATCACCTACCCTTGATCCTGCACCTGCAATGATGTCTAATCTAGTACATGAGAAGGATTTGTGATGTATCTCCTAAGAATATAAACATGAAACACATCATGTACACGAGACAAGCTGGGTGGCAATGCTAGATAGTAGGCCAATGGACTGATATGCTCCAAGATCTCCAAAGGTCCAACAAACCAAGGAGATAACTTAGAACCTTTTCCATAACGGATCGGGCTCTTATGTGGCCTAACATGAAGGAAAACCTTCATGCCCACATCAAAATTATGCTTGGTTCTATGCTGATCAATGTAATTCTTCTACCTATCATGTGCCTCCTACAATATTTTCCTAATCAACACTACCTGCTACTCCATGTCCTATAAAAGAGATGGTTCGAGAGATACTCTATCCTCCAACCTATCCTAGCTAAGGGGTGTCCTACACTCCCTACCATACAAGGCCTGGAAAGGAACCATGCCTATAGAACTCTGGAAACTATTATTGTAGGCAAACTCCACAAGATACAAATAATCCTCCCATCTCTCTTGGTGATCCATCACATAAATCATGAGCATATCCTCCAAAATCTGATTCACCCTCTCAGTCTATCCATCTATCTCCAAGTGATAAGCTGTGCTGAAATTAATCTTCATCCCGAGAACATACTGCATGGTAGTCCAGAAATGGGAAGTGTACAAAGGATCGCGATCATAAATGATCTTCCACGGAATCCCATGTAACCTGACAATCTCATCCAAGTAAACACCTGCCACCACACTAGCTTTATAGGTGGTCTTCACAAGAGAAAAGTGAGCTACTTTTGTCAATTTATCAACCGTGACCATGATGGCGTCGTGGTGATATCTCAACATTAGTATCCTAACAATGAAATCCATGGAAATGGTGTCCCATTTCCACTCCAGTATAGCATGAGGATAGAGAAGGCTAGCTAGATGCTGATGCTCAGCCTTCACTTTCTGGCACTCTAAATAGTGTGAAAAAAACTAAGCCATGTCCCTACAAAGACCTCTCCAGCGATATAGCTGTCTCAAAGTGGCGTGCATCTTCTTCACCCCAGGATGGGCTGAATAGGGGTCACGATGTGCCTCTGTCAAGATGTTCTACCTCAACCCTCCATCTTTAGGAACATATATCCAACCTCTGTGCTTCAGAATTCCATCTGTCTCTAGAGAGAAACCATCAAATTTCCCCTCAAGGGCTCTTTGGGACTCAATCTTTGCTCGAGTTGTAATGTAGAAACTGTCAAGAGGAAGCTACTAAAGGATCTTGCTCCACAAATCTATGCTCTCTGAAGTAGTCATGCTCAAATGCCTCCATCTATTGAGAGTGTCTACAACCACATTATCCTTCCCTTTCACATGCTCTATATCCATGTCGTAATCACAAAGCAACTCCATCAAACGCCTTTGACGAGTGTTTAGATTGGGTTGTGTGAAGAGGTGGTGAAGAATCAAATGATCTATCCTAAGTATAAATCTCTGACCAAGAAGGAAGTGTCTCCAATGAACTAAAGCATGCACAACTGCCACAAGCTCAAGATCATGGGTTGGATAGTTAAGCTCATGATCTTTGAGTTTGTGAGACTCAAAGGCTACAACTCTACCTTCCTGCATAAGAACACCTCCTAGGCCTACCAACGAAGCATCTGTGTACACAAAGAACTCACCATGTGGGTCCGACACTGCAAGGATAGGTGTTATAGTGAGGCATTCCTTTAGGGTCCTAAAGGCCTACTCACACCTGTCTGACCAAACAAATTTCTTCCCTTTCCACTGAAGGGAGGTGATGGGGTGTGCTATTTGAGAGAAATCTTGAACAAATCTCCTATAGTAACCTGCTAACCCCATGAAGCTGCGCACCTCTGTCACTGTAGTGGGTGCTGGCCAATCCATAATGGCTCTAATCTTGGAATTATCAACTACGATACCTTCCCCTGAGATGATATGACCCAAGTATTGAACCTCTGACTGAAAGAAAGCACACTTCTACAAGTTCCTGTAAAGCTGCTACTCACAAAGACACTGAAGAATTTAACGAAGGTGCCCTCGTGCTCATCACACATACATGAGTAAATTAGAATGTCATCAAGAAAGATGAGCATGAAGCGATCTAAAAAGATCCGGAATACCCCATTCATCAAACTCATAAACACTACAGGGGCATTCATCAAGCCAAAAGGCACCACTGTGAACTTATAGTGCCCATACCTCATTCAAAAAGTAGTCTTATGGATGTCTGCCTCCGTAATCCTCAAATGATGGTACCTAGACTTGAGATCAATCTTAGAGAACACCGTGGCTCCCCTCATTTGATCAAACAAGACATCAATGCGAGGTAGGGGATAATGATTCTTGATATTCACTTTGTTCAACTAGTGATAATCTATGCACAACCGCAAGGATCCATCCTTCTTCTTCACAAATATAACTGGTGCACCCCAAGGGGATACGCTAGGATGGATAAGGCCTTTCTCTAGAAGGCCCTCCAGCTGTAACTTGAGCTCGTAGAGCTCTGGGGTGGTCATCTGATAATGAGCTTGTGAGATAGGCTCTACTCCTAGAACCCGATAAATATGGAAATCAATCTCACGTGGGGGTGGCATCCCCGATAGCTCCCCTGGGAAAACATCTACATACTATCTCAAAATGGGATGGTCATCTAGTGATGGCCCACTAGACTCATCCTCTGTCCGGTCACTGATTATGACTACATACATCTGACAACCCCATCACACACACCACTTGAGCTGCATAGCAGAGATAGTGTGAATAGAAATAGGTCTCCTGACCCCAAAAATCACCGACTCAACTCCTAGATCATCTGCACAAGATATAGTCTTGTGATAGCAATCCATCTTGGCCTTATGTGCAGATAACCAATCTATGCCTAAAATGACTCCATACGAGCCCAAACGAAGTATGCGGAGATCTGAAGTGGTGGTGAAAGGTCCCAAGTTAACAACACACTCCTTAACTAAGGAGTCTACAGAGACCTTGGCTCCCAAAGCCATCTCAACATCCTAACTATGATCCTGTCTAATAGCCACCAATCTGCATCGCTCTACTAAGGATGGTGCAATAAATGAATCAGAAGAACCAGAATCAAACAATATGGAGGTAGGAACACCTCCAATACTACCTGTGGTCTCAATGACCATTCTCTAGTGCTCAGCCTTGTGGTTCTTGATCTCTGCATAGATCTTGTGACTCCATACCATGTCTCCATCTGTAGGATCTGAGATGGGTGCCTTACTCTTATTAAGGTTCTGGGGGAAATCTCTCCAAACGTGTCCTGCTGCTCCACACCTGAAACAACCACCACCTTAACCTCTCTAAAAATAAGCACCTCTGAAATGTGCCCTAGAGGTAGGTGCCATGGATCCTGATGATCCAGCTATAGTCTATTGTGGCCTCTGTTGTCGAGCTCCTATTGACTGAGCTTTAGCTCCACCCTGTGTCTTGGTGCGTCACGTAAGAGGAGGGCCCATACTGCGCCCTCTCTGTGCATCGGCTCTTTGAGGAGGCCTAAACAGTGGATGGGACTGTTGCTACTTTTGCTACTCTAGTCTAAAAGATGACGGTGAATAATTCTGACACCCTTGATCTACTATCATGTAACTACTAAATATGGCTCCTGACCCGGTCTCTAGCCTGTTGGGTTTTACCCCGAGTCTCCTCTGCAATTTAGGCCTTCTCAATGGCCTCTGCTAATGTCTGTGGGTAGTGGATCCAAATTACACCTCCAATGTCTATATTAAGGCCCCAGATGAACCTGTGGATCTGCACCTGCTCATCCTGCATGTAATCAACATACTAAAGTAATTCCAATAACCTACTCTCATACTCGGCCACTGTAAGGGAAGCTGTATGAATCTCTGTGGCAAGTATCTGATACTAAATCTCTCCTTAAGCAGATCCCAAGTGATTATCTCTGAATCTATATGGAACTTCTGCTCCTCTATCCATGACCATACTTTAGCTCCATCCTTCAGTAGATGGATCGCAACACAAGCTTTCGTGTTGCTAGAACAAAGACAAAGCTTGAAGTAACCACTCAAGCTAACCAACCAGGCCTCTACCTAGAATCCCCCTATGTCACTTGAATAATGTGAGCGCATAAGCTTTAGGATATCCCTAATGTGATCCACATTTGTGGTCTAACGGCCTCTGGGCCTCTCCACCTACCTATCCCCGAGCCTAGGGCTCCGAGACCTCTCTCTTTGTCCTGAAATACAGTCGCCATGTCCCCTCAAGGGAGACTCTGATCTAGCTGAATATCCATGAAAATTCTCTCCTCCATCCTCCTCACTAAGTGGAGGAGGTGCATGTCCCTCTATGGAAGTATCTCTGTCCTACCTACCTGAGTGCCCTCTTATCGATCATCCATGTAGGGCAGCATTAACATCATGGAGGGTCTGCAAAATCTGTGGTAGGATAGTTGCTAAGCCCTAGTCTGGTGGTGGTGGTGGTGGTGGTGGAGGTGGTGGTGGTGAATTTGAATCTCTACAAATTTTCCTCCTACTCCATTTGAGTTCCCTGCACAGACCAGAGTGGGAGTTAGCTCATTACCTTGAGTTTCCTTCAGTTTTCTAAGTTTACTAACATGAACAATTTCAAACCGTTTTGTTTTTCTAAGTTAACAAATTTACTAGTTTTAAAGTCTCAAGTCTCAATTTTCTAGTGTTCCCAATGGTCCAAGCCTTTGAACCACTACTCTGATACCAATTGTGATGTCTACTTCAACTACCACTTGAGACTAAGAAACAAACTAGGAAAAAATATGGAATAATTTTTTTTTATAAGAAGAGTCTACAACTAAGTTGCAAGACACTAGTTTGAACTAATAGATTCTGGAATAGATTTTGATTAACCAAACACAATATTTCCATTTTTTTATCTTATCGTAAGTTCACAAGGTTCCAAAATTAGGGTTACATGTTTTACTTAGGTTCAGGGAGTAAATCTCCCTCATGCCTGCTCTCAAACAGGCCCAGAAGTTCAAGTATATTTTTTGCATATTTAGAGTTATCAAAAATTTCTTAAACTAGGTTCATTAGATAGGAAATTTCCTCACCTTTCCAACCATATAGAGAAGTCCTCCTAACTCTTTGTAAAACTCAAGTTATGGCCAAGCGGAGTTTTAGGGGAAAAGTTTTCCTTGAAGGTCCGCGGGGTTAGGGAGAAAATATCTCTGCACCCCTACCGATGCCCAAATTGCCACGTGCCAATACGTGATTGGGTTAGGCTGGTGAGTTGTGGGGAAAAACTTGAAAATTTTCCCAAATAAATTTTCTAAGGAAAATTTCCCTCTGTGCCTCTGCACTAGCTCAAATGGCCACGTGGCGCCTTGTGATTGGCTGCGGGCTGGCGGAGCGGCAGAAAATATTTTGATTTTTTGCCAAAAGAGGTTAAAAGGTAAAATGAATCGCATAGGCCTGTGCCTCCAAGGGTGACATGTGTCAACACACTATTGGCTGCGGGGGTGCGGGTCCGTGGAGGAAAAAGTGAAATTTTTCCCAAAGGCAAAAAGTTATGTTTTCGAATTTTCTTTCACGGCTGCTATGCCATGTGTCATCACGTGATTGGCTGCAAGGATATTTTTGAAAATTTTCCAAAGGAAAAATTTTCAAAAAAAATCAAAGTTTTCAATTTGAACCCGCACACCCTCCCTGCCATGTGTCAGCACGTGATTGGTTGGGGGCTGCGGGGTTGCGGGGAAAATTGGGAAAATTTTCCTAAGGCAAAATTTTTAAAATGTTAAGTTTAATAAGGGTCCACCCCTCCAAGGTGCTATGTGGCGACTTCTTACGGGATGAGAGGGTAACGGTGCCATGGAATTTTTTTTGGAAAATTTTCTAAAGTTAAAAATTTAATTTTTTCTAAGGTCGAATTATTTCATTTTTGGTTTTGGATGGCCATTTTTGAAGTAAAACTTCAAATGGCCATAACTTTTGATTGGGAACTCCATTTTGGGCAAACAAGGACTTTCTGGAAATCTTTCGAAGTCCTATTTTCACAAAAAAACATAAATTTTTGAATTTGGTGAAGTTTCAAGGGTCAATTTTAAGAAATAATTCTGCAGGGTTTTACATTTAAAACTGACAATTTTTCCTACTTGTAGGATTTATTCAATTTTAATATTTCTTCTTTTCAACATGTAAATTGAACATGGAGGAATGATATTGGGTAGATTTTAGATTGTTTCTAAAGTTCAACTTATGGATTGAGTTGCAACTGATATATTTTACATCCTTTGACAGGAAAGTGGTCCAGCAAGTTCAAAAATTGATTTTGTGAAGTTCTTAAATGTCTTTCTTTGGTGTTGAGGTCAAATTGATGTCCTTATAACTTATTGCATCTAAATTACATTATTTCAGTACTTAATTTAAGTTTTAGATCTGAACTGCACATTTATTAGATAAAATTTAATTGCCAAATTTATAAAAGAAACGGAACAGAGTTCATTTATTAGCAAATGTAATGATCTATTTGCCACTTCCAAACATGGTAAACTTGTTAAATCTTGTCTAAACAATTACTTTATCCATCTTCTCATTTAGACAATAAGGCAACATTTAGTATTTCAAATTTTAATAATTACAAGGAACAAAATGTTGTATTTCTCTCCCATACGCATTTTCTTTTCACACAAAGATAACATTTCAAAACAGAGGTTCTTATTTCTTTTCAAAACAAAATTTATTTCAAGGACAACAATACAAATTCAGAATACATTGCCATAAAAAATTTAAAGGAATCATTGCAACACTTTATTGATAGTTCAAATAACTTACAATTGATTCCCTTTTCGAATTTGATTTCAATTTGTCTAATACATGGTATGAAACATCTTGGACATTTTCTATCCAAGTAAAACAAGGAATACAATTTTTCTTTAACTTTCTCAATTCAATTACAACTTCCATTACAATGCCATCATTTCACATTAAAAGATATATACACTAATCCACTAAAAGTGGGACAGGTTACATTCAAATCTACTCAAGGAGATGATTGTCAAACTATGGAATTCTTCTCCAAACAACAGCATGTTGTTTTCTTCTTCTTTCATCCTTCTTTTGATCAGAACAAGGAAGGGGGAAAGGAAACACTCTCCACCCAACCAAGACATCCAATGGGAAAAAGAGAAGCCTTCTTTCCCCATTGGCCCCCGAGCCGAAACCATATTGGAATGGAACATGATAAAACAACACATGGCAACATAGCTTCTTCACATATAACATACATTCACATGCACAAGGAAATGCACAAACAAAAGATGTAGTTGTCAACTACAACAACCAATTTCAATCAAAACAAAATCTCCTTCTCCAAGAAATCAAGCCAAAAAAGAGGAAGAACTATGGAGGTGTCCTTATGCCTCCCATGTTGGAATTGGGCATCCATAAAAAAAAACAAACTGCCAAAACACATCAATCCCATAAACCTTATCCCTCCTCAAGCCCTCCTTATCCCTCCTCCAAATTTATCCCTTATGCCTCCCTAAATAAGAATTGCAAGCATATTATTTTCCTAGGTGGATCCCAAACCAACACACTCTCCACAAGAACAAGTGCCAATGGAAAATCCCTTATCCCTCCTCTGATAAACCTCATAGTCTTCTCTCCACACCATGCCCTAAGCATTCTACCCATCCCTCTAATAATTTCAAACACAAACACATAAAAAATTCATGCTAAAAGAGGGAAAACAACAATTTTAAAAGAGTGAAAGCCTACCTCTCCATAATGGAGACTTGTTTCCAAAACAACATTCTTTTGTTGCACAAAAACCAGTTCCAAAATAGCAAATGAAGAACATGCAAAATAATCCAAGCTCCTTCCACAAGCAAGCTCCCAATGCAAGAAAAAATTTGACCCCCAAGAGTGAAATCACAAACTTTCAACAACCTCAAATGAGGAGGAAATTCACATTTTTAAAGGAGGTGGAAGAGGATCATGTGGACTCCAAGTGGGATGCCACATCATTTTTCCTCATCCCAACATGTAATCAACATCAAATACAATTAAATCACAATAAATGTGAATGAGAAAATTACTTACATACACAAGCTCAACCCATACACAAGCTCAACCCATACTCAATAACCGTGACCATAATGGCGTCATGGTGATATCTCGACATCGGTAACCCAAAAATGAAATCCATGGAAATGGTGTCCCATTTCCACTCCGATATAGCATGAGGATAGAGAAGGCTAGCTAGATGCTGATGCTCAACCTTCACTTTCTGTCACTCTAAATAGCATGACACAAACTGAGCCACATCCTTGCAAAGACCTCTCCAGTGATATAGCTGTCTCAAAGTGGTGTGCATCTTCTTCACCCCAGGATGGGCTGAATAGGGTGCATGATGTGCCTCTATCAAGATATCCTACCTCAAGCCTCCATCTTTAGGAACATATATCTGACCTCTGTGCCTAAGAATACCATCTGCCTCTAGAGATAAACCATCAAATTTCCCCTCAAGGGCTCTCTGGGACTCAATCTCTGTTCGAGCTGTAATATAGAAACTATCAAGAGGAAGTTGCTGAAAGATCCTGTTATGTAAATCTATGCTCACTGAAGTAGTCATGCTCAAACACCTCCATCTACTGAGAGCATCTGAAACCAAATTCTCCTTCCCTTTCACATGCTCTATCTCCATGTCGTACTCACAAAGTAACTCCATCCAACACCTCTGACAAGCATTTAGATTGGGCTGCGTGACTAGGTGGCGAATAATCAAATGATCTATCCTGAGTATGAATCTCTGACCAAGAAGGAAGTGTCTCTAATCAACTAAAGCATGAACAACTACCGCAAGCTCAAGATCATGGGTTGGATAGTTAAGATCATGATATTTGAGTTTGCGAGACTCAAAGGCTACAAATTTTCCTTCCTGCATAAGAACACCTCCTAGGCCTGCCAACGAAGCATCTGTGCACACAAAAAACTCACCATGTAGGTCCAACACTGTAAGGATAGGTGTTGTAGTGAGGCATTCCTTCAGGGTCCTAAATGCTTGCTCACACCTGTTTGAAAAAACAAACTTCTTCCCTTTCCGTTGAAGGGAGGTGATGGGGTGCACTATTCGAGAGTAATCTTGAACAAATCTCCTATAGTAACCTACTAACCCCATGAAGCTGCGCACCTCTATCACTGTAGTGGGTGCTGGCCAATCCATAATGGCTCTAATCTTGGAAGGATTGACTGCGATACCTTCCCCTAAGACGATATGACCCAAGTACTGAACCTCTAACTGAAAGAAAGCACACTTCTCCAAGTTCCTGTAAAGTTGCTACTCACGAAGACACTGAAGAATTTGACGAAGGTGCCCCTCATGCTCATCACAAGTACGTGAGTAAATTAGAATTTCATCAATAAAGATGAGCAGGAAGTGATCTAAAAAGGTCCTGAATACCCCATTCATCAAACTCATAAACACTACATGGGCATTTGTAAAGCCAAAAGGCACCATTGTGAACTCATAGTGCCCATACCTCATTCGGAAAGTAGTCTTATAGATGTCTACCTCCATAATCCTCAACTGAAGGTACCCAGACTTGAGATCAATCTTAGAGAACACCGTGGATCCCCTCATTTGATCAAACAAGTCATCAATACGAGGCAGGGGATAATGATTCTTGATCGTCACTTTGTTCAACTGGCGGTAATCTATGCACAACTGCAAGGATCCATCCTTCTTCTTCACAAATATAACTAGTGCACCCCAAGGGGATACAATCGAATAGATAAGGCCTTTCTCTAGAAGGCCCTCCAGCTGTAACTTTAGCTCATAGAGCTCTGGGGTGGTCATCCGATAAGGAGCTCATGAGATAGGCTCTACTCCTGGAACCTGATCAATTTGGAAATCAATCTCACGTGGGGGTGGCATCCCTGGTAGCTCCCCTGGAAAAACATCTGCATACTCTCTCAAAATGGGATGGTGATCTAGCGATGGCCCACTAGACCCATCCTCTATCCAGTCAATAACTGTGACTGCATACATTTGACAACCCCATCGCACACACTGCTTGATCTGTATAGTGGAGATAGTGCAAATACAAACAGGTCTTCTGACCCCAAAAATCATCGACTAAAATCTGAGATCATCTACACAATATATTGTCTTGTTATAGCAATCCATCCTAGCCCTATGTGTAGATAACCAATCTATGCCTGAAATGACTCCATACGAGTCCAAATGAAGTATGCAGAGATCTGAAGTGGTGGTGAAAGGTCCCAAGTTAACAACACAGTCCTTTACTAAGGAGTCTACAGAGACCTTGGCTCCTGAAGCCATCTCAACATCATAACTATAACCCTATCTAACAGCCACCATCCTGCATCACTCTACTAAGGATGGTGCAATAAATGAATCAGATGAACAAGAGTCAAACAATATGGAGGTAGGAACACCTCCAATACTACCTATGGTCTCAATGACTGTGCTCTGGTGCTTGGCTTGGCAGTTCTCGATCACTGCATAGATCCTGTGATCCCATGTCTCTGACTGTAGGCTCTGAGATGGGTGCCTTACCCTTATTAGGATTCTAGGGGTAATCTCTCTAAAAGTGTCCTACTGCTCCACACCCAAAACAACCACCACCTGAACCTCTCCAAATAGAAGCACCTCCAGAAGGTCCCCTAGAGGTAGTTGCCGTGGATCATGATGATCCAACTATAGTTTGTTGTGGTCTCTGTGGTCAAGCTCCTACCGACTGAGCTCTAGCTCCACCCTGTGTCCTAGTGGGTCCCTAAGAGGAGGCCCCATACTATGACCTCTCTATGCATCAACTCTCTAAGGAGGCCTAAACGGTGGATAGGACTAGTTTTCTTGCTGCTACTGTGGTCTAAAAGATGACTGTGAAGAATGCTAACCACCATAAGGAGGAGGAGCTGACCCCCTCGATCTACTATCCTGTAACTGCTGAATACGGCTCCTGACCCAGTCTCTAGCCTGCTGGGTTTTAACCCGAGTCTCCTATATAATGTAGGCCTTCTCAACAGCCTCTGCTAATGTCTGTGGGTAGTGGACCCGAACTGCACTTCCAATTTCTATATTAAGGCCCCAGATGAACCTGTTGATCCGCACCTACTCATCCTGCATGTAATCAACATAGTGAAGCAAGTTTAGACACCTACTCTCATACTCAGTCACTATAAGGGAAGCCTGTTCAAGATCGTGGAACTCATCAATCCTCTGTTGTATGAATCTCTGTGGCAAGTATCTACTCCTGAATCTCTCCTCATACAGCTCCCAAGTGACTGTCTCTGAATCTATATAGAGCTTATGCTCCTTTTTCCTCCACCATACTCTAGCTCCATCCTTTAGTAGATGGATCGCAACATGAGCTTTTGTGTTGCTAGAACAAGGAAAAAGCTTGAAGCAACCGCTCAAGCTAACCAACTAGGCCTCTGCTTAGAATCCCCCTGTGTCACCTGAATAATGTGAGGGCCTAAGCTTCAGGATCTCCCTAATGTGATATGCAGCTATGGTCTGATGGCCTCTGGGCCTCTCCACCTGCCTATCCCTGAGCCTAGGGTTTTGAGACCTCTCTCTCTATCCTAAAATATAGTCACCATGTCCCCTCAAGGGAGTCTCTTCTCTAGCCAACTCTCCATGAAAATTCTCTCCTCCATCCTCCTCACTAAGTAGAGGAGGTACATGTCCCTCTATGGAAGTATCTCTATCCTACCTACCTAAGTACCCTCTTACCGATCCTCCACATAGGGCAGCATTAACATCCTGGAGGGTCTACAAAATTTGTGGTAGGATATCTGCTAAGCCTTGGTCTAGTGGTGGTGGTGGAGGTGGTGGTGGTGACTGTAAATCTCTGTGAATGTTCCTCTTGCTCCGTCTGAGTTCCCTGCACAGACCAGAGTGGGAGTTAGTTCATTACCTTGAGTTTCCTTTAGTTTTCTAAGTTTACTAACATGAACAACTTCAAACAATTTTATTTTTCTAAGTTAATAGATTTGCTAGTTTTAAAGTCTCAAGTCTCAATTTTCTAGTGTGCCCAATGGTCCAAGCCTTTGAACCACTACTTTGATACCAAGTGTGATGCCTGCTTCAACTACCACTTGAGACCAAGAAACAAACTAGGAAAAATTATGGAATAATTTTTTTTTTATAAGAAGAGTCTACAACTAAGTTGCAAGACACTAGTTTGAACTAATAGGTTCCAAAATAGATTATGATTAACCAAACACAAGATTTCCATTTTTATCTTATCACAAGTTCATAAGGTTCCAAAATTAGGGTTACATGTTTTACTTACGTTCAGGAAGCAAATCTCCCTCATGCCTGCTATCAAACAGGCCCAGAAGTTCAACTAGATTTTTCACACATTTAGAGTTATCAAAAATTTCCTAAACTAAGTTCATTGGATAGTAAATTTCCTCACCTTTCCAACCATATAAATAAGTCCTCCTAACTCATTATAAAACTCAAGTTATGGCTGGGCGGAGTTTTAGGGGAAAATTTTTCCCTTGAAGGTCCGCGAGGTTAGGGAGAAAATATCTTTGTACCCCTGCTGATGCCCAAATTGCCATGTGTCAACACTTGATTGGGTCCATCTGGTGGGTCACGGGGAAAAACTTGAAAATTTTCCCAAATAATTTTTCGAAGGAAAATTTCCCTCTGTGCCTCCGCACTAGCTCAAATGGCCACGTGGCACCTTGTGATTGGCCGCGGGCTGGCGGAGTGGCAAGAATATTTGGTTTTTTTGCCAAAAGAGGTTAAAAGGTAAAATTAATTTTGTGGGCCTATGCTTCCGAGGGTGCAGGTTTGCAGAGGAAAAGGTGAAATTTTTCCCAAAGGCAAAAATTTATGTTTTTGAATTTTCTTTGGCGCTCGCCATGCCACGTGTCGTCACGTGATTGGCTATAGGGACACGGAATTGTGAGGATATTTTTGAAAATTTTGCAAGGGAAATTTTTTTTTAAAAAAATCAAAATTTTCAATTTGAACCCCCGCACCCTCCATGCCACGTGTTAGCACGTGATTGGTTGGGGGTCGCAGGGTTGCGGGGAAAATTGGGAAAATTTTCCCAAGGAAATTTTTTCAAAATGTTAAGTTTAATAAGGGTCCACCCCTCCAAGGTACCACATGGTGAATTATTATAGGAGGAGAGGGTGGCGGGGCTGCACAAAATTTTTTGGAAATTTTTCTAAAGTTCAAAATTTAAATTTTTCTAAGGTCGAATTATTTCATTTTTGGTTTTGGATGGCCATTTTTGAAGTAAAAATTCAAATGGCCGTAACTTTTGATTGGGAACTCAATTTTGGGTAAAAAAGGGCTTTCCGGAAAGCTATCGGAGTCTTATTTACACAAAAAACATCAATTTTTGAATTTGGTAAATTTTCAAGGGTCAATTTTAGGAGATCAATCTGCAGGGTTTTACACTTAAAACTGGCAATTTTTGCTACTTGTAGGATTTATTCAATTTTAATATTTCTTCTTTTCAACATGTAAATTGAACATGGAGGAATGATATTGGGTAGATTTTAGATTGTTTTTAAATTTAAATTTATGGATTGAGTTGCAACTGATATATTTTACATCCTTTGATGGGAAAGTGGTCCAACAAGTTCAAAAATTGATTTTGTGAAGTTTTTAAAAGTCTTTCTCTGGTGTTGAGGTCAAATTGAATTCCTTATAACTTATTGCATCTAAATTACATTATTTCAATACTTAATTTAAGTTTTATATCTGAACTGCACATTTATTAGATAAAATTTAATTGCCAAATTTATAAAAGAAACGAAACAAAGTTCATTTATTAACAAATGTAATGATCTATTTGCCACTTCCAAAACATGGTAAACTTGTTAAATCTTGTTTAAACAATTACTTTATCCATCTTCTCATTTAGACAATAAGGCAACATTTAGTATTTCAAATTTTAATAATTACAAGGAACAAAATGTTGTATTTCTCTCCCATACGCATTTTCTTTTCACACAAAGATAACATTTCAAAACAGAGGTTCTTATTTCTTTTCAAAACAAAATTTCTTTCAAGGACAACAATACAAATTCAGAATACATTGTCATAAAAAATTTAAAGGAATCATTGCCAACACTTTATTGATAGTTCAAATAACTTACAATTGATTCCCTTTTCGAATTTGATTTCAATTTGTCTAATACATGGTATGAAACATCTTGGACATTTTCTATCCAAGTAAAACAAGGAATACAATTTTTCTTTAACTTTCTCAATTCAATTACAACTTCCATTACAATGCCATCATTTCACATTAAAAGATATATACACTAATCCACTAAAAGTGGGACATGTTACATTCAAATCTACTCAAGGAGATGATTGTCAAACTATGGAATTCTTCTCCAAACAACAGCATGTTGTTTTCTTCTTCTTTCATCCTTCTTTTGATCAGAACAAGGAAGGGGGAAAGGAAACACTCTCCACCCAACCAAGACATCCAATGGGAAAAAGAGAAGCCTTCTTTCCCCATTGGCCCCCGAGCCGAAACCATATTGGAATGGAACATGATAAAACAACACATGGCAACATAGCTTCTTCACATATAACATACATTCACATGCACAAGGAAATGCACAAACAAAAGATGTAGTTGTCAACTACAACAACCAATTTCAATCAAAACAAAATCTCCTTCTCCAAGAAATCAAGCCAAAAAAGAGGAAGAACTATGGAGGTGTCCTTATGCCTCCCATGTTGGAATTGGGCATCCACCAAAAAAAACAAACTGCCAAAACACATCAATCCCATAAACCTTATCCCTCCTCAAGCCCTCCTTATCCCCCCTCCAAATTTATCGCTTATGCCTCCCTAAATAATAATTGCAAGCATATTATTTTCCTAGGTGGATCCCAAACCAACACACTCTCCACAAGAACAAGTGCCAATGGAAAATCCCTTATCCCTCCTCTGATAAACCTCATAGTCTTCTCTCCACACCATGCCCTAAGCATTCTACCCATCCCTCTAATAATTTCAAACACAAAAACATAAAAAATTCATGCTAAAAGAGGGAAAACAACAATTTTAAAAGAGTGAAAGCCTACCTCTCCATAATGGAGACTTGTTTCCAAAACAACATTCTTTTGTTGCACAAAAACCAGTTCCAAAATAGCAAATGAAGAACATGCAAAACAATCCAAGCTCCTTCCACAAGCAAGCTCCCAATGCAAGAAAAAATTCGACCCCCAAGAGTGAAATCACAAACTTTCAACAACCTCAAATGAGGAGGAAATTCACATTTTTAAAGGAGAAGGTGGAAGAGGATCATGTGGACTCCAAGTGGGATGCCACATCATTTTTCCTCATCCCAACATGTAATCAACATCAAATACAATTAAATCACAATAAATGTGAATGAGAAAATTACTTACATACACAAGCTCAACCCATACTCAAAAAGGAATGCTTTTAAAATTTGTAAGATAAGTGCAATCAATACCTACACAAAATCATATCAAAACATAATAAAATAGGTTTATTTTGACTCCAAAATAATAATCATGGTTGGTGGAGGTTTTTGAGAGGTGTGGGACAAGTTTAACTTGTCCCACAAGCCTCCAAATTTGTCTTTCAAGGCCAAATTTGAATTTCAAAGAGGAAGGAGTGTTTGACCTTCCAAAATCAGCCTTACAACCTCTTAAAATTTCTTACACATCCTTACATGGTAACTTACACACTCTTTCAAAATGCATTAATATCTATGACATTCATTTATTTCAATCTTTTGACATAATATTTATTTATTTATGATATAGTTATACATAATATAATTCAAATTTAATTAATACTCAAGGCAATAACATTTAATTTACATTCCACATACCAATTAATTTAATTAAAATTTTACTCTATGACTCACATTATACTATCACATTAAAATAAATTAAAAGAAAGAACACCTCACAAATGAAATACATACAACAATAATTTTAAAAAGGGACACAACAAATAAAGCACACGTATGCCCCCATGGTCACAATAATGGAAATCACCCTTGCGGGAAGTCCTAACATAGCACCACACACAAATCAGACAAAGTTGCCATGGTGACCTTGTTGATTTCACACTGAATTCCAATATGGTTAGTCTCCAGTCCCCCGACATTGTTGTGATTTTTACTTGCAAAATAGCAATACCTCCTTTGGCCTCGTGGCCACATCAGAACATCCAAATGATATAAGTAACATATAATTATTAATTCCAAATCACAGCAATATTAAGGATTTAATATTTATCATTTAAAATTCAATTTTCAACTTTTATCATCATCCAGTAGATCTCTATACTAGGGCTAACCATAATATCAACTGTCACATGTCTAAAATCAACATCAATAACCTATCCATGTCAACCAATATATTATCATCCACATAAAAAGAATAATGTCTCAATGATTGTCATCATAATAACTGAATCCAAATCAATGTCAATCCATAGTCTATCATCTAATCATCATACTGAGAAAAATATAATAATGTCCATAGTAATCCATGAGCTAGTATATACACATCCTGCTATATCAAAACACAATAATGTCCAAAATATGATCAGTAGTGTCAAAATCAGTATCTGAATAGTGTCTAAGGAAAGTGGGTACTACATGTATTGTGAGTGGATGTCTCACCAGTTTTGTTGGATAAAGGGGCATGATTGGGAAATGGTTTTTTAAATATTTTTAGATTTTGGCTGGGGGTGGTGTTGGGATTATCCATAGTCAACTCACCTTTCTCGATCATTTCTTGGAGAATATTCTTAAAAGTGATACGGTTGCCATCACTATGACCTTTCACTCAGTGATAGTTACAAAAATCTTGTTCCTTATACCACGCGGGCATGGGGCGAGTAGGGTCAAAACTAGTGTGTGATTTTATGGGTGGAAGGGTGATGGTGCTAGCTTTGATCAAATTTTCTAAAATAGCAGAGTAAGGTTCCCCAATTGGGGTATATTTTCTCTGCTCTTTTCTAAATCAAAAAGCCTATACGGGTGATAGATTAGATGAGGGTGTAGCCTGATTGGACAGATGAGCTAGGCCGACCTTGAGTACCACTACATTATGGTACCTTTAGCATTTGAGTTATTGGTTAGAGTTTTAGAAGAAGAGGAGGTTTCATTCGACTTGAATGCCGAATTCTTATTTCATAATTGGATTTTCTTCTCTTCAATAGCCCAAATTTCTAACTTTCGTGCCATAGTGAATGCCTCATCAAATGTTCTGAAAGTGTGGACCTGCAAGGTTGGGGAGATATGTATGGCACAAGCTTGGGTGAAGAGCTCGATGAATTCAGTTTGTGGTAATTGAAAGGTAAGTTGATTGATCAGGCTGTGCCGATGAGCAAAAAAATCTATGATAGATTCAACCTCGTAATGATGTGTGGAATATAGATTGGTCATGGTAACTTTCTTGGCAATATTGATAGAAAAATGATCCAAAAAATCTTGGGCTACCTAATTGAATGAAAATATGGAGTGTTTGGGTAACCCACTGTTCCAGTCTAATACAGGTCCAGTGAGGGACATGGGAAAAGTTCTCAAAAGTAAGGCATCATCATGAGGAATCAAATAACACTCATGTTTGAATGAGCGAAAATGTTGTTGTGGGTCTTCCTTACTATTGAAGTGGTTGAATTTAGGAATTTCCCAATGCACAAGGTATGAACGGATGGGGATGGATGGGTGAATAGGCTTATTACAAATCTCATCGTAAGTGAGAGTGTTGTGGGAGCTGGAAACCATTGTTTCCAGTGTTTGCATCTTTTCCATCATCAATTTAATTAGTTCATTGGTGGGTTGTGATGATTGGATGCCTCCTATAATGTGAGGAGGTTGGTTTTGGGTATATAATGGGTGTGGCATTCCAGTGTATGGGGTTGCCATGTAAGGCAATGGAGAAGGAGACAATAAAATAGGGGGTACGTACCCGGAATGAACAATAGATGAAACAAGTGGTTGTTGGTAGTATGTATATGGGGGAGGAAGGGTCATGGTAACCCTAGTGGTAATAGGGGCTAATGATTGTGGAATGGAAAGAACAAAATTTTGAAATGGGGTAGAGGTCACCGAGACTGGAGGTGGTAATGTAGCTACAAGTATGTGTGAGACATTAGGAATGGATGAGGCTATGTTTGGGGTAGTCGCCAAGGGTATGGTGGATGTAATGGGTGGTACATAGGTAATATACGTGACAGTCATAGAGGATATAGGACCTAAATGTGAAATGATTGGGGGTAAAGTGGAAGTGGGTAGCACTAAACCAAATGGAGCCAATGAAGAAGTGGGTGTGAGAGTCGAGGGGATAGATACGGGCATGTCATTTATCAATTGACTTGAGGAATCTTGAGTGGCCAAATGGGAGAGGTAAAACTGTAAGGCGACAGGATTTTGGTTAAGGAGTTGTGCAAACTCCTCGTCTCTAGTAGCAATATTAGTAGGTTGGATATGATCCATGGCTGGTGATAAAATAGAAGGTGGTGAAGGACTAGGTGGGAGTAGTTGACAATTGGCATGGAACACGAGGGCATTCTCTTATCTTTGGGTCAGTACCATGTGAACCAGTACTGATTAGGTGGGGCTACTTCTCTGTAAATGGTATAGAGAACAACTGAAAAAGAATGGATGAAGTAACAAATGGTGGGTGGAATGTGAAACAGGCTAACTGATGCCAGTTAGGGAAAACTGACGTTGTTCAGGGGTAACCACTGTCGGTCACTATGGAGAATAGGCAGTGAGTAATCAGTGAGGTAGAAAGTAAAATCTGACAAGTATGCCAAATCTGGGGATGTGTAAAACATCAATGGGAAAAATGAAAGTGACAGAGACTATGGGAAATGGAACAAAATGAAAAAAAACTGAAGTGAGAATGTCCTTTTGAGTAGGTTAGGAAAAGGACCTGGAACTGACGTCGGTTGGGTTTAATCGATGGTAGTCAGAGGTAACCAATGACGGTTACTATGAAATTGAAATAGTGATGAGAAAAAGTGGTTGTGGATTAGAATTTGATTTGGAATCAGACCTAGAATTCTAGAAATGATGGTGATATGGCCTAGGCACACTCAGGTGAAGTCAGAATACACCGACTATGATTGGGAGTGTGCAAGGAAAGAAAAAAATAATGATCAAAAGCTCTCACCTCAAAACACAAATCAAGAAGAACACTAAGAAAGAACATTCCTAAAGTGCCTATTCTATTACGTTTGTTTAACTTGTGTTATTTATGTGGACTGACTATTATGAACAGAACAATATAATTTTTTGGTGAGGAAGGCTTCCTATGAAGAAATATTTCTAAAGGGTGAGGTTTCAAGAATGTTATGGTGGGGGCAGGCTTCACTCTGAAGTATGACTCGACAGAGCAACAAGATGGGTGCCCACTATGTCATAATCGTGTGATCACCTACAACTTCTTCTAGGTAAGATGTTGTTTAAGAATGTATATATTTGAATTTTTGTGTGGTTTGGTAAGACTCAGAGAAATAAAAAAGGATAGAAGTTCTTTTCTACGATTCGTTTGTCAACCATCAGCTAGTCATGACCTCCAGCATATAGGTTGCCCTCATTTAATGTGAGCTAATGCAGATGATTTTAAAACCCAAATCGAAAATGTGAAATTGGATGACACAATAAGATGAAGAGGAAGAGGGATGCTCTTTCACTAAAATTTAGAAAACATGAAGAAATGATTCTTTTTAAAATACACCAAATTAAAAGTTTCCTTTAGAGAAAATAGAAAGAAGGAGTGGATTACCAGGGAAGAAAATTAGTGTGTACACTTTTAGAAGGGAAACAAACACAAATTTTTTTCCTAAGAATGAATGAAATGCAAGGAACCCCGGATGGGTCCCACAGGGTGTGCCAAAATGTTTCACCTTTTTCTTAGATTGTTTCTTTTAATTGTTGACGAAATAAATAGGGTAATGGGCATAGGAGGAATACATGTTCAAATGTCAGTTGATGGGTTGTTGCACGTGTATGACTTCGAAATCAATAGCTGACCGTAAGATCTTCCTTTTGGCTAGGAGGAACTACTTGTAATGAAAGCAAGACCACCAGAAAGAATTAAACAATATGGGCAGTGAACTACCTAGCGTGAGCTAGATCTGGGAAGTATGATACTTCCTAGATGGATTTCAATCCACTGTTCTAAACAAATTAATGTTGTAAAAAAAGTAAATCCTATTGTTATTCTAAAATGATTTAGGTATCTCACTTAAAATACAATAAGAAAATAAATCTAATCTAACAGGCTAATCTAGAATAGAATCCACAGGTTAAATGGTTGGTTCTTGGTTCTACAGGTCTATTAAAGGTCTTGGGTAGATCACATATAAGTGATGGTGAGGTAAAATTAGGTGTATAGGTCTTTGTTTAAGGCTGTGTAGGAAAACACAGAGATCAACGTCATTCATGGGTGACCGGCAGTGGTTAGGTATAACCGGCGCCAGATACTGTGAGATCTGGGAATGTCACACAACAGGGTTTTGGTCTCCTTTGTGACTGTACAAAGGATTTTGGTTGGTCGGGATGAGGTATCAGGTGACTGGAATAGGTTTTCACGAGGTTTTGATGGGTCTATGGAGGTACAAAATGTTGGAGATGTTCAATAGGGAGCAAGGTAAACAATGGATGATAAAATAATGATGAAATGAAATAACCAGGAAAGTATGATGTTGTACTTACTTGGATTTCATTCGTGAAGGTCCTTGTGTGAAGGGTGGAGGTGATGATGATGGGTTTGAAGGCTGCAAGTGATCACCAACTAAAGAAAATATTCTGTATGGGCTGCATGCACACTCCTCTTTGCTTGGATAGATCAGATCATGGCTTGGATGGCTGTGCAGGAGAAGATGCTTAATATCCTTCCTTGGATGTGAGTTTTCCCTAGAATTAGCTCTTTGAAGATGCGTTATCTCTATGAGATGTGCTCTTTTTCTCATCAAATTTCTTGTTTCCAACTTTCAATCTCCAAGTTCCTCCATTTCCAAATTCCAACCTTGAGAATAAGGTTGTTTTGGGTTAAAAGGGGTAATCGACGATGGTCCGGCTTAACCAATGACGATTAGGGGTAACCGACATTGGTCAAGGCAGGATTTTCTAGGTTTACCAAACTTAGGGAGATCCTCCTAATTTCATCATATCTTGTGTCATTATCCCGTATATTAGACTCGGAGCTTCTCGTGAGCATGCGGGAATGTGGTTAGAGAGAGTGTAGGCATTGATTTTTAAGGTTTGGGTAAGTCTTAGTTAGTTATGGTAACTTTCTAAGAATAGGTCTTAGGGTGAGTTGGCTTGATGATGTCTCTAGGTGAGGTGCATGTGTAGATATTATCTAAATAAAGATATTTAAATAATAAATATGGTGAGGATAATGAATTAATTTAATTAGATTAATTGAATTAATATTAGTGATGTAAAGGGGGTCATGGCTAGGTTAATGTGATGAATGGTGTTTATATGTCGAGGGACGAAAGGGGAGTGTGACCTAATTTTAGTGTCTACACTTATTACCTGTCATTTATACTGTGGCGTGTGCTATGAAGATACAATAAATCGACTGGGTGCATATGTTCCACCTTAACACGTTGGCACTCTAGACAATGTGTTACATAATCAATAACATCTTTCTTCATTCCTTTCTAGAAATAATGTTATTTTATATCAACAAGCATCTTTGTAATGCCAGGGTGTCCATAGAAAGGTGAATTATGAAATTCAGCTAACAATTTATTTCTCAAATCATTAAGTAAAGGTACATAAACTCTGTTTTCAAATTGTAAGATTCCTTTTTTATCAAAGTGAAAACCTTTATACCTCAAATCATTAGAATCTGCAGAAAGTTCTACTTTTACTCGTTGAAAGTAAGAATCAGATTCCATAACACTTTTTACTTCATTCTTAAACTAAGTTCTTAGTGTTATAAGAGTAGAAATGTGCTTCCTGTGACTTAAAGCATTAGCCACTCTATTTTCTTTACCCTTTATATAACTTATGTCAAAATTATATTGAGATAAAAAATATAACCATCTTCACTATCTTACATTCAAATTTGGCTGAGTGAAAATGTACTTCAACCCAAGATGATCAGTTTTCAACTCAAATGGTTTACCAAGTAGATAATGCCTCCAAACTTGAAGAGCATGAATAATGGCAGAAAGCTCTAAATCATATGGAGCATAATTCAACTCATGTAACTTAAGTTTTCTACTTTCGTATGCTATTACATGACCACTTTGTAACAAAATACCTCCTAGAACCTTGCCGGATGCATCAATTACCACCATAAAATCTCCATCAGGATCTGGTACTGTAAGAATAGGTGCTGAAGTTAACTATTCCTTCAAGGATTTAAATGTAATTTCACATTTCTCACTCAAAACAAATTTTTATCTTTCTTTTGTAAGGAAGTTATCGGTGCAGCTATCTTAGAAAAGTCTTTTACAAATTTCCAATAGTAGCTAGCAAGTCCCATGAAGTTTCTAACTTCATTTACATTCTTTGGTGTAGGCCATTCTGTTATAGTTGTAATTTTTGAAGGATCTACAACAATTCCATCCTTACTTATTACATGACCTAAATAGTGGACATTCGAGTGTCATAGAAAGAACATTTAGATAACTTACCAAACAACCGTCTCTTTCTCAGAATTTCCAAAACTACTTTCAAATGCTCATGATGCTCTTCAATGCTTTTAGAATATATGAGAATGTCATCCAAGAATACGAGTACAAATTTGTCCAACCCATTCTTGAAAGATATTATTCCATTAAATTCATAAATGCCATAGGTGCATTAGTTAATCCAAAAGGTAAAACTGTAAACTCACCAATTTCCATACCTTGACCCTGAAAGTTGTTTTATGAATATTAGGTCATCCTCAATTTGGTAAATTTTTGATGATAGCCAGATTGAAGATCTATCTTCACCTAACTATACCGATGCTCCACACATCTGATTAGTCATAATTATTTATCAATTCTTAGGAAGTGGATATCTATTCTTGATTCATTTCTTTGTTTAACATTCTCTAATCAATTCACAATCTAAGTGTTCCATCCTTCTTTTTCACAAACCCACCATCACCTAGTTCTCTCCAAGGTGAAACACTTGTTTCCTAATAAAACCTTTAGACAAAACCTTTCTTGCAATTGAGCCTTAAGAATCTACTAATTCTATAGTAGTCATTTGATATGGTACCTTAGACATAGGTTCAGTTCCAGGCTTAATCTCAATCGTGCCAATCAAATTCCCTTTTGGTTGGAAGACCTGGGCAATTCTTCCAAAAATAGCTATCATCTACTAGTCTTGTAACAACCTAGATATCGTTCCATTAAATCGATTGTTTTCCTCTGCAGTTTCTAAAATTTTTACCTACATATAAGGTACATACTTTATTTTTAGCCTTTTTAAGTTGGCATAGATGATCAAGTTTCCTAACAGAAATCTCACATTTCACACCCTAAATCTCTGTTGCTTTCTGTAGGTCCATCTAAACCAACTAATGGAGTTTTTCAAAATAGTCCACTTTAGCTTTATGTTCTGCTAACCAATTAACACCTATGATTACATCATAAGACCCTAAAGGTGCAACATACAAATCAACCTCTGTGGAAAATTTAGGTAATTCAATGACTGCTCCAAAAATACACATACTAACTGTATGAATAGAATTATTACCATAATGTACAACCCATGATTTATCCATTTTTCTATCTTTTCTTTTAAGTTTCAAAGCAAGTTTACTAGAAATAAAACATTCAGTAGCTCCCGTATCAAAAATAATAGTTACAAGTATGCCAAATAACTTACCAGGAACTTCTATAGGTGTAACTTGCTTGTTAGCTACTACAGCATGTATCTTGTGCTACTAATTACGATCATCCTTCTTCAAAGGACATTGATTTGTATAATGATCCTTGCCACAATTATAACAACCTCCTACATGTCCCTTTCTAGACTCATAATTATTCTCAGCCTTAAAGTTATTATTCTGACTTCCATAGGACTTCTGTCCATTGTTATTATTCTTAGCAAAATTGTTCTGTGCATTTTCAGTAGTCTTATTCGTTGTTGTTTTCTTATTATTATTAGAATGAAAACTTACTTCATATTACCAAAGGACATTCTTCCATGGTCCCTTCTTATGTGCAAGAGAAGTTGAAGAGGGGTTGACTAACTTTCTTCCTTACTTCCTCCTTATGAGCAGAAATAGCCTTTAATTGCTGTTCTTGACTTATGGATTTTTCAACAACCCCTTCCATAGTGGTTGGGTTGTGAACATCAACTTCTCCCCTAATAATGGGATTCGCATCCCATAATCAAGAATTTATGTATCACACATGAACTTCTCATCACATTTGATACCTCCTTGGTACATACTTGAGGAGTTTCATCAAATCCATTCCCAATACTGGTGAAACATTACTGTTAGCTTTCCTTGAGCTAGAGTTATGAAATTTAATCATTTTACTCATCATAGTAGAGTTGTGGCAGCCATCGTCACCTAAAAAAACTTTTAAATTAATGCCAAGTGATGTTAGTTTCATCAATATTTAACTTAGCCTTATGACTTTCCCACCATGAAGATGCTTCATGGGAAAGCTGATATACTCCCCATATAGCCTTGGTTTCCTCTAAGAAGTTCCTTATAGTGAAAGTAATTCCTCTATTTTGGTCGAGCCAATTCTCAACTCCATCTCCTAATGTGGTGCCATAAAACTTGGGTGGGATTATCCTTTTTTATGTCATTAGTGATTTTTTCTACTAGTCTAGCCTTTTTGTTCTCAGGTTGAATAGGTTTGTTAACATTGTTATTATCAACACCCACATTGGCATTGTCCCCTGGAGGTAGCTGAATATTGTTATCAACTTCTTCTTCCTCCTCATTGCCCATTACTTGTTGTTAAAGCATAGCCAAATGATATCTTGTGTCCAACAGGGTAGCAATTATCTCATCAAGTTTCTGGGCAGTTACCAGTCCTTATCAGGTGGAGGGTTATTTGTAACATTTCCTCTTGTTCTCACCATTTTCTGTTACAAGAAAATTTAAGTTTAATCAGATTGTGGACATAATAGCTCCAAGAGTTGCAGCCTTCAACTCTGATACCAAGATGTAACGTTCCCATTTTAAGACTTTAGAAACAAGGGATTTTTTTTTAAAAATAATGTTCTCTGTTCTAAATTCATAATTTAGAACACACATTCTTTATCAACCATTCATATAACAGATAACCATGTGTAGCTGTAATGATTTGGTGTGCTACCAATCTATTCATTTCATGACTCATTAAACTACCTATCTATTCATGTTTAACATTAAGTATTGAATACTTTTCTGTATACTACGTATACTTGGTTATATTTCCCTGTTTAGGGTATTGCGTGATCTTGAAAGCTCTGAAACAGATTTACACAATAATCTTCTTCACACAAATATGTTCGATATATTATTTCTGTATCAATTACAATGTATGGAGTGATATTAGGTAGATCCAAATAGGAAAAACCAACTTCCTATAAAGTAGGAAGTATAAACAATATACAACCCGTATTGGCCATATATTGTTATAGATTTGTTATAACAATATAAACAATCTAACAAATTATAATAAACCAATGTGAATACTAATTCCTAACATTCCCCCCCTTAGTTTTTACATGGTAGAAAAACATCCACACACTCCTCTGCAGTATGCTCACCCCTGTGGCATGTCCAACTCTGTGACTCATGACCTTGATCCAAAAGAAAGGCTCTCTCCTTTCATGGTTTTAAACAGGCTTAGATCACAAACAAGTTGTAGATCTAGTGACAGGAAGGCTCATCAACTGTCGACCTCGTGTGGTTTTTTGGATCCTCCCAAAGGTATAACCCCTTGGTGTGTGCCAAGATCCATGAACATGACTTACTCTGGTGCTACTGTTCACCACAATGCTTATACATCAAGGAATTATGTAGGAAACACAGACTTGCATATCACAAAACTACACAATCCTTAAGTTCTTCATACTGAAAAGATTTCACATGACTTCCTATAAGAATCGTAATGTTCTTAATCGTAGTCTACTGTCATTGATCGCTGCCACTCGATCTCGAACAACATAGAAAACTATCCACTTGCCACTGGAAGCTTTTATTTGACTAAGCCATTTTGGGTGCAGAATGGGAATGGAACATTGGTATGTATTCCCCCCCACAATGGACTGAAATTCCACTCATAGTAGATACTGAGAAGCAAAATGCATCCATTTTAAGGGAACATACTCAACTGAAGAGGATCTTGCTAGTTAAGGTCTTGTTGCACATGGTCACTAATGCTAAGTGAACGTATTCTCCTAGCTGACCATCTTCCAACAAAGTACAGTAGTCAGAGGACCAAGTCAGTAAAAGGATCACTGACAATCATCTATGCTCCAACACAACTTTCTTTGCAACATCCATAAAATACCAAACAAAATAGGAACTCTGAAAAAGAATCACACCAAGCCTGAAATTCACACCACACAACTGAATCTGGAACACAAGCAAAACTCAAAAACATCAGTACTCACACTGCACACTTGTGCCACCAAATCATTCTTGTGGGGCCCCGTCGTTGGTGACTGACGAGAGGTCGCTGTTCGACCTCCTTCCTGGCGATGCCTCCTGAGTCCTCCATCAATATGCTACTTAAATTAGCAGATTTGGAATTTGAGGCTCAAAAATTACACACCCTACCCGATGTCGTCGGATTCCACCGAAAATGCGTTCGTAAGGTAAATTTTATTTTTATTTTTTGGACTTAATACAATGACATGACTTTAACACTTGACAAGACAATAATCCTAAAATCACCTATTTAACATTGACTACCTATATTCACCTAGACATATATGATGGAATTAACATTGACATACACATTGATGTCTTACAATTACAACATGACAATTCTTGACTAAAACGTTTGACATGAAATAAAAGACCTATTTCAAACTCTTACGGAAATTCTGTTAAATGACATATTGAAAATAACACAAATAAAACTATAGACTTATTTGAAGACAACTATTTTGATCAAAATGCAAACAACTAAATGGCCAGACTTAAACATAAAAAAATTTACTTTTTAAATGACTCCATGGCTTTAACTACGGACTTGGAGGTACACTTGATGCATAGTTAGCATGTATTTATGGCTCCATAACGACTCAGATATAGGGAGAAAACAGCTATGAAAGATTATTAATAAGCTAGTAAATTTTAGAATGATCACCCAACCAAAACTACCTATTTCTTTATTCAAGCCTATGCTAATACTGACCACGCATTTCAATGCAAGATATCAGCATGATATGACCATGGCTGATGGTGCACATAGAAAAATAGACAATGAAGTCACTGCGTTATACTTGGATCTTCCCGCATATCTTGTGAACAATATATGAGTTAGGTTGGAGACTACGTCAATGCCGAGAATATTGTTGTGAGGATCCTGTGTTGAGTTGATCTGCGGCTGAGCCAAATCAATGTAAGTGATGAGTGTTTGAACGTAGATTTGGGGATGTACTATCAGTGGAAGCAATTTAACTCGAGCAGAGATCAATGATACACGTTGAATGCAAATTCCACGTGGATGCTAGCCCAACAAAAGAAATGGAGAAGACTGTAATGTGTGCGCAGGATTCAATGCAACTCAAATGTGCACAGGCCGCATGGAAGAATTTGATATTGGTCTTGCAGATGCACTGACCTTCAAATATTAATTTCCATCAACAGGGCAATGAGAGAATTGATTGAGTGACCCTTCTATCACTCACAAATTAATTTTATGCAATAGCCTTCAAAAATGTTTGCTCATATATGGGACAACAAAGAACATCTAATGTCCCTCAAAATAATTTTTATTCCATCACAGGGTGACTAGAATCAGACTGCTCTGATACCAATTGAAAGATTTGAAACAAATTTACACAATAATCTTCTTCACACAAATATGTTCGATATATTATTTCTGTATCAATTACTCATCTGTATGGAGTGCTCCCGGTAAATAGCTTATCCAAATGTGGAAAACCAACTTCCTATAAAGTAGGAAGTATAAACAATATACTCACCCGTATTAATATATTGTTATACATTTGTTATAACAATATAAACATACTAACAAATTATAATAAACCATGTGAATACTAATTCCTAACAGATCTATCTAAGGAACCTATCTGAATATTTGTTACCAATATTCATCTACATCATGAACCTTAGACCAGGTGACATAGGACAATGCAACCAATAGCTTGTGATACTTTGGCACAATATTTCTAACATATTGTTTGTTATACTATTCCTCAACGACATACTCATTAATCCAGAATACATCCTTCACCCCACTCTATTGTTATCTAGAATGTCCATTAATGACTTCCGTCAGTCCACTTGCCCAAGGTTTAACCCTAGCTCGAGTTAACAACATACATTATGATAGGGGGAGGCTCACTAAGACTTAGGGTAAGTTGGCATACTGGGTCAACCTAAGTCAACCTCGTGTGCCAAGGTATTCTGAGTTTTAGGGGGCTACCCCATATCTTATACATGTTACTAACCAGACCTAGAGAGAACTAAGGTCAAGTCCAATATGTGTAGATCTAGATGATCAATGTAGAAGGGTGTTGCCACATGTCAACTACATCATTGTATCCTCGAGAATATATTAATCTTCTCAAAGGTACAACCCTGTAGTTGGCACGTGCTAGCATCCTACAGAAAAACCTCATCAAGATGTGCATACCCCAAGGAGTTTATTATAAAGTTGAGTAATTTGGATTATTAAAAATAGATTTCAGCAACCTTGCCTAAACCTAATCCAACACTCCTTAAGTTCATCTCTATAATAGATTCAACTAATTGTTAAAGAAATTTCATAGCTTAAGATTTCTATTAATGTTATTTATTGGACTTAAAAAACTGTCAACCATAATAGGATATCAACATCATAAGTTCCATTTATTGTGACTTAACCATTCAAGGAAGTGTAACAACCATCTAGGTTGTAAATAAGTAGACTTTATTAAACGAATTTTAATGATTAGGAATCACATCTTCCATTTTATTTGCATTCTTAAGATAGAGAAAGAATCTTCCTTTACATGATTAAGTGCTAGGGTCTAGCACCCCTATAAATCATTTACAAATTCAATAGTTATTACTAAATGTTCATTCTGTATCATATTACTATATTGAATTGTTTAGTTATGACGTCAAATTCTGCAACTTAAGAAGTTGCATCCTATTTAGGGAGATTAGTCCAATTCCCACTGTCAAACTTATCTAAGAATACCCCATTCAGCATACACATAATGTGGAGTATAACAACAAGATAAGATTCCATCTATGCAATGAAAGTACAAGATAATTTACACACCCACTGTAAATAAATTCTCAACATTTAATTCATCTCTAAAACTTATACATTTAGATATGCTATAAGACAACCGCTTTCCTTATAAAAGAATACTACTTTTTGTTTTTCAATACAATCTCAAAAACAATTCAGAGTTCTCTATAAAATCAGACATAAATCAGCGAATGCACCACATAAGTTTTTTCCTTCCTTATCACTTATGAAGTCCATCTACAAAAATTGATAGCACAGGTCAATTCAATGAACTGAACATGATAAGCACCAAGCCCTAAAAAGAAGTGCATTCCAATAATTGTTCCATTAAAACAAATTTGCTTTAATGAGACAATTATTACATCACAAAAACAATATATCAAAAGCAATGGAAAAGAAATACTCTTTAACCAACTAAATTCACTTTCAAGAGAAGGACAGAATATAATACACCATATCAGCGTTACAAAATAGAGTCTAATTGATTCTATCAATTATCCTTAGTTAAACAATAGATCATAACAACTCATTGTTCCCAATATTTCATAAAAGAATACAACATTTATCATTTCTTCAAGCCAAAAGAAGGATTTAAATGATGGTTATACCTAGGATGATTCATCTAGATCTAAAGTAAAAGAAGAAGAAGAACCATTACAACTATACCCAAACACAAAACATCTGAGAAATAGAATAGATTCAAATGTGATTTAACTATTTCTTATAAAAGACAAATACCTTAAAATTTAACATTTAAGATATTCATCAGAAAAAAAATTAATTTTAATCCAAGAAGGAATAGAGAATCAATCGGTCTACCTGAAAGTTTAAATATACTTCCACATATAGAAGTTAACTTTTAAAGATCAGAAACAACATTCAAAAATCAAGGTAGACTCATACAGGAGTTAATCTCTACTCGAGATCATCCAAGGAGAATTCTTAAAAAGATAGAGTGTAAGAGACAAACTTACTCATCTCAAACCAAAAAAGTAAAGTCTTGTCAAACAACAATCTTTGAAACAAACTGACATTTCCAGCTCAATAAAACTGACTAATAAAATCTCTTCTAACATCATTTCTACAAATGATTGGGTAAAATAAGACCAAACAACTCATAAAGAAATCTCTATATAAAAAGAGAATCAAAACATAAAATTTCAACCAATGATCTATCCAATAATAAGAAAGCACACTGCCATATTCCTTACACTTATTTACTTTTAATGAACACAAGTTTCAATTCCATATCCAGAATGAAATACAAATAACAGTCTGAAAACACAGTCTGTTCTAAATGAATCACATTCCTTTCATTTATAAAGACACAAGGTGTATTTACTATAACCAACAAGAGACAGAAAAATAACCAATCAATAAGTTACACATGATCAAAAGTATCAACAAACTCATAATGAAATCTATTATTCTTAGAAAATGTTTCCAGTTAAATCCCCAAGGATATTTAACATCTTGATATAATCTAATCTCACAGATTTCCTTGAGTAAGCAATTCGATTAGAAAAGTTATGAGTTTTAAACTCTTTAAGAAGTTAAGAAAACCCAATCCAAATACCAAACCAAATCAAACCTGTCGATAATACTACCAGCTCAGAGCTCAAAAGTACAAAATCCAAACACAATGACGAATACAAGCTTCTTATAAAGGTATAGGACTACCCAAGTAATTATTCACGATTCAGGGAAGCAACAAGTTCCCATCCAAGTATAAGTCATTAACAAAGAAAAATCAACATACCATAACAAAACTGATATATCATTCCTGCTACTATTTCTAAACACTAAGTACTAAATTTCATGTACAATGTCAAATTACAAAAACTCGACATGAGCTAGGATATGTACAGTATCTTAGTATGAGGTCGTATAAGATACAAATATCCATTAACAGTTCATATTCAAAATAAGGAGTCCTATACCTATCTCAAACAAAACACAAGTTTCCAAAAAGAGTTCAGAATCAAATAAATAACAAGATAAGAGTGTGGTGAAATCATGAACTTCCATTAACAGTAAAAAATACCACAAGAGTAACACACGAGTACAGAGTCCCATATGGCTTCAACAACAGTCCTGAGTTACCCAAGATTTCAACACTAGTTTATAACAACAATAACCTCCATCAACAGTTCTCAATAAACACAAAACCAGAACCAAGTTCCAAACCAAATATGAGCTCGAATACAAGCTCTACTAAAACACAAGCTCATGATCAAACAAAACAAAAACTCAAAAAAGATCAGACATAACCCAAGGATCTCAAAAACTCTGAACAATATCTAAATAACAACGAAGATTATTTAACATAATACTTCCATTACCCGTTCTAGTATGAAAAATCCAAGTTACAGACATACATTTTTGCATGCATTCTCTTTTTTAAAAACTACACATGGTAATTTTCCAAATAGAACATCACTTACCAAGGATTCAACACCAATATCACAAGATTTAATAAACCCAACAAGCAAATAACCAGATAAGATATGCAATCCAAGAATCTTAAAAGAGCATAATTGTTTTAATGAAACATTTATAAGAAAGCAAGAGATCTTAAAGATTAGATCCTATCATGCATGATAGAACTTTTTCCAAATCTAAGAGAACCTCCAACTGAGCTCACAACTTCTCCTCTTCTCCATGAAAGATCAAACAACCACCTTATTTTTCCACACTGCCTCTTTTATATCCCACGAACCGAAAATAGGTCTAAAACCTCAAGAATAGCCATAAAGTGTAGTTCAATCTGTTGGTTCGAAAAACCAGAGAGCATGCAGAGTGAAAATTGTGAAACATACAAAGTGAAATGACCCCATACAAACTCGTTTGCATGCCTACCAAAGCGGTTTGAGCACAAAAACCAAAAACCATAAATTCCATTAATTCCTATTTTCCCACCTATCCTTCCTTGCCACTGCCTTCCAAGTTTGGCGAATTCTAAATCAAAATAAACACGCAAATCCATTTTTAGTGAAGTTTCCACATAATCCTCCGCCAAGTCAACTAGCCCCTACCATAATTGGTGGTACGTGAGCTTTTAAAAACCTTATCAACAACTTGAATTCCTTAGAACCGTCGCCTGTGATACATGCAACCACTAATTCCCCCTTCATACCCATTAGTTTAGGGTAGCCATAATTGCTTAGGTTAGATCTTAGGTTAGCTTAGGATAGGTAACCTTAGAATATAACCCAATTCATAAATTACCACCTTAGGTAGTTTCCACATAGGTTAGATTAATTCCAACACAATAGTTTTTAGGCATTAGGGTAGATATAACCATATAGCATTAGGTTTTAGGATAATTTAAATAACCTAGTAACCTCTCCATGATCCTTTAGTACAAAGCTTAGGTTAGGATAAAATTCAATTAATTAACATAGCTAGGTAGTAAATATGTATATTCTTACCTAGCTTAGGATTCCGTAGGACAGTACCTTTAGTTTTAGGAACCCGAATGTTTCCTATGCCATGAACAGGATATAGTTCGTTTGCATTAGCATTGTCCTACCATGATCGAACTAAAAATATCCAAAAACAACATACGACTGAATAGAAACATGTTCACACAACAATCAAAGAACTTGTAATCAATCATAGTTTAGTCATACGTCTTTCAATTCATGGAATGTCTATTTACCATTTGTTCAACATAGTAGATTTAAAAACATTCCTTGGATCACTGAAATTGATCCAATGATGAGTCAGATTAATAGATAAGTTTACAATTCTTAAACTAGATTGCAACTCACCTACAAGAAGTGAAAAATGGATTCAAGGAATCCATTCCAATTTGGTTAAAGGATCTTAAGAACAGAAGATGATTTATCCATATCAAGCATGATCTCCAAAAATCAAAATAGCATATCTTTATAAGGAAAATCACATGTCAACACTTGAAATGTAAAGGAGGAAAGTAACAGCTGTAAAGGGTGTTACATGTTGCCCTTCTTAAAAGAATCATTGTCTCGATGATTACTCCTTTTTTTTACAATATACCTCAGGACAATCACTTCATTCACTTCTCTTACCATAAGTCAAAATATATTAGAATCTTATATTTCAAGAAATCAACATTGAATAACTGTTTATCCAAATCAAATAAATATCTGCCCAAAACTGGCATACTTATTATCATACAAAGATAAAATCATAAATTTTTATCAGTTAAAAAAATCAATTATGATCAAATAGATATGGAAAAGCAGTTTTCATATCTTCTAGATTTTCCCAAGTTACACTCTCTTCATTAAACTGGTCCCACTAGACCTTACATTGAGTTATTTCTTGATTTGTTAAATGCAACTGGAAAGTTTCCAGCACTCAAATGGGTTTAACCACAATTATTCCTGGGTCTTGGACCTGTAAGGAATTCCAATTTAACATGTGTGATAAATCTAAAATGTATTTCTTAAGTAAATAAATATAGAAAACATCATACATTCATGACAAAGCAGGAGGTAATGCTAAACGATAAGCTATAGGGATGATTACTTATACTATCTCAAAGGGTACCACATAACGAGGTGATAACTTGGCAGCCTTTCTAAAAGTTATAGAACTCTTTTTCGGTTTAACCCAAAGAAAGACTTGCACCGTCAGTACGGTGCCGCCAATAATGTAGAGTATGGTAACAGTCAAAGTACAATAGGAATGTTGTAAAAAGTAAATATTTGTCGTAAGTGGTCCGGTAATGTTAAAATGTCAAAGTTGGGATAAGTAGAGAAGTAGGGTCTACATGATTAGGAATTAGAAATATTATATTGGTAATAAGGACAAGGAGTGAGGTCATAAATATTTTGTGTATTTTATTTGTAAAAAGTCTAAAAATGTGGAACCCATGTGAAATGATAAGGTTTATCTTATCTTAAAAGATAAGCTTACATGTACAGATAAGAGTTAAGGTATGGAATATGATTCGTCAGAGTGGATTTCTTATCCTATCTTAGAGATAAGATGGATAAGCCTGGAAGTTCTATAAATAAAGAGGCCACCCCCCTCATTTAGCATAGAAGGAAGTAGTGAGAAATATTGTATGAAGTGTGTAAAGGAAGCCATCAGTTTAAAGGTGTGTTGAAGAAGCCATTAAGAGGTGTAATTGTAAAGTTTCTCCCATAGTATTGGTGGAAGGCAAGTGAAGTCAATAACACTTGAAGTACCTCATGGGTGAGATTGTAACAATTTCATGTTAATATTATAATTTACTTTGATATTTCAGATTTGTCATCATTCCGTCTTATCATAGTCGATGGTATTCTTGTGTTATGTTTGTTGTTTTGTTTCCAGATTACATCCACCAAACTAAAGGCTGTGCATTAGTAAATAATCATAGCACGAGGAGTTCCCGGTGAAGAATTATCATAGTGCCGGATTGGTGATGACATTTTGGTTCCGTTGCCGGGACCATTCCTCGTTGGTGGATTGTCTGGAGAGATATTCCCACTTAGTCAAAAATCAATTGGAGGGTAACCTTGTTTTTACTGTGCATAGTAGTTACCATGGTAAAGTCATTTTTGCCGTGAATAGTAGTTACCATGGTAAAGTCATTTTTGCTGTGAATAGTATTTACCACAGTAAAGTCACTTTTTACCGTGAATAGTATTTACCGCAGTAACTTCACTTTTTACTGTGAATAGTGTTTACCACAGTAAAGTCAGTTTTTACCGCAGTAAGTCAAGTTTTACCATAGTTTACCGTGGTCATTTCTATTTTCTATTATAGTGATTTTAATTATTGGTGCACATAAGTCTTGTTGATTGTACTTTTGGGTTGGTATTTCACTGTGGTTACTTTTGAAAATGGGGAAGATTCCTATTTTTTCAGCCCAATCTAATGAAGATGCTTCCTCTTTCATTCAAGAGTTTAAACGATCTTGTATTTGTAATGGCCTTATAAGAAGGGAACAATGGACTGAATTTTTTCCTACCTTTTTGGATGGTTCAGCCCTTAGGTGGTTTGAAACACTAGGTGATAATGTGAAAAACTCATGGGATTTATTAACTGAAAGTTTTCTTGAAGAATTTGGTGAACAACAGAGATATGCAGATCTCATGATCGATATCACAAAGCTAACCCAAGGAGAGAAGGAGAAGATAAGGGATTATCATGCTCATGTTCTAGAGCTAAGGAGGAAGCTCGACGCCCAGATCTGGAAGGAAGGATTAGCGGATGGGTTGATGAATGGCGTGGATAATCTCCTATGTAAGCACTTCATTCTTGGGATGAAGCCAGAGATCAGACAACGAGTGAAGTATGACCGCCCAGCTACCATTGAACAAGCAAAGGAGATTGCAAGAAGGCAAGAAGAAAGCATGGAAGAGGAGCCCAAAGAAATTGTTGCTAAAGTAGAGCCTACACCAGCACCTTTGCTCCAGAATCCACAACCACTCTCGGTGAGCACAAATCTTTCTCCTAGTACATCTACTGAGTATGAAGATCTGCTCAAAAAGATGGGTCAGTTAACTATTAATCTTCTTCAAGGAAAAGAATTTAGTTCTCAGGGAGGAGATAGAGGTCCAAAAAGAAATATTTCTGAAGTTGTATGTTATGGTTGTTATAAAAAGGGTCATTATAAGTATAATTGTCCAGATAGAGCTTCTACATCTGGTAAAGGAGATAATGATAAAGGAAAAGCACCTGTGAATTCTTTTGATGTAGTAGATAAGAGCAGAAATAATGAAGTAGATGTGTTTGTAACAAAAAGAAAGAAAGAAAAAGATAATCAAGATGGAAATGATCCTAAGAAGATGAAAGGAGAAACTAGTAAGAAACATAGGAGAAGAAAGTTGGGTGTGCAGGATTTTCTGATTTCACAGGGGCAAGGACCATACTCCATCTTGGAAGATCTGTCCAAAAGGCCTGCAAATATTACATATGGTCAACTCTTGGCTATGTCTTCTGAGAAGAGGCGGGAGCTGCGAAGTGGACTCAATGCTCGACGAAGGAAGGAGGTTGAGGTCCCTGTTTTGGAGGCAGAGGCGGATCCCTATGCTCCACAAGCTGAGGTATTATGTAATGGTATTTCAATTCATGATGTCTTAGTTGATGGAGGTGCTGCAGTTAATGTAATGACCGAGTCTGTAATGAATATGTTGGGTTTAAAAATTGATCGCCCTTCAACACTTATGTTAAGGTCATTAAATAAGGGAAAAACTAAACCAGAAGGTGTAGTTTCAAATGTGGCAATATCTGTTATGGGTGTTGTATGTGTGGTAGACTTTCAGGTGATGAAAAATGGTACTGTTGCATACCCAATGTTGCTGGGAAGACCATGGCTAAGGAGAGTTCATGCAAGAAACTACTGGAATGAAGGCTTCATGACACTTGGACGTGGTAGAGAGAGGGTGAAGATAAACGTGATCCCTCGACATCATAAGGTAGAACCTGTGGATTCAAGTGATGAAACTGATGATTGGACATCCTCTGATTACTCTAGTACCAGTGAAGTGGACACTGAAGATGAAGAAAGTGAGGTTGATGTTTCAGTCATGGATATCCTTCCAGTCACACCAACTCATGACCCCATAAAATTATCTGAAGAAGAAGTTGATGATCGTCTCCAACAAATAAAGATTGGTGATGCTGTGATGGAGAGTGAGAAGGAATCCTACCTCCAGCTCTTTCGAAGGTACATACACATATTCACTTTTGATTACAAGGAACTCCGTCAAGTAAGTTGGGTAGAACATTCTATTGAGCTGGTAGATGGTGCTAAGCCTATAAAGCAAATGCCATATAGAATGAATCCTAATTTTTCCAAGACTGTAAAAGAAGAAATAGATAAGTTGCTTGATGCAGGATTCATATTTGCTGTGGAGAATTCAGAATGGGTTTCTCCCATTGTGATCTCAATAAAAAAGAATGGGAAGCTACGCATTTGTGTTGATTACAGGAAGCTCAATAAGGCAACAAAGAAGGATCATTACCCTCTTCCATTCTCAGATCAGATCTTGGACGAAGTAGCTGGCCAGGAGTGTTATAGTTTTGCTGATGGATATAGCGGATACAACCAAGTCCGTATAGCAGAGAAAGATCAGCTGAAGACCACGTTCACCACTCCTTGGGGAACGTTTGCTTATAGAGTTATGCCTTTTGGGTTGTGTAATGCTCCAGCAACATTCCAGCATTTGATGAATAGGGTGTTCGAACCCTACATTGGGACCTTCATCAGAGTATTTCTGGATGATTTTTGCATCTATGGGAGCAAGTTGGACCACCTGCACCAGATGGAGACAACATTTCAAAGGTTAGATGAAGCACAAGCCTCACTAAACCCTACAAAGTGTGTCTTTGGATGTTCTAAAGGTGTTTTTTAGGGCATGTTGTATCCAGAGATGGTATTGGTACTGATCCTGATAAAGTTTCAAAAATCAAAGATTTACCATTTCCTATGAATAGAAGTAAGTTGAGATCATTTTTAGGCCATGTGGGTTACTATAGAAGGTTCATCAAGAATTTCTCAAAGATTGCACAGCCACTAACCCAGTTCTTGAAGAAGGATGTTACTTATGAACCAGGAAATAAGGCACATGAAGCTTTTGGACAACTGAAGGAAGCCCTGGTGTCTTCACCTGTTTTAAAGAATCCAGATTGGAGCAAGCCATTCATTGTGTACACTGATGCCTCAGATGCAGCACTAGGAAGTACTTTGAGCCAAAAGGATGAAAATGGGAATGAACATCCAATTTACTTTGGGAGCAGACAAATGAGCAGTGCTGAGGTAAATTATACTGTAACTGAAAAAGAGGCTCTAGCTATCATTTTTGCTGTAAAGAAGTTTAGAAATTACTTGCTAGGGAAGAAATTTATAGTTGTAACAGATCATCAGGCTCTAAAATATATTGTCAATAAGCCTAACCCATCAGGGAGGATAGCAAGATGGATAATTTTGCTACAAGAATTTGAATTTGATATTATAGATAGGCCAGGAAAGAAGCATGTCAATGCAGATGCACTCTCTCGAGCCTATGATGGTTTAGGATCATCTTGTGATGATGATGATTTCCCCGATGCAGCATTGTTATCCCTTGACACAATCCCTAGTGAATACATAGATATTTGGAATTATCTGAATGAATTCAAGTTTCCTGATGGTGCCAATGCAAAGACTAAGAGAAAGATTACTCAAGCCAGTCGTCCATATTCTATTCTGCATGGAGTATTATTTCGAATAGGACCTGATGGACAGTACAAGAGGGCAGTTGGACGTGATCAAGGGAAGGAACTGCTAGAAGAATTCCACAATGGTACATGTGGAGGGCACTTCTCTAGACAACTTACAGCAAGAAGGATCTTGGATGCAGGTTATCACTGGCCCACTCTTTTTAAAGATTGTTATAATTATTGTAAGACATGTGATATTTGTCAAACACATGGTAACCGTAAGACTTCATCAGCTCCATTATGTCCTATTCTTCCACTTGGTCCCTTTGAAAAGTGGGGAATAGACATTGTAGGTCCACTTCCAACTACCTCACGCCAAAATAAGTATATTGTAGTTGCCACAGATTATTTAACCAAGTGGGTTGAAGCTAGGCCATTGAAAACAACTTCCATGGATGAGGTGGCAAGGTTCATATATGAACGCATTGTCACCAGATTTGGTTGTCCATTAGAAATTGTAACAGATCAAGGAAGCCACTTCATTAATGAGGTAGTAGAAGCCCTAGTCAATAAATTTTCTATTAAGCACAGGAAGGCAACAACATACAAGCCAAGCACAAATGGACAGGTGGAACGAACAAATTTTGTGTTGTGTCAAATTCTAGCAAAAGATGCAGCCTTGCAGGTACATAAGTGGGATAAAAGGATTCATGTAGCATTGTGGGCATATAGGGCAACATCAAAGTCAGCAACAGGATACTCCCCATTTCAGTTGGCCTATGGCATTGATCCAGTTCTTCCTATTGAGTTTGATATTCCCACTGTGAGAGTTATGAAAAATGAAAGGATGGATGAAAGTGATTCAGTAAAAGAAAGGTTGGTACATCTTCATTTGCTAGAGGAAATGAGGGAAATAGCAAAGGATACAAGCCATAAGAAGAAAATGAAGCAGAAGGAATACTTTGATCAAAAGATCCGTTGGTCTCCATTTCATGTGAATGACTTGGTTCTAGTATATGATTCCAGATACAAAAAAAGAAGACAGAGAAAATTTCTTCCAAAATGGATGGGGCCCTACAAAATAGCAGTTGTGCATGAAAATGGTACGTACCGACTGGAGGAATTGGATGGCACTCCCATTACGAAATGGGTCAACCACGACAAGTTGAAGATTTTCCAAGCACCAGAATAGTCTACTCCGAGGACGGAGTAGAAGCTAGGAAGGGGGAAGATGTCGACACTAAAATTTTCCTCCGTAATTTCTATTTCATTAATGTATGTATTAGGAATAGGATGTTGTTAAGTGTAATTAGTAGTAGCGTCTGATAGAAGATAACGGCGCCGTCAGTACGGTGCCACCAATAATGTAGAGTACGGTAACAGTCAAAGTACAATAGGAATGTTGTAAAAAGTAAATATTTGTCGTAAGTGGTCCGGTAATGTTAAAATGTCAAAGTTGGGATAAGTAGAGAAGTAGGGTCTACATGATTAGGAATTAGAAATATTATATTGGTAATAAGGACAAGGAGTGAGGTCATAAATATTTTGTGTATTTTATTTGTAAAAAGTCTAAAAATGTGGAACCCATGTGAAATGATAAGGTTTATCTTATCTTAAAAGATAAGCTTACATGTACAGATAAGAGTTAAGGTATGGAATATGATTCGTCAGAGTGGATTTCTTATCCTATCTTAGAGATAAGATGGATAAGCCTGGAAGTTCTATAAATAAAGAGGCCACCCCCCTCATTTAGCATAGAAGGAAGTAGTGAGAAATATTGTATGAAGTGTGTAAAGGAAGCCATCAGTTTAAAGGTGTGTTGAAGAAGCCATTAAGAGGTGTAATTGTAAAGTTTCTTCCCATAGTATTGGTGGAAGGCAAGTGAAGTCAATAACACTTGAAGTACCTCATGGGTGAGATTGTAACAATTTCATGTTAATATTATAATTTACTTTGATATTTCAGATTTGTCATCATTCCGTCTTATCATAGTCGATGGTATTCTTGTGTTATGTTTGTTGTTTTGTTTCCAGATTACATCCACCAAACTAAAGGCTGTGCATTAGTAAATAATCATAGCACGAGGAGTTCCCGGTGAAGAATTATCATAGTGCTGGATTGGTGATGACAAATTCAACTGGATGACTGAAGGTCATCATGCCTTTGAGTTACTTCAAGGGGCTATCACATCCTCCCTGATACTGCGCAACCCCAACTTCTCAAAGGATTTCATCATGGATGTATATTGGGGTAAACATAGCACAGCATATATACTAACATAGAAGGGAGATTCTCAAGGAGAAGAATATCTGGTCACCTTCTTTTCAAAATCTCTCCACAACTAGGAAATAAGGTATAACTTTGTATAAAGACAAGCTTATGATATAGTTAAGGTTCTGAATAAATTTAAACACCTTGTCACTCATAGTAAAATCCACATAATGGTGGATCACTCTAACATCAAAGAATATATAACAGAGGGTGAGATAACTGATAAAAAAACTAACTGGATCACTAAGATCCTTGAATACGACATTGAGGTAAAACCTACCAAGCTAGTACGGGGAAGTGGCCTATATCAATATTTAACTCAAGACCGCATGCCCCTGATTAACGAAGATCCTGAAGAGATACTCTATATCCAAGAAAATGACTTGGGTAACTCAGTCTTAGATAGGATACACTTCATGCAGAAAGGGAAATACCCAAGCCATCTCCCCTTAAAAAATAGGAGGTACTATAGGAAAAAAGGATCCCATTTCACCATGATTGATGATTTCCTTTTTAAAAGGAACTTTAATGGAATCCTACTAAGGTGCCTAGATAATGAAGAAGCCAAAAGAGTCTTATGAAAGTTGCACCATGGGATCTTGAGAGGCCATTTTTCTACTCAAACCACAACCATAAAAATCTTACAAGCATGATACTTTTGGACGGGTTTGTTCGCTGACAATCAAGTAGAGAAAAAAATATACAAGGCTTTTCAAGTTTATAGGGGTTTTCAGAGGAATGCGGCATTACCTCTTAATCCCATCCTAATAGAGGAACCATTTGCATAGTGGGGTCTAGACTTCATTAGAATAGTCAACTCAACTTCTAATGTCGGGCATAAATGGATCCTCACCATGATTGATTATTTCACTTGATGGGCAGAGGAAGTTCCACTAAAAGAGGCCACCGAGAACGTGATTTTGGGACTCTTACATGATATCAGTACCTTATTTGGAACCCCCACACTATTATATCAGATAATGTGAAGGAATTTTTGGGAGCCAAGGTATCATATTTCACTGTAAAGCATGGAATATATATGAAATTGTCCTCCAACTATTACCCAAAAAAAAATGGTTTGGTGGATCCCACTAACAAAAACTTTATTAGGCTCATAAAACGAATGGGAAATGAGCATAAGAGGCTATGACATGAACATATCAAAATAACCCTATGGGCTAATCAGATCACACCTAAACATATCTTGAAAGATTCACCATATGAAACAGTCTATGGGAAAAGTGTTGTGATGCCAATTTCCCTAGAAATCCATGCGTTACAACAATTGAAACAAATCAAGATAGAGGAAAATGGGGTGATGCAAGTGAGACTCACTGAACTAGTAGATCTCTAAGAGAAGTGGGAGGCTGATCATGAAGCCATGATCAGCTACCAACAGGTGGTGAAAACTTGGTTTGATCAAAAGATGTTGTAACCAGAATTCCAAGTCAGTGCTACATTTTTGAAATGGGATGCCGCCAAGCCTGGAAATCATGGGAAGTTTGATCCCTTGTGAATGAGACCCTTCAAAATTAATGCCTACAAGTAGCACAATGCTTTCAATCTTGAAACCATGGAAGGTGACCCCTTGGTAATTCCAGTAAATTTCATGTAAGTCTCTTCGTTAAAAGTTGTATCATATGTGTAGATTTTCTTTTCCTTATTATTTTGCTTCATTTTTTTTGTCCCTTTTAATAACTATCTCAGACATGTTTCCCTTACAGATCCCCCTTGCCTCTTTTCAAAATTTTGGAGGGAGCGTACTTTCCTAATTTTCCCCAAAAATAATGATCCAACGACTTCCTAGGACACTTGAGAGAAAAATATTTAGAATTGATATAGAATCTCTTGAAAAGCACAAATTTCAGCTCTTAGAGTCATCAATTGAAAAGGGGTCATTATGTGAAGTGACTCTATATATGCACGAGCCATTACTCTCCAAGTTAGGGTGGCTAGTTAAGATAGCCAGAGTGTCCAACATGCTCATTTCAAATGCTTGAGTCTTACAAATCAGTCGTCAAGTGTCAAAGTAAAATAATTAGAGCCTTCTCCTAGTTCTAAAAACTACCATGGAAACTTCCAGCTCTGAACCACCATTAAAGTCTTATGCAGGAAAAATTGTGCCCACCCTATTCAACCAAAGTTGAGATTCCTTTATGGAGGGGTCTCGATCTAGTGACCCTTCTGTGGTTTTCAACTTCACCGGTGACATATTTGAGCTCATACAAATTTGCATGGGTTTTTTCAACTCTAACATCAGCACCATCCATGACAGAAACATAATGGTGGTGATTACACCTCAAACTATCTGGGACATGATGGCTCTAACCTACAACCCAACGGCCAGTTTTTATGATATGGACTAACTCCAAAGCGTCTGGGATCAATGCCAAAATAAATATTTATTCCTAAATAGGGAGTTGAGGTAGACATATTTAGGCAGTTTAGGAACCATAGGCCTCACCATTCCCTTGAAGTTACTATTGGCAGATTCTCAAGATTTCTACTCAATGCTAATGTTCATTTTTTGCCAAGATTCAGACAAGAAAATCTAGGATTGGTAGGTGGTGGCCTTTTTTAGAATGAGGTATGTAAAGAAAGAGTCGGCACACTACTTTGACTTCACCAAAGTCATTGCAGAATATATCTATGAATAACTCACTGAGTTCCTGGTAAACTCCACCTTCAGATATTTTTCATATTTGTTCCACCTTATTCAGTATCAAAATGCCTAGTACTTCAATCAGTTCATGAATCTGACTCTATGGGATGCGGAGGTTGATCCCCAAAATATCATTCAAGTGTCCTCTTGGACTCATATATTTTCCCACTCATCAGACATATATGATTTTTTTAATTCCTTTTTGGAGCCCCTCTTGCTCGATCCCGACCCTAAATGGGTCAACAATAGAATGAATAACTCTGTGCAATACATTCCTCGTAGACCCCTTGCATCCTTTTGATTATTTCTTCATGGCGGGACACTCTATGATTCGGTTGCATGGTTTTAGAGATAAATCCTTTATGATCCCAAGGGTCCTTATGACATGGGTGGTGGGTCTCAAGATAGCAAGGCAACTCATACTCTTGGATATTGAGATTGAATCTGGTCGAATAAAGAAGGCACTTTTTTATCTTCCCTTGAGCAAGGGAGGAATCACCATAATTAAGAGGAAGGTGGAGCATAGCCTTACACAGAAGTTTATCTCCTACGGGTTTGCCTTAATTTAAGACCTATGGAGATATGACCCGGATGAGATGATGGCCGTGAATCTAGTTCATAACAAGGTTCTAAAATCCTGCAAACATGAGTTTAGGGAATTTTTTGAAGCAAGGTGGTCCCCTTGGTCATAGTCTCCTGAAAAATTCATCGAGCTCAGAGACATACCAATTCTAGACTGGGAGTCATTCTACCTAGTTAAGAAAAAGTATGATCCCTCCCTCACCATGACAAAAGGACTAAGAGTAGCCATGCATAAGAAAGAATGGAGAACAAAGAAAAATGAATCCTATTGGAAGTATAGGCATGAGATTGGACAAACTACCCTCAATTTTGAGGACGTCTCTAGTGATGAGCAATGGGAGGAGTTTTGGGATATAGACCACGGATCTGACGTGGAGAGTGAGGAAACATTGACAATCATATAAGAACATCCTGTGGGATAGACTGCAGAGTCTTTCAGTCCCTCCCAACAACAATTTGCAGTTCCACCTCCACCCTCCATTTTTTAGCAAGGTCGTGTAGTTCAGGCACCTACTCCATAGTCTGCATCGGCTCCTCTATGTGGGGAACCTATGGAGGGATCAACGCTGAGCCCCCTACATAAGAAATTAAAGTTGAGTCAAGCCAAAACCACTAAGGCTACCTGAGATAATATAAGGGAGAAATAAAAAAAGAAAGAAATGTTGATAGGAGCAATGAAGCAGATGTGGTTATTATATGACCATCAGTAGAGCTCCTTGAATATCACATGACTCATTCCCCAAGTATCCAAACCTGGGGAACAAATGCAACTCGATGAATATTCTATCAGCGCTGTCGTGGTCAACCTCTCAGATTTTTGGCCTCATGATAATGTTTATTTAATGAATGAAATTGTTTCCATGGTCACAATAAACTACCTTAAGCTCAAAAACTAGTTGAGAAAGGCACAATCTAGCCTCTACAAGGTATAAGCCACTATGGCAAACCAACAAACTAAGCTAAAGGGAAAAGGAAAAGAGATAGAACAGATCCACAAAGAACTAAAGGAATCTCTATCACAAGAATTCCTTGTGGCTTCTCAGGTGGAAGCTAAGAATCTAATGACCAAATTCATCACATCTGAGGCCTCAACCAATTCACTCTCACAGGAAAAAGGAGCCCTTCAAATAGAGGTTGATTTAATAAAGGCGGAGGTGGTTATGCTCCAAGCCAAGTTACATGCCATCGAGGCATAAAAGGGTAGCCTTTAGACAAGGATGAAATCGTTTGAGGATGCGGTCAAGTATTTTACCTATAAATTGGGACAAAAACACCAAAAAATGGGAATTGTAACATTGGTGTAGGATTTGTATGCTTCTTGCTATGACCAAATCGCTACCATGACAATGAATTTAGCCCCTGCACTTGGATTTATATCCAATACACAAGGGTTATGATTGAATGTTGTGACCAAAGCCTCCACCATCAACACCAAAATATCTGTCAAGGTCCTTAAATCATTACTATTGATTCAAAAACTTTACGATGTTTCTGACTCCGCCCTACAAGGGGTACGAATCACTGACAGGTAGCTAATCACTGCAAAAATCAATGAAATTATGAGCTACAATAAATCCTCCATCAAATTCCATAATCTCTTGACTCAGCTCCAATAGAGGATTAAAGAGACAAAGTAGAGCATCAATGAATTAGTCCAATTATGCTTCCCATCCGCCTTTCACAATGACTCTACAATCCTATCAAAGGACCAAATTCAATAGCTCTTGATCGCTAAACAACAAGACGAGACTATCTTTCAACCTTTAAAAGATAGATCTAGTATCATTGAGGTGGAAGCCATCTTGAACCCCATCATATAGTTAGATTTATGCTTGCACATAATAGTGCAGAGTCTCGAATTTTTTTCCCATAAGGAGATAATTGAGTTGAACCGAGCTTTCCAGGCCTTGCAAAGAAGGACCCACCCTACAGAGGTGGAATTTCTCAGATATAGGACTAATTTGTAACATATCTAAGTGGAAATTTATGAGCCACATTTTTATTTTTTAGGTTGAGAAGATTTTTGGATCCTACCATGACTGACACAAAGTCCCTTGGCGAGTCCTCATAATTGTAGAGTTATTTTTGTATAAGATGCTTTAAGGGTCACCTTCTTTTGTCACACCAGACCTAGTTTCTTTTGTTCATTTGAGCCTAAAATCGACTAAGAATGAATCTCAATGCGGAAGGTGTCTTGGCATCCCTTTAGCACACTCAGGGCATGAATCAAAGAAAGAATGTTCTCAATCTTGTGCCGCATCATCCATGTGTCCCAACCCGATAAAGTTTCCCTGGTAGGTTGAAAATTCAAGAACATAGTAGAGATACAGATGGTCTCCACATGTCTCCTCAGTGAAATTTTAGATTTAAAAAAAGAAAGGAGGCCCTCAAATAACCATGTGCCCTCCACGTGTCTCTCAGGCATAGTTTGGAAGCTCCAAGAAAGGCCCTCAAACAAGCACACAACCTTGAAGTGGCAAAGAAGAATCATCACTAGCATAAGGAATGCAAGTTGGACAAATTAAAGGAAATAGGAAATATCACCAATAGGAAGTTGAGATATTGACCCAAAAATGAAAGATCTTGTAAGAAAATTGAATGTTGTTGCTCGAAGGTCTGATTCCAGACATTGAAGCAAGAGCCAAGAATATTTATTAAAGAATGTTCCGATACAGGAGAAAAAGGAGGAAATATATAGAAAAGAAAACACACTAGAGCCGTGAAAGGGATTCTAGGCTTAGTTATTGCATTGGTTAGCCTTAACAAGACTCTGTTATAGAAGGAAGTTGTAATATGTGCCATATCAGCCTTATGCATTATTTTCTCTATGAATAAAGAGTTCTTGTTTTGTGCTTCTTATATTTCAATATTCTGTGTCTTTCTTATTTCACTACTAGTAGTTTTTAGATAAATTTTAAGATCTATCATGTTATATGCCCTTAGGGTTTCTTATTGTATCTATCACCTACATATTGTTATGTTTACACCTTCTTGGCCTTTGATAATTTAATACACTTCAAAAAATAATAGATCATGCTAATACGCACTTCGAACTATTTTAAGTAGTTACCCACGATCCATCTCTGTGTCTTTTATGTTCTGTTTTGACACATCCCCTTAGTTATTTTTGTATTTTATTTCATTTTTCCTCTAGCCTTATCTCACACCCTAGAGAAGAGAGAACTTCCTTAAAATATGGAGGTTATCTTAGGATGCATGTCCCACTTCCCTAAGGTATCCCACGAATTTGACAGTTCGTAAAGATAATTGACAACAATAATGAAGACTAACAAGACCAATGAATGGACAATGAGATGGGTCATCAGTGAATATCTTCCTTAAGAAGGATCCATATATAAAAAAACATACTTAGTAGTATAATAATAGTGTTAAGTGCATGATGTTGTATTTACATTTTCCCCCAGTTTATGTTGGTGAGTGAAATCTCAGTAACATAAAGCAGATAAAGATGCATACCTGAAAATTTTGGAGAAGCCCATGTTGATGACGTACGCGAAGAGTGTAGTAGGAGTGTGTTCCAAGTAAAAAAAATATATCATGACAAACCATGTATCGGTGTCTTGATCCATGCGATGTAATGAGAGACATGATACAGTTATAAAAAGTGCTAAGTGAGATTGATGATTGTGGTGTTGAATGATTGCATATTTCAATTTTTTTCATTGATGGATAAGTGATGGGGAAGGGAGTGATCAGTTTCCAACCCAGTTACGCGTGTTTATATGTGATAAAATGGGGATTTTGGAATCCTATCATTGAAATATGAGTGTAGGAAGAGAATTCTATTGTCTCTCCAACCTTTAATTACATCCTCAAAAGATCTAGCCATTGCAGATGGACAAAGATCATTTTTTTTGTGATTTTGGATCCAATTTTTTGATCAAACGTATTAACCCATATAGGAGCATGATAGGAAAGGAAATGAATTCTCATTTCCCCCACTCCAAGGGTCTCTCTATAATGTGTATGCCTTCCATGTTAGGTCATCTGGAAGCAATCGTCAAATTTAGATTAACTTCCCATGTTAGGTCATCTAGGAAAGTGATGATATAACTCCCAAGTTAGGTCATCTGGGAGAATAAATACACTGTGTTTAGATTGGTTGATGTGATTTTTATTATTATATATATTTAATTGTATCTGATTGATTAATAGGTTACTCAGAGAGATATTTTACGATTGTATCCCCTAGGTTAGGTCAGGGGGATTCGCTAGAAGATGATGTGAAATGTTGTATGGTGTATATTTTTTTTTAATAATGAAAAAATATGAATGTAAATTGATCATGTAGTGATGCCGATGGAATTATTATATGACCCCAATTGTATATCCCCCTTTCAGTGACAGGGGAAGTAACAATGAGAATGAATGTTGAGCCGAAAGTAAGTGAATGATGAAGTATGTATGATAGGTATCGTAAAAGTGTGTGTTTATTGAATTTAAAAGGATGTGAAAGAGTAATATGGTGCATACAATGTGAAAAATATGATAGTGGGTGGAATTATGAAAATAATTCCGTAAACAATATAAAAATCAGAGTAGGAATGCTCATGGTATGTGTGAAATTGTGTAGTGTGTATTAGTCGAGAAAGTGAGTGTGAAGAATGACTATAGTAAAAGTGAATAATGAAAAGTTACTATAAATAGTGATGTTAAAAAGTGATTAGGAAACACATTTGTCTTTTGTGCAAATGCGATAGTGAGCTTTGGGTCTACGAGGATACAAGTTAGAACACCACGACCAAGTCTATTTGAGATGGTGGTGACCATTGTGGTGTCGCATATGATGGTAGAGTTAGTAAGCATGTTTTTTTTTTAATGTGTTGAAACTAGTTGTTTTGGATGATTTTTTGTGAAAAAATTATATTTAAATTTCTTGGAGTTTTAGACCTAGACAAAAGTGGTGAAAGCGCTAATGACCTTCGAGATAGGAGTACCTAGACCTGGGTGCTAGTTTCGTGCTCTTGGGTGCCCGTGTCCAAAAAGTACTGTGTTGAGTCCAGAGGGTTATAAATGTAAGATTAGATGAGTGTTGATGTTATATATGAGTATGTTTGTATATATATTGTGTTTTAATGTGTTGTTTTGGTGTTGTTTTGTGGTGTACAGAGGGATATCAGTTCAAGAGAGTTTCGAGGTGGCTGTCATTTGAGTACATTGCTTGGATTAGGGTTGTCAGAAAATGAGTGGAATGTTTTGGACTATATAGGCCTGTAACACATGGAGAGGATGGGGGAGGTACCCTATAATATGCCTATGCTTATAGCTTTTTATGAGAGATGGTGTGTAGACACTTACACCTTTTGGTTGTCTACAGGTGAGATGACAGTTGCACTAGAGGATGTGTATCATGTACTGAAATTACTAATTGTTATTGAGATGGTACATGTTATGGTAGTGGATGCTATGCAGAGATAGATGAAGGCCACTAGGTAGTATTTAATGGGGAATCAAGTTCTTGTTGAGGCCCATATTAGCCTATATTTTATTATGAGATTAGTGATTTCGAGATTATGAGAGTTTATTGACATGGTGATAACATCATCAATTACAATGGAGGGTAGTGGCATAGGAATATTATATAAGATGCATGATATTTTCCACTAGATAGAGGAGGAGAGTTCTAGGTATGTTTGGGCACAATGTGTGTTGGCCCACCTGTATAGGGATCTATACATATTTACAAAGGAGGAGCATGGTGGTGTTATTCGATCTACAACTTTGTTGCATATATGGGCCTATGAGCATATTTTAGTATTGATGCTAGCTGGTGGAGCATGTGGAGGTTGGGTGAGGCCAGATATATTTACGGGGAGATGGGTAGGTGTATAAAGTAGGAGGAAGGATATTGATGCCTATAAAGTGATGATAGATCACACATGGCCAAAGGCATAAAACCAACGATGTGGTTAGAGCATCAATTTCCAAGGATGAACAAGATATTTCAAGTTGAGCGGGTTTCATGACAGTTTGATATGGCACTGAGGAGGGATAGAGCTAGACCAAGTCCTACAAGAGAGTAACTAGTACATCTAGGCCCAGACGCGGTAAATGTGGCAATAGAGCTGATATAAATCAATGATGTGGGGTGTATAAAGGAATAATGAGGATGGTGGTCCTCACATTGGTGGGTGGTTTTTTTATCTAGTATTGGAAAATGCAGTGGGATTTCCACTAGGAGGAGGAGCATAGATGCAAGCACATGGCCCTGATAGTGTAACAATGATGATAACAGAGTGTATGTGTATGGGTTTTTTTATGTGATTTGTTACATGTTGTTTTAATCATTATTGTTCATTGATTGTTGACACATCAATTCACACATTGACGCAGAATGTGCCCATAGACATACTCGTGGGTGAAGGCATGCTAGAACATGTAGATGACATTGTGGGGGAGCATGCCCAATTGTTCGAGTCAGGTGCAATAGTAGTAGAGACATGTATAGTTCTACTGAGTGATCAAGATGAGGCACAAGAGGAGATACGGTGAGCTAGAGATGTCATTGGTGGAGGTCCTTTAGCTCAATATGTATTCACATGGTTTTTGGAGTTGCAGAGTTGCTTTGCAGAGAATTCTATGGAGAACACATTATTGTGTAGGAAGGTAGACAAATATATAAATCACGATTAGTAGCACAAATTTAGTGGAAATTATTCTAGTTCCAAGTCTTTGGTAGTTCTAGAGAGTGATAACGATGATGAGATATGAATTATATTGATGTACTGATGTAGGGGAATTTCCTCTTCAATGATGAGATGATTTGTGACTATGATTGTAAATGACATATATAGAGGGATTCATTATCATATGATCAGTGAATTTGATGTATATTTTTTTACTATGGGTAAATAGTTTTGAAGGGACTATACCCTATTACAAAAAGCTCAGAAGCTAGAAAGTGCATCAAAAGTATACCAAAGAATTAAAGGGACTAAGCCCTGATACAAGAAGGCTCAAAAAATAGAAAGAGAAATAAAATCAACAAAAAGGGACCAGAATCCAAGATAAATATGAGAATCAACTATAGCTTGAACAAAAATTATAAAGAGGGAGAAAAAAGAGTCAAATATGAAACAAAGCAGCCTGAACACAACAACTATACAACTTTAAAATAGGAACCTAGAAGTAGTAACAATCCACATTACTTTACTGCTTTATCAATCTTAGCTTTTATCTTCTACAGAGAGGTGAATAATGTCAAGGTCTTGACATAAGAGGGGTCCTTTTCATCCAACTGAGAGAGAACCAAGTCCCTTGCTGAATCCGACTCCCTGATGGCAGCATGAATGTTGTTGAGTACACATACACTTGTTACATGTTGCTCCATGAATTTGTATATAGCCTTGAGTATAGAAATAGTGAAATCATGTCTACCTTTTGTCAAACCCAATCTACTGTCCATAGAATTAAGTTTTTTTATAAATTTGCAAAGTCTTCTCATTATCTGTATCCAATTCATCATTCATCTTCCTTTTACCTTTTGTTTTACCCATCTGTTTGAGCTCTTCTTTCAGGTCGCTAAATTCCTTTTCTAGCTTTACAATTCTGTTGAGAAGCCCTTCCCCATTTTTAATAGAAAAATATTGAGTAGGGTTGCTAATATGGAGTAGATTGTTTTCCAATTCAATATATTTACTTCTGTGAAGGACCCTTTAGGAGGGGAGGGGTTGGGTGATGGGGTAAAGAGGATTTTTGGTTCTTATTTTTCTACACTCAGGAGTGGTGGTGGGGGTAGTGGAGTTCGGGCAAGGGGGGGTCAAGGGAAGTTGGGATTGTACGAAGCTAGGAAAGACAATGAAGATGCAAAAATAAAATGTGACCTTGATGGAGGGGGGTGGCGTGGGTGTGGTTTTGAAAATCAAGGATAGAATTCTCTGAGGAATTTAAAAGATAATGGGGAAAGATAACCTACAAATTCCTCCTAAAGTGATTCAAGAAAACCATATGTTTAAGAGGAACAACCGCCATATATTTTCCTTCCAAATTTACATACCTGAAAATCATCCTTGTAATTTCATTGAAGGTTTCAAGGAATGAAGTCCCCTTTTACACCTGCTGTACAACAAATTCAATATTTTCCTCTTCTGCTAGGAATTTATTGGCTTCAACATTCTTGTCAACCCTTTTACTAAAAAATATAGCCCCATCTAGGTTCAGACCCATAACCTCCACAATAAGTTCTTCAGTAATTTTGACATTAATCTCGCCTATATTCAACTGTCCTCTATTTCCATCTAGCTAAAAATTTAACAGAGATTCATCTTGATCATGCCCCTGCATTTTCTCAATCAGGTTGGAGACCCTGACCCATTTATAAATAATTCCATAAAATTGTATCATCCTTCCAAGATGGGTTGAATATGGGTTCCCTTTTGCATGGAGGTCCACCCATTTTGTTGTTATTTTTTCTATTATTTTGGACTGCAATGCCTCTTCTCAAAAGTCCACTTCTCAACAACTTCTTCACATACCTAAAAAGAATATGAAATTGTAGTTATATTAATTATCCTTGCTGTGTAAAGGAGATAATCACTTTCAAATCAGTGGAAGGGGGGCTCATTAATGACATGATTTTTTATATCATATTTATCCTTAATAATTTCATTGTATACCATTTTAGGAATAATGTCATCATTAAACCAATTTTACATGTTATTACTAACACTATAGTTAGTCTAGACTATCCACCACTTCGTTTCCTTCATGATAGGTGTGTATGATTTTAAAGTTTACAAAGGATTTAAAAATCTCAATAGCTTCATAAATGAATTCCATAATAGTCCAACTAAGGGATTAAAATTGATTTAGGAGGTTGATTATGTTCAAAGAGTCCCCTTCTATTATAATATTATAAATGTTGCAATCCCTAACAAGCCTGTATCCCCCATAATGTTGTTAGGGCTTCAGAATAGTGATTTTTTTGGTCACCCATTTTATCTACCAAGGTAGCAACAAGAAAACCTCTGTGATCCTTGATTATTCCACCTCCTCTTGATGCCCTAGGATTTACTTTAGAAGCTGCATCAAAATTCAGCTTGTACCATAAATTGGGAGGCTAAGACCAATGTACTGTCAATCTGTCAATTCTATTTGGATTAGTCCTATGAAGATTACCAGTGTCAATCTTCCAGGAAGACAATAATATGTTCTTATGCCTTTGGATAAGGTTTATTTTTAGGAGTCCTAAACCTTTCAATGTTTTCCTTGACTACAATAGCAATTTCCTAATAGATATTATTACATACTTGTTTGTTGTTCCTGAGAATTATATCATTTCTAGTTTTCCACAATATCCATATGGTATGAGGTAGAAAAAAATTCCATAATATTCTTATCATGCTATGCTTATAAGGTGGATCCCATTTCTCCCAGGTCTACAAGAAGGTGTTAGGAAGAACCCAGTTAACATCAACATTTTTAAAGATAAGATTCCAAATGTTTACAACATAATCACAATGTAAAAAAATATGTTTGATGTCTTCAACCTCTTTTTTACACATAAAACATCTGTTGGGAATGATGAAACCCTTCTTAATTAGATTATCATTAGTAAGAATATTGCCTTTTAACACAAGCCATAGAAAAAATTAACTTTAGGAGTTAACTCAGGCATCCAGATTTTACTCCAATTTAAACCAGTTTGATTGCTATAAAAAAAGGCATTGTATCCTAATTTAATAGTATAGTCCCCATCAAAAGAATCACCCCAAAGGAGCTCATCTTTGCTATATTTTTTATTAAGAGGAATGAGAGAAAGTTATTTTTTTAAAGCGGAGATATCAAGTTATAGGTTATCAACTTTAAGTTGTTTCCAATCTCTCTTATTACCAACATCTTCAATGTAATATTTTACTTTACTGCCATATTTCTCATAAAGACTGTCTTTAAGGGAACAAAATTTATCACTCATCTTGAAATCAGTCCAATTATCTTTCCAAAAAAGAATATCCTAACCATTTCCCACTTTCCATCTACATCCTTTGACAAGAATAGGTATGATTTGAAGAAGGTTGTTCCAGAAAATGGAACCAGTGGGAAGTTGTTGTTCAAAAAGGAATGAATTCACATCTTGTTGAGCCAAGTATTTAATCTTAATAACCTAGTCCAAGGTTGTTTTTCCTTAAGAATTCTCCAGCCAAGTTTGGCAATAAGAGCAACATTCATCTTTCTAATATCCTTAATTCCCAATCCACCAACCATTTTTGGTATACAAACTTGATCCCAAGCCACTAAATGGTATCTAAATCTTTTTTCAGTCCCATGCCATAAAAAGTGTCTTTGGATTCTATCAATGATATCCATAATTGATGATGGAATGTTGTACATTAACATGATATATATGGGTAAGTTCTGAAGTGTACTTTTGATTAATAAAATTTTTCTAGAATAGCCCCTTTCCATCCAGCCAATTTCTAGTGAAATCTATCTAACAGGAAATTCCAAATAGTCTTAAAGACTCTATTAGTTCCCAACGGTAATCCTAAATAGGTAGTGGGTAAGGAGCTGATTTTACATCCCAAAATGAGTGTAATTATTTTCTGCCTATCATTAGGAGTATTGAAAAAATACACCGAGCTTTTATCAAAGTTGAATTTCCAACCAGCAACTGCTTCATAGAATTTGAGGATAGTATTTATAGCTTTTTCCTCTAAAATAGAAGCCATCAGAAGATTGCTGATGCGAACTTGTATGATTGGTGGAGGTTGGTTTGAATCCTTTTAACATGCCATTATTTACAACCGTAGTTATGGATTTGCTAAGACTGTCAACCATAATTATTAAAATTAAGGGGGATATGGGATTACCTTGTCTTATACCTCTACTGCTAGTAAAGAATCCCACCAGAGTCCCATTCACAAATACATAAAATCTTGTAGTGGAAATGTAGGCCTGATTGATTTTTCTAAATTTCTTTTGGAAACCAAATTTTGATATGACTTTATTTAAGAATTTCCAAGATAATCTATCAAAGGCCTTATGCATGTCTAATTTTATTTCCATACCTAATTTTTTACTTTTATCCATGGAGTGAATAGTTTCATGAACCATGATTACCCCATCCTAAATTACCCATCCTTTTATGAAGCCACTTTGTTGTTTAGATATAAGATCAACAAGTAAAGGTTGTAATCTAGTAGCTATAATTTTGGTAAAAATTTTGTAAACAACATTAACCTGACTGATAGGTAAGAAATCCTTGAAGTCTTTAGCATCCAATTTCTTTGGAGAAAGCACAATGTGAGTATTATTCAATTCCTTTATAAGATTTCAAGTTCTATAGAATTCATTTACAACTTTCAGAAGATCTTCCAAGCATATGTCCTAAATGTTTTGAAAGAAATTCATAGAAAACCCACCAAGCCCTGGTGCATTGTCACCTTCAACTGCAAAAACTTCCTTCTTCAATTCCTAAATAGAAACAAATTTTGTAAGAGTTTTGAATCTCTCTTCAGGTAGATTATTACTTGGGATTGATTCAAGAAGGAAAGAATCTGCTTCTTCATTACAGACATTACTTTCCATTAAAAAATTCTCATAAAATTTAAGAGCTTCTACTTTTATGTCATTTTGCTCTTTGGTAACCATACCATTACCTTTAGATACCTTAGTGATTTTTTTGTAGGCCCTATGTTTAAGGGTGGTCATATGAAAGAATTTTGTGTTCCTATCACATTTTTTCAGCCATATAGCTCGAGATTTCATTCTCCAAAACGTTTCTTCTCTACTATTAATGTTATGCAAATCAGAGAGAAATTTATTTTCTAGTTGTTGATCATCATAATTCATACCTTTCAATGAGATTCTCAGTTCAAGATCTTCAAGATGTTTTTTTGGCTCTTTTTTTGTTCAAAGATATTGCTAAAAAACTCTTATTTCTAGGTTTTAACTTGTTGCTTTACATTTTTTAGTTTTTGAATTAAATTAAATTGTGTTGTACCTTATCCTTCCCAATGCCAGCAATATTTTATCATGTCTAAGTTGTCATCATGATCTAACCACATTTTTTAGAATTTGAAAGAGTTATTCGTAGGTTTATCCCAATTGTAAAGATTAAGAGAAATGTGATTATGATCTAAACCAATCCTAGGTAATGAAGAGAGGTGAAAATCTTGACTCAAAATCCACTTAGTAGAGATAAGAGCTCTATCTAATCTAACATGTATCAAATTCTCACTAATTCTCCTGTTAGCCAAGTAAATTGATTTCCATGAAGTTCAATATCCATGAGGTTAAGAGAAGAAATCAAATCAAAAAATTCCCCCATACTAACTGAGAAATTAGAGTTACCCCCATATTTTTGACCAAGGTTTAAAGGGGTGTTAAAATCACCCATGACCAACCAATTATAATCCTTAAAACTATTTCTAAAGATTTTTAACTCTTCCCATAATTTTCTTTTGCCAACAGTAGTGTTTGGGGCATATATGTTGGAAAGGATCTAGATTGAGTCATTTTCAATAGTATGAAATTTAATAGCTAAATGATTATGAGAAGCTAGAATCACATTACCATTTAGGAATTTGTTGTCCCAGAAAATTACAACCCCTCCAAAAGCTCCTTATGAGTCAATAAAAACAAAATCAGAATTCTCCCAAAAATTCTTTTTGCATTCCTTCAAATTTTTGTATTCATTTTATTTTCTTACACTAATAGAATGTTAGGTCTACTAGATCTTCTAAGCTCTTTAAACATCCTTTGTTTAGGACTTCCATTCAGTCCTCTGACATTCCAAGATAAAATATTCATCTAAAAAAATTTCGGGAAGCAGTTGCCAGATGGCCTAATTGACTTTGAGTCCCATCTGTAATCTCTTTCTTAGTATCTTTCTTTCTTAGTTCCTTTTTTGAAGGTATACCTTGTTTACTATTTTCTCCAATATTTACCACCTTCTTAGCAAATGATCTAGTGATCCTTGATGTAGAGGCTTCCCAATTCCAAATTTTCTTCTTTTTATCACTATATAAAGCTTCAGGAACCTCTTCAAAATCTTTCATTCTCTACTTTTTTAAAACTTCAATGAATCCATTATTCAAATCATTTTCATAGTCAATGAGAATATTTAATGAGGCTGGGATAATCTACCCTTCCTCCTTTCCATAGTCTGAATCCTTCTACTATGAAGTTACTGATTTGTCATTGGATGAAATCTTTTCAATAAACGGAGATCGAAGAGTATTTTCCTCATTCATGTTATCTTCCAGTTCCTCATATTCTTCATCTTTGTCCAGGTCTTCTATAATGGATTCTAATAAGCCCTCCATTTCAGACTGAGATTTTGTATCCCGTTGTTCTAGTGCTATGAAGGTGCTACTATGTATCTGTTCCTTATGCAGATCTCAAGAAGAAATATTCTGTTGATCACTAGTTTAATCCTCCATCCTCTCTTGATCTGTTACGATTAGGCTAATATAAACCCTTTCATTATCTTCATCCACTTTTATGTTCATCTTTGCAGGATTTTGAAGATCCATATCTTTTTCCTTGTCTTTTTGCTTTAGATCATCTCCCCCCTTTATTACTGAGGGATTTTTTGGTCTCCAAAATTTCTACATACCAGAGGTTGCCTTATAAGGGTTTTGAATCCCATTTTTTTCTTTTTTATATTTTAGATCTTGCAGATTAGAGATATTTTTATCTATCTCCTTACCATTTTGATGTTGAGTTTGTAGATTCTTTGGTTGAGATGATTTTCCCCCTCTTTGTTGCCGCCCTGGGAGATATTTTCCACTGAAACCTCTGATTCAATTATTTTTGCTTTTTCCTCATGCTTCTTTTCCTTCTCCCTGAATAGATCACAAAATATCTCATTATTTTGCCTCTTTTCCATAGGACATTTCTAAAAGAGGGAAAAATGAGAGCTGATGTCAAAATTAATGCACCACAACAAAGTTGCACTTTGAAGGTAATGTCAAGCTCCAACGTAAGAAGCAAGATTCAAATCAATGGAAAGAAAAATGTAAGTAAGAAAATAGGTCTGCTCATGCTCATAGATCAGAAAAAGGAAGTACAAATAGGAGTGATGTGTAACCCCCATGCCTAAATAAGGAAAGAATATCAATGACACCACTGACGCATATGACATCACTGACACATATGATGCCACTAAAGGAGGAGTTATAATTCTAAATAAGGAATGTAACTCCTATGACACACTGAAACACATGATAACAATAGAATTTGACACTTGTCATTTTAATTCCTAAGACCTATGACTCTCGCAAGGTGAAATGACTCACTAGGTGATGTGGACGATGACTAGGCATGTCACAGACACAAACACCCCCCCTTCATCAAAGCTGAGGAAGAGGTCAAGGTAAGCCAAAACAAAAAAGAAGACTCCTCTAAACAACTAAGAAAGATGTGTTAATGGGTCTCGGCAACTAAAGGCCTAATAAGGTGCCCATATACAAACAACATCTTTCTAGAAATAAGAAGAGGAGGAGGATGAGGAATATATATCCCGAAGAAGATGTGCAGATGTAGCAGACCTCACCCTAAGAAGAGACCGCAAGTGAAGAAATTTCACCTCAGTGAAGGGCTTGGTGAATATGTATACAACCTGATTAGCTTTCTGAACATACTATATGTCAATGATGTTCTCATGTATCAGATCCTATATGAAGTGCATGTGAATCTCAATGTGCTTCATCCGCTGATGTTGAACTGGATTTCTACATATCGAGATACTGCTCATGTTGTCACAGTAGATAATGGTAGGCCACCGAAAGTGGATGCCAAACTCTATCAAGATACCCTGTAACCAAATAGTTTATGTGGTAGCGTTAACTACTCCTTTGTATTATGCTTCTGTCAATGATATGGAAACAACGTTATGCTTCTTGTTGGACTAATTGATAAGACCTAAACCAATATTGAAACTATAGCCTGAGGTAGACTTCTGATAATCTAGATCACTAGACCAATCTGAGTATGTAAATCTAACCAAGTCAATCTTAGTCCCTCCTAAGTAATGAATACCATCTATGTGAATGACATGAACATAGTGAAGGATCTACTTTGCTGTTGTTAAATGCAGCTCATAAGGCTCCTGCATAAATCTAGACATTATCTCGAGAGCATACAAAAGATCTGGTTGAGTGTGAGTAAGGTAGATCAAGCTCCCCACCAACTGCCAATAAAGGGTACCGTTAATCAAGGGCGAAGAGAAATCAGAGACCAACTTGAACCCAGAAAGAAAAGGAGTAGGGGAGGACTTGCAATTAAACATGTGAAACCGAGAAAGAAAATCAAGAGAGTACTTAGGCTGTGAGATCATACTTCTCGAGTCAGATTGTGAAATCTGGATCCCAAGAAAGTAATAAAGCAATCCTAAGTCAGACATGGAGAACTTGTTGGCAAAGGAGATCTTCACATAATCAATGATTAAGGAAGAGCTACCCGTGATCAACAAGTCATCAACATAGAGAACAAGAATAAGCATGGATTTATCCTACCATAGAATATACACATTTGGGTCAGAGTGACACCAAGTGAACCTTGATTAAAGTATAAAGGAGTCCATCTTAGCATACGAAGCCTGAGGGGCTTGTTCAAGGCCATAGAGATACTTCTTTAACTTGAAAATGAGGGATGGATCATGGAAATAACCCAGAGGTTGTTCCATATAGATCTCTCCCTCTAGGTCCCCATGAAGGAAGGCACTCTTAATGTCCATCTAGTGGACTTCCCATTTTTTAGTGGCAACGATGGCAAGGGTCAGTCGAATGGAAGTCGTCTTCACAACTGGAGCAAAGGTTTATGAGTAATCAACCCCAACTACTTAGGAGAAACCCTTAGCTACAAGTCACGCTTTATACTTCTCGACTTATCCATTGGCTCCATAATTTTTTCGATATATCCATCTACACCGAATGAATTTTCTTCCTTTCGGAAGAGGGTTAAGATCCGAAGTGTCATTCTTTATGAGTGAGGAATACTCCTCATCCATAGTAGAATCCCACTTAGGAATCCTAGAAGCTTCCTAGAAAGATGGTGGATCATAAGTAAAGGTGAAGAAGGATTGGGTTCCAATGAAACTCGAGTGCGTATGTCTCTCATCTGAAGGATCTCTGACTAAATCTCTGTCACTATGTAAAGTTTTCCTGGCCTAAAGAGGTCCCAAAGGTTCAAGCTCAGAGTTAGAAGATTCTTCACTCGAGTGAAAAGGGAAATAGTCCTCATCATCACTACCTGTCAAAATTAGAAGACTCAGAAGTTTGAGAATCGGTAGGAGCAGGGAGAGGCAGAACTCACTCAACAACATCATCATCTGATGAGTCAAAATCTAAATTAGTGGGAAAAATAACCTTAGTGGAAGTAAAAGTCAAGGATGACTCATCAAACTTCACACTCCTCTCAAAATAGAGCTCATGGGTAGTAGGGTTCAACAATCGATATCCCTTCACACCATGAGGATACCTGACAGAGATACAAGGTTTGGATTGTGGATACAATGCCTTGCATTTCTTCTTGGGAATCTGAGTTATAGCCTTGGATCTGAAGAATCGAAAGTGCTCAACATCAAACTTGTGTCCAAACTAGGATTCAAGGGTGTCATCCCTCTTACTGCCTTGTGTGGAACATGATTCTGAATGTAACAAGAACAATTCACTACTTTAACGCAATACTACGGAGGAAGGGACTTTGAGTGAACCATATAAGTTGCCATCTCCTTTAAAGTTTGGTTCTTTCTTTCTAAAACTCCATTTTGGGAAGGGATGTAAGCAATTATACACTGCAAAGTAATCCCCTCAAAATTGTAGAAATCCACAAACTTATTGCTCACATACTCACCAACATTGTCGGTTTGAAGAACCTTGATAGACCGTTCTGCTTATTTCTCAGCAAGAGCCTTAAAGTTTTGAAAATGCTCAAAAACTTCAAACTTAAGCTTAAGAAAATATACCCAAGTATAACATGAAAATTCATCAATGAAGGTTAGTATATATAGAGCTCTAGTGAAAGAAGGAGATGGAAAGGGGCTAGAAACATCACTATGAACAAGATCTAAGGGATGAGTAGCTCTCCAGGATTTTCCCTTATCAAAGTTTTTTTTAGGATGCTTTTCGAGGGTGCAACCCTCACAAATACATTTAGAAAAATTAACTCAGGGTAACCTGTTGACCATTTTATTTTGGCTCAATTATTCAAGGTAACGATAATTAATATGCCAAAAATGCTCATGCCATAGCTTGCTAACATCATTTGCATGAGTGAGCAAGGAATTGGGTGTCAAATCAGAAGAAAAGTGGGAAAAGGTATACAACCATGAACGGTGATCCACCTTTCCCTCATCCTATTATCATGTAAAATTGCTGGGGGAAATTTTGTAGGTAACCATGCTAAAATTTTGTTTTGGATCCCCATTAAGGTCCCTTAGCATTCGGAATGGCATAAAATCCCTTTCCGGAGAATCTAGTTTTTCAAACTTAGTCTTTTGGTCATTTTTTGGCTAGGCGCAAATTTTATTCATGCAACACCAAATGAATTTACACCGTCTTCTATTCCTTTGGTGCACCCTCTAGAGTGTCGACATAACAAATGTTGTACCTTCCCATGATGCACCACTCAAACCTGTGCCAAGGCGCATGTGCCACACTATCGACACTAAAATTGTTGTGCCCTCGAACGGTGCACCAAAGCGCTAAAAAGGAAATGTCGACAGTCTTGAAACCATGCCAAAGGCACAAATAATTTCATGTTGGCATCTGCTTTGGTGTGCCCTTTGAAAAATTTGGGGGTACATTTATTACACCTTTTGCTATAAATAGGTGCATCTAACCTATCATTTTCACGATTGAAAACACGTAAAAAAATTATTTCCTTTGTACCTATCAGCACTCTTGTCATCCCTGTGTCACTTTACGTCACATTCATGGACCCCGCGTCATTTGTTTCATTCTATATATTCCGGGTGAGTGGTCCTTGCTTTTCTTGTGGTTTTTTTTTTGGTTTGGCTATTTTTAAGAGGTGGTTGTTAAAAACAAAGAAATGAATCTAAAGAGTGATACAACCACTATCTGTCCTATAAAATATTCTCTCCCCCCAAACCAGTTTAAACCTGTGCCCCTTTGGCACACCATAACTATTTGCAACATGTGCCATATCTATGCCATTGGCGCATCCTGCTGCCTTGCAACACTAGAATTATTTGTGCCCCATTTAAAACCCTTCATATGGCACAGATGCACCTCCTTTAACACCAACATTGAATGTTGTGTGTATTATTCCTACGCCTTGCACCCTTTTGGACCGTTTTCTTCAATGCAACACTCTCCAATAGTGTGCCTTAATTTTCTGATCCTGAAGCCTACAGTATAGCTGTGCCCTACGCCCAGAAGCTTCTAAAATTACTAACTCTTCATTCTGTAAAGCTTTGATGGATGATTTGATAGCTAACATGGCCCTTCTGTGGTGGACTTCCTTGCTTCTTCTTGCAGATTAGCAACTGGACTTAGATTCACACATGTCTTCGTCAAGTAAGAGGCCAACCAAGTCAAAGGGTAAGGCCAAAATCATGGAAGAAGAAATGAAGTACAAATACCAAAGGGTCAGGATGCTCGAGTCCCTTACAGAATGTGACTTGGACATAAAGGATTTATAACTCGGCCACATTGATATGGAGGATTTCTGGGCTAGAACCAGAAGGGTCACTGGCAGTCCGTGGATGGAAAAATTAGTCGGTAGTGGCCTACACTTCACTGGGGGAATTCCTGTGAGTGCAGTGAACAATGAATTCATAATGTTGGTGGCCCGCTACTACAGTAAGGACACAAGGTGTGTCGAGAATGAAAAGGGTGAGGTTATAATCAACCTCACTACCTGACACTTTGAAATCATGTTAGGTATCCCCCACCACTGGAACTTCATAGCAATAAGCTAAGAAGACTGCATAAGGGCATGGGATGAAAATGAGGACAAATACATGCAGTTAATGAAAAAAGTATATCTAAAGAATAAGAAGGTAATAACTAGGTGTCCATAGGTTATTCATCGCAGTGAATTCTCAGAAGAGCTGAGCGACACCATCACCTTCTTGAGTAGGGTGTTTGGGCTTCCTTATGCCCATTACTTCCATAAATGGATGCTCAGGTATCTAGAAACTATGAGCAAAAACATTCCTGATCAGTGTTTTGAATGGGAAAAGATCATTAGTAGCACCATCTCTGAGCAGCTCTAATAAATCTCAACAATGGGGAGGTTCTACATGAACTCCTATGTGGTATATGTTACTACTTCTGAAAGAGATTACCCAACAATGAGCCAATCGGGGTGTGGCCACAAGTGAAAATATATGAATATTATCTAGAGTTGAGACTAGAAAACAACATCACGTAGTTCACCAAGATTAACGATGCCTTCTTCTACGGCATTATCTTCCTCTTGAGGCCCAATATGACTCACAGTCAGATGACCAAGAGCATAGTGACTGCCACAGAGAAGTGGGGAGTGTTATTTATGTAATTCCCCACTTTCACCTATCTCAGGGCCACCAAATTCTTAGGGGAGCAAGCCCACCAAGCTGATAAGGTATGCGGGGCCTAAACTGATCCTATTGGAGCTATCCAGTTAGCTTATCACATATCACAAGAAGTTCCTGAAAAGAAATAAGGTTGGAACTCCTTTCCCCTCACAGTGGGAAGGTACACCTGCACTTCTCACACCAAATCCCGGGAGATGTTTTCGGAACTAGAATTGCTTAACTTGAAGCATAATTTCCTAGTGAGGCCGACCTTTGATCCTCACAATTTCCTCCCAAGGGCAAAGCTTGATCCAATCCATGTCCCACAGATCGAGGATGTATATATCGACCTGTATCATGAGGTTGAGCTCAGAATGAAGGATCACTCCCACCTGGCCCTAGCAGAAATCATCCAGTATGGTGTGGCCATTGTCTCGAAAGGTTTCCAAATGGCTAATCAAGAAGTTGATCAGGTCTATCTAGATATGGATGGGGACAATTGGCCATTTTCTGAGATAGATAGAACAAGGGCACCTCAGACTATTGAGGAGAGGGTTAAAGGAAATTTTTAGCACACATAAAATTGGTGCAGGTATTGGTCTCATCTACCTTGGGGTAGAATTCACCACGTCTCCTTTGGGTAATGCACCTGCTAGACCAAAACACTTGCCAAAGGGCGAAGGGAAAGAAAAAGAAGGAGAGTCAATCACTACTCACGAGAAAGCTCCCGAGAGTCCTCCTTTCACCACCCAGGAGCAGGTTGTACACCCTGTCTCCCCATAAAAAGAACAGGTCGTAAGTGTTGTAACAGGCACATCCACTCAGGATGTTGCCACTGTTGTAACTACTAAAGTTCCCACCATCCCATCTCCCACTCTTCCTTCCCCTCCTTATGTCACTCAAGAAACTACTCCTCTGGTTGTGTCTTCTCCCTCGTCTTCTATTTTTCCCCCTTCCTCTTCCCTCATGGAGCTATTTCCCAACATTTCTTCCCTCATCTCTTAGATCCCTTTCACCCCCACAATTTCCTCTCCTACAATGACTCCTGCCCTTGTGAGCATTGGAGTTTCAACTTCTTTATCAATGCTACCACCAAGTGTCTCTACCCATTTCCCCTTGTTCACTGTAGCTGCCCCTTCTTCTGCCTCTATTTCCTCTTCTCCCTCTAGTCCCACTCCCTTAATTCCAGAATGGATCTCCAAGCACCTATGGACTTCTCTGTCATTCTAAAAAAAGGAGCTAAGAAGCAAAATCCGATAACCCGCTTCTCTCAAAGTGCTTTAGGTGAAAGGGTGATGGAGATCACACACCTCGATACCACAAAGGAAAAAAAAGATCTATCTCCTACAGATTATACAATGACACAGGTCACGATGGGAATGTCCTCAGAAATCCTACAAGGAGAGGCCCTATTTGCAGTGGATTCCATTTGCAAAAAGCTTCAAGAGGCAAAGGAAAAGAGGAGGATACTAAAAGAACAAAACAGACATCTTCTCCAAGCCTTGTAGAAAATGGGTAGTGAACCTCCCACAACTGCCACTGAAACTCCTAAGATGCTTAGCTAAGAAAAGATGAATGAATACGCCAAGATTGGCAAACAAGGTATGGCAGTATCTGCCTAGAGAGACTAAATCCTCAAGGATAGTGAGGAAGTAATCGTAAAGTTCACAGAGCTATATTAGAATATTGATTAGGCTATCAAGGAACTCCAGGTGATTACGGGACCTATCTCCAAAGAGTTGAACCATGCTAGGTTACAACATGAGACATTCCAGAAGATGCTCGACTACCCAGTCGATGACTTAGTGAAATTTGGTGTCTTCGATCACCCAAGAGCACCCAACAAAGTCCTTGCTTCTTTGGACTATCGGGTCGATCAGATGGAATTTGTATTAGAGAAAATTGATAAAATCAAGGAGGAAGCCTTGGATGCAATTCATCAAATGGAGAAAATCATCCTAAGGATGTCTCTAGGCTTACTCACCCCATCATACACCTTGAGGAAGGAAGATGACACTATTTAGATCTTTAAGGAGATCGCGTTGTAAGGGTTAGGGTTAGAAGCGACTTTTGATGCCGAATCTATCAACAACCTTCTAGCCTACTGTGATTTTTTTAGATACCTAATAGAGGTAGGTAATGAATACTTCAAGCTCCTAGAGAGACTCAGAGATGAACAAGAGACTTGTGAAGTCATCGGCAATCACACCAAGGGTCTTGCTTAGGATCAATTTCAACCGATGATTAGCAAATTCATGGAGTTTCAGGCTCAATTCCACATTTCCTCTCCTGAGCAGAAGTAGGATACTCCCTTCCAGCCATGAGACGACGATGAATAGGCTCCTTCCTCCTAGGATGTTCTCTTTTTTTGTAATATTTAAAAGTTTTTTGGCACAAATGATGACATCATCCATGTTGCACCATGAGATGTTATCATCCACCAAATTTCCCAAAGTCAACAGTTGACTTTTAGATATTTTGTAATTAGTTGTTGGTTTATTTTTGCCTTCTCTCTCTTTCTCCTTCTATATATACTTGGATATTTGTTATATTCAAGTGTTGGACATTTTTTAGATGAAAAATAGAAGTGAGAAGAAAAGGCTTTGTAATTTTTATAACATAAGAAAAAATTAATACAAATATTGAGACTTTGTGTTGAATACATGTGTTATGTGCATCAGAACTTTCTTATGTCAGATATGTGTGTTTATTCTGTTAGATCTATCTCTACTTTTTTGTCATTTGCTCATCAGTATTGCTTTGTTTGTTTATGAAAGTAGGTTTGGCTCTATTTACTACCAATCCCAAAACATAAACCTTCTGACCTTTCTACTTTGGAATTCATTTCTTTTCTCCCTTAAGAACTATCCTATCTCCTCTCTTCCCTTCGTCCCTTTCTACTAACAGTCGGAAATACCCCAACTAGGATGAGATACCAAACCCCTGAGGGCAGAATACTATAGGACTTGTGTAGATTCTTGCTGGTAGAATAGCAATAAACCAGTTTCGCTTTGCTGTCTCAAAGAGGGGCTATGCCATGTACATTGTTGGCTCATCTATCCATAGATCTGCCCAACCGATAGATTTTCAGACCAATAATTTTTGGTGACTCTACTGGGGAACGAAACAAATCTATGTGAGTAAATCTTAGCTTTTTGCTTAAAATCTAATTTTTTTGCAAAAGTGATCCAAACTGAAAATTTTCTTCAGAGATCCATAGATATGGGCTAGTCAGAGATATTTAGTTCACTGAGTTTTTATAAAAACCCGTATATTTCCGTAGATCTAAGTTTTTAACTATTTTACAAAAATTTCAAACCCTTGCAAAAAGTCAACTCTAAGATCCAAAAATCAGCGTGCTAAGTTTAACCATCATTTTATCCTCGTTGATCTTTTTCATTAAACCGCAATTGGTTTTCAAAAAAGGGACAAAATTAAATATTTAGAAAAGTACATACTGCTGATTTTTGTCAGAGAAATATGAAAATCAGCAAGTACAACCAAAAAGAGTTTTTAAATCTACTCTAAAAACATTGTAGATCTCAAAGACACACTGGCGGGTGAACCATTTACTCATAGCAGGAGAGATCATGGGGAAGTTGATCTTATTTTTGATCTACTTCAAAGGCACAACTTTAGTATTACACCAGCACACTTCTCATCATTGAGTTCAGCCAATCGGTCAGCTAAAAGTGTCTCGCTTCCATGAAAGAACCATTTTTCATAGGGAGACTCCACATCCCTTTGAAGCACTTTGTTGCTCATCAGAACCGTGCTCCCAACTTACGTCCTCTTTCCATATTTTTAAATGGTAGTACTATGGGGAAACACTATGGGCCCTCTTACATTACCACATCCTGTTCACGCACTCCCTCATGGAAATCGAAATAATTTCCCAAGATTTGATGGGAGTGGAAACCAAAGCATGGATTCACATATATCTGCATTCATCATGACATGCAGCATCCTGGATGTGACCCACAAAGATGTATCGATACACCTTTTTCTAGAGACTTTGCAAGGACCCATAGTAGAATGGTTCCAACATTTGCCGTTCGAATCTATCACTAGTTGGGACATGTTACGAACTACATTTGAAGAAAGGTATAAGCCTTCAGAAGACACGTTTGCGTTACTGTCCAAGATCACTCACCTAAAGAAGGAAGTCAATGAAACCATGTGTGATTTTATCTCTCATTTCAATTCACTAATTAATCATGTGCCGCCTGCCATGCTACCAACGCTAGAAAATCAAAAGTGTTTCTTTATGAATGCCATGAGCTCAAGAGTAAGTTTCTTACTCTTATAAGAACCAATTACCACCCTGGTTCTCACTCAAGCTACTACCATTCAGATAGAGGACAACCTACTTATATCTAGTGAATTAAAACGTGAGCCATCCAAGCCTAAAACTTCAACCCCTTCTCAAGCCACTTCATCGGATCTGACATTCTAGAAGATGGTGAATGACTTACTCGCATTGAAAAAGCAATTGGCTCAAGCTTCTCCTAGCACTTCATACCGGGATATCCCATGGAGAAATTTCTCTTCCAAAAACGCCCCTTAAAGGCCATGTTTTCCTACAACTGCTCCATGGTTGGCACTTGAGGCTCCTCCGGTCAATGCCCTGGTCGAGGTTGAAGAAGAGGAACAAAATTACAAAGAACCTTCATCCCAAGGTGGAGATGATCAAGATGTCAGTGAACCGACTAGCGACTCTACAATCAGGTATATGGTATTTAAAGATGAAGAATCTAATGATGAATAGGGTACCAAAGTGTATGTAAGTGGGAAGTCATATGCTGTTGTCACCCGCTCTCAAGGAAAAGAATCAGAAGTTGCTGCCAGGATATAAAAATTGAAGGTTGTGTCTAACATTCCTCCAACCATTGCTAAAAGAGGTAATCCTCTTCCTACTCAACCTCCTATTAAGTCTTTTACAAAAAAATATTTTCCCCCCATCTCTCCTCCAAATCAGCCTTCTTCTATTCCCATAAAGACTAGTAATCCTACCCTTCTGCCATGAAGTGAGGGACTCATTCCCTCATCAACGCAACCCTTGATCACATTTGATATAATCGATCATGCTAAAAAACCAAGATTCAAATGTCTGAGGTTGAATATCTCCAATCAAACCCTTAGCAGCTTGTAAGATTGACTGAATATATCCAAAGCCAAGTTTTCGTAGTCTCCCATGTCTCCCTGAAAGGAATCCTTTCCACTCCTCTTGCATCTCGCATAAATGTGGGCTTGACTTCTGTGTCGGGTAAAATTGAACCTTTTTATATCTCCCTCCTAATCAATGGTCACAAGCTAAGAAACTACATAATTGATTCTGGGGCTTCCGATAATGTCATGCCGACAAAGGTCACCCATGCCTTGGGCCTCACTCTCACCAAGCCTTTCGAAAAATGTTACTCCATGGAAACCAAACAAGTTCCATTGATGGGTCAGTTCAAAGACGCACAGTTCGCCTTTGTGGCATTCCCAGAGAAAAGAGTAAAGATGACCATCTTCGTTGCTGATATTCTAGCAGCATATGGAATTCTATTGGGAAGAAGATCCACATGGATTGGTCCAAGGCCAGAATCCCCGTTAAGGGTGTAATGCAGACATTAGAGCCTGAATCACAAAAGAAGTACTTAGTCACCAATTCCAACGACCCCAAAGCCCAAATTCTCTTTGAATCATCAGGAACGGGGAACTACTTCTTATCTACTGAGTCTGATAAAATGGACGTTCTCATCCAAGAGGAGGACCTTAACAAGATTTAGACATTGCAGTTTGATGGCATTTGTGCAACTAGTGGATGTAATGCTGGAGCTATGCTAATATCTCCTGAGGAGGAGATTTTTCCTCTCTTTCAAGTTGTAGTTTTTCAACACGAATAATACTACTGAATATGAATCTTTTCTACTTGGCATGTAAGCTATAAAAGAAAGGGGAATCAAGAACCTAAAATTACAGGGTGATGTCGAGTTAGTAATAAATCAAGTAAAAAGAATATACCAAGTAAAGAATGAAAGGCTCAAGCATTACCACGACGTAGTATGGGATAACATTGAGGAATTTGACGCCTTCTCAATAAAAGTTATTCCAAGAGCTCAGAATGACATGGTTGATTCACTAGCTGTCTCTGCATCTCTCATGCTCCCTCACCTCGGGTTAAAAACAAACACATATACTATTGAGGTAGTCTTCCACCCAAGTGTGCCAGAAAATTCTCAGCACTGGCAGGTATTCAATGATGACAATCAACTTATTACCTTTCTAGAGAAAGTAGAAAATTTTAGTGAGCTTCATTTTGAAGGATCTAATTCTGCATGCCGTGAATCTGTCACTAATCAAGCAAGTGAATCAAAAGGAGGTGATGGCATATGTCATCTCAAAGGAAATAAAATCCCAAAAGGTTTAGTCTCTCTGGAATGATTGTTTGACAAACATGATTGTTTTGTCAGGAAGAAGTGGAAAGATGACCCTAATTCCTCTCCAGAGACCGAATCGGTTAATCTGGGTACTATGGAACACCGCAGCTTGTGATCAATGGGAAGTGTTGCACATCTGAAGAAAAGTGGAAGTTTGTCAAATTGCTGAAGAAATATATGGACATATTGGCATGGTCTTATGCTGATCTAAAGTCTTTCAAGCTAAGGGACGTTCAACATGAAATCCCATTCAAAGAAGATGTCAAACCCTTATACCAGAAACAAAGGCACTATAATCCCAAGATCTTGGATACCATCTAGGTGGAAATACAGAAGATGCTGGATGCAAGGATCATTTTTCCTATCCATCACAGTACCTGGGTAGTAAACATCATGCCAGTGTGAAAGAAGAATGGCGAGATACGCATATGCGTAGAATTCCACAACCTGAATCAATCATCCTTAAAGGACAACTACCCACTACCCATAATGGATTAGGTTCTGTAGGTAGTAACTAGTTCAGAAATGTTGTCCGTGCTTGATGGTTTTTCAGGCTACAATCAGATTGAAGTCTCACCTAAATACCAATTCAAAACAACATTCACTACTCCCTGGGGCACATTCACCTATAGCAGGATGCCTTTTGGCTTGACCAACATTGGTGCCACCTTTCAGCAAGCAATGGACTTTGCATTTAAGGGTATGATGGGAAATATCATTGTAGTTTACTTGGATGACTTGACTATGTTCTCAAAAAATTGAAGCGATCATTGTGATCATTTGGAGCAAGTATTGATTAGATGCTGAGAACATGGGATTTCCTTAAATCCAAAAAAGTTTGTTTTCAGTTTCATTGAAGGAAAGTTGTTGGGACACGTCATAAGTAAGCAAGGGATAAAGATAGATGTTGAAACGGTTAAGGCCATTCAAAGCCTTACTTTACCCACAAACAAGACCGGCATTCACTCCTTTGGAAAATTGAATTTTCTTAGAAGCTCTATTCCCGACTTTACTGAGAAGACTCACCACATATCAAATATGATGAAAGGGTCACAAAATTTTTGGTGGAGTGAAGAAGGAAAGACGTCATTCAAGGATATAAAAGCCTTTGTTGCTCATGCACCAGTCCTGGTATGTCCTGACTTCTCTAAGGATTTTATCATGTACAATTATGCATCTTAGCATACTGTATTGGCCATCTTAATGCAAAATAACTCTGAGCATGTTGAATCTCTAATCACAGTCATGAGATATCCTCTCAATCCTCATGAATTGAATATGTCTTAGTTGGAAAATCATTCCTTCTTCGTTATCAAAGTAGTTAAGAACTTCTAGTATTACATCTTGAACTCTCATACAGTGGTGCTGGTCCCTAACACGACAGTTAAGTCTATCCTAGCTCAACAGAAGTTAGGAAGCTTACAAGAGAATTAGATCACAAAGGTCCAAGAGTTTACAGCCACCTGGGTAGTAAAATGAGAACTATGCCAACAATTTGTTGGCAAACCAAAATTGGCTGCTTTTCCCCTCAGGCCCGTCATTATTGACAAACCATTCAGAAAATGGGGAATTGATTTTATCAGAGCACTACATCCCCAATCAAGTGCCAGACATAGTTATGTCCTAACAACAACATATTACTTCACCAAATGGGTGGAAGCTGTACCTGTTAAGAATGCCACCTCTGAAATTGTTTGTAACTTTATCAAAGAAAGTATCATTATAAGGTTTGGCGTTCCACACAAGATCATTTCTGATAATGCTTCCAACTTCTCCTCATGGGAAGTTATTAGTTTTTTCTATGAATATGGGATAACCTTGGCCCATGCCTCAGATTATTACCCTCAGGGAAATGGTCAAGTAGAATCCAGTAATAAGAACTTAGTGACCATCATACGTAAGCTAGTTGATGAGAATTGGTGGTCATGGCACAAGTCATTGTATGATGCTTTGTGGGTAGACTGTATTGCTCCAAAGAGGTCCCTCAGTATGTCACCTTTTTAAGTATTATATGGAATTGACGTTGAACTTCCCATTTCTGTGGAACTTCCTACTCTGCACTTGGCACGAGCGATCAAAGATGAGACTTTCCAAAATTCTCTTGAAAAGAGGGTCATGTATCTAACAAAGCTTGAAGAAAAGAGAGTAAAAGTGGTTGACAGGATCACTGAACATCAGAACCAAGTCAAGAGAATGTTCGATAAGAAGGCCAAGTAGAGAGATTTTCAGGTGGGAGATCTTGTCCTTTTGTGGGACAAGCGAAGAGAGCCAAAGGGCACGCACAAAAAATTTGATTCTCTATGGAGAGGACCTTTCAAGATCAAGTATCTCAATGGAGAGAATATCTTCTATCTCTCGTATCTACATGGAACTGAGCTCCCGCTCCCCCATAGCAGGCAGCATCTCAAAATATTTAGGAAGTAGAGCTTGCTCTCTTCTTTGTACAGTCTATTTTGGTTGTGTGTTTACTTTTGTCATGTGTTTACTTTTGTTGGTTGTGTGTTTTCCTTTTTTTCGCCCTTGTTTTTGACTCTATAACCCAATGGATAAGCACATATTGATATGGGATTCTCTACCCTTAAGCTTTACTCAAAGATAGTCCCCAGAAAGATCCAACTGTTATCCTGTAAAATTGACGAGGGCAATTTTGTAGGTAACCATGCCAAAATTTTGTTTCGGATCCCCGTTAAGGTCCCTTAGCATTTAGAATGGCATAAAATCCCTTTCTGGAGAGTCTATTTTTTCGAACTTAGTCTTTTGGTCCTTTTTTGGCTGGGCGCAGATTTTATTCATGCAACACCAAATGAATTTGTGCCCTCTTCTGTTCCTTTGGTGCACCCTCTGGAGTGTCAACATAACAAATGTTGTGCCTTCCCATGATGCACCATTTAAACCTGCGCCGAGGTGCATGAGCCACCCTGTCGACATTAAAATTGTTGCACCCTCGAACGGTGCACCAAAGTGCTGAAAAGGAAATGTCGACAGTCTTGAAACCGCGCCAAAGGTGCAAATAATTTCATGTTGGCATCTGCTTTGGTGTGCCCTTTGAAAAAGTTGGTGGCACATTTATTACACCTTTTACTATAAATAGACCATCTGACCTATCATTTTCACGATTGAAAACACGTAAAAAAGTTATTTCCTCTACACCTGTCAGTGCTCCTATCATCCTCATGTCGCTTTATGTCACATTCGTGGACTCCACGTTCTTTCTTTCATTCTATATATTCTGGGTGAGTGGTCCTTGCTTTTCTTTTGGTTTTTGTTTTGGTTTGGTTGTTTTTAAGATGTGGTTGTTAAAAACAAAGAAATGAATCTAAAGAGTGATATAACCCCTTCCCATCCTGGAAAATCTTCTCTCCCCCCTAAACCGGTTTTACCCTCCTTCCAGATTTGCTAGCTTGGAGGGCTTTGTCTCAAAAATGAATCCAAGATCCTCTTCACTCTGTTCCCCTTACTATCAAAATCTATGTTGAAAGAGGCAAAAAAAAACCACAAACCTATCCAAAAGGAGAAAATCTAAAGTTATCGTAATCTTGACCCGTGGTTTTCCTTTGGCGCAAATGCTATCACTGTTGCACAAAAAAAAATCATGCCAAGGGGCGCATTGTCCCTGCCTACAACACATTTCTCCCCCACGCCTTATAAAAATACTCAAAACCCTAAAGAGGCACAGGTGCAACTTTGACTACACTAGCATGTGATGTTATGTATAATCTTCTTGCACCGTGCCAAAGCTAAAAAAAAGGTGCACCTTAACTCAATGATGCATCATTTAAACCTGTGCCCATTTGGCACACCATAACTATTTGCAACATGTGCCATATCTATGCCATTTGCGCATCCCACTGCCTTGCAACACTAGAATTATCTACACCCCATTTAAAACCCTTCATATGGCACAGGTGCACCTCCTTTAACAAAAACACTGAATGTTGTGTGTAGTATTCCTACACCTTGTGCCCTTTTGCGTTGTTTTCTTCCATGCAACACTCTCCAATAATGCACCTTGCTTTACTAACCCTACAGCCTCTAGTATAGCTATGCCCTGTGCCCAGAAACTTCTAAAATTGCTAACTCTTCATCAAGTAAGAGGCTAACCAAGTCAAAGGGTAAGGCCAAACTCATAGAAGAAGAAATGAAGTACAAATACTAAAGGGTTAGGATCGGCGACTTGGACATCAGGGATTCAAAACTCAGCCACATTGATATGGAGGATTTCTAGACTAGAACCAGAAGGGTCACATGTAGTACGTGGATGGAAAAATTGGTTGGCATTGGCCTACACTTCGCTAGGGGAATTCCCGTGAGTGCAGTGAATAATTAATTCATGATGGTGGTGGCCCGCTATTACAATAAGGACATAAGGTGTGTCGAGAATGAAAAGGGAAAGTTTATAATCAACCTCACTGCCTGACACTTTGAAATCATGTTAGGTATTCCCTCACCACCGACATTTTGTAGTAGTAAGCCAAGAGGACTGCATGAAGGCATGGAATGAGAACGAGGACAAATGCATGCAGCTGATGAATGAGGTATAGCTCAAAAACAAGAAAGTGGTAGGCAGGTGGCCACAAGTCATTCATCACAGTGAATTTTCAGAGGAATTGAGTGACACCATCACTTTATATAGTAGGGTATTTGGGCTTCCTAATGCCCATTACTTTCACAAGTGGATGCTCAGATATTTAGAAACAATGAGTAAAAATGTTCTTGATCAATGTTTTGAATGGGCAGAGATTATCAGTACCACAATCTCTGAGTACCTTCAACACCTTTCAACAACTAGGAGGTTCTATATGAACTCCTACTTGGTATATGCTACCACCTCAGAGGGGGACTACACAGCATTGAGTTGATGTGGGGTATGGCCCCAAGTCAGAATATATGAAGTATTATCCAGAGTTAAAACTGGAAAATAGTCATAGCACAATTCAGCAAAGATCAATGATGCCTTCTTCTATGGCATCATCTGCCTCTTAAGGCCCAACATGACTCACGGTCAGATGACCGAAGAGCGTGGTTATCCACCACAGAGAAATGGGGGAGAATTATTTACATGCAATTCCCCACTTTCACCTATCTCAGAGCCACCAACTTCTTGGGAGAGCCCACCAAGTTGCCGAGGTATGCGGGACCCAAGCTGATCCTATTGCAGTTGTCTAGATAGCTTATCACATACCATGACAAGTGTTTGAAAAGAAAGAATGGTACAACTCCATTCCCCCTCACTGTGGGTAGGTACACTTGCACTTCACAGAGCAAAGCCCAAGAAATGTTTGTAGAGCTTGAATTTCTCAACTTAAAGCACAATTTCCCGGAGAGGCCAATCTTTAATCCTCATGATTACCTTCCAAGGGAAAATCTCAATCCACTTCACGTCCCTCAGATTGAAGATATCTACATTGAACTATATCATGAAGTCGAGCTCAAATGAAAGGATCACTCCCAATTGGCCCTGGCAAAGATCATTCAGTATGATGTGGCCATTGTCCCAAAAGGTCTTCCAAGATGGCTGAGCAAGAGGTTGATCAGGGTCTACCTAGACATGGATGGGGACAATTGGCTGTTTTCTGAAATCCATAGAAACAATGGCACCTTAGACTATTGAGGAAAGGGATAAAGGCACCTTGCATTGCACTGAACATTGGTACAAGAAAAATAGCCTCATCTACCTTGGAGTAGACTTTACCACGTCTCCTCTTGGGTAATGCACCCACCAGAGCCAAATCACTTGCCTAAATGGCAAAGGAAAAGATAAAGAGGGAGAGACAAGCACTGCTCAAGAGGAAGCTCCCTGAGAGCCCTCCTTCTCGCTACCAAGGAACAGGTCAGTACGCCCTAATATCCCCAGAAAAAAGAATAAGTGGTAAGTGTCTCCAATGGGCACATCCACTCAGGATGTTGCCACTACTACAACTGTTGAGGTTCCCACTCATCCCCTCTCCCACTCCTCCTTCCTCTCCTCTTGTCACTCAACCAACCACTCCTTTTGTTGTGTCTTCTCCCCCATCTTCTTCCATTCCCCCTCCCTCTTCCTCCATCTTCTCTTCCCTCAAAGATTTGTCCCTTAGCATTTCTTCCCTCATCTCTCAAATCCCTTCCACCCCCATAGTTTACTCTCCTACAGTGACTCCTACCCCTGTGAGCATTGGAGTTTCAGGTTCTTTATCAATGCCGCTACCAAGCGTCTCTACCCATTTCCCCTTGTTCACTGTAGCTACCCCTTCTTCTGCCTTCGTTCCCTCTTCTCCCTCTGGTCCCACTCCCTTAAGTCCAGAATGGATCTCCAAGCACCTGAGCCAACATAAGAGGAAATTCCCCATTACACCTATGGACTTCTCCATCATTCCAATAAAAGGAGCTAACAAGCAAAATATGATAACCCACTTCTCTCAAAGTGCTTTAGGTGAAAGGGTAATAGAGATCGTATACCCCGATCCCACAAAGGACAAAAAGGATCTGTCTCCTACAAATTATACAGTGACACAGGTCACGATGGGAACATCCTTAAAAATCCTACAGGGAGAGGCCCTATCTGTAGTAGATGCCCTTTACAAAAAGCTTCAGGAGGTAAAGGAAGAGAAGAGAATACTAAAAGAACAGAACAGACATCCTCTCCAAGCCCTACAGAAAATGGGAAGTGCACCTCCCACAACTGCCACTGAAACTCCTGAGGCCCTTAGCGAGGAAACGATGAACGAATATCCTAAGATTGGTGAACAAGGTATGGCAGTATCCACCTAGAGAGACCAAATCCTCAAGGATAGTGAGGAAGTAATCGTAAAGTTCACAGAGCTATATCAAAATATTGATCAGGCTAACAAGGAAATCCAGGTGATTGTGGGACCTATCTTTGAAGAGTTAGACCATGTTAGGTTACAACATGATACATTCTAGAAGATGCTCGACTGCCCAGTCGATGACTTAGTGAAATTTGGCATCTTCGATCACCCAAGATCACCCAACAAAGTCCTTGATTTTTTGGACTATTGGGTCAATCAGATGGAATTCGTATTGGAGAAAATTGATAAAATCAAGGAGGAAGCCTTGGATGCAATGCATCAAATCGATCAGATCGTCCTAAATATGTCTCTAGGCTTACTCACCCCATCATATGCCTTGAGGAAGGCAGATGACACTATTCAGATCTTTAAGGAGATCACGTGACAAGGGTTAGGGTCAGAAGTGAATTTTGATACCGAATCTATCAACAACCTTTTGGCCTACCGTGATTTTGTTGGATACCTAATGGAGGTAGGTAATGAATACTTCAAGCTCCTAGAGAGACTCAGAGATGACCGGGAGACTTGTGAAGTCATCAGTGATCACACCAAGGGTTCTGCTCAGGATCAACTTTAACCGATGATTAGCAAATTCATGGAGTATCGTGCTCAATTCCACATTTCCTCTCCTGAACAGAAGCAGGATACTCCCTTCCAGCTACAGGATGATGCCGAATAGGCTCCTTCCTCCTATGATGTTCTCTCTTTTTGTAATATTTAAAAGTTTGTTGGCACAAATGATGACATCATCCATATTACACCATGAGATGTTGTCATCCACCAAATTTCCCAAAGTCAATAGTTGACTTTTAGATATTTTGTAATTAGTTGTTGGTTTCTTTTTGCCTTATCTCTCTTTCTCCTTCTATATATACTTGGATATTTGTTATATTCAAGTGGTGGACATTTTTTAGATGAAAAATAGAAGTGAGAAGAAAAGGCTTTGTAATTTTTGTAACAGATATAAATATTAATACAAATATTGAGACTTTGTGCTGAATACATGTGTTATGTGCATCAGACCTTTCTTATGTCAGATCTGTGTGTTTATTCTGTTAGATCTATCTTTACTTTTTTTTCATTTGCTCATCAGTATTGCTTTTTTTGTTTATGTAAGTAGGTTTGGCTCTGTTTACTACCAATCCAAAAACATAAACCTTTTAACCTTTCTACTTTGGAATTCACTTCTTTTCTCCCTTCAAAACTATCCTATCTCCTCTCTTCCCTTCGTCCCTTTCTTCTCACAGTCAGAAATACCCCAACTAGGATGAGATCCCAAACCCCTGAAGGTAGAATACTATAGGACTTGCATAGATTCCTGCTGGTAGAATAGCAATAAACCAATTTTGATTTGCTGTCTCAAAGAGGAGCTATGCCCTGTACACTGTTGGCTCATCTATCCATAGATCTACCCAACCGATAGATTTTCAGACCAACATAGCCACAGTGCAGTCAGAGTTAAGCTCACTTATAATCATTGAGTTAGGACCAAATTCCACTCGCATTCCTTCACCAAGGTGGGTGATTTGGTAACCCTATGGGAGATTGGTAGAGATATTGGGAACACTCAACACTTAGTTAAATGTTCCACCTTCTATCTCTACCAATCCACTACTGGAAACCAACACATGAATGTCATCACCCAACATGATTTGGGACATGCCACACGGTTCAATGCTATAGAATTCAACCTCTAAAGAAGCCATGTGGTGTGAGGTACCAGAATCAATAATCCAAGTTGATGATGGAGCTGATCTAGCTATGAGGGCCTAACCTTTCTTCTTTTCATTTATAGACTCCTTTGCATTAGAAGACTTGCCCTTATGAGCATTTTGTTTAATGGATTTAGGAACACTTCTTTTATTTTTCTCAAGTAAATGAGTTAAGTGATCAATTTGTTTCTGAAAACAATGATTCTCATCATGGCCAAATTTCTTACAATAGGAGAATTTAAAATTTTCCTTCCTCACTTTATGCTCATGATTCGAAGTGTTATAGTTGGGCTTAGCTGGGGGTTGGTTGGTCTTGGTTTCTTTCTTAGGTTGGTCCTTAGTTTCTTTCTTATTTTCATTTTTCTTTCCCTTATTCGCCACAAGGGCATGTGACTTGGATTTTAGAGTCCCCGTTTGAATGAGTTTTTCCTATTCTCGAATGATTTGGGACAAAAAACTGTCAAAGGAGGGCATATTCCAAGTAATACCCAAGGCAGATTTCACGGCATGGAAAGTTGAAATGAAAACAGAGTATTCAGGACCTAACTTAGAAAGAATCGACAAGATCAATTGAGAGTCTTTCTTTTCCACTTTACATTCCTGTAGAAGAAGTCTAGTGTGGAAAAACTTTGAGAAGAAGGCCTGTAGGTTTTCAAAGTCACTAGGATTCAACCCAAGTAGTTCATTCTCAAACTCATGTGCTCTCATGTCATCTTGCTTTCCAAACATATCGTTGAGCATTTTCCATGCTTTGTCAGGTGTCGAGGAAGTTTTGATGTGGAAGAGCAAGTCGGGAGAGATGGACATACAGAGAAGACCTAAGGCTTCATCACACAAGTTGAACCACTTATATTTTTTGGGTTCATCATTAGGTTCAGTCTCTAACCCCGTGGTGACACAGTATAACACTTTACTTCACAAAACTAATATAATTTTAGATTTACATTCAAAGAAGTTGAAAGGTGTGAGCATTGGTACTTTAGAGATATCCATAATGAAGAGATAGAACCAAAGGATGCAGAAGGAAGGAGAGAGAAAAGAAACAACCACCCTAGAACAATATGACACCCCCCTGAGTTTGGCACTTTATAGTTCAGTGTGTTGATTACAATCAGATGCGACTATGTGCTAAGAACCAGTCTATCACTCACCTTGCAATTAGTGTAATAACATGTAAGAGTGGAGACAACAATCAAGGGTAATTGGGCACAATAGTTCGACACCATAAGCAAGTACAAGAATGAGGGAAAATAAGAAGGAGAAGAGAAAGCCTTGTGAGAAATAGCATCTCACATCACACAAAAGAATCCCTTTACTGTAAGACAGTGGCAGACATGCACACAAGTCCACAAGCAATAAAAGGAATAGAACAAAGCTAAAAAATGAGATAAATTAAGTAATACAAAGACACCCCACAGAATTTGGCACTTTATAAAAATAGTGTGTTTAAAAAACTAATAATCCCATCAACTAGAGTGTGAAAAAACATGCAACTTTGACTAAAGAAGTGCTAAAAACCAAGCAATGAGTCAAAAGTTATAGCAAAAACCAATTCCCACGACTGATGGAAAAATGATAATAAGCCTACAAATGGATTTAAAAATTTCCCTAAATACATGCAAAGGGTGTCGTATGTATGCTCATTAGAAATGACATCAAATTTTAGATAGGGTTTATTTTAATTGCGAGGGGGATTAGCCTCCTGTCAACCCCAGACCTCACCCTCCATCTTCGACACTCGAAGGAAGGTTAAATACAACAAGCAAAAGACCCAGAAAAAATTACAATGCCAATTAAATAAAATATTTTAACCTTAAAATATTTAAAAGGTGACTATTTACCAATAGTTAACCCTAACAGATGGATAAGGGTCGAGCTAGTGTTGACCAAGCTGCATGAGAGTAGAATCCCACGTGGAGATGTGTTCATGGAGGGGAGCCCTTGGAATGTGATCGAGCTGTTAGAGAGGGGTCCAACATCGAGCGGTCAGAGAGGGATCAAACACCAAGTGTTCAAGGTGTAAACTGAACCGTCACTTGATACAGGTCGAGCCACATTTAGACTATAATTGCCATAGGTTACAGGTTGAGCCAGGGAGGAACGCAAGCTAGGGCCAAGTGTTAGTTGAGCGACCATTTCAAATTACCATGAGCCAAGATTACCATGTAATGCACAGAGATCAGGGAAGAATATCTAGCAAAAGAATAACCTAAGCTTCAAAAATAGTGTAGGTTTGATGCGCACGAGGGACACAAGCAAAAAATGATTTTGAACAATCCAAAACAAACACATTTAGACTGCAAACATGCTTGAGTCCAAGCAAAAGAAGAGAGCCAACAGGAATGAACCCGGTCCATGATAGAGAGAAACCACCACGTCCACACTGAAACGTGTAGAAAGAAGGAGCTAGTGCATGAGAAAAAATAGGGCAAAACTTTCAACAAAGAAGAACCTGAGCTTCCAAGAAATAGTGTAGGTTTGCCCAGGAAACAAGGCACGAGTTGACCGTAGTTGATGCAACATGCATGAATTACCAACAAGTTGTGAATGTGCAAACCAAAAACAACACTAAGGGAAGAGCAAGCCTACACACATGCACAAAACCCCAAAAAACCACACAAACTCCAAGAGAAAACTATTGAGCAGATTAACACGATTCCAAAGTAATAATAAAAAAAAACTTGCACAAGGAAATGAGAAGAAACCAAAAGTAATAAGCAACTGATAAATGAAGAGTGCACGTTTTACCAAAACCAACTCTGATACCATGAAAGAGTGGAAAATGAGAACTGATGTCGATAACAATACACCAAAATGAAGTTACACTCTGAAGGTAACGTCAAGTTCCAATGTAATAAGCAAGATTCAAATCAATGGAAAGAAAATTGCAAGTAAGAAAACATGTATGCTCATGCTCATAGATCGAAAAAAGGAAGTACAAATAGGGGTGCTGTGTAACCACCATGCATAAATAAGGAAAGAATATCAATGACACCACTGACACATATGACATGATTAACGCATATGATGCCACTAAAGGAGGAGTTACAATTCCAAATAAGGAATGTAACTCCTATGATGCACTGATGTAAATGACAATGAAAGATTCTATGATAGAGTCTAACACTTGTCATTTGACTTCCTTAGACCTATGACTCTCGCAAGGCGAGATGACTCACTAGGTGATGTGGATGATGATTAGGCATGTCACACACACCAAAAATTTCCTGGTGAAATGTCCTAACTTATGGAATTTTTTGTATATTAAATGAAAAGTTTCATATTCTATCGCTTGTTTCCATGTTCCAAACTTCGATTGAAGGATGATGAAATATGGTAGTTACTTATCCATTTAAGAATATATGAAAAACCTAGCAAAGGCTAGTGTGGATATTTTTTTAGTAGGCTTGTTGGGCCCCTAGAATATTGACCAAGTATGAAGGTGCTTAGCTGCATGGGATCCCAGTTATAGAATGGAGCACAAGGAAAAAGTGTGCAAGAGAAAGGCTTAAGGAAGCAAATAGCATGCACGATGCATGAAAGGAGGTTCGGGACTTAGATAATTTGAGCACCCAAGGTAGAACATGTGAAAAGCGTGATTGGTTACGCATGGATAAGATGCTAGCTTTGCAACAGGTTGGCCCAGAAAAGAGCATGCCCCAGATGGAATCTTCTAGAAGATCATCATGAGATGGATGGGAGAGCTCAGGCCTGAAGGAACATGCTTACATGGAGGACCACATTCGACACTTGGCAATGGATTTGAGGGTGTAGAAAGGTGATTTGGCTGCTCGGGAAAGTGATAAATACAAGTGCCTACCAAAGAAAAGAGATACACACACACACACAGAGATATATCATCTGGATATACATAGGTAATAATAGGTTAGAGAGTAAGTGAAGCTCTACAGAATTGTTGCAAGTGGATATTTTGGTTCAAGAAAGGATGTACTAAGCCTGGAGTTGTTATTTTTATTTTTTGTTAGCTTAGCTACATACATCTAGTGATGCACATGACTACGGTCGACTCTCTGTGAAAATCTGTAATGAACCAATGAATATATTGATGTTACCTGTTATAAATAGATATTAATATCGATGGGTTTAATGTATATTTTGTTCATATGAGCTCTCTTTCCTTTCATGCTATGAATGAATGGTTGTATCTTTCTTTTTGTTATAGTATATGTTCTGGAATTTGTTAAAGCACTCGGTTTGAAGTGACTGCAAGGATCTGGAGGTCGTTCTAAGTCTTATGGTTCTTGTATGTCTCAACTTCTTTCCTAAATACACTTGCACTAATCATAGATAATGCTTCCCACTAAACTCACATAAAAGAGATACTCGGTACCCGCGTGTACCTCAGGTGAGTGCTCAGCTTCTTCTGGGTAATAGGATAGCGTGCATGTGGTTCTTCCTTTTGTGGTAGGAGTAAAAATGACTACAAGGCCCATCTAAATCAACTAGAAATCTGATCAACCTTGCAATGTGAATTAAGATCTCATCATCCTAGAAATACATGGGTAGTCCAGGAAGCCTACACCAAACAGGAATAATGTGAATATTTTCATTATTAGGGTTAAATTCTCGGTACCATATTTTTATGAAGAGCCCCATGTTACCTAGACAACAGGGTTCACCTAATAATATTGCTTCAATATATGTCTGTAGATTAAATCTGGCAAGGAAAAAACCTTTAGCCATGGTTGTAATAGAAAAATATCCTTTTCGTTTCCAATGACGCATGGCCCACTTTCTAATGACATCTGTTGGTATCCATATTTAATCTCCTTCACAACTTGAACAACATCATGAATCTGCACAAGACACTCAAGGATAGATAGATGTTTTGTATGTCATTTGTATCTGGGGATCACACCTATCTTCTTGTTTGCATTCAAGAATTGAGGGAGTGGATAGCACCTTCATAAGGGTTTTGATCTAACCCTCACTATTTTAGGTTGTGCCTATCAACCAAGGTAAGAGAACCTATGTTGCAGCCCCTATATGGTAAGGAGATGAAGATATCTTTGTGTTTTGTATACGATGTGGATGAGGCTTTGTGAAAACATGATCAAATATCCATTATCCAAACTCAAAGGAGCTGTCACTACTAAATGATGGAAATGTTCTCAAAACAAAGCTAGAGCTGTTAAAGACATGATAAAATCCTGATCAATTTTGTGCATCTTTGTGAAAGGATTGAATTCTTTTGTGGACACACAATGCAGATATAGGGGTATTATAGGTAGGATGAGTTAGTTTAAAATGAAATTATGATGAGAGATCTTGGGACAAGAGTAGTTAGGAGTCATCACCTTCTTTGAGAAACTTTGCAAAATAATTACATCACCTAAACAACAAAGATATTTCAATGAATTTGAAGTGCTCTTTCAACAAGGATATGTGCACATATGGATGCCCAAGTCTACACTATTTCATACAAACTTTGATAGCCTGCCACAAAGGCTTGAAGCAAAATATCAATAAAGCATTAAGAACCCCTTGTTAGATCATGTCCTAAGGTGCACCCAAAGGTTACAAATACCCTCAGTTTGTAAGGAAGGTAAGATGAATTTAAATATGTTTATCTCCACTCAAATGAATGCTCTTTTGAATGGAAGATTGCAGATGCCTTCAAACCCTCTATAAGAAATGAGACCATGCATGACCAATAGAGATCCCAAACACAAGATTGCTACATGAGCATGAAAAAAAAATTGAAAACATACTGAAATACAAGTGCATGCAAGCTTTGCCAAGAGATAAAACTAGTTAATCCAAGAATTTGATCAAATATATCAACAAGGGAATGTTATTTAGACAATCTTAAAGCTTGTTGATGGCTTTACAGCTGAAACCAACTCAACATGATGAACATTTTATGCAAACTAGAAATCAAAATGGCTCTCAGGCAGTTTCTCAAAAAGGAAATGGACTTCTTCCAGTTTTCCCTGTGAAAATTCTTCTCTCCTTCTCCAAAATTCTCAATAGACCCTAAAAATGTTTCCAAAACTACATGATATACCATATTCCATCTTGGATCCTTGCATCCCAAGAAAATAATATGCCAAAGGGATCAAATTTTTTACAAAACCCCATCCATTTGATGAAAAATGATATAAAACTGTGAAACAGCTCTCCAAATGCCAGAGATGCAAAAATATTTTAAAATATTACATGAAATCATATCCTTATCCATCCTAGGGTCACGTTTTTGGCATTCCACCATGCCAACATGCATTTGCAATCATTCTTCACCTTTTTCCCTCATCATTTTTAACTCTGTAACTTTTCATTATTACCTTTCACGTGTTTTCCATGGGATGAGAAAAATATCTCACGAAAAACACTATAGGGCACCAAATCATCTCAAATAAATGATTCCATTGTGTTCAAAAGGCTGAAGGGATGAAGATTCATATAAAATTTCATGTGTTTTGGTGCAAAAATGATGATTCCACACTTCTTGGAGCTCCAATGGCGCCTAAAAAATGAAATTGCACAGCTATCATTGATTAAAATAAACTTTAAATGCCAACCCTCCAAGTGGCAGATCCAAATCCTCTCTCAAAACACCAAAATTACCTTTTTTCCTTTAGATAAGGTGTACACGTGTCGAAAAACCATTGGCACGTGTCCCTCCCTTTTAAAATTTGCATTTTAAACCCTTTTTGATCTCGGGAAAATTTTGAAAGTTTTCCCCGTGAGCCCCTAGATGTGGCACCTGTCCTCTCATGATCCCTACCAAAACCGCGAGCCGATTTGATGACTTTTGCCACATTTTTGAGAAAATGATAATTTTCTAAAAATTCTCCGCACCCCTGAACGCCCGCTGTCACTTATGCCACGTGGCGGTTTCCTATTCGCTGGGGAACTGACCCCTCCTTTTTTCTTTACTCCTCCACGAGTCACAAAATCCCTTGTGGGCCCATGCTTCTTCCTTTTCAATTTGAAACATGCCATGTGTCATCCCCTGATTGGATGTGGGGGCACACCTCCAAATTTTCCCGTGGGATTATTTTTCACCTTGAGATTTTTCGCCAAAATTTTGCAAAATTTTCAACTTTCTCTCCGCAATCCGAACCTCCGCCAAATTTAGGACACATGTCCTGTTTTTGTTGGACACGGGCCTATTCTTCATTTTTTACTCTTTAAACATAGAGGCAAAAAATCACAAACTCCTCCTTCAGCCCCTTCCTCCATTTCATCCCCACATACGTGTCACCTTCTCATTGGTGTGGGCCATCGAGTTCAAATTTTTCTTTGAGGTTTTGAGCCAAAAATTCAAAAAAATTCAACTCTTCGCTCCCCTGCTTGACATCCCTGTGCCACGTGTCACCCTTCCATTGGGTGTGGGTCTTCAGGCCGAATTGTAACTTTAACACTTTGAAGTTAAAAGACTTTGAATTTTTCACAAATTCCACCCATCCATGCTAACTTTCTTGGACACCCCGAGCCAAAAAGCACCAAAATTTTCCAATTCCTTGATCATCCGCCTGGCCCTCCTGGACACGTGTCATCATGCCATTCGCTGTGGACCTTCGGGGAAAAATTTTAATTTTGAGAAATTTTTCCAAAATGGAAGAAAAATTTTCTAAGTTACTTCTGCCACCCGCTAATCCTCAACCAATCATAGTAGGCCACGTAAGCACATCCCTGTGACACTATGGGGCCATGGGGAAAAATTTGATTTTGAGAAATTTGCAAAAATGAAGGAAATTTTTTTTAAGTGACCTCTGCCACTTGATTCTCCATCTATCCAATCAAATCATGCCACGTTGGCACAATAGGCAAATGTGGGGCCATGGAGCAAATTTTCCCTTCGCCAAAAATTGAAAATTTGACAAGTTATAACATTCTTTCTGACCACACCCGGCCAATGAGAGCCTGCCATGTCAGCCTAGAGTTTAAAATGATAAATTTGACGGCCTGAGAGCACATCAAAAATGCGAAAAATTCAGGGAATTCCCTAGAAACCAAATTTTTTGATAGGGAAGGTAGAATTATTCATTTTAAACCAACTGAATCATCTCTTGACATCATTTATGACCTTGGGATTGGGGAAACACTTGCACGAATTCAAGATTTGATCAATTTTGAGCTCTTTCATGATTTGGCAAAGGAGAAAATGGTATAACCCGTGAAAATGAATAAATCAAGGCATGAATGGGGGGGAGAACTTGGATTTTATTTCAATCTAGGGCAGAATAATTACAATGAGGGAATTTTGAAAACATTCAACTAGATAAAACGAGTTACAGATCCTCAGCTCAAGCCACAAGAACATTTTGGAGTAAAAATGGAAAATGGAGAATTAGAGTAAAGTGTGTAAACCCATAAATTGCACCAACATTGGCTCTTGACTAGGGATGGGCACTCCTAGAGAGTGCCACAAGAACAAGACATAGACCAAGTGCAAAAATTCCATTGGGCAAGGAATCAAAATATGCAGAGCAGCCCTAAAAACTAGAATTTCCACCAAAAACAGACCGAGAAAACCACACCAACAATGGTTGTCAAGGACAAAAGGGCAAACCACAAGCCAACAACAGAAAAAACAAGGAAAAGATAAAACAACAACAAGGGCTATACAAAATGTACAATTGGTGCATACCTCCTTTGGGGATTTAATCCAAGAAGTGTTTTAAATGTCTACCATTAACAAGAAGCTCCAACAAATCCCCATCCAAATCCTTGAGAAAAAATGTATTTTCTCCAATCCTGATATCAATGGCATAAGGGCCCATCCATAGAGAATCAAATTTTCCATGCTTGCCCTTGTCTTCATGCCTACTATCCCACAGCAAAACCAGATGTCCAACACTGAAAGCTCTAGGGGTGACCTTCTTATCAAACAACTTCTTCAATTTCTCCCCAAACCTGACATGCCTTTGACGAGAATCTCTCCTTTCTTCATCCAACTTAATGATCTGATTGATTCTTGATTCATATGGGCCATGTTCTTGATCTTCCAATTGTTGGGAAAACTAAAAAGTGGATAATTACAGGTGTAATGGTAGCAAAGCCTGAGTTCCATACACCAGTTCAAATGGACTTTTACCAGTTTCTCTTTTTGGAGTTATCCTATCAACCCAAACTACAAATTTCAACTGTTCTCCCCACTTCTTCTTGTTGATTTCCAAGGTTCTTATAATGATCTTGAGCAAGTTTTTGTTAATTGATTCAGCTTGCCCATTCCCTTTTGGGTTGTAGTTTGAAGAATAGGTTAGATTTATCCCATATTCATTACACATTACCATCAAAGGCTTAGCTCTAAAACACATAACATTATCAGACACAATCTTAACTAGAACCCCAAATCTGCATATGATATGATTCAACAAGAAATCCATTACGACTTGGTGTGTTGCCTTTCTAGATGGAATTGCCTCAACCCATTTTGTAAAATAATCAGTTGCTACAAGGATCCATTTGTAACCAACACTGGAAGGATCTGAAATATCACCAATAAAATCCATTCCCCATTGTTTGAAAGGAGCTTCAACTGATACAAGCTATAAAGGAAGGGAGCATGAAGCTCTCAATCTTCTTGAAAAATGTTAGCAACTATCACACCTTCTAACCAACCAGTTTGCATCTTTGAAAAGAGTTAGCCACCAATAACCAACTCTTAAAATCTTATGTGCCATCACTCTCCCAGAAAAATGTCCTCCACAAACTCCCCCATGGAAATCAGCAATCAACTTGGGAGCTTCATCTTTAGTTATTCATTTCAAGAGGACACCTTCAGGGTTCTTCCAAGCCAGCCCAAGGTCTGTTATGACATATTTCTGAGAAGCCAGCTTGAGGGGTCTTTTCTGATTTTTACTTAAGTGACTGGGACAACATAAGTGCTTGAGGTAATAGATCACATCCTTGTACCACTCATAATTCATCAATTTGTCAAGGAGATATGCCATTTCTTCCCCTAGCTGATTCACTTCTACATTATGCAAATTACTCTCAACCATAAGTTTCGCAAGACCTAAACCTCTTACTAGCTTTATTGTTTGGATATCCATATCATACTCTTGTAATTTGTTAACCCATCTACATCTCTTGCTTGATATCTCCATGTCAGATAAGATTTCTTTAACCATGGTGTGGGGAACATAAGCAACAACCTTTGAACTCAAAATGTAGGGCCTGAAAATCTTTGTTGCTTTTACTAATGCAAATGCTTGTTTCTCCATAATTATGTACCTCAATTCAGTTGCTTGTAAAACCTTGCTAAAGAAAGCAATAGGCCTCTCAGCTCCATTTTCATCCTTTTGTAGCAAAACTGAAGCAATAGTAAATTCAGATGCAAAAGAGAATATTTGGAAAGGCATCTTATAGTTTGGAGCTGCCAAAACAGGTGCATGCTTAAGTACATCCTTTATCCCTTCAAAAGCTTGGATGGTAGCCTCTTCCCACTTAATAGCTTGATCCTTTCTTAGCATGCTTGTGATTGGAAGAGTCAACTCAGCAAAATTGGAGACAAACCTTCTAATGAAATTGATTTGGCCAAAGAAAGATTGAATACCCTTCTTGGTTCTTGGCATAGGCACCTTGCTGATTGCTTCCACTCTCTCAGGATCTATCATAACACCTTCTTTGGACACAATATGCCCCAACAGCTTGGATTTTGGCACACCAAAATGACACTTATTTAGATTAAGTGAAATGCCTTACTCCCTACATCTGATCAACATCTTCTCTAGGTGTTGCAAATGGTCTACTCGTTGTCTTGAAAAAACAGTCACATCATCTTGGTAAACTGAAATAAACTCATTGATATAACTAGAAAAGGCAACATCCATTTCCCTATGAAAAGTATCACTAGCATTCATCAATCCAAAAGGAATCCTTATAAAAACATAAGTCCCCCAAGGAGTAGTGAAGGCTATCTTAAGTCTTTCTAATTCTTTAACAACTACGTGATTGTATCCAGAGAAACCATCCAAAGTAGAAAGCATTTCTGACCCTGTCACAAGCTGCAACATATTCTCCATGTTTGGCAAAGGATAGTTGTCCTTCATAGATGCTTTGTTTAGATTCCTAAAATCCACACAAATTCTGATATCTCCATTCTTCTTTCTAACTGGCATAAGGTTGGCAACCCAAGAAGAGTATCTAGTAGGCTGAATGATGCCACCATCTCTCAATTTCTTCAACTCTTCTTGCATTTTCATGGAAAGTAGTGGGTTAATAGGTGTTTGTTTTTGTCTAAATGGCTTAGTCTTGGCCTCAAGGGGAATCTCATGCTGAAATAAATATTCTCTATATGCCTTCAGTTCTGAATAAGACCAAGCAAGGCAGTCTTGATATTTCTTTAAAAGTTGGGCATAGGAATGTTTTTCTTCTTTGCTGAGATGACTGCCCAACCAGATATTCTTCGGTTTGTCTTTAGTTCCCAAGTTATGCTCTTCCACATCCCTTGAAGTATACATCTTTCTATTAATGATGCAATCAACATTGCTAAAATTGGATTCAAGTGCAACAAGACCCTTAGGAATGGTATTTGTTTTCAATTGTATAATATCCTTGTCAAACAAAGTTTCTCTACCTTCATTCATGCACACCATTGGTTCCCAATCAATATTCTGACCAGCAAACTCTCCTTGGCATTGTAAGTATCTCAACACTTGTGCATCATCATCAAAAATCTGCCAATGTTTCACATTATCTGGGACAGCTGGCCTTGTTAGAACTTCAACATCATATTCACAAAAAGGTGAAATGGTGCAATTATCAAATTTAGAACCAAGGACAAATAGCTTATCATCAGTAGCATTAAGACTTCTATCATGGTAAACAATGTCAAAGGAATCAAACATTTCAATCAAGTCCCAAACAACATGCTTATATTGTTTCATACGCTGATTTTTTGTGGCATATAACTTTCTTACTTGCTTGACAACCAACTCTGAATCTCCTTTGGCAATAATATCCTTTACTCCATACTTCCATGCAATCCTTAATTCCAATAATAATGCCTCTTATTCAACAATGTTGTTAGTACATTCAAAATTGAGCTTGAAGGAAAAAGGAAACTCTTCTAAACTAGGGGAAACCAACACTAAACCAGCACCATTTCCAACTTTGGAGCAAGCTCCATCAAATAGTAATGTCCATGGAGAACCTACCATACCAAGGCACTCTGATTTTTCCATCTTATTCTCTTTTCTGTTAGCAAAACCAATGAAATTGTCAACATCTACATCAGCAAACAACACTTCATAAGAAGCATTGTTGGGATCTTCAATCAAGTGTAACATCTTCTTTTCACCATAGAGTTTGACAAGGATTCCCTCAATGGGAATGGTGGCATAGGACATGTCCATTTGAACACTACCACCAACACTTGCAGCCCACTTTCTTGACAAAAGCATACCCCATTTGGTAGGGCAGTCAACAATTACAACATCAAGTTTTAAATTCTTACCTGGATAGGCTGCAAGTTGCACTACTAAACCCTTCACACATCCAACAACTGGAACTTCCCTTGAATCCATGGTTGTACACTTTCCATATGCTATTGTCACCTTGATATACAACTCGTTCATAACCTCTAGAGGCATAACATTACATGATGCACTAAAATCAAACATGCAATTGTGAAGCAACCTACCTTTTATGATAAAAGTTGTGAAGAATGGATCAACATTCAATTGGGAATCAACCAAGGATGTCCCCAAATATACTTCAGGTGCCTCTCCAAGATATTCCATTGGTGGTGGTGTTTCAGGGCCAACAATGCTTTGAAGAGGACTCTTAACAACATTTACATTTGCTTGGTATACTCTTTTCTTCTTTTAATCCCAAGTATTCAAAAGCTCTTTTCTTGTGTTTAGGAATTCTGAGCAATTCAATAATGGGAACACTCACTTTAATTTGGCTCAATACCTGGGCTATATCATATGGAACATTCCTTGGTAAAATAGCATTGGAAGGGAAACAAGAAGGTTCATCAGATGGAGAAGTATTCTTGGTAGCCTGGGCATGAAGAGGACTAATATTTTTGCATGGGACAACAGGGTTCTTAGCAATTGTTTCTCTTCTAGGATTATCTTTGGGAATTCTTATGAGTAAGGGTGTCTTTGGCTTGGCTTGAGGACCAGCTCCTCTAACAACTTTACTTCTAGTATTGTACTCATTTTCTTGAACAACCACAACATTCAATAACAATTGTCTATCTTCCTCCAAAGGAATACCACCATCATACTTCTTGATCATTAAAGCCCTTAGGTATTCAAAGTCATTATTAGGAATTTCAAAGGCCTAAACTACATCTACATCATGAGTTTGAGGAAGAGAAAGAAATGGTACCCTCTTTATGCAATCCCAAAAGGTTGCAGCAGTCCTTGCACTTATCACATCTGTTGATGTTGCTGCTTGCTGTGAGCCTAAAGAGCTTCCCATCATACAAATGTCATCATCCATTTCATTCTCATTATCATCATCTATATCTTGCTGGTCCATTTAACATGGTGGATGAGGAAGAAAACATTTGTCACACCAATCCATATCAGCAACTTCTTGAACAACAGTAACTCTTGTAGTCAGAGGGTCAGGCACCACTCTATTTTCATGTACTTGGGGTTGTCTATTTGCAGATCTAATAATCCCTTTACATCTATCATCTTGACTTTGATCACCCCTAGGATGATTACCAAATCTATCATGGTTTTGAATTCTTTTCTATCCTTGTGAACTTTACCCAATTCCTTTCTTAGCCCGGGCTAATTTGTAGGAAATTTCTTTGACATCCCCTACCAAAGTCTTGACAACATCCTCCAAATCAGCACCCTTGCTATTTTGAGTCTTCTCAGGGTTTATCAGCTTCACACTGTCCCTCTTAAGTGGTTTACCAACAAATTTAATATTATTTTCAATTTGAAGTTCCATGGTGAAAGCTTTCCTCAAGTTTGTAGGATTCTTGTCTCTCAAGTAATAGGCTGCCTTTTTATTAAATGCATTTGCATATTTGATCAAGCAAGATTCATCACAAGGCCTCAAAATTACAGGCAGCCTTCTCAATGTCTTATTAAACCTTGTATTGAAATCATGAACGGTCTCATTAGGGTTCTTCTTGATGTTCTCAAACTCAGATAGAAGGAACCTTGGATCTGTTTTTTCTCCATATTGTAATCTAAATGCATTACTCATCTCAGTCCATGAATCAATAGAGTTATCAGGTAGAGATTTATACCAATCTCTTGCATCTTCCTCAAGTGTATGGATAAACAACTTGATATACACATCCTCAAATTCTATTTCAAAGTCTTCCATCATGTTAACAAAGAGTTTGAGATGCTGATCTCCAGTTATGGCATTGTTACCTTGAAATTTTGGTAACCTATTTCTCACATCTTGTGGGACAACATTTGGATAACCATCCATTCCTCTTAAATTTATAGAACCAAAGGTTTTTACAACAAATGGAGGTCTAGGTTGAGCCATATTGTTTGGTGGGGGTGATCTTGGAGGTGAAACAAGATGATGAGGGATAGTAGTGGGTCTGAGTAGAATGGATGACTGATCTCTAAAATGATAACCCCCCAAATTATCTCTCTCTTGATAAACTTTAGAAAACTTAGAAACCATAGGAGCAGATTTAGGAGCAAGTTTTTTAAATACACAAGAAGGTCCCTCACCTGATGGAGAATGAAAATCAACAAGAAGATTTCCTGAATCATATCTACTTGAAGAGGAATTATAATCTTCAATGACAGGCTGTTCTCCTTCAAATTCAACTATGGGGATTCCTTTCCTTGCAACCAAATCACCAACCACTTTCCACACTCTTCTTCCTTCTAGTTCTGAGCTTCTTGATTTAGTGATCAATTTCTTAGAAGATTCCTTGATGAAGAGGGATCTCCTTCCCTCCAATTTGACAGATTTAAACAACAAGTTTCAAATGATAAAAATGTGTTAGACAACTGGTATTTCAAAATCCCAACAACATGGAGTCGCCACCAAGGATTGTCACCTTAGTTGTGTAAGAAAGCACTAAAATATTCTGTTAAATGCATGCTATACTAAAAACTTGTAGGGATTTACAAATCATATTTTATTCTTCTTAATTAAACCAAAAATAGTGCATCTAAATCACATAAACTGCTGGTAGATGAGGAGAGAAGGCTGAGTTTGAAGTCTTTCTTACCCAAAACATCCAAATCTGAAGTATGAAATGATATCTAAATAATATAATAGCTCAAATACTTGATCACACAAATTCTCAAACCTTTCAAGTACTCCAAAACCACCAAGAAATTGCATTAACTCCCCAGCAGCGGTGCCACTCAGGTGTTAGTATTCAAATTTAATCTCCTTCACAACTTGAACAACATCATGAATCTGCACAAGACACTCAAGGATAGATATATGTTTTGTATGTCATTTGTAGCTAAGGATCACACCTATCTACTTGTTTGCATTCAAGAATTGAGGGAGTGGATAGCACCTTCATAAGGGTTTTGATCTAACCCTCACTATTTTAGGTTGTGCCTATCAACCAAGGTAAGAGAACCTATGTTGTAGCCCCTATATGGTAAGGAGATGAAGATATCCTTGTGTTTTGTATATGATGTGGAGGAGGCTTTGTGAAAACATGATCAAATATCCATTATCCAAACTCAAAGGAGCTGTCACTACTAAATGATGGAAATGTTCTCAAAACAAAGCTAGAGCTGCTAAAGACATGATAAAACCCTGATCAATTTTGTGCATCTTTGTGAAAGGATTGAATTCTTCTGTGGACACAAAATGTAGATGTAGGGGTATTGTAGGTAGGATGAGTTAGTTTAAAATGAAATTTTGATGAGAGATATTGGGATAAGAGTAGTTAGGAGTCATCACCTTCTTTGGGAAACCTTGCGAAAGAATTACATCACCTAAACAACAAAGATATTTCAATGAATTTCAAGTGCTCTTTCAACCAGGATATGTGCACATATGGATGCCCAAATCTGCACTATTCCATACAAACTTTGATAGCCTGCCACAAAGGCTTGAAGCAAAATATCAATAAAGCATTAGGAACCCCTTGTTAGATCATGTCCTAAGGTGCACCCAAAGGTTACAAATACCCTCAGTTTGCAAGGAGGGTAAGATGAATTTAAATCTATTTATCTCCACTCAAATGAATGCTCTTCTAAATGGAAGATTGTAGATGCATTCAAAACCTCTATAAGAAATGAGACCATGCATGACCAATAAATATCACAAACACAAGATTGCTACATGAGCATGAAACACAAATTGAAAACATACTGAAATACAAGTGCATGTAAGCTTTGCCAATAGACAAAACCAGTTGATCCAAGAATTTGATCAAATATATCAGCAAGGGAATGTTATTTAGACAATCTCAAAGCTTTTTGATGGCTTTACAGCTGAAACCAACTCAACATGATGAACATTTGATGCAAACTGGAAATCAAAATGGCTCTCAGGTAGTTTCTCAAAAAGGAAATGGACTTCTTCCATTTTTCCCTATGAAAATTCTTCTCTCCTTCTCCAAAATTCTCAACAGACCCAAAAATGTTTCCAAAACTACATGATATACCCTATTCCATCTTGGATCCTTGCATCCTAAGCAAATAATATGCCAAAGGGATCAAATTTGTTACAAAACCCCATACATTTGATGAAAAATGATATAAAATTGTGAAATAGCTCTCCAAATGCCAGAGATGCAAAAATATTTTAAAATATTGCATGAAATCAGATCCTTATCCATCCCAGGGTCACGTTTTTGACATTCCACCATGCCAACATGCATTTGCAATCATTCTTCACCTTTTTCCCTCATCATTTTTAACTCTATAACCTTTCATTTTTACCTTTCACGTGTTTTCCACAGGCTAAGAAAAATATCTCACAAAAAACACTATAAGGCACCGAATCAGCTCAAATAAATGATGCCATTGTGTTCATAAGGCCGAAGGGATGCAGATTCATATAAAATTTCATGTGTTTTGGTGAAAAATTATGATTCGACTCTTCTTGGAGCTCCAATGGCGCCCAAAAAATGAATTTACACAGCTGCCATTGATTAAAATCAACTTTAAATGCCAGCCCTCCACGTGGTAGATCCAAATCCTCTCTCAAAATGACAAAATTACCTTTTTTCCTTTGAATAAGGTGTACACGTGTCCAAAAACCATTGGCATGTGTCCCTCCCTTTTAAAATTTGCATTTTAAACCCTTTTTGATCTTAGGAAAATTTTGAAAATTTTCCCCGCGAGCCCCTGGATGTGCCACTTGTACTCTCGTGGGCCCTACCAAAACCACGAGCTGATTTGATGAGTTTTGCCACATTTTTGAGAAAAGAATAATTTTCTAAAAATTCTCTGTGCCCCGAACGCCCGCTACCGCTTATGCCACGTGGCAGTTTCCTATTCACTGGGGAACCAACCCCTCCTTTTCTCCTTTACTCCTCTGTGAGTCACGAAATCCCTTATGGGCCCCATCTTCTTCCTTTTCCATTTGAAACAGGCCACATGTCACCCCCTGATTGGATGCGGGGGCACACCTCCAAATTTTCCTGCAGGATTATTTTTCACCTTGAGATTTTTTGCCAAAATTTTGTAAAATTTTCAACTTTTTCTCCGCGCTCCAAACCTCCGCCAAATTTAGGACACGTTTCCTATTTTTGTTGGACGCGGGCCTAGTCTTCATTTTTTACTCTTTAAACATAGAGGCAAAAAATCACAAACTCCTCCTTCAACCCCTTCCTCCATTTCATCCCCGCATACATGTCACCTTCTCATTGGTACGGGCCATTGGGTTCAAATTTTTCTTTGCGCTTTTGAGCAAAAAATTTGAAAAATTCAACTCTTCACTCCCCTGCTTGACATCCCTATGCCACATGTCGCCCTTCCATTGGGTGCGGGTCTTTGGGCTGAATTGTAACTTTAACACTTTTAAGTTAAAAGACTTCAAATTTTTCACAAATTCCACCCATCTATGCTAACTTTATTGGACACATGTCCACTTCGTATTGGGTGCAGACCTCTGGGAAAATTTTTTCCTTTTGCATTTTGAAACCAAAAATTTTCAAATTCTTCTAAGTACCCTCTATTCCGGTCGATCTCCTAGGACACGTGTCCCCTTTCCAATGGTTGCGGGCTCATGGGTCAAATTTTTCCCCTGACACCCCATGCCAAAAAGCACCAAAATTTTCCAAGTCCTTGATCATCCACCTGGCCCTCCTGGACACATGTCATCATGCCATTCATTGCGGGCCTTCGGGAAAAAAATTTAATTTTGAGAAATTTTTCCAAAATGGAAGAAAAATTTCCTAAGTTACTTCCACCACCCACCAATCCTCGACCAATCACAGTAGGCCATGTAAGCACATCCCTGTGACACTGCGGGGCCATGGGGAAAAATTTTATTTTGAGAGATTTGTAAAAATGAAGGCAAAAATTTTTAAGTGACCTCTGCCACTCGATGCTCCATCTGTCCAATCAAATCATGCCACGTAGGCACAGTAGGCAAATGCGGGGCCATGGAGCAAAGTTTCCCTTTGCCAAAAATTGAAAATTTGACAAGTTATAACATTCTTTCTAACCGCACCCAACCAATGAGAGCCTGTCATGTCAGCATAGAGTTTAAAATGATAAATTTAACAGCCCGAGAGCACATCAAAAACGTGAAAAATTTAGGGAATACCCTAGAAACTGAATTTTTTGATAGGGAAGGCAGAATTCTTCATTTTAAACCAACTAAATCATCTCTTGACATCATTTGCAACCTTGGGATTGGGGAAACACTTGCATGAATTTAGGATTTGATCAATTTCGAGCTCTTTCATGATTTGGCAAAGGAGAAAATGGTACATCCCGTGAAAATGAATAAATTAGGGCACGAATGGGTGGAGAACTTGGATTTTACTTCAATCTAGGGCAGAATAATGACAATGAGGGCATTTTGAAAACATTCAACTGGATAAAACGAGTTACATATCCTCAACTCAAGCCATAAGGACGTTTTGGAGTAAAAATGGAACATGGAGAATTAGAGTAAAGTGTGCAAACCCATAAATTGCACCAATAACATCAATGTTGGGTCTAGCACCCAAGAACTTACCAACAAGAGAAAGATTCATTTTCCCCATTACACGATGTAGACATCCATCAGGCATATAGATGTGGGTCACACCCTCCTTGTCCTTTGTGATATTGAATAAATAATGATTCTAAAATTTTGTAGGAGACTGTGAACCCACCTATTTGTCAGGATGTACCTTAAAAATGTTTTTCCAAGTGCCAGATTCAATACTAGTACTTTTGGCTGATTATTTTTATAGAGGTGGAAATATATAAGAATATTTATCACATGTTAATAGACATTATGTATCTAGTGTTACATAAACTATACTCTTAAAACCCTCACTTGCTCCCAACTCCATTCCGTAAGCTGCAAGCATGGCTATCATGTAATTTTCTATCTCATCATTTTTCTGGGTAAGTTATTCTGGGTAGATGGGTGATTGTTTTGAGTAAAATATTATGACTATAAGTAGTTATGGTCATATAACTAATAGTTGTAAGTTTATATTGATTTAATGATGATGTATGATTTATGTGATTGATATTACTTATATATGATGTTTGATGTGTTTGAACATTGTTTTCATTTTTTGAATTGATTTGCGATGAGTAAATGGTGATGTGGAATAATGTGATTAGAGATAGATAAATGATGATATATTGTGTATGATGATTAATGATGTATGTAATGTGATTGTGAAAAGTTTAATTATATGTATGAATAAAGTTGTGGTTATAAATGAACAATGTGTAAGAGTATGAGATGATCGGATGTTAGTATGATGAGGATAACAAAGGAGGGAAGATTAGTGATTCCCATAGTGTATAGATGATGAGGTTCATTTATATAAGACCCCTCAGTAGCCCGGAATGAACCGTAAAGTAAGAGTTCGTCATTGGGAAAAGAGTCGATAATGTGTGCTAAATGAATCAAGAAATCATGGAAGACAGGTTATTATTGTAATAGATCCCTCAACAGTCATGTAAGAACTTTAAGAACATGAGTGCATCATTGGGGGTGAGGTAATGAAAATCACCTACCAAAGACCAAGCCGACATGAAGCGCTAGAAGCATGTGGAATGAAAGTAGCATGAGTGTATGATTCTAACTGAATATCATGTGTAGTGGCAGTGGGAGGAGTGAATATTGAGGGATGTGGAAGTCAATGTGAAGTAGTAGTATGATGCAATGGATGAGATCGTGCAGTGATGGGTGGATATGATGGAGAGTGCACATGAGTAGTAACATATGGTAGTGGATGAACAGTGGCCTTAGAACTAGAAGAAGGAGATAACTCAACTCGAGTAATAACAAGCCTACGAGGGAGAGTATAAATAGAGATCTCATGTGACCAAGAACCAAAAGAAATGATGCCCTTTTCTTCTAATTGTTTCAAGTAATCATGAAGGGAATAATAATCATTTTCCCTATGGCCATTAATACGGTGATAGTTAAAGTAAGGTCTATCACGTTGGCATTGCAAGTGATGTGGTGGATGGTGTTGGTTAGAAGGTAGGAGAATCAAGAACATATCAAGTTATGTATGCAACACATCATGAGGTCTAGCATGATGAGATAAATGTAATGGTCCTCATGAAGAAGGTGTAGAAGTATGAGGTGTATCCTGATGTGGAGTAGGATATGGTGTATACTTATGTGATGGAATAGACTGAACTTGTTTGTGAGGTGGAGGACATGCATACCGTGTAGGAAGCTCAATAGATAAGAGCAGAGAAGAACTAGATGATGTAGAAGTATTAATAGGAGGAGGATCTATGACCTATGCAGAAATGATATCTTATTCTAATTCAATGACCTTATAGCATAAAAGTGTCAATGATTCACATGTGTCATATTGCAATCATTACTTAAAGGTAGGAATCAAACTATGACAGGAGATAAATTTCTTCTCTAATTCAATGGGATGAAAAAATAGTTGGTGCATGCAAGAATTAAATCACAAAATATAGTCCATGATAGGTTATATTTTACCTTGATGTGAATTAGGTATGTGATCATATGTAACTCTAGGTCCATTGTTGATGATGAAGCAATGGAGAAAAGATTCTTCCATCTCACAATAAGTGCTAATAGATCCAAATGGTAGATGGGTATACCATTGGAGAGCATCGTCTATAAGACTATGGAAAAAGGATTTAAGTAATAATAAATCATTATAATATGAATCCATAACCATACAATAATGTTTGCGATGCAAGTAGGGGTTTCCAATACCATTGAAACATGAAAATGTAGGCATAATAAAAAACCCTTAGGAAATGTTGAGTTGTAAATATTTTTGAGGACAGGATTTCCATGCAATGAATTATTATCAATGGAAGTATAATAGGCCTTTATTTTTAATGTAATATATTTGACCTAATATTTTAAGTGACCAACAACATGCATGAGGGACAATATATCTTGTGATGGAATAGTAGAGGAAGGCAATAATGTGTTAAACAATTGCAATTTTCCATTATGAGTAATCATATGGATATCAAGAGGATACAGAGGAGATTCCAATGCTAAGGGGCCACGATAATGTGGTGACAAAGGAGTAATAGGTGTAAAAGGACATGGAACATCTATAGAAGTAGTATGACTAACATTGGAAACATCCCTAGGAGAGGAAGCGACATATGGAAATGTGATGGTAGGAGGGGAAGAAGTAATAGATGTAGATGAAGTGACATGAGAAGATGAACTAATAGATGTAGATGACTCATTCATGTTATTAGATACAAAATTAGAAGAGGATAACAATGGAGAAAGGGATCCACACTCAATAATATGCAAATAAGTATAATCATGATTATCAATTGTTTCATCGAAATCGCAGAGAGACTCAGATAGAAGAATGTCATTAAGTGTATCATCAACATAGTGTGAAGGATAATACAGACTAGTATGTGGTGTATCATGAGGAGCATTATACGAAATAGTGGAAGCATGAGATGTAGTTAGAGTAATGTCCTAACTAGTATGAGAGTCAACATGCACATGTGTAGTATCGTCAAGGCCAAACATGAAATTAATGAGATTATCATCTAGATTTTATTTGGAAATGTCAAAATTAAGATCATGGATAACTATATAACATGGTGTACAACGAGTGCAGCTCATTGGATAAAAAATGGCTAATGGTATAATTATCAAAGCTAGTAGTCACATTACATTCTTTAGCTAAGATTTGTTGAATACCATCCGTCATAGTAATATCATGATATAAAGTAGTAAGGTCAATTGTTTTTGCATCATCATAAATGGGATTGATGCTGACATGAGTCATGATTAGCCAAAAAGGATAAGAATTATCCTTAGCCATTAGGGTTTTAGTGGATCCTAGGGAAAATAGTTCTAATCTATGTGTTTACCAAAATGATTCAATAAAATATGAATTTAATAATGAATCTAAATGTACATAGCTTGTATAAATGAAATATATTGAAATGTGAATGCTAAAGAATTTATTTGATTTTATAAATGAAAGGAAATAAAAGGGATAAGGTACTTACCTAAATTTGAACTACCTTGTAGTGATTTGGGACTGAGCAGTGTGATGGAACAATGAAAGAGAGTTCCACAACGAACCTTAGAAAATTGCCAGACTGGGGTGCTTGAGGTGCTATGGTTTGAATTTTGGGTGCATTGTTTTATAGAAAAGGTAGGAATTTGATTTTGATAGGGTCACTCGGTCTTCGTAATTATTCACCTTTGGTCAAGTGAGTGCCACATTTGGTGTGCTGATGTCATCATTAACCTGTACTAAATAATAGCCTACAAAACCCCACATAAAGCATCAAACCCTAAAAAAGAAAGATGCATATGAAGGGGTCAGATTGTCCTCATATGCCACAATGGCGGTCTTACATCTTAGCACTGAACTAAATCTCATAACCAATGTAAATATGTGTGCTTGTGTGTGTAATAGTGATCATAGGTCTCCCTTGCACCAATGGCGCCAAGATAGGGGGAAATAACTAGATAAAAATGCAAATGGTGGATGGAATAGAATGAACTCCCCTTCCTATGTAGTGTGTATGTATAGTAGTAGCCCAAATGCAGTCCCTTGCTCTATGTAGATAGTTATACCTTGATAAGAATAGTCCACCCATATAATGGTATGTATGTTGTGTTTATATAGGGATCTCTTGTTTGAATTTCAACACTAACGACCCGACATGCTAACTAGTACCTCAGGAGATGGGAGGGAAAACTGAAAATACCGACCTCAAATGTTAAAAATAAGACCAAACACAAAGAGGAAAAGGGTGCCCCAGATGGACAAGAATTCCTGGTGCTCCTGTCTATCCTTGTGCACTATTTTCTAGAGACAAGTGATGATAAATGAGTGATAATTGACAGACATGGATCCCTAAGACCTGACCAAAACTATGTGTATGAATGAAAAATGTGCAAGAAAAAATGTAATGAAGACAAACATGACCAATGGATGGACAATGGGATGGGTCATAAGTTAATACTTTCCTTACGCATGATCCATATATAAAACAACATACTTAGCAATATAATAATAGTGTTAAGTGCGTGATTTTGTGTCTACAAAAGTATGTAAAGAAGTGGAATCATGACTATTAGGTGTCTCATCAAAATCTAACAAATATTTAGATGCAAGGATTTAATTAAGTATATAATAAACTTATAATGAAGGATGAGGAGGACTAGTATGTGATGCATCATGAGAAACATTTTTAGAGGTAGAAGGTGTATGAGATGCAACTAAAGAATCATCTAAACTAGTATGAGAAACAGAATCAGGCACATGTTTATTATCTTCCTATTTTTAGCTAAAGAATTATCATCATGATTGAGTACAAAACTAAGAATAACATTGTCTAAGTTATTAGTAGAAATAACAAAAGGAGAAGTCTGGATAACTGTATAAAAAGGTGTACAATGAGTAAAGCTTTTCGGATCAAAAACAATGCTAATGGTAGAACTACATTACGATATAGAGCAAAAATATCAGCTATGGTTGCTTCATCATAGATAGGATTGATACTCACATGAGGTATGACTAACGGAGAAGGGGAAGATTTATCCTTAGCCATTAGGGTTTTGGTGGATCCTAGGGAAAACAATTCTAAGCTATAGGTTCACCAAAATGGTTCAATAAAATATTGTTATTTTATTAAAATCTAAATGCAAAGATATACTATAAATGATATACAATGGAATATAAATGCAAAAAAATTTATTTTATCTTAATTATGAAATGAAATGAGAAGGGTAAGGTAATTATCTAAATTTTTCTTATCCCACAGTGATTCTGGACTAGAAAATAAGATGAAACAGGAGCACAAACCATCAAAATAAACCACCAAAAAATGTAGAAGTGGAAATTTATTAACTGGGGCACCTGGAGAGGGACAGGTGCACCTCTGCATGCCCTAGGCATGTTTCTGGCTTCTTGGGTCTACAAAAATGGTTAGGAATTGGTTCTGATATGGTTGCTAGGGCATCACACTTGATCTCATTTGGTCACCTATAGGTCACACTTGGATCACTGAGCTACTTTTAAAAATTCAATGAAGTATAGATCAAGAAAAATCTCAAATAGACATCAAATCCTAAAAATGAAAGATGAAAAGTGAGGGGTCAGACTGTCCTCAGCTATCACAATGGTGAAATTATGACTGAGTGTTGCACTACATCTCAAAACTAATGCAGTTTTGTGTGTTTGTGTGTGCAAAAGTACTCCTAGGTCACCCTCGTGCCAATGAAACCAAGATAGTAGACAATATCTAGATATAATGCAAATGTGTGGATGGAATAGAATGAACTCCCCTTCCTATGCAATGTGTATGTAGAGTAAAGTTCCCAAATGTAGTCCCTTTCTCTATGTAGATAGCTATCCCTTGATAAGAATTGTTTTGCCTTAAAATGGTATGTATGTTGTGTTTATATAGGGATATCTTTTTCAAATTTCAACACTAATTACCCAACATGTCGACTATTACCTTAGGAGCAAAGAGGGAAAACCAAAAATACCAACCTCAAATGTAAAAAATAAGATCAAATACAAAGAGGACGCGGGTGCCTAGGATGGAAAAGAGTTCCTAGTGCTAGTTTCCAGAGATAAGTGAAGAGAAATGAGTGAGAACTAATAAACATGGATCCCTATGACCTGACTAGAACTATGTGTATGAGTGACAAGTGTAAAAGATAAATGAAAATAAAGACCAATAAGAAAAACAGATGGAATATGAAATGGGTCATCAGTGAATACTTTTCTTATGTAATATTCATATATAAAACAACATACTTGGTTGTATAATAATAGTAGTAAGTGTGTGATTTGGTGTCTATAACAGTATCTCGCACAAATTTTTGAGGCTCTGGATGGTAAAAAGAGAATGAGTGTTGGGGAAAATGGGAAGGGAAAGGTTGTGCAAGTGAAGCAGAAGGATATATAGTCGAAGCTAGTAGAGTAGGATTTTAACATGGGTGAGGAAACTGATTTTTAAGGCTAATGTTGTGAGGAAAAGTAGATGAAGGGTAGTGTACCGAAGAGAAGGGACCAAAGTAGGTGTGCGGGGAATGACAAATATTGGGTTATAAACATGTAGCTTTCATACTTCCACAAGCCAAACGAGAATGATCTGGTGTGTAAGGGAAAGAAGTGGAGGTATATGAGTTTGGAGGCAATGAAGTTTCAGGGTATAGGGTAGCATCTCCTAACACTTTTCTATGGCCACAATATCATTCGCATCGGGTAGTATTGATTTCATTTTGTCATAACACATAAACCTCTCTTCTTCATTTTCATTTTTTAGGGGTAGACATTACTAAGAAGGAAACACCCTATATAAACCAGAAAAGGAAAGGTGGCGTGAGAAAAGATTCAAAAAGTAATGAAATATGTATGTAGTAGAGTGGAAATAAAGGTAAATACACTTTGTGAAATTATCTTCCATGTAATTTTTTTTTTATATCTAAATGCTTTAAACTGAAAGAAAAAGAACCTTTTGTTTTAAATTGTATTTTGAAGGAAAAAAATAAGAACAAATACAAGGTAATGTATAAATTGAAAGTAATTGTATTTTCTAGAATCAATTTTTTATACAACCTGCCGCGCCTGCCGAGCCTACCGCACCTACCGCCCTACGCCCATGCCCTAGCCGTGCCTACCGCGCCTACCCTAGTTGCGCAGCCTTGGTAGCTACGTGTTCATGTAGGCCTGCAAGCTCTCTACCGTGCTTAGATTGGTCTGAACACGGGATTGGAGACACGAATAGTAAATCTAAACAGGATGCCCTTCTCCTTGGCGGTGGCTTTGGGAATCCGTCCCTTGAGTGCAAAACTGATGGCGGCGCCTATAAAATAGGCATGGAAAATACAACACCAATCTCTTGGATTGACATGGCTTTTGATGCAAATCAAGACCCCCCTTCAAAGAAAATTTGGGATAGAGTTTCTCCAACCTGTCAAAAAGCAAAGGGTCTCCCCATTGAGACAGGTAAAGGTGGCTCGGTCTCCCCTAAAAATTTCAACAATGACAATGAATCATTTAAAAATGATGGATCTACTTTCAAGAGCATGGATAGATCCAACTCACTTCAGAAAAGCGGTCGCACAGGAACCTCCAATGGAGATAAGTCCACTTCTTATGCTTCAATGGTCTCCAAACAAAAGGAGAGTACCAGAAATGAGCTCTTGAAACCCTCTCAAGAGGTCTCGATGCTGAAAATTAGGGAGGATCTACTTATAAAAATTCTTTAAGGAAGAGGAAAATCTCTCTCAGTTGGGTCTCATATGCAGATTCCATAAATTTTGGCCTAAGATTTCTCAGCTCCATGAATGGATAGCCCTGAGATGGAGAGAAAAAATACAAGGTAAGATTGAGCTTTATCCCTGTGCTAAAGCTTACTTCATTACAATCTTTGAAACCCCTGTTGATAGGGATTTAATCTGTAGCCAGCATTGGGTTTGGGGGGAACATGGGCTGATGTCCAAACCATGGTATCTGTCCTTCGACCCATTAAAGGAGTCTTTTGATACCTAGCTGATTTGGGTTCATTTACCAGGACTTCCGTTACAACTTTGGAACAGATCTTGTCTCATTGCTATAGGTGATACTCTTGGATCATGTGTGGCAGTTGATGGTAAGACCTCCATTCAAACACATACTACATTTTCTCGTATCCTAGTTGATATTGATACCTCCAAACCCTTACCAGCAGAAAACAATCTTTAGATTGGAGAAATGATTGATTATGAGAGACTTGCCTTCAGATGTCGGCATTGCTTCCAAACTGGTCATGTTACAAATGATTGTGAACATTCCAAATGAAATACCAAAACTACTTGGTGGAAGGATTCACTTCCTGAACATCTCACAATTGACTCAGATCCGGCTGAGGATTCTAGTGCCCCCTTGCATGTTGACTCAACCGTAATGGTTGATTCACAGGCCAACATAGCGAAACTACCTACAGAATATGCTCCGTAGATTGTTGATTCAGTGTTTAAGGAAGTTTCAGCCCCCCTTCCTATGGGTCACATACACATCAAGTCCATTGCAGATGCTTCATTTGCATTGGATGCAAGAAATCTTGAATGGATAGTGGTAGATCGGAAGAAGAAGGGAAATGTCAAATATAAACCCCCCACTACTCCGAATAAGGTTTGATTCTAGTCGTTGTTAGTGCTATTATTGTTACATTTGGGCAAATGGCTAACTACACAGTTGCTAGGCAGCTGTGTTGCTGTTAAGTTGTTTTTTAGCTGTTTTTGAAGCAGCTGCTTTGTTTTTGCTGGTTCTTGGTTGTTTTCTTTTGTTGGGCTTTCTGGGGTTAAATTTAGATTTTGAGCACTGTTGTAAAAGGGTATAGTCCCTTTCAAAAAACTATTTACCAATAATAAAAAAAAATGTATAAAGTGATGGAAAAGAAATATGTAAACATATGTCAACACAATGTTTTTTTTCCAAAAGTAATATGAAGGAAAATAATGGAAAGAATAAAAAGTTGTATCATAAGAAAAACATCAAAAATTTAATAAAGCATTCCATCATGTTAACATAGTTGCATTGGATGATTCTCATTTTTTTATAACAAAAAATTTCTTTCAGCAATATCAGAAAAATTCATGGATGTGGAGAATATGGATTCCATTTGAACCTCTATTAACAACCACTATATGAAAAATGAGAGAAAGGTTTAGGAATTTGTAATATTCTGATAAAATAATATTTCATGCATATTGTAGAAGAAACGAAAGATGAGGAAATATTGTGGAAACCATATCAAAGGTAATTTTTGTGTTGTTTAGGAAAGGAAGAGTCAGACAAGAGATGTGATGCACTATTTTTAGTAGGAACTTGAAAACGTCATAACTTGTTCTCCAAGTGCCTGTTTGAGTCCTTTTTTTTAAACCACCTGTTTCAATGAGATGAACAAACTAGTCAACCCACCTTGCCAGTTGGAACACATTTCGGCACATTTTTGGGCCCGAAATCCACCATCTGAAGGCCAAAAATTAGGATCTAAGTTATAATTCAATTTTCTCTATTTCAGGGCATTAGTAAATTTTAGTCTCTTCAATTCAAAGTAGGTTATAAATTTGGAAACTCCTCTAATTTAGGCATTTAGAAGATGCGTGGAAATTTCTATGCACGTATGAATAAGCATGCAAACTTACTAAGAATATTAGGTTCTAGTAAACTGCTAAAAATAGTAAATTCTGCCACCTAGAGTAGATTTAGTCAAAATTAGTTAGAGTTTGCTTTGAAACCCGAGTTGGGAGTTGTTTTCCTATTTATGAAGAATTCTTATTCATGATTCAATAATTAAGAAGAAAAATTATTTTCTTTGAGTTTAAGATATTTGTAGTGTAATGAGTTTGTGTTAAAGTTGGCTACATTAAGACGTGACATCTTCCAATTTATAGGAATCAAGAATGACACATTTCAGATGTTTGTTTCCACTAAAAGTTTCTCTCTTCAGGGAGAGATTTAATTTGTATTCATGACTGCTAATTTGGTTTGAAATCTCAGTTGTGGCCTCTTCATCTATGCACAGTAAATAGAGGTATTCAGTTATGACACCCATGGTTGATTCAAAAAATGCATAAAATGTTGTAACTGATTGTATCTCCCCTATGGAATCTTTAGAATCTATGCGGAGTGTGTATCTATAGTCACATTTCTGAACATGTGCCTTATAATTTGCACAAAACCATAATTTATTTTGGTCCCCAAGGACTTTCTTCCTACATTTTTTGTCACCTTTTATGAGAGGGCAAGCCATGTAACAAAAATTATCCATTGTGATGTTTTTTTATTAAAGTTGTAAGTGTAACCCATTCATTGTTGTTTGTATTACCCATTTCAAGGATCTATGAGATTTTCGTTGCAGTTTTCAAGTTCGTCAAAGGACCAAGAAGTTTGTTTGTGATAGAGGGTGTTGTAAGAACGTGACTATCAAGGACAAACCACTTATGAATTGTATTAGTTTTCTGAACTTGATGGTTAACAAACCATTTAGTGTTAGAGAAATTTTTTATGGAAGTTCTATTGAAACTGGAGATCTGCACAACTTTTATTGCTAACACTAGGTGTAGACACCAAAATTAGGTTACACTCCCCTTGGTCCTCTTTCGAATAACCAACTTACACAAATTCACCTAACCATGACCCTTATAACCCACATTAATATTAATTTAATTATTTACAATTAAATTAATACCCATCCTCACCCTATTATTAATTTAATTACTTTAATTAAATGGATGCCCACCTCACCTAGAAACCTCACGATAGACCTATTCATAACATGTTTCCATAAATGAATAAGACTTATTTCAACCCTAAAAATCAAAACCCTATTGTTCCTCTAACCACCTTCCCACTCATAAAAACATAATGTCCATTTTGATCCATGGATAAATGAAGGGACCTGGCCCAAATGATGCGAGATCTGTCATTTTTAGTAAACCTAAGGAATCCCACACTAACCAATGTCGGTCAACCAATAACCGTCATCGGTTACCATTTTTTTTTTAACTTTACAACCTTGTTTGTGGGTTGGCACATTCTAAGATCAAGGAGACGAGAATAATATTTCATACAAGAAGAACCAAAGCCTTTTCATACCTACAAACATCCATAACCAACACCAGGACAAATCTAGAAGTATTTCACTCACGGTGACATTTCGGGAAGCATCACTATTGCACCAATGTACATCCCATCAACCAATCATCACCACCACTTAGCCATTTGATCTACAACACTAGTAAGTATAGTTTTTACCTTCATAATTTATTTCCACTTCAATCTATTGGGTTCTTCTATTGTTGTTATTAGTTTCCACTTGCACCCTCATTTTCCTACAATTTACTCATCTGTAAACTCAACCATTCCTCCAACCACACCATAGAACCACCCACACCCAACCTCTACATATTTCAGAGTGTTCCTAAGATCCCCATACACCTCGTTTGGCCTTATGTCATCTCTACCTCACCTCAGCTCAAACCCCACTAACAAATCTTATTAAATCTTATCAGCCCACCTCTACTGATGCCGGTTACCCATAACCGTCATCAGTTCTACCTAACCATGATCAGTCATACCTCGACTAATGTTGGTCTCTGTGTTTTCCAATACTATGTAAACCAACAACCACCCACCTATCAAAAATAACCTAAACACCTCACCTAACCCTACTAAGACCCAGTCTATGACCAGCAGACCACTTGACTGATTTACAACCTGACCTGAAGACATTAACCTGCATAGTTTTAGTATTTAATTGGATCGACGATGATAGTGATTTGAGGTACCCAAATCAGAATACTAGCACTAGATTCATTTTTGTATGCATTTTAATTATTTCATATTTGTTTTATAAAAACAATAGATTGACAGCCTTCTAGGGAGTATCACACTTCTCGGATCTAGCATATGCTTGGTAGTCCACTATCATATATTGTTTAACTCTTCTTTGGTGGTCTTGTTTTCTATTTCTGGTAGTTCCTCCAAGCCAAAAGGAAGCTCTCATAGTCAGCATCGGATCGATAATTCAGAACACGTGCATCAACCTCCAAACCAACACAACAGGTATTCCTCCTCGGCCTTTACCCTTATTTTTTTTGTCCTAATAACGTACAGAAAATGGTGAAACATTTTGGCACACCCAGTGGAACCCATCTGGGGTTCCTTGTATTTTTTTCATTCCTAGGAAAATATGGTATATTTATTTATTTTATAAACGTATTCACACTAAATTTTTGTCCCTGGTAATCCTCTCTTCTTATAATTTTCTAAAACAATATCTATTTTCCAGTGCTTAAAACAAACCATTTCTTCTTTCTTGCATTCGCATAAGTAGTGAAAGAGCATGTTCCTACCTGTTCATCATTTGCTTCATCAAACTTAATTTGCCAATTTGGGTTTAAAATCAGTTGCATTTCATCCTTGTATGCTACATTTAGCTCACATTAAAATGAGGGCAACTTATATGCTGGAAGTCATACCCAACTGATGGTTGACACAAAGAATCATAGAAAAGCACTCTCTTTCTTCTTCTTCTACCAAACTACACAAAATTGAAAAATACACATCTTCTTAAACAACATCTCACCTGAAAGAACCTGTCAATGATCACACAATTAGTGGATTGACAGTGGGCACCTAGCTAGTTACTTATGTCTAGTCATTACCTCAGAGGATGACCCACCCCTGCCATAACACAACTTGAAACCTCTCCTTTTAGATCTCTTTCTTCATAGGAAAACTTCCTCACCAAAAACTCTACTCTAAATTCATGAGTTAGTATTCTAAATAGCATAATCTCAACACATTAAAATCACTTATTGGATACGTGTTTTTATCATTTGATTGAAGTGTGTTTTGAGGTGTGAGGATACGTTTCTCTACTTTCCTTTCTTTTGTCTTACACACTCCACAATCATAGTTGGAGTATTATGACTTCTTGTGATTGTGTCAGGACCTCATCATATCATCTCTAGACTTCTAGGTTGATCATCCATCTGATCTCAGTTCACAACAATCTATTTTCCTCCATTCCTCAAATTTTCATAGTAACTGGCATCGGTTTATCCATCGGCATTAGTTTACTCCTCACCGTCATTGGTTCTCTGTCCTTTTGGTTAACTTTCCCAAAGGACACCTATTTCATCTTCTTTACTATTTAGAGTTTCTCTAAGTCTCTATACTCTCTGTATTCAGATTAACGGTCATCATACAACTTACCTATCTGACATTCATCACTTTATGCCTCATTTGGTAAAACTACTCTTTTCTCATAGTAGCCAACCTTGGTTACCCGTGAACCATCATCAGTCATCCTTAACCAGTGTCAGTTACCTTGTGTTGATTCTCAACGGATACGTTGCCCAAATCCACCTACAAACACCTTTTTTTCTCATTCCTACTACTTTATGTGTCATTTGCAGGATACAACAACACCTGATATACATGTTTCACGTGGAATGTTTCAACTCTTGGGAATAGAGTTGCTTCTATCCTTTCATTCCTTTTAGAAACAGATAAGGGTTAGGGCTAGGAGGAATACCTGTTGAATGTCGAGATGGTGTGCGCGTACCGTAGAGAGAGATCAGGTTCATTGCGAAGAACTCCTTTTTGTCTTGGAAGGACTACCTGCAAATAAGAATACAAGACCACAAGATTTTAATTAGACAATAAATGAGGGAACTGCCTTGGGCCCAAGAAATATAAAACTTCCTTTCGAAGGTGGTCAATTCCCCTACTAATATGAATTAACACAAAAGATTGTAAAATGACAATTTAATTGCCTCGTTGAAACAAGTAGGGGGAAAGGATAGTTTTTGGTTTTGAGTCAAGGTAACCGATATCGGTAGGTTCTATGTTTTAGGGGCTTTTGGTGAGGGTCAGTTGTAGGGTGGTTGTGTTGTTTGTAAGGCTAGTAAATGAGTGGGATTAGGTAATGGGGTGATGAGAGGGTAGAAGAATGATAGTTAGATGTAATGTGTTGCTGGGTAGTACATCTGGGAATAGATTTATGACGGCTGTGATTCAAAAGTCTAAGAGATGTTATCAAAGAGAACATACAAGATTCTACTTACTGTTTATTGACGAGAATGCAGGTCCAAGAACTGTGATGACAAAGGCAAAACTCAGATAGGACGTCCTGATGATCAAAAGATGAGATGTCTTCCCTCACGATGATCAGCTGAGTGTCACAGGGCTCTGATTGTGTAGTTGCAGTCTTGGGCTTGATGTCCTTCTCTACAAACTCTTCTTGTTTCTTCACTTGTCTCTGCTTGGCCAAGCAAAATCCCGATTCTTTCAATGATTTCTCCTCCTTTTTGATCAAATGAAAATCCGATGCTTTGTTTTTGGTTGGAGGTGGTCATTTACACAGAACCGATGGCGGTTACACAATCGACGGTGGTCGAGTAGGAACCGGTATTGGTCAGGTCAAAGTGGGCTATTTTTGGTAAAATAGCCAACTTTCCCTCCTTTTCTCCCGAGGGATTAGTTGTGGGCTTGGTCAAGTCATTATGAGGTCAGTTTTGGGTGCGGGTGAGGAGTAATTAATCATAGGTGTGGATGTGGACCAAGTTATAGGTGTTAATTCGGTTAGTTTAGGGTTAAGACTCGGTCATGATGAGGTGGCAAAATGAGGTGGCAGGTATGGTGATGTGGATTTATTAATAATAAGGTAATTAATAAATAATTTTGTAAGGTTTAGGTGATGAGGTTAGGTTGCGAAATGAGATGCGGGGCACAGGGGGTCATAAGACACAAATTTGGTGTCTACATTAGCCCCTTGTTGTCGTGTAGCTTGTCTTTGTTAAAGCTGCATGGACAATAATAAGAAGTGGTTACCCCTGTTAAGGGTATAGGTAATCCCCCTCAAATCTATCACAGATTGAGGCAACGTGAAATCAGGGATAGGGTTGATAAAGGGTAAATGGTGTTTATATGATGGTAAGATGGTGGGGTAGGTCCAAGGAAGCAGACGCATGTTGAAATGCAGTAGTGCGACCAGGGTACATGATTTGAAGAGAAAACAAGCAATTCATAGGAAAAGGTCGATAGTTTATCCAAACAAGGGTGATATAATCCTGGTATCCAAGGCAGAAGTAGCTCCAGGGGATATAACGGGTAAGGTACAGGAATGTTTAGGCATGTTCGGTAGTACCAAATGGTTGGTTTGGTTGAGATAAACGTCACTGTCTTGGTCTAGGCAAAGTTGGTCGTCTGATCAAGTCAAGGACCCTAATCATGCTAAAACACGAACAGGTGAGCTCGATTGAACCAAAAGTGACATGATGGGTGGATAAAAGTGTATTGTGTTGATGTTGGGCGAGGTATTTAATTGGTGCGGCCTTAGGTTGGGCCAAATGGTTGGGTGTGGTCTTGGGTCGGGCCAAATGGTGGGTACGGCCTTGGGTCGGGCCAAATGGTTGGTTATGGCCTTGGGTCGGGCCAAATGGTAGGTTATGGCCTTGGGTCGGGCCAAATGGTAGGTTAGGGCCTTGGGTCGGGCCAAATTGGTTGGTTACGGCCTTAGGTCCGGCCAAATGGTAGGTTATGGCCTTGGGTTGGGCCAAATGGTAGGTTAGGGCCTTGGGTCGGGCCAAATTGGTTGGTTACGGCCTTAGGTCGGGCCAAATGGTAGGTTATGGCCTTGGGTCGGGCCAAATGGTAGGTTAGGGCCTTGGGTCGGGCCAAATTGGTTGGTTACGGCCTTAGGTCAGGCCAAATGGTAGGTAACAAAGGGTTTTCAGCCAAGGTGGATATAAGCGAGGTGGTGAGAAAGGGCGATTAGTAAAGAAGGGTAGAAATTGGGGAAGAGGTAGGATAAAACCGATATCGATTGTCTATGACCGATATCGATTAGGTGACCGATACCGATTCCTTAGGGCACAATAAAACCGATATGGGTTATAGGCGAAGAACCTATAAAAAGAAAAATACGGCCTGTCATTGTCACATTGTCAATTTGAAAACCAATTTGAGTTGTCTGAGGTGGAGTGTTGAGATTGGAGCATTTGTTGGTTGAGGTGGCGCTATTTGAGTGGAGGAGTGAGTGATTAGTGGGCCCGAGTGAGTAGGAGGCAGCAGTTGATTGGTGGAGGACCCAACAGAGGAGAGTTAGAGCCATGGCACAACCAGGAGGAGCAGGAGGTGCTGGACCAGCTGGACTACCACCACCCATCCCACCACGATGACGTGTCATCGTACCGGTAGGTTCGAAACCCCTCATTGTGTGGATTTGAGTGTATTATGCTGTAAGTGGGTTTTGGGTAGGAATGCTAGATTTTGATAAAATAATTAAGAAATGGAAGTTATTTGAAAAAAGGAGACGGTAGATAGGTTAAATAGGCCAAGGCGGCTGGGTGAGTAGGTTTTTAAGGTGTTTGGGTGGGTATAGAGGGAGAAATAGGAAAAAATTGAATGGGGTAGCCGCGTTAGGTTCGGCTCGGGTATTTTCCAGTGACCGATGCCGGTCACTAATCGACCGACATCGGTCGCGAAATTCTTGGGTAGGTCGGGTTTGTGGGTGACCAGTGTCGGTCGGGAGTTGACCGCGTCGGTGGAAAGGGGGCCGGGGTCGGTTAAGGGTGACCGGTACCGGTCTCTGGGAAGGATTTTTTATTTTTTTACGTCGTTTTGTGGTGGTTTTGGGTGTTAAGTTCTTGTTGGGGATGGCGTGTGGGGCTATGTGGTGTTGTTTATGATTGGGTTTTGTGTGTTGGGTGTGAAGATGTTGGGGGATATTATAGAAGATAGGTGGGTAGAGGGGTTTGTTAGAGAGTCGGGGTGTGGTTGGGGGGATAAAAAAAAGGTGTATAGAGGGTATAAGTAGATGTTGTGATAAAGAGTAGGGCTAATGTAGTGAGTTGGTTTTGCAGGCACGTCAGCAGCTAACGATGAGGGACAGGATGCCCCCGCTGTTGAGATAGATGTGGCCACACGTGTTCGCAGCGCAGTGGGGTATCATGCGCGAGGTGGGACTCGGTAGAGTCCAGCGGTACAGAGTGATCGACAGGGATCACAGTTTGATGGTCGCCCTTATCGAGAGATTGGATCCAGCGACCAATGTGTTCCATCTCCCGACTGGAGAGATGACCATTACATTAGAGGATGTGTATCACATCCTTCGATTACCAATTGATGGAGAGGAAGTCTTTTAGGTGGATGCAGAGACAGCCATGCACAACATCCTACACATATTCGGGGATGCAGCTGCACTACTGATGTATCACAGCGCGAGCATCGCGTATGGGGATATGTACCGGGCCCACCGACATGAGACACGGCTTGCCGTGTTGATGATGATCGAGATTACCTACTTCGCCCTCCCGGACTCAGAGGGAGGCCGCTTTCCACGGGCGCTGATGGGGGTTTTACATGAGATGGTCGAGGAGCATACCTGTTATGCTTGGGCACCAGTATACCTGGTGCAGTTATACCGAGAGCTGTGGGGCTATCGCTGGATGAGGTGATTCGGGATTTGCTCTACGTTTTTGCTACACTGTTGGGCATATGAGCATATCATATGCATTAGACCAGTAGGGCTGCCCCAGCAGCCATGGCCACAGGTGATCTACAGATATGGCTTCCAGAGGTGGTTGGGGGTCGTGGGCCACCCACGAGCAGTTCTCGCCAGATGAGATATAGCATATTACCGGCATGTATTAGAGGGCTTAACAGCGTTAGACATTGTATGGAGACCTTATAGAGGTCATCACCCTCGTGGAGGAGCTGTAGACACCAAATTCGTGTCTCACTACCCCTTGTGACCCGCATCCCATTTCGCAACCTAACCTCATTACCTAAACTTTACACAATTATTTATTAATTATCTTGTAATTGATAAATCCACATCACCTTACCCGCCACCTCACTTTGCCACCTCATCATGACCTAGCCCTAACCCTAAACTAAGCTAATTAAGACCCATGACTTGGTCTAGACTCACATCCATAACTAATGCCTCCTTACTCGCACCCAAAGCCGACCTTCTAGCCACTTGACCAAGCCCGCAACTGATCTCTCGGGAGAAAAGCAGGGAAGGTGGGCTATTTTACTAAAAATAGCCTACTTTTTCCTTACCAATGCCGGTTCCTACTCGACCGCCGTCGGTTACGCAACCGCCATCGGTTCCCTGTAAATGGGCTCCCCAAACCAAAACAACGGATCAGAATTTCATTTTTAGAGATCAGTCAGGATTTCTGGATAAACAGAGAACATTGCGAGCGAGGAACAGAGTCCAGATCTTCACTTGACAGAGCAGAGACGAGTAAAGAAACCAGAAGTGTTTGCAACCAAGGAGATCAACTTACATCTCGGTCAAAACCAGTAAGTCAGATCTTACATGTCCTTTTGTCATAACATTTCTTATGTTTCTTGAATCTCAGTCCTCCTAAATCCGTTTCTGAATCCACTACCCAACGTGCCATTGCATCTAACTGTCATTCTTTCACTCCTAATCATCCCATTCCCTAATACCATCCAAAAAAGCCAGCTATTACAAACACCATCTGTATCAAGAAGATCCTATAACCCACTGGTATCGGTTATCAATAACCGGCGTCGGTCATCAATAACCACCATCGGTTCCTCTGATCAAAACCAGAAAACTAGCCTTTCCCCTACCCAGTTTAACAAAATAATTTAATTGATATTTTGCAGTCTTTTGTGTTAATTCATATTAGCAGGGGAGCTGACCACCTTCGAAGGGAAGTTTTATATTTCCTGGGCCCAAGGCAGTTTCCTCATTTATTGTTTAATCAAAATCTTGTGGTCTTGTGTTCTTATTTGCAGGTAGTCCTTCCAAGACAAAAAGGAGTTCTCCACAGTCATCCTGATCTTTCCCTACGGTATGCGCACACCATCTCCACATTCAACAGGTATTCCTCCTAACCCTAACCTCTTCTGGGAATAGAGTTGCTTTTGCTTCTGTCTGGGAATAGAGTTGCTTTTGCTTCTGTCCTTTCATTCCTTTTAGAAACAGATGAGGTTAGGGTTAGGAGGAATACCTGTTGAATGTGGAGATGGTGTGCGCGTACCGTAGGGAAAGATCAGGCTGACTGCGGAGAACTCCTTTTTGTCTTGGAAGGACTACCTGCAAATAAGAACACAAGACCACAAGATTTTGATTAAACAATAAATGAGGAAACTGCCTTGGGCCCAGGAAATATAAAACTTCCCTTCGAAGGTGGTCAGTTCCCCTGCTAATATGAAATCACGTTTAGTAAAAACCATGTATCAACACCCCTCGGCTAAACCGCCACCCATATGAACTAACCACGCCCAAACATTACCAAAACCCACACAATCAATACCCTCATCCTCTTCCGATTTTGACCCACTCAAAGGATCTTACGCCAAAATCCTTGCTATGTTGGTGGAGAATGCGACCATTTCCCTACCTCCACTTAGACCTTATGACCCGTCTAAGCCCCGACCTATGGATTACGATGAGTCTAAAATCTGCGCTTATCACCGCACACCAGGACATGATGTGGAGGGATGCAAAGCTCTAAAAACCATCCTTCGCCAGTCACCTCTCCCGGATAGAAAGATTAAGAAAGACAACTTACGAAGGGAGAGACCTTTAGTTTCCATTCCCTCTCCTATACCATCTTTCCCCGCCTCACCAAGATCTATCATTATTACAACCCCACCTCGTGAAGACCATGAGTTATCCCCACCATCTTTCTCATCTCAGGTCTACGAGATTAATATGATTAGTGTCGCTACTCGAGGGCAGAAAAATAATGGGAAAGCAAAAGAAAACACACCTGCGGCATCTCTTTCTCTGTCAAACATCCCGATTGCACCACCACCTAAAGTGGTCATTCGCGGACCCGCCTATCCCGTCTCTAATGGCATTTCCCACTGAAATATGATTAAACAGCTTCACCAATCGCCCGTAAAAATGACACTGTATGATATCATTCAGACTTCTGAATCTCATCGACAAGCTCTCGTTGAGATCCTTCAAGGGATAGAGGTTTTTCCTAATGAAACCCTGCCTGTTACCTCCATTCTAACACCCAATCATGTTGCTTCTCTCACCAAACAACCCACTGCCCCAACCACTTCTGTCTCTGTACAACAAGCTGCTGCAGTCAGTTTCTCTGAAGATTAAATTGTCGACTTTGGTACGGAAGATCCCGACCCTGCCATTTTCATCTCCGCTTATGTCCGGGACATTCGAGTACGTCGGGTTATGATTGACGGGGGCGCTAGCCTAAACATCATCTCTTCAAAAGCCTTCTAACAGATGAACATCCCTTCTAGTTGCATGTGTGCCAACCCCATCATGTTGCGGTCATTCAATGACGCTATTACTTCTACCTTAGGCACCGTGATCCTCAACATTCGCGTAGGACCACGTACTTTACCTGAACTCTTCTATGTCCTTGAGGGAGAGTTCCAATATAATATATTACTGGGTCGTCCTTGGATCCGAGCCATGGGATGCGTTCCCTCAACATTACATAGATGCATAAAATTTGAGTACGAGGGGAAGTCTTACACCGTAAAAGCTGACCCTCCCCCCTTTAAAACCTGCAATATGTTATACTGCCCAAACGATGTGCTTATACCAATCAAGACACCCATACATTCAACCCAACCATCCTCCTCAAAACCATCCACCTCAACCGCGCCTATGCCTTCAATTGATGAAACCACCATCGCAAAAACCACTTCCCTTCCCGCAGCTAACATTCCAACCTCCGACCCCTTAGTAGATGTTTTTCAGTGCCTTACGCTGGGGGAGTACCGCCTATATAACGTTAGTTCTTTCCCTACCCTGCAGGAGTATGGACAATTACATGCACATCCCACCTACGACCGTCGCGTGGGGGAGATAATCTCTTACGGACCACCCCATTGCCGCACTAACCTAACGTATGGGGGTGTTGACGCATCCTCCATTACCCCTGAACCTCCTCTTGGTGTGGTTCCTTTCCAATCCGATTTTCAATACTTGACAAATTGTCGTTTCGCCCTCACCTTCTTGACTCGCTGTGCCTTGAAAGGCTTTGGTTTTGGCCTTTACGAACAAGGCCGACATACACTCATTCCCGTGACTACCCGTAAACACAATGATTGCAGTGGTCTTGGTTTTCCCGAAACACCTACACAGGAGACACCTCCTGTCAGCTGTATCCTGGAAGAAGAAGACGTCACCCCTACCAAACCATCATCACCCACTTTGCCATCATCACCCTCAGAATCTATAGACCCTGAATCCATCCCCCCTAACTTTTTTTTTTTCATAAATGCTATCTTCATAGGTCCTCTCACTTATCAACGCGATAATGAGGACCCATCTTCTCTTCCCCTTCTGTATCCAGACATGATCGAAGAGGATTCGCCTTTGATTAATGTTGTTGAATGCCAGGATGACGACTCCATCCTCACTTACCTTGGCGCGAATGATTCTTATATTCAACGAGCCTTGCCATCTGAAACCCAAACTATGCTGAACGAATCTACCATAGAAATCAATATCCACACGGAGGAGGATCCTCACATTGTGAAGATTGGACAATCTCTTAACACATCAGAACAAGCCGCCTTTACTACCTTTCTCCATGCTCGTAACCAAGCTTTCGCATGGTCTTACGCTGACATGCCAGTAATTGATCCTATTATCGCCGTCCATAACATCACCATAAACCCCGATTCCAAACCAGTCAAATAGAAATTGAGAAAAATGCATCCACGCATTTCTCTCTTGGTCAAAGAGGAGCTCCAACGACTCCTTTCTGTTTCCTTCATCTTGCCTATTGACTATCCTCAATGGATTTCTAACATCGTACCTGTCACTAAAGTGACAGGGGGACTTCGGATATGCACAGATTTCCGGGATCTTAACCTCACTTGCCCCAAGGATGACTTCCCCCTCCCAAGTATTGATCAACTTGTTGATCTCACTGCGGGCCATGAAATGCTTTCTCTCATGGATGGTTTTTCAGGATACAACCAAATTTTGGTTACCCCTACCGATCAACACAAAACTACCTTCATAACTCCTTGGGGAACCTTCTGTTATCGTGTCATGCCATTTGGCCTTAAGAATGCTGGTGCTACCTATCAGCGGGCTATGACCTACATTTTTCATGACATTATGCACACTATCCTTGAAGACTATGTCGACGATCTTCTCGGCAAGTCTAAACATCGTAGTGAACATCTCGATGTTTTAACCATTATTTTTGATCGCCTGTTACAATATTCTGTCCACCTTCAACCGAAGAAATGTGTCTTTGGTGTTCTTTCGGGAAAACTTATTGGCTTTATCGTCTCTTTGCGTGGCATTGAGGTCGATCCATCTAAAGTCAAAGCTATCCTAGAAATGCCCCCACCCAAAAATCTCAAACAATTGCGTAGTTTACAAGGTAAGCTCCAATCTATCCGACGTTTCATCTCCCAACTCTCGGATCGGTGTCAACCTTTCCATCACCTCCTTAAAAAGGATATTGCATTCCAATGGAGCGAAGAATGTCACCAAGCCTTCGAAGCTCTCAAATCTTATCTCTTGCAGCCACCCGTGCTTATCCCACCCCAAGACAACCGCCCTTTCTACCTTTACCTTTCTACCACCGACCACGCTGTAGGAGCCATGCTTGCACATCGTGACTCTAAGAATCACGAACAAGCTGTTTATTATATAAGTCGTACTTTGGTGGACTATGAGACTAGGTACACACATGTAGAAAAATTGTGCCTTGCCCTATCATTCGTGGCCACCAAACTCCGAAACTACCTTCTAAATCACAAGACTTTCGTCATCACCAATACAGACCCCATCCATTACATGTACGCCAAACCTCATCTGAACCAACGCATTGCTAGATGGCTCATGCTTCTCGCCGACCTCGACCTTGAGTTTATCCACCAGAAATCAATCAAAGGACAAACCATCGCAGACCAACTTGCGGACGCTCCTTTACCGGGGGAGAAATTTACCAATTTCACATTTCCCGACGAACTCATCGCTACTCTTTCCCTCACAGAGGAGTCGTACCCAATGACCCTCTTCTTCGATGGATCTAAATGCCAGCGCGGCGGAGGAGCCGGCGTTGTTCTCATTCCTCTCAACGCTGAACCTATGCCTCTTTCATTCCGACTTGATTTCCCTTGCACTAATAATACAGCTGAATACGAGGCCCTTGTTCTGGGTCTCCAAGTTGCATTACACTTAGGTATCAAATCTATCAACATTTTTGGCGACTCTCAATTGGTAGTCAATCAAGTTATGGGCGTCTACCAATGCAAAAACGAGGAACTTCAAAAATACAAACACTATGTGGATTCACTTCTAGCTTTATTTACCCACTATTCTATACAAACCATTCCCCGCTCCACTAACAAATTTGCGGATACTATGGCTTGCTTAGCCTCGCAAATTCCCACCGCGCCAACTGACTCTGAATTATTCGTTGTGGTCCAACAACTTTTTGCCCCATCTTATTCAACCCCGGTAGTTTGTATGATAAATACTGTGTCCACTAATTCACAGGATACCTGGTACCACCAATTCCACGACTACCTTACAATCTCTATCCTCCCACCTGACCTTACTAGTAACGGCAAACGTGTTTTTCTTAAAAGTGTTTCGCGTTATGTTGTCATGGGGGGACTCCTCTATAAACGTGGCTTTGATGGTATCCTCCTTCGCTGTCTAACTGGCGCGGAGGCCACTCATACCATCCAACAGGTCCATGACGGTATTTGTGGTGGACATTTTAGCGGCCTTGCCGTGGCCAAACGAATCCTTCGCCTTGGTTATTATTGGCCTACTCTCAATAACGACTGCTACGAATATATTAAGCGTTGTGTTATGTGTCAACAACATGCCAACCTTCAACATACTCCTAGCCACCCGCTCCAGATCGCTCGAGATCTTTGGCCCTTCTCACAATGGGGTTTAGACCTTATTGGTGAGATTCACCCAACCTCTTCACAATGTCACCGTTGGATACTCACAACGACCGAATATTACACAAAATGGGTGGAGGCTATTCCACTCATTTCAATCAAAAAAGAAAAAATTGTCGAGTTCATTAACCACCACATTATCTGTCGTTTTGGTGTTCCTCACCGCCTGATAACAGATAATGGAAAATCTTTCAAAAACAAGTTGTTGCAAGACCTTTGTGACAACTTTGGTATCAAACTTAGTTTCTCATCACCTTACTATCCACAAGCCAATGGGCAAGCCGAGTCCTCTAATAAAACACTAACCAAAATCCTCATGAAAGTTGTCAATGAATCCGGAAGAAATTGGCACGATCACATTCCCTTTGGCCTTTGGGCTTATCGTACTAGCATTCGTACCTCTACTAATGCCACACCTTTTTCTTTGGTATACGGTACCGAGGCTGTTTTGCCTCTCGAAATACAAATACCCTCCCTTAGAATATCTCTTCAGGATATTCTCACCAACGATGATTTCCGCCAAGAACGGTTAGCCCAATTGGAGCTTCTTGACGAACGCCGTCTTACAGCTCTTGATCACCTTCAAATCTATCAAAAACGCATTAAACGTGCTTATGATAAGCGACTTCATGAGCGTACCTTTAAGGTTGGTGATCTTGTTCTCAAAGAGAATCAACATGTAACCAAACTAGAAAAGAGCAAACGTGGAAAATTTGCTCCCAATTGTATTGGGCCTTATATAATCACTCATACCTATGGATCTGGTACTTATCGTTTAGCTTCGCTTAATGGTAAACCTGAGCCTGAACCCCTTAATGCCTTGCATCTTCGACCATTCTACTGTTGAAATTAGTATTATATCACTTCTTATCTACCTGTCGCTCGTCCCTTGAGCTCACTTACCACTACATACACTCTGTTTCCTACACTTCATAATAACAATCAGGCTCACATAGTTTGATCCTCACCTCCCCTTGATGATGCCTTCCCCTTTTTAGTCTAGTCCATGACTTCAAAGTATTAAAATAAGCCGTATTCTTCTGGGATTTTCTTGAGTCAAACTTCCTACTAACTAGATGCTTCACGCCAAATGAACATCTAGTCATTTAAATTAAATATAGACTGCTCCCTCGAAGGACAGCTATATGTCGAACTATTGCCGCTATTATATATAGACTGCTCCCCTGAAGGATAGCTATGCATTACAATCATATCTGCTACTATAAATAGACTGCTCCCTCAAAGGACAGCTATACACAGTCAGCCTTTATCAGAAGCTTCTCGCATTGATCAGCTTCGTGAAGACCTCGAGAATAATACAATCAATATCCCCTATAGACTTCCCGCATCGATCAGTCTACATTCAATAAAAGAAAAGCCTCATTCAAAAGGACTTTTGAGTCATGGACTTGTCTATTTAGGGTAGGTTCTCTTTCGTCAGAGCACTCACTTTGTAATAAGTTCTGCGTACCTCAGTTATATCATCCACCTCACCTCACCACTTGTTTCAACTCAAGGGATGTGACGTATATCCGATATATTGTGATTATACAACTCTTTTCACCTATCGACTTCCCGCCTATGCAAGGTACCTAGGGATTCAAGCTCATCCTATGTTAATATGTGGTTTGTTTAGCTCTTCTCAACTACAGGACACTCTTTCCTCTTTGCCTCGCATCTAGGATTGTGTGTTGATATTAATCAGGACATGGTTCCCTTCTCTTTGGGTAAGCTAACTTTCACTTTACCTATACCTACATCGACATCGCCCATACCTTACCAACACCAACAACATTACCCTATCAACATCAAAATCTTATCAACCAACAAACTGCCTAACCATACCCAAATTGGCTGAATTCACCTCTCCCTGGTCCTAAGGGAGAACTACATCGGTCTGAGGCCCCTCCTTGCTTTGTGCAATGGGCTATGTAGGCAGCACTTTGGAGACATGGGGTCTCCCAAGGTTAGCTCGACCATCCCCTACAATAACCTATCCTGTGTGGTGAATATAAATATTTTTGTGTATTTCTATTTAATCACAGTCCTCTTTATCCTTTTTTCAAAACACCGAAAATCAAAACACAAACAATCTTATTATTATTGTAACTCAAATCAACATACATATTCAGTTTTATTTAGATGTTAAACAAATACATCTTCTCTATCATCGACACGCAGGTCGACATCCTTATTTATTCTTATACCTTGCTAACATTTACTCAGACCCTCATGCCTCATCCCAAACTAGGCGATGATCGTGATCGTCGACCCCTCTCGCCGGGCCTCTCGATCCTCAAAGGTACCACGGCTATTGGTACCGCCCACGGATCTGCCAATCTCTCCTGTAACATATGAATACGCCCGCTCACATGGAGGACTTCAGCCTCTAGTCTCCCCGCCCATGACTCCGCAACCACTAACAATCCTCTTGTCTCATTCACCTACGTTTGGAGCTGCTGAACCAAATGCTGTAGACGATCCCTCTCTGCTGTAATCACCGCTATGTCAGGGCACTCACGCACACCTCGCAGTTCTGCTACCCACCATAATCTATAGGCCTCTGTCGTTCCCGCATCCATTACCCTGCGATCGGCTGCTACCTCTTCAGGCCCTTCTGGAGGTGTTGGCTGGGGAGGTGAGAATGCTGCCTCGGCGTCGATCCTCATATATGGTCTATACGCTAGGGGTATATCCTGCACAAATCCAAATTGTCGCCGCACGTGATCTATAGGAATCCTCTCATACTCACCCGGCCTGTGCCCTGCGATCCACCTCAATCGCTCTACACCCCTCAACTCCTCAGCTATGTTCTCTGTTACCATATAGTTTCCGTATGGCCTCCAACAGATATCCACAACCGTCACTCTCTCCCATACCTACCTGTAATACTCAATATCACCCATCACAGCCTGGGATCTGGCCTCTTGTTCTGTTTGGACCCATCGTCTGAATCCCAACCTCTGTACTCCGGTCTCTCCTGCCTGGATGGATCGGCCTATTGGTCGCACACAAACAATGTGCTCATAGGCCCAACAGTGTAATAAGTATGAACTATCCAGTGTCATCCTGTGATTTCGCCTACAAGCCCATAAACCCCTGTATAGCTCTGCCAAATATGCAGATGCCCATGCAAACGTAACGTTCCTTTCTACCATCTCCCAGATAACACACATCAATGCCTTTGGAAATCTTCCCCCTTCCACCCTCGGTAATGCATAATACCCTACTGCTATCATTAATATCACTGCTAACCTTGTCTCCTCAGGGTGTGCTGCATACATTACCCCATATGTAAACGATAAACCTCGCTGTGTCAAATCTCGTGCGTATGGACCAAATACTGCTATTATCGCTCCCCGTGCCACGCTAGGTAGTGCCTATTATACTGGTTTTCCTGTAATAGGAAGTCTCAAAATCCGAAACACATCTTCCAATGTTACTGTCATTTCACCTGTTGGCAGATAGAAGGTATTTGTCTCGGGATTCCATCTTTCAATCAATGCCTGTAACATACCATGGTTACGTACGATTTGTGAATAATAACGGATTCCACTTAACCCCAAATGATTTATCAACGTCCATTCCGCTGGTGTTACATCCGCTCGGATTCGTGACAACAGCGCTGGCACACTATCATTCATCCTCAATCCTGCCTCTGCCTGCACACACCAAAACAACAAACAACCATTCAATCCGTCAGGGATTTTTCAAACATTCTGGAAATTCCTCCAGTAACCGGTACCAGTTATACATAACCGATATCGGTTAAGTAACCGATACCGGTTCTCCCTAACCGCTACCGGTCACTGTCAATTATATACACCTTCCCAAAAAAAAAAAAAACAACCACCTACGACAATAATTTTCTCGTTTATTCCTTTTTATACATACAAACATATCTGCAACCCCTGATTGCCTACCCTGTAACACTTACCTCACCTGCAACCCTTGTTATCATGTTTTCTTTCTCATATCTACCCACCTATTCTCCCCCATCTTATTCACAAAACATGCAGTAGTTAAATCACAAACAAAATGATACCTCTTGGGTTGCAGCAGCTTGAGGTGGCCCTTGTCTGCCCTCCTGTCCTTGCCTGCTGGATGCTTGTCCTCGTTCTGCCATGATCACCACCCTTTTTAACTTTGTCTTTCTGCCTTCTAAATCTCAGATCACATTCACTTTCCTTGTCTCTTTCCTCCTTCTCACCCAAATCTCTCATGCAAATACCTGTCTCAGTCATCAAAAGGCGTCGCGTTCGCGTATTTAACCTCTTGCATGGCTCTAAAATTAAAACTGAAGTTACCACCCTAGCTTTTCTATTTTTAGAAAAGCTCATACCTAAATAACCGGTATCGGTCATATAACCGATATCGGTCATATAACTACCGACATCGGTTACTAAACCGATACCGGTTACACACCTGCCATTTTGAAACAGGGTTCTTTTCTTCATTTCTCATCTAAATTTTTGTTGCGCCCGCCTCTTTGCCTGCATAAACAACAGAATTTACCACATTTGTTCATCCACCACACATAGCATTATAATTTCATTAAACATCATTTATACAAATACACAACCATCGACTACGAATATCAGGAAACTATCAATCTCTACATCATTTAGATCCAACTCATCAGTTACATATATCACAATGTCACAAAACCAACAATTCATCACATCACATATCATTCATACATACGTACAACAAAAACAAAAACATCAACATCATCTATCTATCAACATATCAACTAAAACTTATCATACATTACATATTACCAACCATTAACAAAATATTTAAACACATTTTGAATACTGCACGAAGATCAAAACATCGTCTCTCTATATATATACCAGTTTTCAAAAATACAATGTGCCCTACATCGGGGCCTCTGTGATCTCATAATATACCAAAGCTGGCACGCAGGCCGCAATACCTACCAAAAATCTCGACTCGGCTCGCAGGCCGGTCTCTCATATCAAAAATATACTCGGCTCGCAGGCCGGTATCAAATGTACAACCCGTACTCGGCTCGCAAGCCGGTATATAATACATAAATGAATCAATACAATGAATAAGTGTCGGCATGCAGGCCTCTATCAATACAACCGGTTCGCAGACCGGTGCCTGTGTCCCTATACAAAACCATGTCGGGGATCTATCAGCTCTCCCCACCGCCCTCAACACCTCTCCCCGCTGGTCCCTGTGGTGCCTCTCGCCTCCTGCCCGTCACGGACACGCCAGCTGTGGCTGCCCCTCCCTGAGATCTCTGGCTGTGCGAGGTCTCTGCCCTATGCGCTGCATACGCCTGATACTCGACTCCGGTACTATCAAGAATATCCTGATAATATCGGGCCTCTGCTCTAACCTCCATATAGCGATCTCGCGCCACTGAAGGAGCTGGGGCTGGTCCCCTGGCACCTAACACCAATACCCCCTGAGCCTGTACCTGCACCTGTGGCCGTGGTGGTGCTGCCTGTGTTGCTGCCTATACCTGCACCTGTGGCTGTGGTGCTGGTGGTGGTGCTACCTGTGCCTGTGCCTGAGCCTGGGCTAGCTGCCCCTGTAAGGCCCCTATCTGTGCCTGCGCAGTAGCTAGCTACCCCTGTAAGAGCTGCACCTAACCTCTGAGCTGATCCCTCTCTCCTATAACCGCAGCCAAGTCTGGCTGCGCAGGTGGTACTATCCTCGCTGCTCTCTGCCCAGCCCACCACACCCTGTATTCTCCCGTGCACCCGGCATCATCCACACCCTCACCTGCTGGTCTCTCTCCGCTACCCAGTCTGGATCCAAAGGCTGTGGCGCTGGCAGTGGGGCCTCTACATCATCCCTCTGGTACTGAGGGAAGGGAGGTGGCTCGTCTTGTCGTAACCCCATCTGCCTGCGTACCCTCTCTAGGGGTATCCACTCGTACTCTCCCGGCCTCCGTCTTGCTATCCAGAATGTATACTGGATCAGGCGCAGCTGTACGCGGGCTCCTCTGCCAGGCTGATGACCTCTGTAGGGTCTCCATACAATGTCTACTGCTGTAAGGCCCTCTAGCAAGTGTCTATAATAGGCCACATCCCGACCTGCAACAACTGCTCATGGCTGGCCCACGACCCCTAACCACCTCTGAAAGCCATATCGGTATACGACCTGTGGCCCTGGCTGCTGGGGTAGCCCTACTGGCCTGATGCATACAATGTGCTCGTATGCCCAACAGTGCAACAAAAATGTCGAACAAATACCAAATCGCCTCCTCCGGCGATAGCCCCATAACTCCCTGTATAATTGCACCAGATATACTGGTGCCCAGGCATAACAGGTGTGCTCCTCCACCATCTCCAGCAGTACCCCCATCAATTCTCGTGGGAAGCGGCCTCCCTCTGAGTCCGGGAGGGCAAAGCAGGTGATCCCAACCATCATCAACACCGCCAGTCGTGTCTCGTGACGATGCGCACGGTACATGTCACCGTACCCGATACTCGCGCTATGGTAGGTCAGTAGCGCGGCTGCATCCCCAAAAACCTGCAGTATGCTGTCCATCGCAGTCTCTGAATCTACCTGGAAGACTGCCTCTCCCTCGATCGGTAGCCGTAGGATGCGATACACATCCTCTAATGTGACTGTCATCTCCCCGGTCGGCAGATGGAACACATTGGCCGACGGATCCCACCTCTCGATGAGGGCGACCATCAGGCTGTGATCCCTCTCTATCGCTCTATACCTCTGGACCCCGCCGAGTCCCACCTCGTGCATGATGGCCCAATGTGCCGCAGATACGTGTGGCCTCATCCGACTCAATAGTGGAGGCATCCTATCACGCATCGTCAACTGCTGACGTGCCTGCAAAACCAACCCACATTCTTAGACCTACTCTTTATTATAACATCTACTTTACCATCTAAACCCCCTTTTGTAAAGCCCAAAATCTAACCCCACACTTACCCCTTCTCCACCCCACTCCCACTCCCACCCACAACCCAAAAACAATCCACCCAACCCCCACTCACACTCCCACCCACCACCCAAAAAACAACCAACCCAACCCAAAACCCACACCCAACCACACCCCAACAAGCCACCCAACCCACCTTCAAACCTAAACCCTAAACCCTAAACCCCATCCCAAACCCAAACACCCAACCCCACTCCAACCACACCCCAAAAAGCCACCCAACCCACCTTCAAACCTAAACCCTAAACCCTAAACCCCATCCCAAACCCAAACACCCAACCCCACTCCAACCACACCCCAACAAGCCACCCAACCCACCTTCAAACCTAAACCATAAACCCTAAATCCCATCCCAACTCCACCCTCAACCCATCCCTTCCCCACTGATACCGGCGGATACGCGACCGATGCCGGTCCCCCCATTTCAACCTCACCCTATACTTTTGCGACCGATGCCAGTCGCCTAGTGACCGACATCGGTCACTGTCTCCTGCCCGAGCCGAACCCCCGCGTGGCCCCCAAAACCCATTTTTTCCTATTTCTACCCATTTACCCGCCCAAAAGCCCTCCAATTTTACTCACCTAGCCGCATTACCCTATTTTACCTCTCTACCCCTCTCCGTTTTTCAAATTCCCTCCATTTACTCCTTATTTCCTACAAAATACAAATTCCTACCCGAACCCCCCATTTAGCCTAATAACCATTTCAATGCATAAATCACGAGTTTAGAACCTACCGGTACGACGACACGTCGTCGTGGTGGGATGGGTGGTGGCGGTCCAGCTGGTCCAGCTCCTCCTGCCTGTGCCATGGCTCCAATCTTGATCTGCTGTGTCCCCGGCCAATCACCTGCTGCCTCCTCCTCAATCGGGCCCACTATCAACTCTCTCCGCCAATCAAATAGCTCCACCTCACTCAATAACCCTCCAAATCAACTCTCCACGTCAGACAAGTCGATTTGGATTGCAAATAACAAAAGTGACAATGACAGGCCGTATTTTTCTTTTTATAGGTTTTTCGACCTTAACCGACGTCGGTTTCATTTTTGCCCTAAGAAACTGGTATCGGTCCTTAACCGATATCGGTCATGCAGAATCGACAACGGTTCGATACCCAACTTTCACCCCATTCTTTGCCCTTCTTTACTCCTTGCCTCTTTTTCACCAATATCGCCTCTGTCCACCTTTGCTACACAACATTTGTTCACTTGACCAGCCTAACCTACGGCCTCAACCTACCATCCAGCCTGACCTACGGCCTCAACCTACCATTCGGCCCGACCCAAGGCCTCAACCTACCTATTTGGCCCAACCTAAGGCCTCAACCTACCAATTGGCCCGACCCAAGGCCTCAACCTACCTATTTGGCCCGACCTAAGGCCTCAACCTACCAATTGGCCCGACCTAAGGCCTCAACCTACCAATTGGCCCGACCCAAGGCCTCAACCTACCTATTTGGCCCGACCCAAAGCCTCAACCTACCAATTGGCCCGACCTAAGGCCTCAACCTACCAATTGGCCTGACCCAAGGCCTCAACCTACCTATTTGGCCCGACCCAAGGCCTCAACCTACCATTCGGCCCGACCTAAGGCCTCAACCTACCAATTGGCCCGACCCAAGGCCTCAACCTACCTATTTGGCCCGACCCAAGGCCTCAACCTACCATTTAGCCCGACCCAAGGCCTCAACCTACCCACCTAACCTGACCCAGGGCCACCGCCCAACCACTTGGCCTGACCCAAGGCCGTATCACTTCCATACCATACCCACAATCAACGTTTTATTTTATACTTCCATCATGTACCTTGTGTTCAATCGAGCTCACCTGTTCGTGTTTTAGCATGATTAGGGTCCTTGACTTGATCTGTCGACCAACTTTGCCCAGACCTAGACCGTGACATTTATTTCAACCAAACCAACCACTTGGTACTGCCGAACATGCCTAAACGTTCCTGTACCTCACCTGTTATATACCCTGGAGCTACTTCCTATGCCTTGGATACCAGGATTATATCACCCTTGTTTGGATAAACTATCGACCTTTGCCTATGCATTGCTGGTTTGCTAGTCAAATCATGTACCCTAGTCGTACTATTGCATTTCAACATGCGTCTGCTTCCTTGGACCTACCCCACCACCTTACCATCCTCTCTACCACATATACCCTTTATCAACCCTATCCCTGATTTCCCGTTCACTCAATCTGTGATAGATTTGAGGGGGATTACCTATATCCTTAACATGAGAAACCACTTCATATTATTGTCCGCGCAGCTTTACAGAACAAGCTACACGACAATAAGGGGCTAATGTAGACACCAAATTCGTGTCTCACGACCCCTTGTGACCCGCATCCCATTTCGCAACCTAACCTCATTACCTAAACTTTACACAATTATTTATTAATTATCTTGTAATTGATAAATCCACATCACCTTACCCGCCACCCTCACTTTGCCACCTCATCATGACCTAGCCCTAACCCTAAACTAAGCTAATTAAGACCCATGACTTGGTCTAGACTCACATCCATAACTAATGCCTCCTTACTCGCACCAAAAGCCGACCTTCTAGCCACTTGACCAAGCCCGCAACTGATCTCTCGGGAGAAAAGCAGGGAAGGTGGGCTATTTTACTAAAAATAGCCTACTTTTTCCTTACCGATGCCGGTTCCTACTCGACCGCCGTCGGTTATGCAACCGCCATCGGTTCCCTGTAAATGGGCTCCCCAAACCAAAACAACGGATCGGAATTTCATTTTTAGAGATCAGTCAAAGGATTTCTGGATAAACAGAGAGCATTGCGAGCGAGAAACAGAGTCCAGATATTCACTTGACAGAGCAGAGACGAGTAAAGAAACCAGAAGTGTTTGCAACCAAGGAGATCAACTTGCATCTCAGTCAAAACCAGTAAGTCAGATCTTACATGTCCTTTTGTCATAACATTTCTTATGTTTCTTGAATCTCAGTCCTCCTAAATCCGTTTCTGAATCCACTACCCAACGTGCCATTGCATCTAACTGTCATTCTTTCACTCCTAATCATCCCATTCCCTAATACCATCCAAAAAAGCCAGCTATTACAAACACCATCTGTATCAAGAAGATCCTATAACCCACTGGTATCGGTTATCAGTAACCAACGTCAGTCATCAATAACCGCCATCGGTTCCTCTGATCAAAACCAAAAAACCAGCCTTTCCCCCTACCTAGTTTAACAAAATAATTTAATTGATATTTTGCAGTCTTTTGTGTTAATTCATATTAGCAGGGGAACTGACCACCTTCGAAGGGAAGTTTTATATTTCCTGGGCCCAAGGCAGTTTCCTCATTTATTGTTTAATCAAAATCTTGTGGTCTTGTGTTCTTATTTGCAGGTAGTCCTTCCAAGACAAAAAGGAGTTCTCCGCAGTCAGCTTGATCTTTCCCTACGGTACGCGGACACCATCTCCACATTCAACAGGTATTCCTCCTAACCCTAACCTCATCTGTTTCTAAAAGGAATGAAAGGATAGAAGCAACTCTATTCCCAGAAGCCGAAACATTCCGAGCGAAACAGGAGCCCGAGCACAGTTTCAGTGGATTCAGTATACATTCTAGATAGCGGGACGGAGGCCAGGAGAGTACGAGCGGATACCCCTGGAGAGGGTACGACGACAGCTAGGGCTACGACAGGATGAGCCACCTCCCTTCCCTTAGTACCAGAGGGATGATGTAGAGGCTCCACTTCCTGCACCACAGCCTATGGACCTAGATTGGTTAGCCGAGCGGTAGGCAGACGATACAGTGGATGACACCGAGTGTACGGGAGCATTTTTGGTATGGTGGGCAGGAGAGAGAGCCGCGAGGAGAGCACAGCCCGCCTAGCCAGACTTGGCGGCGGTGATAGCAGAGAGGGATCAGGTCAGGGGCTAGGTACAGCTATTACAGGGACAACTTACTACTGCATAGGCACAGATAGGTGTCTTATAGGGGCAGCTAGCCCAGGCTCAGGTACAGCTACAGGCTCAGGCACCACCAGTGGCACCACCAGCGGTACCGGCATAGCCACAGGTATAGGTACTGCCACATCCATAGGCACCACCAGTGGCACCAGCACAGGCACAGGGGGCACTGGTATTAGGAGTCAGGGGACTAGCCCCAGCAGCAATGGTGGCACGGGACCGTTATATGGAGGTGCGAGCGGAGGCCCGGTACTATCAGGATATTCTTGATGGTATCGGGGCTGACTATCAGCCATATGCGGCACATAGAGCAGAGACCTCTCGGAGTCAGAGATCTCAGGGAGGTGCAGCCACAGTCGGTGGGTTTGTTACAAGCAGGAGGCAAGAGGCGGCATAGGGACCAGCAGGGAGACAGGCAGAGGGTGGTGGAGAGAGCTGAGGGATCCCTGCATATTTTGGTATTTGTATATTAGATATGGGCACCAGTTTGCAAACCGGTTATGTTTATAGAGGCCTACGTGCCTACATATTAGGTATTCATTTATTCATTCATTTATTGTATATACCGGCCTATGAGCCGAGTATGTTTTTGATATGAAAGATCGGCCTGCGAGCTGAGTCAAGATTATTGACAGTTATTGTGGCCTACGTGCCAGCTTTGTTGTATTATGAGATCACAGAGGCCCCGATGCAGGGCACATTGTATATTTGCAATGTTGTATATATAGATATGATGATTTGATCCACATGCTGTGCATAAAATGTGTTAAGTGTTTTGTCGATGGTTTGTGATATTTAATGTATGATGAGTTTGATTTACATGGTGTTATATATTAATGGTTTTGGCATCTTTTGTTGATGGGATGTATGTATATGTATAGATGATGAGTTTATCTGACATGTTGTGTTATGAGATGTTGTATGTTTTGTCACTGGTTTGTGAAATTTAATGTATGATGAGTTTGGTTTACATGGTGTTATATATTGATGGTTTTTGATATTGTTTGTTGATGGCTTGGATGTTTTTGTAATATGGATAGATGATGTTGATGAAATTGTGATGAGATATGGATTTAATGAAAAATTATAGATAATGGTGTTGTTTATGCAGGAAAAAGGGACGGGCGCCACAAAAATTTGTAAAAACGAAGAAACGGCTTAGGTTTAAGCAACAAGGGGTACGTGACCGACATCAGTTGTGTAACCAATGTCGGTATCTATACGACCGATATCCGTTACATAACCGATATCGGTTATGGAAGAATTATTTCCCTAAAAATAGAACTGCTGGGTTGGCAACTTAAGTTCTTATTTTTAGCATTCTTATTTTTAGAGTCATGTAACAAGTTAAATATGCGAATGCGACACTGTTTGATGACTGCTACAGGTAATTGCATGAGATAATTGAGTGATAAGGAGAAAAGAGACAGGGAAAATCAATGTGGGGCTGAGATTCAGAAGGCAAAATAGTAAGTTAGATTTGAAGAGGGTGGTGAACATGGCAGAACGAGGAGAAGCATCCAGCAGGCAGGGACGAGAAGGAAGACAAGTGCCATCTCAAGCTGCTGCAGCCCAAGAGGTAAACGTCTTGGTTGTAATTTGATTCTTGTATGTTGTGTGAATAGTATGATGGAGATTAAGTAGATAGAGATGAGAAAGAAAAGGTGATAGGCAATGATTCGGGATAGGGTGAATGTGATGGGGAAGGTAGTCAGGAGTGTCAGGTATGTTTGTATGTACAGAGAGGGATAAACGATCAAATTATTGTCATAGGTGGTGTTTTTAGGTAGGGTGTGTAAAGTCGATATTGACCGATATTGGCTTAAGATAACCGGTATCGGTTATGGAACTGATACCGGTTATTTAAAACTGATGCCGGTTACTATAGGAATTTCCAGAATGTGAGAAAGAACCCTTGGGAATTTGATTTATTGAATGGCTATGTGTCGTTTTGATGTGTGCAGGTGGAGGTAGGGTTCAGGATGAACGATACTGTGCCAGCACTGTTGTCATGAATCCGAGCGGATGTAACACCAGCTGAATGGACATTGATAAATCGTTTGGGGTTAAGTGGAATCCGCTATTATTCACGGATCGCACGTAACCATGCTATGTTACAGGCGTTGATTGAGAGATGGAATCCAGAAAGGAATACCTTTTATCTGCCAACAGGGGAGATGACAGTGACATTGGAAGATGTGTTCCATATTTTGAGACTCCCAATTACAGGAAGAACAGTATATCAGGCATTGCCTAGTGCAGCACGGGGAGCGATAATAGTAGTATTTGGTCCATACGCATGAGATTTGACACACCGAGGTTTGACATTCACGTATGGTATAATGTATGCAGCACACCCTGAGGAGACAAGGTTAGCAGTGATATTAATGATAGCAGTAGGGTATTATGTGTTACCGAGGGCGGATGGGGGAAGATTTCCAAAAGCATTGATGTGTGTTATTTGGGAAGTGATAGAAAGGAACGTGACTTTTGCATGGGCACCTGCATATTTGGCAGAGCTATACAGGGGTTTATGGGCTTGTAGATGAAATCACAGGACGACACTGGATTGTTCATTTTTATTACATTGTTGGGCCTATGAGCACATTGTTTGTGTGCAAACAATAGGCCGACCCATCCAGTCTGGAGAGAACGGAGTGCAGAGGTTGGGATTCAGACGATGGGTCCAGACAGAATAAGAGGCAAGAGCCCAGGCTGTGATGGGTGACACCGAGTATTATAGGTAGGTATGGGAGATGGTGACGATTACAGATATCTGTTGGAGGCCTTACGGGAACTATATGGTAACAAAGAATATAGCTGAGGAGTTGAGGGGTGTAGAGCGATTGAGGTGGATTGCAGGGCACAGGCTAGGGGAGTATGAGAGGATTCCTCTAGATCGTGTGCGGTGACAATTTGGATTTGTGCAGGATATACCCCTGGCTTATAGACCATATATGAGGATCGATGCCGAGTCAGCATTCTCACCTCCCCGGCCAACACCTCCAGAAGGGCCAGAGGAGGTAGCAGCTGATCACAGGGTGATGGATGCAGGAACGAAAGAGGCCTATAGATTATGGTGGGTAACAGAGCTGCGGGGGTACGTGATCGTCTTGATATAGCTATGATTACATCAGAGAGAGATCGTCTACAGAGATTAGTTCATCAGCTCCAAACGCAGGTGAATGAGACAAGAGGATTGTTAGCGGTTGCGGAGTCACGAGCGGAGGGACTGGAGGTGAGATACCTCCATGTGAGGGAGCGTATTCAGATGTTACAGGAGAGATTGGCAGATCAGTGGGTGGTACCAATAGCCGTAGTACCTTTGAGGACAGAGAGGCCCGGAGAGAGGTGTCGATGATCACGATCATCACCTGGTTCAGGATGAGGCGTGAGGGTCTGAGTAAATTGTATCGAGGTATAAGAATAAATAAGGATGTCGACCTGCGTGTCGATGATAGAGAAGATGTATTTGTTTAACATCTAAATAAAACTGAATATGTATGTTGATTTGAGTTATGATAATAATAAGAATGCTTGTGTTTGAACCTTTTTGTGTTTTGAAAAAGGATAAAGAGGAATGTGATTAAATAGAAATACACAAAAATATTTATATTTACCACACATGATAGGTTATGGTAGGGGATGGTCGAGCTAACCTTGGGAGACTCCATGTCTCTTAAGTGTTGCCTACATAGCCCATTACACAAAGCAAGGAGGGGCCTCAAGCCGATGTAGTTATCCCTTAGAACTAGGGAGAGGTGAATTCAGGTAATTTAAGTATGGTTAGGCAAATTGTTGGTTGGTAAAAATATTGATATTGGATATTGGTAGGGTAATGTTGTTGGTGTTGGTAATGAATTGGTGATGTTGGAATAGGTATAAGTGAAGCGAAAGTTAGCCTACCCAAGTGGTAGGGAACCCTATCCTGATTAAGGTCAACACATAATCCCAGAGTCAAGAAAAAGAGGAAAAAGTGTCTCGTAGTTGAGAAGAGCCAAACAAACCACATAATAACGTAGAATGAAGTTGATCCCCTAGGTACCTTGCATAGACAAGAAGTCGATAGGTGAAAAGAGTGGTATAATCACAATATATCGGATATACGTCACGTCCCTTGAGTTTTGTTGCTTTGAAAAATGGTCCGGTAAGGTGGTTGATGTGGGCGAGGATGCAGAGAACTTATTATAAGATGATTATTCTGACAAAAGAGAACCATACCTAAATAAACAAGTCCATGACTCAAAAGTGTTATGAAACACTGCTTTTATTTTTATTTTATTTTTCTGGATATAGACTAATCGATGCGGGAATTCTACATGGGATATGTATTTGGTTGTTCTTGAGGCCTTCACGAAGCTGATCAATGCGAGAAGCTTCTAATAAAGGTTGACTATGTATAGCTGTCCTTCAAGGGAGTAGTCTATTTATAGTAACAGATGCGGTATTTATATCTAGCTGTCCTTCGGGGGAGCAGTTTATATATAATAGCAGCAATAGTTTGGCATATAGCTGTCCTTCAAGGGAGTAGTCTATTGTATAATTTAGAGGTCTAGATGTCCGTTGGGAATAAAGCATCTAGTTTTATGTAGGAAGTTTGACTCAAGAAAATCCCATAAGTGTTTTAATTAAGAATGTGTTATTTTGATACTTTGAAGTCATGGACTAGACTAAAAAGGGGAGGTGATAATCAAACCATGTGAGCTTGATTTGATTTTGCGATGTAAGAAATAAAGTGTATGTGGTGGTAAATGAGCTCAAGGGATGAGCGTAAGGTAGATGAGAAGTGATATAACACTAATTTCAACAGTAGAATGGTCGAAGATGCAAGGCATTAAGGGGCTCAGGCTCAGGTTTACCATTAAGCGAAGCTAAACGATAAGTTCCTGATCCATAAGTGTGAGTGATAATGTAAGGCCCAATCCAATTAGGAGAAAATTTTCCACGTTTGCTCTTTTCTAGTTTGGTTACATGTTGATTCTCTTTAAGGACAAGATCACCAACCTTAAAGGTACACTCATGAAGTCATTTATCATAAGCACGCTTGATGCATTTTTGGTAGATTTGAAGGTGATCAAGAGCCGTAAGACGACGCTCGTCAAGAAGCTCTAATTGGGCTAACCACTCTTGGCGGAAATGATCGTTGGTAAGAATATCCTGAAGAGATATTCCGAGGGAGGGTATTTGTATTTCGAGAGGCAAGACAGCCTCGGTACCATATACCAAAGAAAATGGTGTGGCATTAGTGGAGGTACGAATGCTAGTACGATAAGCCAAAAGGGCAAAGGGGATGTGATCATGCCAATTTCTTCCGAACTCATTGACAACTTTCATAAGAATTTTGGTTAGGGTTTTATTAGAAGATTCAGCTTGTCCATTCGCTTGTGGATAGTAGGGTGATGAGAAGCTAAGTTTGATACCAAAGTTGTCACAAAGGTCTTGCAACAACTTATTTTTGAAAGATTTTCCATTATCTGTTATCAGACGATGAGGAACACCAAAACGACAGATAATGTGGTGGTTAATGAACTCTACAATTTTTTCTTTTTTAGTTGAAATGAGTGGAATAGCCTCCACCCATTTTTTGTAATATTCGGTTGCTGTGATTATCCATCGGTGACGTTGCGAAGAAGGCAGATGAATCTCACCAATAAGGTCTAAACCCCATTGTGAGAAAGGCCAAAGATCTCGTGTGACCTGTAGTGGATGGCTAGGAGTATGTTGAAGGTTGGCATGTTGTTGACACATAACACAACACTTAACATATTCGTAGCAGTCATTATTGAGAGTAGGCCAATAATAACCTAGGCGAAGGATTCATTTGGCCACGGCAAGGCCGCTAAAATGATCACCACAAATACCTTCATGGACCTGTTGGATGGTATAGGTGACTTTCGGGCCGGTTAGACATCAAAGGAGGATGCCATCAAAGCCACGTTTATAAAGGAGTCCCCCCATAACGACATAATGAGAAACACGCTTAAGAAAAGCGTGTTTACCGGTACTTGTAAGGTCATATGGGAGAACGGAAGTTGTAAGGTAGTCGTGAAATTGGCGATACCAGGTATCTTGCGAATTAGCAGTCACAATATTTATCATACACACAACCAGGGCTGAGTAAGATGGGGCAAAGAGTTGTTGGACCAAGACAAAAATGTCAGAGTCAGTTGATGAAGATAGAATTTGCGAGGCTAAGCAAGCCATAGTATCTGCAAATTTGTTAGTGGAGCGGGGAATGGTTTAGATAGAATAATGAGTAAATAAAGTTAGAAGAGAATCCACGTAATGTTTGTACTTTTGAATTTCCTCATTTTTACATTGGTAGATGCCCATAACTTGATTGACTACCAATTGAGAGTTGCCAAAAATATTGATAGATTTGACACCTAAGTGTAACGTAACCTGGAGACCCAAAACAAGGGCCTCGTATTCCGCTATGTTATTAGTGTAGGGGAAATCGAGTCGGAATGAAAGAGGCATAGGCTCAGCGTTGAGAGGAATGAGAATAACGCCGGCTCCTCTACCGCGCTGGCATTTGGATCCATCGAAGAAGAGGGTCATTGGATACAACTCCTCCCTGAGGGAAAGAGTGGCAATGAGTTTGTCAAGGAAATTAAAATTAGTAAATTGTTCCCCAGGTAAAGGGGCTTCTGCAAGTTGGTCTGCGATGGTTTGTCCTTTGATTGATTTCTGGTGGATGAACTCAAGGTCGAGGTCGGCGAGGAGCATAAGCCATCAGGCGATGCATTGGTTTAGATGAGGTTTGGCATACATATAATGAATGGGATCCACGTTGGTGATGACGAAAGTTTTATGATTCAGGAGGTAGTGTCAGAGTTTGGTGGCCACGAATGATAGGGCTAGGCACAATTTTTCTACATGTGTATACCTAGCCTCGTAATCCACGAGAGTACGACTTATATAATAAATGGCTTGTTCTCGATGTGTCAAGTCCTAATGTGCGAGCATGGCTCCTATAGCATGGTCAGTGGCAGAAAGGTAAAGGTAGAAAGGGTGATCATCCTGAGGTGGAATAAGCATGGGTGGCTGCAAGAGATAGGCTTTAAGAGCTTCAAAGGCTTGGTGACACTCTTCACTCCATTGAAAGGAAATGTCCTTTTTAAGAAGGTGATGGAAAGGTTGACATCGATCCGAGAGTTGGGAGATGAAACGCCGAATGGATTGAAGTTTACCCTACAAACTACGTAACTGTTTGAGGTTTTTGGGTGGGGGCATTTCTAGGATAGCTTTGAATTTAGATGGATCGACCTCAATGCCACACAAAGAGACGATAAAGCCAAGAAGTTTTCCCGAAAGAAAACCAAAGACACATTTCTTTGGTTGAAGCCGAACTGAATATTGCAACAGGCGATCAAAAATAATGGTTAAAACATCGAGATGTTCACTGCGATGTTTAGATTTGCTAAGAAGATCATCGACATAATCCTCAAGGATAGTGTGCATAATGTCATGAAAAATGTAAGTCATAGCCCATTGATAGTCTTAAGGCCAAATGCCATTACACAATAATAGAAGGTGCCCCAAGGAGTTATGAAGGTAGTTTTATGTTGATCGGCGGGGGTAACCAAAATTTGGTTATATCCTGAAAAGTCATCCATGAGAGAGAGCATCTCATGGCCTGCAGTGAGATCAACAAGTTGGTCAATACTACGTAGGGGGAAGTCATCCTTATGGCAAGCGAGGTTAAGATCTCAGAAATCCATGCATATCTGAAGTCCCCCCGTCACTTTAGTGACAGGTACGATGTTAGAAATCCATTGAGGATAGTCAATAGGCAGGATGAAGGAAACAGAAAGGAGTCGTTGAAGCTCTTCTTTGACCAAGAGGGCAATGCGTGGATGCATTTTTCTCAGTTTCTGTTTAATTGGCTTGGAATCGGGTTTCAGGGTAATGTTATGGATAGCAATGTCAGGATCAATTCCTGGCATGTTAGCGTAGGACCAAGCGAAAGCTTGGTTGCAAGCACGGAGAAAGGTAGTAAAGGTGACTTGTTCTGATGCGTTAAGGGATTGTCTGATCTTCACAATGTGAGGATCTTCCTCTATGTGGATGTTGATTTCTATAGTAGATTCGTTCAGCATGGTTTGAGTTTCAGATGGTAAGGCGCGTTGAATATAAGAGTCATCCTCACCAAGGTAAGTGAGGATGGAGTCATCATCCTGGCACTCAACAACATTAATTGAAGGTGAGTCCTCTTCAATCATGTCTGGATATAGAAGGGGGATAGAAGAGGGGTCCTCATTATCGCGTTGATAAGTGAGAGGACCTAGGAAGATAGCATTTATGAAAAAATAAAGTTAGGAGGGATAGATTCAGGATCTATTGACTCTGTGGGTGACGAAGGCAAAATGGGTGATGATGGTTTGGTAGGGGTGATGTCATCATCTTCCAGGAGACAACTGACACAAGGTTCCTTCGGTGTAAGTGTTCCAGGAAATCCGAGACCACTACGATCATTATGCTTGTGTGTAGTTACGGGGATGATTGTATGTCGGCCTTGTCCATAAAGACCAAAACCAAAGCCTTTCCAAGCACAGCGAGTCAAGAAGGTAAGGGTGAAATGACGATTTGTCAAGTATTGAAAATCGGATTGGAAAGGAACCACACCAAGAGGAGGTTCAGGGGTTACGGAAGGTGCGTTGACACCCCCATATGTTAGGTTGGTGCGGCAATGAGGTGGTCCATAGGGGATTACTTCCCCCACACGACGGTCATAGGTAGGATGTGCATGTACCTGTCCATACTCCTGTGGGGTATGGAAAGAACTAACGTTATATAGGCGATACTCCCCCAGCGTAAGGCGCTGGAAAACATCTACTAAGGGGTCTGCGGTTGGGATGTTAGCTGCGGGAAGGGAAGTGGTTTTTACGACGGTGGTTTCATGGGTTGAAGGTGTAGGTGCTGTTAAAATGAATGGTAGAGGTGTGGTTGAAGTAGATGGTTGGGTTGAATGAATGGGTGTCTTGATTCGTGCAAGCACATCATTAGGGCGATATAACATATTGCAATTTTTGAAGGGGGGAGGATCAGCTTTTATGGTGTAGGACTTCCCCTCGTACTCAAATTTTATGCATCTATGTAAGGTTGAGGGAACACATCCCATAGCCCGGATCCAAGGGCGGCCTAACAACATATTGTATTGGAACTCTCCCTCAAGGACATAGAAGAGTTCGGGTAAAGTACATGGTCCTACACGAATGTTAAGGATCACGGTGCCTAAGGTAGAGGTAATAGCATCATTGAATGACCGCAACATGATGGGGTTAACACACATGTAGCTAGAAGGGATATTCATTTGTTGGAAAGATTTTGAAGAGATGATGTTTAGACTAGCGCCCCCGTCGATCATGACATGATGTACCTAAATATCCCAGACGTAAGCTGAGATGAAAAGAGTAGGGTCAGGATCTTCTGTACCAAAGTCAACAATTTCATCTTCGGAGAAACTGACAGCAGCAGCTTGTTGTACAGAGACAAAAGTGGTTGGGGCTGGTAGATTGTTTAGTGAGGGAAGCAACGTGATTGGGTGTTAGAATGGAGGTAATAGGTAGGGTTTCATTAGGCAAGACCTCAATCCCTTGAAGGATTTCAATGAGAGCTTGTCGATGAGATTTAGAAGTCTAAATGAGATCATATAGTGTCATTTTTACAGGTGATTGGTGAAGCTGTTTGATCATGGCTCGGTGGGCAACTCCATTAGAGACGGGGTAAGCGGGTCCACGAATAACCACTTTAGGTGGTGGTGTGATCGGGATGGTGGACGGAGAAAGAGAAGATGCAGGTGTGGTTTCTTTCACTTTCTCATTATTTTTCTGCACTCGAGTAGCAACACTGATCATATTGATCTCGTGAACACAAGAGGAGGAAGATGGTAGGGATGACTCATGGGCTTCGATAGGTGGGGTTGTAATAACGACAGATATTGGTGAGGCGGGGACAGGTGGTATAGGAGAGGGAATTGAAGCCAAAGGTCTCTCCCTTCGTAAGTTGTCTTTCTTAACCTTTCTATCTGAGAGAGGTGACTGATGAAGGATGGCTTTTAAGGCTTTGCATCCCTCCACATCGTGTCCTAGTGTGCAGTGGTAAGCGCAGATTTTAGACTCATCATAACCTATAGGTCGAGGTTTAGACGGGTCATACGGTCTAAGTGGGGGTAGGGAAATGGTCGTATTCTCCACCAACATAGCAAGGATTTTAGCGTAAGATCCTTTGAGTGGGTCAAAATCGGAGGAGGATGAGGGTATTGATTGAGTAGGTTTCGGTAATGTTTGGGCGTGGTTGGTTCATACGGGTGGTGGTTTAGCCAAGGGGTGTTGACACGTGGTTTTAACTAAACGTGGTTTCTTTGTCGCAGGAGCTACGTTTAGCCGGTTAGATGATGAGGCTCCAGATAACGTGGTATCCGGAAACAACGGCGGCAAAAGAGGAGTGACGGAAAACAAGTCCTTTGATGATGAAATTTGTTTAGGGTTGATGGGTGGACAGGATACGTGGGATGACAGTGTTGATATACCCTTAGATCTCTGTATGTGTGCAGAAGGTGTAGGTGGTTTTAAAGAAAATGTAGGAGGTATGATATATTGATGCAAGGTGGAGGGATGAGGTCCCAATATGGAAGGTAGGTGTGACGATGATGGTTTTAATTGTGATAGAGGCACGAATTGAGTTTGTCTCCTAAGTGGAGGGGCGGCTTTATTTTTAGATAAATCTAGTCGCTTAGGCGGGTGTGTTAGACTGGGTATTGGTGTGGTCCCAAGTGTAGGGGAAGATTTGGTTAGGCTAATAGAGGTGGATGAGATACTTGGTAGAGATGCGGGGGATGGAGATGAGGACATAGGCATTTTGAGTTTCTGTAAACACTTCGGGTATATGGTAGAGGTGTCTGGATCGGTCATCTGCATTTGAGTAGAATAGGGGGTACTCAAACGTTCCCATAGGACTCGTCTATCTTCTGGAGAATGACAGTCTTCAGGTGTGAATTGGAACTCTTGTATGGAAGAAAGGTGGGTTGTGATTCCGGTCCACTGTGGGTGTGATATAGAAGGTAGATGAGGCATGGTATCAATAGGTGTTAAGAGGTCAACCGGTCGCTGAAAAGATTTAGGCGATGAAGAACTAATAGGTAGGAGGGTATGTTTGAGAGGATCCGTCATGGTTAAAGAATTTGGTGATGTTGGTGCAAGAGGTTTCTCGTCTAAGGATGACAAAAGGAGTGGCGAGCCTTCCTCTTGTGCAGCAAGAGTGGTAGAAGGAGACGTTTGGGAAATAGATAAGTTAGATAACATCCGTTCGCAGTCTTGTAGGGATGTGGTGTAAGAAGGCTCATTTGTGAGAAGGGAACTCTGGGCAGTTAATTCCTTGATGGGTAAAGGAACGGCAAGGATTTCAGCTTGTCTTGATGGCGAGGAAGGGGGTTCGGTTTCCTGCGTTAGGGAAGAGGCTTGATTCAGAATTTGTTTGATAGAGGTTTTTGGCTGGGAATCGAAGACCGCATGGATCTCATGAACACTCTCCTCGGCTAAGATATCTTGGTTTAGATTACTGTTAGAAGAATGATTCGGGAATGGTTTGTTGAATATTTTCAAATTTCGGTTAGCAGGGGCATTAGGATTATCGAGGGCTATATCCCCCGCATCAACCATTTCCTGCACTATGTTTTTCAACATCTTGCAGTTTTCATGACTATGTCCTTTTACGCGGTGAAAGTTACAGAAGTCATTTTCTTTGTACCAGGAAGGTATAGCACGGGTGGAGTCAAACCCGGAGTGAGGTTTAACAGGAGGCAAGGTGATAGCTCCGGCTTTGAGCAATTTTTCCAAGATGACACCATAAGTTTCCCCCAAGGGAGTGTAATTGATGGGCTCGGCTTTATATTTATAGGTGGTTTTTGGTGGGGTATTAGACGGTGCTTGAGATTTGACCATCACCGCGTGGACAGCTCCTTTTGATTTCGAAGAAGTGGATGTGTGAGGAGTGGTGGTGTTTGGTTTATTGGTGGAATCTGGAGTTCAGAAATTGGGGTTTTTGTTGCGCAACCGCAATTTCTCTTCTTCTAAGGCTCGAATTTCTAGTTTCCGAGCCATGGTAAAGGCCTCGTCAAATGTACGGAAAGTTTGAATTTGAAGGGTAGGAGAGATGTGCTTAGCGCAGGCCCGCGTAAAAAGTTCGATAAGTTCGGCCTGAGGCAAGGCATATGTAAGTTGGTTGATAAGGCCCCACCATCATCCAACGAAATCTGCGATAGATTCGTCGTCAAATTGTCGGATGGCATAGAGGTCGGTGATAGATACTTTCTTGGCAATGTTAATGGAGAAATGATCCAAGAAAGATTGGGCTAGTTGGTTAAAAGAGAAGATTGAGTGCTGGGTTAAAGCACTGTACCACTCCAAGGCGGGTCCTGATAAGGACATGGGAAAGGTGCGGAGTAGCAAGGCATCATCATGAGCAATCAAATAACAAGCATGTCTAAAAGATCGCAAGTGTTGTTGAGGATCCTCTTTACTATTAAAACGAGTAAATTTCGGCAATTCCCATTGAGGAGGATATGAATGAAGGGGGACAGAAGGGTGAATAGGCTCCCGACAAACTTGCTCGTATGTCAAGGCGCTACGACTTCCTGAAACAGAAGCCTCCAGATTTTGCATTTTGTCCATCATTTGTTTGATGAAATCCGTGGTTGGATGAGATGATGGTGCGGCTGTGGTAAACGGAGGCAAATTGGGCCAAGGGCCTCCGCTAGACAATGGTGGGGTTAAGTGTTGATAAGGTATGGAGGATGAATATGTTGAGGCGACCGAATAGGGATGTCCTATATAAGATGTTGAGGTCACTGGATACGTGTATGGGAATGAAAAGGTAGGCGGAGCTTGAGAAGGAAAGCTCGTGTGGATAGGTGGCAGAGAGCAAGTCATGAACGGAACAGTCTGCAAGGGAGATGAGGTAGGAGCAGTCGGCGGTAATGATATGTGGGGTCCAAGATTAACCAAAGGAAAGCCAATCTGTGTCGTATGAACCTCTGAAGCAGTCGGATTGGGAGACGGGGCTAAAGATGCAGAAAGCAAGGCAGTGTTATCAGGCGGAGTGGGAGCTAAATGAGCAGCTATACTAATAGGCATGCCAACAAGGAGTTGACCATCGGGTGTACGGTCAGGGGCATGAGACAAATAGTATTGTACGGCGCTAGGATTAGCATCCAGAAATTTGGCAAATTCCTTATCTCCTACAGGAATTTTGGGGATCTCACTAGTGTCCGTAGGGTTCCCTATAGAATGTGAAGGGGGTGATTCAGGTAAAGGCACAGAGCAGGCATGTGAAACCATGGCGGCGGCTTGCTTCTGAGTGATAACAACCATGGACAAGAGTACACAGTAGGGCTTCAATCTATCAGGAACAGAAACAGCCTTAGAATGGTGAAATTGGTAGGTTGCTGGTTTGTCAGGAACTGTAAAAGACAGTAACCGATATCGGTCTGATAACCGATGTCGGTTAGACTATAGCCGACGTCGGTCACTTAACCGATGTCGGTGTAATAAGACTGGTATGAGAAAATATAAGAAGCTGCTGATTTGATCTTAACAATGCTTAGTACATTTATCAATTTGTTCTAAGGTGATCACAGAAGACAGTGTATAACAGAGAAAACAGAACTGAAAACAAGCAAGATGCACACGCAAATCCAGAGACTAACCCTAGGGTTAATTTAAATTATCGTGGGCTTATGCCTTTAGACGTAGAATGATGTCAGAATCCTAAACAAAATACTTAGAGGAAATGTCAAGTTTGTTTTGGCTTATAAGGTTACCTCAATCGGGCGGAGGAATACCACGGAAAAAGGGGGGATGTTTGAGCTGTTGTGTTAATTGTGAAGTGATTCAGTATGTGTTGTGCAGTGAAAGTAAGATTAATTTCTTGTCAATACCGTGGATATCACCCCCACGTGTACGACCTGTTACTTAATCTATGTTCACTAGAATTGAAAACAGCAAGCAAGAATGTGATGCACGTGTTTTAAACCCAAATCGAAAATGATATTCGATGAAGCAAAAGAGATGACTTTCACTAATACAAAGATGTAAAAGCAAAGCAAGTTCTTTTACCAAAATAACAAAATACCTTGTGAATATCTTTAGAAGAAGAAAACAGCAAGTATGCTCCCTATATGAAAGCAAGCAAGAAAGAAAGAAACCCGAAATGGGTCCCACCGGGCGTGCCAAAATGTTTCGCGCGGAATGTTTCAACTTTTGGGAATAGAGTTGCTTCTATCCTTTCATTCCTTTTAGAAACAGATAAGGGTTAGGGCTAGGAGGAATACCTGTTGAATGTCGAGATGGTGTGCACGTACCGTAGAGAGAGATCAGGTTGATTGCGAAGAACTCCTTTTTGTCTTGGAAGGACTACCTGCAAATAAGAATACAAGACCACAAGATTTTAATTAGACAATAAATGAGGGAACTACCTTGGGCCCAGGAAATATAAAACTTCCTTTCGAAGGTGGTCAGTTCCCCTGCTAATATGAATTAACACAAAAGATTGTAAAATAACAATTTAATTGCCTCATTGAAACAAGTAGGGGGAAAGGCTGGTTTTTGGTTTTGAGTCAAGGTAACCGATACCGGTTGCTGCTAACCGATATCGGTAGGTTCTATGTTTTAGGGGCTTTTGGTGAGGGTCAGTTGTAGGGTGGTTGTGTTGTTTGTAAGGCTAGTAAATGAGTGGGATTAGGTAACGGGGTGATGAGAGGGTAGAAGAATGATAGTTAGATGTAATGTGTTGCTGGGTAGTAGATCTGGGAATAGATTTATGACGGCTGTGATTCAAAAGTCTAAGAAATGTTATCAAAGAGAACATACAAGATTCTACTTACTGTTTATTGACGAGAATGTAGGTCCAAGAACTGTGATGACAAAGGTAGAACTCAGATAGGACATCCTGACGATCAGAAGATGAGATGTCTTCCCTCACGATGATCAGCTGAGTGTCACAGGGCTCTGGTTGTGCAGTTGCAGTCTTGGGCTTGATGTCCTTCTCTGCAAACTCTTCTTGTTTCTTCACTTGTCTCTGCTCGGCCAAGCAAAATCCAGATCCTTTCAATGATTTCTCCTCCTTTTTGATCAAATGAAAATCCGATCCTTTGTTTTTGGTTGGAGGTGGTCATTTACAGGGAACCGATGGCGGTTACACAACCGACGGCGGTCGAGTAGGAACCGGTATCGGTCAGGTCAAAGTGGGCTATTTTTGGTAAAATAGCCAACTTTCCCTCCTTTTCTCCCGAGGGATTAGTTGTGGGCTTGGTCAAGTCATTATGAGGTCAGTTTTGGGTGCGGGTGAGGAGTAATTAATCATAGGTGTGGATGTGGACCAAGTTATAGGTCTTAATTAGGTTAGTTTAGGGTTAAGACTCGGTCATGATGAGGTGGCGAAATGAGGTGGCAGGTATGGCGATGTGGATTTATTAATTATAAGGTAATTAATAAATAATTGTGTAAGGTTTAGGTGATGAGGTTAGGTTACGAAATGAGATGCGGGTCACAGGGGGTCGTAAGACACAAATATGGTGTCTATAGCGGATACCTTCAGTGACATGGACATGTCTGACTTTCCTACAAGTGAGATCATGATTACCACCCTAGATGATGTTGATCACCCATGGATTACAACCCTACCTGCCATTCATGGTACCATATGATGGTACTGAGTTAGATGACGACAGGGGGAGGGGCAATGATGATGAGGTTGTATCGATATGTTTACCTTTCCCACTATTTCACCTATGATGGCTAGCAGTTTGATTTTGAGAGTTATTGGGATGCCCAGGATCCATCTCTCCTACCCTGAGTACCCTGACTATTGTATGAGCCCTTACTAGTGCAATGTATCAACTTCAACTATGCTTTACCCCGAGTGGTACTGGTGGTGGTAAATTTCCTGATGGGACATCTAGCAGGGGGTAGTAGTATCAGTCACTACCTGTAGTTCCAGAACTGTTATTACTTCAGGGGTCACCTAGATCATTAACTGGCATCCATGTGTACAAGGTTTTCTGGGAGATGGTCAATGAGTGACAGAACCTCTCATGGTTTCAGATGTCACCTACCCCATTCTATAGTCTGGGCCTATCCATAATGTCAGAGTGATCTAGAACTCATGAGCTACCTTGGGCCAGGTGGCACTGATAGACTATTTTACCTACATGGTATTTTTTGTAGTGGAGAAGCGATTTTTCCCATGATGTTGTATGTCAATGAGTTCTAGGGTAAATGCCCTCTATGTCGGTCCCCTATTCTCAAGATTCCTATTGAGCACCACCATACACTGGAATGCCACCCACATCAGAGGTTCAGTACCATCGGTTTCCTTACATGTAAAGGAGTGGGACAAGGTCTATCATAACCTACCAATGACCTCATCAGGAGATTAATGGATGCGAAAGGATGCGGAGTTCTAGATATAGTCGGTTTCTGGCTCAGTTCAGTTTCTCTGACCTATGATGACAATCTATGGAATTGATACAAGATGTCATCCATCCATATCCTATTCACCCATACCCTAGGAGGGTGGAGGGAGACATTCCAATATGCTTACAACCACTTTAATAGTGAAGAGGTACTCCATGAGATGACAGAGGAGGAGGTAATGCTTGTAGCGATAGATGGGTGTCAGAGTGATCACCCAAGTATGTACACGTGGTGGTCCTGGGGTAGATGGTAACAATGGGCATCAGAGGATTTTTAGGGTACATGTAGAGTGGTATAGAAGAGCTATGCAGTGCATTCCATGAGGTATCTGTAGGGAAAGTAGGAGGAGGTGTGAAGGCCAAGGTGGGGATATTGAGGTAGTTCTCAATCAGCATTGTCAGAGATATTTTTGGGTGACTAATCTTTAGAGATCCAGATGTGAAAGTATGATGAAAGGATTCTATGCACTGACAAATGATCACTCAGATGGCACATACCCTAGATGTGGATATCGAGAATCACATTTCAGGATTACCTGAGACTAAATTTCATCAGCATTGTGAGTTGTACGAGGTAGTGATTTGGTGCTAGACACATTGGTCACCAACCCTACAGGTGCAGACCTTCTACACCTTTGACGAGTCAGTTGATTATGGCACGCAAATGGGAGAATTCATGCTGGGGAAGAGCATCAAATTCAGCTACATTACAAGAGCATCAGGGACTTAAGGTCATATGACACATCTTCAGGTCATCGATACCCTAGAATGGCTATATACAAGGCCCTATGCAAGGAATCTGCGATATTACTGTATATCTCAAGGTTTGACCCTCTCACCCAGGTAAAATGGATAGCGGGGATTCTTCTAACATGCCCTAGGCATCGGGACAGAACCTCATAGAAAAACCTAGGGTTACAGATGAAAAATCAAGTGTTTCAAGTATAACATTCAGTAGTGGAATTGTACAACGGAAAAGTGAAAAACATAGCTTGAGGAATATACAAGTAACTCCTCCTCGGTTTTGAACCTTAAGAGGTCGTGCCGATACAACCAATGGGGATGGAATATGTGGGCGATGTGTTGTCCAGCTCAAAATTCCCCTGCTTTTAAGAAGTTAGAAGGATTTAAACATGATGAGTCTTAAGTGTCTCTCACGTGTAGTATCCATGAGGCCTCCGACACAAAAAAATTCAAAAAATTGAGAAAATATAGGGTTTTAGGTCATTCTGTGTGTTTTACAAGTAGGCATAATTAAGGCCTTTTTTGTCTAAAGCGTATCTTAGCGAGATGGAAATGTGGCCCTCTAGAGGGGTGAGTCGGAGGAGAGTTTTCCCGAAGTCTGTTCTTAGTCGAGCCCACTCAGTGAGTTGAGTTGTCCCAAATGGAGCTCACTTGAGACGATTCGGCTCTAGTGGACTCAACAAAGGGGTTCCATGTTGGAAAAAATCGGAAAGGAAGTCGCGTAGATGAACGGCTTGAATCGAGTCCCTGATGATCATAATGGGAGGCCCGAGTGACATTCGTGCTAATTTTTCACAGGTGCTACCCGAATAGCTTGATGAAATTGAATCTTGTGATGAGGTTTGTATTAAGATTGGCATGGATTGAGCTTTCACTCTCCTAAACGACTATATCCCGAGTGAACCCCCTATGCATGGAGCATATTTCTTTCCTACTGATCTTGGGCTCAATGAGCCTTGATAATCTATATTCGGCATATGGGCATCAGGTATCCATTTCCCTGTGGGAAAATGTCCTTCTGACTCAAGTCTAGGATATGCACGCACGTTGAGCTCCATGGAGTAGCAAGCCATATGAAAAGGTGAGAAGTTCAGGGGCAAGATGAAATCTCAAGCACCACGACCTCAGCTAAATGGTGCCATTAGTCGGGTGACAGTGAAGCTCGCCATCTTGACTGCAGAAGCCAAGTCATGGTCAATGGATGACAGATGTGAAGTGGGTACAAGCCAATGGGGCACAACTGAGGTGGAAATCTCATTTTGATGAGATCAAACAATGTGCAGTATCGACTGGTGGTGTCAGCCAAGATGGCTCTGTGAAATGTATGTAGAGTACAATAGCTCACCACAACGGAGCTCATTGGAATCATAGGTGGGCTGAGTTGTTCGGGAAATGCACAAGGGTAAATCTTAGGAGTTGATCTTGCAGGGAGAATGGATAAGACACCAAAGTTTAAAAATTTTGGAATTCAGAGGTGTAACGCTTCAGAGTTCACAGGAGGAAAAACAAAAAAAATAAGAAAAAAGTACGAACCGCCAAAATTCTAATCTCTGATCGGCTCGAGGGGGTTATTTTGGGGTCAACTCCGCTTTCAGGGTCAACTTTGCAAAAAACATCAAATTGCTAAGAAGAATTTTGAAGTGGCAATGCTCGAAAATCCTACTATTTTGGGGAAAGTTGGGCTTGACGTAGAATTACTAACGAGTTTCATTTCTGTACTTTGCACGGAGTCATGTGTTCAGGGAGTGTCAAGCATGATGATTTCAGAATATTGGCATGGGCAGAATTTATGAAGCGATGGACCAAGTAAACTAGCTGTCCAATGTGTAGCTAAACCTAGAACATTCTGAAACTGACTTCATACTTGAAAGTACCCACTGAGCGGCATCAATGCAATGGTTTGGTCATTCTAACGAGGTGATGCCCAGTGGGCTGATCCTGTAGATGGCTACTGCTGGGGCAGTTCAAGCCTATGAGACCAAGCAATGGTGGTGTCTGAAGGAGTGAGTGATGCATTCACCATGTACATGGTCAGACTTCATTGGGTGAGTAGAGAACTGCTAGATCATGGCCCGAATTCAAACCATGAATGTCTAATATCGCACTCCGGTGCCTGATTTAAAACAATATTAGTAGTTGTTCTTATATCAGGATAGTTGGCTAGTGAGAGCATTTATCTGGAGGCTTCCAAAATTCTGCAGTGATCAAGAGGGCTAGGTTAGTATAAGTCCATATAAGCAACCTTGTGTAAAAATGATGATAGAATCCTTCTACAGATCCACCATTTTTACCAATTTTACAGTCATTGGAAATATATTTTCGGGCTCTGCAACATTAGATCACGAGGGATGAGATATTAATGAGTTATGTGGGGAAACCATGATGATTTTTTAGAGCTACATGCCATGCCTAGGCTGTAATCACTGGAGTCCCATTTCTTCAAGCCAAGAACTTGCTTCGACTTGAAGAAGTTCATTGAGCATAACATTAAGATAACATATCATCATAGGGAAGATACAAAAGACTATTGGGCTGACTGTGCCGATGATTTTGAGGCTAGAAGGAGGCATTATGGCAGATTCTCTCTACAATTGATCCAAGAACTCAGCTTGTACCAAGTTCCTGAAGGACTCAACGATGACAACTCTGATCTATACTCATATGAGTATGACAATGTCGTTAAGAAAAATCCCTTGGAGGACTTGGATTGGTTTAAAAAAGAGAAAGATGATTTGGCTGAGATCCTGGCTCCAGTCTTAGTCAGGACTAAGATCTGGTTTGACAAGAAAGTTTGAGAGCTTAGGAGGCAGTCAGGGGAATCCTCCTCCAAGGATGTTTCAACTCCAAGGAGGGAAGCATCGACTCCAAGATCAGACACACCTGTGCAAACCCCTCCTGCCTCATCAACTCAAGGACCTACAGTTTCTACTCCTTCATCCACCTAGGTATACCAGAAGAAACTCAAAGAGGTTAAGAAGGAGCCTGTGGAAGAAGATCCCCAGAGAAAGCAGGCAGAATTGCCTTTGGGACTAGAGAACATCATTGTTCTCAATGAAAGTGAGGAAAGTGAAGTGCCAGCTCCTTTAAGCACTCCTGAAGCTCCAACAAATAAAGACAAGGAAGTCCAGAACACTGAACTTCCAAGTGCTATTGATTCCTCTGCACCAATTGTCTCAAGCGCCCCACTCATGTCTCAACTTAAGACAATAGCTGTGCAAACCTTGAGCGCCATGAGCTCTCTGTGTCTTGGTCCTCTTGCCCCTCCTACTTCTTCCTCCTCTTTTGCATGGGTGCAGCCTCTCATTGACAGTAGGAAGAGAAAGCCTTCCTCTTGGAGCTTAGGGCCAAATTTTGATGCTATGGTAGCCTTGTTAGGCACTACTCCTCCTTCTCGTGCCAAAAAAGCCAGAATCACCTCCAGGATAGTGTCTGATGCTCAGGGTCAGCAATTCCTGGAGATTGCTAAGCCTACAGTAGATAAATCAGAGTAGGACTTACAAGCATCTGACCTATAACTCTCAAGGATTCCTATGGGAGAGTCTACCATTGAAGGTGAGATCCACAACCTCCAGGAAACGGTCACAAGAGTCATTGGGAGGGTAGAAAAAGGGCAGAAAACTATTGAACAGTTGGAGGAACAAGCCCAGATTCTCACAGGTTTTATCAAATCTCTTTTGTCTAAGGACAAAGTTTTGGACCCTACCCCATTGACTACCCTTCTGCCACCTATAAATTTGAGCCAAGATGAAGTACAAAGTATCAAAGACATGCAAAAGTATTCCATCTATGGCAGAGCTATGGAGGCCATGGTGTAAGATATGCTTGTTGCTGGATTAAACTTCATCGATGAAGCTTTCAAACTCCATGGAAAAGTGAACAACTTGCAACAAAATCTCTCTTCCACTATTGGGATCATAGATAAAGAGCTTAAACTTTGGAGCAGTTGCATAGTGGACCTCCACCTCATGGGATAGACCGATGAAAACATTATTTTGGTAAGGTTTTTGATGATGCAAAGGATAATCTGTCAAAATCCTAGGTTTACAGCGTAGAATGGAAGATCAAGGTCCTACAAGAGGCCTCAGGAGAATTGAAGAATAGCTGGCAGAAGGGTGAGGCTTTCAAAACACTAGTTGTATCTGCTTTCAAAGATATACATTGTCATCTTCAGGATGAGACTTCTTGTGTGCCTCTCTCCCTATAAGAAATCAAAGCTCAATTCAGAGCTTTTGTCAAAGGCGATCTGTTCAAGGAAAGCTCCATTTCCAAAGAGAAAATGAAGGAGATATGCTCTCTTCAATCTACCATTAAAGAAGCAAATAAAGACTATCATACTCATGTCGAGTTTGATAAGGAAATGAAGAAGTTCCTTGGATTTTGGACCCAGTCTATAGCCAAACGTCAGTCCCACATGGCACAGACATAGCTGAGGCATTAAAGAGATTCAAACAGTGGATTTTGAAGTCAATGGGTCCCTCCCAGTCATAAGCACCTGTCTTCTTCTCCTTTTTCTTCTCTTCTCTTCCAATTCTTTCTCTTGGATTTATTGTAATAAGTTGAGGTATTGCGATTGGAAATCCTTAACTAATCTTTAGTTAAAAGAAGTAGTTACCAAGAGTAACTAATTTGTAAACTATATAATGGCCTTTCCTTGCCTTTTTGAAAGAGGAAGAACTTGGCTCATTTTCTGAAAGTATAAAATAAATCATAAAGAAATCAATACAGAAGGACTTTTCATTCTTTATCTATCTGATTTCCTTTTATCCCCAAGCTTTTCATTTAATCTTGTTAAGATCATTTGTCTGTATTATGTTAAGAAGCTTTGTGTTCTTGCAGATGTTATTTATAGAACTTTGTGTCTTTCAAATTTCATCTTATTAGTATGATACAAATGATCTTGTTTCAATTCACTATACCTTCGCATGCATAAATAATTACTCTATCATCTATAATTCTAAATGGTGCCTTTCTACTTTTTCTCGTTTTCTCATTCCTCAGTCCTTTTGTAATTGATGATCCTTATAGAAAAAACTTTCGTAAAAATCCAAGTTCCACACGAAAATCATGTTTTGTATATGTGTAAATAGGTTTGTTTCTGAATAAGGGAACCTCTCCCATTAAAGAGGAGGGACTTCTTGTCCCCTGACTGTTGCTCTTCGTGAAGTCCTATTTGATGACCAATAGTTTTTGGCGACTCCACTAGGGAAAATCATATTCCAGTTCTGTAATTATTGATCATCCTTTGATCTAGCGACTCTTCATTTTACTCGAGGGAGAAGGGCCCTTGGTATTGAAGATTCTCAGTTCCAAATTTTGGAGCAGCAGGGTTTTCCTTTCCCTTCAACAAGAAATAGAAAGACTCATTTGACAAGCACTCCACCTATTCAAGATATAATCCCTACAGGTGGTATTCCTTCAGAGTCAATCATTCCTAATCTTCGAGCTTTGATTCTTGCTGGTGTTGTAGTTCCTCTTCAAGCCATTTTTCCAAGAATGGTGGTACCACTACCCTGGGGTCATCATGTTGAGCCCATTTCCCTTCCTCAGCCTTTGCATGAGTTACCCAGAGGTAACTGGAAGAACTTCCCTAAATTCAAAGGTGATGGTAAAGTGCATCTTGATGAACACATCGTAGCCTTCATAGTTGCATGCTGAGTTCTGGGAGTTGAACATGAAGATGTCTCCGTAAGACTTTTCGTTGAGACTTTACAAGATAATGCTGCTGATTGGTTCTATCACCTTCCGGCTGGTGCTATCACCAGTTGGGATACAATGAGAACTAGGTTTGAAAACTGGTTCAAACTAGCAGAAGACGTGCATGCCTTGCTAGCCCAAATCTCTCAAATAAAGAAGGATTCATCAGAGCCCATGAGAGAATTTGTGGCCTGATTCAACAGGTTGATTAAAATAATTCCACCAAATACTTGACCTGTAGATCAAATTCAAAAATGTTTTTTCCTAAATGCTCAATCACCTGAAGTTAGCTATGCACTAAGAAGGGCTAATCTCGCAACATTGGCTGAAGATCAAACTCTTGCTGTTAGTGTCGAAGATGATTTAATCATGTTAGGGAAGTTGAGGAGAGACCCTTCAAAATCTAAATCTACTTCTTCCCCCTCTTCCACCCCTAGACCTAATACTGATCCATTGGTACAAAAAATTGCAAATGATCTCATTGCCATTAAGAAACAATTGGCTCAGCATGCTCCCTATGCAGACGTTCCAAGGAGGAATTTTCAGCCCAGAAATCATTTGCCTACTTCTCAAACAAGGCTAGCACTTGAAGTACCTCCTATTAAAGTTCCTGTCAACGTAACCTGTGAAGTTGAGGAACTAGAGGATGAGGAGGTTAATGAAGATTGCGAGGAATTTGTTGAAGAGGTTGATGATGAAGCAGATGAATTTGAGAGATCTCGAGTTAATTCCTTCACCATTGAAGGCATTGATGAAGGGGATGATTATGACAAAGTAGTAGTAGACATGAATAGCGAATCATACGCTGTCATGACTCGAGAGCAGACAAATCAGAGGGAGAAAGTGATGCAACCCACCAAGAAATATAAGGAGCAGCCGACAACTATCCCCGTAATTGCAAAAAGAGGATCTCCTATTCCCATTTCATCTGCACCAAAGGTGAGTCCTGTCAATTCTACTACTAAAGTTACTTATTTTTCCCCTAAAATTGATAAACCTAGGATTTCAAATGATGATAGCCCATCCACTTCTGGGTCTTTCGATATTATTGATCACCTAAAAAAGACTAAGGTTCAAATCTCAGAAGCTGAATATTATCAAACCCATCCTAAGGCTTTTGCTAAAATGATTCACTTTGTCAATTCCCATTCTAAAACTACCTCTAAAGGCCTTTTACCCACTCCTTCTTCTACACTACAACCTAATCTGATAGCCGCGGTCACCTCACCCAGTCACAAAATCAAACCATTCTATGTGACACTTCTTATAGCTGGTCATAGGCTTAGTAATTGCATCATAGACTCAGGAGCATCAGATAATGTGATGCCTACTAAAGTAGCTCATGCCTTAGGCTTGACCCTCACACGCACTTATGGATCTTGTTATTCTATGGAGAGTAAGGAAGTGCCCTTGGTCAGAAGGATTAAAGATGCACAAGTGGCTTTTGCTGCTTTGCCTGAGAAGAAAGTTTTGGCTACTATCTTAGTAGCAGATATTCCTCCTTCATATGGGATGTTGCTAAGCAGGAACTTCTATAAGGATGTGGGTGTAGAAATTCAAATGGATTGGTCACATGCACTCGTACCTGTTAATGGGCAAATGAAGAAGCTGCTACCTGAGAAGCAGTCTGAGTATATTGTACAAAAAATAGATGATCCCAAAGCACAAATACTCTATGAGGATATGGGGCATGGCAACTACATGATTATGTCTCCTGAAGAAATCCAACTCCCCAAAGTGTCACCTAAAGATCCTGATGGTGTTTGGATTTTAGAGTTTGATGGAAGTTGTTCCTCAGTTGGTTCTGGAGCTAGTGTCATACTGGTGTCACCTGAGGGAAGCCTTCACCCTTTTTCATTCAAGTTGCAATTTGAAAATACCAATAATACAGTAGAGTATGAGGCTCTCATTCTTGGGCTACAGGTAGCAAAAGAACAAGGTGTGAAGAATATTCTAGCTCGTGGAGATGCGGAATTGATTGTAAAGCAAGTTAGAAACCTCTTCCAGGTGAAAAATGGAAGGTTGAAACATTACAGGAATCAGGTGTGGGATTCCATTGAATTTCTTGACGCTTTCTCCATTAAAGCAATACCTAGAGAGAAGAATACCAGGGCTGATTCATTAGCAATGTCTAGGTCACTGCTTACACCTCATCCTGACTTTTCCCAAGATAAGTTCACCATTGAGATGATCCATCGACCTAGTGTACCTGATAATACAAATAACTGACAAGTTTTCAATAATGATTAGAACTTGCTTTCTTTCTTAGAACTCAAGGATAATTTTAAACAATTGTACTTTGAAGGAAGTGACAATTTACCTCGTGAAAGTGTGCCCTTTGACAAAGAAGCCACCCGAGGAGAAGAAACCGATCAGGATGGATGTATTAAACTCAAGGGAAACAAGATTCCTAAAGGATTGGTGAGTTTAGAGGAACTATTTGATAAACACGATAGGTATGTAAAGTCTAGAGCTTCTATTGGACCTCAACAATCAGCTGAGTATGACAAAATTAATATTGGGAGTTCTACTGACCCTAAGCTCGTGAACATTTGAAAATGTTGCACAACAGATGAGAGGAAGAAAGAAATTGATCTTTTAAAGAGGTATAAGGATGTTCTTGCCTACTCTTATGAAGATTTAAAATCTTTCCAACCAAAAGATATGTAGCATTTTATTCCTCTCAAAATTGGAATTAAGCCTTTTAAACAAAAGTAGAGGCAATATAATCCCAAAATAGCTGACACAATTTTTCAAGAAATACAGAAGTTGTTGAAATCCAAAATCATTTTTCCTATCCATCATTCAACGTGGATTGCCAATATTGTACCTGTTAGAAAGAAAAATGGTGAGATTCGTATCTATGTTGAATTCAGGAATCTGAATCAGGATTCCTTGAAAGATAATTACCCCTTACCTATGATGGATCAGGTCTTACAAGTAGTAACAGGATTTGAAATGTTGTCTATGCTTGATGGATTCTCAGGACATAATCAGGTAGAAGTTAATACTGCAGATCAACACAAAACAGCTTTCACTACCCCTTGGGGTACCTTTGCTTACAAGAGAATGCCTTTTGGGCTCATTAATGCCAGTGCTACTTTTCAGAGGGCTATGGACCTAGCCTTTGGAAGTTTAAAAGGGAAGTGTATTGTTGTATACCTTGATGACTTGACTGTGTATTCTAAAACAAGGGTGGATCATTTTCAGCACCTGGAGATAGTTCTTCTAAGATGTAGAGAACATGGTATCTCTTTGAATCCTAAAAAATCTGTCTTTTGTGTCACAGAGGGGAAATTATTAGGGCACATCATCTCCAAAGATGGTATTAAGAATGATCCTGAGCGAGTTCAAGCTATTCAGCAAATTCCTCTCCCAACCAGTAAAAAGGGCGTACACTCTTTCTTTGGTAAGATCAATTTTTTGAGAAGATTCATCCCTGATTTTACAGAACTAACTCTGAATATCTCACAAATGATGAAAGGCAAACAAACGTTTGGTTGGTATTCTGAAGGGAAAGAAGCCTTTGAAGATATTAAAAGATCCATTGCTAAAACTCCTGTTTTAGCATGTCCATATTTTAGCAAAGATTTTATTATCTATTGTTATGCCACAAATAACACCTTGGCTACGGTTTTGACTCAGGAAGATTCTAATGAGCACGAACTCCCAATTGCATTTATGAGCTATATTCTGAAAGATCATGAGTTAAAATATACCATGATGGAAAAACATGCTTTTGCAGTGGTTAAAGCTGTTAAGCAGTTTCATTTTTACATTCTTAACTCTCACTCCATGGTGCTGGTACCAGATACAACTATTAAGTCAATTCTTACACAGCAGGAATTCGGATCCAAGAGAGGGAACTAGGTGGCTAAGGTTAAAGAATATGATATTGACATCAAACTGACCAAGCTCATCTATGGAAAAGGCCTTTGTGAACTCATCGCTGAAGGAGCTAGACATGAGTTACTGGAGGATAAAGTTGGTCTTCCTACTGTTCTGTTTCTTAGCTCAGTTGATGAATGGTATGCTGATATCGTTCATTTTCTCACCTATGGGGAATTCCCCTCTCATTTGACTGCCAAAGAAAAGAGTACTATTAAACTAAGGTCAGTGCAATATGTGTTGTGGGAAAACACCTTGTTTAAACGTGGGTTAGATGGAAGGTTTTTGAAATGTGTGGACAAGGAACAGCAGAAAAAGCTACTCTCAGCTTTTCATGATCAAGCATGCGGAGGGCACTACTCATCAACCATCACTGCTCATAAGATACTTTGTGGAGGATATTACTAGCCTACCTTGTTTAGAGATACATCCAAGTGGGTTGATAAATGTGAGGCTTGTCAGAATTTCGTGGGTAGACCTAAATTGGCCTCTTTGCCTCTTAAGCCAGTTGTAATTGAAGAACCTTTTAAACAGTGGGGTTTGGACTTCATTAGAAAACTTAATCCCTCTTCTAGTGCTAGTCATACTCATGTATTAACTGCTACATATTATTTCACAAAATGGGTAGAAGCCATTCCAGTAAAGAGTACTACTTCTGAAGTGGTGTGTAGTTTCATCAAAGAAAACATCTTGGTAAGGTATGGTGTACCAAACAAGATTGTGACAGATAATGCTTAGAATTTTTCTTCAACTAAGATGATGGATTTTTGTTATGGATATGGCATCTCTCTGGCTCACTCCTCAGATTACTATCCTTAGGGAAATGGACAAGCAGAATCCACTAATAAAAATATGGTGACCATAATAAGGAAATTAGTCAATGAGTCTCAACGAAACTGGCACAAGAAACTCTATGATGCTCTTTGGGTAGACATGATCACACCTAAGAGAGCCATTGGAATGTCTCCTTTTCAAGTGGTATATGGAGTAGAAGCTCAATTGCCAGTAACAGTGGAGCTACCAGCCTTGCATCTAATGAAGGCCATTGAACATACCAGTTTCAATGATGCTTTGGATAAGAGAATAATGTACTTCACAAATTGAATGAGGATAGATTGGAAGTTGTTGATAAAATATCTACTCATCAACAAAAAGTTAAGGTCTTGTTTGATAAGAAAGCCAGGTTCAGAGATTTCCAAGTTGGAGACACTGTTTTGTTGTGGGATAAAAGGCATGAACCTCGTGGCAGCCATGGCAAGTTTGATTCCCTTTGGCTCGGACCTTTCAAGATCAGGCACTTTGCTGGTAAGAATTATTTTTACCTTGATTATATGGATGGTTCTTCTCTCCCACTTCCTTATAGTGGGCAGTACCTGAAATTGTTCAAGTCATAGGTGATTAGGGAGTCCTTTGTATATTCTGTACATCGTTTTGTTTTTTCCCTTTGTTTTGGTGTGTTGTCCTCTGTATTGGTTTGATTCGATGACTCCATTGCCCAATGGATCAGGTACTGGTCTACTTCCCTGAGTTTATCTAAGTTCTTACCTTGTCTCATTCCTTGAATTTATGACAAGTCATCCCCAAAAGGAGCCAGTTGTTGTCCACTCAAAATTCCCTTTCTTTTAAGAAGTTGAAAATTTAAAATTTTGAGTTTGTCTTTTCTGTTGTACTGGTAATGTGAAAAGTCAAGAAATTGAGAAAATCTACATTTTTGGGTCATTCTGTGTGTTTTTCAGGCCTGTCGGACATTTTTGTCTCGCGTGTCCCAAGTTCAATTGGGCCCTATGTTCCCTGATCAGCTGGTTTACCCGAAGACTGTTCTTTTCAGGCCCGTCGGAACTTTTTGTCCCAAATGTCCCAAGTTCACCGGACCAATTGTTCCATTTTCATTTGATTCGGTCGAGTCACGTACTTTGCGTACTTTTGTCCTGTGTGTTCCAAGAGCATTTGTGCATCTTTTCCCCATATCACCGGAATCGGCCGAGTCACGTACTTCGCGCTTTCGCGTCCCACATGTCCCAAGTGAACCAAGTGCCATTCATGCTAATTTTTCCCTCTCTACCTGAATATCTTGCTTATTCAATTTGGTAGGTATGTATTAAATGTGCATTCATTGCCTTTCTCTCTCCTAAACGGCTATATAATGAGCAAACCCCCTATGCGTTTTGCACACTACTTTCCTACTATCTTTTGCTCGAACCCTTGCAATCTAAATTCCTATGCGCGTATCCATTTCCCTCTGTAATTCCTTCCCGAGTCTAGCTTGTAGCTCTGCTCTTCGAATTACCATCAACATGAAGATCAAATTTCAGGGGCAAGAACAAATCTCACCACTAGAGTCTGCCATTCCCGATATCAGGGACAGTGAAGTTCACCATCTTGACTTTAGTGATTTTTTGTCGAGGATGACAGATGCGAACCCTACACCAATGGCATAGATGATTCATGACAGCGGTTTGGATTTTGCTGATGGTTTCCCAATCTCTATGCAACGTGCAGATACAATGCTCTCATGCGGAGCTCATTTCAACCCTGATTCAAGTGAATTGACCAACATACACGGGGAGCTCATTGCCAAACTTGATGCTGCCACCATTGGCACTGCACTGAGGATTCTAGAAATGGATAATGCCATAGTTGTCTCTCAGAATCAAGCACATGCCCTGTTTAATCAAGACAGTGACAACTACAAGGTGCGGGTGGCAAAGTCTTGGCTTAAAAACTCTAAGAAGGGAGCATCTCGCCTATCTAAGACCCTTTTCCAAGTAGATTTCAATGAATAATTATCGGATTTCATAATCCTACTAGCTCGGGTTATGGGCTTGCCCTCTACTAATGAATTTCATTTCTGGATGTGCCCACTCATCAACATGGTGTGCGAAGGAACTCAAAATATCAACTGGGCAGAAATTATCAGCATAAACCTAGCGGAGCAGCTGTCTAATGTGCAGCAAACAAAGAAATTCTATATGACTTTGTACCTGATGTACACTCTGGCAGTATCAAGGCAATGGTTTGGTTTTTCTTGCATTGATGCCCACAAGGCTGATCTTGTATATGCCTACTACCTGCAGTTCACCCTAGAGACCAGCAATCATAATTTCCGAAGCGTGAATGATGCTTTCACCATGTACATGGTCAGACTTCTCAAGGGTGACACTGCTAGAAGATTTTCTGATGAATCCATGAATCTAATATCACACTACGGTGCCTATTTTATTCAATTTAGAAAATTTTCTTATATCAGGCTAGCTGGCTATGAGAGCAACCCTCTGAGGCTTCCTATGTTCTGTAGTGACAAGATGGCTCTGATAGAAATATGTAGACAATTAGATAAATTCCATAGAACCTGTAGAGACAAGAAAATTACAGGTTTGCACTTCCCCATCTCTTTGGGAAACTACACTTGTAAAACAGCCCTGGACGCACAGAATATAGAAAGAGCCCTGGCTCCCATCACTGTCCATTTCTTCAAGCCAAGAACTTTCTTTGACTTGAAGAAGTTCATTAAGCAGAATATTAAGATAACATATCATCATAGGGCAGATACAGAAGACTATTGGGCTGACTGTGTCGATGATTTTGAGGCTAGAAGGAGGCATTATGGTAGATTCTCTCTACAATTTATCCAAGAACTCGGCTTGTACCAAGTTCTTGAAGGACTCAAGGATGACAACTCTGATCTATACTCATATGAGTATGAAAATGTGGTTAAGCACACTCCCTTGGAGGACTTGGATTGGTTTAAAAAAGAGAAAGAGGATTTGGCCGAGATCCTGCCTCCAGTCTTAGTCAGGACTAAGATCTGGTTTGACAAGAAAGTTTGAGAGCTTAGGAGGAAGTCAGGGGAATCCTCCTCCAAGGATGTTTCAACTCCAAGGAGGGAAGCATCGACTCCAAGATCAGACACACCTGTGTAAACCCCTCCTGCCTTGTCAACTCAAGGACCTACAGTTTCTACTCCTTCTTCATCCACCCAGGTATACCAGAAGAAACTCAAATAGGTTAAGAAGGAGCCTGTGGAAGAAGATCCCCAGAGAAAGCAGGCAAAATTGCCTTTGGGACCAGAGAACATCATTGTTCTCAGTGAAAGTGAGGAAAGTGAAGTGCCATCTCCTTCAAGCACTCCTGAAGCTCCAACGGATAAAGACAAGGAAGTCAGAGCACTGAACTTCCAAGTGCTATTGATTCCTCTGCACTAGTTGTCTCAAGTGCTCCACTCATGTCTCAACTTGAGACAACAGCTATGCAAACCTTGAGCACCATGAGCTCTCTATCTCTTGGTCCTCTTTCCCCTCCTACTTCTTCCTCCTCCTCTTTTGCATGGGTGCAGCCTCTCGTTGACAGTAGGAAGAGAAAGCCTTCCTCTCAGAGCTCAGGGCCAAATTTTGATGCTGTGGCAGTCTTGTTAGGCACTACTCCTCCTTCTCGTGCCAAAAAAGCCAGAATCACCTCCAGGATAGTGTTTGATGCTCAGGGTCAGCAATTCCTGGAGATTGCTAAGCCTACAGTAGATAAATCAGAGCACGACTTACAGGCATCTGACCTAGAACTCTCAAGGATTCCTATGGGAGAGTCTACCCCTGAAGGTGAGATCCACAACCTCCAGGAAATGGTCACAACAGTCATTCTGAGGGTAGAAAAAGGGCAGAAAACTATTGAACAGTTGGAGGAACAAGCCCAGATTCTCATAGGTTTTATCAAATCTCTTTTGTCTAAGGACAAAGTTTTGGACCCTACCCCATTGACTACCCTTCCGCCACCTGTAATTTTGAGCCAAGATGAAGTACAAAGTATCAAATACATGCACAAGTATTCCATCTATGGCAGAGCTATGGAGGCCATGGTGGAAGATATGATTATTGTTGGATTAAAATTCATCAATGAAGATTTCAAACTCCATGGAAAAGTGAACAACTTGCAACAAAATCTCTCTTCCACTATTGGGATCATAGATAAAGAGCTTAAACTTTGGAGAAGTTTGATAGTGGACCTCTGCCTCATGGGACAGACTGATGAAAACATTCTTTTGGCGAGTAAATTTTTTGATGATGCAAAGGATAATCTGTCAAAATCCTAGGTTTACAGCGTAGAATGGAAGATGAAGGTCCTAGAGGAGGCCTCGAGAGAATTGAAGAATAGCTGGCAGAAGGGTGAGGCTTTCAAAACACTAGTTGTATCTGCTTTCAAAGATATACATTGTCATCTTCAGGATGAGACTTCTGGTGTGCCTCTCTCCCTACAAGAAATCAAAGCTCAATTCAAAGCTTTTGTCAAAGGCAATCTGTTCAAGGAAAGCGCGATTTCCAAAGGGAAAATGAAGGAGATCTTCTCTCTTCAGTCTGCCATTGAAGAAGCAAATAAAGACTATCATACTCATGTCGAGTTTGATAAGGAAATGGAGAAGTGCCTCAGATTTTGGACCCAGTCTACAACCAACACGTCAGTCCCACGTGGCAGAGACATAGCCGAGGCATTGAAGAGATTCAGACAGCGGATTTTGAAGTTAGTGGGTCCCTCCCAGTCATAAGCACCTGTCTTCTTCTCCTATTTCTTCTCTTCTCTTCCAATTCTTTCTCTTGGATTTATTGTAATAAGTTGAGGTATTATGATTGGCAATCCTTAACTAATCTTTAGTTAAAAGAAGCAGTTACCAAAAGTAACTAATTTGTATACTATATAATGGCCTTTCCTCACCTTTTTGAAAGAGAAAGAACTTGGCTCATTTTCTGAAAGTGTAAAATAAATCATAAAGAAATCAATACAGAAGGACTTTTCATTCTTTATCTATCTGATTTCCTTTTATCCCCAAGCTTTTCATTTAATCTTGTTAAGATCATTTGTCTATATTATGTTAAGAAGCTTTGTATTCTTGCAGATGTTATTTATAGAACTTTGTGTGTTTCAAATTTCATCTTATTAGTATGATACAAATGATTTTTTTTCAATTCACTATACCTTTGCATGCATAATGAATTACTCTGTCATCTATAATTCTAAATGGTGCCTTTCTTCTCATTCTCATTTTCTCATTCCTCAGTCCTTTTGTAATTGATGATCCTTATAGAAAACACTTACGTAAAAATCCAAGTTCCACACAAAAATCATGTTTTGTATATGTGTAAATAGGTTTGTTTCTGAATAAGGGAACCTCTCCCATTAAAGAGGAGGGACTTCTTGTCCCCTGACTGTTGCTCTTCATGAAGTCCTATTTGGCGACCAACAGGATGCAGACAAACTAGTTAGGCAATCTAATGCCTTCTACACGCACTAGTGGAAATTGCAAATCTAAGGCAAAGAAGGCCCTCTTAACTTGAACTGGTGTGATAGATCGATTAGCAAGGATGACTACTCAAAGGCTCAAATCAATATCAAGCTCTGGCATGATTCGGTATATAGGTTGTGGAATATGTAGAAAATGACCTGGGATAGTTTCGTGTATGTCTCCAGATAAGGTCATAGGGTGGATGGTAAATATAATTGAATCTATGGGTGATTCTCTGGCCTAGTCCAAAAATCCTTAGCTTCATTAGCTGCTATGTCTAGCAAGGATAACTATTTGATGATGATAGGTGGAAGTGGAGTAGATCTGAATACTAGTGTACATAGGCCAGCATATATGTCTGATTTACCTATGGGCTCGTTGGGCTGGTATCTATATCTATGAGGGTGTCTCTTGCATCCGGCTATGGGACCAAAGGATCAAAACCAAATGTTTGCTCTCTTTCAAACCCTTCCACAGTCACGTAGGCATGTATCTAGGGTAATATGTAGTTTGGTTGACTTGACCAAAATGTGTGTGCTTGGTTGTCTTCTATATTTAACCCGCTTAACAGGGAATCAATTTGTTTTACGCTTACCATTGTTCGAAAGACTTAGATCCTGAGATTTTGATCTATATCAATTATTACTGTGATGAGATTGGGTTGGGGCATGATTGGCTCGAATACGTATTCTCTGGGATCCCTAGGACGCGTGATGGTCATACAAAAACAACAATGTAAATCTAACTAATGACAGAGTAAGCTAATTGTGAAAGATACATCTATTTATATTCCTAAATCTTATACATCTATCTACTAAATAGAATTTAAAGAACAAATATCTAATATATCTAGAATTGACAGCTAAAATAACAAATTAAAACAAACAAAATAACCGAGTATAGTTATTTGTCTGTGAAACTATGAATCTATTCTAAATAACGAAATAATTGATCTAGTCTATTTGCAAGACCCTCGATCCTACCTCAGAAGTGAGGAATGAGTCATAGTTTCTTAGAAACTATCAATCCCCACAACTTCTCTGGCAATATCGAAAGTAGAATTGACTAAAATAAAGTGATTGGCTACTCTATTTGATATGCTTCTAATTAGAACTTTGTAATCTAGAACTTGGATTATGTAGAATAGTGGTGAATCCAATGGTGTGTGTGGCTATGTCCCCTCGGTGTAATCTCCTCGTTCCTTCGTGTTCACATGGATCCAGAAAAGCATGTAATGCTAGCATCAACAGAAGTAGATATTGGGACAAAGGTAGCATAGGATACAGACTGAATACAATGCAAGTAGGAGAGAGATAGCACAAGAGTACAGAGCTTGGCTTATGTAATTCCTAGTAGGATTTATTGCGAGTCATGCAACATAAAACGTCCAGAACCTGAAACTATCCTGCTTGAAGAAAAAAACCTACAACTTTAATGGTTTCCTAGTGAAAACAAGATATTTTACTCCAATGGATTGGATAAAATATCAACAACACTTGCACAAGATGGATATGTGGCTTACTAATAGCAAAACAACACTAACTAAGCATGAAATGAAAGAAACTAAAAATTCTAACTAAAATGAAAGACTAATCTATTGCAATGAGAAATTCAAAGGAAAATTTGAGGGGCCATTTGCTTGAGCACAAGCCATCTATTTATAGCATTTGCATTTACCCAAGGTAAAAACCAAATTGATCTCTTAAACTATAAACAATGGTAAAACACTATTCCAGGGAACCATAATCATTAATGCAAGCTTATAGCGGTGAAAAAAAGATGGTGAATCATTGAAATTTACGTGAGTCATGTTAAAAGAGCTTTCTGGAAAATGTGTAAAGGACCACCACCCTGAGCAGGGTGGCGGTTACAGGACCGCTGCCCTGTTCAGGGCGGCGGTCATGAGACTGCCACCCAGGTAAGGTAGCAGTTTCGTCACTGAAGAGCAAAAGGCTAAGAAAAGAGGGGAAAAGGGAAAAACAAAGCATGCAGGGGCTAAGAAGGGCATGCGGGATGATAACACATACTTGGGGATATTTTCTGGATCTCGAACACCTTGCGAGGAGACCTGTATCATCATTGGGGCACGTGTTACGTTGTTCCGATGGTGCAGTACCCTCAATTTTGGGTACATACATATTGCCCCCTCAGAGACGCATTTTAGCCATGAAGAGTTGCAAAACGGTGGGTCTGAGTATGGCAGTCCCGAAATGGGAAGTTAGAAGTTATACCTGACATGTCCGTGTGTTGAAATGACGCTATCGAAAATTCCTGCCACCTACAAAACGAAAAGAGAACTCAAGTGCAGATAGACACAATAATTTGGAAAATAAATGCTAAAATAATAGGAAACGAGAACGTACCATTCGTGCGGGGATAAGAACTTACCTCTGTCGGCACTCTAAACCTGCAAAAAAGGCATTTTAAAACAAGTTAGGTTTGCTATATCTATGAAAGTGGGCCCATTTTTCTATTCATTTACGTGAGTTGATTTGATTGATTCTGAGCTCTGGAACCCACGATGACGGTTTCTTGTGTGAGTAGAGCCAAAACATTCATGACGGGATAGTGATCATGCCTCCACGAGTGGAACATCGACCCACGAGATCACAGGTTAGTTTTCTTCAATTTATCCTTTTTACCTCGTCAATTTTAAAATGCTAAAATATTTGTCATGGGGTGGTAATTTTCGAAAATGTTAGGTTCAAAAGGTCCATCTAGTGGGGGCGCCTATTGGGTAGGCCTTGTTTTAGTTAAAATGGTCCTCTTTTGGTGTTTTTTGGGCTTTTTAGGTTATAAAACATACGTGGGTTTTTGGCACACAACCGTCGCCCTGCCCAGGGCGGTAGTTACATGGCCACCACCCTTAAGACGGCGGTTACAAAACCGCCTCCCTACTCAGGGTGGTAGTTTTGCATAGAATGCCAAAAGAACATTTGTTTGAAATTTTTTTTGTGTTTTTAGCATTTCTATGTGCTTTCATGATTTTTCCAATGTTACTTGGATGCTAACTTGCTTTGTTTTGTGTGTTTTTAGGTGTATGTAGGTGAGAGAGGAGTATATTCGGTGGAGCTGAGAGAGGGAGTGTGACTGGCTCCCAGGAGTACTGGATGCACTTTCACAGGATGAGGAGGACACTCTTCAGAGGGCCGGGATACTATGTATCTCACGCGTTCCACATGTTGCACCATCTAGTCACATTCTTTGTGACCTATTCTCCTATTGGGATGCTGATTGGAACACCTTCCAATTACCAGGGGTCCAAGGTGAGTGGACCATCACATTAGAGGATTTTTACCGCATCTTGGGGGTCCCGATCCTTGGGAGATGTTTGACCCTTGAGACAGCAGGTTCATGGGCCCAGATAGCACAGTGGGCTTCCTACATGGGAGATGCAGTCATCTCCATGGGTTCGAAGAAGGGGGTCAGAGTTCGATCTATTCCTAGTTTGCCCATCGCCTTGCTTCGCCAGGCTATTATGGGGATCCTTGCCTCGAGATTGATCGGGGATAAGGGAGGAGACACACTACTATACTATTGGTCCCCCATCATTTCACAAATAGAGGGACATGGCTGGATATATTCCTGGGGAGTAGATATTCTTGGGAATACCTACCATGATTTATACAGGGTAGTCCATTTACAAGGGCAGTCCTTGAGCCACCCGACCCTGGTCATGAGTTGGGTTTACGAGCACTTCATTCCTTATGGTAGAGGTGTAGAAGTGACAGATCCCAAGGCTGTGAGGGAAGCTAGATGGACAGATATGTTGGTGCTCAGAGCACCTCATTAGCTGGTTGCTTCTCTGACCGTTGCTAACATGGAGGCCACATCGTATCAGACTATGGCAGGTATATGGGGCGAGGAGGATCTTACTTTGATCTCCTACTCCACCATAGGGAAGCTTATCGACAGAGTGGGACGAGTGGAGATACACCTCTTTGGCCGAGTTCCTCAGCAGTTTGGCCTACCCTACTTGGGCATGCTTCCCCCAGTAGCACCAGTATACAGGTCAGTCCGGGAGGCTAGATGGGGTCCTAGAGGCCAGGGTTGGACAGTTGTTACTCCCGGTGTTCCTATTGCAGCCAGGAGGATAGTACGTGCTAGAGGGAGAACCGGTGTACCTCAGAAACCCTTTCTTTAGATTGCCGCAGGTCCTACCCATAACAGCAATGACCCCACTGACATAGACTCTGAATCCGAGGAGTTCACAGGGAGAAAGATAGAGGAGGAGACTGATCCTGAGTGGCATGATACTCAGGATATCATGTAGGCAGAGAGGGCCGAGCAGAGTGCAGAGAGGGTGACTCTGGTTTTAGAGGATCCACTCTCCCAGGGCCATGGTGGGGAGGACAATTCCGTTGCAGGGTGCTACATTGCTCCAGTCACAGGAGCAACACCTTAGTTAGCGGCGGCATCTGTGGCAGGTGTTGACCCTAGAGATCCATCCTAGAGGCCTGGTGATCCGAGTCAGTTACCCTCCCTCCTTTTAATATTTGTTGTTAATTTAGGATTACTTTAGTTACTATCCCTCCTCTTTTTTACGCTTGTGTTTTATCTCTTGTTTATTTCTAATTTGTTTTCTCCTTTGTTTGCAGAGACTGCCGATGAGTGGTGGGACTTGATTCGTAGGGTATGCACCGATACCCTAATGATCCCCACGGAGAGGACCCGTGCAGAGCTATCTGTGGATGTTGGGGAGCCCTCAACAGCTGGTAGACATATTAATGTCTTTTCCCTAGTCTAGCATGTGGCCAGGATGGTATCGACTCTCCACACGGAGCTAGTGGGGTATAGGACAGCCGAGCACCTGATGAGGAGTCATTCTCGTGGCGAGACTTTGGCTGCCCCTCGGGATCCTGAGCCCTTTGTGCACTCAGAGCGCCGGTGTAGCCGGAGTCCTAGGCATGGGCGTGTGCCTTCAGAGGGGTATCATAGGGGTTGAGAAGCCACTTGGCTCTCCTAGATTTTGTATGATATATTATTTTGTATATCCCGGGCTCTGTGAGCATTTTGACCATGCTTAGCGCATGATGGCATTGTACAGGAATTTCGACATATAGATATATTCTTTTTGGATCAGACTTTTGGCATTTATGGATTTATTTCCTTTCCATTTTCCTCATGGAGATTATGATGTTGATGCCTGTATGATTTTTAAAATGTATGCAATGGAAAAAAAATGATGCAAGTGTTTTACTTTCTTTTTGTATTTCATGATGCTGATACATGATAATGTAGATACAATGTGATGTTGAATCTTAGTTTCTATAAGAAATTTTGAACACTTCATATTTATTTTGGCAAAGTGGTGAAGGTAAGCCAGTATGATGAGCAGATAAACCTGCCCCTACTCCTAACTCCACGCAACTAGTAAGATGCGAGGGCTCATCACTGAGAGTTGGGAAGGGTGCAAGTTATGAAATGTGTTGAAATGATAATGATGAAAGTTAGACAAAGCTTTGGTAGAACCAAATTAGGATGCCACAAGCCTACTCCACTCGAGTAACTTCATAGTTTTTGGGATGCAACTTACTTTGTGGTTTATCTAGACTTAGATCTATAGATGGCCACATAGTAGACAAAATCTAGGTTTTTAGGATTTTAACTCTTTTGGAATTTTGAACATCTGATTCATTTGTTTTTGACTCAAAGCTTCAAGATTTGAATTGTTTACTTATGACCTTTTACATTTGTTTGTCAAGAGGACCCCCTACACTTTTCCCCATACTACTAGTAAGAAGCATGGGTTTATCACTGTGGACAAGGCATAGGTAAGTAAGGGCATTTCCATCCTTTCCCAACCCTACGTCACTAGTAAGAGATGAAAGCTCATCATCGAAGGTTGGTGGGGCAAGGAAATGTGTAAATTTAAAATTTTCTGTTTGATTCTATTTTTTACTTGTTTATTTGAGAAAAATGTCAATGTGTTCTTATTTCCAAAGATATATATATATATATACGTGATAGATGTGACACCATGAAGCTTCTAGAACAGACCATAGGTAAGACACCTATCCTAAGAAGAAACCAAAAGTGAGAATAAACCTGCAGATCTTGGCATGGTTACCGTTAAGACCTTGTCATATCTAGTTTTATTTGATGAAATGATTCCGAGATAGTTTGATGATATCATGGAAATAGAGAAGTACGATTAGAGTGTTTATGCCAATGACATCATGAGTTTGTAATGAATTAATTTGAGAACAAAATTCCTTGATCACAATTTTTGTACAAAACAAGCAGAAAAAATGATCCTAATCTATATGAAGATATAATGTAGATATAATTATAAGTAGCGCTAGTTGCTTACGCATAGAATAATTTGAGGTGTAGGGAATTGACTGTTTCACAAAATTCCTCACCTTCTAGCGTACATAAGTGGTATGCACCATTTCCATAGTCCTTCATGACTCAGTATGGGCCCAACCATTTGGGCTAGAACTTCCTTCCTTCGCTAGTCTTTTTGTCGATCCGATTGTCTAGCCTTAGAACTAGATCACCTTTATATATGTCGCGTTCATAGACTTTCTTGTTATACTACCGGGACATCCGGTCAGCATAGACTCTGTGCCACTATTCAGCATCTAACCTAGTTTCATCTAGGCTTTCTAGTTGGGAAAGACGTGCTTCTCTATAAGCATCTTCATCCAAGATACCTTGTAATGAAATACAGAGACTGGGTATTTCAACCTCAAGCGGGAGAACTGCTTCTACCCTGAATACTAGCGAGAAAGGATTTGCTACTGTTGGTGTTCTTATTGAGGTTCAGTGGGCCCATAAGGCCGGCTATAACTTCAAGTGCCAATCTCATTTGTTTTCTTTCACCGTTTTAAGGAAAATGACTTTGAATGTTTTGTTTGTCACCTCAGCCTGTCCATTGGCTTGAGGGTAATATAATGAAGCCGTATGATGGCTTATTTTAAATTTGTTGCACAATTCGTGAACTTTGTCATTCTTAAAAGAAATTCCATTATCTGAGATAATGATTTGGGGTATACCATACCTGCAAATGATTTGGTTCAAAATGAACTTGGCGATTACAGAACCCGGTACAGTAGTAAGAGGCATAGCCTCTACGCACTTGGCAAAATATTCGGTGGCCATGATTATAAAATTATGGCCATCTGTAGATGAGGGAGAGAATTTCCCTATTAAATCTAGGCCCCACATAGAAAAGGGCCATGGAGTAGCAATCGGTTGTAGAGCTTGTGCCGGCATGTGGATCTCATGGGAGAACTCTTGGCACTTATGACAGCTGCGTACAAACTCTACTACGTCGTGTTCTAGAGTGGGCCAGAAATAGCCCATTCGATGTATTTTACAAGTGGTGGCATGGCCACCGAAGTGGCCTCCACACATTCCACTGTGAGATTCATGGAGAATCTTCTTGGATTCTTCTACGTCGACACATCTTAGAAGCATTCCATCGAACGATTTTCGATAGAGCACTTGTTCTATGATGATGTATTTAGCTATGATAATGCGTAACCGCCTTCTTTGTTATGGTGTAGCCCCTTCTGGATACGTATGGTCCATGATATAATTAACGATATCAGTGTACCGAGGACACTCAAAGATAGAAGGTCATCTTTCGATGTAGTATACGCACTCATCTAGAAAGTCTAGATCTACTAGATCGCCTCCATCTAATGGGTTATCAGCTAACCAATCCACGATGATTTGTCCCTTAACATACTTCTGATTCATAAATGTTAATTCAAATTCTCCCATCAAGGTTATAAAATGTCCAGCCTTCTTAGACAAGGACCCTTGCGTGAGGAAATTTCGTAAATGGTCCATTTTTACCATGACCCTTGTTTCTTGATTTAGCATATAATTTCTTAAGCATTTGGTTGCAAAGACTATGGCAAGGCATTCTCGTTCTGCTTGTGTATAACATGTTTCATAGTCGAGCAACGTTTGGCTAATGAAATAGATTGCGTGGTCTCTCTTGTCATTGTCTTCTTGAGCCAGCATACAGGCTAGCGAGACATTGGTAGCTCGCGAGTATAAAATTAGTGGGTGATCTAGCTTAGGTGGCATTAGTGTAGATGGTGATAACAAGAAATGCTTAACTGTGTTGAAAGCTTCATTACAATCTTCAGTCCAATCAATGCCATAATCTTTCTTGAGTAGATTGTTGATTGGATGATTGGATGAATCTCCGAATTGCACCAAGATTTCTGAGAAATGACCTGATTCCAGATTCATCCGAAGGTGGGACCATCTCGAGGACAACCCGAATTTTTGTTGGGTCAACATCTATCACTCGTGACGATATGATGTATCTTAGGAGCTTCCCTCCTGTCACACCAAAAACACATTTTTCTGGATTTAGCATGACTTCGTACTCTATCAGACGTGAAAGAATGATGCGAAGTACTTCCGGATGGTCATAACACTTCTTGGCCTTAGCCAACAAGTCATCTACATAGGATTCCATGATTTTATGAATTAGATCGTGAAATAAATATGTCATAGCTCGCTGGTATGTAGCACCAGCGTTCTTGAGACCAAATGGCATAACAACATAGCAATAAGTTCCCCAAGGAGTTATAAACATGGTTTTAGCTTGATCTTGTTTGGATATTCTGATTTGATTGTATCCCAAGAATCCATCCATGAGAGATAAAAGCTCAAATCCAGCTGTTGTGTCAATGATGACATCTATAGATGGTAATGGGAAGTCATCTTTAGGACATGCCTAGTTAATGTCTCGGAAGTCTACACAGATGCTTATCTTCCCATTTTTTTTTAGAATGGGAACAATATTAGATACCCATTGAGAGTAATCGACTGGTTTGATGAATCCTACATGGAGGAGATTTATTACTTCTTCTTTCACCATGAGAGCTACCTTAGGTTTCATTGGTCTCGATTTTTGTTTAATCGGTTTTACATTTGATTTAGTGACGAGATTGTGAACCGTAATGTGTGGTGCAACTCCTGTCATTTCTTTATAATTAAATGCAAAAGCCTTCTGATGTTCCTTGAGGATTCGAGTGTGTATTTCTACTTCTTATGGAGTTAACGAGGATCCTAACTTTAATATCCTTGGTTCATATTCTGTTCCGATGTTAATAACAATTGTTTCTTCATTTAAAGAAGCATTACCTTCCTCAAACTCAGGCGGGCCGGAGGTAGTTCCATATCATCTCCATTCTTGACTGCGTATATGCTAAGTTCCTAATGTGGCGGGAGTTCCATCATAGGATTCCCGAAGTAGGAAGATGAATGTGGGATCAAAGATAAATCTACTCTGTGATGGGCGAGATGTAGTTCCGCATAGGTGTTTAAGAAATCAAGAGTGTTTGTATCACTATCAATGTGGTCTAGGATAGTAGATTTGTCCTCATCTTTGTTCGTTAAAAGAGGGCTTGACACTGCTTTCACTAATGGTTCATCACGAAGGGATACCATGAAATGGGTATCCTCTAACTTACTGTTTGGAGTAAAGCGTGATGCTGAGGTTGCTATTGAATCAGCGAGAATATTTTGTTCATGCGGGATTGCTTCAATTGATATGAAGTCAAATTCCTTGCTCAAATTGAATACAACTATTTTTTAGAGCTGTAAGTGCTCAGCTCTGGTTTCATATACTTCAGAGACTTGGTTTACTACCAATTGCGAGTCTCCTAACACTCTGATGTTATCAATACCGATTCTCTTGGCTAAAATGAGGCCAAGGAGGAGGGCTTCGTACTTGGCGCCGTTATTAGTGTATTCAAAATTTAGTTTAAAGGAAAATGGTAGGACTTTTCCCTCAGGAGAAGTAAGGATTACACCTGCCCTAGCTCCGTAACGACATTTAGCTCCATCAAAATGGAGAGTCCAATACTTATCTGGAAATATGGGCACTGGGATATTTGTTGTGTTAACATATTCTACCTCTACCATGCAAAGATCTACTACTGGAAGAGAACCGACACCTAGGGTGTACCCCATGCCTACAGAATCAAATGGTAGGAACATTGGTAGATCCTGTTCTAGTAATTCAACAATTTTTGCAGTAGTTCCTAATGATACTATTTCTACAATGTTTGCCTCATCCTTGAGGGCTGGGATTATCTTGACTAGGCTCATAGTTTCAAGATTTGTCATAGGTACCAACTTTTCTTCTGGTTTTGCGTCGGTTGGTTTATTAAGTTAGTTTGTTGGGAGTTCAAACTCCGAGTGCATGCCTGGTATTTTCTTTAAGTCAGCTAGGTGTACATCGAATGCTTTTTGGATCACCTTTGGCTATCAACAACATTTTCCTAAATGTAAGAATCTTACTTCTTGAAATAGCGTAGAAGGGATTTGCCTTCATACGGTGTATCCATGGGTCGGTCGAGGAATCATTATTATAGTTTAGTTTTCCTGATCTATAATATAAAAACTTAGTTAGGATGGTTTTCTGGGTCCTAAGGTGACTTGTAATGTTATAGTTTTCTAATCGAGGTGGCTTTAAGGATATCATAGCCTCTTAGTGTGTTTTCGAGTTGTGGCAAACAATTTTGTTTTCTCCATACCCTAGCTTTTTAAAGGAAAGAGAAGGGGGACTATGTTGACCACTACCCCATCAATCTACCATTGCACGCTTTTACATAGTTTGTTATAAAAACCCATACTTGCAAATGTAAGGCTATATCACCTCGGCATGCCAATCTCAGCATCTTTTCGGCATTTTTGTTTTATTTCAAAATATGAATTCAACATCTTTATCTGCCTACCCCGGAGGATGAAACATCAAAGTCCTATGTGATTTACCTGTGTTTTCAAGAGGTGGGGTGATTGTTTAATTAAATGACCTAAAACCTAATGCCTCTAAAAGAGCAAGCCCCTGTGGGTAGGAGAGCTCTTTAGTAAGTCCAAAAAAAATGAAAATGTGCAAGAAATGTTTTTTTGTTAGGTCGTTATATTTAAAATCATAGGCAACCCACAGGTTTTTTACTACTATTTTGTTGGATGTTATCTATCTCTAGCAGGTGGCTTGGACTTGGCTAAGAGAAATAATCACGTTTCCTTGTTACAGCTTCGATGGGTAGTTTGGCATCTAACTCTACTAAACCGACTATCTTAGGTTGCGGCTGACTTCCTAATTGTGGTGCAATTGATGGATTTAGCGAAGTTGAAGCTTCATGATCATTGTTTCCTGTCATTACGCTCTTTTTTGTCCCAGTTAGATTTATCCTATTGTTATCGTGATTTGGGAGTGGATCATTGAAGATCTTGAGGAGTGCATTTTTGAGGGGAAAACCACCCCTACAAAAAATTATTTTGATGCTAGCGACATACGATCTGCCAAAAAACGTATCTATGAAAAAGTTTGTCTTTTGTTTCTTCTGGCAAGCGTTGCATGAGATTTTATTGTAGTCCACGACACGTTTCTACGTGTCCATGGCTCTGAATTTTTGTGGAAAACCACAATATGAATTAGGATTTTAATTCCTAGTTTGTTGGTTTGGTGCGTATTGTGGCCCAAAAATTTGACCAAACTATTGCTTATTAAAGTTTTACATTTACTATTTTTTCTTATTATGATTTTGATAACCAATTGAGCTTTGGCTTGAACCCTATGTAAGGTTTTTGCTGTTTGTTTGTTGTTGTTGTTTGCTGTGGATGATTAAAAATCCACTGTATTGATTTGTTGGAGTAAAAATTTTTTTGTTTTCGCTAGTTGTTTATTTTGTGATGGAGTATTGACAACATTTTACCTTCTTAGGCTGGTCGGTTTTACTCCCATCTGTTGTTTACACCACGATTTTTTATTAAGGATTTTAGGTTCTTGATTGACATTCATGGTAGTAGGATAAGTTGTAGTGTTCTGGTTGGAGGTGATTAACCTCCCGTTTGGTCCATATGTCTTGCGACCACTATCAATTACCGCTTGATCTATTCGGAGAGCACTCTTAAGTACTTCATCGTAAGTTCTTAGCGAGAACTTCTAGACCTCTTCCTTTACCTCTCTGCTGAAAGAATGAAGGAATAGACCACATAGTTTCCATCTGATCCATGTTTGGAGCACTTGCTGAAGAAATAGAGAATTGTGTGCCACCTCTGGATGAAAATGGGTGACAGATTCATTGTGTTTCTTGCTTAATGTGCGAGAATTCCCTGATTTCCTATTTCTTAATAGTTTTGTTCATTTCAAAGGCCTTGATGAACTCTTGACATGAGTTTTCTTAAACGAATGGATTGGAAGCCTCAAGTATTTCTATAATACCAATCGAGAGCAATGCCCCTCCAAAGTTTTTGGGGAATATTTTAGCAACAACCCCATCCCATGGGAGTAGTTTTTCAATGGCTGTAGCGTAAGCTTTGATATGTGCATTCAGATCTCCCTCACCTTTATATTTGGGAAAATCAGGAAGAGGCCTTGGAAGCATGACACTTCATATGGTGAAATCTAAGGGCTCTTTTAAATATTCTGAGTAAGTCCCTATCGCATAGGTTTCAACCATTGATGGTGCTTGTTGAGGGAGTGGAGGGGGAATGGGTTGTTGATATGGCATAGTGTATGTGTTAGCGAGGGCGTAAGGAAACCCCTATGTTTGAAGAACCATGTCAAGAGAGGAGAACATATCCCCTTGCGGTGATTTGGAGTACATGTTTAAGTATGAAGGGGTATTGTCCAAGAATTGATTATTTTGTACCAGACCAGGAGGTATCGGAATGGTGTTAGGAATGACGGCTCTTGTTGGGGTTTGTTGTGAATACTGAGGAGTCATGCCTAACGTGCCTACTCCTGTGAGGAGGTCTACTTGGCTAGGATGGTGTGGAGGATTGGAACTTCTTACCTGCATGAATTGAGAATTTTGACTTTCTTGGGCAAGTTCTAACCCCCTAACCTTTTCTACTAACGTTGAAATGACTTCATTTGGTGAAGTCATGATACTTTGCCTTGGCAGCATTTTTTGTATATCATGGTGTTGTATATGATATCCTACTATGAACTGATCATTTCCCTACCAAGTTTCTCCGAGGGAATTTTCTATATGCAATGGTATAGAGGTATTTTCTTGAAAAAAGACCTCGGGTTGTGTTTGTAAACCTCCTATATGTGGGTACATACTCCGAGAACGTTGTTCATTCCTAGCATAATGTACCAAATTTTCATCATCTAAACATAGGTATGAGTCTGATTGTCTACTAATTTGTGGTCTAAGTAGTATCTGAGGAGACGAACTTGATTCTCCTGTGAGTGTCATATTGTTCGATCCTGAAGGCTCTGTTTTCTATGTTTGAGCGAACTAATCCAACTACTCTGTTCGGAGGGATGAGGTATATCTGATCCTCAGAGTTTTTGTTGACAACTGGTTAGTTGAGTAGTTATCACCCCATACTGAGAGCGAGGATGATGATTGTCTATTCTGTTGGGCGTAGTATGCCTCAAGACCCAAGAGGGGTCTGCCATATGCATCGAATCCTGACATATTCGGGGGATATATGAATACCTGCAGAATAATGGGAAGGAGTACAGGTGATGGTGAAAGCTATTGAGGTAGTAAAGATGAAAGAGTCATTTTTAATTTGAAAGAACCAGTAGAAATCTGACTCCAGATCAGAAGGTAGAAAGGTTCACGTTGGGTTCACCAATTTTGTATGACGGAAAAGTGACAAGTGATCTTGGGAATCTACAAGTAACTCTTCCTCACACCCGACCTCCCGAGGTCGTGCCGAGACAGCCGGTGGGGATGGAATGTGTGTGGGATGCAGACAAACTAGTTAGGCAATCTAATGTCTTCTACACGCACTAGTGGAAATTGTGAATCTAAGGTAAAGAAGGTGCTCCTAACTTGAACTGGTGTGATAGATTGATTAGCAAGGATGACTTCTCGAAGGCTCTAATCAATATCAAGCTCTGGTGTGATTTGGTCTATAGGTTGTGGAATACGTGGAAAATGACCTGGGATAGTTTCATGTATGACTCCAGATAAGGTGATAGGGTGGATGGTAAATATAATTGACTCTATGGGGAATTCTCTACCCTAGTCCATAACTCCTTAGTTTTGTTAGCTGCTACGTCTAGCAAGGATAACTATTCAATCATGATAGGTGGAAGTGGAGTAGATCTGAATACTAGTATACGTAGGCCAGCATATATGTTTGATTTACCTATGGGCTCGTTGGGCTGTGGAATTTGCGGGTCACAACCATAGATTCATATTTGTTTTGGTTCTGTTATGGTCATGTGCGGAATCAATCCTTAATCCCTAGTATCCAATAATCATATGATTTCTCAGCTTCTATATTTAGAATCAATAACTATGTGATCTTCTTAGAATATCTTACAGGCATTTATGTAACCTGAATTCTTAGGCTGGTATCTATATCTATGAGGGTGTCTCTTGTGTTCGGCTATGGGACCAAAGGATCACAACCAAATGTTTTCTCTCTTTCAAACCCTTCCACATTCATGCGGGCATGTAATCTAGGGTAATCTGTAGTTTTGGTTTGACTTGACCAAAAATGTGTGTTTCTTGGGTGTCTTTCTATATTTAACCCGCTTAATTGGGAATCAATTTATTATACGCTTAATGTTGTTCAGAAGACTTAGATCTTGAGATTTTGATCTATATCAGTTATTGCTATGATGAGATTGGGTTGGGGCATGATTGGCTTGAATACGTATTCTCTGGGCTCCCTAGGTCCCGTGATGGTCATACAAAAAAGCAACAATGTAAATCTAACTAATGACAGAGTAAGCTAATTGTGAAAGATACATCTATTTATATTCCTAAATTGATACATCTAACTAATAAACAGAATTTAAAGAACAACTATCTAATATATCTAGAATAGACAACTAAAATAACAAATTAAAACAACTAAAATAACTGAGTATAGTTTATTTTGTCTGTGTAATTGTGAACCTATTCTAAATAATGAAATAATTGATCTAGTCTATTTGCAAGACCCTCGATCCTACCTCAGAAGTGAAGAATGAGTCATATTTTCTCAGAAACTATCAATCCTCACAACTTCCCTGGCAATATTGAAAGTAGAATTGACTGAAATAAAGTGATTGGCTACTCTATTTTGATATGCTTTCTAATTAGAAACTTTGAAAGCTAGAAGCCTGGATTTCTCTAGAATAGTGGTAAAATCTGATGGTGTGTGTGGCTATGTCCCCTCAATGTGATCTCCTCGTTCCTTCGTGTTTCACGTGGATATAGAAAAAGTTTGTAATGCTAGCATCAACAGAAGTAGATATTGGGACAAAGGCAGCTTAAGATACAGACTGAATACAATGCGAGTAGGAGAGAGATAGCGCAAGAGTACAGAGCTTGGCTTATGTAATTTTCTAGCGGGAATTTATTGTGAGTCATGCAACATAAAAACGTCCAGAAACCTGAAAACTATCTTGCTTGAAGAACAAAAACCTGCAAACTTTAATGGCTTCCTAGTGAAAAACAAGCTATTTTTACTCCAATGGATTGGATAAAAATATCAACAAACACTTACACAAGATGGATATGTGGCTTACTAACAACAAAACAACACTAACTAAGCATGAAATGAAAGAAAACTAAGAATTCTAAGTAAAAATGAAAGGACTAATCTATTGCAAAAGAGAAAATTCAGAGGCAAATTTGAGGGGCCATTTTGCTTGAGCACAAGCCATCTATTTATAGCATTTTGCATTTACCCAAGGTAAAAAACCAAATTGATCTCTTAAAACTATAAAACAATGGCAAAAAACACTATTCCAGGGAAAACCAGAATCATTAATGCAAGCTTATGGTGGTGAAAAAAAGCTGGTGAATCATTGAAATTTACGTGAGTCATGTTAAAATATATTTCTTGAAAACACGTAAAGGACCGTCGCCCTGAGCAGGGCGGTGGTTACAAGACCACTACCCTATTCAGAGCGGCGGTCACGAGACCACTGCTCAGGTAGGGCAGCGGTTTCATCACTGAAGAGCAAAAGGCCAAGAAAAGAGGGGAAAATGGAAAAACAAAGCACACGGGGGCTAAGTGGGGCATGCGGGATGATAACACATACTTGGGGAACTTATTCAGATCCCGAACACCTTGCGAGGAGACCTGTATCATCATTGGGGCACATGTTACGTTGTTCTGGTGGTGCAGTACCCTACAATTTTGGGTACGTATAGGAACCTTATTATTCTTTTTTGGAAAAGATTATTAAGGCTAGTGCTATTACCCTTCCACCTATACAACCACACACTGGTTTTGACCCTGATTGTCTAATGCCCATGTGGTATAAAGAACATGACTTTTGTAACTATCATCGTGTAAAAGGTCATAGCGATGATAAACTACATCACCTTCAAGAATATCATCCAAGAAATGTATGACAATGGAGACCTAGTCTTGGATAACCCAAATTCACCTACCAAAAAAAACCTACATATCTTTAGAAAACCATTTCCTAATAATTCCCCATCTTTCGACCAAACTGGTGACACTTCAACTAATGATAGCAATTTCTGGGAGGTCCACACTATTTTCGATTATATACCAGTTGCTTCCCAATTTCCCCCAATTCCTTCCATAGATGAATTATTAGCCCAAGATCCCCTACCTACACAAGAACCTACTTCATCTACTCCTCCACCCACATAGGAACCCCCTTATTTTTCTCCTTCACCCATGGAAGAGTCCATAATTAGCACTCTGCCTTTGGCCCCTCTAATTACCGAGCAGTCATCAATAGCACCTCGCCCACTCATAGGGGACACATGTCCACTCCCCACACAATCACATAGAGAGTCCACCTCATATAGCCCATCATCTCCTCTACCCATAGAGAATCCTTTAGAAACATTGTTATCTTTAGATGACCATTCTCTATCGGACCTCCAAGATCATGTTGATCTTCTTTTGGCTCTCTTACCCACATAGTCTGAATCTATCCATTTCCCTATTTCTCAAACACATTTTATGGGGATTTTTACTCAATCCACATCGGCCCTACCTACAGCAGTACCATTTTCACGCTTGGCTGATTGCTTGGACTATGTTGATAGAGCCTTACTTTGGGGGCATCTTCTACTTCCTACTTCAACCTAAATACAATTTTCACTCACCAACACCTCCATAACCTATCCAAAAGTGTTCCAATCGACCAAACCAAACATAACCATGGCTATTGGAACACCTTCCATGTCATCACCCATAACCCCAAACACACACCTCTTCTCACAACCCAACATACACCTACACCTAAACACCTACCCATGCCTATATCATCTCCCTTTTGTAAACCCATCACTACCTTAGGTGTCATGTCGACATCACACCTTACTCACCCACCCATCATATTAGATTTAGTTGCATCTTCCCAGACCAACAATAAAATTATTTCGGCCCCTAAAAGAAATCCCCAGCCTTCTAGGCCTCATACACCAACCTCACCTACCACACCATTATCACCTTCACCCCTTCCGTCAATCCTAGGACCCCATCCCTCAACCCTAACTGAGCAACCTATTTCCAACAATAAACCAAGAATGTATCATCTCACCTCCTCATCATGGCCCTCTAACATACCCAAGTGATCCAAACAACCCCCGCTGTCACCCGTGAACTTCTTACCATCTTGTTGTCCCCTTAAAATTTTCCTTCTTTTTCCCAAGTATGTACTTAGATATTTTTGAGTTATCACCCTGTGAAAATGGTCCAGTAATTTTTTTTTGAAATTTGGCACTTCTCAAGGGATTAAGGATTCTTATAAAAACCTTCATCAGATAGATAATTCTTTGCCCTTTCCAAAAAGGTATGGAAGTCCTCCTAACTCCTTGTAGTTTTTGAGTTATGGCTCAGCGAAGGTAAATGGGGAAATTTTCCCTAAGCAGGCCCGCATCGAATAGAGAAGTGCCACATGTCAAGGTGGAGCGGAGGTAGGGAGATAAATTTTGCACTTCCCTTTAGGGGTTAAAAGTCATAAAGTCAAATTTTTACCCACAGATCTGAAGAAGGAATGAAGCACACTCATGGGGCCGGGGAGAAAATCTTGGCACTTAGCCCTTTTGGGAAAAAAAATCAAAGTCACAAACCGACCCACGTGCCCACGGAGGAGAAGGGAGAAGCACATGGTGGAGTAGTGGGGCATGGAGGTAAATTAGGATTTTTTTCCCGATGTAAATTTCAAAGGAAAAAATGGAGGCGCATCCCCCCAAGTAACCAGAAGGTGCCACATGTCTCGGAGTGGCAGGGCACGGGGAGTTTTCAAGAAATTTTCCCAATATGAAAAATCAAAGGAAAAGGAAAGTTCTTCAGCCTGTGAGTGAACCAAAAGGTGCCACATGTCTCAGAGAGGTGAACCTGTGGAGTTTTTTGGGAAATTTTACCAAAAGGGAAAAATTTAAAGTTTGACCCCGCCAACCCTAATTTTGACTTTGTATTTTGTCAGTTTCGCCCTTAATCTTCATAGGGCCATATCTTTTGAATCAGAGCTCATTTTTTCACATTTTTTATATCAATGGAAATTTTTTGAAATTATCTACACAATGGACACTTCAATTTTAAATTTTGATGGCATTTTGTGGGAGAAAATTGAGAAAAATGTCTCTGGCATGCAAAAAAAACAAAAAAAGTTCCTCCCGAATTCACTTCAATGTTTCTCCTACCATTGTGGATGGGCCCCAATTTCAAAAGCAATTAGGGAAAAAGGAGTGAATGGCTCATATGAAAAACTAGAAAAATTGAAATATAAAAAACACATTTTTTAAAACACAGAAGCTCTTCTTGGGGCTCGTCAGAAGTGTTTTTCTTTACTGCAGAGGAATCTGGAAGAAGGAAAAAAATGATAAATTTTTTTTTTGTAACCACTTCTTGGTCATTTGGGGAAGTTTGTAAACCACCCCTTACATGATATTTATTGTCCTTTGAGAGTCATCGTTTGGGTTGGAAATCGAATTGGAAAACTGGAAGCATGTTTTTTGTGAACAAATGGAATAAAATGACAATCAATATTCTTTTATTCTCCTCCTCTGCATTTTTCTTCTATACCCACTTGTGTACAAGTTTCAACTATGAGATCAATAAAAAAAAGGAAGGAATTTTTATGTCCCCCTGATGGAAAAATCAATTGGTGCTTTATGATCAGCGTTTTTTATCCTGTCTTCTACTTAGAAATTACGAATTTTTCTTTCTTCTATTAGTTAATGCATGTTATGAAATTTCTGATCAATGCATATTGGCATATGATATTCTACCTATATCATTGACCTTCTTGCCTTCTTTTCCACTCCCTTTCCCATTCTTGGATTAATTTCTACCCTAGCAAGAAATTGCAAGCTTTTCCATAGGGTCAGTGGAGTGACCCTATGGATCTCTGGTTGAAAAAACACCATTAAAAATCCTTCGGTTTTTACATGCTAAAACAATGGGAGCTGCACCATTCAAAATGTAGAGGGGACTTAGATTCCCATAGCATTGGCCTAAAAATCCATAAATTTTTCCACAAGAAAATTTTTCTAGCCAACAATTTTTTGTGCCCACTGTGGGGCAAAGTTTACAACATTTACACCTTAAAATGACCACAAGGTTTTAATGTATTTCTTAAAAGTTTTTAAAGTCTAAAGTTCCTCGTGAATCCACATGAATACGAGTATGGATATTCCTGCAAATCCCCCTAGAGACCTTCTTCATTATTTCATATCAAAGAAGATATCATTTCAAACCTGAAGGAGGCTATTTTGCATAGTAGGCATAGTGTAAAACATTACTCTATTTCTACAAAGATTTTGGATTGAAAATAAGAACCTACTTTTGAGTTGGAAGAGAAAAAAATAGATTTCAGCACCTCAAAGAAGACAATAAGCCTTCAAGCTAGCTGATAGAAGGTATACTCACGAGATGAGGCAAGGACGAGTGATTGACCCTACTTTTGAGGAGTTGGACAGAGGAGAAGTAGAGGTTATAACTCAGTTTAATAGAGAGGGAGATATTATATCTCAACTTGAAGAAATTGTAAGACTCCAAGCTACAGCAGAGGAAAGAGAAGAAAACCTAGCTGTTTAAGTAGCTAGAAATAGAAACAAAATGGCTGATAATGAATGTGAAGCATGTGCACCCAATGTACCATGAGGAAAGAAAATACTGGTCCACTTGCTCTCTCATGAATACTCCCATGATTTTCCAAGAGGTTTTGAGAAATAATTTTTCCCAAATTCAAAAGGATATGGGCTCCCAAACTCCCTGAAGAAACACGTAAACAACCTTCATCACTGCTTGTGGTGTGTTAGGTGTTAAAGATGAAGATGTTTTCGGTTAGAATTTTTTGTGGAGTCCACTCCAAGAGAAAAGTCCTTTGAAATGGTTTTTACATGCTTCTGGCAAGAATCTATTACTAGTTGGGAAGATATTAGAAAAGAATTTTTAAAATAGATTTTAGGAGCACTAAAGATGGTCAAGAGCTTTCTGGTGTAATTAGTCCCAAATAAAGAAAAGAAAATCTCTGAATCCATGAGGGGGACTTTGTAGCAAGTTTTTTACAGACTGAAAAGAAGAGTCCCTGAAGATGTGCTACCTCCTGAAAAAAACCACATGAGAAGATTTCTTCATCAGTGGCTTTTCCATCAAAAATTTGGTTTTCATCCTCAGAAAGAGCCCAACCAAAACACACTGAGGGAAGCTCAAAAAATTTTTTCCATTGAAAACTGATGATGACTTAATCCTCTATGGAAAAGTGAAAGGACCCAAATGGGAAGCAGAAGGGTTAGAGTTTTGGCTTTCAGTAACTACAGATCCTATGTTCTAGAAAATGGTAAAATGAATCTGGTTGCCTTAAATAAATAGTTGTCCCAAATGATATTGAGAACTTCCCCAAGGAGGTCAAACTTCCCTGATAGACAAAGAATTACACCATATCCTGGCCAACTTGCCCTTGAAGCACCCCCTGTCAATGCTATTTGTGACACCAAATAATCAAGAGAGGATTCTAAAATTGATGAACTTGAAGGAGAAATAGTAGAGGATTATGAAGGCTACCTCGAAATTGAAGAATTCGATATGCACAATGGCTTTTTTGAGTTTGTGGATGATGGGGAAGAAGAAGAGGAAGCCCTTAGCTTCTCATGTGTTGTTTTCACTCGAGCTCAATCCAAGAAAGATGCTTTACCTTCTGTGGCTCAAAAGGAAAAGAAAACTAAAGAATATCCCACTCCAGCAACCACACAAAATAATATCATTAGCAAAGGCTCACCATTACCACCCTTGATGGATTCAGCCAAAATGAAACTAGGCCAAATGGTTGCTAGAGATCAGGCTGTTATATCTAGTAAGTCACCTTTTCCTTCTTCTAGGTCACAAATTTTTAAAAACACTCCTCCCTCCAATGAAGGTCTATCCTAAGTCAACCAAAAGTTCCTCAAAGACCCTTACCATGTAAAACCTTCACTCACTCCAGGAACTCCCCCCCTCATCCAACAATTGTCCCCATTTGATTTTGTGTAACATGCAAGTAAGACGAAAGTGCATCTCTTAGAGATTGAGTACTTGCAAACACACCCTACTCAGTTTGATAGACTAATCAATGTTGTTCGGAGTAGAAGTTCTATACCTTCAATTTTAATTTATAAAGGTCTTCTCTCGAAAGCATCTACACCACCTACCCAAAACATGCTAGCCCTAAGTGCTTCCAAAATAGATAAGGTGGAACCCTTCTACTTATCTCTTCTCATGAATGGTTTTGAGCTCAACAATTGCATCATTGAATCTGGAGCTTCGGATAACATAATGCCACTCAAAGTTGCCAATGCTCTTGGCCTGACACTAACTAGAGTTAATGGAGCTTGTTACTCAATGGAATCTAAGTAAGTAACGCTAGTAGGAAGGATAAAAGATGCAAAAGTGGATTTGACTGAATACCCTGATAAGAAAGTATTTCTAACCATTTTAGCGGCAGACATTCCAACATATTTTGGCATGCTCTTGAGTAGAAGTTTTTGTAGAGACCTTGGTGGAGAGATAAAGATGGATTGGACCTCTACATCTATTCCAGTAAAGGGTGAGATGAAGAGGTTGCTTCTGGTAAGAAAAATGAAGTTTACAGTAAGAAGTTCCAGTAACCCAAGAGCTAATATCCTCATTCAAGATTGTGGATTAGGAAACTATTTCCTTACTTCACAACAAGAAGAAGACTTACCACTTCCCTTAGAATCAGAGAAAGATCAGGTCTGGACTATGGAGTTTGATAGAAGCCATTCCAAAGTAGGATCAGGGGATGATGTTGTGTTGTACTCTCCTTCTAATGTGATGCATCTTTTTACATACAAATCACAGTTTGACAACACCAATAATACAATAGAATATGAAGCTCTTCTCTTGGGCATATGTGTAGAGGAAGACATTAGAATCAAAAATTTGAGATGCCTTGGTGATGCAGAAGTGATAGTGAAGCAAATCCACCAGCAATACCGGGTGAAGAACCCAAGGCTCAAGCATTACAGGAATAGAGTGTGGGATTGCATTGAAATTCTTTGATGCATTCTCTATTGAAGCCATCCCAAGACAAAAAAATGAAAGAGTTGATTCTCTTGTAGTATCAACATCTCTATTGACTTCTCATCCTTCTTTTGGCAAGGAAAAATTAACCATTGAGATGGTTTTCATACCAAGTGTTCTTGATAACGCAGATCACTAGCAATTTTTCAATGACGACAATCAAGTTTTAGCCTTCTTGGAGTAAAGAGACAACTTCAATAATCTCTTCTTTGAGGGAAGTGTTAATCCACATAGAGAAGTTGTGGTTGAATATGCATCAGATGAAATTGAAAGAGCGGATGATGAAGGCATGATCAGATTAAAAGGTAACAAGATCCCCAAAGGTATGGTCTCTCTGGAGGACCTGTTTGACAAACATGACGGATTTATTCATGAAAAAGAAAAGCTGCCTTCTCACTATCCATCTGATTTTGACAAGGAAAACATTGGGACTTCTAAAGATCCAAGGGTGGTCACCATTGGCAAATGTTGCTCATCTGAATAGAAAAGGAAGTTCGTTTCTTTTCTTAAAAAGTACTCTGATGTGCTGGCCTATCCTTATGACGAGCTCAAATATTTTCAACTGAAGGAAATGCATCATTCCATTCCTCTAAAGTATGATGGTAAGCCCTTAAAAAAGAAGCAAAGAACCTATAATCCAAAGATTGCTGATGTTATTAAGGAAGAAGTGAACAAGATTTTGAATGCCAAAATCATTTTCCCCATTCACCACTCAACATGGGTGGCCAACATTGTACCTATCAAAAAGAAAAATGGGGAGATCATAATATGTGTAGATTTCAGAAATCTGAATTAGGCATCTCTCAAGGACATATACCCTCTTCCGATCATGGATCATATCCTATAAGTAGTTACTGGATCTCACAGTATAATCAAATTAAAGTGGCTAAAGAAGATTGTAGCAAGATGGATTTCACAACTCCTTGGGGAATTTTTTCTTACAACAAGGTGCCTTTTGGCCTGATCAATGTGGGACCCACCTTCCAAAAATCCATGGACTTAGATTTCAAAGATCTCAATAATTTCATCATCATATACCTAGATGAATTAACCATGTTTTCAAAGAAGAGAAGTGAGCATATCTTCCACTTGTAGCAGATTCTTGCAAGATGTAGAAAGCATGGCATTTCTCTAAATCCCAAGAAGTGTATATTTGGAGTCACAGAAGGCAAGTTGTTAGGACACATCATGAATAAACATGGAGCACATATTGACCTTGAGAGGGTAAGTGCTATTCGTCCCACCAGTAAGAAAGGAGTGCACTCATTCTTTGGGAGGGTAAATTTTCTTTGCCACTTTGTCCCCAAATTTTCTAAACTAACAAATCATATCACCTCCATCATGAATCCTCAAATAGGTTTCAAATACAGTAGTGAATGAAAATCAGCATTTGAAGAAATCAAGAAGTCCATTGCCAAAGATCCAACACTGGTATCTCCATATTTCAGCAAGGAATTCATCATGTATTGTTATGAGTCAGAGTGCACTCTTTCTACTATCCTAGTTCAGAAGAATGATGAAGAATTGGAAGCACCTATTGCTTTCATGAGCTTCCCTTTGAAGAAGCATGAACTAAATTACAGTTAATTGGAGAATCATGCATACGAAGTGGTCAAGGCCGTGAAGAATTTCAGATTTTACATACTCAATTCTCACACCATGGTGATGGTCCCCAGAAGTGTAATCAAGCCCATTTTGACACAACAAGATCCCAAAGCCAAAAGAGGAAATTGGATTGTAAGGATCTAAGAGTATGACATGGAGATTAACCCCTCTAATCTGGTTAGAGGAAATGGTTTGTGTGAGTTGATTGTTGAAGATGAATCTCTCAAATTTCAGCTTGGAGAAAGAGATGACACTTACTCAACCTACTCAGAATATTTCCCACAAGTTCTCTTTGTGAACACTTCAGAGGAATGGTATGAAAACCTCACTTTCTTTCTTACCTATGGGGACTTCCCTCCTCGTTTAGATTAAAAACAACAAACAAATCTCAAGCTGAAAGTAGCCAAATATGTGATTTGGAATCATGCACTCTACAAGAAAGGGATAGATGGCTATTTTCTCAAGTGTGTTGACAAGAAACAGCAAGAAAAAAACCTCAAAGCCTATCATGATCAAGCTTGTGGTGGAAACTTTTCAGCCATGGTGACTGCCCACAAAATTCTCAGAGGTAGATATTATTGGCCTTCTCTTTTTGCTGATACTCAAAGCTGGGTTTCTAAATGTAAAGCATGCTAGCAATTTGTTGGAAAACCATAGTTAGTTGCATTTCCTCTCAGTCCTATGATTATTGAAGAACCATTTCAACAATGGGGGCTGGACTTCATTGGAATTTTGAATCCCCATTCAAGTGTTGGGCATACTTATGTGCTCACTACCACAGACTACTTCACCAAATGGGTGGAAGCCATTCCAACCAAACAAGCTAGCTCTGAAGTTGTCTGAAATTTCATAAAAGATAATATCATTTTTCATTTTAGATTTCCTCAGAAGATTGTAGTAGACAACCATACCTATTTCTCTTCGAAGGAATTGACATACTTCTATTATGGCTTTGAAATTTCTCTTTCTCATTCTTTTGACTACTATTCTCAAGGGAATGGTCAAGCTAAGTCAAGCAAAAAAAATATTGTGACCATTATCCGCAAGCTTGTTGATTCGAATCAGAAGAATTGGCACAAAAAATTATATAATGCATTATAGGCTGATAGGATCACTCCTAAGAAGGCAATAGGCATGTCATCTTTTCAGCTACTATATGGAGTTGAAGAAGAGATTCCTATTATAATTTAAATACCAGATCTCAATCTACTTCAAATAGTGGAAGACAACCAATACAAAGATTCAATTGACAAGAGGATCCTTTTCCTTGAGAAGATAGAAGAGAGCAGATCCCAGGTAGTGGACAGAATCAAATAACATCAACTGAAAGTGAAGAAGCTCTTTAACAGAAGAGCCAAAGTAAGGGAGTTCAGATCTAGGGATTTGGTCCTACTTTGGGACAAGATGAGAGAGCTAAAGGGTAGTCATGGTAAGTTTTATTCTTTGTGGTTGGGTCCATTTCAAATTTAGGAAGCTTGTGGTGAGAATGCCTTTCTCTTATCATACTTGGATGGAACTCCATTGGGATTGCCTAGAAGTGGGCAATATTTGAAACTTTATCATCAGTGAAAGTGAGTTTTCCCTCACATTGTACCATATTTTTTTCTGTTTCCCCTTTCATGTTGTCTATTTTGGTTTGTTTTCTGTCTTGGTGTGGTTTTGGTTGGTGTGTTTCCTTCCTTCCTTCTTTCATTCCTCAAAATTGTACACAACTCTACAAGGCCCAATGGATAAGGCACTAGTCAATGTTATATGTTTTAAAACTTGAGATTATAGATCCTCACTCCATTTTTTCTCTCTATTCAATCGATGCCATGTCCCCAAGATAGAGCCACTGTTGTCCCCTCAAAATTTTCCTTCTTTTTCCCAAGTTTGGACTTAGATATTTTTGAGTTGTCACCCTTTGAAAATGGTCCAATCTAAGTCTTTTGAAATATGGAACTTCCCAAGGCATCAAGGATTCTTATAAACACCTTTATCATATAGATAATTCTTTCCCCTTTCCAAAAATTTATGGAAGTCCTCCTAAATCCTTATATTTTTTGAGTTATGGCTCGGTGGAGGTAAATGGGGAAATTTTCCTTAGGCAGGCCCACATCAAATAGAGAAGCACCACATGTCAAGGTGGGGTGGAGGTAGAGAGATGAATTTTGCACTTATCACTTTAGAGTTTAAAAGGAAAAAAGTCAAATTTTTACCCACGGACCCAAAGTTGAAATGAACTGCACTCGCAGGGCCAGGGAGAAAATCTTGGCACTTAGCCCTTTTGGGCAAAAAACTCAAAGTCGCAAACTGACTCGCAGGCTCATGGAAGAGAAGGGAGAAGCACATGGTGAAGTGGTGGGGTGCAGAGGTAATTTGGGATTTTTTCCCAATGTGAATTTCAAATGAAAAAATGGAGGCACATCCCCCCAAGCAACTAGAAGGTGCCACATGTCTCAGAGTGGCGAGGCGCGAGGAAATTTCGGGAAATTTTCCCAATATGAAAATGCGAAGGAAAAGGACAGGTCTTCAACCTGTGAGTGAACTAGAAGGTGCCACGTGTCTCAGAGAGGTAGATCCATGGAGTTTTTTGGGAAATTTTTCCAAAAGGGAAAAATTTAAAGTTTGAACCCACCAACCTTAATTTTGACTCTTTATTTTGTCAAATTTTCCCTAAATCTTCAGAGGGCCATATCTTTCAAACCAAAGCTCAGTTTTTCATATTTTTGATATCAATGGAAAGATGTTGAAATTCTCTACATGATGAACACTTCAATTTTAAATTTTGATGGCATTTTGTGGGAGAAAATTGAGAAAACGTCTCTGGCATGCAAAAAATAAAAATGTTCCTCCTGACTTCACTCCAATGTTCTCCAGCCATGTGGATGGCCCAATTTCAAATCAATTAGGGAAAAGGAGAAAATGGTTCATGTGCAAGCTAGAAAATTGAAATATAAAACACATTTTTTACACGCAGAAGCTCTTCTTGGGCTCATCAGAAGTGTTTTCCTTGCTGCAGAGGAATATGGAAGAAGGAAAAATGATCAAATTTGTTTGTAACCACTTCTTGGCCATTTGGGGAAGTTGTAACTACCCCTTACATGCTATTTTTGTCCTCTGAGAGTCATTATGTAGGATGAAAATCAAATTGGAAAATTGGAAGCACATTTTTACGAATAGATGGACAAAAATGACAGTCAGTCTTCTTCTATTCTCCTCCTCTACATTTTTCTTCTATTCCCACTTGTGTACAAGTTTTAACTCTAAGATCAATAAAAAAGGAAGGAATTTTATGTCCCCTCGATGGAAAAATCGATTGGTGCTTTATGACCAGCGTATTTTATTCTGTCTTGTGCTCAGAAATTACAAATTTGTCTTTCTTATATTAGTTAATGCATGTTATGAAGTTTCTGATCAATGAATATAGGCATATGATACTCTACCTATATCATTGACCTTCTTTCCTTCTTTCCCACTCCCTTTCCCATACTTGGATTGATTTCTTCCCTAGCAAGAAATTACAGGATTTTCCATAGGGTCAGTGAAGTGCCCCTATGGATCTCTGGTTGAAAAACCACCATTAGAATCCTTCAGTTTTACATGCTAAACAATGGGAGCTGCACCATTCAAATGCAGAGGGACTTAGATTCCCATAGCGTTGGCCTGAAATCCATAAATTTGTCCACAAGACAAATTTTCTATCCAACACACCCATACCACCACTACCCTCCATAACCTCTCCACTACCCATGACACTCTCTTCTCTCCCACCCACTCCTTCTACCCAACCTCCACCAACCACCTCCACCGCAACTCGGTTTCCCCCATGGGTAACCCATCCTCTTTCACCATCTTATTTTCCCTCTACATCCCATATTCCCATATCACCTTTACCCAAGAGGATGAAACCTAAAGATAAGAATCCACTACCCTCTAATAAAGTATTCAAACCAACCAAACCTTCTATCACCAGCTCTTCTACCCCTCTTTTATCCAAACAGATGCCCATAAGACCTAAGACTACTCCACATTCCTAACTAGTGGACCCAAACTCACCTCCCAATGTGATCTATTAGTGGGGTCCTACACTAATATTTTAATCAATCTCTTAGAGATTTCCATCATCACATTACCACCGCTTAGACCTTATAATCCTCTCAAACCCAAACCCACAGGGTTTGATGAGACCAATATTTTTACCTATCATCATGTGTCAGGACATGATGTTGAAAATTATAAGGCATTGAAGACCATTCTTATCCAATTTTATCCTCCTAAAATTTTTTTTTACAACAATGATCTTCTAGATGAGGACCCCACTCCACCTTCACCAATATCCCCAAATCTTCATCCATTACCCAGTCAGCTACCAATATCTCCACCCCCACAACCCTTTTATCTACATTTAAAATTTGAGATCAACATGGTCCTTATAAGAGAATTGGCCAAACAACCACCCAAATGTCAATACACCCTACTCATTTCATAAGGATCTTATCCATCGCTAGGATTTTTCCCCTCATGTCATTATACCTTTCATGACACACCCTCTTCATCCAAATCCCCTCAAATTAACATGGTTCATGTTGCCACCCGCGCTTAGAAAGACAAGGGCAAAGAAAAAGTGACTAGCCCATCAACCAACCCTGTACCCAACATACCATCTGAACCTACACCCAAAGTCACCATTCGAGGTCCCACATATCCTATTTTTGATGGGGTCACACATCGCACAATGCTAAAAAAGTTACACCAATCCTCCCTCAAATTTTCTTTATATGATCTCATCCAAACCTCTGAGTCACATCATCAATCCCTCATGGATATCCTTCAATCTATCGAGGTTTTACCAAATGACCTCATGCCCATAGCCTCCATCATTACCCCTCATCACGTATCCTCTCTCACTAAGTTGTCACCTTCCTGTACACCTCCACCTACTCGCCAAGTAGTCGCCCTCAGTTTTCAAATGAAGAGATCGCTCCCTTCTAGTATGAGGACCCTAATCCTAATATTTTCATCTCCATCCATATCGATAATATACGCATACGACGTGTTATGATCAATGGTGGTACTAGTATTAACATCATCTCTTCCCATGTGTATAACCAAATGCACATACCTTCCAATTGCATGCATGGTAACAAAGTTATACTACGCTCCTTTAATGATGCCATGACCTCTACCCTAGGTACCATCATTCTCCATGTCCACATGGGTCCCTGCACTGTCCCATATTTTTTTTATGTCCTAGAAGGGGCGTTCCAGTATAAATTTTTGTTCAACCAACCTTGGATCCACACCATGGCTTGTGTCCCTTCGAATTTACACCACTGCCTCAAATTTGATCATAAGGGACATAATTTCATGATCCTTGCTGACTCATTACCTTTCAAGACCTATAACATGCTATACAGGCCCAATGATGTGCTTGTACATGTCAAGGAATCTATCCGATTATCCCTACTTCACTTTCACCTACAAGCCCATCCACCAAGACTGCCACCACCTCTCACTGCATCTAACCTTGCTATCCCTACTATCTATTGCAACCTCTACCACTGAATCACCTATTTCCGAATCATCTAGTGAGCCATCTATCCTCACGCTACCCACATACCGACTACTGATCCCTTAGAAGGTGTTTTTCAATGCCTCACTCTGGGGGAATACTGCCTATACAATATCAAAACCTTCCTCACCCCGCAAGAGTATGGGAATCTATGTCAACACCCCAGTTATGACTATCCACATTGGCCACAGGTTTTTCCTTATGGCCCTGCCACACCTTCGCACTAAGCTAATGTATGGGGGAATTTATATTACCACATATAAACTCAAAAACCTCCATCCCAAACCCAACCATTTTCATCTGACCTACAATACCTCACTAACCACCACTTTTCTCACACTTTCCTCCACCGGTGCACATGGAAAGGATTTGGCTTCATATTTTACAAACACAGGTCACCACGCTGTCATTTCCTGTACCTCTCGTAAATAAAATGATTGTAGTAGCATTGGTTTTGACACACCACCTCTCCAAGAAGGTTCACATCGACCCCATTCATGATGGAAAATCTTCCCCACCTCATTCACCTATGTCACCATATTACCCTCTTGGAGTCCATAGATCTCGAATCTTTTCCTCCTAAAAAAAATTTCATAAACACCATTTCCCTAGGACCTCTGGCCTATCAATGCATGATGGCAAGGATCTCCTCTTCTCTCCCATTCCTATATCCTAGACATGATCAATGACGATACAACTTCTATTAATGTTGTTTCAATGTCAGGAGGATAAATCCATCCTCACTTACCTTGGTGTGGAAGATTCTTATATTTATTGGTTGTTACCTTATGAGACGCAAACTATGTTGAATGAATCGACCATCGAAATCAACATTAGCACTTAGGACAACCTGTACATTCTAAATATCAGGCCAATCCTTAGATGCTACTGAACAGGAATCCTTCATCTCTTTCCTTCGGGACCATAGCAAACACGTTTTCCTGGTCCTATGTCGATATGCCTAATATTGACCCAGAAGTTGTGGTCCATAATATCGTAACCATTCATGATGCCAAATCCATCAAACAAAAGCTGCAAAAAATGCATCCTCGCATTGCTCTTTTTCTCAAAGAATAGCTTTGATACGCCTTCTCTCATTTTCCTTCATCCTATCCATTGACTATTCCCAATGGATTTCTAACATCGTTCCTATCACAAAGGCGACAGGGGGACTCTGTATTTGCACAGAATTCCGTGACCTCAACATAGCTTGTCCCAAAGATGAATTTCCCCCTACCAGAGAATTTACGAACTAGTTGATCTCACCACTGGCCATGAAATTCTATCACTCATGGATGGTTTCTCGGGTTACAATCAAATATTACTAGCTCCAGAAGATCAACACAAGACTACCTTCATCACCCCTTCAGGGACTTTCTACTATCAAGTCACACCTTTTGGCCTTAAAATTACTAGTGCTACATACCAATGAGCCATGAATTACATATTCCATGACATCATGCATCACATATTAGAAGATTACATAGATTATCTTTTTTCCAAATCCAAACATCAAACTGAACACTTGCCCATCCTTAAAGTCATCTTTGATTGCCTCATCAAGTATTGTGTTCATCTTCAACCAAAGAAGTGCGTCTTTGTGGTACTTTAAGGAAAACTTTTGGGTTTCATAGTTTCTTTGCATGGCATAGAAGTCGATCCTACTAAAGTCAAGTCTATTCTAGAAATGCCTCCACCTTTCAATCTCTATCAACTTTGAAGCCTATAAGGCAAGTTGCAATCCATTAGTTGTTTTATCTTGCAGCACTCTAACCATTTTCAACCATTTCATCATCTTCTCAAGAAAGAGGTCTCATTCAAATGGGATGATGAATGCCATAAATCCTTTGAAGCCTTAAAACAATACCTTCTTCAACCACCAATGCTCATTCCTCCTAAAGATGACCAACCCATTTTTTCCTATATATTTCTGACCACTGACCATTCTTTAGGTGTCATGACTCACTCATCACGATGACCAACACCGAGAGCAAGTGGTTTATTACATAAGTTGTACCCTTCTAGACTACGAAACTAGATATACCCATGCCAAAAAACTCTGCCTAGCCTTAGTTTTTCATTCACCACCAAACTCCACCATTACCTACTCAACCACAAAACCTTCGTTATTACCAATACTGACCCCTTACACTATATGTATGCCAAACCTATCAACATCAACGTGTCTACATGTTGGCTTATGCTTCTTGCTGACCTCGACCTCAAATTCATTCATCAAAAGTCCATCAAGGGCCAAGTCTATTGCTGAACCAACTAGCTGATGCCCCCCTTTTCCAAGAATCAACCCTCTAACTTTGATTTCCCAGACGAATCTATAGCTACCCTCTCCTTAGACGAACCCGCTTACCAAATGACACTCTTCTTTGATGGCTCCAAGTGTCAGCGTGGGGGTGGGGCTAGTGTTATCCTCATTCCTCTTGATGGTGAACCTATGCCTTTGTCTTTTAAACTCAATTTTTATTGTACAAATAATATTGCTGAATATGAAGCACTCGTATTGGGTCTCTAGGACTGCTTATGCCTTAGTATGTTAAGTCCATCAATATCTTTGGTGATTCCCAATTGGTTGCAAACCAAGTCAATGGTATATACCAGTATTTGTAATGAGATACTTCAAAAGTATAAAAATCATGTAGATATACTTTTGACCACCTTTGACCACTATGAACTTCAAACCACCCCACGTTCTACCAATAAATTTGTGGATACCATGGCCTGCTTGGCTTCTCAGATACCTACTTCACACCCTGCTGACTCTAAAATTTTTGTCACAATACAAAGGCTACAATCACCCTCTTATTTACCTTGTGAGGTCTACTCTATCAGAACCATTGCACCTGACCCACGTGACCTTTGGTATAAGCAATATGCAAACTATCTTTCCCTTTCCATTCTACCTACTGATCTCACTCGTAATAGACAATGGGCCTTTCTTAAAAGTTTCTCTCATTATGTCATCATGGGTGGTCTCCTCTATAAATGCAGCTTTGATGGTATTCTCTTACGATGCCTTACAAGTTCTGAAATTCCCTACACCATTAAGGAATTCCACGATGGAATTTGTGGAGGCCACTTTAGTGGTTTAGCTATCACAAAACACATTCTTCACCTTGGCTATTATTGGCCAACCTTAAACTGTGATTGTTGTGATTATGTCAAACATTGTGTGAAATTCCAGCAACATGAAAATCTCCATCACACACCTAGTCATGCCTTATAGGTCGCACTAGACCTTTGGCCTTTCTCTCAATGGGGTTTGGATCTTGTCAGTGAGATCAATCCCCATTCTTCACAATGCCACCAATGGATCATAACCACTACTAAATATTACACTAAATGGGTAGAGGCCATTCCCCTCATTTCTACAAAAGACAAGAAAATATGTGAATTCATCAACCATCACATCATTTGTCACTTTGGTATTCCTCACCACCTCATCACTGATAATGGAAAGCAATTCAAAAAGAAAACCCTATGCAAGATATGCGACAATTTTGGCATCCAACTCAGTTTCTCATCACCTTATTACCTGCAAAGCAATGGCCAAGATGAATCAACCAATAAAACCTTGAACAAAATTCTTATGAAAGTATTCAATGATACTGGGAAGGATTGGCATACGCACATTCCTTTTGCCTTGTGGGCTTATCGCATTAGTATTCACACTTTGACTAATCCCATATTCTTTTCTCTAGTCTATGGTACCAAGGTTGTCTTACCTCTCGAAGTTCAGATTCCATCATCTTCTGCATCTCACTACAAGACATGCTCAACGACGATGACTTTCACCAAGATTGTTTGGCATAACTTGAGTTATTAGATGAATGTCATCTCAATGCTCTTGACCATCTCCAAATCTACCAAAAATGTATCAAACGTGCCTATGAAAAACGTTTTCATGAATGAACCTTTTAGGTTGGTGACCTCGTCCTGAAAGAAAATCAACATGTAACCAAAGAGGAGAAAAGTAAACAAGGAAAATTTGCTCCTAATTGGCTTGGACCCTATATCGTTACCCATGCCTATGGATCAAGTGCTTATCATTTATCTTCACTCGAAGGTAAACCCAAACCTGAGCCCCTCAATTCCTTGCATCTTTGACCATTTTATTGTTGACATCAAGTTCTATATCACTTTCTGTCAGTTGATCGCTTGTCCCTTGAGTGCTTTCCACCTTCCATATTACCCGTTTTGAGGATCCACGACTAAACAAGAATCATGTGATTACCCATCACCTTTCAACCTTATCTTCAATATGAGTACCACGACTCTACTCATAGCATGATTCTCATGGATACTTTTCATCTTCTCCAAGGTGGAATCCCATGGTTGTTCATCACTCAAAACCACCTCTTTCATAATTAACCTCTTGTGTGTTATGGTCTTGTCTTCTAAACAAGAACCTAATCTTCCTCTATAGTCTTGTCCATGACTTAAACATCCAAAAACAAAAAGGGATACAACTCCTTGAGTCAAACTTCCAGAAAATGATGAATCCCTCAAAAGGGACATCTCTTCACTCTAATGCCACCACTATAAATAGACTTCTCCCTTGAAGGACAGCTATATAAAATCATTCCAAAAAAATCCAATAAAAATATCAAGAAGCTTCCCGCATCGATCATCTTCACGAATACCTCAAGGAGATAATATACTCATCACATATAGACTTCCCACATTGATCAGTCTATTAAAAAAAAAAAAAAAATGAAAAAAGATGAAATTTTCGTCATGGACTTGCCTATTTTTTGATCCTAGGTTTCTTACTAAGAAAAAATGTTGTCGTACACTAAGTTACACTAAACCACCCACTCTCATGTCATTTCCTTTTCATACTAATTTCCTCTCTACTCAACGGACTTGCCGCAACCATGAAATTTCGTGATTATGTGACTTTCTTCACCCTTAGAATAGTCCATTATGCAAGGCCTTTTAGGATCTTACGTTCATAAGCCCATCTGGGGTATGGTAGACTCATTAGGGTCCTTATCAATTAAGCATCTCTTTTTCCACCTCTTACCATTTTCCTTCCTCATTACTTATTGATTATCCTATACAGGACTAGATCATCAACACCTACATTTAAAACAACTCATCCATGCCTATAACCTAAATGCAACCATGGCTATGACCTACATTCAACCATTCCTATGACCTACATTCAACCATGCCTAACACCTACCAACCCATTCCTCTACTTCATCATAATCTTCCCTAGCTTATGGGAGAACTACATCAGCTTGAGGCCTCTTTTCGCTAGGGCTATGTAGGTAGACACTTCGAGGGCATGGGGCCCTTAAAGGTTAGCTTAGCCACTCTTTACCCTAACCAATTCCCCCTTTCACTTTCCTATTCACATTCTACCTTAGTTAGTTCCCATTTTATATCAATAACTTGAAATTAAACCAAATAAGCATCAATTAATACACATTTTTACCACATCATCAAATCATTCATTTATCATTTTCACATTTCCACATATAGCAAATATTTGGAAATTTAATACCTTAACCTGTCATATACATCACCATTTGTCCCCCATGTTACCTACAACTTGAACATTAATCAATCATACCTAAACCAACCTGAACTCAATCATGCCTAAACCAACCTGACTCAATCATGCCTAAACCAACGTGACTCCATCATGCCTATACCAACCTGACTCAATCATGCCTAAATCAACCTAACTCCAACCATGCCTACACTACCTGACTCAATCATGCCTAAACCAACCTCAACTCCACCATGCCTAAATCATGACCTGACTCCATCATGCCTATACCTAACTCAACCATGCCTACAAATCGACCTTACTCCATCATGCTAACTGACCTGACTCCATCATGCCTAGTCACATACCTAGTTCCCATCATTTATACATTAACAAAAATTACTACCAACACATAAATCATAAAATATCATCATCTCATATATAAATACCATCATATCCATTAGAAATATGTGTATGGCATACATGTATACATCGGATACCAAATCCATACAAATATCTCAAAACTCTCATATACATCCTCACTCTCTTCGGCACACAAGATGGTGTATATATCAGAAAATAATCAATATATAATGCCCATCTACATACGTGACTAAGTCATCACCCCACCTGATATCCTCTAGGAATATTCTCACCTTTACCCCCTCCTCTGCTCTTGTGTGGCATCCCACTAGCATCTCACCGCCTTCCATGGGCCATCGCCTAACCTCTATTGGTACCTCACCTAGAGTTGGCCTCCGTGCACTCGTAGCCTGTACCCTAGACCCTGTCCCAGAGGCTTTCTGAGCCACCTGTGCATCTCCACATTATACATGTGAAGACCTGGTCCTCTCACTCAAAGCCTGTATATACTCTGTACTCAGTACATAAATGGGACATCTATCCCTAACCCTATCAAGTGATCCTCATAATATCATGCCTCACCCAAGGCATCCCTAGAACCTAGTCATAGGTATTGTATTCTATGGTGGTGTCATCGGCCTCTGACCCTATACAAAGGAAATATACCATGAGGGACCCTGTCATGCCCCTATGCTATAAAATGGGACCCTCTCCTTGATCACTCTGTAATAGGTGCATCATGTTGGTATTTATCCTTGTGATTCATGAACCTATGTAGGTACCTATGTAGGTACCTGTCCCTATGCTACCTGGGCATGTAGGGCTGCAACCTCTATGCTTAGTCATGTGGCAACCTATACCTCTGACGCTGTCAGTTATCCCTGCACTATCCTCAACTGTGTGACTAGAGTCACCATCTACCCATGTATGGTGCATCTCTCTGAACTGTGATGGTGGCCAAGTCCGGCTTCCCATAAGCCTCAGTGGTACTTCTCATAGCTATGCTTCCCACCACTATTTGTACCTGTCAGTAACTCTGAAATCATCAATCTATTGTCTACCACCTGCTCCTCCTACCCTATAGGCACCATCAACTGTGGTAGAGGCATAGGCCTCTCCACGTCTATCCCTCATGTACTGTGGAAATGGTGGAGGTATATCCTCAGGGAAATCCCAACTGTCACCTCAACCCTATCTATGGGGATCATCTCATGCTCACCAAGCACATGACGTCCCTTATCCATCTCACCAGTTGTAATCCATCCAGCTCCGTGGCCATCTATATGTATGAAGGAAAGCCAACATAGGGCCTCCAAATGATGTCAACATGTAGAAAACCCCTCTAGTAAATATCGGTATAATAGGCTACATCATGTGTAGCCTGTGGAAAGCTCGACACTCTCCAACCATAGGTACCCATCGACTGTATAACCCACCCGCACAAAACCCATGTCTCGAATGCATCAAGTGACCATGCATGCCTATCTGGACATCACACACATGATGTGCTCATATGCCCAAAAATGTAGTAGGAAGGTACAACATAGGCTGAACCACCACAATCACCAATATGCCTATAACTCTCTGTATAGATGCACCAAGAAGGTTGGTGCCCATGCAAACTGGGTCATGTCCTCCATCATATCATGCAGAACCCCCATCAATGATCATGGGAATATCCCACCCTCTATATCTAGTAGTGCAAAATAGCACACTGCCTCAATCATCAAAACTACTAACCTCATCTCCTCCGGATGGGCTCAGTACATATCTCCATAACTTATGTTGGCACTATATAACCTCATCTCCACCAACCCCTCACCAAACACTACCAACATCAACTCCTCAGATGCCTTTGAAGAAATTGAATACACTTGCATCCCTACTATTGGCAATTACAGGATCCTATACACATCCTCCAAGGTGATGTTCATCTCACCTGTTGGTAAGTAGAATGTGTTGGTCATCGAATCCCATATGTCGATGAGGGCACCCATCAAACCTGGCTCCTAGACAACGTATCAGTAGTGTCTAACCCCAATCAGGCCCACCTCATCCACATGCTTCTACTCCTCTACTGTTGTGCTCCCGTGTACTGCTACTAATAGGGGAGGTACCCTATCGTGCATCCGTAACTGGTCCCTCGCCTACATCTAACAAACCATCACATTATTAAACCTTGACCATACCCACATTCACCCTTGACCCCCACCTATAACTATTACCCTCACCTATTTTCATTCATACATTACCTTCCTATCTCACCCAACCACCCTTACTCATCTCCTAGCCCATTTTTATCTCAATGACGATTGACATCGATTCTCCTTAGCTGCACCGGTACTCCCAGTTGGCATCCCCAAAATCCATGACTCCATTCATATGCCAGCTAACTCCCAACCAACGTTGGCCAACCCTTGACAACCATCGGTCATCGCTTTGGCAAAAATCTCATGAAAACCCTACCCTATTTCCTCTCAAAATTCCCCATTTCTCCCTAACTACCCACCCATTCTTACCCAAATCCCCCCTCAACCTCTCCCCCATCCTCATGCACCTAATTACACCTTCCTACATTCCTATTTCACCCATTTTCTTCCCAAATTCAAATTTAATTCTCCCCCCGAAAACCACTTTTACCCAAACCTAATTTCTACAAACCAAATCACCTAACCAACAAGGAATGAGAGAAAATCTTACCTCATCATGATGTAATCTCCTTGGAGGCACGTATATCCACTGCATCGATGGTCCACCCGACCCCTCTCCCACCTCTACCATGCCGGAGTCTATTTTGAATCTCTCCACCAATCAAATTGCTCCCCTTGATCTCGTGGACCCATCTACCTAGCTCCTCTCACCAATCTGATCTCTCCACCTCATCCAAGTATAATTCCCTGTCCTTTCCTCTCGACAAGTTCCAAAAAGTCAAACGAATGTGTCGTTTTCTCCAACAATAAAATACAACAATGATTACCGTGAAATACAATTGTTTTTGTTTCTTAAAGCCACCCCATACCTCGACCGATGTCGGTCATATTTATGCCCTAGCCAACCTTAATGTTGGTCACCCTATAACCAAAATTGGTCAACCCTTACAATTTCTTTCAGTCTTACTAACCTGTGTCCTTTTGCCTACAACCATTTCGTGCCTACAATCCCCTTTTATCATCCCGCGACACCCATTGGACCATAGAGTCTAAAATACCCAACCTACCCATGCTACATTGCCTTTGCTACATCTTAGGAGTTGTTGATTTTACCTATACCTTGGCCTTACCCATGCCACCTACCCTATCTACCTTGACCTGAACCACGTTTTTTGACCTTTGACCCTCTGTGCTCATTGTACCTTACGAAATGGTTACCTGTATTATGTGGCCTACTGACCTTACCTTGCCTAGTGTCATGTTTTTTTATCCTGACCTGACCTTTGGTGTACCAGAACATACCTAAACGTTCTTGCACCTGACCTCTGTTGTGTTTCCACACCATATCCTATACCTTGGATACCAGAATCACTTCAACCCTGTTTGGATAGACCTATCGACTTTAGCCAATGTAGCATTTGAAAGCTACTCAACTAGGTACCATGTCATAATTTTCAACATGTGCGCGCATTCAACTACCACTACCTTTAACCCTGACTCATTCACCTATTTACCCAATTTGATCGGTTACCTTTACCCAATGTGCCCAATAATCTTCATTTTTCCACCTCCTTATTTTATCAAACCACTCACTGCTTCTGTCTCTCACCTCATCAGTTCCTAGTTTGAGGGGGGTTACCTTCACCCACGCTTGGGGAAACACCACACTCACTTACACTTGACACAACCATTTCCTATTTTTGTCAGCGTCACTTACCAATACAAGCCACATGACAAAAAGGGGAAAAATGTAGACACCAAAATTGGGTCACACTCCCCTTGGTCCCCTTTCAAATAACCAACTTACACACATTCACCTAACCATGACCCCCCACATTAACATTAATTTAATTATTTATAATTAAATTAATACCCATCCTCACCCCATTATTAATTTAATTACTTTAATTAAATGGATGCATAGACACCTCACCTTGACACCTCACCATAGACCTATTCATAGCATGTTTCCATAAATGAATAAGACTTAGTTCAACCCTAAAAATCAAAAGCCTATTATTCCTCTAACCACCTTCCCACTCATAAAAACATAATATCCATTCTGATCCACAGATAAATGAAGGGACCTAACCCAAATGATGCGAGATCTGCCATTTTTAGTAAACCTAAGGAATCCCACCTTAACCGATGTTGGTCATCCCTAAAATGATGTCGTTCAACCAGGAACCATCATTGGTTACCATTTATTCACCTTTGCAACCTTATTTGTGGGTTGGCACATTCTGAGATCAAGGAGATGAGAAGAGGACTACATGCAAGTACAACCAAATCCTTTTCATACCTACAGACATTCATAACCAGCACCAGGACAGATCCAAAAGTATTGCACTCATGGTGACATTCTAGGAAGCATCACTACTGCACCAAGATCCATCCCATCAACCAATCATCACCACCACATAGTCATTGGACCTGCAACACCATTTAGTACACTTTTTACCTTCATCATTTATTTCCACTTCAGTCTATTGGGTTCTTCTATTGTTGTTATTAGATTCCACTTGCACCCGTATTCCCCTACCATTTACTCATCTGTAAACTCAACCATTCCTCCACCCACACCTGACCTCTACATATTTATGAGTGTTACTAAGATCCCCATACACCTTGTTTGTCCCTCTGTCATCTATACCTAACCTTAGCTCAAACCCCACTAACAAATCTTATTGAATCTTATTAGCCTGCCTCTACCGATGTTGATTAACCATAACCATCATCGGTTCTCCCTAACCGTGATCGGTCATACCTCGACTGACGCTAGTCTCTATGTTTTCCAATACTATGTAAACCAACAACCACCCACCTATCAAAAACAACCCAAACACCTCACCCAACCTTGTTAAGACCCATTCTATGACCTGCAGACCACTTGACCGAATTATAACTTGACCTAAACACATTAACCTGCATAGTTTTAGTAATTAATTGGATCGACACTAATAGTGACCTGAGGTACCCAAATCAGAATACTAGCACTAGATTCCTATATGTACGCATTTTAGTTATTTCATATTTGTTTTATAAAAATAGTGGATTGACAACCTTCTAAGGAGTATCACACTTCTCGGATCTAACATACGCTTGGTAGTCCACTGTCATATATTGTTTAACTCTTCTTTGGTGGTATTTTTTTCTATTTAAGGTAGTTACTCCAAGCCAAAAGGAAGCTCTCATAGTCAACATTAGATCGAGAAATCAAAACGCATGCATCAACCTCCAAACCAACACAACAGGTATTCCTCCTTAGCCCTTACCCTTATCTATTTCGTCCCAATAATGTAAAGAAAATGTTGAAACACTAGGAGCTATTGAATAGAAAGAAGGTCTTTAAGTTATTTCCCAAGGTCATGTAAATGTTGACCCCATAAAGTAACAGAAATACTAAATCCAGACATGTACTTCATCTGAATAGTTCTTGTAGTTTTACTCTTATCACACTTGCGGATAGTGGAACATGGAGATATCACTTAAACAATGCCAATAATGTCAACAAAGGATCTGATAGATTTTCTAGGAATATATTTTATTGCATTGAATTTAAAGTTATGTAAAGTTATTGTGCCCTCACTCACAAGGAGAGGAGAGACATTTAAAGACATCTGCAAGAAAATATCAAAAGCATTTTTCAAATGGTTGTAACCTTGTTTTCCAGTTCCTATCCTTTTGTTCAAAGTGATGGTGTAAATATTTCCACTCTCAATGTGTCCATAAAACATTTTTGCAATTTTTTTGAAGAAAGTAAAGTGGATTTCCCCTCCTTTTATATCCATAAAATTAAATCCAAAATAGGAACCACTACCTTTTGTATTGTTATATTCTCAAAGGGCTATTTTACCAAGGGCGTTTTCATCAACATACCATGCACACAAGGTTGTATTCAAATAAGTGATCTGGAGATGCCCATTTATAGTGTTAGGAAGACCAAGTTTCTTTTGAGTAGGTGTTTTTTGCACCAAAGCATTGTCATTTCTGTGATTTAGCTCTAGACTTGAATGCTTTCCATGAATGACATGCACTAGAAATGGAGTGGAAGCACCAATTTTGGTATGTGTTTTTAACACAATATACATTTATGAAACCAAAAAAATCTTGCAACTCATAAAAAAATGTAGGGTAAAAAACTTTAGTAATACTAAAAAGAATGAAAGACACATATTCAATGGAAAAATAAGATGGATGTTTACAATTCATGTTTAATCTTTTTTTAAATGGTTTTTCACAATTGGGCAATGGTGCCCTCTTTCAACTTCCCATCGATAACTTGAATTGCAAATTTAGAGGGCCGTAGAGCTATTTGAAATTACACACCATCAGAAGGGTCCACATGATGCTCGAGCTCAATGTTAAACATAGGTCAAATGGGAAAAATGTTGAGAAGTTGGAATGTTGGCTCGGTAGTGGAAAAATCATCAATCGAAATAGAGATGCCCACAGATATCAAAGTGATGGCCATGACATAAATTCCATTCAAAATAATTTAGAGTTCTAGATAATAACCTAAATCACATTGTAGACACCAAATTTAGGTCACAATCTCTTTAACCTCTTTTGACTCATCAATTCGACACATATACCTAGCCATGGCTCCCTTCCCCACATTGGTATTAATTTAATCACCTATAATCAAAATAATCCTCACAATATTATTAATTTAATTAATATAATTAGATTAATATCCACCTCACCTAGCTACCTCACCATATAAATAATCCAACCTCATTAATGGCTAAGACCAAGTCCCCACACTCCCTAACTAGCTAGGGCTTGTTCTAATCTTAACCATTATTACCTATGATATCTCCAACCTCTCTCCCACTATATTTAGCATTAGTTCCCACTTATGAATTGGGATTGAAACTTGAATCATTCCAAATCTAGGAATAATAAAGCCATTTTTAGCTAGTTTGACCATTTCCCCCTAACCGATGCTAGTTTTCTCTTGGCTAGTGTCAGTTCCCTAACCTCCATCGATTACCCTTAAATAATAGTTTCTAACTCTTTACACGGGTTCTCAAATTCATTCATTCACCTTATCTTTGGAATTATAACTCTCAAGCATTAAAGCTACTAGATGACAAAATAGATCCCATTAGGTCTTCACCAGACTCCAATAATCTCATCCATAACTTTAGATCGTCACAGCAAAGCACACAGGCTCCATTATTATGACACTAGACACATTCTTGTATCTCCTATGAACACTCATCAACCAACAACCACCTTCAAATCTAAAGATTACCAGATAAGTAATTCATTATTATTTATTAAGCATTTGTTTTGATCTTAAGTCTTTCATTTACTTCTTGCATATGATCCCTCTCTCCCTCCTGAATACCACCTTTCACCTGTTTACCACCTATTTCATCAACCTGAACCATTTCACCCTTTTTAGCACCTCTACCACTATTGTTGAGCCCTAAAAAAAATCACATCATCCTTATTGAACCCCCTCAACTCTCTATGTAACCACAGACAGACCCAAAACACCCATTTTTTATATTTCCACTATATTTCCCCTACCAACACTGACTACCCAACTGGCATCAGTCATTTGCCAATACCAACATTGGTTGCCTAAACGATACTAGTCTCTATGACTTGTAGCTTTTCTTATAAAAATGAACTCATAACTTCTCCTGATTAGCCTAGTGTTGGGCCTTAAAATTGACTTAGTCCTAAGGAAGAAGTCAGTGCACATAGGAGGTAGTAAAGAAGGAAGGCGCTAAGGAAAAATTGTGTAAGGGAAATGTGTGTGGTAGAAGAGGTTGCCGTGTGTGGGAGAAGGAAGGTTCAGGGACTTAGTCATATTTTTAAGAGTTTGTTATAGGAGAAACACTTGAAAATCCCAAGTAGGGATGCTGAATAGATAAGGTACCATCTTGGAGCCTTGGAGAACAACAAAAGAATAATATTCCACTTAAGGGATATTCCTAATATGATCATTACAGGTAGTGGAGGAATTTTCTAGCTTACATAGGCATTTGACCATTAAGGACCACACTTCTACTTTGCATGTGATCTATTCATGAAAGAAACCAAAGTGGTGCATCCAGATTCCATTTAAAGGAGTGCTTGGGTCCGAAATAAGGAGGATGAGAGTAACAATGAAGTGCTGAGGAAATGAAGGGTTAAAGAGTGTTTTAAGTAGTAATAAGGTGTTGCATAAATATTTGCAAGGATGTTTTGGAGCATATATGCATGGGTTTGGGTATGAACAAGGGTTATAATGGGTACAGTAGCTAAGAACTCTCTCTGCAAAGTATTTTATGAGGGTTTAAGATAATATTCCTTGATGTGTTCAGTCTTTATGACCCTTATGATGTAATGAGGCCATTGTAAATGTTTGTAAATAAATATATATGTGTGATTCTGGTTATTCATGTTATTAAGTGTAAAACCTTGTGTTCTTCGTATTATTCTTGGGTAGATCTAGTTTCATTATGCTTACTTACAATGTTCATTTCCATTTATGATGCATATGTACATGGATCTATTGTTTGTATCTTCTGTTTTCGAGTGAATGTCTATGTTTCCATTCTTACAACTCATTCTCCATCAATGGCGGACCATTCTTGTGAATCTCACATAAAGGAGGTGATCGGCACCCAAGCACACCTCAGATGATCTCCCATCACATGTTGGGTGATAGGATGATGCGTTTGGGGTAGAAAGAAGGTATATGAATAAATGGATACATTTTGGTTCCGTTACTAGGACCTCTTTTGAACTTATTGTGAGAATGATGTGTGATGATGAAGCATCTGACCTTGGACAATGTCGAGACCTGGCTTAAAAGAATGAAGGATGAGTTTTCTCAAAGGTTCAATACTATATCTGAGTTTGATGCATGAAAATGTGTGGAGGAGAACTTGTATCATAAACTCTAAGATAAATTCTTTTGTTGGTTCCCAAAAAAGTTGTATGAATGGCTCTCAGCATATGCATCAAGGACAAGTTAGTACTATAGACCTCGTGTTTGCACCCAAGAGGAATATTAGAGGCTACAAGATGTCGATCTGACATGGACCCACATTTTTTATCACTAGTGGAGTAGATTGCTAACTAGTTAAACCTTGGAATACACTATTTCTAGGTATTATTTCCCAAAGATTCCTGAGTTTGAGTTCTTGAGGGAGCCTAGAGGATCATTCTTGCATGATTTTCCACTGGCTATCAAGATCCTAGTTATCACTTTGAGTGTGTAAGCATTTCACATGGTTGGCTAGAATCGTGCTAAGCGTGAACCATAGAAGCTGGAGTGGTAGAGGGTGGCGGACCTTATAATAGAAATGGAGAGAGAGGAGAGGAAGATCAAATATAATGAATCTTAGGAGAATGAGTTGGCAAGATAGTTTTAAGCTACATGAGTGATGGATTTATGGAGGAAAATGTTGCGGGAAGGATTTGAGGCTCATGCAGAGGAAATGGAACCTGAGTAGTCTGAGCTACCCCATCTTGGAAAGCATGGAAAAGAAACCCCCCAGCATCTAAAGAGAGCTCATCATATGAAGAAAGGAGGAGATTTGTAGGTGCACATCTTAACCCACATGGCAACTAGACCCTTGCGCTTAGATTTCCAGTTCCTGAGATAATTTTTGATAATCCAGTTGGTATTGGTATTAGTAGTCAATCAACACCTAGGAGATATAATTTTCATTTGGTACATCTATGGTTTTACATTCATTTCTTATATTCTGAGGTATCTTATCTAGCACAAAATTTGGTTAAGTTATGGTTTCATAAGGTTTTATTATCACGTCTATAAGTAGCACAGGAAACACATCTTAGAGTGGTTCAGTATCACAGATTGTTGGAATGCAGTTTATCATAACAGGGGGACCATAGAGTGCAACTATGTTAGGACCCTTACCTACAATAGTAGAAGGATATAGTGGTGCTAGAGGCAGTGGAAATATTAGAGGATGCCAAGGTTTTGGATCTGGTCAGCAAGGGCCTCAACAACCTCAACAGGTATTTTTTGAGATGTCTTTGCATTTTCTTGATTACAACGGTATGGAAGACGCTACAAATCATGTGCAAAAATGTGAGTTGATATGGCGCATGAAGGGTGTCAATGCCTCAGAACAAAATTATAGTTTCTTTTAAAACCACATGCAAGGGCACGTGCATAGCTAGTACATGAAGTATGATCCACACCAAAAAGTGGTGAATTACATTACACTACATAATCCCTTTTTGGTGGAGTTCCAAATACCTGATTTTGAACAAAAAATCATCAATGCACTGAAAGAGATTCAATAAGGAATGGAAAAGAGTGTGTGGGAGTATGAAACACATTTCAATACCCTCCTATCCAAGTTGTCTTATGATATTTACCCTTTGTAGCATGCTCAGTGGTTTGTTAAAGGACTGATCACACTGTTTAGGAGGGAACTTTCACATAAGACTTTCACAAATCCACGTAAGGCCTTGGAGGTTTCCTTGCACAATGAGGAAGTAGGAAGTGTTGATACATGAGTTAGTTCATTCTTAGAAGCCAAAATTGCTACAATGGTAAAGCATCTAGAGAAATTATCTGTGGACTCGGCTCATGATACTCGCTGCGGGTTATGGTGTATGGATTTTGAATTAGAGGGTCATACGAAGTAAAATTGCCTATGAAGGTTGATTCATGCCATATCAGTGGACTGTGATATTTTCTAGAGATATCATGATGTAAGTAGGTGTCTTTTGTTGTAGCGCATGATCCAGAAGAATGTGTCCTGTTATTGCAAAATTTACACCTCTACTGCTCATGACACTAAGGATTGTAGATTCATTGACCAGATACATGATGCCATTGATACTAGTGTGTGCCAAACTAGCATTTCCATTATTTCCAAGGATGATGGTCACCATTATGAATGGTGCATGGATGGATGAGGTCAAGGTATATGCTTTCAAGGAGGATTTAGAGGTCATGGAAATCACAAGGGTGGAAGGAGTGAATTTTCTCAGGGAACCTGTTATAACTATGGATCTACAGAACATTACAAATGTGAGTGTCCTGATTTGTTGCATTTCTCTTGGTGTGAAGAATAGAAAAAGTATGAGATATTCTCAAAATTATTTGAACACATGAGCCAGAAGTAGTAGAAGGATAAGAGTGCTAGAATGGTGAGCGTAAATCATGATTATCAATAATGGATGCCAAGGGTGGTGCATGAGTCAGAGTTAGAACCTATACTGATGAAAAAATGAGTTGAGGTTGCACACACTAGGGAAATACTAGAGTAGAGATTGGATTATAAGAGAAGAAGTGATACATGGGAAGTATCCATACTCTACACACTAGAAGGAAGTGTATAAGGAAACTATGGATGTTATTCGAACCCTACAAGGAGAGATCCAGTGCTTAAAGGAGAAGTCACGACACTTAGAGAAGAAGAAGAGTGCACAGGATCCATAGAAGGATATAGATGAAGTTAGGGAAGTATGTAAGATGCTAAGACAGGAGAATATCATCCCTTTATTAGGATATTGGATTAGGGGAAAAGTATCAAGTGCTGAAGGAGAGTGCAAGAGGCAGGTTTTGCATGCTAATTTACCTCCTCATAGCATTGACTATGATAAGGATATTACCTTGAATTCATTTTTTGATGGATGGATCCTAAGTATATTCTGATTGACATGGGCATGGAAGTTAATGTTCTCACCCTAGATGCATAAAATCAAATGGGAAGACCTCCATTACATCCATCTTCAAATGTGTTGTATAGGGATAATAAGACAAAGGAAATGTTAAAGGATGTTGCTATAACTATCCAAGGGGAGATATTTATTGGAGACTTTGAAATCTTAGCGTTTTCTGAGGTAGACAAATTTCGAGTGTTATTTGGGTGCCCCTGGTGCTATAAGAACAATGTTGAATTATGTTTCAATAAGGGGTATATAATTTTTGAGAATAAGGAGGAATGTGTTATTATTCCTATGACGGATGGAAATTCAGTGCCCTATACTAAGCCCTTGTGAGAAGAAGACATGGGCCATACCTATGTGTACATGATCAGATACCCTGAGATTATGCATCCAACAAAATAAGGCATTATTCAATGGGAATACATTCAATCTATAAGTGATAAAACTAGTGTGGAATGTGACAATTGGGTGCATGGGACATATGAGTTAGTCATAAGGAAGTTAAGAGGCTCTATGACAAGAGCAACAAAGGCATGTTTAGTTAGGTGCCCGAGAGGAAAATAGTTACCAAGTTACAATGGGAAAGCCAACCCTGATATTGTCCTGTAAGAAATGGAGACCCAGCGGAGATGTGAGATCTAAAGGAGAATTATGCTTAGCTATGATTTTCTCAAGACCACAGAACATTGGTGGGCTACCCATCGAGATAACCTTCTAGAATGACATAAGGTGAGAATTGTGTTCTCTGTTAGGTTTCTCCGAAGCAATGCACCTACTGTTATATATGATTATCATGGGAAAGAACCCATATAATTTCACATCCAGGCATGTGAGAAGGCCTAGATGGAAGGTGTAGAGGCCTTGCTTCCATCTTTATGGGTGTATAAGCTTTACTCCAACTTACAAGACTACGTACATGCATGGTACATTCATTCAAAGTTGTGCTATCAGATAGGAAACTGGTAGGAGTTGACCACTGATATCATTCAAGATTTTGAGTATCGGAGTATTAAACCATCAGTGAATAAAGCACTAGAGGTTGTTAAGTTCCTAAATATGGGAGATAGTGAAATGAAGGAGGCCATAGTACTGGAGCTGTTAGGTGAACCTAGCTTGGAAGTGTGCTTTGATGAGGAAGAATTAGAGGATGTACAACTTGAGTGTGCATGTATGGAAAAGGAGAAAGGAAAGTTGCTCTATGTGATAGATGGTGAAGAGTTGGAAAACGTGGATGCTAACCATAATGTCGATATGTGCCAGGTTATGGATAGTGCTAATGAGAAAGTGCGTTCTTACCATGAACCTCTGAAAACCAAAAAGGTTAACATTAGTTTGGAGGCAGAACCTAAGGAAGTTACTATTAGATATTACTGGACAGAAAGGGAGGTTTCAAATATTATTGATTTATTGCACAAATTTCAGGATTTGTTTCCACATGGGTACCATGAGCTCAAGGGAGTTCACCACTCTTTAAGGGATATGAGGATCAAACTAAAGGAGGGGGCATGCCCAATTTGGAAGAGACCTTATTGAATGAATATGATTCTACACGTTAAAGTCAAGGAGGAGATTGACAAGATGATTACATCAGGCATCATTGAGTTTTTTGAGGAATCAGAGTGGATAAGTCTGATGGTCATCAACATTAAGAAGGATGGGAGGATAAGGATTTGTGTTGATTACAGGGATTTTAATACGGTTTGTGTCATTGATCCTTTTCCAATCCCCTTCACCGAGGAGATCCTGGAAGGAGTAGCCGAGTACGAGATCTATTCTTTCACAAATGGATTCTCAGGATATCATCAGGTTAGAATTGTAAAGGAGGAACAAGACAAGACAACGTTCGCCATTGAATGGGGAATTTTTTCCTATATGGTCATGCCATTTGGACTGAAGAATTTTTCTGTTGTGTTTTTGCACATTTTGGTTTAGAAGTTCCAAGACTTCATCCAAAAGTTTTTACAATTTTACCTAGATGATTGGACGGTGTATGGATTAGTGAAGGACCATTGTGACAATGTGAGGTTGATGTTCAAGAGATGCAAGTAGTTGAGTATATCTCTCAATATTAAGAAATTTTTTTTTGCTACTCCATTTGGCACCTTATTGGGACATATCATATGTAAAGAAGGATTTCTTATGGATCTTGCCAAATTTTACATTATTGTGGGATCGGGGAATCCTACCAACTAGAACACGGTGCATGGACTCCTTGGTCATATGGGGTATTACCAGAAAATTATTAAGGGGTATGATAAGATTTCTGTGCGATTGGAGGATTTTTTGAAGCATAAAGTACATTTCATTGGGGAAAGATGCAACAAATGGCTTTCAAAAAACTAAATAATAGACTCATTACTATGCCCATATTACGCTTTCCCTCTTAGGATAATCCTTTTCATGTGCATGTTAATGCATCTGAGATGGCAATTGGAGCAGTCTTAGCATAACCTGGAGATGGAATTATCGACCATCCTTTATGTTTTGATAGTAGGAATCTAACCATAGGAGAACCAAAGTATACTACCATGGAGTGTAAGGAATTATCGATGATCTACGCGATGTAAAAATTTAGGCAGTATTTACTAGCAATGCCTTTTATATTTTACATGCACCACATGACATTAAATTACTTGATGAACAAGCCCTTATTGCAAGGGTTCATATGCATGTGGGTCCTATTGTTTCAGGAGTTTGAGTTTACGGTTGTTGTAAAACTAGGTAAGAGTAATTTGGTTCCTAACCACTTGTCAAGGATTGACTTAGGAGAGTACATGTAAAGTATTGAGGATACAATGTTAGATGTACAATTATTTAGATTCCAACACTGCCTCAGATTTGAAAGATATCATTGTGTTCTTAAGAATGGGTGTGCCACTAGAAGGGATGAAGGCATTAGAAAGGAAGTAATTATCCATACGCGTCGTGCCCTATATGTTAATTTGTGGATAATTATACAAGTTTGGTCATGATGAGGTTTTGCACTAGTGTGTACTAGAGCATGATCACACTACAATAATGGTAGAGGCTCATGGTGGAATTACAAGAAGACACTATGTGAGGAATGTGATTGTGCGTAAGATCTTTATAGAAATATTTTGGTGGGAATGGCTCCTAATCTCTCAAGATCAATGTGTGCTTCGTGTTTGTTCACAATGTTCCCCAACAACTTTCCTTCTGTGACTCCAAAAATGCACTTTTTCAGGGTTAATGATATGCCATGTTTTTTACATGTTCCAAGTGATGGATATGGTATTCTCTCCTTTTTTGAAAATACCATGAGATCATTAAGATATATGATGATGTAATGTTTTAAATATTTTAATTCCAAATCGATCACCCTTTGAAATATAGCTCCTGCATTGATTAGGATGAAAGGAATTCTTGTGTACACAAAATTGCCCCATGGTGTTGTGAAGGTTGTCTTAGTGCAATCCTCCTCTGCCACGTTGATTTGATTGTTCCCTGATAATTCATCGAGCAATGAAATCATTTCAAATCTGGTGATTACCTACAAAATATGGTCCATGATAGGGAGAGGATAATTTTCTTTCAACGAATCCTGGTTCAAGTTGCATAAATCTACACATATTTTTATTTCACAGTTCTTCTTCCACAACAGCACAATGTTGGCCACCCATGTTGAATGATGGATAGGAAATATAATCCTTTCATTACGCATCTTCATTACCTCCTCTTTGATGGTATCAAAAATCTTTGGGTTATATGGCCTTTGTTTTTTCATGAATGGCTTGGCCTCCTGCTTCAAGGGAGTCGAGTGATGCATTTCCTTCACTTGGAAGGATTGAGCTCATCATAAGAGTAGGCCAAAATTTCTGAATATTTATTAAGTAATGCAAAATATTCAGGTGAACAACACTTTTTGATATTGACCATCCTTGGCTCCTCTGGGATGCCGATGTTTTGCTTCGCAAAATCAGCTAGGCACCGAGAAGATTATTTTTTTTCTCTTGAATGAATCTATCGTGTTTTTTAAAGAGGTCCTCTAGAGAAACTAGGACTTTGGGAATCTTGTTTACTTTCAATTTAATCACTCCTTCTTTAATTATCCCTTCAATTCCTTCTTTCTCTTCTTCAACTACCACTTCTCAGTGTGTATTCTCACTTCCTTCAAAGAAGAGATTATTTAAATTGTCCCTTTGTTCCAAGAATGTCAGGATCTAATTATCATCATTGAAGACCTACCAATGATTTAAATTATCTGGTACACTAGGCCTAAACACTATCTCAATGGTTAATTTATCTTTGCCAAAAGAAGGATGAGGTGTTACGAGGGAAGCATGACACTGCAAGGGAATCAAATTTTTCATTCTTCTTTCTTGGGATAGACTCGATGGAAAATGCATCAAAAGACTCAATGAAATCCCATAATCTATTTCTATAATGACATGGATTCTTGGGTTTTTCACCTCGATATTGCTATCCATAATTGCTTTACTATCACCTCTGCATCACCTTGGAATTTCAATCTTCTTAATTCCCATATCTTTTGCTATGCTCATGCCTAAGAGGAGAGATTCATACTCTACCATTTTGTTTGTATTATCAAATTGTAGCTTGTAGGAAAATTGGTACAAATATCCATAAGGAGAGTATAGCACCACACCTACTCCTGAACCTGCACTAGAGTGACTTCCATCAAATTACATTTTCCAAACCTGGTCTTCTTCCTCCTCCATAAGAAGTGGAAATTTTTCATATTTTTCGGATGTGAGGAAGTAATTGCCTAGCCCATTGTCTTGAAATAGAATGTTTTCATTTGGATCATCAGACTTTCGTACTGTGTACTTCATCTTCCTCACTGGAAAAAAATTATTCATTTCACCCTTTACTGGGATAGTTTCAGATGACCAATCCATTTTTATCTCTCCACCCAAATCTCTACAAAAGCTACAGCTCAATAGCATCCCAAAGGATGCTGGAATGTTCTACCACTAGGATGGTGATAAGAACTTTCTTATTTAGTAAAATTAGCTAGTGTCTACCCGTACATATCTTTGATACTTCCTACCTACATGGACACTTGTTTGGATTCCATTGAATAACATCTTCCATTTTCCTCAGGTTCAAGATGAGGCCTAGGGAATTTACAACTTTGATGGGTATCACATCATCTAAGGCTCCAAAATATATGATGAAATTATTTAGTTTGAAGCCTTTAATGAGGAGTGATAGGTAGAAAGGTTCAACCTTGTTGGTTTTGGAGGCACTGAGGGCTCGACATGTTTTGAGAAGGTGGTGTGGATGGTGTAGGGAAGTAAGCCTTTGGAATTTGGACTTAAGGCTATAGGATTATCACCATTGAACTACATCAATGAACCTATTAAATTGGACAGGATGCATTTATAGGTATTCTATTTCTGTGAGATGGAACTTTAGTTTTGTCCTGCATGTTCTAAAAATTCAAATTGGGATTATGGTGGGAAAGGAAGAGGTTCCAGAGAATGATAGAATATTTACATGGTGAAGGTTTTATCTACTTTAGGGATTCAATTTTATTTCACGGGTGTAATAGTCTATCTTTGAAGGAGATGGGAATGTAGGATTTGGTGGGACCTTAGATGTTTTTGACAGAACAACATTTAAAGAAGAATTATTTTTAACAATTTTTGAGATAGGAGAAGGACTAGATGAACTAACTTGGTCATGGAAACATGATCCTTTCTAACTATTGGATCTTATTTTTCTTTATCCATCTCCATTGAAGCTGAGAGTGGCAATCCTCTGTTGATGATTTTATTTTGTGGAACCTCCACAAAAGAATCCTCCTCCTTCTTTTATTCCTTCACTGCAGTCGTTGAGGATGGATCACATTTCTTGGACTATGAATGAGTGAAAGTTGTGCATGATAATCTTGGAGATTCTTCATCATCATCATCTTCATCATCAATGTACTCAATTAGGCCATTGTGTGAATCACCATTAACTTCCTTAACTTCAATATTGTTGTCGTTGTCACCAGCATTTTCTTCTTCAAGTTCTTCAATTTCCACTTCCTCCTCTATTTCTTTGATGTCACAGGAAGCATTGAATGGTGGTGCTTTGAGAGAAAGCTGGTGAGGAGGTGGAGCAATCCTTGGTCTATTGCGAGGATTTATATTCTTTGGATTGTTCTACATTGTGATCTGGGATAATTTTTTCTGCAAGGTAACCAAATCATTTGCCATTTTTTGGAACATTGGGTCCATTGTCATTGAGCCTGTGTTTTAGCCTTTTTGCTTACATTCTGGCCTTTCAATTTACTATACATGATTAGATCATCATTGGTTTCTATCGTAAAATCCTAAGATTCCCTTAATGTTCTTGGTTGGGTTCTTCTAAGGAAGAAACCTAATTTTTAAGGTAAGGCATTGATGAAGAATCTATTCAAATTATTTTTAGGAGGCACCACATCTTTAGGAATTCTTCTTATCACCCAATCATATCTTGCTACGACGTCTCTCATTGATTCAGATATTTCCTTCTTCATTTACACCAATTGGAACAAGATATCCTGATAGTCTTCCATGGTCTTGAATATGTGTTTGAATGCACTTCTTATATCTTCCCAGCATGTGACATACCTTGGGGTAGCATGTAGAACCATTCAGAATTTTTTTCTTGAAGTGCCTCCATAAAGAGCCAGACTTACACATATTCATGCTCAATACCCAATACACTGCAAGCAGTGATAAATGCTACTACATGTTCTTTGGGGAGTTGAGAACCATCCCCTCTAAATTTTGGAAAGTTTTTTCTTGAAATTTTTGGTAGCTTGTGAAGTAGTTAAGCAAGGCTGACTGGTCCAGTGTTTCTACCCCATAGTACATTATGCCTATGGTCCTCACAATCATGATCTACCATTCCATTTTAGATTCTATCTTTTAACCTCTCTAAGGCTACATATTTTGCTGATACTCTTATGTCTGCTTTGCCTTAAGCTCTTTCAATTTAATCAATTTGAGCTCTTATTTTGGCTTCATCTCTTGATTCTCTTTCTCTAGCTTCTTCTGTGGTATCTACGTCAGTGAAATCTTCAAGATTCTCATTGATGCATGGGAAATCAATATCCAATGGATTAAAAATTCTTAGAATCCCAATGTGACCATTTGTGTGATGAAAAAGAGACCTCTGAATTCAGAGCAGCTCTTGTCTTCTTTGAAATTCTTCAAAAGTAGGATCAGTTTGTCCTCCTTATCTTTGTTTTTAGGTGTATCTTCTATCCACCATCTTCAATATTTATGTTATTCTCTGCGGTGCTTGAATTTATATTTTTCATTCAAATTCAGCAGTTTGTTCTTCTTCAAGGTTGAGTATTCTAGTAGTGACGAAGTAATGGTTGACACTTTGTTTGTTATGCCAAATAGCCTCTCACAAATATGAAGCAATATCCTCTTAAATGTGGAAAAGTAGCTTAGGTATTTCAACATGAGGATTTCCCATAATAGCCATGGTTTGTAGACATGAGGCTCAGATAGCTATTCAAATTATATAAATTTTCTTTTTAATTTTTTTTGAATTTTTTGATTTTTTTTTTGTATTTTTCTGACCTTCTGGTCGTATTCAGGTGTAGATGCTGCTAAATTTACCCCACAATGGGTGCCAAAAACTGTTGGTGAGAAAAAAAATCTCAGGGACAAATTCGTTGTTATCTTGCCAATGCTCTAGGAGTCTAAGTCCCTCTACTTAACCAGTGTAGTTGTCGTATGTGCATGCACAAGTAAAAAGTGAGTTTTATCTTGGTGGCCTTTCGGCCAGGGATCTAATAGGGGCACTCCACTGACCTTGCATCAAAATCTTGTAGATATATGAAGGGAGGAATTTTCTAGGAAAGCAGGAAAGGGAGTGAGAAAGTTAGAAAAGAGAAACTAATGCTACAAGTAGAAAATCAGAGACTTTCATAAACCAGCCAAAAATTTCATTACATGCACTTGAATTTAGAAGAAAACAAATGAGCATAACATCAACAAGACCAAATAGCGTTTAATGAGAACACAGTACCACTAAAATCCTTAGTCAAAAAAGGCTAAAATTCCTTCTTCCTTTATTGAAGCTCAAGCAGAAATTATACATAACATAGAAATGGAAGACATTTTAGAGTAGGGAAAATGGAAGAAATTTGCTATCTCTTTGCTCTCTTCACAAGGATATCTCTCTCATGAATTCACAAAAAACAGCTCCAAAATCTAAGAAGTCTAAGAAGTCATCTAAGAAGAAGTCTCAAATGAGGAGCTTGTTATAATTTATAGAAGAGAAAACAACTCTTCATCTTCCCAGTGGCTTTTCAAATACTTTAATCTGACTTTAGACTGTTCATATTCCACTTAAATATTTAAGTCCCTTTTATAAAATCAAGGTGACTTAAGGTTTACATTATGTTTCTAAAGTCACCTAAAGTTATATTAAAAAGTGTTAATGTCAATGTAAAAATATAACATAGATGAGAGAGAGCATTAAGTGAGAAGAGAAGAGAGAGAGAAAGAAGAGGAAGAAGAAGAAGAGAGAGGAAGGAAGAATTATGCAGAAGAATGAGCCATTGTAATGGATTTGATATCACTCCCTGACTAGTTTCCACCTTGCGCTCTTGAGAAGGCTTCCATATCTCCAAGGTCCTTGCTAAAACGAGCTACTGTAGGTTCCACTTTGTTGGCATGAGGAATACAAATGTAGCTCAAGGTATCTATCCATCCATTAGCCACATTATTGATATCTTTTCACTTCCCAAACCATGATGAATGTTTCTCTACGATAAGTGCAATAGAGGCCTGAATCTCTGAGAGGAAGTCGAGGGTATCCTTAGTGAAGGAAAATAGATTTCCTACCTCTTTCTTGACATGTTCTTCAAAATGGACCAATCAACTCATCAACAGTTGTGTCCTCACCCATTGCAGGTACTCCAAGTTTCTGAGTTTTCCAATTTATACTATCCTGCAACTTGTATGTTTGTTCCTCTTTTTCCTCTAGCTCTATGATGGCCCGATTGATTTCCTCAAACCTTATTGCCAAGGCCCTCACCCATACACGTGACAAGTCTTCTGAATAAGTTTCAAAAATCATCCCATCGATCAACTCCTGGAAATGAGTGTTGCTTATTTCATCTTGTACTGGACCCAAAGGTTCCCAATATTCCCTTTCTTTCTCCAAGTCCTCCCTAAGTTCCCATGTCCTATTTGTTTTTGCACACATGTAAATGAAGATTTTTACCACTTCTTGGAGCATTGACTTCCATTTTTCAGAAATTGAGTTGATCCATTCATTATTTTCTTTCCCCTGCATTGTGAACTTGTGCGTCCTCCAGATGGACTCTGGATTGAAGCTACTGATGGGATCAACTTCCTCAATAGGGATTATCGTGGCATTGGGATCAACTAGATGTTGTACATATAATGAAAGAGTTCATACCTGATCCTTTATTTCATCAATGTTCTTCTTATACTCCTTATTCCTTGCCACCATGCGAATGGAAGATTGTTGATACATGTGAAAATCCCCTTCATGAGTTACCGGTCCCAGTTGGATCATACTCATCTCATAGTTGGCTGGTGTCATCTCATCCACTAGATTGATTACCTTCAACCAAGATACTTCAATGTATTGATTACCTATTTCCCCAATGTAGAACCATGAGGCAGTATGTGTGAGTTTTCTTGATATTTTTTCTTTAGCCAAAGATACAACCACTGATAGATCAAGGGCTGCCACGTGTTGCCCAATCTATGTGTCAAGGAAAATAATTTCTTACATCTAGGGAAACATCTCATTGGATTCAAGCTCGATGATAGGTGTACAAACCATTCCTTATTGTGGAGGAGGAGGTAAATCCTAAATGAGAGAGGTATGGGTGTCAACAAGAGGTGAGACCTTCTGTGGTGAATCGAAGACTGGGTCTTGAACCATGTGTTCTTCATCCATTTGTGTTTCTACCAATGGATCTTCTTCCTTCATTTATGTGATCAAGTACTCCTCTCATAGTGACATAAATGAGTCTTCTTCTACCTTGGATTTATTTGGCATCTTCTCATGAGGAGAAGCTTCCAACTTTATGGCCTTCCTTTTTGAACTTTCTCTAGAGTGTTTAGAACTAGAAGTCACCTCTATGAATTTTTGAAGATGACTGATGGGAGGCTTGATTCTCACTTGGAGGAATTCCTTGTGACTGGATGATCATGGTTCTCTTCTTTTGAAACCAATTTCTCATTCTCCTTACCAATTTATCATTCCACTAATTTATATACCTTGATTCATGAACATATCAGTTGACTGGAGGAAAGGGGGACATCTTGAATGTCAAGTACTTAGGATCATACATCTTTGTCCCATCATCGTGAAAAATATATTCATACCAAGAGAACTTGAATTTATTCATATCACTGATTGTCATCCTCATATGGTCCTTTTCACGCACTTCAAATTCATCAACACAATTAGCCTAGTAGTCCTCAACTTATGGCTCATGTTACAATTCTGGGATGTAGAAAGACTCAAGATCTTCTTGTATGTTGAAATTAGGCCTGATAATGTAGGAATACAAAGTCAAATGAGTGAAATCGGCCTCTAGATGAGATGTGCCATTTGAGATCTTGCATGTGAATACCCCGAGAGAGATAGAAAATGAAATTAACTTCTTCCTCCTACTCCTAAGCCTATTATTCACTTGGATGATCTTCCTGTGGAGCTCAAACAATACAATTTGGTTGCTAAGGTACTTGGGTAGCCTTAGCGGAGCTTGGTTGAAGCAAACAACTTGCAAGTAGGAGATGGTCAAGAATTGTATGAAGTAAGATCCATATTTCTTGATCAAGGACACTGCTTGTGGTGACATCCTAGCTTCCAAATCACCTTCTAGGCTTTGAACCACATACATTTTGAATGCATCGTTCACACGAGAGAAATTCCTATGGCTTTCCTCCATTACCAAATTTGGAAGCTTCTAGAACGTAGGCACCTTGGTAGAAATTTTTTACATGAGAGCCAATCCTTTGAATGATCTTGAGCTAACAAGGAGATAGACCAAGTAAGAAGTCATGTGGAACTTCTTTGTCATGGGTACCAGGAGTATTTATAGATGGATATTGTCACTGATGATTTTCCCCCAGTCAATTATCTTTTTTCCTTCTGTCAATGTCAAAATGAAAAGGCCCATCCAGTCTTGGAAGTACCTTGTGCTTGCTTCACCCATAACACTGCTAAGGAGAGTGATGGCATCAGAATATGCTTCTCAAAACTCACACCTTGGAAGGTTCTTGGGAATCCTTGATGGCTTTCTTCTTATCTTCAACCACGAACCAAGTGTTACCCCTTGTACATATGCATCCATCATTTCCCAATCATGCAAGGCATTGTCCTTTGAGATGATGACCATTATGGGTGATTTTGGTATCTACAAATAAATTGAAATGGTTCTAGGGCTAATGACCACCATCACTATACCATTTTCATCTCGGATGGTTCATTTTTCAAGCTCATAGTGGTGAGAGCAGGATAGGACCAAGTCAAGACTTTACACAGACATTGGTTATCCTATGGTAGCAAAAAAGCCACTTGTGAATATCTTATATTCAATATTCTTTAGGTCCTTGGTTGCCATGTGAGTTCTAAGGTCATTCAGGTCCATATACGAGACATCACTGTCTTTTATCTCATATTCACAGGTGAAGGGCTATGCCAACTTTTGTCCTGTCCACTTCTAATTCATGTTTTCCTTAGAAAGAGTGACTTACTATTTTTATTAAGTATGAAAAAGTAACTCCCTTGAACCTCAATTGGATGTTGCGACTGTGATTTCCTCTTCTCCCCACATTCCTCTCACCTTATGGATCAACTTTCTATTTTTGGTAGGTGCTCATGGGACCACTTACTATTTTTAGTAAGTGCCAAAATTGGACCAAAATGACCATTCTAGTGAATTCTTAGTTTCAGTGCCTCTTCAATGGACAACATCTCCTTCAGAGGTTCTTCTATTGATGACTTTCCCAAAATAGCAATCCCCTATGTAGAAGACTTGCTATTTTTAGAAAGTGGGCTTCTAGAGGTCAGATTGATGTGGAATGAATTTTTTCGATATGGGTTTTTTCCCAATATCACCCCTCTGAAATTTTGTGCTTACCCAATCAACAATTTAGGAGATTTTAAACTTTTAATTTTTTGACCTGACAGTGCTTCTAGACATGACAACGATTAATGGACCTAAAAAATTATAGGTTTTGTTTTCTCCTCCGTTCAAAATTTTTTTTGTATTTTTGATATGGGTTTTTTCTTCTTTTGGTTCTAGTGAAATCTTGTTTCAATCCGACTGTCGGTTGACGGGAAATCAAGATTTTTTTCTGTTGGGCCAGAAAGAGGATTTCTTCACTATGAATGTTTTATGACATGAGAGGAGGGTTTGAAGGTATTTTTTTGATAGTTTAAATAGAGTAATTAATAGAAAAAAAATGGTTCATCAATCCATGCATCTATTTGCAAGGTTTCTTCAAATTTTGATTTCACGACAATGGGGATTTCCATTGTTCTTCTTCTATGTTCTTCATTTCTTCTCCTTAGCATGATGAAATATTCTTATAAGACCTATATATTTCCATGGGAAATGGATTTTAATTCTTTGGTGGAGCTGGTTTGAGATTATTCATTTGCGGAGTGGTGGTAGGAAGTTGCAGAGGGATTTTGCAGATATAATTGTGCACGGGAATGTTAGAAGTTAGAAGCGGGAAGCAGATGGGTTTTATAAAATTTTGAAATAAAGAAAATATGGGAGATAGGAACATTTTCATGTCTCTGATGTCCCTCACCTCAAAGGGACATGAGGGATATAAAATTCCTCAGTGAGCAAGTTGATGACATGTGGCGAAGATCCAATGACAGGGAATTAGAGAAAAGAATGTATCTTTAAAACGTTAAGGGGCTGGAAGTTGGTCACATGGGTGAATAGAAGTATCCTTATAAGCTAGGAAATTTTTTCCATTTTTGAAGTCTCAGGTCTTTGTTCCTCCATTTGATCCCTAAAAAAGTAATTTTTTGACCTAGTACTCCACCTGTGTATGAGAAAAACGTATTTAAAAGCCATTGTGCCAAAGTGCTGAGAAAAAAAAAATCACCATATTTTAGGTCTTGGAATTCAATTTCTAGAGATGTTTCATTTTTCTCCTAACTCCATCAAGAGCTTCTAGAATCATCTTCAGAATCTCAACAGTTGTTTTGGCTTGTGCACTGCTTAGGCCTGTGAACCTTGATTTTGGTGAAACTACCCCAAACTCTCATAATCTTTCTTGAATCTTCCTGAATAACTTTAATGATGTCCCAAGGCCTTTGAATCACCTCTATGTCTTGTTTGGATTTTATTTTCCACTCCATGGAGTTGCTCTAGTCCTAGGAAGGCCAGTGATAACCCTTCCCACAACTACCTGAAGCTTACAATTTTTAATGAACTCCTAAAATCACCTAGGGGGGTTGATTTTACTTTCCTAAATCACCTACGGGAATGAATTAACACCAATTTGGAGGTTATTGGACTGACTAGGTAGACCCTAGGTGCCTTAGAATGATAAAATGTGAAAAATTTGGTACAGGGGTATCGTTGTCATGCTTAGAAATTGTCAATTTTCCTATTGCACATTTACATGACAACAGATTACAAGAAGGGTTCATGGTACTTTGAGATCACTACAATCATTGAACCTGTTATGAGGATGGTCACATGCTTGGTGAAAATTTTGAATGGGCATGCGAGTTGGATGTAGATAAACAAAAGTCGGTTGAATGTTTTCCGCAAGATCTTAGAGGGCACCATTTACAACCTCTCAGATTTCATTGTAGAGGATATTATTGATGCCATGCGTGAAGGGGAGAATATCATGTTTGGTAATGTCATCCTTACCATTATCTTTTCAGAAATTAGAATTCCTGATGGGCCAGATAAGTTTTTTTAAGAGAACCCCTCTCCCGCAAAGAGGTTTAAAGCTTATACTTGTGACACCATGACAACCAATCAAAATGCATGCTTGTAGAAATGGTATAAATGGATGTGCAATGCATTCAGAGATGAATGGATTATACTATAACAATTGCATGCACTAGTGAATGGAGAATCTAAATTCACCATATACCAACACTTTTGTATTGGAAGGTTTACCTTGATAGATGGCACCAAGGGTACTTGGTGTAAGTTGCCCTCCTCCTTCATAGCACAGTATTTTCAAGCCACAGTAAACATTTTTAAGGAGGTGAAGAAGTTGAGATTTCATCTAAGTGTTGGAGATCAATATCACCGTGAGGTGCATCAGACCTTAGTGTATCCCAAAAATCGTGCCTAAGTAGAAAAGTACATATCCCATAACATACACATGGTAAAATTGGTGACATTTCCTATTACAAGTAGGATGGCGGCAATGGTGTACGTGTGACTAAGGCCCAAGTTTGAGAATGGAACTTATATTAAAGACGATGTACCAATCACTAAGGACCCCACTGGGAGGAAGAAGAAGGTAGTAATTAAGAAGAGAGAATGGGAAGAGACTCCTACAGGTAAGGCATCAAATGTACATATAGTACAAACCATAGGGGTGCAAGAGTCAGGTGTGGGTACAAGCACCTAGTTTTGACAGAAGAAGTCTCCCATTAGGAAGGAGTCGCTAGAGAAAGAAGAATCTCCTAGGATAGAAGAGTCACTCGAGAAGGAGGAGTCCCCTATTTTGGAGTCACCAGTGAAGAAAAATAAAATAGTGGCACAAGGTTCAGACTTAGAGAAGATAGAGAGCATCAATGATTATGATTCTGAGGAGGAAAATGAAGGAGACAATGAAGAATGCAAGGAAGCTCAGAATCCTTTAGGGTACAATGTACATGAGTCTAGTGAAGAACATGATGAAGAGGAGGAGTATGAGGAGGCCACCCATACCAAAGGAGGAAGTGAGGAGGTAAACATGTGTGATCATAATACCATGACCCCGACCAAGGAGAAGATATATAACACTATAGAGAGGGAGGTGGAGGGTATTATCCAACAGTTGGTGGAGCATGAAATAGAGAAAATCATCGAAGAAGTACTAAAGGAAAATGAAGAGAGCACAAGCATAGGAAAGGAGTATGGGAGAATGGACAAAGACCCCATCTTAGTAGTAAGATTCCCAACAACAGTGTGCATAGGTGGGAAGTGTATAGTAGTAGCACAGGAACACACTATGACTTATATTAATGTTCCAAGCAAGGTACTATGCCCACGCTTCTAAAGTAACATTCACACCAAAAAAATACTTGCTTGCTCTTATTTTGATGAAGAGGGTGCATACCTAAGCATGAGGAAAATTCTATCCTAGGATTTTGATTCCCATGTTGATGAGCCTGAGTTCGAGGTAAATCGTGATGCATTGATGAAGACACCAGATGCACAGGGAATAAACCCTCTTGTAAATACCCAAAAACTATCAGATGAGAAAGTTTTCAACGGGCTCAAAAAAGTATTGGTTGAGGTGGAAGAAATAATCTTTGGCAAAAATGATATAATAAGGGTATTGGATGAGGAGCTTGAGAAAAAGAATGAGGAGATCATTGAGAGGGATAGGGAGATAAAATAGAAGGAATTGATCAGTGCGCAATTAAGGTGTAAACTCAGGGGTGAAAAGGTGAAGGTGTATGAATCCCACAAGAAGATAGAGGCCATTTCAGATGCCATTAACATAAAACACCTGGACCTGGCCCCTCCTGAGTAGAAATATGAGTAAATCATGCATTTCTTGGAAGAATTAGCATGCATAATCACCATGGAGAGGAAACCAATTTCATTAGAATTAGTGGAAGAAGTAATAGCGCACCAGAAGAATGAAGAAAATTTAAAGACTAGGGATATACTAACTCGGTAATCCAAGTTCCCTTCCTTAGTAAATACTAAGATGAAAATGGTAGAAGTTGTATATGACAACTATGGCAACAGGGACAAAGTAACAAGAATATTAGTTTCCATCCATGGCACGGATCTGAAAGAATTTCAAGTGAAAAATAAGGGCAATAGGGTGGATCATAGCAAGATCTTGGCTGAGGTAAACAAGAAATCAGAGGTGATCAAAACCTTAAGAGTTTTGATTAAAAATAAATTAAATGAGTTGTACACCCAAGTCACTCACAGGATGGATGTGTTAGGAGACCCTAGTAAGTATATGGAAAGCATTGAAGATACATTGAAGGCTAAGGGGGATGACATGAGTTTTGACATAGTTAGTGCAATGGTACATGAATTACTTAAACATGCGTAGAATAAGGTGGATGATTGGGTTAATATTGAATCCCATGTGAAGAAATATTTCCCACTTCTCATGTTGTAGTAGCAAGATTCTTACATTCTTCCATTCTTTATTCAACCACATATTCTTTTATGTTCCCTATTCTTTATTCTTTAGTGGAAGGGGAAGAATGTTTCTGAGAATAGAAAACACGCGTAATATGGGGTAATGTTGCACCCTGAAATCAACAAGTCCCAAGGAAGAATTCAACATGTGTGGGAGGAAGTAAAGAAGCAAGGAACTCACGAAAAAGCACGCAAGGGAAAGGCACATGGTAGAATAGGTTGGTGCACACGGGATCACGAAGGTTTAGGGACTTAGCCATATTTTGAAAGATGTGTCATAGGAGAAACATGTAAAAATCCCAAGTAGGCGTGCTGAATGGATAAGGTGCCAGCCTGGAGCCTAGGAGGTAAAGAAAAGAATATTCCATGTAAGGGATATTCCTAGCATGATCATTACAGGTAGTGGAGGAATTTTCAAGCTGGAATAGGCATTCGATCATGGAGGACCACACATCCACCTGACATGTGATATGTTCATGAAGGCAACCAATACAGTGCATCTAGATCCTATTTAAAGGACTGCTTGGGTCCAAAATAAGGAAGAGTAAAAATGAAGTACTGAAGAAATGAAGGGTTAAAGATGGTTTTAAGTAGTAACAAGGTGTTGCATAAATAATTGTAAGGATGTTATTGAGCATATATGCATGGTTTTGGGTATGAACAAGGTTTTTAATGGGTAGAATAGCTAAGAACTCTCTCTACAGAGTATTTTTGGAGGGTTTAAGATAATATTCCTTGATTTTTTTGGTCTATATGACCCTTATGATGTAATGAGGCCACTGTAAATGTTTGTAAATCAATATATGTGTGATTCTATTTATTCATGTTCTTAAGTGTAAACCCTTGTGTTCTTCATATTATTCTGGGTCAGATCTAGTTTCATTATACTTATTTACAATCTTCATTTCCATTTATGATGAATATGTACATGGATCTGTTGTCTGTATCTTTTGTTTTTGAGTGAATGTATATGTTTCAATTCTTTTTACTCATTCTCCATCAATGATAGACTGTTCTTGTGAAGCTCACATAAAGGAGAGGCTTGACACCTGCACACACCTCAGGTGAGCACTCAATGCATTTTTGGTGATAGGATGACACACTTGGGGTAGAAAGAAGGTATATGAATAAATGGATACACCCAAAACCTTACTAAACTTCATTCAGACCTCACCTACAACCTCTATCAAACCTACAAACCCAAAACAACATACCACCCCTCTGGATTTAATCGTAACTTTTTCTATTAGATTAAATTTACTTATTTAACTAGTACCAGACACCTAAATCATACCATTACAATAGGATTTACTTATTTCATGTTATTTGTTTCATTAAATTGTATCTCAAAGTGGATTGAAAACCTTCTAGTAAGAACCCCGCTTCCCGGATCTAGCTCTTGCTAGGCAGTCCACCGACCTATATTTTTAATGCTAATTTTTGGTCGTCTTGTGTTTTTTTATAGGTAGTTCCTCCTATCCAAAAGGAATATCACTACAATTTGTTTGATTAAAGTTCTATGACATGCACAACACCTTCTTCCATCTACATAATCACAAGTATTCCTCCTACACCCATTACCTTTATTTGTTTTATCACATTAATTTAAGGTGAAACATTTTGGCATGCTTGGTGGGCCCCATTCTTATGGGTTCTTTACATTTATTCATATAGGTAATTGTGTGTTTTTTTATTTTTTAAAAAAATCACATTAAATCTCTCTCTAGTCAATATTATCTTCTTCTACTTATCTAAAGGAAATCTGTGATTTGGTGTTTAAAAAGAATTCTTCTCACTTTATTTTACACTTGCATTTAGTGAAAGATAATCCTCTTGACCTATTCTCTATTTGCTACATCCAATTTCACTTTCAATTTGGAATTAAAAATATCTACATTTCATCCTTTGCATGTTGCATTTAGATCACCTAAATTTATTTACAATGTATATACTAGAGGTCATGACCAGTTGATGATTGGTGGGAATTAAGTGTAGTTCACACTTTGTGCACACACACCCCTGTCCAAATAAATTGAAAAATTTATACACTTCTTAAACATCTTCCTTCCCAAAAATTTCCGTTAGCGATTAACAATTGGATTAGTGGTGGATCCATTTGGTGTTCTATCCAGTCATTGTATCAAAGTTGTACCACACATACCAAAATGTATATCAGTTCCCTTTATCCAAAACTCACCTGAAACCATCCATATATTGCTTATAGCATACCCTCATTGACCAAAAACTCCACTCTTTTCATAGTCATCTCTAAAGGGCATAAGCCACATAACATTATATTTTGAAGCATAGGATTTTACGTGTTTATTCGTTTTTTCCTGAATTGTGTTTTGAGGTGTGAGGTAATTTCCTCTTGTTTTTCTTATCCTTAATACCCCACCATAATAGTGTATTCTAGTTCATTCTGGGTGTGTTAGGAATCATCACTGCCATTCTCATTTTTTGGGTTGGTGTTTTCATTTGACTTAATCACCTAAAACTGAAAATTTCATCATCTTCTCAGATTTCATAGTAACCAACATCGGTCCATTGACCGACATCAATTACCTCTTTATACAAGCATCGGTTCCCTGTTGTTTTAATTATTTTTCCCAAAATAGTATTCAATCCATATCCATCTATTTTTTGTAACCTGTTTATGTCATTTATCACATTTCTAAGTCTCTATTACCATTAACAGAGTTTAGGTCCACCCAATTTATATAATTCATCTCTAGATTTACAAATCTTCCATTCATTCATAGTAATCATCATCGATTACCCTTTCTACTAACATTGATTACCCTACTAGCATCAGTTTCTGTGTTTTGATTTTTATGTCAAAAAAACAACTAATTTCCATTTGTCAGGTCCATTCTATCTTCTTTTTTTGTTTCTCCACCACCTAAAGAACTCAGATTACCTATTCTACCACTACTCACATGGTTTTTACTCACAGACAAGCAAACACCCTTGTGTTTTATGCTATCCGTCAACCACTTCCTCTTAATCCTTCACCGCCCTTTATCTCTTCACCCATGTACCCCACCTCTCTTATTGTTATACACGCAGGTGATGAGGAGTTTGAAAAAATATGTGATCACAATCCCACCACCTTGAATTATTACCTCACCCATTCAATTACCTGTGACTCATTAGGATAGGTCATATACGAGATGCCTTATCTCATTCCTCTCAATCTCGCCCCCACTTCTGTAGCAACTACTACTAGTGTAGCATTACCCACTTCCACATCACTATCTTTCATCTCTCATATTGACACCACATCTTTGGTATCAATCACACCCTCGACATCTAGTGCACCTGTGACATCCATCGTGTCATCATATATAGCTCATAGTGTAGGGATTCCAACATCATATGTTTTCATTACCTCGTAACCTCGAGTTATGTCAACCCTTTTTCAGAGTCTGGTAATGTTTATACCTGATGTGAGGGTCTATAAATAGGTACCTCCCACTTATTCTGTATCTCAACCACCACCCATCACTTATACCTTCCATTCAGGGTATGTGTCATCATCATATGTAGCTACTTATGTTCCCCCTTCTTAGTTTTCTTACTCAACACCTCCAAATACTGGTTTGCCTTCTACATCATATCCACCTCCTTATACCACAGAAGGTGTGTATCAATCTAATCCAACCATGGATCTAATAAAAATGATGATGGAAAAGATGCAAACCCTGGAAGCATCTGTCTTGGGCTCACGCAATACATTGATTTATTCTAAAATTTATAATGAGCCTATTCATCCTTCCATACCTATTCATCCTTATCCCCCACATTGGGAGATGCCTAAATTCAACTGATTTAATAGCAAGAAATATCCATGACAACATTTATGATCCTTCAAACACATATGTTATCTAATTTCCCATTATGACACCTTACTTCTTTGAACTTTCCCAATGTCCTTGATAGGACCGACCTTATACTGGTATAGTTCTTTACCTAGGCACTCTATCTTTTCATTCAATAAATTATCCTAGGCCTTTCTCAATCATTTCTCCATCAACATCACTAAAAATGTCGCTATGATTTATTTATATTTGATGCCTTAATACGAAGACGAATCTATCACTAATTTTGTCACATGTTGGCGGAGCCTTAGCAATCATCTCACCTTTCAACTTCCGCAAACCTAACTGATAAAGTTGTTCACTAGGGCATGCATTATGCACATCTCTCCAACTCTTCAGGTCCAAACATTTTGTACGTTTGATGAGGTGTTCACTATGGCCCAAAAACTAGAAATTTGTTTTATTAAAGAGAAGAAGCTACAATTACACAACAAGAGCACTTTGTTTAAATCGAATGACTCTTTTTCCTCTTCTAAACCAAAAAATTCCCACACTAAGGAAAAGGAATCCTCCAAATGTGGTGGTCATGAAATTTGGCCCATCTCATTCATCAAACCAATCAAAACCTCCTAATATTTTCCCTGTTTAGAACTTCCAATACAAGCAAGATGTAGACACCAAATTTGTGTCTTACGACCTCTTGTGACCCACATCTCATCTCGCAATCTAACCTCATCACCTAAACCTTACACAATTATTTATTAATTACCTTATAATTGATAAATCCACATCACCTTACCTGCCACCTCACTTTGCCACCTCATCATGACCTAGCCCTAACCCTAAACTAACCTAATTAAGACCCATGACTTGGTCTAGACTCACATCCATAACTAATGCCTCCTTACTCACACCCAAAGCCGACCTTCTAGCCACTTGACCAAGCCCGCAACTAATCTCTCGGGAGAAAAGCAGGGAAGGTGGGCTATTTTACTAAAAATAGCCTACTTTTTCCTTACTGATGCCGGTTCCTACTCGACTGCCGTCGGTTACGTAACTGCCATCGGTTCCCTGTAAATGGGCTCCCCAAACCAAAACAACGGATCAGAATTTCATTTTGGAGATCAGTCGAAGGATTTCTGGAAAAAGAGAGATTATTGGGAGCGATGAACAGAGTCCAGATCTTCACTTGACCAAGCAGAGACGAGTGGAAATACTAGAAGTGTTTATAGCAAAGGAGATCAGCTTGCATCTTAGTCAAAACGAGTAAGTCACATCTTGCATGTCCTCTGTTATAACATTTCTTATGTTTCTTGAATCTCAGTCCTCCTAAATCCGTTTCTGAGTCCACTACCCAACGTGCCATTGCATCTAACTGTTATTCTTTTACCCCTCATCATCTCATTTCCTAATATCATCCATAAACCAGCCTTACAAACACCATAGCTACCAAGAAGATCCTATAGCCCACCGGTATCGGTTATCAGCAACCGGCATCGGTTATCAATAACCGCCATCGGTTCCTCTGATCCAAACCAGAAAAACAACCTTTTCCCTACCCAGTTCAACGAAACAACTTAATTGATATTTTACAGTCTTTTGTGTTAATTCATATTAGCAGGGGAACTGACCACCTTCGAAAGGAAGTTTTATATTTCCTGGGCCCAAGGCAGTTTCCTCATTTATTGTTTAATCAAATCTTGTGGTCTTGTGTTCTTATTTGCAGGTAGTCCTTCCAAGACAAAAAGGAGTTCTTCGCAATCAGCCTGATCTTTCTCTACGGTATGCGCACACCATCTCGACATTCTATAGGTATTCCTCCTAGCCCCTAACCTTATCTGTTTCTAAAAGGAACGAAACATTTCCGAGTGAAACATTTTGGCACGCCCGGTGGGACCCATTTTGGGTTTCTTTCTCTTGCTTGTTTTCATTTTAGGAAGCATACTTGTTGTTGCTGCTTTTGTTATATATTTCGTAAAGAATTTGTCTTGCTTTCCTAGTTTCGCATTAGTGAAAGTCATCTCTCTTGCTTCATCGAACATAATTTTCGATTTGGGTTTAAAACACATGCATTGCATTCCTGCTTGTTGTTCTTAAATTCTAGTGAACGTAGATTAAGTAACAGGTCGTACACGTGGGGGTGATATCCACGGTATTGACAGGAAATTAATCTTACATTCACTGCACAACACAATACCGAATCACTTCACAATTAACACAACAGCTCAAACATCCCCCTTTTTTCCGCGGTATTCCTCCACCCGATTGAGGTAACCTTATAAGCCAAAACAAATTGACATTTCCCCTAAGTCTCTTGTTTAGGATTCTGACATCATTCTACGTCTAAAGGCATAAGCCCACGATAATTAAAATTAACCCTAGGGTTAATCTCTGGATTTGTGTGTGCATCTTGCTTGTTTTTAGTTCTGTTTTCTTTCTCATACTCTGTCTTCTGTGATCAATAATTGGACACGTATACTAAACATTGTTAAAAATCAAATTAGCAGCCTTTTTATATCTTATTAGCCCAAACTTCTTACACCGACATCGGTTACCTGACCGACGTCGGCTATAGTTTAACCGACATCGGTTACTAGACCGATATCGGTTACTGTCTTTTCCAATTCCTCACAAACCAGCAACCTAACAATTTTTACCCAGTCTGAGTTTGTTTCTATCTCCTGACAGATTAAAACCCTACTGTGAACTTCTGTCCATGGTTGTTATCACTCGAAAGCAAGCCGCTGCCATGGTTTCACACATGCTTGCTTCGTTTCTTTGCCTGAATCACCCCCTTCACCTTCTGTGGGGAATCCTACTGACACCAGCGAGGTTCCTAAAATTCCTGTGGGAGATAAGGACTTTGCCAAGTTTCTGGATGCTAATTCCAGCGCTGTACAATACTATTTGTCTCATACCCCTGACCGTACACCGGGATGGTCAGCTCCTTGTAGGTATGCCTATCAGTATAAGCTGCTCATTTAGCTCCCACTCCGCCTAATAATACCGCCTTGCTTCCTGCATCTCTAGCCCCGTCTCCCAATCCGACGGCTGCAGAGGTTCATACGACCCCGATTAGCTTTCCTTTTGTTAATCTTGGACCCCACATATCAGTTACCACCGACCGCCCCCACCTCATCTCTCTTGCAGACTGCTCCGTTCATGACTTGCTCTCTGCCACCTATTCACACGAGCTTTCCTTCTCAAGCTCCGCCTACCTTTTCATTCCCATACACGTATCCAGAAAACCTCAACACCTTATATGGGACATCCCTATTCTGTTGCTCCAACATACTCATCCTCCATACCTTATCAACACTTAGCCCCACCATTGTCCAGCGGAAGCCCTTGGTCCAACTTGCCTCCGTTTACCACAACTACACCATCATCTTATCCAACCACAGATTTCATCAAACAAATGATGGACAAAATGTAAAACCTGGAGGCTTCGGTTTCAGGAAGTCGTAGCGTCTTGACATACGAGCGAGTTTGTCGGGAGCCCATTCACCCTTCTGTCCCCCTTCATTCATATCCTCCTCAATGGGAGTTGCCAAAATTCACTCGTTTTAACAGTAAAGAGGATCCTCAACAACACTTGTGATCATTTAGACACGCTTGTTATTTGATTGCTCATGATGATGCCTTGTTACTCCGCACCTTTCCCATGTCCTTATCAGGACCAGCCTTGGAGTGGTACAGTGCTTTAACCCAGCACTCGATCTTCTCTTTTAATCAACTAGCCCAATCTTTCTTGGATCATTTCTCCATTAACATTGCCAAGAAAGTATCTATCACCGACCTTTATGCCATCCGAGAATTCGAGAGACGAATCTATCGCAGATTTCGTGGGACGATGGCGCGGCCTTATCAACCAACTTACGTATGCCTTACCTCAAACCAAACTTATCGAACTATTTACGCGGGCCTGCGCTAAGCACATCTCCCCTACCCTCCAAATTCAAACTTTCCGTACATTCGACGAGGCCTTTACCATGGCTCAGAAAATTAGAAATTCGAGCCTTAGAGGAAGAGAAATTGCGGTTGCGCAACAAAAACTCCACTTTCCAAACTCCTGATTCTACCAATAAACCAAATACCACCACTCCTCACGCGTCCACTTCTTCTAAATCAAAAGGAGTTGTCCACGCGGTGATGGTCAAATCCCAACCACCGTCCAATACTCCACCAAAAACCACTTATAAATATAAAGCAGAGCCCATCAACTACACTCCCTTGGGAGAAACATATGGTGTGATATTGGAAAAATTGCTCAAAGCAGGAGCCATTACCTTACCTCCTGTTAAACCTCATTCCGGGTTTGATTTCACTCGCGCCATACCTTCCTGGTACAAAGAAAATGACTTCTGTAACTTCCACCGCATATGAAGGGACACAGTCATGAAAACTACAAGATGTTGAAAAACATAGTGTAGGAAATGGTTGACGCAGGGGATATAACCCTCGATAATCCTAATGCCTCTACCAACCGAAATTTAAAAATATTCAACAAGCCCTTCCCGAATCACTTGTCCAACAGTAACGTAAACCAGGATATCTTAGCCGAGGAGAGTGTTCATGAGATCCATGCAGTCTTCGATTCTCAGCCAAAAGCCCTCTATTGAGAATTTTTTTGAATCAAGCCTCTCCACCAACACAGGAGTCTGAACCTCCTTCACCACCATCAAGCCAAAGTGAAATCATTCCTTTACCCATAAAAGAGTTAACTACCCAGACTTCTCTTCTCATCGATGAGTCTTCTTACACCACATCCCTACAAGACTGTGAGCGAATGTTATCTAATTTATCTATTTCCCAAACATCCCCTTCTACCACTCTTGCTGCACAAGAGGAAGGCTCGCCCACTCCTTTTGACATCCTTAGACGAGAAATCTCTTACACTGACATCACCACATTCTTTAAACATGACAGATCCCCTCAAACACGCCCTCCTACCTATTAGTCCCTCATCGCCTAAATCTTTTCAACGACCGGTTGACCTCTTAACATCTATTGATACAGTGCCTCATCTACCTCCTGTGTCACACCCACAGTGGACTGGAATCACAACCCGTCATTCTTCTGTACAAAAGTTCATATTCACACATGAGGACTGTCATTCCACAGAAGATAGACAGGCCCTATGGGAATGTTTGAGTACCCCTTTTTCTACTCAAATGCAAATGACTGATCCTGAGGTCTCCACCATATACCCGAAGTGTTTACAGAAGCTTAAAATGCCCCTGTTCCCACCTTCACCCCCCTCACCTCTACCAAATGCCCCGTCCACTTCTATCAACTTAACCAGATCTTTCCCTACGCTTGGGACCTCACCAATGCCCAGTCTAACGCACCCGCCTAAGCGACTCGATCTATCCAAAAATAAATCCGTCCCACCACCTAGGAGACAAACTCAATCCGTGCCCCTATCACAATCAAAACCATCATCGTTGTACCTACCTTCCATATTGGGACCTCATCCCTCCACCTTACATCAATATATCATACCTCTTGAGTTTTCTTCAAAATGACCTACGCCTTCTACACCTATACAGAGATCAAAGGGTATAACAACATCGTTACCCCGCGTATCCTGTCCACCTATCAACCCTAAACCAATCCCATCATCAAAGGATTTATTTTCTGTCACTCCCCTTTCTCCGTGGTTGTTTCCCGCTACCACGTCATCTGTAGCCTCATCATCTAACCAGCCGAACGTAACTTCTGTGCCAAAGAAACCACGTTTAGTGAAAAACACTTGTCAGCACCCCTCGGCTAAACCACCACCCATACGAACCAACCATGCCCAAACATTACCAAAACCCACACAACCAATACCCTCATCTGATTTTGACCCCCTCAAAGGATCTTATGCCAAAATCCTTGCTATGTTGGTGGAGAATGCGACCATTTCCCTACCCCCACTTAGACCTTATGACCCGTCTAAACCTCGACCCGCAGGTTATGATGAGTCTAAAATCTGTGCTTATCATCACACACCAGGACATGATGTGGAGGGATGTAAAGCTCTAAAAACCATCCTTCGTCAGTCACCTCTCCCAGATAGAAAGATTAAGAAAGACAACTTACGAAGGGAGAGACCTTTAGTTTCCATTCCCTCTCCTATACCATCTGTCCCCGCCTCACCAAGATCTATCATTATTACAACCCCACCTCTTGAAGACCATGAGTTATCCCAACCATCTTCCTCATCTTAGGTCTACGAGATTAATATGATTAGTGTCGCTACTCGAGGGCAGAAAAACAATGGGAAAGCAAAAGAAAACACACCTGCGGCATCTCTTTCTCTGTCAAACATCCTGATTGCACCACCACCTAAAGTGGTCATTCGCGGACCCACCTATCCCGTCTCTAATGGCATTGCCCACCGAAATATGATTAAACAGCTTCACCAATCGCCCGTAAAAATGACACTGTATGATCTCATTCAGACCTCTGAATCTCATCGACAAGCTCTCGTTGAGATCCTTCAAGGGATAGAGGTTTTACCTAATGAAACCCTGCCTGTCACCTCCATTCTAACACCCAATCACGTTGCTTCTCTCACCAAACAATCCATCTCCCCCACCACTTCTGTCTCTGTACAACAAGCTGCTACAGTCAGTTTCTCCGAAGACGAAATTGTTGACTTTGGTATAGAAGATCCTGACCCTGCCCTATTCATCTCAGCTTACATCCGGGACATTCGGGTACGTCGTGTTATGATTGACGGGGGCGCCAGCCTAAACATCATCTCTTCAAAAGCCTTCCAACAAATTAATATCCCTTCTAGTTGCATGTGTGCCAACCCCATCATGTTGCGGTCATTCAATGACGCTATTACTTCTACCTTAGGCACCGTGATCCTCAACATTCGGGTAGGACCACGTACTTTACCCGAACTCTTCTATGTCTTGGAGGGAGAGTTCCAATATAATATATTGCTGGGTCGTCCTTGGATCCGAGCCATGGGATGCGTTCCCTCAACATTACATAGATGCATAAAATTTGAGTACGAGGGGGAGTCCTACACCGTAAAAGCTGACCCTCCCCCCTTTAAAACCTGCAATATGTTATACCGCCCTAACGATGTGCTTATACCAATCAAGACACCCATAAATTCCACCCAACCATCCTCTTCAAATGTACCTCAACCATCCACCTCAACTGCGCCTATGCCTTCAATTGATGAAACCACCACCACAAAAACCACTTCCCTTCCCGCAGCTAACATTCCAACCTCCGACCCCTTAGTAGATGTTTTTCAGCGCCTTACGCTAGGGGAGTACCGCCTATATAACGTTAGTTCTTTCCCTACCCTGCAGGAGTACGGACAATTACATGCACATCCCACCTACGACCGTCGCGTGGGGGAGGTAATCTCTTACGGACCACCCCATTGCCGCACTAACCTAACATATGGGGGTGTTGACGCATCCTCCATTACCCCTGAACCTCCTCTTGGTGTGGTTCCTATTATCACCGAATCACAGTGTGCATTTTGCCTCTGTATTTCACACATTTGGAGATTACTCTCCCACCCTCCTTTTCTGGTGTATCACCGCTTTAGTGTAGGCTTTCATTTTATGCATTCTCTCTCTCTGGTCCCTTGGAATTTTAGGTTAGAATAGCTAGTTTCTCCTGCATTAGAGTAGATTGTGGCAGGTAGTTTAGGAGCAAGAACCAGCTTTCTCTGGAGGTCTATCTCAAGTAGCAAGTCCCACAACTTGGAGATAGTACCCATGTTATCCAATCACACTGGATGCTTAGAGTGATCAAACTAGAAATATGATCAACATCCAGGGGTGCTGTGATTCGGTGATAACAGTTCTGGCACGCCCGGTGGGACTAGAGGTCTTTAAATTTTCATTGCAACAAGATTGATGTGCACTTGTTGTAAGTTCTAGCTTTGAAGGAGCTTTAAAATCACACATCTGGCGACTCCAAAAGAGGCGTAATCTACTGGTTTCTGTAGTCCAAGCCTGACAAATTTATGAGAAGAATACAGACCAGATCAAGAACTAGGGAGGAAGGATTATTTGTTTATCTGCATCTATCTCCAGGCAGAGAAAGAAGGGGAAGAAGAGCTCAAAGATCTGCGTCTCCACCTAACAGAACTTTGTCTACACCTCCACCTGGTAGACCTTTTCTCGCATCAACAAGGGTTCTCAGGCCAATCAGAATGGCGCAACCAGCAAATCCCTTCGTCAATTTCACTGGCAGCAGCCCACTTGCCCTCAATGCACAGAATCCAGTTCCAATTGCAGCATTGAAGAACATTCCATTTTTCACTGGAGAAAATCATACTACTCCTGGAGATCATGTCAAAGACATTGCTAATGTCTGTGCAATCCATGAGATAAATGAAATGGATGTAGCTGTCAAACTGCTGGCATCATCGTTCAAAGGGAAGGCATTGCAATGGTTCAGAAGCCTTGAAGCTGGTTCTATCACAAATTGGAATCAGTTGTGCATAGTTCTCCATGGGCAGTTTGGAGAGAAGGGAGACAACTTGTCTCTTCTAGAACAATTGACAACTATCAAGAGAGCTCCCAATGAGCAGCTGACTGACTTCAACTTCAGATTTCAAAGGTCTTGGGATAGGATTCCAGTGGCAGTCAGGCCAACAGCAGAAGGTGCTTTTCTATACTATCTTAAAGCTTTGAATTCTGATATTTCTATGTTAATTCAATCTATGGGAGGCACAACCTTACCTGCTTCTTATAGCATTGCCATTAGGGCTGAAAACTGTCTTATTCAAGCTGGTAAGCTAGCTCCCAGGCCCCCAATGCCATTATACCCAAGTTTGGAGAGCCCAAATACTAGTCAAGCACCTGTCTTAGCCCCTATTCCCACTCCTAGAAATCAAAGTTCAAATGAAGCTTCCACTTCATCTCCAAATGCCCCAAATGAGCTTCAAGAAGTTATGAAACAATTGCAAAATTTAGGTAATGAGCTGGTCACACTCAAGAGACAACAAGCTCAAAGTTTTAGACCTTCCTATCAGCCTCAAGCTCAACCAAATAGGCAACCATACCAACCTCAAAGACCACCCAATCCAGCTGCAAATCAGAATCAAGCAAGGCCTCCTGCCAACAGACCATTTCAGCCCTACAAACCCAATGCTGCATCTGCATCCAGAGCTTTGGTGCCAGTCCAAAATAACATGGCCCAAGAGTATGATTGGTGTTTTCCGTGCAGTCAGCCACATAACCAATCAATGTGCTTTAATGGTGCATTAAATCAGGCTCTAATGGTGCAAACCATTGGTGGGTCGCAAGATTCCAGCCACGAAGGAGATCAGCAACAGGAAACATCTCAGCAAGGAACATCTCCGAACGAAACTGCTCTTGTCAATTGGCAGGCTGAAGATTTCTGTGGTATGAATCAGATACCTTCTCAAAGTGTTGCAGCCAACACAAGGTCAAAGAGAGAGTTTTTGGGTAGCAAAGCTCTGCCAAAATTGCTTTGTGAAGCCAGTGTGTTGTAGGCCCTTGTAGTGGACTCCTTGCATGGTGATCCAGGCCCTTATCTTGTAATAGACTGAATTATGCATACCAGAAAGCAATAAAATACAAGTTTGTGGATGTATCTTCCCCTGCTATGTTTTTCTTGCATTCTTCTTGCCCCTTTAATCTTTCTGCAAGTATATTGTGTCTATTTATTATGTTCTTGTAAGAATCCATTATCATTGTGTGTGCTTGGAATATTGCTGTGAATGCATTTTGCTGGATTATGGTGAACTGTCATCACCTCTCCTAGTGTGCATTTTGCCTCTGTATTTCACACATTTGGAGATTACTCTCCCACCCTCCTTTTCTGGTGTATCACCGCTTTAGTGTAGGCTTTCATTTTATGCATTCTCTCTCTCTGGTCCCTTGTAATTTTAGGTTAGAATAGCTAGTTTCTCCTGCATTAGAGTAGATTGTGGCAGGTAGTTTAGGAGCAAGAACCAGCTTTCTCTGGAGGTCTATCTCAAGTAGCAAGTCCCACAACTTGGAGATAGTACCCATGTTATCCAATCACATTGGATGCTTAGAGTGATCAAACTAGAAATCTGATCAACATCCAGGGGTGCTGTGATTCGGTGATAACAGTTCCCTTCCAATCCGATTTTCAATACTTGACAAATCGTCGTTTCTCCCTCACCTTCTTGACTCGCTGTGCGTGGAAAGGCTTTGGTTTTGGCCTTTACAAACAAGGCTGACATACACTCATTCCCGTGACTACCCGTAAACATAATGATCGCAGTGGTCTCGGTTTTCTCGAAACACCTACACAGGAGACACCTCCTGTCAGCTGTATCCTGGAAGAAGAAGACGTCGCCCCTACCAAACCATCATCACCCACTTTGCCATCATCACCCACAGAATCTATAGACCCTGAATCCATCCCCCCTAACTTTTTTTTTCATAAATGCTATCTTCATAGGTCCTCTCACTTATCAACGCGATAATAAGGACCCATCTTCTCTTCCCCTTCTGTATCCAGACATGATCGAAGAGGATTCGCCTTTGATTAATGTTGTTGAATGTCAGGATGACGACTCCATCCTCACTTACCTTGGCGCGGATGATTCTTATATTCAACGAGCCTTACCATCTGAAACCCAAACCATGCTGAATGAATCTACCATAGAAATCAACATCCACACAGAGGAGGATCCTCACATTGTGAAGATTGGATAATCCCTTAACACATCAGAACAAGCCGCCTTTACTACCTTTCTCCGTGCTCATAACCAAGCTTTCGCATGGTCTTACGCTGACATGCCAGGAATTGATCCTACCATTGCCGTCCATAACATCACCCTAAACCCCGATTCCAAACCAGTCAAACAGAAATTGAGAAAAATGCATCCACGCATTGCTCTCTTGGTCAAAGAGGAGCTCCAACGACTCCTTTCTGTTTCCTTCATCTTGCCTATTGACTATCCTCAATGGATTTCTAACATCGTACCTGTCACTAAAGCGACAGGGGGACTTCGGATATGCACAGATTTCTGGGATCTTAACCTCGCTTTCCCTAAGGATGACTTCCCCTTACCTAGCATTGACCAACTTGTTGATCTAACTGCAGGTCATGAGATGCTCTCTCTCATGGATGGCTTTTCAGGATACAACCAAATTTTGGTTGCCCCTGCCGATCAACACAAAACTGCCTTCATAACTCCTTGGGGAACCTTCTGTTATCGTGTCATGCCATTTGGCCTTAAGAATACTGGTGCTACCTATCAGTGGGCTATGACCTACATTTTTCATGACATTATGCACACTATCCTTGAAGATTATGTCGACGATCTTCTCGGCAAGTCTAAACATCATAGTGAACATCTTGATGTTTTAACCATTATTTTTGATCGCCTGTTACAATATTCTGTCCGCCTTCAACCAAAGAAATGTGTCTTTGGTGTTCTTTCGGGAAAACTTCTTGGCTTTATCGTCTCTTTGCGTGGCATTGAGGTCGATCCATCTAAAGTCAAAGCTATCCTAGAAATTCCCCCACCCAAAAATCTCAAACAATTGCGTAGTTTACAAGGTAAGCTCCAATCTATCCGACGTTTCATCTCCCAACTCTCGGATCAGTGTCAACCTTTTCATCACCTTCTTAAAAAGGACATTGCCTTTCAATGGAGTGAGGAGTGTCACCAAGCCTTCGAAGCTCTCAAAACTTATCTCTTGCAGCCACCCGTGCTTATCCTACCCCAGGACGACCGCCCTTTCTACCTTTATCTTTCCGCCACTGACCATGCTATAGGTGCTATGCTCGCACATCGGGATTCGGCACAACGAGAACAGGCCATTTATTATATAAGTCATACCCTCATGGATTATGAGACTAGGTATACACATGTAGAAAGGTTGTGCCTAGCCCTATCATTTGTGGCTACCAAACTTCGACACTACCTTCTGAATCACAAAACTTTCGTCATCACCAACACGGACCCCATCCATTACATGTATGCTAAACCTCATCTAAACCAACCTATCACCCGATGGCTCATGCTTCTCGCTGACCTTGACCTTGAATTCATACAACAGAAGTCAATCAAAGAACAAACTCTTGCAGACCAACTTGCAGAGGCCCCTTTACCTGGGGAACAATTTACCAATTTTACCTTCCCCGACGAACTCATTGCCACTCTTTCACTCCAGGAGGAGTCGTATTCAATGACTCTCTTCTTCGATGGATCCAAATGCCAACGCGGTGGAGGAGCCGGCGTTGTTCTTATTCCTCTCGACGCCGAGCCTATGCCTCTTTCATTCTGACTTGATTTCCCTTGCACTAATAATACAGCGGAATACGAGGCCCTTGTTCTGGGTCTCCAGGTTGCGCTGCACTTAGGTATCAAATCTATCATCATTTTTGGTGACTCTCAATTGGTATACAATCAAGTTATGGGCATCTACCAATGTAAAAATGAGGAACTTCAAAAATACAAACACTACGTGGATTCACTTCTAGCCTTATTTACTCACTATTCTATACAAACCATTCCACGCTCCACTAACAAATTTGCGGACACTATGGCTTGCTTAGCCTCGAAAATTCCTACCGCACCAACTGACTCTGAATTATTTGTTGTGGTCCAGTAGCTTTTAGCACCATCCTATTCAACCCCAGTAGTTTGTACGATAAATACTATGTCTACTAGTTTACAGGATACCTGGTACCACCAATTTCATGACTACCTTACAATCTCTGTCCTCCCACCTGACCTTACTAGTAATGGCAAACGTGCTTTTCTTAAAAGTGTTTCGCATTATGTTGTCATGGGGGGACTCCTCTATAAACGTGGCTTTGATGGCATCCTCCTTCGCTGTCTAACTGGCGCGGAGGCCACTCATACCATCCAACAGGTCCATAACGGTATTTGTGGTGGACATTTTAGCAGCCTTGCCGTGGCCAAATGAATCCTTCGCCTTGGTTATTATAAGCCTACTCTCAATAACGACTGCTACGAATATGTTAAGCATTGTGTTATGTGTCAGCAACATGCCAACCTTCAACATACTCCTAGCCACCCGCTCCAGGTCGCTCGAGATCTTTGGCCCTTCTCACAATGGGGTTTAGACCTTATTGGTGAGATTCACCCGACCTCTTCACAACGTCACCGTTGGATAATCACAGCGACCGAATATTATACAAAATGGGTGGAGGCTATTCCACTCATTTCAACTAAAAAAGAAAAAATCGTAGAGTTCATTAACCACCACATTATTTGTCGTTTTGGTGTTCCTCATCGCCTGATAACAGATAATGGAAAATCTTTCAAAAACAAGTTGTTGCAAGACCTTTGTGACAACGTTGGTATCAAACTTAGCTTCTCATCACCCTACTATCCACAAGCCAATGGGCAAGCCGAGTCCTCTAATAAAACACTAACCAAAATCCTCATGAAAGTTGTCAATGAATCCGGAAGAAATTGGCACGATCACATCCCCTTTGCCCTTTGGGCTTATCGCACTAGTATTCGTACCTCCACTAATGCCACACCTTTTTCTTTGGTATACGGTACCGAGGCTGTTTTTCCTCTCGAAATACAAAATACCCTCCCTTAGAATATCTCTTCAGGATATTCTCACCAACGATGATTTCCGCCAAGAGCGGTTAGCCCAATTGGAGCTTCTTGACGAACGCCGTCTTACAGCTCTTGATCACCTTCAAATCTATCAAAAATGCATTAAACGTGCTTATGATAAGCGACTTCATGAGCGTACCTTTACAGTTGGTGATCTTGTCCTCAAAGAGAATCAACATGTAACCAAACTAGAAAAGAGCAAACGTGGAAAATTTGCTCCCAATTGGATTGGTCCTTATATAATCACTCACACCTATGGATCTGGTACTTATCGTTTAGCTTCGCTTAATGGTAAACCTGAGCCTGAGCCCCTTAATGCCTTACATCTTCGACCATTCTATTGTTGAAATTAGTGTTATATCACTTCTTATCCGCCTACTGCTCGTCCCTTGAGCTCCCATACCACTACATACACTCTGTTTCCTACCCCTCATAATAACAATCAAGCTCACATAGTTTGATTCTCACCTCCCCTTGACGACGCCTTTCCCTTTTTAGTCTATTCCATGACTTCAAAGAATTAAGATAAGCCATATTCTTATGGGATTTTCTTGAGTCAAACTTCCTACCAAACTAGATGCTTCACGCCAAAAGAACATCTAGCTATCTAAATTATATATAGACTGTTCCCTCGAAGGATAGCTATATGCCAAAACTATTGATGCTATTATATATATAGACTGCTCCCTCGAAGGACAGCTATGCATTTAAATCATATCTGCTACATAACTATAAATAGACTGCTCCCTCGAAGGACAGCTATACACAGTCAGCCTCTAGCAGAAGCTTCTCACATCGATCAGCTTCGTGAAGACCTTAAGAATAATACAATCAATATCCCTTGTAGACTTCCCGCATCGATCAGTCTACATTTAATACAATAAAAGCCTCATTCAAAAGGACTTTTGAGTCATGGACTTGTCTATTTAGGGTAGGTTCTCTTTCGTCAGAACACTCACTTTGTAATAAGTTCTCTGCACCTCAGCTATACCATCTACCTCACCTCACCATTTGTTTCAACTCAAGGGACGTAATGTACGCTCGATATATTGTGTGATCACACAACTCTTTTCACCTATTGACTTCTCGTCTATGCACGGTACCTAGGGCTCCAAGCTCGTTCTACGTTGTGTGGTTTGTTTAGCTCTTTTCACCTACAGAGCACTCTTTCTGCTTTGCCTCGCATCTAGGATTGTGTGTTGACCTTAATCAGGACACGATTCCCTACTACTTGGGTATGCTAACTTTTGCTTCACCTATACCTACACCAACAACATTATCCTACCAAACACCAACAACATTACCCTACCCTACCACATCAAATTTTTACCAAACGACAAATTGCCTAAACCACACCAAATTGCCTAAATTCACCTCTCCCTGGTCCTAAGGGAGAACTACATCGGTCTGAGGCCCCTCCTTGCTTTGTGCAATGGGCTATGTAGGCAGCACTTTGGAGACATGGGGTCTCCCAAGGTTAGCTCGACCATCCCCTACCATAACCTATCATGTGTGGTAAATATAAATATTTTTGTGTATTTCTATTTAATCACATTCCTTTTTTATCCTTTTTCAAAACACCAAAAAGTCAAAATGAAAACAATCTTATTATTATAACTCAAATCAACATACATATTCAGCTTTATTTAGATGTTAAACAAATACATCTCTTCTCTATCATCGACACGCAGGTCGGCATCCTTATTTATTCTTATACCTTGCTAACATTTACTCAGACCCTCACGCCTCATCCCGAACTAGGTGATGATCGTGATCGTCGACCCCTCTCGCCGGGCCTCTCTGTCCTCAAAGGTACCACGGCTATTGGTACCGCCCACTGATCTGCCAATCTCTCCTGTAACATATGAGTACGCCCTCTCGCATGGACGACTCCAGCCTCTAGTCTCCCCGCCCGTGACTCCGCCACCGCTAACAATCCTCTTGTCTCATTCACCTGCGTTTGGAGCTGCTGAACTAAACGCTGCAGACGATCCCTCTCTGCTGTAATCACAGCTATGTCAGGACAATCACGTATACCTCGCAGCTCCACTGTCCACCATAATCTATAGGCCTCTGTCGTTCCTGTGTCCATTACCCTGCGATCGGCTGCTACCTCTTCAGGACCTTCTGGAGGTGTTTGCTGGGGAGGTGAGAGTACTGCCTCTGCGTCGATCCTCATATATGGTCTATAAGCCAGGGGTATATCCTGCACAAACCCAAATTGTCGCCACACGTGATCTATAGGAATCCTCTCATATTCACTTGGCCTGTGCCCCGCGATCCACCTCATTCGCTCTACACCCCTTAACTCCTCAGCTATGCTCTCTGTTACCATATAGTTACCGTAAGGCCTCCAACAGATGTCCGCAACTGTCACCCTCTCCCATACCTGCCTGTAATACACAATATCACCCATCACGGCCTGGGATCTGGCCTCTTGTTCTGTCTGGACCCATCGTCTGAATCCCAACCTCTGCACTCCGGTTTCTCCCGACTGGATGGGTCGGCCTATTGGTCGCACACAAACAATGTGCTCATAGGCCCAACAATGTAATAAGTATGAGCAATCCAATGTCGTCCTGTGATTTCACCTACAAGCCCATAAACCCCTGTATAGCTCCGCCAAATATGCAGGTGCCCATGCAAAAGTCACGTTCTTTTCTATCATCTCCCAAATAACACACATCAATGCCTTTGGAAATCTTCCCCCTTCCGCCCTCGGTAACGCATAATACCTAACTACTACCGCTATCATTAATATCACTGCTAACCTTGTCTCCTCAGGGTGTGCTGCATACATTACCCCATACGTAAATGATAAACCTCGCTGTGTCAAATCTCGTGCGTATGGACCAAATACTGTGGTTATCGCTCCCCGTGCCGCGCTAGGTAGTGCCTGATATACTTGGTTTCTCCTGTAATAGGGAGTCTCAAAATATGGAACACATCTTCCAATGTTACTGTCATCTCCCCTGTTGGCAGATAAAAGGTATTTGTCTCGGGATTCCATCTCTCAATCAACACCTGTAACATACCATGGTTACGTGCGATTCGTGAATAATAACGGATTCCACTTAACCCCAAACGATTTATCAATGTCCATGCCGCTGGTGTTACATCCGCTCGGATTCGTGACAACAGCGCTGGCACACTATCATTCATCCTCCTCAACCCTGCCTCTGCCTGCATACACCAAAACAACAAACAACCATTCAATCTGTCAGGGTTTTTTCAAACATTCTGGAAATTCCTCCAGTAACCGGTATCAGTTCAGTAACCGATACCGGTTCTCCCTAACCGCTACCGGTCACTGTCAATTACATACACCTTCCCTAAAAACAACCACCTACGACAATAAATTGATCGTTTATTCCTTTCTATATACACAGACATACCCAAAACCCCGAATTACCTACCCCATAACACTCACCTCATCTATACCCCTGGCTATCATGTTGTCTTTCTCATATCTACTTACCTATTTTCCTCTAGCTCATTCCCAAAACATGCAGTAGTTAAATCACAAACAAGCTGATACCTCTTGGGTTGCAGCAGCTTGAGGTAGCCCTTGTCTTCCCTCTTGTCCCTGCCTGCTAGATGCTTCTCCTCGTTCTGCCATGATCACCACCCTTTTCAACTTTGTCTTTCTGCCTTCTGAATCTCGGATCACATTCACTTTCCTTGTCTCTTTTCTCCTTATCACTCAAATCTCTCATGCAAAAACCTGTCTCAGTCGTCAAAAGCGTCGCGTTTCGCGTATTTAACCTCTTGCATGGCTCTAAAATTAAAACTTAAGTTGCCACCCTAGCTTTTCTATTTTTAGAAAAGCTCATACTTAAATAACCGGTATCGATTACTTAACCGATATCGGTCTATCAGCTACCGATATCGGTTCCTTAACCGATATCGGTTACACACCCCTCTTTTCTCAACAGCGTTCTTTTCTTCATTTCTCACCTAAATTTTTGTCGCGCCCGCCTCTTTTCCTGCATAAACAACACAATTTACCACATTTGTTCATCCACCACACATAGCATTACAATTTTATTAACATCATTTATTTTATACAAATACACAAACCATCAACTACGGATATCAAGAAACTATCCATCTATACATCATTTGGATCCAACTCATCAGTTACATATATCACAATGTCACAAAACCACCAATTCATCACATAACATGAACATTCATATATACGTACAAAAAAAAAAAAAAAAAAAACAAACATTACAATCATCCATCTATCAACATGTCAATTAAACTCATCACACATTCTATATATTACCAGCCATTAACCAAATATTTAAACACATTTTGAACATTGCATGTGGATCAAAACATCGTCTCTATATATATATATATACAATTTTTCAAAAATACAATGTGCCCTACATCGGGGACTCTGTGATCTCATCATACAACAAAGTCGGCACGCAGGCCGTAATAACTGTCAAAAAATCTCGACTCGGCTCGCAGGCCGGTCCCCGTATCAAAATAGCTATATACTCGGCTCGCAGACCGATATCCACTATACAACCCCTACTCGGCTCGCAGGCTGGTATACAATAAATGAATGAATGAATACATGAATAATACATAGGCACGCAGGCCTCTATCAATACACCCGGTTCGCAGACCGGTGCCCATCTCTAAAATACAACAACCATGTCTGGGATCTCTCAGCTCTCCCCACCGCCCTCGGCACCTCTCCCCGTTGGTCCCTGTGCTACCTCTCGCCTCCTGCCCGTCACGAACACGCCAGCTATGGCTGCACCTCCCTGAGATCTCTGGCTGTGAGAGGTCTCTGCCCTATGCACTGCATAAGCCTAATACTCGACTCCGGTACCATCAAGAATATCTTGATAATATCAGGCCTCTGCTCTAACCTCCATATAGCGCTCTCGAGCCACTGACGGAGCTGGGGCTGGTCCCCTGGCACCTACAACCAATGCCCCCCCCTGAGCCTGTGCTGGTGCTGCGGGTGGTGCCTGTGGCCGTGGTGGTGTCCGGTACCCTGTTCTGCTGTGCCTGTACCTGCACCTGTGGGCTCTGTGGTGCTGGTGGTGGTGCTGCCTGTGCCTGTGCCTGAGCCTGGGCTAGCTGCCCCTGTAAGACACCTATCTGTGCCTGTGACGCAGCCAGCTGCCCCTGTAAGAGCTGCACCTGACCCCTGAGCTGATCTCTCTCTCCTATAACTGTATCCAAGTCTGGCTGTGTAGGCGGTACTATCATGGCTGCCCTCTGCCTAGCCCACCACACCCTGTATGATCCCGCACCCAGCATCATCTACACCCTCAACCTGCTGACCTCTCAGCTACCCAATCTGGATCCAAAGGCTGTGGTGTAGGTAGTGGGGCCTCTACATCATCCCTCCTGTACTGAGGGAAGGGAGGTGGCTCGTCCTGTCGCAGCCCCATCTGCTTGCGTACCCTCTCCAGGGGTATCCGCTCGTACTCTCCTAGCCTCCGTCCTGCTATCCAGAATGTGTACTAGATTAGGCGCAACTGTAAGCGGGCTCCTCTTCCAGGGTGGTGACCTCTGTAGGGTCTCCATACAATGTCTACTGCTGTAAGGCCCTCTAGCAAATGTCTATAGTATGCCACATCCCGACCTGCAACAACTGCTCGTGGCTGGCCCACGACCCCCAACCACCTCTGAAAGCCATATCGGTATAGACCTGTGGCCCTGGCTGCTGGGGTAACCCTACTGGCCTGATGCATATGATGTGCTCGTATGCCCCAATAATGCAACAAAATGTAGAGAAAATACCGAATCGCCTCCTCCGCGATAGCCCCATAGCTCCCTTGTACAATTGCACCAGATATACTGGTGCCCAGGCGTAACAGGTGTGCTCCTCCACCATCTCCAGCAGCACCCCCATCAATGCTCGTGGGAAGCGGCCCTCCCTCTGAGTCCGGGAGGGCAAAGCAGGTGATCCCAACCACCCATCATCAACACATCCAGTCGTGTCTCGTGTCGATGCGCACAGTACATGTCACCGTAACCCGATACTCGTGCTTATGGTAGGTCAGTAGCGCGGCTACACTCCCCAAAAACCTGCAGTTATGTTGTCCATGGCAGTCTCTTGAATCTACCTGGAAGACTGCCATCTCCCTCGATAGGTAACCGAAGGATGCGATACACATCCTCCATGTTGACGGTCATCTCCCCAGTCGGGAGATGGAACACATTGGTCGCTGGATCCCATCTCTCGATGAGGGCGACCATCAGGATGTGATCTCCCTCTATCGCTCTGTACCTCTGAACTCCACCGAGTCCCACCTCGCGCATGATGGCCCAATGAGCCGCAGATACGTGTGGCCTCATCCGCACCAACAGCGGGGGCATCCTATCCCGCATCGTCAACTGCTGACGTGCCTGTAAAACCAACCCACATCCTTAGACCTACGCTTTAGGACAACATCGACTTTATCATCTAAACACCCTTTTTTATATCCCCCCGACCATACCCCGACTCTCTACCAACCACCCCCCTCGAGCAACCTACCACCCTCAAAAAACCCAAACCATCCCACCCAAAACCAACAAAAACAAAACCCAAACAAAACACATGCAACCCAACCCCAAAACAAAACCACCTCCCACACACAAAAACCCCCAACCCACACCCACAAAGCCGACCCACAACCCAACCCAAAAACCCAAAGCCCAACCCTACACCAAACCCTTCTCCCACCCCCAACCCAAAAACCCAAAGCCCAACCCTACACCAACCCCTTCTCCCACCTCCAACTCAAACCTAACCCAACCCCCACACAAACCACCCCACCCAAAACCAACAAAAACAAAACCCAACACAACCCCACACCACCCCCACACCCCAACCCAAAACACACAAGCCACCGATGCCGGCCGATACATGACCGACGCCGGTCACCAACAACACTCCCTTCCCTAAAATTGTGCTACCGATGCCGGTCGCTTAGTGACTGACATCGGGTCACTGTCTTCTCCCGGAGCCAAACCCCCGCGTGGCCCCCAAAACCCATTTTTTTACCTATTTCTACCCCCATCTACCCACCCAAATACCCTAAAAACTTACCCCACCTACCCACCTTAGCCTATCTAGCCTATCTACCCTCTCCTTTTTTGTCAAATCATTTCCATTTTCTCATTATTTCCTAAAAAAAATTAATTCCTACCCAAACCCCCCAATTTAGCATAATACAACCAAATCACCAATTAAAGAGTTTCGAATCTACCCGAACGACAAAAACACGTCGTCGTGGTGGGATGGGTGGTAGCGGTCCAGCTGGTCCAGCCCCTCCAGCTCCTCCTCCTGCCCGTGCCATGGCTCCCATCCTAATCTGCTGGGTCCCCCCGGCCAATCAACTACTGCCTCCTCTTTAATCGGGCCCACTATCAACTCTCTCCGCCAATACAATAGCTCCACCTCACTCAATCAAGCCTCTAATATCAACTCTCCACGTCAGACAAGTCGATTTGGTTTGCAAATAACAAAAGTGACAATGACAAGCCGTATTTTTCTTTTTTTATAGGTTTTTTCACCTTTCACCGATATCGGTTTCATTTTGCCCTAAGGAACCGGTATCGGTCCCTTAAAACCGATATCGGTCATGCAGAATCGACATCGGTTCTCTACCCAACTTTCACCCCATTTTTTGCCCTTCTTTACTCCTTGCCTCTTTTTCACCAATATCGCCTCTATCCACCTTTGCTGCACACCATTTGTTCACTTGTCCGGCCTGACCTAAGGCCTCAACCTACTCATTTGGTCTGACCTACGGCCTCAACCTACCTATTCGGCCCGACCCAAGGCCTCAACCTACCTATTCGGCCCAACCCAAGGCCTCGCCCTACCCCTTTGGCCCGACCCAAGGCCTCACCCTACCAATTTGGCCCGACCCAAGGCCTCAACCTACCAATTGGCCCCGACCCAAGGCCTCGCCCTACCAAATTTGGCCCGACCCAAGGCCTCAACCTACCAAAATCTCGGCCGACCTAAGGCCTCAACCTACCTATTCAGCCCAACCCTAAGGCCTCCACCTACCGGTTTCGGCCTGACCTAAGGCCTCAACCTACCTATTCGGCCCGACCTAGGCCTCAACCTACCTATTCGGCCGACCTAAGGCCTCAACCTACCCATTTGGCCTGACCCAAGGCCTCCGAACCACTTCACCTCGCCCTAACCAATTTGGCCTGACCCAAGGCCTCAACCTACCAATTGCCGACCCGAACCAAGGCCTCGCCCTACCAATTTGGCCTGACCCAAGGCCTCAACCTACCAATCGGCCCGACTTAAGGCCTCAACCTACCTATTCAGCCCAACCTAAGGCCTCCACCTACCTTTTCAGCCTGACCTAAGGCCTCAACCTACCTATTCGGCCCGACCTAAGGCCTCAACCTACCTATTTGGCCCGACCTAAGGCCTAAACCTACTATTTCGGGCCCGACCCAAGGCCTCGCCCTACCCATTTGGCCCGACCCAAGGCCTCGCCCTACCAATTTGGCCCGACCCAAGGCCTCAACCTACCAATTGGCCCGACCCAAGGCCTCGCCCTCACTTATTTGGCCCGACCCAAGGCCTCCCTTTACCCTTCTTGCCCGACCCAAGGCCGCAACCCAACAACTTGGCCCGACCCACGGCCGCACCACTTCCATCCCTTAACCCCAAAATCAACACCATACACTTTTATCCACCCACCGGGTAGTTTTTTGTTTAATCGAGCTCACCTGTTCGTGTTTTAGCATGATTAGGGTCCTTGACTTGATCTGTCGACCAACTTTGCCCAGACCTAGACCGTGACGTTTATCTCAACCAAACCAACCTTTTGGTACTGCCGAACATGCCTAAACATTCATGTACCTTACCTGTTATATACCCTGGGGCTACTTCCTATGCCTTGGATACCAGGATTATATCACCCTTGTTTGGATAAACTATCTACCTTTGTCTCTGCACTGCTGGTTTGCTCGTCAAATCATGTACCCTAGTCGTACTATGGCATTTCAATATGCGTCTGCTTCCTTGAACCTACCCCACCATCTTACCATCCCCTCTACCCCATTTACCCGTTATCAACCCTATCCCTGATTTCTCGTTCACTCAATCTGTGATAGATTTGAGAGGGATTACCTATACCCTTAACAGGAGTAACCACTTCATATTATTGTCTGTGCAGCTTTACAAAAAAGCTACACGACAATAAGGGGCTAATGTAGACACCAAATTTGTGTCTTACGACCCCTTGTGACCCGCATCTCATCTCGCAATCTAACCTCATCACCTAAACCTTACACAATTATTTATTAATTACCTTATAATTGATAAATCCACATCACCTTACCCGCCACCTCACTTTACCACCTCATCATGACCTAGCCCTAACCCTAAACTAACCTAATTAAGACCCATGACTTGGTCTAGACTCACATCCATAACTAATGCCTCCTTACTCGCACCCAAAGCCGACCTTCTAGCCACTTGACCAAGCCCGCAACTGATCTCTCGAGAGAAAAGTAGGGAAGGTGGGCTATTTTACTAAAAATAGCCTACTTTTTCCTTACCGATGCCAGTTCCTACTCGATCTCCGTCGGTTACGTAACCACCATCGGTTCCCTGTAAATGGGCTCCCCAAACCAAAACAACGGATCGGAATTTCATTTTGGAGATCAGTCGAAGGATTTCTGGAAAAAGAGAGATTATTGGGAGCGAGGAACAGAGTCCAGATCTTCACTTGACCAAGCAGAGACGAGTGGAAATACTAGAAGTGTTTACAGCAAAGGAGATCAGCTTGCATTTTAGTCAAAACCAGTAAGTCACATCTTGCATGTCCTCTGTTATAACATTTCTTATGTTTCTTGCATCTAACTGTTATTCTTTTACCCCTCATCATCTCATTTCCTAATATCATCCATAAACCAGCCTTACAAACACCATAGCTACCAAGAAGATCCTATAGCCCACCGGTATTGGTTATCAGCAACCGGCATCGGTTATCAGTAACCGCCATCGGTTCCTCTGATCCAAACCAGAAAAACAGCCTTTTCCCTACCCAGTTCAACGAAACAACTTAATTGATATTTTACAGTCTTTTGTGTTAATTCATATTAGCAGGGGAACTGACCACCTTCGAAAGGAAGTTTTATATTTCCTGGGCCCAAGGCAGTTTCCTCATTTATTGTTTAATCAAATCTTGTGGTCTTGTGTTCTTATTTGCAGGTAGTCCTTCCAAGACAAAAAGGAGTTCTTCGCAATCAGCCTGATCTTTCTCTACAGTACGCGCACACCATCTCGACATTCTACAGGTATTCCTCCTAGCCCCTAACCTTATCTGTTTCTAAAAGGAACGAAACATTTCCGAGTGAAACACAAGAACAATGAAGATATACCCACATAGGATAACCTTATTCCTCTCTATTGGAAAAGATTCTAACAGGAGTCATCACTCTTCCACCGATCAAACCACATGCTAGATTTGAACCTAACTGTCCTATACCTGCATGGTATAAGGAGAATGATTATTGTAATTATCACTGTGTTAGTTTTATACACACCAAAATTGGGTCACACTCCCCTTGGTCCCCTTTTGAACAGCTAACTTAAACATTTTTACCTAACCATGACCCTTACATCACACAGTAATATTAATTTATTCACTTTAATTAAATTAATACTCATCCTCACTTTATTCATTATTTAATTATCTTAATTAAACCAATTTCAAATTTACCTAGATAGCTCACCCCACCACCTCACCTAGACACCTCATTATAAACCTATTTTAAGTATCTATTTACTTACCATAACTAACTAGGACTTAGTTCAACCCTAAAAATCAATGCCTATTATTCCTCTAACAACATTCCCACTCATTAAAAGATAACGTCTGTTTTGATCTATGATAAATGGATAGACCTGGCCCAAATTATTGCAAGATCTGTCATTTTTAGCAAACTTAGGGAATCCCACCTTAACTGACGTCAGTCAACTCAAAACCATCATCAGTTACCATTTATTCACTTTGGTAACCTTTTTTGGAGAGGTTGGCCACACTCTCAAGTTTTGGGAGTGAAAGGAGATCTACATGTAAGTAGGAAACAAATCTTTTTCACACATCTAGGTAGTCATAGCAAACATCAAGGCAGATCCAGAGGTATCGCTCTCACGGTAACATTTAGAGAAGAACCACCACGGGACCAAGCTCCATCCCACCGATAAATCATCACCACCACCTAGCCATTGGACCTACAACATCAGTAAGTGTGTTTATCACCTGTTTTATTCCATACTTGTTTTTTTTAAAGGTTTTTGTCATCCATGTTATCATTTCCTTTTAGCATATCTATTCCCCCACCGTTCACCTTCCTACAAACTCAACCTTTCACCACCATACCATTTGATCATCTATACACAAATTTTATACATCTCTGAGTGTTCCTAAGATCCCTACAGACCTCAGCATTCCCCTTTTTATCTATGTCCAACCTCAGATCAATTTCTACAATCAAGTCTTATGGAGTTCCTATCATCCTGACCATACCGATGTCGGTTACCCATGACCATTGTCCTTTCTCTCTAACTTGTCATCGGTTATATCTGACCAATACCGATCTTTGCGTTTTGGCCATCCTATCAATAAAAAAACCTAATAATCTTCACCCAAACAACCTAAGTGACCTAAAACCTGACCCTAACTAGTATCAGAACCCTGACTAACTACCCCACTTCCAGATTTGATTATAACCTATCCTGTTATGTTAGACTTGCTTATTATATTTCAATGAAATACCTAAAGCATATCAATTATAGTAGGATTCTATTTACTTACTTTTTTTATTACATTAAATTATATTTAAGAGTGGGTTGACTGCCACCAAGGAAGTATTACACTTCTTGGATCTAGCACACGATAGGCAGCCCACTGACATATATTATTTAATCCTCTTTTTCTGGTCTTGTTGTGTATTTCAGGTAGTTCCTCCTAGCCAAAAGGAAGCTCTCACATTCAACATTGGATCGAGAATTCAGAACGCATGCACAACCTTCAAACCGACTGTCACCACAAGTATTCCTCCTTGGCCTACACCCTTATCTATTTCATCACATTCAAAACATAAATAAAATGGTAAAACATTTTGGCATGCTTGGTGGGACCCTCTCTTGGGTTCATTGCATTTTATTCATATAGGTAAAAATGTTTTTGTGTGTTTCTTTCATTTCTATAATTACACATTTAATCTTCTCCCTAGTAATATTCCTTTATTCTAATTATCTAAATGACATTTTTCATTTGGGGCTTAAAATCAACCACTTATTCTTTCTTGCATTGCATTAGTGAAAAAGCATCCCTCTTCATGTTCATAATTTGGTACATCGAATATCATATTAAAAACAAGGGCAACCTATACGCTGGAAGTCATGCCCAACTAATGGTTGACATAATTGAACCATAGAAAACACTCACTTATCTCTCTTTCTCTTGCCAAACTACACAAAATATTGAATATACACACCTTCTTAAATGACATCTTACCTGGGAACACCTGTCAATGATCACACGATTAGAGGATTGACAGGTAATCCCCAGCTGGTTATCTCTATCCAGTACCCCATCAAAAGATGGATCACCCCCACCATAAGATAACCTGAAACCTCACCCTCTAGATTTCATTTTTCATAGGATGCCTTCCTAGCCAAAAAACTCTATTCTAAATTTACGTGTCAGTCATAAATAGCATAAGCTACAACAAATATAAAATTTACTTTTAGGAATGCGTGTTTTCATAGCTTTATCCTTGACTTGTGTTTTGAGGTGAGAGGATATGTTTTCTTCATATTTCTTTTTTTCTTTCACACTCTGCCATCATAGTCAGAGTATTTTGATTTTCTCTGAGTGTGTTAGGGCATCATCCTATCATACCTAGGCTTCTGGGTTGATTCTTCATACAATCTAAATTCACAACACCTCATTTTTCTTCATTCTTCATGTTTCATAGTAACCAACATCGGTCCTAAGACCGTCGTCAGTTTACATATGACCGGAATCAGTTTACCAAACCGGCATCATATCCTTGTTCTATTGGATCAGTTTATCCAGAGAACACTCATCTCACCTTCTTTTATTTCTAAAGGTATTTGTGTGTCACCATACTCTCTGTATTCTGATCATAGTCCTCCAATATAGTCTCATTGTCTAACAGTCACTAGTTTATGCTGTTTGTTTTTGCTGAAATTGTTATTCTTCACAGTAACCATCATCATTCATCTTTTGAATGGTATCAGTCACACCTTAACCAACATCGGTTCTTACAACTAGCTTCGGTCAACCTGTCTTTATTTTTATCAAAATATTTATCCATTTTCCTCTAGAAATTTATTTTGTCCTATCTTTTTGTCCCATGTGTCATTTACAAAGTCTAGTTCACCTAATTGACATTGATTCGCATGGTTTTGACTCACAGCCAAACTAATGCTCTCGTGTTTCATGCAATCCATTAGCTAGTCCCACCTAGTCCATCACCGCTGTCCATTTTATTGGCTATGGATCTGACTCAGCTTATCCCCATTGCTACTAACAATGAGGAGTTTGTGAGGCTCTTTGAAAAAAATACTGATGCCCTCTAGTACTACATTTCTCATTCTTCCACCCAAGATTCCTCAGGATAGTTAATATATGGCATGCACGTATCTATCCATTGTGATCTAGCCCCCACTTTTGTGTCATCTAGCACCAGTTCAGTGCTATCATCATCCACTTTATCACTTGTCATGTCTTAGCTAAATCCCATATCTATTATAACTACAACATCTACGTCATCAATCACACCTGTGACATTGATTTTCCCTCCGACAGTCGCTATGAGTATAACTTCATCTACACCCACCATTTCGCATATACCCATTGCATCGTAACTGTTATCCAAAATTCACCCTCAAGACTCGGGCCAGAAAAAATCACGAAAAATGGCTAAGTCCTAGTCCTAGAAACATTTGGGACAAGTGGGACCAAAAGGTGTGGTTCGGCCGAAATGAGCACAGACGATCCGAAAGCAATTGGGACATCCAGGCCAAAAGGACGTGTGGGACACGGAAATCCGAACTGGCCGAAAAGAGAAAATTGGCTAACTGATGAGAGGGTCACCTTTGGGACAAGCGGGACAAAAAGACGCGAACCGGCCGAACCGGGTGAAATGAGTCAAGGCAGCCTGAAACAGTCTGGGACGCACGGGCCAGAAGTACGTGAACCGGCCGAACCGGCCGAAATGAGAACTTTTGTCCTGGAACAATTGGGACAAAAGGGCGCGAACCGGCCGAACCGGGCGAAATGGGAACAAGCAGTCCGAAACAACTGGGACATTTGGAACAAATGGTTGCGAACAATCCAGTTCGCCTGAAATCAGCACAAGGAGCACTCTGCCAAATGGGACAAAGGGACGCACAGGACGCGAAAAGCCGAAATGGCCGAAGGCAGGGAGAAAAGTCAACGTTTGGTCCGGAAACTTCAAACGGCCATAACTTTTGACTCCGAGCTCCGATTTTCATAAAATTGGACTTTCTGGAACGAGCACGATGTCCTCTGCGCCACAAAAACTAGATTTCTTTCCCGTCAGTCAGTCAAAAACAAAATAAAAGAAACATATTCGGCTCCAGTCAGTCAATGCTCTTTCCCGTCAAATGACAGAAAACGCCTGTTAGGCCCAAAATAGCTGCCCGCACTCAGAAGGCCATAAATTTTGCATTTCTCAACGAAATCACACAAAATTGGTACCGTTGGAATTTTGGTTCCGAGCCTGATGCACAGCAATCAAGAAATTCTAGATTTGATCAGAAATTGTTTGTGTTTTTTAAGAAAACGTGGCCGGGTTCATAACAGTGTTTTATTTGGTAGCTGGGAGTGCAATTAAGAGGCATGGTCATCATTCCTTCTCTGCTGCAGCATATGGGATAGTATGGGGAGCCTTTTGCAAGTAATGTTTACCCATTCCACTCAATTTAATGCCTCTTACAGGTGGTTGAAGGATAGATTTCGGGATTTCCATTTTCCCTTCTCTTTTCCTTCTCATTTTTTCTATAAATTGGAGTGTTGGGCTCATTATAGGGAGAAGAGTTTTTGGGTAACAAAGCTCTGTCAAAATTGCTTTGTGAAGCTAGTGTGTTGCAGGCCCTTGTAGTGGACTCCTTGCATGGTAATCCAGGCCCTTATCTTGTAATAGATTGAACTGTGCATATCATGAAGCAATAAAATACCAGTTTGTGGATATATCTTCCCCTGCTGTGCTTTCTTGCATTCTTCTTACCCCTTTGATCCTTCTATGAGAATATTTTGTCTATCTATTATGTTCTTGCAGGAATTCATTATCATTGTGTGTGCTTGAAATATTACTGTGAATGCATTTTGCTAGATTATGGAGAACTATCATCACCTCTTCTAGTGTGCACTTTGCCTCTGTATTTCACACATTTGGAGACTACTCTCCCATCCTCCTTTTCTGGTGTATCACCGCTTTAGTGTAGGCTTTCATTTTATGTATTCTCTTTCCCTGGTCCCTTGGAAATTTAGATTAGAACTGTTAGCTTATCCTGCATTAGAGTAGATTATGGCAGGTAGTTTAGGAGCAAGAACCAACTTTCTCTGGAGGTCTATCTCAAGTAGCAAGTCCCACAACTTGGAGATAGTACCCATGTTATCCAATCACACTGTGAGTTCAAATACATGCACAGGGGTGCTGTGATTCGGTGATAACAGTTCTGGTATGCCCGGTGGGACCTCAGAGGTCTTCAATTTCATTGCAACAAGATTGATGTGCACTTGTTGTAAGTTCCAGCTTTGAAGGAGCTTTAAAATCACACATCTGGCGACTCCAAAATAGGCATAATCTGCTGGTTTCTGCAGTCCAAGCCTAAAAAATTTATGAGAAGAATACAGACTTGGTCAAGAACTAGGGAGGAAGGACTGTTTGTTTATCTACACCTATCTCCAGGCAAAGAAAGAAGGGGAAGAAGAGCTCAAAGATCTGCGTCTCCACCTAATAGAACTTTGTCTACACCTCCACCTGGTAGACCTTTTCTCGCATCAACAAGGTTTCTCAAGCCAATCAGGATGGTGTAACCACTAAATCCCTTTGTTAATTTCACTGGCAGCAGCCCACTTGCCCTCAATGCACAGAATCCAGTTCCAATTGCAGCATTGAAGAACATTCCATTTTTCACTGGAGAAAATCATACCACTCCTGGTGATCATGTCAAAGACATTGCTAACGTCTGTGTAATCCATGAGATAAATGAAATGGATGTGGCTATCAAACTGTTGGCATCATCATTCAAAGGCAAGGCATTGCAATGGTTCAAAAGCCTTGAAGCTGGTTCTATCAACGAATTGGAATCAGTTATGCATAGTTCTCCATGAGCAGTTTGGAGAGAAGGGAGACAACTTGTCTCTTCTAGAACAATTGACAACTATCAAGAGAGCTCCCAATGAGCAGCTGACTGACTTCAACTTTAGATTTCAAAGGTCTTGGGATAGGATTCCAGTGGCAGTCAGGCCAACAGCAGAAGGTGTTTTTCTATACTATCTTAAAGCTTTGAATTCTGATATTTCTATGTTAATTCAATCTATGGGAGGCACAACCTTACCTACTTCTTATAGCATTGCCATTAGGGCCGAAAACTGTCTTATTCAAGCTGGTAAGCTAGCTCCCAGGCCCCCAATGCCATTATACCCAAGTTTGAAGAGCCCAAGTACTAGTCAAGCACCTGTCTTAGCTCCTATTCCCACTCCTAGAAATCAAAGTTCAAATGAAGCTTCCACTTCATCTCCAAGTTCCCCAAATGAGCTTCAAGAAGTTATGAAACAATTGCAAAATTTAGGTAATGAGTTGATCACACTCAAGAGACAGCAAGCTCAAAGTTTTAGACCTTCCTATCAGCCTCAAGCTCAACCAAATAGGCAACCATATCAACCTCAAAGACCACCCAATCCAGCTACAAATCAGAATCAAGCAAGGCCTCCTGCCAACAGACCATTTCAGCCCTATAACCTCAATGTTGCATCTGCATCCAGAGCTTTGGTGCTAGTCCAAAATAACATGGCCCAAGAGTATGATTGGTGTTTCCCGTGCAGTCAGCCACATAACCAATCAATGTGCTTTAAACGGTGCATTAAATCAGGCTCTAATGGTGCAAACCATTGGTGGGTCACAAGAGTCCAGCCACGAAGGAGATCAGCAGTAGGAAGCACCTCAGCAAGGAACATCTCTAAACGAAACTACTCTTGTCAATTGGCAGGCTAAAGATTTCTGTGGTATGAATCAAATACCCTCTCAAAGTGTTACAGCCAACACAAGGTCAAAGAGGAGAAATTTGGGTGAAGGACAACCATTAGATTCGAGTAATCCACAACCTTCCACCACTCCACAAGCCACTGGCAGACAAACTGTATCTCCAAACATACAAGGAGCACCTAAAACGGCCCCTAGGCCAACTCAGATGCCAGCTGCTGCTGCCCATGTGCAACGAATGAATGTGCAGGCCAAGGGACAGCAGAGGGATACTTCATCTCCATTCAACATCATTGATCAGATGAAGAAGACAAATGTCAACATATCAATGTGGCAATCACTATCCATCCCAGGCCAAAGAGATTTGCTACAAGCTGCCATGAAGGACTGGTCAACTTCAAATCACCATGTCTAGATGCAAGAGGAGGTACTCACAAATGCTGCCCAGCCTGAAGGAAATCATGGAGGACAACAAGGTAAAATGTTGAAGCCCCCTCCATTTTATGTTTCATTGATCATAGGAGATAAGCTGGTGCATAATTACATGATTGACTCTGGGGCAAGTAGTTCAGTAATGCCAAAACAAATAGCTGATTAGCTAGGACTCCAATATGAAGTCTTCTCCAAGGGTGTAGTGCAATTAGATGGGACAGCAGTGACAACGGTTGGAGTAATCAAAGGTTTGAGCCTCACACTGCATGCATGTCCTAATGTAGTAGTGTTGCAAGATGTGTCGGTCATAGACCTACCACCACTCTTTGCATTATGCTTGTCAAGAGACTTCACTGCTAAAATTGGAGGCTATCTTTCGGCGGATTGGTCACATATGTTGTTCAGAACAAGGTATGGAACTAAGGCTACAATTAGGTCTGAACCTATTGCAAACTTCCATATTGAGCCTTACACTCCAAACCAAATCAATACCAATTGTTCAGCGTTTGATCAAGAAGATTATCCAAGCACTGATGAAGCTGACACCAAGGTTGGAAGCATCCCAGATCTAACTCTTGATGAATGGGCAAGCAAGGTGCATGCTTTTGATCCCTATCAAGAAATAGAAGAATCTGAGCTGGGAGTCTATTGTTTACATGAAGAGAATCAACCTCTCCCCAACATCACCAAGCCAGATCATAAAGACATGAATGAAGTATGGCAATTGTTCTTTGATGGATCAAGGAGTAGACAAGGTGCAGGAGGAGGAGCTATGCTCATTTCACCGCAAGGTATAAGGTATTACTCAGCCTTTCGTTTCCAGTTTTCCTATTCAAACAACACAGCTGAGTATGAAGCCTTAATTCATGGATTGCACTGGGCAAAGAAGAAATGCATTAGGAATTTACAAGTATTCGGTGATAGTGAGCTGATCATAAACCAAGTCAAAGGGAAAAATGCTGCCAAAAATGATCTGTTGAAGAACTACAAAAATCAGGTATGGGATCTTATTGAAGATTTTGAAGCTTTTAGCATCATTTCCATCCCACGAAAAAAGAATGAAGCCGCTGACAGGCTGGCAGCAATTGGGGCTGCGTTTGATGTTGTAGAAAGTATCAAAAGTGAGAAAACTCAGCCTCATATCAAAGTGGTTGTGAGACCAGTTGTTCCGGATAACAACACAAGTTGGCAAGTCTTCGAGAATGATCAGCAAATTGTTAATTTCCTACAAGAAGAAGCTGAGTTCTCCATGAGAAATCAAGACAAGCTGGAGCAGCAATATGGTGACCAAGTGGTACAGCTGAGGACTAACAAATTACCAAAAGGCCTCATAACGCTAGAGTCAATCTTCAACCCGAATGATTAGTTCCGGAAGGAGAAAGTGAACATTCAAGTAAAGGGTGAAGATTCAGAACCTATCTTAGTAGATGAAGGCGAGACATTACAAATTGGCAAAGTACTCCACAAGAGAAATCTGATTTTGTTCAGCTTTGTCAAGAATTCCCAGATGTTTTTGCTTGGACTTACAAAGATTTAAGAGGTTTCAATCCAAAGTTGGCACAACATACTATTGAGTTGGATCTGGAATCCAAGCCTGTCAGGCAAAAGCAAAGGCCAGTAAATCCTCATATCGAACCTCTCATGAGAAGAGAGTTAAGCAAGCTCATTGAGGCCAGTATCATCTTCCCCATCAAACACTCAAGTTGGGTTGCAAATTTGGTGCCGGTAAGAAAGAGAAACAGAGAAATAAGATTGTGTGTGGACTTCCGCAATCTAAATAGAGCATCACTCAAGGATCATTATCCGCTTCCATCAATGGAACAAATATTGCAGGTTGTAGCTGGTTCAGAAAGGTTTTCATTGCTAGATGGATATTCAGGCTATAATTAGATAATGGTGAAAGAAGAAGATCAATTCAAAACAGCCTTCACTACAAAATGGGGCACATATGCTTACAAGAAGATGCCATTTGGACTGTCAAATGCCGGAGCAACATTTCAACGAGCTATGGATATGGCGTTCAAATGCTTGATCAACAAGATAGTGCTGGTATACCTGGATGATATCACTGTCTTCTCAAAGAATGCAGCAGACCATCTCTTTCACCTCAGGCAAGTATTTCAGAGGTGTAGAAGGTTTGGAGTGTCTTTGAATCCAAAGAAGTGCATATTCTTGGAACACGAAGGAAAACTGTTGGGCCACATTGTCTCTAGGGAAGGGCTAACAATTGATCCTGAAAGGGTTGAAGCCATCTGAACGCTTCCATTGCCACACCACAAAAAATCTCTCCAAAGCTTCTTAGGAAGGATAAAATTTGTCCACAGATTTGTGCCTAATTTTGCCACTCTTGTGAAGCCTCTAACAATGATGTTGAAGAAGAATCTGGCATTCAAATGGACAGCAGAAGGCAAAGAGAGTTTCGAAGACATCAAGCATGCGATATCACAAGCTCCAACTCTTATCAACCCAGACTTTTCGAAGGACTTCATGTTGTATGCGTTTGGAGGATCAGACACAATCTCAACTATCTTGACGCAGCTGAATAGAGAAGGTTCAAAACAACCCATAGCATTCTTCAGTCAAACCTTAGAAGATTACGAAATAAAGTATTCTTTCATCGAAAAGCATGTCCTTGCTATCATCAGGAGCTTGAAGAAGTTCAGACACTTGGTCTCAAACAATAAGATTCAACTGCTGGTGTCTCATGCTGGCGTTAAGGACTTCCTCCTAAACAAGGATTTAAGTGAGAAGAGAGCAGGTTGAATCACTCGGGTAATGGAATATGATATTGAAATCAAAGTGACCAAGCTGGTTCGTGGCAAAGGCTTGTGTGAGCAGCTCGCTTCCAAACAATCAGACGAGCCAAAAAGTGAAGAGGATGTTGTCCTGCTACTACAGAATGATCAAGAACAACCAGCTGATGATGCACCCGTCCCATGTTGGACTCAAGACTTGGTGCATTACCTCCAAACAGGCTTGTGCCCCCCAGAAGTGAGCAAAGCAAAGAGGAGATACTTCAGATTACAAGCCATTCCATATGTGCTCGTTGACGGAGTTTTGTTCAAGAAGGACATCAATGGTGTTCTATTAAGATGCATTGGAACAGGTCAAGTTGAGAAGATCTTACACGAGTTCCATGACGGGGAAGCAGGAGTCCACTTTTCTCCATGAGTAACAACTCTAAAAATCATGAAAGCTGGTTACTATTGGCCTACTGTGTTCAATGATTGCTACTCATGGGTCAAGAAATGCAAGAAATGTGCATTCTTCACGGGGAAAGAAAGGTTAGCAGCGCTGCCCCTTCGTCCAATTCCAGTGGATCAGCCATTCATGCAATGGGGACTGGACTTCATTGGAGTCATCAATCCAAATTCAAGTCAGGGCCACAAGTGGATACTAACAGCAACAGACTATTTCAGCAAGTGGACTGAAGCAGTGGCACTCAAGGAGGCAAATGAATCTAATATCTTAGATTTCTATGAAGGGATAGTCACGAGGTTTGGTGCCCCTACCACTATCATATCAGACAATGCATTGGCATTCCTTGGCACAAAGATCACCGAGTGGGCTGTAAAAAATTGTGTGTATCTCAGCACTTCATCAAACTATTACCCTCAAGGTAATGGCCAAGCCGAGTCTACAAACAAGAATCTACTAAGAATCATCAGAAGGACTCTTGATGAGAATTAGAGGACTTGGCACGCAAAGCTCAAATCAGCCCTATGGGCTGATAGGATCACGCCCAAGAGATCTACAGGAAGCTCTCCATACAAGCTTGTGTACGGGAAGGAAGCAGTTCTACCCATATCACTCGAGTTGCCAGCATTGGAACTCATGAAACAGTTGGAACTAGCTGAGGTTGAACCTATGGAAATCAGGTATGCAGAGCTAATGGAATTAGAAGAGATAAGAGAGCATGCAGCCTAGGCAATAGAGAAGGATCAAGCCCTGATCAAGAAGACTTTTGATAGGAAAGCCAAGGCCAGGATATTGCAAATTGGAGATTTGGTACTGAAGTGGGATGTTGATCGTGCAAAACCAGGAAAGCACTCCAATTTTGATGCCATCTGGAGCGGCCCGTACATGATCATCGAATGCAAAGGTAGCAATGCTTTCCGACTGGCTAAGTTGGATGGTGAAGAATTGCAGATTCCGGTCAATGGGATCTATCTCAAACGTTGCTACTAGAAAGAAAGCTTTTCATCCTTGTAAATATTAATTTAGATTTTCCATTCCTCTAAGTGCTTATGCACATTGTACTGCTGTTAGAGTAGTTTTTATTTCCCTAATTGCTTGTGCACATGTCCTATTGCTTCTAGTATGTGCATGTTGGCAGTTCATCAAGCTCCTGGAAAATAATTTGTAGCCACAGGAAAACCAGCACAACGAATGTTTTGATGGCTCAAGGACACAGGTTTTCAAATTTCAGATCAGCTGAGAGGCTATCAAACAAACTCCATGCCCAATGGATTGCTACAAGCAGCTGGCCGTTCTTCATCTGGCAGGCAGATGACCCCACTGAGTTGCCAAATTGTTATCCAAAATTCACCCTCAAGGCTTGGGCCAGAAAAAATCACGAAAAATGGCTAAGTCCTAGTCCTAGAAGCATTTGGGACAAGTGGGACCAAAAGGCGCGGTTCGGCCGAAATGAGCACAGATGGTCTGAAAGCAATTGGGACATCCGGGCCAAAAGGACATGTGGGACGCGGAAATCCGAACTGGCCGAAAAGAGAAAATTGGCTAACTGATGAGAGGGTCACCTTTGGGACAAGCGGGACAAAAAAGACGCGAACCGGCCGAACCGGGTGAAATGAGTCAAGGCAGCCCGAAACAGTCTGGGACGCGAGGGCCAGAAGTACGCGAACCGGCCGAACCGGCCGAAATGAGAACTTTTGTCCCGGAACAATTGGGACAAAAGGGCGCGAACCGGCCGAACCGGGCGAAATGGGAACAAGCAGTCCGAAACAACTGGGACATTTGGAACAAATGGGCGCGAACCGGCCAATTCACCCAATATCAGCACAAGGAGCACTGTGCCAAATAGGACAAAGGGATGCGGAGGACGCGAAAAGCCGAAATGGCCGAAGGCAGGGAGAAAAGTCAACGTTTGGTCCGGAAACTTCAAACGGCCATAACTTTTGACTCCGAGCTCCGATTTTCATAAAATTGGACTTTCTGGAACGAGCACGACGTCCTTTGCGCCAAAAAAACTAGATTTATTAATTTTAGTGAGGGTAGATATATTTAAATAAAAGAAAAATATTCGGCTCCAGTCAGTCAATGCTCTTTCCCGTCAAATGACAGAAAACGCCTGTCAGGCCCAAAATAGCTGCCCGCACTCAGAAGGCCATAAATTTTGCATTTCTCAACGAAATCGCACAAAATTGGTACCGTTGGAATCTTGGTTCCGAGCCCGATGCACAAAAATCAAGAAATTCTAGATTTGATCAGAAATTGTTTGGTTTTTTTAAGAAAACGTGGCCGGGTTCAGAACAGTGTTTTATTTGGTAGCTGGGAGTGCAATTAAGAGGCATGGTCATCATTCCTTCTCTGCTGCAGCATATGGGACAGTATGGGGAGCCTTTTGCAAGTAATGTTTACCCATTCCACTCAATTTAATGCCTCTTACAGGTGGTTGAAGGACAGATTTCGGGATTTCCATTTTCCCTTCTCTTTTCCTTCTCATTTTTTCTATAAATTGGAGTGTTGGGCTCATTATAGGGAGAAGATTTTTTGGGTAACAAAGCTCTGTCAAAATTGCTTTGTGAAGCCAGTGTGTTGTAGGCCCTTGTAGTGGACTCCTTGCATGGTGATCCAGGCCCTTATCTTGTAATAGATTGAACTGTGCATGTCAATAAAATACCAGTTTGTGGATATATCTTCCCCTGCTGTGCTTTCTTGCATTCTTATTGCCCCTTTGATCCTTCTATGAGAATATTGTGTCTATCTATTATGTTCTTGCAGGAATTCATTATCATTGTGTGTGCTTGAAATATTACTGTGAATGCATTTTGCTAGATTATGGAGAATTGTCATCACCTCTTCTAGTGTGCACTTTGCCTCTGTATTTCACACATTTGGAGACTACTCTCCCATCCTCCTTTTCTGGTGTATCATCGCTTTAGTGTAGGCTTTCATTTTATGTATTCTCTTTCCCTGGTCCCTTGGAAATTTAGATTAGAACAGTTAGCTTATCCTGCATTAGAGTAGATTGTGGCAGGTAGTTTAGGAGCAAGAACCAGCTTTCTTTGGAGGTCTATCTCAAGTAGCAAGTCCCACAACTTGGAGATAGTACCCATGTTATCCAATCACACTGTGAGTTCAAATACATGCATAGGGGTGCTGTGATTCGGTGATAACAGTAACCACCTCTGGTTTCGGTAACTTACACCCCTTTCTAGAACCTTGTCCTCTCTATCCCATAATCCTTACCCCTGATCGCCACTAGAGTTGTTACGACTACCCCACCTATTTACACATATTATGTAACACCCTGAACTGTTGTTACTTTCTCCTAAGCATACAAGTGTTGATATGTGATTTCTTGTAAAAGGATGTGATCCTCGATTCAGAAATCATGCTTGATACGTATTGAATTTCTTGCAGATTGCAGATCTTGACTGAGTCAAAATATGAATAGACTCTTTTATTTATTTCATTTTGTGTCTGAATATTAATCTGATCACGGAATGAATTATAGAGATATTCATCTATAATATCTAGACTTGGATCAGTGGAATTGATCCAAGTAATGCTTTAAATCTGTTTGTGATGAATTAGATCACAGACCTTGAACAGGCTGCAAGGTATGGAAGCACTGATTAAGCAGGTCAGGAGTATGACTCAGGCTGATCTTGGGAAATGAAATGGTTCCCGATATCAAAGTATATCTGGAAGGTCTCGATTGTAGACCAGGTAATAATTCGTTGACATACAATTCTGCAATATGAACAGGAGCTACCTCTGTTCTAGAAGGTATGATACAGGTCTTTTCGAGTTTTCAGGACAAGGACCAAACTGAATTATTAAGGGTTAGTAACCTAAAACTAAAACCTAACCTAGGGGTTAGATTATTGTTAGTCTAACCTAGACCTAGGCTATTTGTTAATATCCTAAGTTAGTAGCTTTGTGTAAATTTGTTAATGTGGGTATTACCCTAAACTCTAACCTAAGATACTAACCTAACTATGAGGAGATTATGAAGGGGCCTATGAAGGGTGGCGAACCATGGGCGGTGTTTTCTATGGCAATAAATGTAAGGGATAAGGATGAAGGACAGGTCATGGCGGAGGCTTAGGCGATGGCTAACCGGTGAGGACGTGGCAGGTCGCTAAGTTTGGAAATGAACATGAGTTTTAGATGGACTGTCACCAAATCTGGCGGTCGGTGGAAGTTGAGTTTAAGCGGGAAAATTGGTTTAATGGCATTTAATTTTCTCGGAAAGTGAGCACGGAACTCGCGAGAAGGCATGCAAACGGGAAGTTTGTGGGTTTGTTTGGCTTATCGCGATTTTCGGTTTTTGCTCTGCTTGTTAACTGGTTCTTCGCACCAGTTCTCTTTGAGTTGCATGGCAAGAATGAATTTCTCTGGCTCTTTTCTCTGTCATGGAGGATATATATGTGATGGAGACAGCGAAATTTTGTTGGTCGCTTTATCGTGGAAAAAGAAAAGGAGGTTTGAGCTCTTCCTGTGGTCTGCTTCGGAAATTTGATCAAAATACAGGCATGCTAGGCCCTAACCTTTAAATATCTTGCTGTCTTTCAAGTGCTTTCATTAAAACAACTCTGTTCAAATGTTTTGTGGAAATTAGATGAATTTTCTATGGAGATCTTGTTTGATTTATGGCACTGTATCTCTTCTGGTTCGATTTTTCAATTTCCTCTTGATGGGTGTTTGTCGAAATCGAACTTCGGCTCTATTTGCTTTGAGTATTCATTCTGGCTTATACATGTGAGGTATTTATTTATAAAGGTTTGAGTGTTCGGCCTGTTTGGCATGAGCCCTTAGAATATACCTGTGTGTAGTATATGACCACTGTATGTTTTTGATTGTGGTCGCTGTTTCTTGTTATGGAAACTGTATGGAATGATTCTGATGAATACTGTAAGACTGATCAGTATTATTGCTTCTTTTGAAACTCTGTCGTGGGATTTGTTGGCAGCGACTAATGGGACTTTCGGGTTTCATTTGTTTTTCAAATTTTTGGTTTAGAACAGGCAACTGTTGTGTTACCGTAGTCTTTGCGACCCAACGGAAGTGTTTTTCCTTGTTTTCGTGGAAACGGGATTATTGTTGACTCTGTATAATATTGCTACATCTATACTTTATTATAACGACTCAGTGGAGTCCTTGATTGAATCATATATAAGCTATCTACTGTTGTGGATGTAGATTCATCCTTGTGTTTTGTTATTTGCTTTCGTGGAAGCCTTTTAGAGAAAGGAACAGGCCTTCTGACCACGGTTATTTGTAATAAATAATCAGTATAGATTTCCTGGGTATGCATTTTTATTTCTATGTGAAAGCTGTTCGAAAGTTCGAAGCGGCTCAGTTGATCTCCTTGCTTGAAATGGGTATTCGATTTGCTTCACTTGTTTCATTCTGAATGTTGCCATGAATGGCATAGATGGAATTATCAACCGACTTCTTAGTACGTTGCTGTAGGGTTCAGTGGTTATGTGTACAAAACCATTAACAGTTTACAGTATGAATTCATATGCATTTGCTTGAATTGTTACCTTCGTTTGAATCATTAGGAATTCTGGAAAGGTTGCTGGTACTTCTGTTTCTTTCTGAACTTGGCATTGGACACTGTCTTTGCCACTTTTTGAGATCCTTGAGTATGGATGACTATTTCGTGTTCTGACCTTGTTAGGGTAAGTCGCGAATACCACACTAAGACTTGCATGCGGCAAGGTAAGGATCGCTTGGTTGTTTTCCTTTCTTTTACTTCAGTCCGATTTTGACTGAGCAGGAATAGGTATGCTATGTTCTTTTCCATTTAATCTGTCCGATTGACTGTGCATGATTTGGAAATATTGTGTGGACAACGTAGCATAGTCCATAGGAAACCTTAGATTGTTTGATGCAATAAGGTTGTTGTTTTCAGCGATACGCTTGTAGTTTCTTGTTTTCAGCTGGTGTCAAAGCCCTACTGTGTAAAAGGAACTAGCATTGGGCTTAGGATTGATTCATGAATGGTTGATGTGTTAGTTGCTGTACAGGAGTTTCGCTGTGTTCTTTTTCGTGATTTAGAACAGTGATCTTGCTTGCGGCTTGTCTAACTTGTTCATTTTTATACTGGTTGAATGTTTTCATATGTGAAGACGGTACAGTGATGAACTTATGTGAAAGGAAGTATGAATGGTTTGGTTCTTCTCTTCCTTTATTTAATATTATTGATATTTGACTATCAGTGGGAAATTGTTTGTAACATATTGGTGGAATCCCGAATTGTTATGTGATTTCTTTTTTTTGGAGAATGAAACAATCTGACCAATGTTGTGATTTTGGATTCAATGATTGTTTGTGTACATTCGTTCCTTGTTTCTTAATATTTGATGAAATATTAGAAAGTGATTAAGACTATTCTGTAACAATGATAGAGTTACATATTTGTAATCATTTTGTATTACAAGGGCTTAGTCTGATTATGTTTACTTATGTGAATATCTGATCTCATTTAAACAGGGTGTTTAATGAAAACAATTGATGGATTGCAATTGTTTTAAAAGTTAGTGCTTATCATGCTCAGTTCATTGAACTGACTCATGTTGACTATTTTTGCAGATGGTTACCGTAAGAGGTAAAAGCAGTACAGATCTGACAAGCTGATCAGATTGTTTATTTGATTTGTGATGAATTTCAGCTTGATGTTATAGATGTACTATATGGGAAAAGATGTTTCTTTTCCGTTAGCATTGTATCAAGTATGCTGTTGCATAAAATGTAATTGTATAGTTTTGAAAGGAATGGAAATAAGTGTTTGATACTTATGTGTTGTATTCTATTTCTGAAAGATGACCTTCTTCGGTTTATGTAACGAAAGGGCATTGTTATTATTGTATAATATGGATGCTTTTGTGATTGACAATGAAAGCTTGCAAGTAAATGAGATTAAATTCTTATGAGTGTTTAGCAGTTCTAATTTGATCTAGCAAAAGCAATAGTGGAATTAAATAATTGTCTTTCTAGAAGATAGGTTAAAATTGAGCCTAAAAGAGAACGCTAAACAAACTGGATTAAATTACTAATCCCTAGTCCTAAGTATATCAGGACAATAGTAAATTGGATTCTTAATCATTTATATCTTTAAACTAAAAAGTATGATATAAATTCAGTTAAGAGAACTGATAGGCAATCAAATGGAGTTCAGATGGCTATCTCAAGTAAAGGTTATGAGATATTGTCCCATTCTGTTGCTTTAGAATCAGGTGTATTCTAATGACTCCTTGATGAGAGCTTGACCGTAATACCTCTACCATGTAATGAGTCTTTTAGAGGAGGGTCGTCTTAAGACAAAGAATCCAGGGATTTGGAAAGGCTAACCTTAGGGAAAAGTCTTTAAAAGTAATTTAAACTTAAGTGCGTAACGCTTGGTATTGGGTAGATCTTCTCGAGGCGGATTTAAAGGTTGACGACATAAAGTCGACTGCAGGGTTGTACCTCCGAGAAGATTAGGATCTTCTCGAAGTTACAACAATGCAGGTGACTTATGGCGACACCCTTTGCATTGATCGCTAAGATTTACACTTGATTTCGCACGAGTTACCCTGGGACCGATTAAGAACGTGGTCATGTTATAAGACTGCCTCGGAGATTTGGGGTATCACGACACACTGGTTGAACTGCAAGGTTGAACCAGTATGTCATCATATCCCTAATCCTCGTGGGCATCCATATAACATTATCACCTTGTTAATCTGCCTCCGAGTGATTCAGTTGTGAAAGGAAGGACTGACAGTAGTCAGTATAAGACATTCTATATAACATATGAATGGGGTGAAGGACGTATTCCAGATTGACGAGTATGCCGTTAAGGAATACGAGACATGAACAGTATGTTTCAAATCTTTGGCCAAAGTATCGCAAGCTGCTGATTGCGTTGTCCTAATTCACCTAGTCTAAGGGATGAGATGCCGATGAATAATGGTAACAGTTATTCAGTTAGATTCCTTGGACAGAGCATTCTGAATCCCAGATTAGGGAAGAGAACCGCAAGAGTGTTGTGTTAAAAAAAAAAACACTAACTCTTTTTAATCATGAATAGATCGGTAGGTTACCGAGTCATGGAATGAATAGATCGGAGGTATTCCGAGTCATTACAGCTGCATATGGTTGTCTGTTATATAAATGGTTATTTGAATTGTGAGTTCTAAATTATGTATTTAGAACCAGTTTGCAAAAAAAAAAAAAAAATTTGACTTGTTCTATTGTCTAAAATGAGGATGTTACATCTTGGTATCAGAGCGAAGGTTGCAGCTCTTGGACCTATTGAGTCCATAATCTGATAAAAACCTGAATTTTCTTGTAGCAGAAAATGGTTAGAACAAGGGGAAACGTTGCGAGTAATGCTCCACCTGAAGGAGGAGCGGCAACAACCCAGAAACTTGATGAGATCCTTGCTGCCCTGTTGGACACAAGAGATCGCTTAGCTGTGCTTGAACAGCAGGTGACGGGAAATGAGGAGGATGAAGAAGCTGATAATAATAATCAGCAACCTCCTGAGGTCAATCCCGACACGGGTGTTGATGTTAATGCTGTGAATGCACCTGTGCAACCAGAAAACAAAAAGGCCAGATTGGCAGCAGAACTCACTAATGATATAAAAAGGATAAGTCCACCCAAGTATGATGGCACCACATTAGGAGATGGAGCTGAGAACTGGCTCAGCGAAATGGAGAAGTACTTTGCAATAAGGAACTTCTCAGAGGAAACTAAAGCTATATGGGGAGCCTATCAGCTTTCTCACGAAGCATCTTCGTGGTGGGATAGCCGAAAAGCTGAGCTAAACATTGATGAGACCAATATTACTTGGGATCAATTTAAAGGCTATTTTAGGCAACGTTGGCTGCCACAACTTTTCTATGATCAGAAAATGACAGAATTTCAGAACTTAACTCAAGGGAAGTTAACAGTAACTGAATTCTGGGAGCGGTTTACAAAACTCCTCAAGTATGTACCGCAGTATCAAACTGACGAAAAGTTCAGGATACGGAAATTCATCATGGGATTGAATCCCGTGATAGGGGGAGAGGTCGATGTTCACAGTCCAACCACTATGGAAGGAGTTGTTGAAAAGGCCATAAGGCAAGAACAGAAATTGAAGGCTATTTCTGCTCATAAGGAGGAAGTGCGGAAGAAGACTGCAAACCCTTCTTCAACCTCTCTCGCACCCAGAAAAGGACCGTGGAAAAAGTTTGGAAACAAGAGTAAGTTTCCGGGAAATAACGATAAGAAAGCAGCAGTAAATAAGCCTGCTGGAAATATAAGGGATAATTTTGTTAAAAACTATAATAATGGACAGAAGTCCTATGGAGGACAGCGTGACAATTACAAGGCTGGAGGTAATGCTGAGCCTAAGAAGGGACCTGTAGGAGGCTGCTACACTTGTGGTAAAGATCATTACGCAAATCAATGTCCTTTAAAGAAGGATGATCGTAATCAGCAGCATAAGATACATGCTGCGGTAGCAGACAAGCAAGCTGAAAAGCAAGCAACACCTATAGAAGTTCCGGGTAAGTTATTCGGCATACCTGTCACTATTCTTTTTGATACAGGAGCTACTGAATGCTTTATTTCTAATAAACTTGCTTCTAAACTTAAAAGAAAAGCTGGGAAAATGGATAAATCTTGGACTGTAGAGTATGGTAATAATTCTGTTCATACAGTGAGTATGTGTCTCTTTGGAGCAGTCCTTGATTTACCTAATTTCTCCACGGAAGTTGATCTCTATGTTACACCTTTGGGATCGTATGACATTATTATTGGTGTCAATTGGTTATCTGACCATAAAGCAAAGGTAGATTGCTATGAAAAGAACATAAAATGTTTAGATGATCAGCTGGAATCAGCAGAGATTCAAGGTGTGAAACGAGAAATTTCAGTTAGAAAACTGTCAGCTATGCAGCTTAAAAAGGCTAAGAATAAAGGATGTACTCTTTATGCAGTAAAGATATCTGAATCTTCAGAAGAAGATGGTGATTACATGAAGCAAATCCCACTGTTACAAAGTTTCAGGGATGTTTTTCCTGAGGAATTACCAGGGTTACCACCCAAGAGAGAATTTGACTTCACTATTGAAATCAAGCCTGGAACTGAACCTATTTCCAAAGCGCCTTATCGGATGACTACTACAGAGTTAGTCGAGCTTAAGGCACAGTTACAAGAGCTTTTGTCTAAAGGATTGATTAGACCAAGTGTTTCACCTTGGGGAGCACCTGTGATATTTGTGAAAAAGAAGGATGGAACACTAAGGCTGTGTATTGATTATCGGATGTTGAACAAAGCAACAATCAAGAACCGATATCCACTTCCTAGGATCGATGATCTGTTTGATCAGATGCGTGGAGCAGCGGTTTATTCTAAGATAGATCTTCGATCTGGTTATCATCAGCTAAGAATTAAAGAGGAAGATATTCATAAAACAGCTTTCCGAACAAGGTACGGACATTATGAATTCACAGTTCTAGCCTTTGGGTTAACTAATGCACCTGCAGCCTTTATGAATTTAATGAACAATATTTTTCAAGAATACCTGGACAAGTTTGTGCTTGTATTCTTGGACGATATTCTCATTTATTCTAAGAGCGTTGAGGAGCACAATGAGCATTTGAAGATAGTTTTGGGAATTTTGAGAAAGAGAAAGTTGTATGGTAAGTTATCCAAATGTTCTTTCTATGATTCAGAAGTTCACTATTTGGGTCATGTCATAAGTAAGGAAGGAATCGCTGTAGATCCTTCAAAAATAGTGGCAATAACTGAGTGGCCTGCACCAAAGAATGTGCATGAAGTAAGAAGCTTCATGGGTCTTGCGGGTTACTATAGAAAATTTGTAAAGGATTTTTCTAAGGTAGCTGCACCAATAACTTCATTGCAGAAGAAGGATAAGAAATTCATGTGGAATGACAAGTGCGAAGCGGCTTTCAAAAGTCTGAAAGACCAGTTGACTTCTGCACCTATATTGGCTGTACCAGACCCTAATGGGAATTTTACTGTTGTAACTGATGCTTCTGGGGAAGGCCTTGGAGGTGTTTTGCTACAAAATGATCAAGTCATTGCTTATGAGAGTAGAAAACTTAAGATTCATGAGCTGAATTATGCCCCTCATGATTTGGAACTTGCTGCCATTGTTCATGCGCTTCAAGTCTGGAGACACTACTTACTAGGGAAACCTTTTGAGTTGAAAACTGATCACTTGGGACTGAAATATATTTTTACTCAGCCCAATCTGAATGCCAGACAAAGAAGGTGGTTAGAATTTTTATCACAATATGACTTTGATATTAGCTATATCAAAGGGAAGGAGAATAGAGTAGCTGATGCTCTAAGTCGTAGGAGGCACATTTCTGCTCTTATAACGTTGAGAACTCAGTTTAAAGACGAGGTAAAAAGTGCCTCAGAATCAGATGCATATTTTCAGCAAGTAAAAGCAGCGCTTGCTGCAGAACCTAAAGATAAAAGGTATGAAGGTTTTCATCTTGATAATGAAGGAATCTTGCGTTATGAAAATAGGGTATATGTACCTGTGCTGAATGATTTGAGAAAGAGATTGTTAGTTGAATTTCATAATTCACCTTTCTCTGGACACCCAGGTATCACAAAAATGCTAGCTGATTTGAAACAGCAATACTTCTGGAAAGGTATGAAAAAGGATGTGATAAATTTTGTGACTCATTGCCTGGAATGTCAGCGGGTGAAGGCAGAGCATATGCACCCTGCTGGACTGTTATATCCTCATAGCATACCGCAGTACAAATGGCAAGTAATAACCATGGATTTTGTGCAAGGACTACCTATGTCCAGGAATAAACATGATGTTATCCTGGTAGTTGTAGATAAACTGACTAAAGTAGCTCATTTCATCGCTGGAAATCTAAAGGATGATTCACCAGTGCTGGCCAAGAGGTTCGTACACGAAATTTTCAGATTGCATGGTGTACCAGAACTGATTATTTCTGACAGGGATCCTAGAATGACGTCAAGGTTTTGGCAAACGCTTAACGCAGCCCTAGGAACGAAACTAAACTTCAGTTCTGCATATCATCCAGAAACGGATGGGCAAACTGAGAGGGTAAATCAAGTGTTGGAGGACATGTTGCGAATGTATTGCATGGATCAACAGTATAAATGGGAAGAGTATCTTCCATTAGTTGAGTTCGCATACAACAACACTTATCACTCATCTCTTAAGATGGCACCTTTTGAAGCACTTTATGGAAGAAAGTGCAGAACCCCTGTAAGTTGGGACAGTGTAGAGGATAGAGTGGTAATTGGACCAGAGATTCTCACAGAGATGGAACAGCAAGTTAAGCTGATTCGTGAACGATTAAAGGAAGCAGCGGATAGACAGAAGAGCTATGCTGACCTTAAGCGGGTTGATAGAAAGTTTGAGCTTGGTGATAAGGTTTTTCTTCGTGTCAAACCCAGAAAGAGTTCTATAACTTTTGGCAAGGCTGCCAAGTTGTCACCACGATTTGTGGGACCTTTCGAAATTGTCGAAATAATCAATCCTGTAGCTTATCGTTTAGCATTGCCACCTGCTTTATCTCGCATGCATGATGTTTTCCATATTTCTTTGCTTAAGAAGTACGTTTCAGATCTGTCACATGTTTTAAATTGGAATTCCTTGCAGGTCCAAGACCCAGGAATAATCGTGGTTAAACCCACACGAGTACTGGAAACTCGCCAATTGCACTTGAGAAATCGTGATATTCAGCAATGTAAGGTCCAGTGGGACCAGTTTAACGAAGAAAGTGCAACTTGGGAAAACCTGGAAGAGATGAAAATTGCTTTTCCTTCTCTTTTTGCAACAGAATGAAAACTGTTGACAAAGATATACTTTTATGAACTGATTGTTTTAAGTATTTATGAAAGCCAGATTAAGGCAGACTTTATTCAGGTTGAATAAATGTGTTGTGACATTGATTTCTGAAACTATTTAATATGGAGGTAGTCACATTGTTTGTGTACTAATAAATTGATTGACCTGAAGGTTAATTTAATATGAAATTCATCGGGACGATGAATCTTTTTAGGAGGGAAGCATGTAACACCCTGAACTGTTGTTACTTTCTCCTAAGCATACAAGTGTTGATATGTGATTTCTTGTAAAAGGATGTGATCCTCGATTCAGAAATCATGCTTGATATGTATTGAATTTCTTGCAGATTGCAGATCTTGACTGAGTCAAAATATGAATAGACTCTTTTATTTATTTCATTTTGTGTCTGAATATTAATCTGATCACGGAATGAATTATAGAGATATTCATCTATAATATCTAGACTTGGATCAGTGGAATTGATCCAAGTAATGCTTTAAATCTGTTTGTGATGAATTAGATCACAGACCTTGAACAGGCTGCAAGGTATGGAAGCACTGATTAAGCAGGTCAGGAGTATGACTCAGGCTGATCTTGGGAAATGAAATGGTTCCCGATATCAAAGTATATCTGGAAGGTCTCGATTGTAGACCAGGTAATAATTCGTTGACATACAATTCTGCAATATGAACAGGAGCTACCTCTGTTCTAGAAGGTATGATACAGGTCTTTTCGAGTTTTCAGGACAAGGACCAAACTGAATTATTAAGGGTTAGTAACCTAAAACTAAAACCTAACCTAGGGGTTAGATTATTGTTAGTCTAACCTAGACCTAGGCTATTTGTTAATATCCTAAGTTAGTAGCTTTGTGTAAATTTGTTAATGTGGGTATTACCCTAAACTCTAACCTAAGATACTAACCTAACTATGAGGAGATTATGAAGGGGCCTATGAAGGGTGGCGAACCATGGGCGGTGTTTTCTATGGCAATAAATGTAAGGGATAAGGATGAAGGACAGGTCATGGCGGAGGCTTAGGCGACGGCTAACCGGTGAGGACGTGGCAGGTCGCTAAGTTTGGAAATGAACATGAGTTTTAGATGGACTGTCACCAAATCTGGCGGTCGGTGGAAGTTGAGTTTAAGCGGGAAAATTGGTTTAATGGCATTTAATTTTCTCGGAAAGCGAGCACGGAACTCGCGAGAAGGCATGCAAACGGGAAGTTTGTGGGTTTGTTTGGCTTATCGCGATTTTCGGTTTTTGCTCTGCTTGTTAACTGGTTCTTCGCACCAGTTCTCTTTGAGTTGCATGGCAAGAATGAATTTCTCTGGCTCTTTTCTCTGTCATGGAGGATATATATGTGATGGAGACAGCGAAATTTTGTTGGTCGCTTTATCGTGGAAAAAGAAAAGGAGGTTTGAGCTCTTCCTGTGGTCTGCTTCGGAAATTTGATCAAAATACAGGCATGCTAGGCCCTAACCTTTAAATATCTTGCTGTCTTTCAAGTGCTTTCATTAAAACAACTCTGTTCAAATGTTTTGTGGAAATTAGATGAATTTTCTATGGAGATCTTGTTTGATTTATGGCACTGTATCTCTTCTGGTTCGATTTTTCAATTTCCTCTTGATGGGTGTTTGTCGAAATCGAACTTCGGCTCTATTTGCTTTGAGTATTCATTCTGGCTTATACATGTGAGGTATTTATTTATAAAGGTTTGAGTGTTCGGCCTGTTTGGCATGAGCCCTTAGAATATACCTGTGTGTAGTATATGACCACTGTATGTTTTTGATTGTGGTCGCTGTTTCTTGTTATGGAAACTGTATGGAATGATTCTGATGAATACTGTAAGACTGATCAGTATTATTGCTTCTTTTGAAACTCTGTCGTGGGATTTGTTGGCAGCGACTAATGGGACTTTCGGGTTTCATTTGTTTTTCAAATTTTTGGTTTAGAACAGGCAACTGTTGTGTTACCGTAGTCTTTGCGACCCAACGGAAGTGTTTTTCCTTGTTTTCGTGGAAACGGGATTATTGTTGACTCTGTATAATATTGCTACATCTATACTTTATTATAACGACTCAGTGGAGTCCTTGATTGAATCATATATAAGCTATCTACTGTTGTGGATGTAGATTCATCCTTGTGTTTTGTTATTTGCTTTCGTGGAAGCCTTTTAGAGAAAGGAACAGGCCTTCTGACCACGGTTATTTGTAATAAATAATCAGTATAGATTTCCTGGGTATGCATTTTTATTTCTATGTGAAAGCTGTTCGAAAGTTCGAAGCGGCTCAGTTGATCTCCTTGCTTGAAATGGGTATTCGATTTGCTTCACTTGTTTCATTCTGAATGTTGCCATGAATGGCATAGATGGAATTATCAACCGACTTCTTAGTACGTTGCTGTAGGGTTCAGTGGTTATGTGTACAAAACCATTAACAGTTTACAGTATGAATTCATATGCATTTGCTTGAATTGTTACCTTCGTTTGAATCATTAGGAATTCTGGAAAGGTTGCTGGTACTTCTGTTTCTTTCTGAACTTGGCATTGGACACTGTCTTTGCCACTTTTTGAGATCCTTGAGTATGGATGACTATTTCGTGTTCTGACCTTGTTAGGGTAAGTCGCGAATACCACACTAAGACTTGCATGCGGCAAGGTAAGGATCGCTTGGTTGTTTTCCTTTCTTTTACTTCAGTCCGATTTTGACTGAGCAGGAATAGGTATGCTATGTTCTTTTCCATTTAATCTGTCCGATTGACTGTGCATGATTTGGAAATATTGTGTGGACAACGTAGCATAGTCCATAGGAAACCTTAGATTGTTTGATGCAATAAGGTTGTTGTTTTCAGCGATACGCTTGTAGTTTCTTGTTTTCAGCTGGTGTCAAAGCCCTACTGTGTAAAAGGAACTAGCATTGGGCTTAGGATTGATTCATGAATGGTTGATGTGTTAGTTGCTGTACAGGAGTTTCGCTGTGTTCTTTTTCGTGATTTAGAACAGTGATCTTGCTTGCGGCTTGTCTAACTTGTTCATTTTTATACTGGTTGAATGTTTTCATATGTGAAGACGGTACAGTGATGAACTTATGTGAAAGGAAGTATGAATGGTTTGGTTCTTCTCTTCCTTTATTTAATATTATTGATATTTGACTATCAGTGGGAAATTGTTTGTAACATATTGGTGGAATCCCGAATTGTTATGTGATTTCTTTTTTTTGGAGAATGAAACAATCTGACCAATGTTGTGATTTTGGATTCAATGATTGTTTGTGTACATTCGTTCCTTGTTTCTTAATATTTGATGAAATATTAGAAAGTGATTAAGACTATTCTGTAACAATGATAGAGTTACATATTTGTAATCATTTTGTATTACAAGGGCTTAGTCTGATTATGTTTACTTATGTGAATATCTGATCTCATTTAAACAGGGTGTTTAATGAAAACAATTGATGGATTGCAATTGTTTTAAAAGTTAGTGCTTATCATGCTCAGTTCATTGAACTGACTCATGTTGACTATTTTTGCAGATGGTTACCGTAAGAGGTAAAAGCAGTACAGATCTGACAAGCTGATCAGATTGTTTATTTGATTTGTGATGAATTTCAGCTTGATGTTATAGATGTACTATATGGGAAAAGATGTTTCTTTTCCGTTAGCATTGTATCAAGTATGCTGTTGCATAAAATGTAATTGTATAGTTTTGAAAGGAATGGAAATAAGTGTTTGATACTTATGTGTTGTATTCTATTTCTGAAAGATGACCTTCTTCGGTTTATGTAACGAAAGGGCATTGTTATTATTGTATAATATGGATGCTTTTGTGATTGACAATGAAAGCTTGCAAGTAAATGAGATTAAATTCTTATGAGTGTTTAGCAGTTCTAATTTGATCTAGCAAAAGCAATAGTGGAATTAAATAATTGTCTTTCTAGAAGATAGGTTAAAATTGAGCCTAAAAGAGAACGCTAAACAAACTGGATTAAATTACTAATCCCTAGTCCTAAGTATATCAGGACAATAGTAAATTGGATTCTTAATCATTTATATCTTTAAACTAAAAAGTATGATATAAATTCAGTTAAGAGAACTGATAGGCAATCAAATGGAGTTCAGATGGCTATCTCAAGTAAAGGTTATGAGATATTGTCCCATTCTGTTGCTTTAGAATCAGGTGTATTCTAATGACTCCTTGATGAGAGCTTGACCGTAATACCTCTACCATGTAATGAGTCTTTTAGAGGAGGGTCATCTTAAGACAAAGAATCCAGGGATTTGGAAAGGCTAACCTTAGGGAAAAGTCTTTAAAAGTAATTTAAACTTAAGTGCGTAACGCTTGGTATTGGGTAGATCTTCTCGAGGCGGATTTAAAGGTTGACGACATAAAGTCGACTACAGGGTTGTACCTCCGAGAAGATTAGGTTCTTCTCGAAGTTACAACAATGCAGGTGACTTATGGCGACACCCTTTGCATTGATCGCTAAGATTTACACTTGATTTCGCATCGAGTTACCCTGGGACCGATTAAGAACATGGTCATGTTATAAGACTGCCTCGGAGATTTGGGGTATCACGACACACTGGTTGAACTGCAAGGTTGAACCAGTATGTCATCATATCCCTAATCCTCGTGGGCATCCATATAACATTATCACCTTGTTAATCTGCCTCCGAGTGTATTCAGTTGTGAAAGGAAGGACTGACAGTAGTCAGTATAAGACATTCTATATAACATATGAATGGGTGTGAAGGACATATTCCAGATTGACGAGTATGCCGTTAAGGAATACGAGACTATGAACAGTATGTTTCAAATCTTTGGCCAAAGTATCGCAAGCTGCTGATTGCGTTGTCCTAATTCACCTAGTTCTAAGGGATGAGATGCTGATGAATAATGGTAACAGTTATTCAGTTAGATTCCTTGGACAGAGCATTCTGGAATCCCAGATTAGGGAAGAGAACCGCAAGAGTGTTGTGTAAAAAAAAAAACACTAACTCTTTTTAATCATGAATAGATCGGTGGGTTACCGAGTCATGGAATGAATAGATCGGAGGTATTCTGAGTCATTACAGCTGCATATGGTTGTCTGTTATATAAATGGTTATTTGAATTGTGAGTTCTAAATTATGTATTTAGAACCAGTTTGCAAAAAAAAAAAATTGACTTGTTCTATTGTCTAAAATGAGGATGTTACATATTACCAACAACCCTCGACCTCATATATCACTTACACTAGCTATGTGCCACCCACATCTATTCCTCCTATGTAGTTCTCATATTCAACGCCACCATACAACAACATAAAACCAACCTCGTACATTCAACATCAACCCCCTTTTTCTACAGGGGGCACCCATTCATCCCAACCTACTAACTACCTCATTAAAATGATGATGGAGAAAATGCAGACCTTAGAAGCATCTGTTTCTGGCTCACATAATTCTTTAACATATGATGAAATCTGTAATGAGCCTATCCATCCATCTATTCCCATATATCCTTACCCAATGCATTGGAAAATGCCTAAATTCAATCGCTTCAATAGTAAAGAAGACCCACAGCAGCACTTGCAGTCATTCAAACATGGGTGTTACCTAATCGCCCACGATGATGCTTTACTCCTATGAACTTTCCCTATGTCCCTGACATGACCAGCATTAGATTGGTACAGTGAACTACCTCGAAATTCCATTTATTCCTTTAATCAAGTATCCCAAGATTTCCTAGATCATTTTTCAATCAATGTTACCAAGAGAGTCACCATAACCGATCTCTATTAAACCTGACAGTACGAAGACAAATCTATCACAGATTTCATTGCTCGTTGGTGAAGTCTTATTAACCAATTGATGTTCCAACTATCTCAGACTGAACTTATTGAGTTGTTCACTAGAGCTAGTTCCAGACACATCTCACAAACTCTGCAAATCCAAACCTTCTGAACCTTTGATGAAGCATTCACCATGTCTGAAAAACTTGAAATGTGTGTTATTGAAGAAAAGAAAATATAATTACGGAACAAGAACACCCCATTCAAATCCAATGAATCTTCTTCATCTTCAAAACCCCAAAATAACTATTCAAAGCCCAAAGGATCAGCCAACGCGGTAGTCCTCAAGGCTGGTCTACCTCATCCTTCTAATCAAGCTCAACCTTCTTCTAATCTTTCACCTGTTCAGGATTTTGAGCTCTGGCGAGAGCAGCGGAAGTACACTTCGATCAGAGAGCCCTATTCTTCGGTCTTGGAAAAACTTCATAAAGCTGGAGCCATTACACTTCCTCCCATAAAACCTCATATAGGTTTCAACCCTGCTCGTCCTATGCCCGCCTAGTATAAAGACAAGATTACTGTAATTACCATCGTGTTAAAGGACACAGTGATGGTAACTGCATAACTTTCAAAAACATTATTCAAGAGATGATAGAAAATGGAGACCTTTTCGTAGACAACCCAAACGCACCAGAAAATTAGAATTTGAACATCTTCAAAAAGTCGTTCCCTAATCATAAAACATCGTCTGATTAAAATAGTGAACCTTCATCCAACGACAACAATGCCCGTGAGGCTCATGCAATTTTTGATACTGTGCCCACTATTCCTCAAGACCTACCTACTTCATCTATTGAGGAAATCTTGGCACGAGCTCTTCAACCCATAGAGGAACATACTCTTCTACTCATCCACCCACAGAAGAGTCCCCCTCATATCCCCTTGCTCTCAGGGAGGAACCCACACTTTCTACCGTTGTCGTGTCATCATCTGCTTCCCAACCTTCTGCACTTTCAACATTTGTTATTCTCCCATCCACAAGATAAATCTCAACGTCTTCTCCTCCACTAAGAGAGAAGACTACCTCACCTAACCTATTATCTCTCCTACCCATGGGAGATTCTTCAGACATGTCACTATCTGTCAGGGATAGTTCTCCCCTTAGCATCCCAGAACCCTATTGACATGATCTCAACTCTTTTACCTATAGAATCTGAGGCCAGTCAATTCCCTATCTCACAGAACATATTTTATAGGGATTGCTACCAAACCCACTCCATCACCTTCTTCAGTAATCCCGTTTTTCACGGCTGGTTGATCGTTTGGATTACGTTGATCATTCCATGCTCTTGGGATGTCTTCAAATCCCCGTTTTGACCCCAATGCAAATGTTTCATGAAGATACTTCCACGATCTACCCAAAGGTATTTTTGGAAACCAAAATTACACTAACCATGGCAATTGAAACAAATTCCTCTTCATCATCCCTACTTCCATCCAAAATTCTACCCATTACTACAACTATTCCCAAACCTAAAAACCTACCCACACTTATCTCCCCACCCATATCTAGACCCATCACTACTTTGGGTGTTATGTTGACATCAAGCCTTACTCACCCACCTATTAGATTGGACTTAGCCACATCTTCCAAAGTCTGCAGTAGCATTATCCTCCAGCCTAAAAAGAAAATCCAACCCTCTAGGCCACGCACACTGGTCTCGCCTACTACACCCTTTTCACCTTCCCCCCTTCCATCCATCCTAGGGCCTCATCCATCAACCTTGACCAAACAATATCATACCCAAGACTGGTCAAAAGCTAAACAACCTGCTACTGCATCACGAGCCTTTGTTACACCTCATTCACCCAAAAACCAAACTCCCTCACCCTCACCCGTGCACTTCTTTTCACCTATACCTCCACCAGTTACTATAACCCCAACCTTGCCTATAAAACTCCAACCAGTGGTACTTACCCCCACCTCTACCAACCACCTTATTCACCCACGTCACCATCTTCACCCATGAAGTCCATAGATCCCAAATCTATTCCTCCTATTTTTTTTTGTCATAAACACAATTTCCATGGGACCTCTAACCTATCAACGTGATGGTGAGGCTCCCTCTTCTCTCCCATTCATGTATCCTGACACGATCGATGATGACACATCTTCCTATTAACGTCATTCAATGTCAAGATGATGAGTTCATCCTCACTTACCTTGGTGCGGAAGATTCTTATATTCACCGGTCGTTAACCTTCTAAGACCATGTTGAATGAATCGACTATCGAAATCAACATTAATACTCAGGATGACCCATACATTCTAAAGATAGGCCAATCTTTAGATGATACTGAATATGAAGCTTTTTCCTCTTTCCTTTGAGACCATAGCAACACTTTTACCTGGTCCTATGCCGATATACCCCGATATTGACCCTAAAATAGTGGTCCACAATATCGTAACCATTCCTCATGCCAGGACCTATCAAACAAAAGCTACAGAAAACCACATAAAGCTTCAGACAAATTCTCGCATTGCTTTTTTGGTCAAAGAAGAGCTTCAACTCCTTCTCTCAGTTTCCTTCATCCTACCCATTGACTATCCCCAATGGATTTCCAACATTGTTCCTGTCACAAAGGTGACAAGGGGACTCCACATTTACACATACTTGCTTAACCCCAACCTAGCTTGTCCCAAAGATGATTTTCCCCTGCTAGGCATTTACCAACTAGTTGATCTCACCCTACTCGGCCATGAAATGCTATCACTCATGGATGGTTTCTCGGGTTACAATCAAATATTACTTGCTATAGAAGATCAACACAAAACTTCATTCATCACTCCTTGGGGGACCTTATGCTATCGATTCATGCCTTTTGGCCTTAAAAATGACGGTGCTACATATCAACGAGCCATTACTTATATCTTCCATGACATAATTCATCGCATATTGGAAGATTACGTAGATGATCTTCTTCCCAAATCCAAACATAGAGCTGAACACCTAACTGTCCTTAAAATCATCTTTGACTGCCTCATCAAGTATTGTGTTCGTCTTCAACCAAATAAGTGTGTCTTTACAGTACTTTCAGGAAAAACTCCTTAGTTTCATCATTTCTTTGCATGTCATAGAAGTCAATCCTGCTAAAGTAAAGTCTATTCTAGAAATTCTTCCGCCTACTAATCTCCGTCAAATTCAAAGCCTACAAGGTAAGTTGCAATCTATTCATCATTTTATCTCATAAATTTCTGACCGATGTCAACCATTTCATCATCTTCTCAAGAAGGATTGTTTCATTCAAATGGGACGATGAATGCCATATAGCCTTCGAAGTCTTAAAAAAATACCTTCTTCAACCACCAGTGCTCATTCCTCCTAAGGATGACCAACCCTTTTACCTATATATTTCCACCACTGACCATTCTTTAGGTGTCATGCTTGCTCATCGCAATAAGAAACACAGAGAGAAATCAGTTTATTACATAAGTCGTACCCTTCTGGACTATGAAACTAGATATACCCATGCCAAAAAACTCTACTTAGCCTTAGTTTTTGTCACCACTAAACTATTCCATTGCCTCCTCAACCACAAAACCTTTGTTGTTACCAATACTGACCCCTTACGCTATATGTATGCCAAACCTTATCAACATCAGCGTGCCTCATGTTGGCTTATGATTCTTGCCGACCTCGACCTCAAATTCATTCATCAAAAGTCCATCAAGGGTCAAGCTATCGCTGACCAACTAGTAGACGCACCTCTTTATGGGAATCAACCTTCTAATTTTGATTTCCCAGATGAATACATAGCCACCCTCTCCTTAGATGAACCTGCTTACCAAATGACACTCTTCTTCGATGGCTCCAAGTGTCAGTGTGGAGGTGGGGCTAGTGTTATCCTCATTCCTCTTGATGGTGAACCTATGCCTTTATCTTTCAAATTGGATTTTGATTGTACAAACAATATGCTGAATATGAAGCATTCATATTGGGTCTCTAGGATGCTTATGCCTTAGATGTCAAGTCAATCAATATCTTTGGTGATTCCCAGTTGGTCGTAAACCAAGTCAATGGTATATACCAAGTGTCGTAATGTGGTATACTTTAAAAGTATAAACATTGCGTCGACATACTTTTGACTACCTTTGATCGTTACGAACTTTAAACCACCCCACGTTCTACTAATAAATTTACGGATACCATGGCCTATTTGGCTTCTCAGATACCCACTTCACATGCTGAATCTAAAGTCTTTGTCACAATACAAAGGTTGCAACCACCCTCTTACTTACCTCATGAGGTCTACTCTTGTCGGAACTGTTACACCTGACCCACATGACCTTTGGTATAAGCAATTTGCAGACTATCTTTCCCTTTCCATTCTACCCGTTGATCTCACTCGTAATGGACAATGTGCATTTCTTAAAAGTGTCTCTCGCTATGTCATTATGCGTGGTCTCCTTTATAAGCATAGCTTTGTTGGTATTATCTTACAATGCCTTACCAATTCTAAAATTTCATACACCATCAAGGAAGTTCACAATGGAATACGTGGAGGCCACTTTAGTGGTTTAGTTGTCGCTAAACGCATTCTTCACCTTGGCTATTATTGACACACCCTAAACCACGATTGTTGTGACTATGTCAAATGTTGTGTGAAATGCCGACAACATGCTAATCTTTATCATGCACCTAGTCATGCCTTACAGGTCACACAAGACCTTTGGCCTTTCTCTCAATGGAGCTTGGATCTTGTTGACGAAATCGATCCCCATTCTTCACAATGCCACCAATGGATTATAACCACTACTGATTATTATACTAAATGGGTAGAAGCCATTCCCCTCATTTCTACAAAATCTGAGAAAATATATGAATTCATTAACCATCACATCATTTGTTACTTTGGTGTTCCTCACCGCCTCATCACTAATAAATGAAAGCAATTTAAAAATAAAACCCTACGTAATTTGTGTGACGCTTTTGGCATCCAACTCAGTTTCTCATCACTTTATTACCCACAAACCAATGGCCAAGCAGAATCAACCAATAAAACCTTCAACAAAATTCTTATGAAAGTAGTTGACGATACTAGCAAGGATTGGAATTCACACATTCATTTCACCATGTGGGCTTATTGCACTAGTATTCACACTTCGACTGCTGCCACACCTTTTTCTTTGGTCTACGGTACTGAGGTTGTCTTACCTCTCGAAGTTCAGATTCCATCTCTCCACATCTCACTACAAGACATGTTCAATGATGATGACTTTCGCCAGGATCATTTGGCACAACTTGAGTTATTAGATGAATGTCATCTTAATGCTCTTGACCATCTCGAAATCTACCAAAAATGTATTAAACGTGCCTATGACAAGCGTGTCCACGAATGAACCTTTCAGGTCAATGACCTTGTCCTAAAGGAAAATCAACATGTAACCAAAGAAGAGAAAAGTAAATGGGGCAAATTTGCTCCTAATTGGCTTGGACCCTATATCATTACCCATTCCTACGGATCAGGTGCTTATCGTTTGTCTTCACTCAAAGGTAAACCTGAACTGGAGCCCCTCAATGCCTTGCATCTTTGACCATTTTATTGTTGAAATCAAGTCCTATATAACTTTCTGTCAATTTATTGCTCATCCCTTGAGTGTTGTTCACCTTCCATATTACCCATTTTTTAGGATCAATGACTAAACAAAAATTGTGTGATTACTCATTACCTTTCAGCCTTATCTTTAATATGAGTACCATGGATCTACTCACAACATAATTCTCATGGATACTTTTCATCTTTTTACAAAAAAAACAACAAAGATGGAATCCCATGGTCGTTCATCACTTGAAACCACCTCTTTCATAGTTAACCCATGTGTACTATGGTGTTTTCTTCTAAACAAGAACCTAATCTTCCTCTATAGTATTGTCCATGACTTAAACATCCAAAAAACAAAATGGGATTCAAATCCTTGAGTCAAACTTCCAACAAAAGATGACTCTCTCAAAAAGGGACATCTCTTCTCTCTATCTAGTTGCTATAAATAGATTGTTCCCTTGAAGGACAGTTATATAAAGTCATTTCCAAAATATAATAAATGTTCTGAAGCTTCCCGTATCGATCAAATTCATGAAGACCTCAAGGAGACAATCTACTCATCCCACGTAGACTTCCCACATCGATCAGTCTATCAAAACAAAAACAAAAATAAAAGCAAAAAAAACAAAAAATATTAAATTTTTCATCATGGACTTTCCTATTTTGATCTTGGGTCTCTTGCCAAGTAAACATGTAGTCGTATACTAGGCTACGCTCAACCATCCATTTTCACCTCATTGCCTTTTGCACCCTAGTTTTCTCTCTTCTCAAGGGACTTGCCAAATGTGACATTCCGTGATCATGTGACTTTCTTCACCCTTAGAATAGTCCATTATGTAAGGCCTTTAGGGTCTTACTTTCATAATCCCATCTGGGGTATGGTAGATTCATTAGGGTTCTTATCAATTGAGCAGATCTTTTGCCACCTCTTACCATTTGCCTTCCTCATTACTTATTGATTATCCTATACAGGACTAGATCATCGAATCCTATGTTTAAAACAACTCACTCGTGCCTATGACCTAGCTCACTCTTTTCTATGACCTACATTCAACCATGCCTATAACCTAACTCCATCATGCCTATGACCTAAACTCAACCATGCCTAAAAATTCACCACCCATCCCCCTAATTCATCATATTCTTCCCAAGCTTATGGGAGAACTACATTGGCCTGAGGCCCCTTCTCGCCGGGGCTATGTAGGAAACACTTCGAGGGCATGAGACCCTTGAAGGTTAGCTTGGACACTCTTTACCCTAACCTATTTCCCCCTTTATTTCCCTATTCACATCCCACCTTAGTTTGTTTGCATTTTATATCAACAATTGGAAATTAAACCAAACAAGCAACAATTGATGAACATTTTTGCCCCATCATCACATCGTTCATTTATCGTTTTCACATTTCCACTATAGCAAATATTGGGAATCTTAAACCATAACATGTATATACATCATCATTTATCTCCATCATGCCTATGACTTGAGTACATCATGCCTATAACCTGACTCCATCATGCCTACAACCTAACTCCACCATGCCTATAACCTTACTCCATCATGCCTATGACCTGACTACATCATGCCTAATCGACCTAACTCAACCATGCCTATGACTTGACTACATCATGCCTATAACCTGACTCCATCATACCTATAAACCCAACCTACCCCTACATTTCCTTTGTTGCGTCTTGGGAATTGTTCTTTTACCTATACCTTGGCCTTACCCGTGCCATGACCTATTTTCCTAAACTTGATCTACTTGGTGTGACCATTGACCTTATGTACTCATTGTACCTTGTGATGTTGTTACCTATGTTGTTTTAGCCTACCAACCATACCTTGCCTATTGTTGTGTCATTTATCCCGACCAAACCTTTGGTGTACCGGAACATACCTAAATGTTCTTGCACCTGACCTATGTTGTGTTTTCGGACCACATCCTATACCTTGGATACCTGAATCACCTCACCCTTGTTTGGATAAACCTGTCAACCTTGGATGATGTAGAGTTTACAAGCTCTTCAACCTAGTTCCGTGTTGCAATCTATACGTGTACATGCGTTTGATTGTCATTACCCATGACCCGATTTTGACCACCACCTACTACCCATTACCCGAGTTGAGAGTCACCTTTTCCCTCAATACTCAAATCTTTCCCCACCTATCTTCCCCACCTACACCTTTATTAAACCACTCTCTGATTCTATCTTCCACCTCATTTGTGCCCAATTTGAGGGGGATCACCTTCACCCACACATGGGGCATTCACTTCCTATTTTTGTCAGCATCACTTACCAATACAAGCTACACAACAAAAAGGGGAAAAATGTAGACACAAAAATTGGGTCACACTCCCCTTGGTCCCCTTTTGAATAGCTAACTTAAACACTTTTACCTAACCATGACCCTTACATCACACATTAATATTAATTTAATCACTTTAATTAAATTAATACTCATCCTCACTTTATTCATTATTTAATTATCTTAACTAACCCAATTTCCACCTCGCCTAGACACCTCACCCCACCACCTCACCTAGACACCTCATTATAAACCTATTTTTAGTATCTATCTACTCACCATAACTAACTAAGACTTAGTTCAACCCTAAAAATCAACGCCTATTATTCCTCTAACCACATTCCCGCTCATTAAAAGATAACGTCTGTTTTGATCTGTGAGAAAGGGATAGTCCTGACCCAAAATGATTGCAAGATCTGTCATTTTTAGCAAACCTAGGGAATCCCGCCTTAACCAACGCCAGTCATCCCGAAACTGACACCGGTCAACCCGAAACCGTCATCGGTTACCATTTATTCACTTTGGTAACCTTGTTTAAGAGGTTGGCCACATTCTGAAATTTGGGAGCAAAAGGAGATCTGCATGTAAGCAAGAACTAGAGCTCTTTCGTACATCCAAGTAGTCATAGCCAACATCAAGATAGATCTGGAGGTATCGCTCTCACGGTAGCATTCCGGGAAGCACCATCATGGCACCAAGCTCCATCCCACTGATCAATCATCACCACCACCCAGCCATTTGACCTGCAACATCAATAAGTGCATTTACCACCTGTGTTATTTCATCCTCGTTTTGTTTTAAAGGTTTTTGTCATCTTTATTATCATTTTCTATTAGCATCTCCATTCCCTCACCATTCACTTTCCTACAAACTCAACCTTTCATCACCATACCTTTTGACCATCTATACACAACCTTTATACATCTCTGAGAATTCTTAAGATCCCCACAAACCTCATAGTCTCCCTTTTTTTAATCTCTGTCTAACCTTAGATCAATTTCCATAATCAGATCTTGTTGAGTTACTATCAGCCCAACCGTACCGATGCCAGTTACCCATGACTGTCATCGGTTCTCTCTAAACCATCATCGGTTATATCTTACCGATATTGGTCTCTATGTTTTGGCCATCCTATCAATAACAAAACCTAAGAATCTTCACCCAAACAACTTAAGTGACCCAAAACCTGACCCTAACCAGTACCAGAACCCTGACCAACTACCCCACCTCTGTATCTGATCATAACCTAGCTTGTTATGTTAGACTTGCTTATTGTATTTGGTTGAGATACCTAAATCATATCAATTACATTGGGATTCTATTTACGTACGTTATTTCTTACATTAAATTGTATTAAACAGTGGGTTGACTGCCACCGAGGAAGTATTACACTTCCTGGATCTAGCACACACTAGGCAGCCCACTGACATATATTATTTAATCCTCTTTTGTGGTCTTATTGTGTATTTCAGGTAGTTCCTCCTAGCCAAAAGGAAGCTCTCATAGTCAACATTAGATCGAGAAGTCAGAACACACGCATAACCTTCAAATCGACCATTGCAATAGGTATTCCTCCTCAGCCCATAACATTATCTATTTTGTCACATTCAAAACATAAAAAGGAGCTCATTTCACCTACTCCTCTACCAATGGAGGAGCTTAGCTCACCTACCTCATCATCTACAGAGGCACTTACCCCACTTATTTTGTTATTTATAGAAGAGACCGTATTACCCACACTTTTACCCAAAGAAAAGTCTATTTTATACTCTTCTCCACCTAAGGAAGAGTCCACACCACCTACTTTTCCCCCTCCTTGACCCATATAGGATCCAATTTTATAATCTCTTCCAATCAGTGATGCATCTCCTAGGGTCTATCTAGATCCTATTAATATTTTCACATCACATTTTCCTATAGAGTCAGAAGCCACAAACTTCCCTATTTCATAGACCTCCAAAATTCATACAGGGATCACCACAAAGTTGTCACCATCTTCCTCTACTTCTACGTCATTCTCTCGTTTAGCCGATCACTTGGAGTATGTCGACTACTCCATGATTTGGAGATGCCTTCGACTTCCCATATCAAATAAAATAATTTTTTTGTCTGTAGACACGTAAATTATTTATACTAAAGTGGTCAAGACAACTAAAACCATCACACTTGAGCCGGTTATAGTAGCTGCTATCCAAAATTCACCCCCCAGAGTAAATTTTGGTAACATGCATTGAATTCTCAAGCCCCAGGAAAATTGATTGATTCAGGGCAAAAAATCATGTTTCTAGGGTCCCCTCAGATTTTTTCTAACTCCCCTAGCCGAAGAAGAAAAGAGCAAGTTCTTAGAAAAGGTGAAAAAGTTACGAGAACAAGCTTGGGCCAGAAAAAAATGTGAAAATTGCCTAAGTCCTAGTCCTCGCAACAGTCGGGACATTTGGGACCTCGGGGCGTGAATCAGCCAAAAGGCCACCAGGCAGTCTGCAAGGCGAAGGAACATCTAGGCTGTCGGGACGCGTGGGACGCGGAAAGCCAGTTTGGCCGAAGGAGAAGAAAATTGACTAACCGCTCTGGGACAGTTGGGACAAGAAGACACGAAGGATGAAAACCGGCCATTTCGACCGAAATGGGGAACTTTCATACTGGGACATCTGGGACAAAGGGACATGGAAGACGTGGATAGCCAAAAAAGTCGAGAGCCAATCAGATCACGCCACATGTCACCGGCAGAAAAGGGACAGGGAAGCCCATTTCAGGTGGATCAGAAGTTTTTGTCCCAGACAGTACTAGGACATCCGGGACAAATGGATGCGGTGGACGCGAAAGAGCCAGCAGACCCACGGACCAACCAAATCATGACATGTGTCATAAGGAGAAAAGTCCAAAATTCAAAGGGCGAGGTTTGAGGGGTCAACCCGAGCCAATCAAAAGAGGACATGTGTCCTCTGGAACAAGGAATGCGGAGCTCGGGAAGGAGTTAGAGAATTTGGAAGGAAGTTCACCCAAAAGCTAAAATTAAAGGTCTACCCCGTGCCCCTAACGACCAATCAATGCATGCCACGTGTCATCCAGGTGGCAGAGCGCGGGAAGAAATTTAAAAATATGTTTCACCTGTTTTGTGCCCTAAATCTTCAGATCTCCATATCTTTTGATCCAGAGCTCGGATTTGCACGTTATTTATATCAATGGAAATATTATGAAATTCTATACATGATTCTATGGTTAATATTGAATTTTGGTGTAGTCTAGAGAGAGAAAATTGAGAAATGGCTCTGACGCGTGTTCATGGTCAGAAGTGACATTTCAGCGACCAGATTTAATGCAGAATGGGTCACATTCTCCTGTAATTTGGTCAAAATGATAGGGTATGGGTTTGTAAGGTCCCCCATGCCATTTTAATGCATCTGCAGTCGAGGAGGGATGGGATCTCATTTTTTTGTACATTTATGTCTCTTGGGCTTGACCCATGCAATGTAAAAGCCAGATTTGGCTCATTTCTAAAGGGGGAAACAATTTTTGACATAGCAACTTCTTCTTTCACCTCCAGCAAGTGATTAATGCAAGAATCAGACCTCTCCAAAAGATTGTAACATTTTTTACCTCTCTGAGGTTGTAATGCAGTGATTTGGGTACTGGAAATGATAATGCAAGCTTTGTGAATGGTTTTCAGTCCTTTGTATTATTTGCTTCATTTCAGATCCTAAGTTATATCTTATCAACCTATGTATGTTTCATGTTGCAAATCTATGGTTTGTGTCTATTTACATGAAAGAAATGTTTCACCACTCCTTTTGGTGCATCACCATCGTTAGTTAGTCTCAATTTTTGCACTTCTACCCCTGTCTCCTTGCAAGTTAGAGTAGGATTAGGATCTGAACCTCTGTAGTTGTGTAAGCATTAGATCTAAATCAGAGGAGTTTGAGGAATCAGCCTCTAATCTGGAGATTCCTCTCTCAGTCTCACAAGTCCCACGCTTGGAGAGAGGTTTCCATGTTGTGCAATCACACTGGATGCTAGAGTGATCAACCTAGAAGCCTGATCTGCATCCAAGGGTGCTGTGAGTCTGCAACAACAGTTTTGGCACACCTGGTGGGACACTAGAGGTCTCATTTTTATTGCAGCAAATTTGATGTGCATCTGCTACAATTTTCTTGCTTAAAAGGGCTATTATTTGCATATCTGGCAACTCCAAGGGGAAGAATTGATTGGTTTCAAGTGCAGGCTTAAAAACTCATGAGAAGAATCACCACAAGGTCAAGAGTTGGAGAAGAAGAAGTGTTGTTTGAATACCTGCAATTATCTCTAAGGAGAAGGCAAAGAGGGAGGAGGATTTGAAGGTCTCCATCTCCACCAAATAGAACTCTCTCAACTCCTCCACCTGGTAGGCCTTTCATTCAGTCAACAAGGGTTTTAAGACCAATTAGAATGGCTCAGAACAACCCTTACGTCAACTTCACAGGTAGCAGCCCACTTGCCCTCAATGTGCAACATCCAGTCCCTATTGTAGCCTTGAAGAACATTCCCTACTTCACTAGAGAAAATCAGACTACTCCAAGTGATCATGTTAAAGATATTGCTAACCTTTGTGCAATTCATGAAATTAATGAAATGCAAGTGGCTGTCAAGTTACTGGCATCTTCCTTCAAGGGTAAATCATTGTAATGGTTTAGGAGCCTTGGAGCTGGTTCTATCACAAACTGGAATTAGCTATGTATAGCACTTCATGAGCAATTTGGAGAAAAGGGAGACAACTTGTCTCTTTTGGAGCAGCTGACAACCATCAAGAGAGCTCCCAATGAGTAGCTGACCGATTTCAACTTCAGATTTCAAAAGACTTGGGAGAGAATTCCAATGATAGTCAGGCCAATAGCAAAAGGTGATTTTCTCTACTATCTCAAAGCTCTAAATTCTGATATTTCTATGTTGATTCAGTCTATGGGAGGCACAACTATCCCTATGGCTTATAGCATTGCCATTAGGGCTGAAAATTGTTTAATCCAAGCTGGCAAACTTGCCCCTAGACCTCCCATGCCATTGTTTCCAAGTTTAGAGAGTCCAAATACTAGTCAAGCACCTAATTTGGCTCCTTCTCCCACTCCTAGAAATTAGAGTTCAAATGAAGCTTCCAATTCATCTCCAAGTGCCGCAAATGAGCTTCAAGAGGTCATGAAGCAATTGCAAAACCTAGGCAATGAGCTAGTTACTCTCAAGAGGCAACAAACCCAAGGTTTTAGACCTTCTTATCAACCCCAAGCTTAGCCTAATAGGCAGCCATACCAACCACAAAGACCACCTAATCCAGCTGCAAATATGAATCAAACAAGGCCTCCTACCAATAGACCATTTCAGCCCTATAATCCAAATGTCATATCTACCTCTAAGGCATTAGTGCCAACACAGAACACCATTGCTCAGGAATATGATTAGTGCTTTCCATGCAACGAGCCTCATAACCAATCCATGTGTTTCAATGGTGCTCTCAACCAAGCATTGATGGTGACAACTACTGGTGTGGAGGGTGAGAGCAGTCAAGAAAGTAGCCAACAACAAGAAACATTCCAACACCAATCAGCCCCAAATGACACCACATTGGTAAATTGGTAGGTAGAGGATTTCTGTGGCATGAATCAGGTAGTTTCTCAAGGTGTTGTAGCTAACACAAGGTCAAAAAGGAGGAATTTGGGTGAAGAACAGCTATTAGCCCCAGCCAATCCACAACCTCCCATGGTTCCACAAGTGGTTGGCAAGAAAAATTCAATTTCAAATGCACAAGGGCAGCCAAGAACAGCTCTTAGGCCAACTCAAATACCAGCTATTGCTGCCCACGTGCAAGGAGTAAATGTGCAAACCAAGGGACAACAGAGAAATCCTTCATCACCATTCAGTATCATTGATCAGATGAAGAAGACTAATGTCAATATATCAATGTGGGAATCCCTATCTATCCCAAGCCAAAGAGATTTACTACAAGCTACCATGAAGGACTGGACAACTTCGAATCAACAAGTTCAGATGCAAGACAAAGTGCTTACAAATGCTGGCCAGCCTGAGGGAAATCATGGAGGACAGCAAGGTAAGATGTTGAAACCCCCTCCTTTCTATGTTTCGTTGATCATTAGAAATCAGCTAGTACATAATTGCATGATAGACTCTGGGGCAAGTAGCTCAGTAATGCCTAAACAGATAGCTGATCAGCTAGGGCTCCAGTATGAAATAACATCTAAAGGGGTAGTGCAGCTAGATGGGACAATAATAGCAACAGTTGGAGTGATTAGAAATTTAAGTCTTACCTTGCACGCATGTCCAAATGTTGTTGTTTTACAAGATGTATCAATCATAGACCTTCCACCGCTCTTTTCCCTTTGCTTGTCAAGGGACTTCACAGCCAAGATTGGGGGGTATTTGTCTATTGATTGGTCACACATGCTATTCAGAACAAGATATGGAACTAAGGCCACAATCAGATCTGAACCTATTGCAAACTTCCATATTGAGCCTTACACTCCAATTCAGATTAATGCCAATTGCTCAGCATTTGATCAAGAAGATCACCCTAGCACTGATGAACCTGACACCAATGTTGGAAGTATCCCAGATCTAACTCTTGATGAATGGGCAAACAAGATACATGCTTTTGATCCCTATCAAGAAGTAGAAGAATCTGCGCTAGGATTTTTTTGTTTACATGAAGAGAATCAACCTCTCCCCAGCATCACCAAGCTAGATCATAAAGACAAGAATGAAGTATGGCAATTGTTCTTTGATGGGTCAAGGATTAGATAAGGTGAAGGAGGAGGAGCTATGCTCATTTCACCGCAAGGTATAAGGTATTACTCAGCCTTCCGTTTCCAATTTTCCTGTTCAAACAACACGGCTGAGTATAAAGCCTTAATTCATGGACTGCATTGGGAAATGAAGAAATGCATCAAGAATTTACAAGTATTTGGTGATAGTGAGCTGATCGTAAACCAAGTCAAAGGAAAAAATGCTGCCAAAAATGATCTGTTGAAGAACTACAAAAATCAGGTATGGGATCTTATTAAAGATCTTGAAGCTTTTAGCATCAATTCTATCCCAAGAAAAAAGAATGAAGCCACTGACAGACTTGCAGCAATTGGGGCTGCGTTTGGTGTTGTAGAAAGTATCAAAAGTGAGAAATCTCAACCTCAAATCAAATTGGTTGTGAGACCAGCTGTTCCGGATAACAATACAAGTTGGCAAGTCTTCGAGAATGATCAGAAAATTGTTAATTTCCTACAAGAAGAAGCTAAGTTCTCCACCAGAAATCAAGACAAGTTGCATCGGCAGTATGGTGACCAAGTGGTGCAGCTGAGAACTAACAAATTACCAAAAGGCCTCATAACCTTGGAGTCAATCTTCAACCCGAATGATCAGTTCCGGAAGGAGAAAGTGAACATTCAAGTAAAGGGTGAAGATTTAGAGCCTATTTTAGTGGAAGAAGGAAAAACATTGCAAATTGGCAAAGTAAGTACCTCACAAGAGAAATCTGATTTTGTTCAGCTTTGTCAAGAGTTCTCAGATGTCTTTGCTTGGACTTATAAAGATCTAAGAGGTTTCAACCCAAAGTTGGCACAACATACTATTGAGCTAGATCCAGAATCCAAGCCTGTTAGGCAAAAGCAAAGGCCAGTGAACCCCCATATTGAACCTCTCATGAGAAAAGAGTTAAGCAATCTTATTGAGGCCAGTATCATCTTCCCCATCAAACACTCAAGTTGGGTTGCAAACTTGGTGCCAGTGAGAAAAAGAAATGGAGAAATCAGACTGTGTGTTGACTTCAGAGACTTGAACAGAGCCTCCCTCAAGGACCATTACCCACTCCCTTCCATGGAGCAAATATTGCAAGTTATAGCTAGTTCAGAAAGGTTCTCACTACTTGATGGCTACTCAGGCTACAATCATATTATGGTGAAGGGAGAAGACCAATTCAAGACAGCCTTCACAACCAAATGGGGCACATATGCTTATAAGAAGATGCCATTTGGGTTGTCCAACGCTGGTGCTACCTTTCAAAGGGAAATGGACATGGCATTCAAAGGTTTGATTAACAATGTGGTGTTGATCTACCTTGATGATATCACTGTCTTTTCAAAGAATGTAGCGGACCATCTCTTTCACCTTAGGCAAGTGTTTCAGAGGTGTAGAAAGTTCAGAGTGTCTTTGAATCCTAAGAAGTGCATCTTTCTTGCACATGAAGGAAAGCTCCTTGGCCATATTGTCTCCAAGGAAGGATTAGCAATTGATCCAGAGAGGGTTGAAGCCATAAGAGCACTACCATTGCCAAGCCACAAGAAAGCCCTTCAGAGTTTCTTGGGAAGGATAAAATTTGTTTGGAGGTTTGTCCCAGATTTTGTAGCCCTTGTCAAGCCCATCACCAAAATGTTAAAGAAGAGCATGGCTTTTAAGTGGATAGCAGAAGGCAAGGAGAGTTTTGAAGCAATCAAAGAAGCTATCTCTCAAGCACCAACTCTCATTAACCCGGACTTCTCCAAGGATTTCGTCCTCTACGCATTTGGAGGTAATGACACTATTTCTGCCATTTTGGTACAGCAGAACAAAGATAATGATGAGCAGCCGATTGCCTTCTTTAGCCAGAGCCTAGATGACTGCGAGGTGAGGTACTCTTTTATTGAAAAGCATGTACTTGCAGTAATCAGAAGCTTGAAGAAATTCAAGCATTTAGTCTCAAACAACAAGGTCCAGTTGTTGGTCTCACATGCTGGTGTTAAGGACTTCCTCCTCAACAAGGATTTGAATGAGAAAAGGGTAGGTTGGATCACCCGTGTCATGGAGTATGACATTGAGATCAAGATCACCAAGTTGGTAAGAGGGAAAGGAATGTGTGAGCAGCTAGTTTTGGGGAAGCAAAAAGAAGTATGTAACAAAGAAGAAACTGTTTTGACAGTCCAAGACAGCCATGAGCCGAGTGGCAAGCAAGAAGAAGACAATGCTGCCCTGACTCCTTGCTGGACCCAAGGTATTATGCACTTCCTAGGCACATGCCTATGCCCTCCAGAGATGAACAAGACCCAAAGGAGACACTTCAGATTACAGGCTGTCCCGTATGCCATTGTTGATGGAGTTTTGTTCAAGAAAGATGTAAATGGAGTGCTGCTGAGATGCATTAGCACAAGTCAGATTCAAAGGGTATTAGAAGAGTTCCATGATGGACCAGCTAGTGGCCATTTTGCACCAAGAGTGACAGCTCTAAAAATCATGAATGCTGGTTATTATTGGCCTAAAATCTTTAGTGATTGCTATGCATGGATCAAGAGGTGTAATAATTGTGCATTCTTCACAGGAAAAGAGAAGTTTACTGCCCTTCCATTGCATCCAATCTCAGTTGACCAACCATTCATGCAATGGGGTTTGGACTTCATTGGAGTCATTAATCCCAATTCAAGCCAAGGGAACAAATGGATTTTAACAGCCACAGACTACTTCACCAAATGGACAGAAGCAGTAGCACTCAAAGAGGTGAATCAATCTAGCATCTTAGACTTTTATGAGGGGATAACAACCAGATTTGGTGTACCTGCTACAATAATCTCTGATAATGCATTGGCATTCATTAGATCTAAGGTGACTAAGTGGGCTGTCAAGAACGGTATTTACCTAAGCACTTCATTGAACTATTACCCTCAGGGTAATGGCCAGGCCGAGTCTACAAACAAGAAATTGTTAAGGATCATTAGGAGGACTCTTGATGAGAATCAGAGGTCTTGGCATACCAAACTGAAATCAGCCTTATGGGCTGATAGGATAACTCCCAAAAGATCCATAGGTAACTCTCCATTCAGGCTTGTCTATGGAAGAGAGGCAATCTTGCCCATGTCACTTGAGTTGCACGTTGGAACTCATGAAGCAGTTGGAGTTGCTAGAGTTTGAGCCCATGGAGGTGAGGTATGCAGAGTTGATGGAGCTGCAAGAGATTAGAAATCAGGCATCCCAAGCAATGGAAAAGGATCAAGCTTTGATCAAGAAGACCTTTGATAGGAAGGCCAAAGATAGATCTTTTCAAGTTGGAGATCTAGTGTTGAAATGGGATGTGGATAGAGAAAAACCGGGAAGGCATTCAAAATTTGATGCCATTTGGAGTGGCCCATACATGGTCACAAAGTGTAAGAATAGCAATGCTTTCCAATTGGCCTCATTGGATGGTGAAGAACTACAGATTCCAGTCAATGGAATCTATCTCAAGCATTGCTTCTAAAGGGAAGTTCACTACCTCTGTAAATATTAGATTAAATTTTCTTTCCTCCAAGTGCTTGTGCACGTTGTTTTGCTGTAGGTTAGTTTTGTTTTCCCTAAGTGCTTTGGCATAGCTTGCTGTCTGTGGAGATGTTTAGCAGTCCTTGCTTTCATTAGGTGACATTCCATCTTCCTCCTTGCACATTCTGAGTCAATTAGGGTTCTAAACAAAATATTTGATGACTCCATGCCCAATGGACTGCTTCAGGCAACTAGTATCTTCTACCTAGCAGGTAGGTAACCCCACTGAGTCACCAATTGTTATCCAAAATTCACCCCCCAGAGTAAATTTTGGTAACACACATTGAATTCTCAAGCCCCAGGAAAATTGATTGATTCAGGGTAAAAAATCATGTTTCTAGGGTCCCCTCAGATTATTTCTAACTCCCCTGGCCGAAGAAGAAAAGAGCAAGTTCTAAGAAAAGGTGAAAAAGTTACGAGAACAAGCTTGGGCTAGAAAAAATTGTGAAAATTGGCTAAGTCCTAGTCCTCGCAACAGTCGGGACATTTGGGACGTTGGGGCGCAAATCGGCCGAAAGGCCACCAGGCAGTCTGCAGGGTGAAGGAACATTCGGGCCGTCAGGACGCGTGGGACGCGGAAAGCCGGTTCAGCCGAAGGAAAAGAAAATCAACTAACTGCTCTGGGACAGTTGGGACAAGAAGACGTGAAGGATGTGAACCGACCAGTTCAGCCAAATTGGGGAACTTTCATACTGGGACATCCGGGACAAAGGGATGTGGAAGATGTGGATAGCCGAAAAATCCAAGAGCCAATCAGATCACGCCACGTGTCACCGGCAAAAAAGGGACAGGGAAGCCCATTTCGGGCGGATCGGAAGTTTTTGTCCTAGATAGCACTGGGACATCTGGGACAAATGGACATAGTGGACGCGAAAGAGCTGGTAGACCCGCTGACCCACCAAATCATGACACGTGTCATAAGGAGAAAAGTCCAAAATTCAAAGGGTGAGGTTTGAGGGGTCAGGCCGAGCCAATCAAAAGAGGACACGTGTCCTATGGAGCAAGGAATGCGGAGCTCAGGAAGGAGTTAGAGAATTTGGTAGGAAGTTCACCCAAAAGCTAAAAGTAAAGGTCTACCCCACGCCCCTAACAACCAATCAATGCATGCCACGTGTCATCCAGGTGGCAGAGCACGGGAAGAAATTTAAAAATCCGTTTCGCCTGTTTTGTGCCCTAAATCTTCAGATCTCCATATCTTTTGATCCAGAGCTTGGATTTACACGTTCTTTATATCAACAGAAAGCTTATGAAATTCTCTACGTTATTCTAGGGTTAATCTTGAATTTTGGTGTAGTCTGGAGAGAGAAAATTGAGAAACGGCTCTGACACATGTTCATGGTCAAAAGTGACGTTTCAGCGACCAGATTTAATGCAGAATGGGTCGCATTCTCCTGTAATTCAGTCAAAATGATAGGGTATGGGTTTGTAAGGTCCCCCATGCTGTTTTAATGCATCTGTAGTCGAGGAGGGATGGGCTCTCATGTTTTTGTACGTTTCTATCTCCTGGGCTCGACCCATGCAATGTAAAAGCCAGATTTGGCTCATTTCTAAAGGGGAAACAATTTTTGACATAGCAACTTCTTCTTTCACCTCCAGCAAGTGATTGATGTAAGAATTATACCTCTCCAAAAGATTGTAATAGTTTTTACCTCTCTGAGGTTGTAATGCAGTGATTTGGGTACTGGAAATGATAATGCAAGCTTTGTGAATGATTTTCAGTCCTTTGTTTGTAGTATTTGCTTCATTTTAGCTCCTAAGTTATATCTTATCAGCCTGTGTATGTTTCATGTTGCAAATCTCTGGTTTGTGTCTATTTTCATTATAGAAATGTATCACCACTCCTTTTGGTGCATCACCATTGTTAGTTAGTCTCAATTTTTGCACTTCTACGCCTGTCTCCTTGCAAGTTAGAGTAGGATTAGGATCTGAACCTCTGTAGTTGTGCAAGCATTAGATCTAAATCAGAGGAGTTTGAGGAACCAGCCTCTAATCTAGAGATTCCTCTCTCAGTATCACAAGTCCCATGCTTGGAGATAGGTTTCCATGTTGTGCAATCACACTGGATGCTAGAGTGATCAACCTAGAAGCCTGATCTGCATCCAGGGGTGTTGTGTGTCTGCAACAACAGTAGCTTCTTCTACATCATCCTCACCTATTCCTAAACCTTTATCGTTACCCTAATAACCACCTACACCCAAACCTCTATCTACACCCATACCTTCACCTGTGCACAAACCTATCACTACCTTAGGCGTTTCACCGACACCAAGTCTTATCCATCCTCATGTGAAGATTGATTTAACCACCTCCTGTTAAACTATCACAAGACATATTCCCCCACCTAAGAGGAAGACCCAACCTCATAGGCCTTGTACCCCATTTTCTCCCACTCCCCCTCTTTCACCTTCACCACTTCCATCCATCTTAGGTCCCCATCCATCAACCTTGGTCAAGCAACCTCCTACCTAAGGTAAAACTAAAACGAAGAAACCTACATCCTTATCGCAACCTCCCTTTCCACTGAAGCCTTCTACATTACCCTTGCTTGTTCCACTACCTAGTTCATTACCTTCTCTTCCACCTACATGTACTATAGTGCCTCCTACCACTATCTTTACTACACCTCCACTCTCACCATGGCTGACCCATCCACTTCTATCTTCTACATTACCTTTTACTTTGCGCACTACCCCAACACCTTTACCCAAGAAGGTACAACCCAAGCCTAAAACCATGCTACCAAAAAAAATAGTATTCAAACCTACTCAACCTCCAATTTCCCCACTAGCAGTACCTCTTCCATAGAAGTCGACCAAACTTCCATCCAAACCCACTCTCACTTCTCATTACAATCCCTTGGAATTATTTTATGCTAACATCCTCTCTCGGCTATTAAAAACCTTTGTCATTACATTACCACCTCTCAGGCCTTACGACCCACTCATACCTAAACTAGAAGGGTTTGACAATACCATGATTTGTGCTTATCATCATATGTCAGGGTGTGATGTTGAAAATTTTAAGGCCCTTAAAAATATTCTTCTTCAAATGTGTTCCCCCGAGATGAAGATGAATTTAGATGAAGATCTTATTCCACCTCCACATGTCGCCACACAACCTCACTGAATATCTATTCAGTGACCTTTTCTTCCACCTCCATAGCCCTCTTTTCCTCCTCTGACCTTTGAGATCAATATGGTCTAAATCATAGAGCTATCCCTACCCCCTCCAAAATTCCAAATGTGCCATACTCATTTCAGAGGGCTCTTATCCTATGCTAGGTTTCTATCCCTCTTGTCATTATACCTTTCAAGACACACCCTCCTCTTTTCCTCAGATTAATATGGTTCATGTTACCACTAGAGCACAAAAAGACAAAGGAAAAGAGAAGACTGGCAACCCATCTAGTGCACCCGCACCTACCATTCCATCTGCACCTTCCCTAAAAATAACCATTTATGGGCTGACCTATCCAATTTATGATGGAGTTAGACATTGTATCATGATACAAAAAAAACTCCACCAATCTCCTCTTAAAATTTCTTTGTATGACCTCATCCAAACCTCTGAGTCTCATCTCCAAGCCCTCCTCGAGATCCTGCAAACTATTGAGGTTCTACAAAATTACCCTACAATTGTTACTACTATATTCACACCTCATCATGTGGCCGCCCTCGCGGTTTTACCTAAAACCGCTATTTCCGCCACTACTCACCAAATTTCTGCCATCAGTTTCTCTAACTCAGAGATTCCTCCTCATCATGTTGATGATCTTGACCTCACCCTCTTCATCTCCATCCACATTGAGGATACTTGCATCTGACACATTATGATCGATGGAGGTGTGAGTATTAACATTATTTCTTCCCATGCATATGAAAAAATGTGCATACCTAACAATTACATGCATAATAACATTGTTATGCTACATTCTTTCAACTATGCCTTGACTTCTACTCTCGGCACTATCATTCTCCACATTCACATGCGTCCCCACACGATTCCTAAAGTATTCTATATTCTCAAAGGGGAATTCCAATATAGCATGTTTCTTGGCTGACCCTGGATCCATGCCATCGGGTGTGTACCTTTGACTCTTCACTGTTGTATAATGTTCAAATATGAAGGACATTCTTACACTATCTTGGTAGATCCTTCACCTTTTAAATCCTGTAACATGTTGTATCGACCCAATGATGTCCTTATCCTAGTTAAGGAATCTACTATTGTTGTTGCCTCATCTATTACCACAGTTGCCTCATCTACTACCTCTTCCTCCTCATCTACTACCACTACCACTTCACCTTCAACCACTGCTTCCTTGTCTTCTTCCACTGCTTCATCTACCACTTCTACTATTGCACCTTCATCAACTAGCCCACCTCTCCCCACTACCATCACAACTTCAAAATTTAACCCATCTACCAATAATTATCCTAAAAATTGAAATAGACCATCTATTCCCTCCACCCAAGTCCCAAATTTTGACCCTTTGGAAGGTGTTTTTCAATGCCTTAACCTAGGGGAGTATTGCCTATACAACATTGACACGTTCCAAACTCCTTAAGAGTATGGAAAAATTCATCAACACCTACATTACAATCATCGTATATGATAAGTGTTTTCATACGGTCGTCCCCACCTTCACACCAGCTTGACATTTTGGGCACTGGATAGCTCTTCTTATTCTCCCAAATCACCTTCTCAAACATGACCTTTTTCTTCTGAATTTTATTACCTCACCAACCGCCACTTCACCCACATTTTTCTTCATCATTGTGCTTGGAAGGGTTTCAGTTTTATTCTTTATGAACAAGTTCATCACACATTTATTCCTTGCACTACCCACAAACATAAAGACCACCGTGGTATTAGATTTGTTGAACCACCTGTTCTTAAGAAGGCTAGAATCGACATTGTTAAAGAAGATAAACCTTCTTCACCTTCTTCACCTATCGCACCACATTTACCCACGGAGTCCATGGATCCAGAGTCCATTCCTCCTCACTTTTTTTTCCTTGAACACCATTTCTTTGGGACCTATGACTTATCATCATGATGGTGAGGTGCCCTCTTCCCTTCCTCTTCTTTATCCTAACACGTGGGAAGGAGACACACCTTTTATCAATGTTATTCAATGTCAGGATGATGATTCCATTCTCACTTATCTCAGTGCGGAGGATTCTTACATTCATTAGTTATTACCTTCTAAGACACAAACCATGTTGAATGAATTGACCATCAAGATCAACATTCACACTTAGGATGAACCTTGAATTCTAAAGATAGGCCAATCTTTAGATGCCACTAAACAAGAAGCCTTCACCACTTTCCTCCGAGATCATAGCAATGTTTTTTCTTGGACTTACACCGATATGCCCTGTATTTACCCAAATGTTGTGGTGCACAATATCATTACTATTCCTGATGCCAAACATGTGAAATAGAAGCTGTGAAAAATGCATCCATGCATTGCCCTTCTTGTCAAAGAAGAACTCCAGCACCTTCTTTCTATTTCTTTCATTTTACCTATCGACTATTCGCAATGGATTTCTAACATTTTTCCTATCACTAAAGCAATAAGGGGACTCTGCATCTACATGGACTTCCATGACCTTAACCTTACCTTCCCTAAGGAAAACTCCCCCTTGCTTATAATTGACCAACTTGTTGATCTTATATCCAGCCATGAGATGTTATCTCTTATGGATGGATTCTCAGGTAATAACCAAAAATTACTCACACCAGAGGATCAACACAAAACCTTTGAAGATGTTATCTTATTAAAAAGGACATTTCCTTCAATTGGAATGATGAGTACCATAAAGCATTTGAAGCATTGAAGAAATACCTTCTTCGACCACCTGTGCTCATCCCACCAAAATATAACTAACCTTTATACCTCTACAATCCTGTCATTGACCATTCCTTGGGTGCCATGCTCACTCATAATGATGAGCAATATAGGGAGAAATTAGTTTATTACATAAGTCATACACTTTTATATTATAAGACTTGATATACTCACGTTGAGAAGTTGTGTTTTCCCTAGTCTTTGTCACCACTAAACTTTGTCACCACCTATTCAACCACAAAAATATCATTGTCATCAACACTGAACCCCTACATTACATGTATGTTAAGCCTTATCAACACCAACATTCCTTTTGTTGGCTCATGCTCGTTGTAGACCTAGACCTATAATTCATTCATCAAAAGTATTTTAAGGGACAAACCATTGTGGATCAGCTTGCGGACACACCTTTTTCTAGAAATAAATCTTCTAACTTCGATTTTCCTATTGAATCTATCTACACTTTAACCCTGGATAACACCATTTACCAAATGACCCTCTTCTTTGAAAGTTCTAAATGTCAACGTGGGGTGGCACATGGGTTATTCTCATTCCTCTTGATGGTGAGCATATGCCTTTATCTTTCAAACTTGACTTTGATTGTACCAATAACATGGCTGAATACAAAGCACTCATGTTAGGTATCTAAACTACCATTTCCCTATATTTTAAGAGAATTAATATATTTGGTGATTCTTCAATGGTAGTCAACCAAGTCAATGGTTTATACCAATTTTGTAATGAAATAATTCAAAATTATAAGCATCTCGTCGACATGATTTTGACTACCTTTGATAATTATGACATTCAAATTGTTCTGTGATCCACTAAAAAATTTGCTATTACCATGGCTTTCCTGGCCTCACAAATACCTACCCCACCTTCACACTCTAAAATATTTTTCACATGACAATGATTGCAGTCACCTTCTTATCTCTTCCATGATGTAAACTTTGTGGGACAAGTCAAAACTGACCCATGTGACATTTGGTATAAGAAGTATGTTGACTACCTCTCCCTTTCAATCCTACCTCCAGATCTCACTCACAATGGTAGGCAAGCCTTCCTCCAAAAGGTCTCTCATTATGTCATCATGGGGGGTCTTCTTTACAAATGTGGCTTTGATGGTATCCTCCTACGATGCCTCACTAATTCTGAAATTCCTTAAACCATTAAAGAAATCCATGATGGGATGTTTGGTGGAAATTTTAGTGGCCACACTCTTTCCTAATGTATTCTTCAACTCGGCTATTACTAGCCAACCCTTAACCAAGATTGTTGTAATTATTTCAAATGTTGTGTGAAATGTCAGCAGAATGCTAATCTTCACCACATCCCAAGTCACGCCTTACAAGTTGCCATGGAATTTTGGCCTTTCTCCTAATGGGGTTTAGATCTCGTCGGAGATATTAACCCTCACTCTTCTCAATGCCATCAATGGATCATCAAAACAATAAAATAATACATTAAATGGGTGGAATTTTCCCCTCTCATATCTACTAAATCCTAGAAAATATGTGAATTCATTAACCATCACTTCATTTTTATTTTTGGTGTTCCTCATCGCTTCATCACTGAAAATGGTAAATAATTCAAAAAGAAGACTCTACATAAACTCTTTAATATCTTCGGTATTCAACTCAGTTTCTCTTCACCATATTATACTCAAACCAATGGTCAAGATGAATCAACTAACCAAACCCTCAACAAAATTCTCATGAAAGTATTCGACAATATTGGTAAGGATTGGCATACACACATTCCTTTCACCTTATGGGCCTATCGCACCAACATCCATACCTCAACCACCGCCACACCTTTATCTTTGGTCTGTGATACAAAGGCCATCCTACCTCTTGAAGTCCAAATTCCATCTCTTCATATCTCACTTAAATATATTCTCAATGATGACAACTTTTGCCAAGACCGTTTGGCACAACTTGAGTTATTAGACGAATGTCATTTAAATGCTCTCGACCACCTTTAAATATACCAAAAACATATCAAATGTGCCTATGAAAAATGTCTTCATCAGAAAACTTTCAAGTTCAATGATCTTTTCCTAAGGAAAATCAACATGTAACCAAAGTAGAGAAAAGTATACGGGGAAATTTTTCTCCTAATTGGCTTGGACCCTACATTGTCACCCATAACTATGGATCATGTGCTTATTTTTTATCTTCTCTTGAATGTAAACCTAAAATTGAGCCCCTTAATGCCTTGTATATTCGACCTTTATAATGTTGAATAAAGTCTGACATCACTTTATGTCACTTACATGCTCATCCTTTGAGCGACCTTCTCCTTCCATCTCCCTATTTTAAGGACCAATGACTAAAACCATAATTGTATGGCTATCTGTCACCATTCAACCTTGTCTAAAAAATGAGTACCACGGCTCTACTCATGGCATGATTCTCATGGATAATTTTTATTCTTTTCAGGATGGAATCCCATGGTTGTTAGTTGTTTAAAACCCCCTTTCTTAGCTAACATTTTCATGTTATGGTCTTGCCTTCATAAAAGAGGATTATACTCCTTTATAGTCTTGTCCATGACTTCAAGTTCAAAAATAGATAGAAAAAAAATAATATACACGGGATAACCAAAAATTCAACTCATTGAGTCAAAATTCTCACAAATAGATGAATACCTAAAAGGGACACCTACCTCTCTTTCTTGTTGTTATAAGTAGATTGGTCCCCCAAAGGAAAACTATAAAAAGATGGCCATTTACTAGTCTATCCAAAAAGAGGACTAAGTTGTATCTCTCAAATAAAATAATTTTGAAGCTTCCCTCATTGATCAGCTTTAAGAATACCTCAAGGAGAACCTATTTGTCCCATTATATACTTCCCACATCGATCAATCTATAAATACAAAGAAAAGAAATAGAGAAAAGAAAAAGTCAAGAAAAATAAACAACTTTTGGTCATAGACTTTCCTATTCTAGTTTTGGGTATCTTACAGAAGGGGCATGTTGTCCCACAACAATCTTACACTAAAAAAAACTACTCCACCTCACCTTATTTCCCTTTTTATCTTCTACCTACTGAAGGGGTGTAGCAAACATATGACACTTCTTGATCATGCAACTTCTTTCACCACTAGAAATTTCCATCATGTAATACCTTTAGGGGATTAAGTTCATAATCCTATCTTTGGTATACTCGCATTGGTTCTTGCCACATATGGAGAATTTTATCTTCTTCTATTGTTCACCCCTTTTCTTACTTATTTATTCTTCTACACAAGACAAGATATTTGACAATTAGTTTTTGGGATTTCTTCTCCTTTAACCTACATTTAAATTTCATCATCTACTTCAATCAACTCATCTTACACCATCTATCTTTCCTAATCAACCTAGACACAACCATACCTAAACAACCTAGACACAAGCATGCCTAAACATTCTTGACACAACCATGCCTAATAAACCTAGACACAACCATGCCTAACTTACCTTACACATTTAACCATACCTAACCTCGCCAACCTACTCACCTACCTCATCTTATTCTTCCCTATCCTATGGGAGAACTACATAGTCCTGAGACCCCTTTCATAAGGGCTATGTAGGAAACACTCTTAGGGCATGGGGACCTTTGTTGTTGTAACAACCACTTTTTGTCACCTCATATCTAGAATTTGTTTTTATATATCTTTATGCAGCTGATTTAAATACCCATATATTTAAATCTACATAAACCTTAAAGTAATCCATTTCCAATAACTATCATGAACCATGTGTAGCTATATGAGATAATACTTAACCTACTCGTTCTCCCTCAATTCTCTATATGAGCCATACATAAAATGTACCCCTTTGGTTATCCTTTAAAAAGATATGTTATATAAGTGAAAACCCCTAAGTGCGTACCTGGGTTTCACCTATGAAATCCACAGGCATCTCACAATTTAGATATTGGTGAAATCTCGACAGTGTAATCAGTAGCTTACACCACTTTGCGCAAATTTTCTAAGTCATGTGTGCAATACTCGATTCTATGATGGCACACTCGCCATTGGAATCTTATCATCCCACCTTATTCACTTATTCAGTTATATGGATTCACAAATGTTAATGTTGTAAATAGCTACAAGTTTTGAACAAGACACAAATCCAATTTAACCTACACGAAGGCATACCTCTATGTCATCCTATGACACCTATGAGAAAGTACGTGTTTTTGTAACAATTCACCTTGTTACTTGACCACTTCCCTTCCCATAGCCATCGTAAGTTGATACAAGGGTGCGTACTCAAGAGGTCCCAACTATTTTTGTAACTCTATCAAGGTTTGCACTTAAGACAACACCAAGCCACACTCCAACCTCTTGACAAGATAACTCAATACAGTTACTATACAACAATATCCTAATAATGACATCTGTCTTTATAAAGATATGATTGTGTAATAACTACAACGAGATAGCATGCCAAGAAACCAGTATGGGACATGGTGTCTAATGTTCTCAAGGTTATTATTATCATTTAAGAATAGTCTACATTTTACGACACTTCTCCACAAATGGGTTGTACCTATTATCCAATCTGAGTTGATCACAGGATCTCAATATCCGTTTCACTTGATTGCCTTACTATATTTCATGCTCAAGTTACCCGTAAATGGAGAGTGGTACTATTATGGTCTAGGAACAAAATTACTGATTAAAATTTGTCCCTCCTTAATCAACTAAGCCCTTGTTTCCTTTATTTCATCTTGAGGATATACACCTACATAAAACTATGTTTTTAAGTATGACTCATACTTTTTATAAAGTACTATAGAGTCTTAGACCATTGATGTCAATACACGTTTTAATCCTAAACACCCCACTTTTTCTAGTGGTAGCTTAATCAAGACCATTCATTTGCTTTATTATATCCAGCAAGTGAGATATATCTAGAGTACCTATTATAATAGGTTGGATAAGATACGTGCCCATTCATCTAGTCTTCTCATAGCCTTCCACATAAGGTCTTTGATTCTTTTAATAGGATTATTTTCTTATCCTATTTGGATATAATAACTAGGTAGAATAGTTTCAGGATGAAGATACTATGCTCTTCCCAACTTAGTATGTGTGTTTCCATTTTAATTCCATTGTAAATGGATATCATGATTGTATGCTCCTATCGATGTATTATGGGACAAAGACTTTTAAATCCGTTATCATTTCCTAGAGTAAATTATCACATACATCGATTCCTGAACAATGAAACTGATCTGAATACATATTCATGTCGACATCTTTGGCGACCATATTTTTTGACAATGTAAATCAGTTATAGGACCAATACCCTCTTGTTCAATTGGAAGTAAGCCTACACCTTCCGAATTTATTTATGGTTGTATTAAGCTTATCTTTATATAAGTGTGGTTCCTAAACCTTCACAGAGGTATTAGTGTACCATCGAACTTGATTAATCAGAGTCAAATCCCCTTCACTTGAATACTCATTAGACCATATTTCATTCCTGATAACACAACTCGACCATAAGGGAATAAAATTTTGCCATGAGAACAGTAGTCAACCAAGTATGGTATACTATACTGATTCCGGTATTAAATCCTTACACTATTATTTCTAAAACATGGATCATATTATCCATGAATTCCTTTTTATTATATTTGCAATTCAACTTTCCCAAATGCCATTCATTCTACTTGATTCATTACTACTTCCGTACCTGGCATCACTTCTTAACTCACATAGGGTAGGTGTCTGCCATTATTGATAATGGTTTAAACTTTTAAGATCATATTCTATTTTAGTTGGATTATATTACATGACCTTTCAAGGTGTTAGATATGAACCATCACTTAAGGATATTATCCTATTGTCTATCTACCAAAGCCACTGATGTTTTCCTTTTTACCTCATTGCTAATTTACTCTATTTTTTTTAATTAATTTACAGTAGTAAAGGTTAGATTGTTGTAGGGTATCCATTCATGATTTAAGCAATAGCACCCAATTATAATTTGATGATACGCAGCAATGTTGCATGCATCATTGCCCATGTTACGATTCCAACCTACTATCAATAATGCTTGCAATAATCTGAGTTATCTCTTTATTTATCTCATTGTTAATAAGTAACAAGATAGAATATTTTCCAAACATTTCCATTTGGTAAATAGTCCATAATAACTACATATTTTGCAACTTATTAAAAATGGATATCCTAACCAATAATATTTCCAAGATATTAATTTTTTTACAAATCATATTACGAAATGACCCATGTATCTAAATGGAAATCATATATCTTATCTTACATTAATTCAAGAAGGTGATCTGTAAAGATATTCTAATTTCTTCTCATCAATTAAAGAATACAATAAAGAGGTCAAGTGTCTAATCAAACTTGAACACAAATTGGAATAGGCCTAATGCCTCTGGTTAAAACAAAAATCTTTTTCTACACATCATCACTTATCCCTTTTTTTTTCATAACACTCAAAAAAGATGAAGCTCATAAGTGAGTGAGGATATTTACACTCAACAGCCATCATATTCACAATAAGTAATGACTAAAAATTACAGTTTCATACAATCCAATTACTCTTACATCTAAGGAAAATTCAAAATGCCTCGTCCAGACTTCATTTGCCACAAAGTTATTTTTTCCCTTTACTAAAAATTTGATGTACAAAATTGCAAATGGTCAGTCCAACATGACTGGCATGAATATCCCATTTCCCCGCTTAATAACTTATGCAATATAATATTGAGTAAATGATATGCTGCAACATTTTCTATCAAAGTAACAACTCAATAATGCAATGAATCAATCATCAGGTGTTTAGAATAATTTATTTTTATCCAACTGAAAACCATTCCCTATCATAAATCTAAATGCCTTAAATAAAGGAAATCACCTGTAATCGAATATATGTAACAACATAGGATTAAAGAATTCATAGCATTCATTCCACTTGCAATAACATAATAAATTATAAGTCTAAATAAATTACTATCAATAATTTCACTAATCTCATTCATTACATCCAACAAACCACATTCACCTTCCAATCCTCAAATCCTATCGCACAGTCCCCGATTGTTCAGTCTTTCTTTAGTTGATATTGATCTTATCCAGTCGACGCCGATCAGTCCCAGTCGACGCCGATCACATCAGTCGCCGCCGATTAGACCCAGTCGACGCCGATTTCCCTGCAGACAGGTAAAAGGTCACAGGTAACACAAATCCAGTGTTATTTCCCTGTTCCTTGTTTTCTGTACTTTCTGTCTGCTGTTCAGTTTCTGTTTTATCACTGCAATCAGAAAATCTAGTCTTTATTTACATCTTTTATCATGTATACTTCTTTTCTTTATTAAAAACATGGACTGACATCCGCCGAGGAAGCTTATCGCTTCTCGGACCCGCTTCTCGGGCAGTCCACCCATATATCTTCTAACGCCATCTTTTTCTGTCAAGCACCAGTGTTTTGCAGGTTATTCGGATCTATTGTGCAAATTGCTTGTGTGCGCCCGTCTTGTCTACATCAGCTTCCTCATCCGTCTACATCTTCATCAGGTATCAATTTCATTGAGGTTTTTCAGGGTTTTGTGTTTAGTTTGGTACATTAACTTGGACAGGTAACAAACGCGAAATTCTTGATCTACATTCTGGCACGCCCGGTGGGACCTAACCAAAGTCCCTTATTGGTAAGTTCACTTCTTTCCTAGTTTTGAACTCTGTTCCTTTTCTTCACTGGTTTCTATCAGTCCTATTTGAGCATTTCTGTTCATCATTTCAATCTTGCTCTTAGGCGAAATCATTATCTTGAAATTTTTCTATTTTCTTAAAATAGAAGTTTTTCGTTTCGCCATTATCTGGATGTATCTTTCCGGATCTTGTTTGTTGTTTGCTTGATCCTTTCTTGCGGAGCACTTTGCTTGTTCGTGGGATTGTTCGAGGGGAAGAGCTCAACAACGCGCTTTTTGAAGTCCACACACCTTGGAGAGCTAAAACTACAGGTATTCCTCTTTTTCGGTGTTTTCTCCTTTGTAGGATTTCTTTGTTGGTTGTCTATCACATCCAAACACTTCAATTTTTGGTGCTTAAAAAGAACCTAATTGCATTTGGGGAAAGAACTTGTTTGACTTGTCTTCATTGAAATCAAACATTTCATTTTAAGTGCTTAAAAAGAACCTTTTCTTTGTCATTGCTGCATGCTTTTTCATCTAGTTTTAATTAGGCTGGAGAATTGATCAAAATCGGTAGTGACACTATTTGATTTTTATTTTTCACCCTTGCACACAAAGCCAAAATCACTAGGTATAAAGCATCTAAACAAAACTCCTTCCCTGGCCTCGCCTACTTGGAAGTGATATCCAAGAGGAAGAGCCTACGCGGTACTCGGGCCGCACTATAAATTCACGAAAGATTTTGGTATATATTGGCAAAGCACCCGACTCCCTTATCGCAGCGGTGTGTGAAGTGCGGGGGTAGGCCCCTATATCAAGCCACGTACCGGTCTTTTACTGAAGTGCCTTCGGGACTCCTCACCAAACATTACCCAAACCATCCTTAGTTTGGCTATCTGAGTAGGTCCTGTTCTAAAAAGCCTTCCCTAACATTTTCTTTTCTTAAAAGCATCAAAATTTAAAGGAGATAATCACTTGCGCTGCTTGAATTGTTTGTGCATTAGTTAGGACAATCTTCTTTCTTGCTTGTTTATGACGGTTATCACCCAGTCGCAATCTAGGAAAATGGCCCAACAGGTTCCTTCTTCCTCCGAAATCACCACCAGCGTGGATGTTTCGGCACCCCTCCAATCTTCCTCGGGACCGCTGTTAGTTGGTTCCCCGTCATGGTCGTATAATCCCTTCTATCAAACCAAAGCGCCTCCATCACGTCCAGCTTCCCCTAGTCCCTCCGAGATATCATCTGGCTCGGAGTATGTTCCTCGCGGGGATCCTGAATTTCAGGCTTTCCTCGATCGCAATCCAATAGCCCTCATGGACTATCTAGTACACAAGTCGATCCAAATATCTGACCAAGACCCACCAATCCGACAAGTGTACAATTATCCTCGTGGATCATCCCAGGCCTCTTTAGAGCAGTTTGCACCATCTCTCTTGCCTCGAGCCACGGAGAAGGGCGAGGCCCCTATGCCTCCCTTTTCTCTTCCACCTACCATGTCAACTAATTCTCAATTAGTCTTACCTATCCCTAACACTGCAGTTACCTCGAATATTCCACAACCCATTTCTGAGAGGTCTTCTGCCCTTGCTATAGTAAATGCGTCTGCACATCCACACATTGCCGTCAATTCGTCTATGTCCTCTATCGTTTCTCAAGGTCAATACCTCTTCATGAGCCAACCCCCTCCGAATAGGCAGTTGGCTCCTACTTCTCGTCCTCTAGGGGGTCTTTCTTCCAATATTCCAGCGACTGTGACATTCGCCCATCCTCTAGTATCGGCACCCTTGATACCTAATTCGGCAGTAGAAGGCCCCTTTCAGGTCTTGTTCCCCAACATGACCAATCCAACCAACACTCATATTCCTCAATCTATCCCGATCCAATCAACAAACATAGGAGTCCACCAATCACAGGCTCCATCCGTCACCCAACCTTTATTTGCTCAACCACTTATTATCTCACAGCCTGCCTATACGCAAGCTGCCTCACAGCAAATACCCCACCCGGTGTCACCCAGAACACCTGGTTATTCCTCTTATCATCCTATCCAACAACAGATGAATCCCCCATCGACACCCTCAACAACACCCACTACTTGCTTCTCATGTAGGACAAACCAATGTACCTCCTCCCCAATCGGATGTGGTTCAATTTCTCTTCAAGAAAATTGCAGACTTGGAAGCCTCCACAAAAGGAGCCCGCCCTTCATACTCCTTTGAAGAAGTATGCAATGAACCCATTCATCCTTCGGTGGCTTTTAAGCCTTATCCTCCCCAATGGGAACTTCCCAAATTCTCAAAATTTCATAGTCGAGAAGACCCCCAACAACATCTGCGAGCATTCAAACATGCTTGCTACCTCATCGTCCAAGATCAGGAGCTCATGCTCCGTACCTTTCCTATGTCTCTAGCGGGTCCCGCTTTGGACTGGTACAATAATATTCCTCAACATTCACTATTTTCTTTCTCTCAATTGGCCCAGATGTTTGTTGAGAACTTTTCAATAAATATTGCCCATAAGATCTCAATCACAGATCTTTACAACATTCGCCAATTCGACGATGAGTCTATTGCAGACTTTGTCACTCGTTGGAGAGGGATAATCAACCAATTGTCCTTCTCCCTTCCTCAATCACAACAGATCGAGTTGTTCACCCGATCTTGTGCTAGTCACATTTCTTCCACGTTAAGGATCCAGACTTTTCACACCTTCGAAGAAGCCTTCACGATGGCACGCAAACTCGAATCTCGTGCCATTGAACAAGGAAAACTAAAACTTCGCTCCAAATCTAAACCCGATTTCTCTCGGTTCTCCAAACCAAATTCTTTTCCTCCTAAAGACAAGAATCAAGGGTCCACCAATGCTATCGTATTAAAAACATCAAGAACCGATAGTACTCCTAATCAACCACCACGAAGAGACCCTTCATCTGCTCGAAAAGGGGCTTCATCATCTCGATCCTTCGCTCCATTGGGGGAATCATATGCCTCCATCTTAGAAAAAATGTTGGAAGTTCGCATGATCGAACTTCCACCCATTAGAGATATTGATGAAAGTCGAGAGCGTCCTTTGTGGTACAGAGAAAACGATTTTTGCCACTATCATAGAACCAAGGGTCATGACATCGAACGATGTCAGACTTTCAAAAACCTTGTCCAAAAATTCATTGATAAAGGCGAGCTTATTCTGGATAACCCAAATGCTCCCCCAAATCAAGCACTGGACGTTTTCAAACAACCCTTCCCCAATCATGCCCCAAATCATAATTCTTCGGAATCTCAAAAAACCAAACACCCACACTATCAACTTCATCTCTACCAAGGACTCTTCTTCTGAAACCACGTCATCTACAAACACAGCAATCGAATCAGAACCCTCTTCCACTTCATCAATCACTGGGATTCCTCCATCTTCAGATAACCCACCTTTGAATATTCCTTCATTGCTAAGCACGGAGTCATCTCTCTCCGCTCCTTTGTCCGATCTCCCATCCATACCCGAGACAGTGTCTTCCTCATCTGCCTCATCATCAGACATTCTTTCAATGCTCGAGGCAATCACATCCCTTCGAGTTTCCACTTCGGACACATCTACTTCTGTTGCTCCCATTCCCCGCTGCAACTATGTCCCTTGGTGAAACATACCTATAATCGTGCCAACTTCGACGGAAGTGTCTTCGACTTTGACTCTTCCTATCTCTTTTCCTACGGTAGTTCCACCCCCTGATCACTACACCAAAGTGGTCCCTTCGCAAGGAACTTCTTCATCACTTACTTCTTCCATCACTAATGTTACTTCACCTATTCAGGAAAAATCGAAAGAAGTATCACCAACATCTATACGCTTGGTTCCTGAACCTAAACCACGACAACCAAAATCTAACATTATACCATCAGTATCTCCCCATTTGCTTCCTCCAAAAAGGTTACAATCACCTTATGACGTTGAAGTTGTCACCATCCCTGAAAAAGGGAAGCCCATATTTCGGACCATCAAAACTCTTGGTGCTCTTCCACAAAAATCTCTCTCCACGCCTCATAAACGATTAGATTTGCCCGCTGAGAAGGCATCTTCTTCTACACACCTATCAAAGCCATTGTCTTCTTCTACAACACATTTCTCACCAATACTTCGAAAAGTAGACTTACCTACCAAAAATATGCCACCTCTTCTATCAAGATCCTCATCTCCATTACCAAAAATCAAGACACCCTATCTTCCTCCAATTTCACCTATTTTGGGAGCTTCTTCCTCTTCTAAACCGACATTATCTAAATCATCAGTACATTCAACCAAACAACCCCCTTTGTCTCCAAAAACCGCAAAATTTATCGCATCTCCATCCTCCTCAAAATCTATCTTAGGGGCTCCTCCTCCACCAAAGACAATCATGTCTCACTTGCTCCCATCCCAAGTACCCAAGACCGCTCCTCCAAATGTCCAAACAAATAAGAGGATCCCTAATAAAACTGTTAAACCTAACATGCAAGCCCTCTTGCCTCAGCAGTCGGTTAATGTGAAAGAACCATCTCCATCATCTCTATCCCCATCTTCGTCTACCGGATTCTACACCGAAATCCTTCATCAACTTATCCAATCTTCAGCCATAACCCTTCCTCCGATTAAACCTTATAATCCTAAAGGAGTGAAACCTACCTGGTTTAACTCTGACCTGATTTGTGCTTACCACCGTACTCCAGGTCATGACACTGAGGGATGTAAGCTCTTCAAGCCGTTGTCAAGAACCTTCTGGAAGAAAGTGACCTCTTGCTGGAGGAGGAACAAGTACCCTCCTGTCATCTTAGCCCCATCCAAACCTCAAACATCCACTCAGACCTCTAGTGGTTCCACTCCACTTGATCTCCCTCCTTCCCAAATTGACACAATCCATATCGCCACTAGAACCCAACACTATGATAACCCATCTTCATCTTCAGCATCTCGACCACAGGTTGTCATTTCTGCAGCCCCTGAAGGCGTGTCTCCTTCCTCATCAATTCCACGACCCAAGGTCTCTATTCATGCTGCCCCTCGGGCTCAAGTTCCCGTGTCTGTTGAGGAGAGTGTTATGAAACAACTCACCCAAGCTCCGGTCAAAATGTCTCTTTTTGACCTCATCCAATCCTCTCCACAACATCGCCAGGCTCTAATCGATAATCTGCGTCGCATCGCAGTAAATTCCGATGAGCCCCCAGCCCTTCGAGTGGGTTGTTGGATTGAATGGTCCATCGACCGCCATTTCTTTTGAGGATTCAGAAATTCCTCATCTTTCTTCAGAGGATTTGGAGGCTCCCCTCTTCATCACAGTCCAAGTCAATAACACTGCCTTAAAACATGTTATGATCGATAGTGGAGCTGCACTCAACGTCATCTCCTCGCACACATTCGAACAACTTAAGTTACCAAAGAATGTGGTGTCGTCCCCACCTTTCGCCCTTCGATCATTTAACGATCAGCTAGCAGTCACTTTAGGAACTGTGGTATTACCCATTCGAGTAGGTAAGAAGCTGCTTCATGAACTCTTCTACATTTTCGAAGGAAAATTCCACTATAACATGATCCTTGGACGCTCCTGGGTTCGCGCAATGCATTGTGTCCCATCCACCCTCCATCGATGCCTAAATATCAATATGACAGCAAAATCTACACCCATCCAGGAGATCCTTTTCCTTCTGCGCAATGCGACATGACCACAAGGTCTGCCCCTTTAAAAGAAAAATACATCTTCTCCAGATGGGGCTTCATCTTCTTCCATACCCTGCAACCAAACTACCGGATTTGCAAAATCTGGAAGAGACATTGCAGCGTTTCTCACTAGGAGAGCTTCCTCTCTTTCTTTCGATGCCCATCTCAAACCTAATGAGTATGGTAGACCAGACAAGCAACCTGAATATCAATCAGGTCTCGGTCGCATCGTTACCATTGGTTTGCCCAATCAACAGACCAATTTCATCTACGGTGGTCTTGATACACCTCATTATCGCCCGGATTCTCCTCCTAGAGCCAAACCTTACCTAACAGGGTTTGATTATCTACAGAATCCCACGTTTGCAAAACTTATCTATATCGATGCGCGTGGAAGGGTTTTGGCCTTGGAAAATACGAACAAGGTATACATGACCTCAAATCCATTCCCACTCTCATGCCACATCAAAAATTTGGTTTGGGATTTAAACCCATTTCAAAAGCCACCGTCACTATTCTTGATGAAACCTCTTCCTACTGGAGAACCACCTTCCCCCACTAAATCAGAAGCATCACTTGATGTGGACGATGACATTTCCATCCCACCTAACTTTTTTTTTGATCAATACCATTTCCTTAGGGCCGTTAGTCTATGAGACTAACAATCGGTCCACTTCTATACCATTAATCTTCCCTGAAATAGTTGGAGACGACTCTCCCACTATCAACACTATCCACTGTGCGGATGACGATTCTGTCCTCACCTATCTAGGGGCAGAGGCTTCATATCTTCCCAAGACTATTCCTTCTGACACGTCTACCCTTCTCAACGAGGCCACTATCGACCTTAATATAGGGACTTCTGAAGACCCTCGCATCATTAAGGTCGGCCAATCCCTTAATCCACAAGAGTTAGGGGACTTTACCACTTTCCTTTCCAAACATCATCAAGCCTTTGCTTGGTCATATGAGGATATGCCAGGGCTCGATCCCGATATTGTGGTCCACAATATCGTTACCCTTCCCAACATCAAACCAGTCAAGCAAAAACTGCGTAAAATGCACCCTAGAGTAGCCCTTCTTGTTAAAGAAGAATTACAGCGCTTGCTCTCGGCTAACTTCATCCAGCCCATCGATTATCCGCAATGGGTGTCCAATGTAGTACAGTAACTAAGGCTACTGGAAGATTCGAATTTGTACCGATTTCCGGGATCTTAATCTTGCCTGTCCAAAGGATGATTTTCCTCTTCCTAATATCGACCAACTCGTAGATTTAACTACTGCGGGTCATGAGATGCTTTCTCTTATGGATGGTTTTCTCTGGATATAATCAAATCCTCATCGCACCAGAAGACCAACATAAGACTTCCTTCATAACTCCTTGGGGGACCTTTTGTTATCGTGTCATGCCCTTTGGTCTTAAGAACGCAGGAGCAACCTATCAACGAGCAATGACCTACATCTTCCATGATCTCTTACACAAAACTGTAGAGGATTATGTTGACGATCTCCTCGGCAAATCCAAACGTCGTCAGGATCATCTTTTCATCCTTGCGCCTCTCTTTGAGAGGCTTGTCCGCTTCTGTCTTCGTCTAAATCCAGCTAAGTGCGTGTTTGGCGTTCTCACTGGTAAACTTTTAGGCTTTATCATTTCCATCAGGGGTATTGAAGTCGACCCCGCAAAAATAAAAGCCATCCTTGAGATGCCTCCCCCGTCTAACTTAAAGCAACTCCGCAGTCTCCAAGGACGTCTTCAATCAGTGCGTCGTTTTAATCTCCCAATTATCGGACCGTTGTCAGCCTTTTCAACCATCTTCTCCGTAAGAATGTTCATTTTTGAATGGGATGAGGAATTGAACACAAAGGCATTTGATGATCTCAAAGTTATTCTTATTTCCTAAACCCGCTGCTTACACCTCAACGCGCGAGGGGGGAGCCTTTCTATTCTTGATTCTCTGTGTTAAAGGCAGTGGTGCCGAACCATGCTCTGGGAGCCATTTGGATTTTCGAATGGGGAGGGCAGAGACCAGGGGGAAAAGAGAGAGCAAAAAATGGGAAGGGAAGAAGAAGGAGAGGACGAGGAGGAGACCAGAAGCAGGGGAAGAAGAGTGAAAAAGGACCGGGAGGAAAAAAGTACAGGGAGTGCGAAGAAGGAGAAGAGAAGGGAGGGAAAAGAGGAGTAGTGAACGAAGAGGCGTAGGGGTGACGTAGCAGGAAGACAAAGGGGGGAGAAGAGAAGAGTGAAGCGACAGAAAAATAACGAAGAAGCGAAAAAGGTCACACTAATAATAAGTAAGTCGCACCCTCCTGCTGGAGGTAATGAGACACGAGAAGAGATGAGAAAAGAGTAAGGGATCCGAAAGAATAGCCTGAAAAAAGAAACAAAGATGGTGCGCTCCAGGCCGGAAAGTCGGGCAGAACTGTTAAGACACTTCGATCAATTATCTTGACGGCTTAATCACATACAGAAAACCGATACACTCGTGCACAGCATAGTGAAAAAAAAAGGACGGAAAAACGAAAACACTGGTGGATCAAATCCGCCATCCAAGAGACAAAATTCACATGCGCAAAGAAGCAGAGAGCCTTATCCATAATATGTCAGGCATCAAGTCGTTGGACGCTTACTGCTCTGGACTGAGTTTGACGCGCTGAGGTTATCCCGACAAAGAAAAAAGAAGAGGGCTATCGAAGAAGGGTAACCAAGTAGTGAATTGGCACCGACTAGATGTACAACTAAAGCTTAGACGTGGCTACCAGTTCTTCGCGGGACACTCACGAATCACAGAACACCTGGGGAGCCGATCAATAATCCGCAACACCGATGACGGGATGTGGTGAGAGTGACAGGGGAGGGAATGGACGGGCGGAACGAAAATAAGCGCGAAGAAAAAGCTCGAAAGACCGATTTTAGGGGGGTCTGGAGTGCTCCAAATTGATATTGAAGAGGGAAAGGGGTGAACAAAGATAAAACTGTTAAGGAACAGAGCGTGCTTGATCGGACCAAATGCAGTGACCGGCAAGAGAAGAAAAGGTGGGGATGGTGCGGTGTGTTGTCAGGTGATGATTCCTCCTTGGGGTACGCCTATCCCAGTCGCACACAAATTAAACTTTGAATGCACCAATAATATGGCTGAGTACGAAGCTCTTGTCTTAGGTCTTCAAAATGCCATTAATCTTGGCGCTCGTCATATTGACATCTTTGGTGATTCTGAACTCATCGTTAACCAGGTCACGGGTGTCTATCAATGCAAGAATGATATCCTTCAAAAATATCGCGACATCGTTCTTGCCCAACTCCAATCTTTCGATAACTTCACTATCCAAGCCATTCCTCGTACTGCAAATCGATTCGCAGATACCATGGACTCTTTAGCCTCCCTTATCCCGCCTTTTACCGAAGACTCGCGTCTTTATGTGGCTGTGCAACGATTAGATCAACCATCTCATCTTGGGCAACTAACGCCAATCAATGTTGTCACAACCCATACTCAGGATGAATGGTATCAACAGATAGTTGATTATCTATCTCATTCGGTCCTTCCTCCAGATCTGACTCCCAATGGTAGAAGGTCTTTTGTCCAACGCGCCAACCGCTATACTATTCTAGGTGGCCTTCTTTACAAACGAGGCTTTGATGGTATTTTGCTTCGATGCCTCAAAACTCATGAATCATCTAAAGCTATTCAGGAGGTCCATGACGGTATTTGTGGTGGACATTTTAGTGGCTTAGCTGTAGCCAAGCGCATCTTACGTTTGGGATATTATTGGCCTTCTCTTAATCGAGATTGTTGTGAATACACCAAGAAGTGTGTCAAGTGTCAGCAACATTCCAATCTCACGCACATCCCTAGTCAGGCTTTGCAACCTGCGGCGGATTTGTGGCCTTTTTCACAGTGGGGTCTCGATCTTATTGGTCTCATCAATCCTCGTTCTTCACAACGTCATCATTCTATCATTACCGCCACTGAGTACTTTACTAAGTGGGTAGAAGCTATCCCCCTTTCTTCAACAAAGGCTAAGCCCATAGTTGATTTCGTCTATCAACACATCATTTGTCGCTTTGGCGTTCCACACAAGCTAATCACAGATAATGGTAAGTCTTTCAAGAACGCTGATTTGCAGAATCTCTACAATGCTTTCAATATCAAGCTCAGTTTTTCTTCTCCATACTATCCTCAAGCTAATGGTCAAGCCGAAGCTTCCAATAAAACTTTGCGTAATATCCTCGCAAAGGTAACTAGTCGAGCTGGTAGGGATTGGCATCTACATATCCCTTTTGCTCTCTGGGCTTATCGGACTAGCATTCGTACTCCTACTGGTGCTACTCCCTTCTCTCTCGTCTATGGGTCTGAGGCTGTCCTTCCTTTGGAGGTCCAAATCCCATCTCTCCGTGTTTCTCTCAGAGAATTTGTCTCCGATGAGGATTATCGTCAAAATCGTCTGGCACAACTTGAACTATTAGATGAGCGACGTCTTAACGCTCTTGAGCATCATCAGGTCTATCTCGAGTGTGTCAAACGTGCTTATAACAAGCACTTGCAACATCGTGACTTCAAAATTGGTGATCTTGTTCTTAAGGAAAATCAAAATGTCACTACACTCGAAAGGAGTCAATGTGGTAAGTTTGCTCCCAATTGGATGGGCCCCTACATTATCACTCATAAATATGGGTCTGGGGCTTATCGTTTATCTTCCATGGATGGTATCCCTGAAGCGGAACCTCTTAATGCTTTACATTTACGGCCCTTCTATTGTTAAAATCTATCTTACACAAATCTAGTCGCAACTCAGATCTTCCATCCGTCCTAATAAACCAGTCATCTACTTTCGTGGTGATTTGAAATTGTGTGGTTCTCCGCCTATTGCCTCGCTTACCTTAAATATGAGTATCGCGGCTCTACTCATTGCACGTTTCTTTTGGATATGTTCCTCCTCATGGTAGGAATACCTTAATCACCACTTCATCTGTCCCAAGTACTTATCTTAATCGGCTCTACTCGGGTCATGAGTGCATGTTCTTCTATGTTCTCTTCCCCTCCATCTGATCTATCTAGGTCTAAACTCAGCTTCTTTCAAAAAAAAGAAAAAAAAAAAAGAAAAAAAAAAGGGATGCTATCCAAAAGATAGACTGATCCCCTGAAGGACAGCTATCCATACATTATCAAGTGAATCAAAAAAAAAAAATAGACCATACCCTCGAAGGATGGCTATCATTAAAATTCAAAATACAGACCGCTCCCTTGAAGGACGGCTGTTTCTCAAAGAAAAATTCAAGGCTTCTTGTAATCAATCAGCCTTCCAATCAGTTTATACACTTTTTAGCATCACTGAAAGACTTCCCGCATCGATCAGTCTTTCCATATCAAGCAAACTTCCCGCATTGATCAGTTTGCTTATCTGTCAAAGTCATGAAGCTGAGATTTAGGACCTTTTGTCGATCATATGGAGAATCCTATTTCCCCACTATGGACATGTATTCTGTCCCTTATAAGTTCCGACAAGATACTTACTTTTCTTTCCGTTTCTATCCTAGATCTGGTTTGCGACTAGTTAGTGTCAGATTTATTTTAATCTTATATAGGGCCTTGTATGCTTGGTCTTTTGGTTCCCTTTCTGGATTTTATCTATGTTCGGTTGGAAGTCCAACTTATCATTTTTCTTCTTCTCCGAGTACCTTCTCTTCTAAGTCACGGTTGTTTCCACTTTCATCTTTGACTCTTGCAAGGAGTATTCTCCATTTCTTTGTCTTGCAACCCTGTTAAATTGGCATTTCACATGTTAATTCAATCAAAGTTTATCTTCTATCTAGGATCATCTTATCTATCAAAACACCTATCTGTATTCATTTCTCATTACAATTACATCCATATATCCAACACATTTATCTATCTATCCATCAAAATATCGAAAAATACATCTAAGATTTACATTACATCTATCTATATCTAATCCATACATCAAGTATATCTGTATATCTATCCATCAAAATATTTAAACACATGTACATCCAAGTTACATCATCTATCAAAGTTATATCCACATCACATCTATCATCTATCAGTCTATATCTATCCAATCACATCTATTTTATCCACATTTCTATCTATCTAATCACATCTATTTCTATCATCCATTAGTCTATATCTCTCCAATCACATCTATTTTATCCTCTATCTATATCCATCTACCCATGTATATCAAAATTGAAAGCATGAGTACAATTATACGACAAATAACGTGATCAATCTATATATACATGTGTGTTTTTACAAAAAAATGGGTGGCTTCCAATCAAGCCATCTATACAATGCCTTCCAATCGAGGCTACATCACTATACAAATACACAATCTATCAAATCTCTATATGGTAAAATCGGAAGCGTGGAGGACACTATCTCCTCCACCCTCCTCTGCACCCAGCTGTCTCTCCTGGCCGCTGCCTACCGAGCTCGATGCACCTGCTGCTGGAGGTCTCGTCCCACCTCGATCTCTCCTAGTGCTCCCTCCGCCTGAGGCTCCGCTCGCTGTAGCCGTCCCTGCTCTCCTCCTCGCCCCATACCGAGGCACATCTGGGGCATGCTATGCTAGGGCATCCTCATAATATCTCACCTCAGCAAGGAGAGACTGGTATGTGCTCAGGCTCACCATACCTGGTACTCGTAAAGGTGCTGCTGGTGCTGCTGGCGCTGCTGGTGGTGCCCCTCCTAGAGCCGTGCCCTGTGTCCCAGACTCTGATGTGGCACCAGTCTCTCCGTATTTGGCCCTAAGGGCCTCCCTGTGCCGAAGATAACGATCCCTCTGCTGAATCGCTGTATCTCACTCCTGGCGAGCGGTGTCTCTCTCCACAATCAAGGAATCTCTCTCCTCTATTAAGGCCCTGATCTCCTCCAGAGCTACCTGATGTGTCTGTATCAGTGTGGCATGCTCTCCCTCTAGCCTGTCCAGCGTAGCAGCTATGTCCTCCTCATCAGCATCTATAGAGGGCGGGAGATGTCGTGGCAACTCTGTATCGTACCATGCTGCGTAGCCCTCATCCACCCCCGCGTCATCATCACTGTCCGTGGAGGGTGGAGCCTCTCTCAATGGGTCTGCCGGGATCAAAATCGGTAAATCTGTCTCTCTGCTATCCCGCCTATATGGCGTGTATGTGGCTGGCACTGTCTGTACTAGGCCAAACTGCCTCAGTATCCGCATGAATGGGACTCGCTCCCACATATCCGGCCTACGGCCCCTGACCACCCGACTCCGTCTCAATGCTACCAAGTGGGCATCCTGACCAACCCATATCAGAAATGCCCGATATGGTCTCCAGATAACCTGATCTGGTGTAAGCGTCCTGAAACGCTCCGAGTACCACTCGGCTGATCTACCTGTATCTCCTGTGGCCATGTCAGCCCGCCATCTCTGAAATCCATAGTCAACACCCCCCCACTGCTGCTGGCATCCAAGGAAGCCCGGATGGCCTGATCACTGCTATGTGCTCATATGCCCAGCAATGGAGCACAAAACTAACGTCAATCCCTGTCCTCCGGCCAGTGGTCTACATCCATAGCTCATAATATACCTGAGCTATCAGGGCATCGGCAAAGGCAAAAACCTGTCTATACTGCAAGATGTCGCACACGCAGTCTAATAGTAGCAATGGGAATCTCCCACCTCCTGAGTCTGGCAAGGCAAAATAAGATATAGCCATCTGAATCAAGGCTATCCGCCTGCTCCGAGGGCTATCCTGCCTATACTGTGAGGCTATCCTCACTGCCCCAGATACTATCTCCGAGTCATCTGCTCTGTCTCTGTACAATCGCACCAGGGCCCTCTGCTGCTGCTCTCGGGGTGTGATCTCAATCGGGTCCCCCGTAATCGGTAATCAGAGGATCCTGTATACATCCTCATGGGTGATAGTCATCTCACCCGTCCTAAACCAAAATGTGCACGTGTGGCTGTCCCATCGTCGCACTAATGCCCGCATGAGCTCCACATCCCGTGGCACTCGTCTGTAATATCTAAAACCCCCGAGCCCGGCTAGCTCTAAATGCTGCCAGTCTGTATCGGTCACATCAGGGAGGATCGTCTCCAATAGCTCAGGGATGGCATCCCTCATATGAAGTACCTCTCGTGCCTGCATCCACAACATCAAAAGCATAATCAGTCTCTCTTTTTTCCCAAATCTCATCTTCCAAAACCATAAAAATGAATATCTCTCAGTCGGCGTCGATTTGCTAAAATCGGCGTCATTCATTCTAGTCGGCGCCGATCAATACCAATCGACGCCGATCCAAAAGAAAATCGACGCCGATTAAACCAATCGGCGCCGACTGCCTGGCCGGATGTGAACCACACCCTGGCCTCCCATGCACCAAAAATAAAAAATAAAAAATAAAATAAAATAATAGTAAATAATAACAAAGGTGGGTTTGAAAATGATCACTTACCCCAGGTCGTGTCCTCCTGCGCTTCTGTCCGCTCCCAGAGGCTTCTGTACGTCGGAAAAGTGACAGGCGAGCGTGAAGAATCGACAAGTAACTCTTCTGCGTACCCGACCTCCCGAGGTCGTGCCGAGACAAGCCGGTGGGGGTAGAATATGCTGACAAGCTAGTTAGGCAATCTAATGTCTTCGACACGCACTAATGGCATTTGCGAATCTAAGGCAAAGAAGGCCCTTCTTACTTGGACTGGTGTGATAGATCGATCAGCGAGGATAACTGCTCGAAGGCTCTAATCAATATCGAGCTCTGGCGTGATTCGATCTATGGGCTGCGGAATACGTGGGAAGTGACCTGGGATTGTTTCGTATATATCTCCTGATAAGGTCATATGGCGGACAATGAAAATAGTCGACTCTATGGACGATTTTCTGGCCTAGTCCAGAATTCCCTAGCTTCGTTAGCCGCTATATCTAGTAAGGACAGTTGTTCGATGATGATAGGTGGAAGTGGGGTAGACTGAAATACTAATGTGCGTAGGCCAGTGTCTATATCTAACTGACTTGTGGATTCGTTGGGCTGTGGGATCTGGGGATCACAACCATAGACTCTTGGTTGTTGCGGGTCCCGTTATGGTCATACGGGAGATCAAGTTCTGATCCCTAGTATCCAGTAGTCGTAAGCCTTTTCAGCTTCTACGTTTAGAATCAGCAATTGTGTGATTTTCTCAGAATACCTCACAAGTGTTCTAGCGACTTGGATTCTTAAGCTGGTATCTATATCTACTAGGGTGTCTCCAGCGTCTGGCTGTGGAACTAAAGGATTGCACCCGAATATTTGTTCTTGAGGGCAAATCCCTGTGCCGACAAATCATGCGGATGTTTTCTAGGATGGAATCGCTGTAGTCTCGCTCCTGGAGCGGTGATCTCTGACCGCAATCAGGGAATGCCCTGGTCCTCTGTCGAGGCCCTAATCTCCTCTCAGAGCTGTGACCTGATCTGTCTGGATCAGTGTGGCATGTTGTTGTCCCTCTGGAAGACTTGTATCTAGTGTCGCAGTTTTGGTCAATCCTCAGTTATTGCCATCTACGGTATTGGGCTGGGGCACAATTGGCTCGAAAATGGAATTCCCTGGGTCATCCCACGCCGCGTAGCCCGTAATTGTCATACCCCGCATCAATAATGAAACAAACTGCGGAAGGTAAAGCCTAAAAACTAAGTGGGTACTGCCGGGATCAACATCGGCATATAATCTGTCTTTTTGCCCATCCCGCCTATTCTGGCAATTTATAAGAAAGCAGCTACTGTCTGTACAAGACCATATTGCCTCAGAATCCGACAACTAAACTGGGACAACGCTAAAACAAACAAAATAGCTGAGTCTGTAGCTATTTGTCCACTCGTGCAATTTCGTACATCTATTCTAAACAAGTGGGCATCCTGACTAATCCATATCTGCAAGATTCTCGATCCTGGTCTCAGAAGTGAGGAACCTGAATCATAGTTTAAGCGTCCTAAAACTATCCGAGTCCCCACTCAGCTGATCTACCTGTGCAATATCGAGAATGGAAATGACTAAAATAAAGCGATTAACTATTCTATTTGATAAGTTCATAATCCATAACTTTGAAAGATGGAACCTGGCATTTCGCACGGAAGCCCGGATGACCTAATCACTGACTATGTGCTCATACGTTCCAGTCCCCTGGAGTATGAAGCTAACGTCACATTCTTTGTGCTCACGTGACCAGTAAAAGCGTGAAATGCTTAGCATCAACAGGAATAAGTATTTGAGCTATCAATGGCATCAGCCTTCAAAATGCAGACAGAATCTGAATGCGGTACTAGGAAGAGGGATAGCACAAGCAGCCTAGCAGTAGCAATGGGAATATGCAATTCCTAGCGGGGGTCTGGCTGCGCAATCATGCAACAAAGAGCCATCCAGAACCTGAGACTAGCCGCCTGCTCCGAAGAGCTAAACCTGTCTGTACTTTAATGGCTATCCTAGACCGTGCTACTCCAAAATAATAATGCTGTCCGCATCAAGTTGGGTCTGTGGCTGTACCAACAGTAACATAAAGCTCGCTAAAACTGCTGCTCTCGGGGTGTAATCTCAATCTGTTCTACCGTAATCCTGAGCAAACTAAGGATGACCATGGTACTGAAAACCTCATGGGTGATTGTCATCTGAAAATGGTGGCCCAAATGAAAATGTTTGCACGTGTGGCTGTCCCACCGTTGGACTAATGCTGGCTTACCAGCTCCAATACAAAACTAACCAAGGCACTCGTCTATAAAATCTAAATCCCACGAGCAAAGGAAAACTCGAAATGCTACCAGTCTGCAACAAGAAATTTAAATCAGGCACTTTGGAGCAAAATCTCAGAACTAAGATCCGGGATGCCATCCCTGCATGTGCACAAAGTCATGCATTTATAGCCTGAATCCACGACATGCAAAGATCATAATCCAAACTGAACTCCTAAACATTAAACAAAAGAAAAACACTATTCCAGGGGACCAAAAACATTAATGCAAGCTTAAGTCGGCATGAACTTCTGGTGAGTCATTGATCTTTGCGTGCGATTCCGTAAAATCGGCGTCGTTCATGGAAAGTCGGCACACGATTATTACCAATCGACGCCGATCCAAAACTCAGTCGACGGCGGTTATACCAGGACCGGCTGCCCTGACTGCCTGGGAGGACGGTCACGAGGACAGCCCCTAGTCAGGGCGGGCTCGTATTCATCAAACTGAAAAAAAAAAAATCCAAGAAAAGAGGAAACATAGGGAATCACAACGCACGCAGGGGCTAAGAGGGATGTTAACGCATATCCGTAAGGCTTTTCTGGATCCCGAACACCTTGCGAAGAGACCTGTATCATCATTGGGGCACTTATTACACCGTTCCGCAGTACAGTACCTTACAATTTTGGGTACGTACAGCTTCCATTGCGTTCAAATCTCAAATCTATCTCTCTCTGAATCAATCGTCACGTTGCAAATAAATCATTTACGTTTTCCGTTCGCATATTTATATGCGTCTGGATTGGTCGGCGCCGATTTTTTGGGTCGACGCCGATTGTCTTTGGTCGGCGCCGATTATTTTAGTCGCCGCTGATTTTCCATCTCTTTTTGCCGTAGTGTTGATGCTTGGCTTACTTGGTCTATCTGATCATTGTTGTGTGCTGAATCTTGCCTTTTGGAACATCTTTTAGATATCCTTGTCTATTTTGGGTTTGTTCCCTTTTGCGTAGGACACTCGTACCTTTTTGGCAGCTTAGAGTTACGCGGGTCTGTAGGCACTAACGTCGTCTCATTTAGGAGACCTTCTAGTTGTCCCTACCAATGTGTCTCTCTTTCGATGCTGGCTTTTTTTTGCAGTTCTCCTTCCACTCATGGGTCTGTAGGCACTAACGTCGTCTCATGAGGAGACCGGCTAGTTTTCCCTACCAATGTGAGTTCCTTAGGTTGCTGCCCTTTTGTTTATTTTTTTGCATCGTCAATGACCAGATCTACTCCCGACATCTGACTGGGGCATCCTGCATTTTTCATCTACCTTTTTCAAACTTGGGATCGTCTGTTCTATCATCCATCCCATCCCTAGTTTGAGGGGGATCACATCACCACAAATTCTTCTCCGGGATCACATCACCACAAATTCTTCTCCTCTTCCATCTCCTTGTTTTTGTCTCATAACCTTGCTTATCGCAAATTACTTGACAAAAAGGGGCAAAATGTAGACACATAAAATTGGTTACCCAATTTAGTGTCCCTCCCATCCGTTTACTTGCCTAGGTAACCTGCGGCATGTTTACGTCACCAACTATCCCCTTGGGGTATTATCCAATTTGCAATTTAATCAGCTTATTCCAAATTTAATTCATCCCATCACATCTTACCCATGAGTGATTAAATATTAAATATTTAATTACGCTTCTTCCCATGCATCTTAATCACTTATTCACCCCAAATTTATTCTATCCATGTATTGCATCTATCTTTAATCTTCCCTAAGCGGGATATTTCCCCATAGTCGGGATAAGTCTTATCTTTCTCGAAATCGATCATTTTTAGCCACCTCGGGAGTCTTTTCCGCGATCGGCACCGACCCATATGGTCGGCGCCGATTTTATAGGAGCGGCACCGATTATAAAAGCAAGCCCAGAACTCAGTTCTAACACCCGAAGAGACTACGGAAGACGAATGGAAGAGCACTTACGAACGAGCGAAAAAAGCGAACAGAAGAGCGAGAAAGATTCAGGTTGCAGAGAAGGAGAGATCTTTTTAGCATCAATTGTCTCAAATTAGGGTAGATCCTGTCCCAATCAATCCCTGAGAGGAGCACCGTTACTCTGTCCCATATCATATCAACGTCACATCACCACCGTCTATCATCTGGTGACTCTATTCCAGTGTCTCTCCATCTTCGACACATCCAGCAGACCACATTCATATTCCAATCCCCCAATCCTCATCGCACAGTCCCTGATCGTTCAGTCTGCCTTCAGTTGACACTGACCTTGTCCAGTCGACGCCGATCAGTACCCAGTCGACGCCGATCACATCAGTCGCCGCCAATTCTACCCCGTCGATGCCGATTTCTCTGCAGACAGGTAAAAGGTCATAGGTAACACAAATCCAGCATTATTTCCCAGTTCCCTGTTTTCTGTACTTTCTGTCTGCTGTTCAGTTTCTGTTTTATTACTGCAATCAGAAAATCTAGTCTTTATTTACATCCTTTATCATGTATGCTCCTTTTCTTAATTGAAAACGTGGACTAACATCCGCTAAGGAAGCTCATTGCATCCCGGACCCGCTTCTTGGGCAGTCCACTTAAATATCTTTTAACGTGGTCTTTTTCTGTCAAGCATCGGTGTTTTGCAGGTTACTCGGATCTATTGTGCGAATTGCTCGTGTGCGCCTGTCTTATCTACATCGGCTTCCTTATCCGTCTACACCTTCATCAGGTATCAATTTCATTGAGGTTTTTCAGGGTTCTTGTGTTTAGTTTGGTGCATTAACTTGGACAGGTAACAAACGTGAAATTCTTGATCTACAGTCAAAAGATAACAAAGTAATGGAAGGTACCTATCTCTTGTACTGGAACTAATATCTTCCAAATCGATTGAAATTAATTGACCTAAGCCCCTTAATGCCTTGCATCTTATGAGCTCATTTCTACCATTGAATAAGATATACTACATAACTTGGTATGACTCTACTGATTTAATACAGTTGCCCCATTGAAGTGAACCTTTCCTCCATTTACCTATTTTAAGGACCAACAACTATTACCTAGAATTGTTAAGGTGATTATCTTTGTTGTCGATTTAGCGTTGATCTTAAACATGAGTACTCAATGAATCTAACTTATGAAATCTACTTTTTTATCCTTATTCAGAACAACAACTCCCAAAACGTTCTTTCGTCACTTGACTTCACCTATTTCATAGACTAACCTCTTACCAGAACAGGTTGATGGCCTTGCCTTCAAGAAAATAGGATTAACACGGCCTTTCATAGTATTGTCCATGACTATCATTAGTTCATTAGAAAAATAAAAAATATACACGGGATAGCCTACTCAAATCTAGCTTACTAGTTAAACCTTATTTTTGTCAAATAGATGAATCCCCTTAAACTCAGGACATACTACGTTAGCCTCTCTCACTGATATCCCAGGTAGACGTACTCACTTAAAGGACAACTATAAAAAGTTAGCCTCATCTTACATCAATACTCTATCTAAAATAGACTGACTACCTTCTTATTTGTCAAAATAATCATAAGTTGTTCTGAAGCTTCCCGCATCGATCAACTTCATGAAGAAATCAATGAGAAATTATTTTATCCCAATACTAGACTTACCACATTGCTACCAGGTCTCTGTATTCACATTACAAAGACCGGTAAGAAAAAGTCATGAAAATAAAATATACAAAATTCTTATTTATGGACTTTCCTATTTTGGTTAATTACTCACGCTTGTAGAAGGGGCATGTAGTTACCAGTTAAAGCAAGGTGTTATCATATGAATCAGTAACAACCCCTTTATGTTCTGATACTAATTGCATAATACTGCTGAACTCAAACAACTGATTGGATAAATCCCCTTATGGGTGCTTATCTCCAAGATCTGTACTGGACTTACTACTTGAGATGGAATTGACTCCAAAGTTTCAAGTTGGTTCTTAACTCCTTTACTACCAACCACTAATCTACTTATACTAATGCAGAAGGTAAACTAACTATTCTAATCTAAATTTCTAAAGAATCAGGGAGAGAGAATGCATAAAATTAAATCCTATTGACGGTAAAGCGGTAGATACACTAGAAAATTCAGGGTGTGGGAGTTTGTCTTCCAATGCGTGAGATAGCAGAAGCCCCAAAGTGCACACTAGAAGGGGTGATAGACAGATTCTCCATAATTTAGACACAAATGCATTCACAACAACATTTCAAACATAAAAAATGATAATGGATCCCTACAAGAACATAAAGACCATAGAAACTAAGTGATTCTTGTAATCTTCAAGGTTTCAAGGGGAAAGAAGAATGCAAGATTAACACAGCAGGGGAAGATGCATCCACAGTACTTATATGTTTATTCATCTAATCCTTGAAACAAGATAATGCACAATTAAACACAGTTGGTTATCTTTTAAGATAAGGGCAGCTGGATTTCACCATGCAAGGAGTCCACAACAAGGGCCTGACAACATGTTGGCTTCACTTAAGGTAAATTTTGGTTAGAGCTTTGCATACAAAAATTAGGCATCCTGGTATAATGAGCCCAACACTCCAATTTATAGTAGAAAATGAGAAGAGAGAGATTGAACTCAGATAAATGGAAATCCTGAAATCTGTCCTTCAACCACTTGTAGCAGCAGGTAGTTAAATGGAGTGACAATTATTGCAGTGCAATAACACCCAAACTAACATTTACTTCTACGTCTCTCTGAAAGCTCAAACACCATCACTCAAAATTTCGCAAGAGTCATACAGTGTACAGTATTAACCTTCCTCAAACACATATACAAACCAAAGAAAATGTTGCAGAATATTATCTATTCAAATATCAAATAAAATAAGATATTAAGAGGGGGAGATAGCGATCCATGCCTGGTAAAACTGAAATCCTTCCACCTTGCAGTCCCAGCAACTATTCTTCCCTCCAAGATGCGATTATCAAGCTTCTCCCATAGGGTCGAACAATACAAAGTTCCAACAATAAAAACTAATATTTCTCACATAACCATCCTTTTATACAGAATATTTGAGCTCTTCTAATATTCCAAAACTTCCAACGAATTATATTTCAAAACTGCATGCAAATTTTTGTTCCGAAAGTAGAGTTTTCGAAAGAAGACGAAGAGTTCATAATCAATATGCAAGCACAGAGAAAGAAAGATGGATTTCCAACGGATCAGATAGCTTCTTTAGGAAGCTTCACTACTTTCAAATATTATCTTCACATTTAAGTGCTTTAAAAATATTTAATGTCATTAATGACCGATCAGCCATCACCACCGGCCTCCAATTCTCCTCCACAAAAGGCAGGATTTTCAAATTTAGAAAACTTTATTTCTTTTTCCAAATTTAACTACTTACATGGTTAGGAATATAACTAACTGTTCACATGGTGGATAACTTCATCGATATAAAGGTTTGTGATTAACTAAATCCATTAGCAAAAATAAAAAATTGCATTAACCTATACTTGTTAGATCTTCAATGTAGTTATTCAGCTTATAAATCCTTAAGTCTCAATGCATGGCTTATATAGTTATTAACTATACTCACACATTTTTTATTTCATTGTCAAAATATAAGTAGTAATAATCTAAAAACTTACTTATAGCCTCTCGATTATCTTATTAATTGAATGCCTCATTATAACTTAAAATGTTATCCAATTAAGTTCACAACTTATAAAAGTTTATCATAACAGAGTTTGCACGGAAGACATTCGGATAGGTCGAAGGTGATGATCACATCATCTTCATAGCTAAGCTCACCAGTGATTAATCAAACCTTTATCCCATGCTACACAATGTAAGATTTTATCAAACTTAATATAACAGTAATAAAAGAAACCAAGTTCAATATGTAGTTTAGTACCTTACTAAATATCATCATTTCCTCATTAAGATTAAAGTATAGAGGTAGTGTATAAGTTCAACCCTATTTTGTAACTTTAACTCCTCCAACATGAGTTAAAGTAAAATAATAATAATAGCCATGAAGGTACATATGCCAGTTATGCATCCCATAACGAAAGTTCATCTTCTCTAACTAGAAGATATTTCATAACACAAAACATTACCACATCCATATGAGATGATTACAACTACCATCATCAACAAAAACATGATAGCGTACAAACATGTAAAATGAATTACAACATTACCTAGATGATGGCTATGTGACAATAGGATCCATTGTGATGTCATGTGTATAATTGTGCATGCGTATGCATACTTTCAGCTATGCGTAGCGTCCACAACAGTACACGGAACAACGTAGTGGTACTGGATACCGCACTACTTGAAAATTATTTTAATGCTTCAATTCATTTTATGACAAAAGAGAATAAGGGATTGAGAGGTGTTACAGTTGTTAGCTCAGCCACTCTTTTACCCCCTCACTAAAATCTTAGTTAGTTAATTTCCAAAAAATCAATGACTTAGAAGTTAACTTAAACCATAAACCGTACATCATTCATATCCATCATTATTTATTTTCCATAATGTCACTAACTTGGAAATTAAATCAAATGCAAAAATAAATCAAATATCAACTCAACCATGCCTAAACCATATATTTTTCATGACACCAATACAATAACACTACATACTAACTCTGTCATTCCTACATATGAATCCACCATGTTTACATCTAACTCCACCATTCCTACGTCTGATTTTTATAACATCAATATAATGGAAATGCAACTAATCATACATCATTTTAAAGCCATTCCTACATCAATCTATACATTGAAGGTCTCTATATCAATACACTGAATATGTAGGTATAAATACAAATATCTCAAAAACCTCTCATATACAATCTTGCATCTTCATTGCACAATCTGGTATATATGTCAAAAATCAAAATACAATGTATGATATCATCAAAGTATATCATCCATCATGGTGGACCAGCTCCCCTGTTTCTCTCTCATGTATCCTCATATGGTCCATGTCTCTACCCGCTCATCATCTCTCCAATAGCCTCACCTGACCTCTGCCACTGTGAACCAGTAACCTCTTGCTCACCTTGTCTATGTGGTTGATAAATCTCTGAGATACTCAAGATATGTTTCCATGAGTTGGTCCTGGCACTGGTTTCCTGTTGTGCTCTATGCTCAGTGTAAGACTAAACATGTATACCTGAATCTAACAATCAATCATGATTATACCTCACCTCTGATACCGCATCTCTGTAGGTGGTCATATATATCACCTAGGGAGGAGCCATAACTCTCACCTCAAACTATGGACCTTTTCCTAATAAAATTGGCACCTATACTGGTCTATATACTGGTGCTTATACTATTGTTACATGTATGATAGGTGCCTGATGCTGGTGCTGGTCACTTGTGTCTGTGATGTGGCTAACTACCTCTGTAAGGTGACAAAATGGGAATGTAACCTTGTCACATGTGCCTGTAAAGTTGCTATCTATCCCTCATCATGTGTCGACCATTGTGTGGGATCATGATCTTGTGCCTCAGCAAGTAGTCCCTATAATCTAGTCACCTTTCCCTAAAGTGTGACCACTTGTTCCTATGCATGTGTGAGCTGAAATTGTAAAGCAGTTTCCTACCCCTATAGTGCATCCCTCTACACTATCACTATAGCTATGTATGGCTATCCTAACCATGGCAGTGCTACATGTAGCTACGCTACCCACCAGTGCATATATGCCTCTATGGTGCCTACATCATAATTATGCCTATCAGATACTTTCTCCTCCTACCCTGTAGGATCCGTTGGATGTGGCAGAGACAAAGGTCTCTCCACACCATCTCTCCGATACTAAGGAAATAGCATAGGCCCGTCTTGATGTAGCCCAAACTGGCATCAGAATCCATCCATTGGAATCATCTCATGCTCAATGGCATGCCTCCCATGTATCCATCTAACTAATTGTAATCTTCTTAGATCCTCTTCCATACATCCATAAGAGGGAAAATCCACATAGGACCGCCATATAATATTCATAGTATATAACCACTCCAACATTTGTTTGTAATAAGTCACATCGTGTGATGCCTCCTCTATCCACAAATGAGACCCTACGGGCATCCATCTCCTAAAACCAACTCTCATGACACCCTGATTCCAATCCTATCTCAAAAGTCCCTATGGGTGCACAATAACTATGTACTCATAGGCATGTTGGTTGGATATTTTTTCAAGCCAAAATATAAGGTTCAACCATAGTACATGGGATTAAATCCCTCCTCAAAGATAGGTGAGGCTGCCTATTTATTACTAATATAAAACATAGCAGAAATAATATATACAGTATTCACACTAATCTAACCATTGGGGTTGGGATAGAATCCCGAAATCTCTATACACGTAAAGTGAAGACATTTCAATTTTAGAAATAGAAAGGATTAGAAAGGAAATTATTATTATGGAAGAAACAAAATGGAAAGGAAATGATAAGAATGTATTTTCTTTAGAGTAAACACAGAGCACAAAATAATCATACGAGCTTTAGATAACAAATGTAATGTAATGTTTGAAACAATTAAAATAATAGAGAATGCTAAACAAAGAATAGCTTAAAATCTTGAACATAAGAACAGTATATTAAGAAAGATGAATCTCATAATGTAAAGTTTGCAAAAATAGCATCGGTTTCTATTCCTCAAATGATTAAAAGGAAACACAGTTTTTCTTCTTCAAAATAGTTCTCAATATTCCAAAAATATCCACCCTTTGGAGTGCACAAACATCCATTATTTATAATAAAAAGGGAAGAGAGAAAATAGCCATTTAATAAGAGTCCTATTTTGCTTGACTCTCACGCAGGAGACCAAATCAAAATTTTCTTTCTACGTGACAAAATGGAAAGAAAAATACATTTCAATTTATGGAAGGAAATGACATATAACATCATTTTCTTATTTTGTTTCCTGATCCTTGTCTTCTTCCAGTGACACCCGCTTGTCTCGAAACTCTTGAAACTTCTGGATTATGTCTTGCACTTTAGCTTCATCTGGAACACTAGAATAATCACTTATAACCTCGCAAGTTTCTTGTGTGTCGCTTGTGTTGCAAGGAAGTTTCTTTAATCTCTTATTAATTTTTCTCAGAGATTCCAAAAAATTCTCGATCTTTATAAATTTATCAACGACGCTCAGATCAAAGATGGAAGCTGGTTCCAGCTTGATCGATTCCTAAATTTGTTTATAGAAACCATCAGCAGGTTAAATGGTTGAGCCTTCATCCAATACTTTGGGAAAGATCTTGAACAAATCTTCTTCAGTATCACTGCTGGCATCAATCAACTAATCTCTGGATTCTCTCAACTTGTTGCAAGCTTCACTGAGAATCTTTATCTTAAACCTAATAGCCTTGGTTAGCTGGAAGTGTTTATCGCCATGTGGAATGATTCTTTCTTCCACTAAGACCCGAGATGGAATTTTCTTTAGTGCATTGAGGGCCTCCAAAGTTGGTTCAAGGTTTCCAGCCTCCTGAGAAAATTCATCATTCATCTTGTCACCGTCCTTTTTCATTTCCTCCAAGGATTTGTATACCTCTACTATGTCATCAATGACTTTCCTTCCTTGAAGAAGTAACCTCTAAATCCATTCATCCACCATTCTCCCCTACTCATTTATCTTCTCAATAATAGGTACTGATGATAATTCGAACCTGATAGGAGTTGGAGTAGAAGATGATAGGGTGGACTGAGAGGGCTTTGACAGCTTAAGAAATACTTCTATCAATTGTTCCACTTTCTCTTTTAGCTCATCCCTGCTCACCTTTGTTTCCTTCATCTTTTAGCATAGCACATTCATGGCATCTTGTGCATTTTTCTATGCCCCTTCTATTGTTACCTTTCCCAGATCCACCCATGTAATCTGATAATTGGAAGCTTCTATGTTCTCCTTGGATTTTTCCGCAGCAGGAGTGAAAATCTCTGTAAACTTATGTCCATAGGAATCTATTGAAACCGTTGAAACTATTTTAGATTTCTTAGAATATTTAGGAGGAGAGGCCTTAAGTGAACTGAAATCGAAGGCTGGTAGGGGAACTATAACCTTCCTCTTCCTTGTATTTTGGTCGACCAACCATTGAGGTACAGTGGAAGAAGTTACTCCTATTGGATGTGTCATGGTTGTATCTGTGGGTGGAGGAAGATTTTCTTATGGAGTCATGATGACTGCAAGTGTAATGACTATGGGAGTAGACCAAGGGAATGAAGGTGTGGAAGGAGGAGGCATTTCTGTAGCCAACGTAGGCCCAGCAGAGAGAGGTGAAAGTTCAGAGAAAATGCTGGTCATGGCTGATGAAAGTTGAGTTGAAATATGTGGTGAGGAAGATTAGGGGAGAGGGGGTAAAGACTCTAAAGCCAAATATTGGAGAGCAAGGGCAAGCCTTACCTCTGATGAGTAATCAACAAAAGGAGAAATAAGAGGTTGGCTAACCTCAATTTCTGAAATAATTTCTTCTTGTTCCGATGGAGGAGGAGGAGAATCCAATACCTCAACTGTTGGTGTGGGAGTAGATGATTCAACCCTCTGCTTTTCTTCTCTTCTGACAAATTTAAACTTTATTTTTCTCTTAGTAGGGATTTTATCCTTTTCCTTTTCTCCCTTGGAGGGTCCCACTTCTAGAGTAGCTATCTTTTAAAATCTTTTTTCTTTATAACTCATTCCCCAAGAAATGAGCCATGCCTTAGTGCGAACAAGGGTTTGAGAAGCTCTCTTGGCGATAGAATCCTTTTCAGCAACAGACCAGTAAATGGCTGGGAATCCAAGTTGATCTCCATCTGACTGATCATATCTAGGTTCCAAGACACTTTCATTATCCGTGGTGTCTTCTGAGATATCAGCCAGATCTAATGCTTGGATTTCTTCAATATTCAACCTGCTATTGTCTTTTCTTCAGACGACAACCTCATCCCGAAGATCAACCCAGATTTCCTCTACATGGGGCACATGCAGATATAAGGTTCCATATGACTTAAGGACTCCTCGAATATTGAATCCTTCTATGAAATTCATATGCTTCTTGTTAGGATAAATTTTATTATCCTAATATTTAATTCTGCATAGTTTAATTATTTAATTTTATTAATTAAATAATAGAATTGTTATTTTGTTATATGGTTAATCAACCATATTTGTCTGTATACATACTGTTATATTGTTTTCAACAATATATTTGTTTTTATGTAATTGTTGCTTCCCGGATGTTATTGGAAGCTTGTTTATTCTGGCATTTGGTTGCACCTGTGCAACTCATTCTCCCGGATGTATTTGGCTGTGCAATATCTATAAATATTGCAGCCTATTCACTATAATTTTTTAGTTGATTGAGATTAATAAAATTACACAGACTTTCGTCCCTGTTTCTCAATCTACATTTGGTACCAGAGCGAGAATCTGGCCCTGTAAGGGTGTGGAAGAGAGAGCAGCAGAGAGAGAGGAGATTGGAGACGTGTTTGCAGCATTTGAGAGCCTGTGCAGCCTCGTGTAAACTCCCAGCCCCATCCCTGCCTCCCCCACATCCTCCTGTTCCTTCCAGGTGCTTGGAAGGCAATTTTTTTTTTGCACTGGTGCACTCAGCACCAGGCAAAAATTGCTACAGGTATTGGAAATAATACTAAAAAAAAAAATTCCAATAAGGGTTTTGTCTTTACTGTATTTGGAAGTCGCTTTGCTTGTTTTGGAGGTCTGTGCACCTGCAGTGAACAAACAAGAAAAAACAAAAGTGAATCAAGCTGAGAAAAGAATAATAAAAAAAAAGAGGAGAAGGAGGTGCCCACACTAGACCTGCACAAAAAATTATACAGTGGAAGAAGAGAATAAGCAGCCAAAGAAGAGGAAAAGCGGCCTGCATAAAGAAAGAACATCTTTGTGAGTAAAAACGACTTCATTTTTCAGCGGCCTGTCCTCCTAAGCCTGCATAAAGGAGATAAAAAACGTTTTTTTTAGCAAATGCGCCCATGCACGGCCTGCACAAGGTAAAAAAACGTTTTTTTTAAGCAAAAGACGCGTCCTTCTCCCTCGCCCGCGCCATTCTCTGTCTCCAGCGACCTGCATAAGGAAATGCAGGCTTAGATAGCAAGCAAACAACATTAAAAAATGTGGCCAAGGCAATAAAAAATGCGGCCAGGGAAAAAAACGCGCCCAAGCAAGGAAAAACAGTGCCCTAACTCAGATCCGCGACCTGCACAAGACATTTGGCAAAAACAGTGAGCAAGAATCAAAGAAAGGAAGAAAAAAACGCGGCCAAGCTAAAAAAAACGTGGCCAAGGAAGGAAGAACAGCATCCAAACACAAAAAACGCGGCCTGTACATGCAAATCAGTGCGTGGATAGCAAAAAAACGCGGCCTGAGCAAGGAAAAGTGGCTGGAAAAGAAGGAGGCGGCTTCACAAAAGCAAATAAGAACAAACAACAAGCTCCAGATCCGGATTTGGAGCAAAGGAACCCTAAAAAATGCCTCTTCACCAGCATGCGCCACGTGGCATCCATTTTCCAAGAGGTAAGTCAATTTACTTGTCAATAAATACAAATTCCTTCCTTTCATAGTCCAAGCGCCCTAAGTGGGCAAGTTGGTTAGTGCATGCGCCTTGGGAGTGAGAGGTTTGGGGGTCAAATCCCACCAAAAACACTCAAAAACTCACCTTTTGCATCTGGCGGAATTTTGGCGGAACTGCTAAATTTAGCAGACTTTTTTGAATTTAGTTACAACTAACTAAATTTAGCGGAGAAATCCCTAATTTAGGGTACAATTTTTTTTTTCTCCCATCTGGTCTGTTTTTTCATTCCAGACATTTTTTGCAAAAGGAGACCCATCTAAAAATTGCATTTTCAGCTATTTTTTTGCAATTTTTAGCATTTTGGGTCGTATTGGGCTCAGGAGGCCACCAGGACCCCGAAACTGAAATTTTTTGCCTGTCATTCAAATTGTACAATTTTTTGAATGTAAATTGTATATTGCTGCATATTGTACTAATTTGCAGGTTGCCATAGTCAACTGCAAAACTTTGTAACTGCTCAGAAACTGGCAGAATTGTAATAAAAAATAGTAAAATTGGTTCTGTAACACTCACGAGATCCTAGATCTCATTCGCAGTGTTCGGTATATACAGTGCCTCTGGGAAGCACTTACGGGTAAAGTTGTCATGACTACTACTGCACTTAACGCCTAATATAGCTGCAACAACGTCGTCTGGGCATCGTCCCTATAAATCGACGGGGAGTAATAAGGTCACAGTGCACACACTATGAACCATCCCATCCGTCTGTGAACGATTGCAAGACATAAATCCAGACTGAGAAATTATCCGAGTATATAGCGAAGTTACGCACGCGTATGAGGATATTTCTTTGAGCCGGTGTCAATAATCACACAGACCCCATCAGTACTGTCTTGGTACCACGTATTGAATTCTTTCACGTACGTTAACGCCTCTTTCACGTACCGCCAGGTATATAGAAAGGGTGAGCTTCTTCCACGTACCGACGGGTATATCAGAAGGGCGCGTATATAGAAAGGTTTGGTATATCAGACTGACGGTATATAGATTGGGAGACCTAATACCTGGAGTGATAAGAGCCAAACCCTGTCAGTGATCTCTGCAAAATGGGCACCAATGCCCCCAAATTTTTTCTTCCAGATTCACAATTGCTCAGAGGAAGCAACTATGCTGCTTGGAAGACAAAAATCAAGACACAGCTTGAGTTTGAAGAAATCTGGCCTGTTGTGACTGGTACTCTAACCAGATCACCAACTGATGCAACACAACAACGACAATTTGATAGAGCAGATCAGAAAGCAAAACTCATCATCTTGTTTGGAGTATCCGACGATGTGCAAGCCCACATTCGAGATGCCACATCAGAAAAAGAAGCTTGGGATAAGCTGAGCACAATATATGAGGCCAAGAACAAGAATGTCATACTCAATTTGCAGAGTCAGTTACATACATTGAAATTCAAACAGAATGAGAAAATTGAAGCCTTCCTAAGAAGAGTTGCAGAGTTGAGGGCTTCACTTCTAGCCCTAGGAGAAGAGGTCAAAGATGAATCTCTCATTCCCATTGTTCTGAGAGCTCTCCCTTCTTCTTACCGCATTTTTGTCACAACTCTAAACTTGTCAGATACAACAATTAGTTTTGACAAGCTAGTAAACCTACTGCAACAAGAGGAAGCAATGCACAACAAGGATGATGAAGAGGAGCAGGCACTGTCTTCACATCAAAAATGGAAAGGAAAAGGTAAAGGAAAACCTAAAACCTATCAGAAATCCCCACATCAGAATCAGTATCATGGGGACAATCAACAGAAGAATCGATGTCCAATTTGCAAAAGAGGACATGACTTGCAAGAATGTTGGTTTAACACATATAAGAAAGGTTCATCAAGCAATTCTGGACCACAACAACAACAAACTTACAAGGGACATTCAAACAACTATCACGGGCAGAAAAAGGGGAACTGGAAAAGAAGACCCCACCAGCAAGGTAATATTGCTGAGCAACAAGAACAGTCAGACAATGAAGACTTCTTGTTCACTGCTCGATCAAGTGAACCATCCACGTCATCTAGTGACGTCTGGTATGTTGATTCGGGAGCCACTCGACACATGACCGGCCACAGAGACTGGTTTATTTCAATGAGGGACATGCCATTGAAAAATCATGTTTCGTTGGGAGATGATTCTTCATATACAGTTCAGGGGATTGGAAACATTTCTCTACCCCTTGGTTCACGCAAATGCAGACTATCAGATGTTCTATATGTCCCTGGGTTGACAAAGAATCTTCTTTCGGTCAGTCAACTCCTAGATCACAACCTGAAAATTGACTTTGATAGTCAATCCGGCAAGAAAATGTGTTTGATTCGAGATAAATCCAGAGGCTCGAAAATAATTGCAAAAGCCTCAAATGTGGGACGAATGTTTCAACTTGATTTCATTCACAAAAATGATCAAGCACTTGTGGCTAAAAACTCCACCTCAGCCCAGTTGTGGCATCGGAGATTTGGTCATGTAAGTTTCAAATATCTCGAAACACTTCGCCGGTGTAATATGGTACATGGGCTACCATCTCTTCAGAAGGATACAGACAAGTGTCCTCACTGCTTAGCCGGAAAACAACACAGAGTCTCATTCCAAACGAGTACTTTTCGAGCTCATGGTAAACTTGACCTGGTTCATACCGATCTGTGTGGTCTGATGCAGCCAAGTCATTCAGGGTTCCAATACTTCATGCTTTGTGTTGACAACTATTCACGCAAAATGTGGATTTTTTGTCTTCGCAAGAAAAGTGAAGCCTTTGAAACATTCAAAAAGTTCAAAGTGGCTGTTGAAAAAGAAACTGGTCGTCACATCAGAACTCTCCACTTAGATCGAGGGGGGGAATTCACCAGTGATGAGTTCAGAGACTATCTACAAACTCACGGGATTCGTCGACAAATGCCTCCTCCACACACACCGTAGCAAAATGGTGTTGTTGAGAGAAGAAATCGTACTATCATGGAAATGGTGCGATGCATGATCGATGATTCCGGACTTGCAAAGACATTTTGGGCAGAAGCAGCAAAAACAGCAGTGTATTTGTTAAACAGAGCACCCACAACTGCTCTTGATGGAATTACACCACAAGAAGCATGGTCAAAAAGGAAACCATCCATTGCACACCTCAGAGTATTCGGGTGCAAAGCCAGCATGCATATACCCAAACAGAACAGAAAGAAATTGGACATGAAGTCACAAAATCTCATCTTCATTGGATACAGTGAAGAGACTCTTGGGTACAGACTGATGGATCCTAAGACCAGAAAATTCTACACAAGCAGAGATGTTGAGTTTTTCGAGAAGAAGGAAGCAGAGACTCCTCCTCCGAACTCGCAAGATGTAGATTTTTCACCAGTTGTAAAAATTAAAGCTAATGTTCCCTCAGAAGATGAAATTGATGATGGGGATGATGGTGTTGATCAGATAGAACCACAACCCATGGGAACAGGTCAACGTATGCCTAAATGGTGTACAAGTACATTACGAGATGCAAGATTGGATGCTCCACCGGATACATCCACCCCTGGACCACGGACTCACAGTAAAGCAAGAGAAGAAGTTAACTTTGCCTTGATGAGTAGAGTTATTGAATCAGATGAGTCCTCTACAGTCCAGGAAGCCCTACAGTCAAAAGCTTGGAAAGATGCCATGGATTCTGAATATCAATCAGTGATGAAGAATAACACTTGGCAGCTTGTTGATCTTCCACCAGGGAAGAAACCCATTGGATGCAGATGGATATTCAAAACTAAGTACAAAGCAGATGGGACAGTGGACAAGTGCAAAGCAAGACTTGTAGCAAAGGGGTACACACAGAAAGAAGGCATTAACTATGAGGAGACATTTGCTCCCACAGCTAAGATCAAAATGATCAGGATGATCTTTGCTCTAGCTGCTCAGTTTGGATGGAAATTCCATCAGATGGACGTAAAAAGTGCCTTCCTGAATGGAGATTTACAAGAAGAAGTCTACATGACTCAACTTGAGGGATATGTTGTACCTGGTCAAGAAGAAAAGGTATGCAGACTCAGGAAATCTCTGTATGGCCTCAAACAGGCACCCCGGGCATGGTACATCAAGATTGATGAGCATCTCGTACAACATGGATTCGTCAGAAATCCATACGATCCCAATCTCTACCTCAAAAAGCAAGGGGGGGAGATGGTGATTGTTGTAGTTTATGTCGATGATCTAGTCATCACTGGCAGTTCAGTGAAGATGATTGATGAAACAAAGAAAGATCTTAAGCGATCATTCGACATGACAGATCTCGGGCTTATGCACTACTGTCTTGGACTAGAAGTATGGTAGAAAGAGAATCATATCTTTGTTTCTCAGATGAAATATACCAAGACAACGCTCGAGAAGTTTAGGATGATGGATTGCACACCAATTGCTACACCTATGGAGAACAGATTACAGTTATCTCGTTCAGATCCATCTCCTGAGGTAAGTGCCACTCTCTATCGGCAGCTGATTGGGAGTCTCATTTACCTGACCTACACTAGACCAGATATCAGCTTTGTAGTGAGCTATCTATCCAGGTTCATGCAGGAACCCAAAATTTGTCATTGGAAAGCAGCAAAGCACATTTTGAGATATCTCAAAGGATCAGTGGATCTTGGTCTAGAATACAAGAAGAATGAAAACTTCTTCTTGACTGGATATTCGGATTCAGATCATGCAGGTAACATTGATGATAGAAAATCCACTTCTGGATTTGTATTCTTTATGGGATCTGGACCAATATCATGGGGAAGTAAGAAACAACACTTTGTTTCTCGCTCTTCCACAGAAGCTGAGTATCGTTCTGCAGGAGAAGCTGTCTGTGAAGCGATTTGGCTACGTCGCATACTGGAAGGACTTGGAATACCACAGGACAAACCGACCACCATGTATGTTGACAATGAAGGTGTTCTCAAACTTGTTCGCAATCCAGTTTTTCACGAGAGAACAAAGCACATTGAAGTTCAAGTTCATTTCATACGCGAACATGTGTTGAAGCACAACATCCAGCTTCAGTTTTGTCCAACGGCTGAACAACGAGCAGATATTTTCACAAAGTCACTTGCACGTGACAAGTTCGAGTTGTTCAGAGCATTTCTCTCCTCATCTCTTCAGACAATGCACAATTAAGGGGGGGAATGTTAGGATAAATTTTATTATCCTAAAATTTAATTCTGCATAGTTTAATTATTTAATTTTATTAATTAAATAATAGAATTGTTATTTTGTTATATGGTTAATCAACCATATTTGTCTGTATACATACTGTTATATTGTTTTCAATAATATATATGTTTTTATGTAATTGTTGCTTCCCGGGTGTTATTGGAATCTTGTTTATTCTGGCATTTGGTTGCACCTGTGCAACTCATTCTCCTGGATGTATTTGGCTGTGCAATATCTATAAATATTGCAGCCTATTCACTGTAATTTTTTAGTTGATTGAGATTAATAAAATTACACAGGCTTCCGTCCCTGTTTCTCAATCTACACTTCTTTAGTTTATCATAAAGTTCATGCACCACATTCTTGGCCTTCACCACTGTATAACATGTGTACCTTCTGATGGAAATTAGGAAGGAGACAAAAGCCTTGTGTCTGCTTTGTTGGAACTTGTGGAAATCCAACAGTTATCTGACTAACTCCATAAGGATGTGTTTGTCACCTGGAAACCTAGGAAAATGGAAAGGAGTACCGTGGAACCTTACTACCTGGAGATAGGTAAACTTCTTGAATTACAAGAAGATACAGCACCATTTTGACACCTCTACCCATGCCTCATCAGAAACTCTTCTCTTTCTCATCTCAGGGTCTAGCCTACAAATATTTTCATAAAAGAAGACGTCATTCACTCTCCTAAATTGATCTTCAAATCCTTTTATTGTCAACTGAGAGAAGTACCGATATATTTTATTAATTGTTTGATTCCATTTTACATCCAACCCCTGGTAATTTCTCATACTTGTTGCTACATAGGTAACATACGACATCATGTAGAGCTTGCCAATAGACAAGACCATTTTCATTTGAGAGTTTATCTCATCACTTATTAAGGTGCCTCAATCAATCCCTTGTTCATTCTTCTTAATGACGACCATGAAATGATACATCCACCCTTAGAATTCTTTTTTACTCTGGGAGTCCAAATAACTGGCTTAGTAGGGTGATGATATCACTAACTTCAAGTATAAAATCACTTCTAGGAACTGTCTGAGGAAACCTAGAAACAGTTGGCTTAGCCTTGATCAAGAATTTCTTGTTCACGTGCTTGATGCAGTCTTCTTGATCTTTGTCCCAGGATTTCTATGTTGAGTTAAGATTTAAAACAACATATTCTATAAATTTGGGAAACTTTGGGAGTTGATCAAAGTAATCTCCGTATAATTTTACTATAGACTCTCCTACTTGATTTCTCACTGAGTGGGATGTTGAGTCATAGTTAGAAGCACATGCTAGAATGAATTCACGGCACTAGGCTAATACTAGAAACCCTATTGTGAGTGGGAGACAACTGGTGGCTATTGACTTCATCCATGAATTCTGAGAAGATTCCTCGATCCTTTTCCAGAAATCTTCCATGTCTATATTATCGAGATCTGTGTCTTGGATGTCATAATTGCAACTTATATAAGAAGAAGAATCTATCTTCTGATATTTGTACTTCATATTTCCAAACATAGAAGGGCTTAGGTCCAACATGAGGAGTCTTGAAAATGACTGGAAGAGCAATCAGGTTTGGATGTTTGTTGAACAAGACCCACCCTACTATTCAAATGTTGAAACTTACAAAACAGCCTTGAAAACCTAATAGACTGAATTGTGTGTGTTAGGAAACAGAACGTGTCGAACACCTTTAAAAACCCAAAGGACTTGTAGAATTCAGATGATGTTGATTAGGTGATAATCTCTAACACACTACAGAATCGAAAGAGTGTCTAACACTGGTCAAGACCCACAACACTGGTGGGGTTTGGAGGATGTTAGGCACACTGCAAAACTTGATACAAAGGTATAAATCTAGAGATCTTAAGCACTTCAAAAAACCCAATATAATACTAGCTAGGAGGATGTTGAGCACTTGGATAAACCTGATACTCTGGAGAAAGTTGGAGGATGTCAGACACCCTGTAAAACCCAAAACAAAGGCGTCATGTTTTTGGGATGTTAGAACACATAAGATTCCCTCCAAGCTTGTAATTTAGGATATTTAGATTCTTCTCAAAAATATAAAGAGTATATCCCATGGAAAAAATAAGAAAACACCCAGGATGAATTTTAAACAAGAGGTTTCATGGGAATACAACAGTAAATGAAGAAAACAACCAAAAACCCTAAACCTAAAGGGGAAAAAAAGAGAAGAAGGAACAACACCAAATGAACACTTCAAAAACAACCCCAAAGACCCTGAAATGATAAGAAGAGAAAAATAACTTCAATAAATTTGAAAAATGGTTGAAGACGGATCACAAAATCGATCAAGAGATTTAGTTGAGTTTGGAGGTTGAAGGAGCATGTATGAAAATCCACGCAGCGAAAATATGCCAGGTAAAAATGACATGTAAAATTTAACTATTTATAAAGCCCTAGCATTAATTACACCTCCTCCGACATGTGTGCCAACTAATAGACAACTCGACATTAATGCCATGTCATCATGCTTAGCACATCCAAAAACCTGATATAAAGGTTTTCTTATCAAATCAGGTTTATGGAACCAACTAACATGAAGCATGTAAAAGACATGTTTGGATGTTATCAAGTTTTGAAAACCTGATATATTGGAATGTAATCAGGTTTTGGGTTTCAGGAAACAAGCAACATGAAACATGCTTTTTAAAAGGTATGTTCTGATGCTCTTGAGTTTTGAAAACCAGATACACTAGAATGTAATTGGGTTTCAGGTTTTGGAAGAAAATTGATATGAAGCATGTAAAAGACATGTTTCCATGTGATGGAAACCTGAAAACCCGAAGATCTCCTTCACAGGGCATTTTTAGGAGATTTTGTCAAAAAAATTCTATGGTTATCTTAATTTTAGTTGAAATCACTAAAAACAAAATAACAACTGGCTCCACTTGGGGACTTTCTTTAAGACATCAAAGGAAGAGAACTCATATATAAAAAAGATTTATCCATTGGGCTACGGAGTCCGAATAAGAAAAAACTGAAAATAAACAAAGAAAGAAAGGAAAGAAAGCAAACACACGACAGAAAATAAATTATGATACAGTGCAAGAGAGCGTCTTACATTACTGATGGAACAATTTCAGATGTTAACCACTGAAAGGTAGAGGGAGTAACTCTCTATCTAGATACGATAGGTAGAAGCTATTTTCACCATTCAGCTTATGTATTTTGAAAGGACCTTTCCATAAGGAGTCGAACTTGCCATGCATCCCTTTCTGCTCTCTTCTCTTGTCCCAGAGAAGTACTAGATCTCCAATCTAGAAATCAAGTTATTTTGATTTCTTGTCAAATATCCTTTTGAATTTTATCTGATGATATTCAATGTGATCTACCACCTTGCTTCATTCTTCTTCTAGCCTGGCTAGGTACATTATCCTTTTCTCAATGGAACTTTGAAAAGTTTCATCCTCAATTACTTTAGCCAACAATAAGGCTAGCAATTCTACAGAGATAGGTATCTCAGCGTCGATTCCAGACAGCACCTGGAATGGGGACATTCCAATAGCTCATTTAGGATTAATCTGATCTACCCACAATGCATCATACAATGCTTTGTGCCATGTCCTTTGATTCTCATCGACTAATTTTCTGATTATGGTCACCAGGTTTCTGTTGCTTGATTTAGCTTGACCATTGCCTTGTGGGTAATAATCGGATGAATAAGCTAATGTGATCCCAAAGCCATAACAAAATTCTGTCAACTCATGAGATGAGAAATTGGAAGCATTATCAGTAACGATCTTGTGAGGCAAACTGAATCTAATAATTATATTCTCCTTGAGAAAGTTACACACAGCTTTGGAGGTTACTTGTTTGATTGGAGCAGCTTCCACCCACTTGGTGAGATAGTTTGTGGTGGTGAGCACATAATTATGACCGGCACTAGAGGTAGGGTTCAACACTCCAATGAAATCAATTCCCCATTGGAAAAAAGGTTCTTCAACCACCACAGGCTTCAAGGGAAGAGCTGTCAGCTTAGGATGACCAACGAAATGTTGACAAGATTCACACTTGGCCACCCATTCCGTTGAATCTCGAAAGAGAGTAGGCTAATAGTACCTAGCCCGTAAGATATTGTAAGCTATTACATAAGAATAGAAATGTCCTCCACATGCTATATTGTGGAAGGACTCTAGCAACCTTACCTGTTGAGACTTATCAACACGGCGCAGGAATACACCATCGATACCTTTCTTGTATATACCATTGTCCCACATAATGTATCTTGCAGACCTGAGTTTAACTGTCCTCTTTTATTTTTGGCTTAAATGTGGGGGAAACTCACCATAGGTTAAAAAGAAATCAATATCTACATACCATTCATCAGTCGTGCTTACGAAAATCACTTTGGGAAATTTTGAAGAAGTACCTTCAGTTTCTTCACATTTTGTCTCAACATTGTTTTCTGTGATCAATTAGCACAGGCCTCTTCCTCACACCAACTTGGTAGGTCTGATGTTCAAATCATACTCCTGGACTTTGGCTATCCAGTTACCCCATTGACTACCCAGCTCTTGTTGGGTAAGAATGGATTTAACTGCAGTATCAGGAACTAGAACGAGAGTGTGGGAACTCAAGACATAATACCTAAAATGTTTCACCATTGTATAAGCATGCTTTTCAATCTGCGACATCTTCAATTCATGTTCCTTTAGTGGGCAGCTCATGAAAGAAATCAGAGCTTTAATTCCTTCTTCGTTTTCCTAAATCAGGATGGCTGATACTGTATGTGTGGAAGCGTAGTTGTACATGATGAAATCTTTCTTGAAATCTAGGCATACCAGAAGAGGGGCATGAGCAATTGCCCATTTGACTTCTTTAAAAGCAATCTTCCCTTTAGTGCTCCATCAAAATTGAGTCTTACCTTTCATCATCCCAAGGATATCCTTGGTTTATCGGTAAAGTCAGGTATAAATCTTCTTAGGAAATTGACTTTTCCGAAAAAGGAGTGCACCCCAGTTTTGATTGTGGGTAGGGTAAGGCTTTGGATGGCCTTCACCCTCTCTAGATCAATCTTGGTTTCTTCTTTAGTCACAATATGACCCATAAAATTTCCTTTTGTGACTCCGAACATGGAATTTTTAAGATTTAATGAAATCCCATAATGCCTGCACCTTAAGAGTACCTGCTCCTGGTGATCATAATGATCACTTCACTTTTTAGAGAAGACCGTCAAGTCATCCAAATACACCACTATGACCTTGCCCATCAAGTCTCTGAAAGATAAGTCCATATCTCTTTTAAATGTGGCTTTGATGTTAATCAAACCAAAAGGAATCCTCTTGTAAGCGAAGGTTCCCCATGGGGTGGTGAATGTCATTTTATGTTGATCTTTAGCAGATACCTCAACCTAATTAAACCCCAAAAATCCGTCAAGCATGGATAACATTTCTGATCCAATGACATTCTGTAATACTTGGTCCATGATTGGCAATGGATAATTATCTTTTAATGAAGACTGATTAAGGTTCCAGAAATCAACACAAATCCAAATCTCACCATTCTTCTTTCTGATAGGGACAATGTTAGCAACCCAGGTGGAATGATGAATTGGGAAAATAATCCTTGCGTCTAACATCTTTTGAATTTTTGCAAGGATAGTCCCTGAGATCTTTGGATTGTAATTTCTTTGCTTTTGTTTGTAGGGTTTAACCTCAAGCTTCAAAGGGATGCTATGTTGCACATCCTTGGGCTTTAAATACTTCAGATCCACATAGGGCCATGCCAAGACATCTATATATCTCTTCAGGAGTGAAATGAATCTTTCTCTTTCCTTCAGAGAACAACATTTCCCAATTTTTACCATCCGTGATTGATCAACAGAGCCCAGGTTAACTTGATCTACCTCTGATGAGGAATCACCTTTCAGCTTGCCTTTTATCCTGAATGAAATGGTCATGCTTATCAAATAGTCCTTCCAGAGAAACTAATCCCTTTGGAATCTTATTTCCTTTAAGCTGGATGAATTCACCATCAATTTCTTGATATAAATTTGAGATGGACTCATGTTAAGCCGATTCTGATCCTTAAAAATAAAGTTCACTAAAATTATCATCTTTCTCAAGAAAAGACAATACTTGTTGATCATCATTAAACACTTGCCAATGTGCTAAATTATTTGGAACACTTGGATGATACACAATCTCAATGGTATACGTGTCTTGTTTGAACTTTGGGTGAGGAGGGAGAAGAGATCCAAATACGGCTAAAGAATCAACTTTATCATTGTAATCTCTTAGGACTACCTTAATGGAAAAAGCATCAAAACATTCTATGCTATCCCAAACCTTGTTTCTATAATGTCTTAGGCGATCATTTTTTACCTGATAAATCCCCCTTACTTGATTCATAATCAACTCGACATCTCCCTATACTTTGAGATTTCGGATTCCTTTTTGTCTTGCCATTTCTAATCCTAATAAAAAAGTTTCATATTCGGCTATGTTGTTAGTATTATCAAATTGTAACTTGAAAGCAAAGGGAAAGATCTTGAAATCTGGAGATATAAGAACCACGCCAACACCTGAACAAGTAGTTGAACAACTCCCATCAAACTCAAGGGTCAAAATAGCATTAGGATATTATTCTTTGAGTTCTACAAAGGGCACCTCAGATGTCAGGAAATAATTGCCCAAGCCTTCATCTTCAAAGAGAATTTGAGCCTTAGGATCATCTGATTTAGTAACCAAGTACTTTACTTGTGCTTCGGGGTGAAGGACACAAGGAACTCCATTTAGTGGAATTTTAGCTTTGGTCTAATCCATGTTGATTTTTCCTCCAACATCTTTGTAAAAACCTCTTCCCAAGAGAATCCCATAAGTAGCCAGGATATCAGCAACTAGGATAGTCATTTTTACTCTCTTTTCCAGAAATGCAACAAATGCAAACTGCGCATCTTTGATTTGGCCAATCAAGGGGATTTTTTTAGTTTCCATGGAGTAACACCACACATAAGATTTAGTCAGTGTGATTCCAAGGGCATGAGCTACTTTTGCAAGCATTAAGTTATCAGAGGCTTCTGAGTCAAATATGTAATTGTTGAGTTTAAAACCATTTATAAGTAAAGACAAATAAAATGGTTCAATATTTCCCAAAGAAGTAGCAGAGGTCATATTTCTCTGAGGTAAAGGCTAAGTGGGGCTAGGAAAAATGCCTTTCAAAGATGGAGGAATAATAGCCTTTCTCCTAATGAATTTGGCAAGTTTCTCAAATTGCTGAGGGTTGGACTGAAGGTATTCAGCTTCCGACATTTGGATGTTGGTTTTCTTTACATGATCAATGATGTCGAAAGTGGTATATGAAGGAATGATGGAGGGCTCAGTTCTAGTTGCACTGGTCTAAGCTGAGGTACTAGCCTTGGGGGTAGGAGACAAAGATTTAGAAGATGAAGTTACCTTTTTAGTTGTCTCCTTTTTAGTTTGTACTGAGATAGGAGAGCCTCTTTTAGCCATAACCACGGGAGCTTCTTTACTCTTTTCCTTCCTTCAACCAGCCTTTTGGGGTTCTAAGATTGAAATCAAGTGAATACTGTAGATGAATAACCATCCTGCTCACACTCATCTTCCTTGTATTCTAAATACCCAATGCTAGAGTCGTCAGCTGAATCGTCAAAAGATTCATCAGCATATCCTCAAGCTTCAAAAGCTTTATGGGAATCTTGATTTTCTGGTTCTTCATCTTCCTCAAATACTTCAATTGTTGCATTGATAGGAAGAGTTTCAATGGCTAGCCTGGTGGGAGTAGCAATCAACTAATTCCCATCTCTTGTAGGGGTGCCATTGGCATTGTTGAAATTCCATCTAGGAATATCCCGATAAGGAATGTTGGTCTCTTGTTGAGACATTTGCTTCTTTAAAGCGATCAAGTCATTGGCCATCTTCTGAATTACTCTGAGAAGAACTCTGATTTTTTGGCTTAGATGACTCTCTTCTAATCTTTTCAGCCAGAATAAGATCATCTTCAATTTCCATGGCTGTAGCTTGAGCAGTGGCCAAATCAGGGATAACATATATTCGCAACAAGAAGCTTACATTAGGAGGCTGAGCATTGATGAAGAAACACTTTTGATTTTCAAGAGTGGGAATGGCTAGCTCTAGGATCTTATGAATCATCTTGTTGAACTTGGCTATGAAATCCCGCATGGGTTCGTAAGACTCCTTCATGTGTGTAAGTTGTACTAACAAGGCATGAGAATATTTAGCTAGTTTGAACCTTACTTCAAATACCAATTACATGGTAGTCCAGTTTGTAATGGATGCATTTGGAAGATGGTAGAACCATTATGCTACTACACCATGCAATGTCTCGATGAAGAGTCAAAAAGAGACGTCTTCATGAACAACTCCAAGAATGCCACATGCAACAAATAATGAAGCGATTTGTTCATCAGGATGTTGTTTCCCATCACCATTAAACTTAGGAATATTCTTACGAGACCCATGTGGTAGATCATGTAATGGTGGAGTTAGGGAAAGAGGACTAATAGCTGAACCCCAAGGCACAAGTTGTGTTGCCATTATTCTAAATGAAGTGCGTACAAGAATCTAAGTATCAAACAAGAATAATGCATGGCAAGTTGTAGAAAATTCTTGTTCTAGAAGAACCTGAGTTCTTCAGACATGTGAAGAACTTCTTCCTCAGCTAGATGCAACACTGTTAGGTGAAAGTCTGAAATAGTGTTGCTAAATCAAATCAAAGAATAGATTAGTTTCACCCTTGGCCCAGCTAGACCGAGTGAAGATCTTTCTAGCCAGCTTGAACTAGAAAATAGATCTTCTAAAAAATAAGGCAAATATGGAGTCGCCAGACGCTAATAGGATAAACTTAGTCTTATCAATCCGTATTCCCTAGCGGATTCACCAAAAACTATTGGTTGGATATTTTGTCAAGTCAAAATATGAGGTTTAACCATAGTACATGGGATTAAATTACTCCTCAAATATAGGTGAGGCTACATGTTTATTACTAATCCAAAACACAACATAAATAATATATACAATATTCACACTAATCTAGCCATTGGGGTTGGGATAGAATCCCAAAATCTATATCCACGTAAGGCGAAGACATTGAAATTTTATAAATAGAAAGGATTAGAAAGGAAATTATTATTATGGAAGAAACACAATGGAAAGGAAAATAGAGGAATGTATTTTCTTTCGAGTAAACAAAGAGCACGAAATAATCATACAAGCTTTAGATAAAAAATTTAATGTAATGTTTGAAACAATTAAAATATTTGAGAATGATAAACAAAGAATAGCTTAAGATCCTGAACATAAGAACAATATCTTAAGAAAAATGAATCTCACAACACAAAATTTGCAAAAATAGCATTGGTTTCTATTCCTCAAATGATTAAAAGAAAACACAAATTTTTTCTTCTTCACAATAGTTCTCAATATTCCAAAAATCTCCACCCTTTGGAGTGCACAAGCATCCATTATTTATAATAAAAAGGGAAGAGAGAAAATAGGATAAAGTCCTAGAAAATAACCATTTAATAAGAGTCCTATTTTTCTTGAATCTCACGCAAGAGACCAAGTCAAAATTTTCGTTTTACGTGACAAAATGGAAATGAAAAAGACATTTCAATTTCTGTAAGGAAATGACGTGTAAAGTCATTTTCTTATTCTGTTTCCTCATTCTTGTCTTCTTCCAGCAACACGTGCTTGTCTCGAAACTCTTGAAACTTCTGAATTATGTCTTGCACTTTAGCTTCATCTGGAGCACTAGGATAATCACTTAGAACCTCGCAAGTTTCCTGTGTGTCGCTTGCGTTGCCAGGAAGTTTCTTCAATCTCTTATTAATTTTTCTTAGAGATTCAAAAACATTCTCGATCTTTATAAATTTATCAATGACACTCAGATCAAAGATGGAAGTTAGTTCCAGCTCGATCGATTCCTGAATTTGTTTATAGAAACCATCAGTAGGTAGAATGGTTGAGCCTTCATCCAATACTTTGGTAAATATCTTGAAAAACTCTTCTTCAATATCACTGGTGGCATCAATCAAATGATCTCTGGATTCTCTCAACTTGCTGCAAGCTTCACTAAGAATCTTTATCTTGAACCTGATAGCCTTGGTTAGCCGGAAGTTTTTATCCCCGTGTGGAATGATTCCTTCTTCCACTAAGACCTGAGATGGAATTTTATTTAGTGCATTGAATGCCTCTATAGTTAGTTTGAGGTTTCCAGCCTCCTGAAAAAATTCATCATTCTTCTTTTCACCATCCTTTTTCATTTCCTCCAAGTATTTGTATACCTCTACTATATCATCAATGACTTTCCTTCCTTGAAGAAGTAACCTCTAAATCCATTCATCCACCATTCTCGCCTTCTCATTTATCTTCTAAATAATAGGTACTGATGAGAAGTTGAACCTAATAGGAGTAGGAGTAGAAGATGACGGGGTTGACTGAGAGGGCTTTGAGAGCTTAAGCAATAATTCTGTAAACTGTTCCACTTTCTCTTTTAGCTCATCCCTTCTCACCTTTGTTTCCTTCAGCTTTTGGCATAGCACATTCATGGCTTCTTGTGCATCTTGTTGTGCCCCTTCTGTTGTTACCTTTCCCATATCCACCCTTGTAATCTAATAATCAAAAGCTACTATGTTCTCCTTGGTTTTGTCGGCCGCAGGATTGGAAATCTCTGCAAACTTATCTCCTGAGGCATCTACTAAAACCCTTTAAAGTGTTTTAGGTTTCTTAGCAGATTTGGTAGGAGAGACCTTGAGTGAACTAAAGTCGAAGGCTGGTAGGGGAAATACCACCTTCCTCTTCCTTGGTGTTTGGTCGACTAACCATTGAGGTACAGTGGAAGAAGTTGCTCCTATTGGAGGTGTCATGGTTATATCTATGGGTGGAGGAAGATTTTCTTATGGATTCATGATGACTGTAAGTGTAGTGACTATGGGAGTAGACTAAGTGAATGAAGGTGTGGAAGGAGGAGGCATTTCTATAGCTAATATAGGACCAATGGGGAGAGGTGAAAGTTTAGAGAAAATGATGGTCATGACTGATGAAAGTGGAGTTGAAATATGTGGTGAGGAAGATTGGGGGGAGAAGGGGTAAAGAATCTAAAGCTAAAGCTTGGGAAGTAAGGGAAAGGCTTACCTCTGATGAGCAATCAACAAAAGGAGAAATAAGAGGTCGGATAACCTTGATTTTTGAAATAATTTCTTCTTATTCCGATGGAGGAGGAGGAGAATCCAATACCTCAACTATTGGTGTGGGAGTAGATGATTCAGCCCTCTACTTTTCTTCTCTTCTGAAAAATTTAAACTATATTTGTCTCTTAGTAGGGCTTTTATCCTTTTCCTTTTCTCCCTTAGAGGGTCCCTCTTCTAGAGTAGCTATCTTTGAAAAGCTCTTTTCTTTATAACTCGTTCCCCAAGAAATGAGCCATGCTTTAGTGTAAACAATGGTGTGAGTAGCTCTCTTGGTGATAGAATCCTTTTCGGCAACGGACCAGTCGATGGTTGGGAATCCAATTTGATCTCCATCTAACTATTCATATCTATGTTCCAAGACACTTTCATTATCCGTGGTGCCTTCTGGGATATCAGCCAGATCTAATGCTTGGATTTCTTCAAGAGTCAACCTGCTATTGTCTTTTCTTTAGATGGCAACCTCATCCCGAAGATCAACCCAGATGTCCTCTAAATGTGGCACATGCAGATACAAGTTTCCATATGACTTAAGCACTCCTTGAATATCAAATCCTTATATGAACTTCATATGCTTCTTTAGTTTATCCTAAAGTTCATGCACCACATTCTTGGCCTTCACCACTATAGAACATGTGTACCTTCTGATGGAAATTGGGAAGGAGACAATGGCCTTATGTCTACTTTCTTGGAACTTGTGGAAATCCAACAGTTGTCTGACCAACTCCATAAGGATGAGTTTGTCACCTGGAAACCTGGGTAAATGGAAAGGAGTACCGTGGAACCTTACTACCTAGAGATAGGTAAACTTCTTGAATTGTAAGAATATGCAGCCCCATTTTGACACCTCTACCCATGCCTCATCATAAACTCTTCTCTTTCTCAACTCAAGGTCCATCCTATAAATATTTTCATAAAAGAAGGCATCATTCACTCTCCTAATTGATCTTCAAATCCTTTTATTGTCAACTGAGGGAAGTACCAATATATGTGATCAGTTTTTTGGTTCCCTTTTGCATCCAACCCTGGGTAGTTTCTCATACCTGCTGCTACATAGGTAACGTATGACATCATGTAGAAATTTCCATTAGACAAGACCATTTTCATTTGAGATTCTATCTCATCACTTATTAAGGTGCCCCAATCAATCCATTGGTCATTCTTCTTAATGATGACCATGAACTGATACATCCACCCTTAGAATTATTTTTACTCTGGGAGTCCAAATAACTGGCTCAGTAGGGTGATGATATCACTGACTTCGAGTATAAAATCACTTCTAGGAACTATCTTAGGAAACCTAGAAACAGTTGGCTTAGCCTTGATCAAGAATTTCTTGTTCACATGCTTAATGCAATCTTCTTGATCTTTGTCCCAGGATTTCTATGTTGAGTGTTGATTTATTCTATAAAGTTGGGCAACTTTGGGAGTTTATCGAAGTAATCTCCGTATAATTTTACTATAGACTCTCCTGCTTGATTTCTCACTGAGCGGGATGTTGAGTCATAGTTAGAAGCACATGCTAGAATGAATTCAGGGCACTAGGCTAATACTAGAAACCCTATTGCAAGTAGGATACCACTGGTGGCTATTGACTTCATCCATGAATTCTAAGAAGCTTCCTCGATCTTTTTCCAGAAGTCTTCCATGTCTATATTACCAAGATCTGTGTCCTGGATGTCATAATTATAACTTATATAAGAAGAAGAATCTATCTTCTGATATTTTTACTTCATCTTTCCAAACATAGAAGGGCTTGGGTCTGACATGAGGAGTCTTGAAAATGACTGAAAGAGAAATCAGGTTTGGATTTTTTTGAACAAGTTAATAGACCCGCCCTACGTTTCAAATGTTAAAACTTGCAAAGTAGCCTCAGAAACCTGATAGACTGAATTGTGTGTGTCAAGAAATAGAATGTGTGAAACACTTTAAAAAACCTAAAGGACTGGCAGAATTTAGATGATTTTGAGTAGGTAATAATCTCTGACACACTGCGGTGCCGGAAGAGTGTCTAACACTGGTCAAGAACCAAAATTAGGATTTTTAGATTCTTCTCAAAAATATAAAGAGTATATCCCATGGAAAAAATAAGAAAACACCCAGGATGAATTTTAAACAAGAGGTTTCATAGGAATACAACAATAAATGAAGAAAACAACCCAAAACCCTAAACCTAGAAGGAAAAAAAAGAGGAGGGAAAAACACCAAATGAACACTTCAAAAACAACCCCAAAGACCCCAAAATGATAAGAAGAGAAAAATACCTTCAATAAATTCAAAAAATAGTTGAAGATGGATCACGAAATTGATCAAGAGATTCAGTCAGGTTTAGAGGTCAAAGGAGCATGTACAAAAAATCCACGCAGCGAAAACATGCCAAGTAAAAAAGACGTGTAAAATTGAACTATTTATAAAGCCCTAGCATTAATTACACCTCCTCTGACACGTGTGCCAACTAACAGACAACTTGATATTAATGCCATGTCATCATGCTTAGCACGTCTAAAAACCTGATACAAAGGTTTTCTTATCAAATCAGGTTTCGGGAACCAACTGACATGAAGCATGCAAAAGACATGTTTGGATGTTATAAAGTTCCGAAAACCCAATACACTAGAATGTAATCAGGTTTTAGGTTTCGAAAGATAATTGACATGAAGCATGTAAAAGACATGTTTCCATGTGATGGAAACCTGAAAAACCCAAAGATCTCCTTCAAAGGGCATTTTTAGGAGATTTTTTCAAAAAGAATTCTATGGTTATCTCAATTTTAGTTGAAATCACTAAAAATGAGATAACAAGGCCCAGCAGTGCAATAAATACGTACAACATATACCATATCATTGAATCCTACGATATGCCCATAACTCCCTATATAGCTATACCAAGTAGGTTGGCGCCCATGAAAAACAAACCCACTCCTCAATCATATCCTGTAAAACCCTTATCAGTACTCGGGGAAATCAGGTGCCCTCTAAATCTAAGAGTGCATAACATCCCACTGCCACCATCATCAGTACTGCCAACTTGGTCTCCTTTGGGTGTGTAGTGTACATAGCTCCATAGTTGATATTGTCACTCTGCTCACCCAATTCATGCACCTCCTCACAAAATAATGCGACCATAGTCTCCATCACCTCATCCGATGAAATATGATATACTAGCTCCCCCACAATCGGTAGCCAAAACATCTTGTACACATCCTCTAGCATGATAGTCTTCTTACCAGTGGGTAGATGGAAGGTATTAGTCACTAAGTCCCATCTATCAATGAGCATGACCATCAAAATATTATCTCAAACAATACACCTATATCACTTTACACCAACGAGCCCAACATCTCTCATATGGTCACACTCATCCTCTGTGACACTCACTCGCATCTGTACCAACAAAGGTAGTACCTTATCTCACATATTCAACTGGTGATGCACCTATATCCTTACCAATTAAAATTTTCAATTACTTACCTATTCTTAATCATCTATTCCCCCCTACCCAGTCCCATCCCACATATATTTTTCATCACCTATTTATTTTCTACCTAATTACTTCACCTACCTTATATCCTATCTTGCCTCAACACTTACACATATTGATCCAAAAATTGACCAAACATTTTCCCTCGATCACGGACCCCTATAGGCATTAAATTATTTTCCAAACTTACCCCATTAAAATCAACTTAAAAAATGCAATAATTCAAGTACAATGCACATAGGTTGATAATCAAGTTCAACAAAATGCCTACATCTTTGGGTTCCTTAATAGAACCGATATATTATCAAGTTCAAATGACTGAAATAAATAATACAATCTAAGCATGATAATACTGAATACATAAGAACAACAATCTTTATACCAAGTAGTGACCTCGGTTGATAGATTCGATCCAATGTTCTCCTTTAAGCATGATGTCCTTTGGTTTGTCAATTGGTCTTCTGGATGGCGCCCCAGTTGATTCTCCAGCGCTCTGTATTCTGAAGTGTGGCTCAAATGTGGCCTAATGGGTGGTTTTGTAATAACTCCTAATTACAATTTTTCACCTATTAAAATAATAGGTCTTATCTTCATCTTGCTGATAAAAAATAATATTGGTCCTTAACGAAGATGATGCCTATAATATATGTATTATCTTTCCATAATATCTATTTTAAAATAGGCCTTCAATCTCCATGATCACCATCCACAATCTTCGAACTTCATGTCATCCTTCTTGGCTTGGGCTTGGAGTATGTCTTCTCAGAGAAAATTCAGAGCTACAAAATTAATATTTCACCTATTATAAATAATAGGAATTAAAAATAATAATAATTCCTATAATGATAGGGCTTACACATTTACATGCCTATAATAATAGGCCTTAGCTCCAAATGTTCCTATAATAATATAGGACTTATTTTCTCAAAAATGTGGGCCTTCACATTTTATTATGGCCACACATTATAACACAACCATATTTTCCTATTAAAATAATAACAATAGGACTTATAAATATTTACTCCAAAATATTCTCCCCCTCTTTGAGCTCCAAGAAAATAGCTTAGATTTGTGTGTGTTTACAATGTACCCGGGTCCCCTATTGATATTGATTAGGAGCCCCAAATATAAGGATATTTGATAATATCCATGACTTATTTTTTAAAAGATCCCATACTAATCCTCAACAGATTAGACTTAGCCAAATTCTTCATGGCATAAGAATAATTTAGCCACCAAATATTTAATCCACTTCAAATAATAGCCTTAATAGGCTTTGAGCGGGTTATAAGGGTTTATTCTTTTTTAAGCTTTTAAATAAACTTAAGCCATATTTTTTTTAAAAATCAACCCCAAAATAATATCCACTTTTCACGTGGATGGAGATAATTTATGTGGGGAAAAATTTCACATTATATGCAAGTATTTTTAATAGGATTTATCCACCAAAATTTATTCTCGCGTGGACTTTTCCTCTCTCTTGTTTTATAAAAGATTATAAAACCTTTTATGTGGGTAAAACTAATAACCATAAACCCACCTTTAATGCCACATGTATAAATAAAAAATCCAGGTGCACAAATACACATTTTTCACATGTCAAATGCAGCTGTGACAGCAATGCCACATGTCACCATGTCATTTGTCCATTTGGCATATCCTTTGGTTGTTGACTACCAATTAACCAAAGTTTGACCGATCATAACTTTCGCATACAGGACTCAGATTTGGTCTATTCAAAATGCATTTGGAAAGGTATTGGAAAGATCTATGCAATGTTGCTAAATATTAGATGATTTCAAAATCATCCATTTTTCTTGATTTGACCAGCTGTTGACCAAACTTTAACTAGCCACTAGATGTGCATACGGACTCTGTTTTTGATGTTCAAATAGTCAACAGAAATATCTCAGAGTCATCTTATGCACTGTAGTGATCCTAGGAGATTCAAGGAACTTTTGTCCTCTGTACTATCCTCTGGATCACACCTCCCTAATGGGAAAGGATTTTTGTCCCAAAAATCTTGTGAACTCAAAATCACGTTGCTGAGAAGAGATCATCGTAGTATTCTTCCAACTGCACATTCGAACAATGATGGCTCAAAATCTAGGAACCATGTCACTTGGGCTCACTGCCTCTTGTTGTGCAACTTTGATATCCTAAGAAGACCTCCACACCTTTGTTGTATGGTACTAATTTTCCTAATGAAACCTCAATGCTCCCACTATGCAGTGTTAAGCTTCCAGATATCTGACAACAAGGATCTTATTTGACTCTATAACACAATTCCCAACTCCTAGTTGATTCCACATAATCCAAATTGGTTTGAAGGAACTCCATGTTACTTAGAGCTATGATTGATCCCATGTTGGTGATGGACAATGACTTGTCAGGTACCATCCTGCTACAGGGTCATAAGATACTCTACATAGAATGAAGTTACGACCTAATGTCATGTCCCTTTCCAGACTTCAACTCCTCTAATGCACAACACTAAGTCTCTTTCAAGACCTCACATACTTCCAATGCATGATGTTAATTCTGATGATCAACTACCATTCGAATGTGTAGTCACAATTCCTTGACACTGAATGACGTTCCGAGCTAATCTTTTGAGAACTCCTTTTTTTGAAAAATAATATCAGGTGTCATTCTACTAGATTCCCATGATGGACTCTTCATAGAATGAAGTTATGACCTGATGTCAATGTCCAACAGTGATTCAGATACCATTCTGTTGCATGGTCACAATTCCTCTACATAGAATGAAGTTTCTGAGATGACATTTTGCAAGCTCCATTGTCTGACACAAATGGCTAACAAATCTCCAAACTCATAGATATGAGTATCCAATTGTAATGATCACTCAAAAATTTGATTAGGAGATATGTGCCCAAGGGTCTTTATCCAAATTTCAAATACAAGTGTAAGGGAAAACATTTCCTAATGCATCATGCAAAACTAGTTGTAAAAATGCTCCATTTTTGGAGTCTTGTACAATAAGCTTAAATACTAATTTTATGGGAAATAACTTTGCATGATAAACCTATCACAAAAAATTATCCTACTCAGTGGCTTATGTACTTGGTCTTCTTCATTGCATCGCAATCATGGATTGATCTAGTTTTTCTCTACCCTATTGGATAAGTAAATCAATAAGGACCAAATATACTGCATCTCCTAGTATTAGAAATTTACCAAAATAATTTCCCTCTAAGGAATCTTACTAATGCAAGTATAAAAGAGTACAAACATTTCTCAAAAATTGGTTCTTTGACTAATCTCACTAGATTCCCTACAGATCGTCAAAATGGTCTCTCATCTGCATATGAGATATAGTGGAATAATCCAAATATAAATGCGAGAAAATTACTAAGGATGTTAAACCTATCCCTCAGCGTATCCCACCAATCTGGACTCCACAAGTACAAGTTGATGCCATCACTATCCACTCGACCTGCACTAATCAACTTACTTGGAGAATAGAAAGTTTGCAAGTGCGATCACCTACTCTGATACAAACTTGATCCAAAAAATGACTGAAAGTTTTCCCTCGATTACAGCCCCATATAGGAATTAAATTATTTTCCAAACTTACCCCATTAAAATTAACTTAAAGGAATGCAATAATTCAAGTACAATTCACACAGGTTTGATAACGGATTTCGGCATAATACCTATGTCTCCAGGTTCCTTACTAGAAACGATATATTATCAACTTCAAATGACTGTAATAAATAATACAATCTAAGCATGATGATACTAAATACATAAGAACAACAATATTTATACCAAGTAGCGACCCTGGCTGATAGATTCAATCCAATATTCTCCTTCAAGTATGATGTGCTTTAGTTTGTCGATTGGTCTTCCAGATGGCACCCCAATCAATTCTCCAGGCTTTGCATTCTAAAGTGTGGCTCAAATATCACCTATTGGGCATTTTTGTAATAACTCCCTATTACAATTTTACCTATTAAAATAGGTCTTATTTTCTCTCCATATTAATTATATTAAAATAGGTTGTACATCTCCATAATGTCACCATGATCGCCATCAAACTTCACCAGTCGTCCTTCTCGATTCGGGCTAAGATTATGTCTTCTCAGAGGGAATTCAGAGCTAGAAAATAATATTTTGCCTATTAAAAATAATAGGACTTAAAAATAATAATAATACCTATAATAATAGGGCATACATATTTACATGCATATACTAATAGGCCTTAGCTCCAAATGTGTCTATAATAATATAGGACTTATTTTCTCAAAAATGTGGATCTTCACATTTTATAATGGCCACACATTATAACACCACCATATTTTCCTATTAAAATAATAACAATAGGGCTTGTAAAAAATTATCCAAAATATTGTCCCCCTCCTTTGAGCTCCAAGAAAATAGCTTAGAGTTGTGTGTGTTTACAATGTACATGGGTTCCCTATTTATATTGATTAAGAGCCCATGGAATATAAGGATATTTGATAATATCCATGACTTATTTTTTAAAAGATCCTGTAATAATCCTCAATAGATTAGGCTTAGCCAAATTCTCTATGGCATAAGAATAATTTAGCCACCAAATATTTAATCCACTTCAAATAATATCTTTAATAGGCTTTGAGCGGGTTATAAGGGTTTATTCTTTTTTAAGCTTTTAAATAAAATTAAGCCATATTTTTAAAAAAACTCAACCCCATTATAATATCCACCCTTCATGTGGATGGAGCAGTTTTATTTGGGGAAAAATACCACATTATATGCAAGTCTTTTTAATAGGCTTTATCCACCAAAATTTATTCTCACGTGGACTTTTCCTCTCTCTTTTTTTTTATAAAAGATTATAAAACCTTTTATGTGGGTAAAAACCATAAACCCACCTTTAATGCCACATGTATAAATAATAAATCCACATGGTCAGATGCAGATTTTCCATGCGTCAAATGCAGCTATGAAGCTATGCCACATGTCACCATGCCATTTGTCCATTTGGCATATCCTTCAGTTGTTGACTACCAATTAACCGAACATTGACCGATCATAACTTTTGCATAATGACTCATATTTGGTTCATTCAAAATGCATTGGAAATTTCTTAGAGAGCTCTACACAATGGTTATAACATTAGATGATTTCAAAATATCCATTTTTCTGTTGACCAATGTTGACCAATGTTGACCAAATTTTGACCAGCCACTAGATGTGCATATGGATTCCATTTTTGACGTTCATATAATTGACAGAAAGCTCTCAGAGTCATCTTATGCAATGTGGCAATCCTAGGAAATTCAAGGAACTTATGCCCTCTATAATGTCCTCTGGATAACATATCCATTCATACTTACCCTTACACTCAATCCCACCCTATTTCACTCTTCCTACACCCCTCACCTCTTTACCACTACCTCATTCACCAATCATCTAACCTACCACTCCATTCTTCTCATTTTCTTTTTTTATCACCTAAACCTTCATTTTTAGGCCTTAGTCCCTTTTTATAGTAACTGACATCAGTCACCCTGATCGGTACCGGTTACCCTTTATCCTCACCGATATCGGCTAGCCCACCGATGCTGACCAAACCTTGACCGATGTTGGTCACTAGTTTGGCCCTAGGGTTGAACCCCGACGTCCCTATTTTTCCAAAAATTAACCAAAAACACCTAAAACCTACACTAAAACACCTACATTCCACCTCCCTTTGTTTTACCACCTAATTACCCTAAATTTCACCATCCCCATACCAGAGTTCACCCCATTTTCATAAAAATTTCGAATTCATTTAAAACCTCAATATTTATATTTTTTCTAGCTTCATTTTAATTACAAACACCAAACCTATTTTGAATCCTACCTCTACTCAGTGTCACCTCCATGGTGGAATCTTCAGTCTTTGAACTAACGGTCCTCTTGCTCCCTCTCACACCTCTGCCATGTCTAAATCCACTACTCATTGATGCAGGAGCATCCCTCAAGATGCTTGAAAATAATGAATAAACCAGAATCAACCTTCTCAAGGTGAGAAAACATATACTAGGTGTTTAAATAAGTTTTCCCTCCATATATTTGAAGTTTGCATTGTTGAAATGTAATGTAAGCTCCCATAGTTATATGAGAGTAAATGTAGAAATAAGTGTTTAGTTGGATATGAGCTGTTTTATCACCTTATCCTACGTAGGAAGAAGGATTAGTTATCCTAGGATTTGGTGGAGGTCAAAATAAGAAAGTTGGTTCCTATCCTCAAGCATAGTTGAAGGATATCTCTAAAATCATGGAAATTTGAACAAGATTAAGCCTAGAGATAAAAATTTAGGAGAATAAAAATAGGAATCAAGAGATAAAAAATTCAATGTCAATAACAAGAATAAAAAGGGGAGAAGAGGTCGAATTGAGAAGAGCAGAAGAGAGGAAACGGGCATGGGGAGAAACAATGAAAGAAGAAAGATGTGAAGAATGGTACGAAGAATTTTGATGTAAGACTGTATTTGAATCATTAATGATATTGGCTCGAGTTCTATGAACACAATGGTGTTTAAATATTCTTAGTTATATGTATTCAAGGTTAAAATCAAATATTGGTGCAAGATTTTATTAAATGAAGTCGATTTTATATGTTCTTGTGAATTGTGTGAAAACTAGTTTGTGCAAACTAGTCTCGGGACAGCGTTCATAATTTTTGCATATGAATTAAAAATGCTCTAAATTTCGGGCTGTAGGTACACATGGCCATTAACCAGATGGGTTTCAAATGGGGTATTCTGAATCTGAGTATTTTGTAAATTACAAATCATTTTCACTTATGGATTGAGAACTCACGTGAATTGTTTGACGAAATGAATGGACGGTAGAATCGATGTAACTTTTGTTTCGTGAATTCAAATTAGCTGAAAATTTCACAAAATTTTAGCTTCTACCTCACCGTGAAGCTCGAGATATTTAAAACTGAATTCTCTAGGTTTGTGTAGTGACCATAAACACTGAACTGTGGAATTTGATGCAAGTTTTGGTAATTCTTGTATGGAAATTCTTGATAATGATGAGGATGATGTATTATGCTATTTTCAGTGGGTATAAATAATCTATTAAATTCTGATCTCTTGGTGATTGCACAACCAATTTAGGTACGGAGATCAAGGTTTAAATTGTGCACATTACATTGGAGTATAAAGTGCCAAGAGAGGATTGTAGGTATACAACAAACAAAATACGATCTCGTTAAGACAAAGAAGGGTAGCTGAGCCAAGACGGTGCACCACTCATCTCTCAAAGAATACAGACCCTCGTCTCGATATCATAAGCCCATCAACCATATTCTAATCACCCAATCCGAGCTCACCAAATCAATTAAAGGATTCTTATTGTTTTTATCCTCCAAAATATTTTCTCCTATCATTTTCCAAAAGTAGAAAAGCACAAATGAATCCGTAATACACGGATTTTACTATTTTACCCCAATATGACTTAACTGATGTCGATATCTTTCCCTAATAGAATGGCATCAGTTATCCCTTACCTACATTAGGCAACCTTCAACCAATGTCGATTACCTTTCCAACCACCCTATACCTAATTTACGCTCAATGTTGCTACCTGAAATCTTTTTATTGCTACCCAAGCCTCCACCTATCCTTATAACCCAACGTAATTTCCTTATTACCTCACACCTGACCACACTATCAGTTGGGGCATATTTTTTGCCTCTACCTCAACCTTTCCTATGGCCTTACCTATTTACCCAATTTGACCTCACCCATTTGACACTCGAATTTTCCTATTCATTATACCTTGTGATGACGCTAGTCATGATAATTTTCATACCAACCTTGCCTTACCTAATGTCATGATGTTTATCTTGACCTGCCCAAACCTATTGGTGTTATAGAACCCACCTAATACTCATTCCTACACCTAGCCTTGTTGTGTTTCAAGACCATATCCTTGACCTTGGATGCCTGGATCACATCATCCTTGTTTGGATAAACTACCGACCTTTGACGATGTAGAGCTTATGAGATCTTCAGCCTCATGTCTTGTCACATTCTATACATGTGCATGCATTTGAATGACCTCGCCTCTTTCTTGTACTCAAAATAACCATTACCTACACTCACACCTTATCTTATTTTTCTTCTTCACCTACCATTTTATCAAACTCATCACTGATTCCACCTATCCTTCATCAGCTCCGAATTTGAGGGGGGTCACATCAACCCATACCTGGGGAAACCACTCCTATTTTTCTAGCATCGCTTACTAATACAAGCTACGCAACAAAAGGGGGAAAATTTAGACTTCAAATTTAGGTCACAAGCCCTTTAACCGCTTTCAATTTATCAATTTGACACATATACCTAGTGATGGCCCACTTCCACACATTGGTATTAATTCAATCACCTATAATTAAATTAATCCTCACACTCTTATTAATTTAATTACTTTAATTAGATTAATATCCACCTCACCTCAGGCCACATTTGGGGCCCCAAAGAGAAAAGGGATATTGCAATTGCTCAAGCGGATATGAAAGACTCCTCTCAGGCCACTGTCATTACCTTCTTCATGTCGCTGCAGGCTATCAAAACTAGGATTGACAGGGCTATCAAGTAACGGGTTGCTGTGATGTTGTTTGTTGGCTGCAAAGTTGCTGTTATCTGGCGGTTCTGGAGCTACTTTTTGGCAGAGTTATTATATGATGATTATCTTTTGTTTTCTTTTTGATCTTTTCTGCTACTTTTTGGATCACTATATGTCTGGATCCTTTCTTCTCATGTATTTTCATATCTAGCTGATGAGCCCTCTTAGGTTGGTCATTTTGCCCTTCTCTGGGCTGTTTCTCTCACCTATGCTATCTAGCTTTTGAGCCCTTTTGTATACAGGGTATAGTCCCTTCAAAACTATTTTCCCTTAATAAAAAAAATATCCACCTCACCTAGCTACCTCACCTTAGAACTATTCCAACCTCATTAATGGCCAAGACCAAGTCCGCACACTCCCTAACCAACTAGGACTTGTTCTAACTTTAACCATTATGACCTATGATCTCTCCAAGCTCTCTCCCACTATATTTAGCATTAGTTCCCACTTCTTACCTAGGATTAAAATTGACTCGCACCAAATATGGGAGTAATCAAGCCATTTTAGCCAATTTGACCATTTTCCCTTAATTGACGCCAGTTTTCTCTCAGTCGGCGTCGGTTCCCTAACCTTCATTGATTACCCTTAAATAAGAGTTTCCAACTCTTTACACGGGTTCTAAAATTCATTTTTTCACCTTAGCTTTGACATTCTAACTATCAAACATTAAAGCTACCAGATGACAAAATAGAGACCATCATGTCTTTACCGGCAGCCAATAGTCTCATCCATAACTTTAGATTGTCATAGCAGAGCACACAGGCTTCGTTACCATGACACTGGACACATTCTCATATCTCTTATGAATGCTCATCAACCACCAACCACCTTCATATCTATAAATTACGAGATAAGTAATTCATTATTATTTTTTAATCATTTGTTTTGATCTTAAGTATTTCATTTACTTCTTGCATATGATCCTTATTTCTCTCCTAAATACAACCTTTCACCTGTATATCACCTATTCCATCAACCTAAACCATTTCACCCATCTTAACACCTCTACCACTCTTGTTGATCCTTAACGAAAATCACATCATCCTTCCTTAACCCCCTCAACTCTCTTTGCAACCACTGAGAGACCCAAAACACCCATTTTTGATATTTCCACTATATTGCCCCTACTAACACTAATTACCCAACTGGCATCGGTCATTTACCAGTATCGGCATCATTTTCCTAAAAGATACTGGTCTCTCTGACTGGTATCTTTTCTTATAACAGTGAACTCATAACTTCTCCCGATTAGCCTATAACCTTACTAAACTACACCCAGACCTCACCTACAACCTCTGTTAGATCTGTAAACCCAAAAAAACCTACCACCCCTCCAAATTTAATCGTAAATTTTTCTATTAGATTAAATTTACTTATTGTACTAACATAAGACACCTTACTTATTTCATGTTATTTGTTTCATTTAAGTGAATCTGAAAGTGGATTGGCAACCTTATAAGAAGCACCCTGCTTCCCGGATCTAGCTCTTTCTAAGCATTCCACTAACCTATATTGTTAATGCTATTTTTTGGTCTTGTTGTGTTCCTTCTAGGTAGTTCCTCCTAGCCAAAAGGAATCTCTTTACAATTTTTTTAATCAAAGTTCTACGATGCGCGCAATGCCTTCTTCTATCTACATAATCACAGGTATTCCTCCTATACCCATTACCTTTATCTTTGTTAGTGCATTAATTTGAGGTGAAACACACATAACTATGCTATAATTGTAAATAGAAATTGAAACCTGTAAGCACATGTAACATTTGCAATTATGTAGGGAAAAATGAAATAACATTGGAAGTCAAAATTTTCTCATGGTCACATCTGTATATAGCTCAAATATGCACCACAACGACATAATGATAAATCATTTTTTTGGACCATTTTATAGTATGTGGAAAATATCGTATTATTTGACTATAGCATTGTCTAGCCACACAAGTTCTATCTATGCATATAATTTATATCTATTAATGTGGAGAAACAAGGGTCAAGGTGATAAATCTCAGAAATCCTAGCCAAATACCTAGGCATGTGTAAGTGAACACACAAATTTGAAAAAAATCAAAATGACAATGCATATGTATACATATCATAGAAAACTTAAGAGAAAGAAAGATAGATCAAGAATAGCCACAAAAAATTCTTTACAATCTAATTATTTCCTTCAATACATTATAATTTTCTTTATTCCTATAGCAGAAATTTTCTTTTATTTTATAGAAAACATAATCGAGCAAATTGTGCACATTTATTTCCATTATTATTGATATGAAAATTTTAATCATTCATTATATAGATTTCTTTTCAAAACAACCATAACAAGACATTATAAAGTAGTGAAGATAGACTAGACCAAACCACTGTATTTATTATTATTATCTATATATATATATACATACATACACACATATACATACATACATACATACATACATACATACATATATATAAGGGGAGAGACAGAGGATAAGGAGAAGAGAGAGAGAGAGAGAGATACAGAGAGAACAGACAGAGAGAGAGAGGAGAAGAGAGGAGATAGAGAGAGAGGTAGGGAGGTATAGAGAGAGAGAGAATATATATACACCCCCGTACATACATATAATATAATATAATCTATATATTAAATATATATATATATATATATATTATATATATATATATATATATATATATATGTATCTATATCTATATATATGTATGTATATATATACCTAGATAACATATATAGATCATATATATATATATATACATATATACATATATACATATATGTATATACATATATATATGTGTATATATACATATATGTATATATGTATATGTATATATGTATATGTATATGTATCTATATGTGTGTGTGTGTGTGTGTGTGTGTGTGTGTGTGTGTGTGTGTGTGTGTGTGTGTGTGTGTACATATATGTATGTATGTATGTATGTATGTATGTATGTATGGATTTTTTCTCTTTTCTTTATAAAGTAACTAACATTAAGAGCAATAGAGAAATATAATTCTAAACACTCCCATCATCTCATAGAAATATAATTATACATAATATATCATCAATTATAATCCTTAGAAACTAAAAGCATTTTTTAACATTTTTTATTCAAATAAAGAAATGTTATCTTGAGACAAAATTAAAGAAAAGGCTTTTTGCAATAAGCATGCTCCCCCATACGAAACCCCTTTACACAATGCCTTCACATTTAGGAGACTATATAATTTCCAAATCTGATATTTTCCATTAACCAAAAATATACATGGTGTCAATAATATGTTTACCCAAAATATTTCATATTTATAAGCTTCACATAAAGAGATATGTATGATAAAAAAAAGTCTCAAAATCAAAGGGAACAAAAGCTTTTCAAAACATAATAAACTATAAACTTGAAGGAACAACTATATTAGTAATTTGTAGTTATCTACGTTTTATATATATACATAAGTTTAAGGAAGCCTTATCAAGCAGGAATTCAAATTTTTTTGTCCTTTCCAAAATAATTTTCTGGAATTTGAAATGTTTTTGGTACTATGTTTCATTATCCCTCCAGAATTTAATTACGAGCTCAACACACCCATTTTTCAATTTGTGAGAAGATTCATATTTTAGTGCATCTTCATTGCTATCATAAGCTAACCCAAACCCTCGTTAATTAAAACTGGTAGTACGAAACTTGGAAAGGTACAAAGGACTTGATGGAAGCAAATGGAGGTGTTCTCTAACCAAATCAATGATCATTGGTTTCAGAGGTTTCAGTTGCCTGTAACGTAAGATGTTAACAAAAAATTGAATCCATTTGAATTCCTCTTGTCTTTGCAAGTGAGGAGTAGTGACTGTCACACCTTGTAGAGGAAGAACAATTTTTTTTCTCATCTTCATATCAATAACCTAAAAAGGAAATAAAACACACAATATGTAAATAATAAATGAAATTGTGCATGTAATAACAACCTAATTTTTTTATAGGACATTAAGGGAAATTGCATATTTATTATTATTTTGTTCCATTATATGGATAAAACATCCAAGCAGGCTAAACAATTATCTTTTATTATGGCAGGAAGCTTTAAAATCCTTATCGATGAATAGTGTAAGGCCCAACTTGGAGCATTTTGATATAGCCTCCCAGGGGTTAAAACACCTCAGCACACACTGAATCCTACTGTCATAGAAGGAACATGCCCCTTTGTGTCGAAGTGAAAGGAGGAAAGCAGAAGATAGTTTTATTTGTGAAAAATAAGCCTAAGTTAGCATGGCTAGTTTAAGGACATGCCTAAACAGTATATTTCCCTCAAACATTATAATTAAATTTCAGAATAGAATTGGAATATTGTTAACTGATATAACCAAATTTAAATTTCATTATAAGGAACATGTTGATGATAACCCCAAAAGAAAACACAAAAACACTACTTAAATAAAAAATAACTACTATTGATTATATTGAAAATATTCATCTTAAATCAATTGTGCGATAATTATTAATGGCCTCAGATTAATGTTAAAAAATGAAAATACATTCATAACGAGATGGAACTAACTCTGATCTGGGAGAAACTTGAAAAAATAAATTCAATGAAAGGTCATAAATAAATTCAAATAATCTACGAGTATATTGGAATATTGCATGTGTTGTGTGAATTTTTAATATAAAATTTACGGAGTAATTCAAGGAGGAGGTATCGAGGAGATTTTTCCTGTCTAAGCTCTGAACAGAAATGTATAGTTTTTTCACATAGACAATAAGAGTAGTAAAAATATGAATAAACATAATAGTTCTAATAATAAAATAGACCTGGCCTGATAAATAGTACCTTTTCTCAAGATCAGGGATTGATGTTCCTAAAATTTAATGACATCCACTAGCTTTGTTCAAGCATTACATGTAATACATGTGGCAAACTGTTAACTTTTCCTCTTTTGCATTGCAAGTGTTGACATGTGATTTGTCCTAAGAAGGTGTATTCTTTTGATTGTTAGAAATCATGTTTGTCATGGATAATTTATTTATGTTCTTGGATTCATTTTTCTGAAACGTTGTTGATTACAAGGAATCCATTTTGTTGAGATAAGAAAGGTTGTAAATAGGTAATGATTTTTTGAAAATTATCTCTTTATAATAACAAAACCTTGATTAATTTCATTGATCTAAGGTATTTTTTAATTCTTCTTACCTGATCTATGTGGTAAACTGACATTCAGAGGTTGAAGGAAATAAAGGACTAAACTCTTGTATTTATACAAATTCATTGATCTTATTATAAGTTTTTCATTTACATTTTGTTGTAAGTAGTGTGCTTGGATATTCCTGCTAATTTCTATAGGACGTTGAATGGCATAAAGAGGATGGAGGCCTACTTCAGGACTATTGAGGTTAATAACCTAAGTCCTAGATATTTAAGATCTATCCTAATGGGATTCTAACCTAGGTAAACTAGACCTACCTTATGTCTATGTTACACTAATCTTGTTGCATCCTAACCTAAGTTGTATGTTTACAAAATGGGGGATTTGGAAATAACCTAAGATATCTATAGGTTTATTTCTAACCTATTACCTAATGCTAAATTGATATGGGGTATGGTCTATCCTAAGAGGGAAAATTTACCTAAGGCAATGTTATAAACCTAAAGTAAATACTTTCTAAAATATTCTAAGGTCGGATCCTAAGCTAATGATATCTATCCTAGACTAATGCAAGGATAGAAAGGGACCTAAGGAGAGTTGCATGGAAAGTATGAGGAAGTGGTGATGATTTCTAAGTCATTTATTTGATTTGATTTTTGAATTTAATACATTGCGGTACTGTCAGTTGGACAGAGGCATGAAATAGAGGGGATCCTAGTTGGCACCATCACTAAAGTTAAGAAATGCATGTTTTATTTGAATTTGGAATCACCAAATTTTGATGGCGGTGGCATGGAGATATAGGTGGGAGATTGGAAATTAATTACATTAATGGTCATTGTTTTTGGTGAGAAAACCACCTTAGAAACCATGCGAGCAGATTTTTTGGGAGTTGTTTGGTATTTCATGCATCTTGATTTTTTCTCTGCATGGAGTTATCTAGTTCTTTGAACCAACAGTTCTATTTTTAGTTTGTTACTATTTTTAACTCCCTTGGACTATTTTCAATCTAATGGAAGTATATGAGGAATTTGAGAAGGAATTTTTTGGTTGTTGATTTAGTTTGGAGGAGTTGTGAAGGCTCGGCTAGAAATATTCTTTGAATCAACAGAAGCACTATCAGACATGATAGGCTCTATCCATTAAGTTGCTCTACTTTTATCTAAGTGTCTTAATTAAAACAACTTTCTCTTGTGAGATAAATGGTTTTTTATTTTTGTAATGGTTATTTGGTTTCCTTGCTTGAATATTTTTTGTATTCTCTGTTTGAGGAACCTCTGCTTGGAAAGGTAGTAATTGAGTTGTTTTCCTATTTGGTTTATGTTGAATCACGCTGTGAAACTACTTATTATTTGAGTAATGTTGAAATTTTGTGGATTTGGCTTATCTTCCTAGGATGGGTTTATGTAATTATGTTGTAGCTAATATATCAAATTGGGTTGTCATTTTGGTTGGAAGAAGACATGAATATTATTTATATCTATTACTTCTCTGATTTGTCAAAGTAATGTAGCTTCTGTTTATCTACTAGTAAATGGATGCTTTTCTTTATGTTTGGTTAGTTGAGTTCATATGGAAAATAGTAGATAAGTATTTTCTTCTTGAACTTACTGTATAATCTAACAGTTCTTTCAATTCAGTATTTGATGGGAGCTGAGAAGTTATTAGGTGTTTGGAATCCCTATTTTTGTGGATTCACCTTGTATGGAAACAAGAGTGAATGTTTTATTATTCCTCTTCTATTTTTAGTTAAAACTGAGTTACTCAAATTAAGTTCTTTTAAGGAAACTATGTGTTAATTATTTCTTGGACAATTTGATTTTGAGGTTATCTTGTTAGTGATACCTATGTTTGAAGTCTTTCTTCTGATTTTATATTTATACTATGTCTTCTTTAAGTTCTTGAGTACTGAACTAAAGGGTATATAGATGATGACCTATTTGGTTGAGGACATGTTGAGAGTTGGCTTTGTTTGAGTCAATACTTGGGTTATTCTCATAGATCTGTTTGATCTTTCAATATGTTGATCATGTTGTCTACTTCCCTGTTGAAATAGATTTTATTGGTTTTGAATATCTGTTCATGATTTGGATTAGTCTCTTGAGTATCTTGCTTGTGTACACTTGTTAAATCCTTCCTAAATGGGATATCATGAATCTATAAGGATGTTATTTGGACTTGTGGTTGACATTTCTTGATTAGAATTACCCAAATCAATTATGTGTAAGGGGTTTTTGGACTCTTCCAATTCTTTGATCTCTGAGTAAGATTGGAGGGAATAATTTATCTTGTTGATCTCGTAGAAGTGTGTGGTTGAACCTATCTGTAGAAATTCTATGAAAAGGATTTTATATTTTTTTGTTGATAGCTTGTGTACCTGTAGCTAAGCTATATTGATCTTGGGTTGGACCTTCTTTGGAATTGAATCGTTATGGAACCTTCTTTGTCCCTTCATAAGATGTATTTCTCTCACCTCTATGAGGATTCAATTTAGAGTCTGTCTCATTGTTTGTTGTACTTTCGTCTTGAAGGAATGGTCTTTCTGTGGTTCCTTGACTGAAACTATGACATTTTGATTGGAGACTGTAATTACCTTGTATGGCAATTAGCAACTTTTTTCATTTCATCTCCTTTTGATATGGGTAAAATATTATTATAGTCGTTGGTTGTCCATGATGGGAAACCTTGCTTAAATTTGTTTTAAACATAGCAATCGCACATACTATTTAATCTCTTCTTATATGTGTTTTCTTTTATAAAGGAGTGTGGGGATGTAGTGATAGGGTCTACTTTGTCCTTTGTGACCTTCTTCCCATGCGATAGAATGTAGGAATTCTCTTCTGATCATGACATGTGACTCCTTCTCTTTCATTCTCTGATGTAAAGTCTAATCACTGCCCCTTTGGAAATTATAGGAGGATATGTGTTGTGGTCTCTTTTCTGAAGTTGTGTATGGGGATTCAGGTTAACTGAAGTATAAAGGAAGTTCTTAACTTTTTTATCACAGTCGTTCTTCTTCTTTGGGGTAAATCTTGTCTTCATATTTATTTGGTTTAGTTGCACTACTTTCTTTAATGCCTTGAGTAGTCATCATTACTACTTGCTTATTTATTTATTTTATTAAGGGAAAATAGTTTTGAAGGGACTATACCTTGTATACAAAAGGGCTCAAAAGCCAGATAGTGAAGATGAGAGAAACAGCCCAGAGAAGGGCAAAACAGTCAACCAAGAAGGGCTCAACAGCCAAATATTACAATATAAGTGAAAAGAGGATCTAAACGTACAAAGATCCAAAAGAAAGAAGGAAAGATAAAAAAGAAACCAAAAGAGAAACAACGTATAAAGCTCCGCCAAAAAAATAGCTCCAGAACCACCAAATGACAGCCACATCGCAACCAAAAAACAGCATCACAACAACCCATTACTTAATGGCTCTGTCAATCTTGGTCTTGATAGCCTGCAGCAACATGAAGAAGGCAATGGCAGTGGCCTGAGAGGAGTCTTGCATATCTGCTTGGGCAATTGCAATATCCCTTTTCTCTTTAGGACCCCAAATGTCCTCATTAACCCCACTTAAACTGCAAACACTGTGGACATGTTGTTTAATGAAATTATAAATGCTTTTGAGGGCAGACAATATGTACTACTTGCTTATTCACTTGACTTGTGTTAAAGGTTTTTAATATTTGTGATAGAAGACTAATGTGAGATGTTGTGCATTGAGTAAATACTATCCTAATGTTAATGTAGGGCCTAAATTGAGAAATTAGGCTATGTCTTGGATTTGGGATTAGGATGTCACATCTGATATATGAGACTCTTAATTACTTATATTATTAGATGATACATCCTAAATCCTTTTTGAAGCTAGAATGAGATTGACTGTAGTGTCTTTTTATGAAATTCTGTAAATTGAGTTAGAAGGTTCCTACTTCTGAAGGTAACTTTGTTTTGGTTAAATAGTGATGTTAGTTTTTGTATTTCAAATTCAGATGAATTGTGAAGGAAATAATTAGAAGGTAATTTTATTTGAAATGGATAAGTATATTAGATGGAACATTATTTATCTGATATCATGTTGTAGATTACTGATTAAATCATGATATTTCCTTTAATGTTATTCGAATTGATTTAATTGTTCTTATTTATGGTGGTTATTACTTATGATTTATTTGTCTTTTTGACCTCACTATTTCATTAAAGTAGAGTTGGTTAAATGAAATAGTTAGTTGAAAGCACATCATTTTAATGCTAAGTGCTTATCATGCTTAGTTCAATAAACTAACAGGTGCTAGCATTTTTTGCAAATGGACTTCGTAAGTGATAAAGGAAGGTAATAACTTTTATGATGTATTGGTTGCTTTAAGTCTGGACCATTTATAGAGAATTCTGATTTATTATTGAGATGTATTTAAGGAAGAAAAGTTGTATTCTTAAATGATTTTGATGCTATTGACATGGAATATGTCAATAATGCATAGTCTTGTAAAATGTGTACTTATCATGATGAATTGTAAAGAATGAAGTTACTTAATTGATTATGTCAATTCCCTTGTTCATAATATGAAGGAAATTCTTAACCCTGTCTTTGATGTTGTCATTCATATCGGATTGGACCATTATTCTATTGTTACTAAATAGGTTGGATAAATGGGATTTAGTATAATTTCCCTTACTTACATGCAACTTACTAAGTTGCATGTATTACTATTCTTTACCTAATCATGTATGGTATATTATGATGTTATGACTGTATAGTTTAAATATCAGGATGTGTGAATTGGATAAAAGGATAATATATTCCAATACTTAAATATAATGAGGAAGGTTCTCCTTCTCTTAAAAGGATACAAAATAAAATAATGGTATATGAGTTTGATAACCATTTAGACTCCATACCTATGAATTCTATCATAACAAAACCTGTTTTGGTTCTTATACATTCCTTGAATGGTTGAGACAAATTAATTAAATATTAGAATAGGTGTTGTTTCTTTTTTCGATTAATTGTACGTTAAGCAAAAAGTTAATGAACATAAAAGCAATCATAGATTATGAGGTTTCATATTATCTAATCAACTCAAATAAGGATTGAGAACTTAAGGATTGTTGGGATTAGGGTTATGCAAGGTTGTTATGATTTGAATCTTAATCCAAAGATAATTAAGTGGAAATGACATCTTGAGGTGTGTAAATCGTGATGAAGTATTTATGTCGGATGTTGGCACATGTCAACTGCAGAAATGTACCTTCGTGAAGACTTTGGTCTTCACAAGGATATAGTGGTGTAGTTGACATGTTGCAACACCCTTCAGCATTGGTCAATCTAGATCTACTCAAACCTGGACTTGAACTTAGTTTCTCTTAGATCAGGCTAAGGATATGATTTAGCATAGGAAGTGACTCTCAATGACTTAGGGTAACTTGGCACATTCAATTGACTTAGGTTGAATGAGTATGTCCATATACCTAAGGTCATCGTGAGTGGTTCCCTATACCAAATTATATTAATACCCTGGGTTAGGGTCAAACCTTGGACAAGTGGACTGACAAAAGTCAGTAAAGACCATTTCAGATAATAGATGAGTGGGGTGAAGGATGTATTCTAATTAGATGAGTATGTCGTCTAGGAATAATAACATGAACAATATGTTGGAAATATTTGGCCAAAGTATCGCAAGCTGTTGGTTGTGTTGTCCTGTGTCACCTAGTTTGAGAAATGTGATTTCAGATGAATATAGTAACAAATATTTAGATAGATTTCTTAAACAGAACACTCAATACCCAGAACAAGGTAATAAAACCAAGTATACATAGTATACCCATAGTATACAATACTTAAGTTAACATGAGAGATCAGTTGGTAACCGAGTCATGAAATGAGAGATCAGTAGCTCACCGATTCATTTACAGCTGCATATGGTTATCTATTATGATATTTATTGACATGGAATGTGTGTTCTAAATTATGATTATTTAGAATAGAGAACATTATGTATATAAAAAAAATTCCCTTGTTTCTAAATTCTTAAAATGGGAATGTTACATTACATTTAGGTATTGGATACTTTTGAATGTGTTTTTGTAAGTTTTTGGTCCATCTCTAGTATTTTTTATGTTTCCAAGGCAGGGAAATGTTTTGAAACCTCATAAAAATATCCAAGATTACCCTTTTTAGATAATCTCACAGATCATAATGACATGTGACGGTCTTACCTCTTTCCCATGAAGGTGATTTTTAAAAGTATTCAAAAGGTTTGTTTGTGTTTTGACTCTTCAGAGCCATGGTTTCATCTTTTTGTTTTTGTTTTCTAGCCAGTTTTTATGTGGGATCCAATTTCTGAAAGTTTGTTACTGATGGATTATTTCCCTTAGGATGGTTCAACAAGACATATATGTTTTTAGAGTTTTACAAGTTAATTAAAGAAGCATTTTCTTTAAAAATGATGTAAAAAAAGTGTTTAATATTTGTAATCACCTTCTTTATCACAACTCTAAAGTGTATATTAGGTCCCAAGAAAAATAACTATGAAGAATGAATGTGTCCATGGGGTTAACATAATTCAATCAACAACCTTTTCTATATTACCAAAACCATATAATTTGTGGGTTTAGACTCTATTTTTGGCAACAATATTGCACCATGTAGACTACCCAATAGTTCATATACTCTTAACAATGAGAAATATATTTTTTCTATAGTCAAATTAATCTAGAAACCACAATAAAACATAACATCCTAAAAGTCCTTTATTTCTTTGTAATCAATTTCAGTGGGGTAGAAAAATAAGTATGACAACTTACTATTAAAGAAGATCAATAATATTATCAATTTCCTCCATAGGAATCCTTCCTCCAAACATGCACGCTCCACCTTGAACCAAACTCACAACCAATGACCAGCAGGTAGTTGATTTCTGGAAAACATCCACAACCATAGAAAAAATATTAAAATAAAGGAACCTTTCCAAAATTTGATTTATAAATTAACACCTTCATTGAAGTCATGCAGCCTTTCAAAATGGATTAACCTACAGGTCTTGGCATTTATAGTTAATGGGGAGTAGTTTACAGGGTATCTCACAATAAGATTGCAAGCTGCGACAAAGGTTTGGAACCGGGTTTGTTTTAATGGTTAAACTGGAAAAATATATGGATTATCACCTTGTTATCATGCATGAACCACCTCCTTGATGTGTGTCAACCATCTTCCTGATCCACATCAATGCCCTCTTTGTTGTTGTGCAAAAACATCCCTCCATGACGTGCATCAACCATTCTCTTGACGCACATTAACCACCGCTTCTTGATGCACAACACCACTATCCTCTTATCGCATGACAAAATTCCTCGCTATAGTTCAATAATCCTTCACCCCTTATCGTGTGTTGTCCCTCCTTCCCTGTCATGCCCCTTTTCTATTGTGTGAAAATTTTTCCATCTTGACACGTGTGTCAACCTCCTTTCACTGTTGCCATGACAACATCATTTCTTATTGTTTGTACAACAATCATTACATTGTTGGTGGCAACTCTCTCCATTCTTGTCAGGCGTCAGCTGGTGGTTCCTGTTATGTGTCAACAAGGAGTTTCAGATATGGTCAAGCATTAATGACATACTGTACAAGGTAGCTCAACAACTAGGATTAATGAGGTATGGCACCCCTATGTTCTGTGTAAGAAAAGTACCATTGGAAAGCAAACCGGTATGATTACCCATACCTCCATACAAGAAATTAATGAAGGTTATCAGTTGGTATCTTCCATTTCTTTATATATGTAATTTTTCCCTCATTTGAGAGGAGAGACATTTTGGATTGTAAAGTATCTCTATCACAATTGTTCCAGCACTCTTGTAAGCCACATGCCTTGAATTTATGCATTTTGTAAAGGATTTTTTCCTTGTGCCTATATTATAATGGATTATGCATCATTTTAAGCAATAAAATCAGTGTTTTGTGTCTTTTCTCACCCTAGCTCAAGTTGTGTTGCCTCATTTACCTTTCATTGCATTTTTAGGTATATTATGCATGTTATAATCTTTTGCATAGGATTTGAATTCATGTTTTGCTCCACAAAATTAGAAGGTTCGAATGTGTTATTTGAACTGTGGCACTTTTTTCTGCCATCATCTACCTCATTTTCTTCCATTTTCACTCACTAAGGATATCTCTAGCCACTTTTCTTTGTGTTATTGCCTCCCTTAGTTTAGGAATTTCATTTTATGCATCTCTTTCTTCCCTAGTCCCTTGGAAATTCTAGGTTAGTGTTAGAATAAATGCATTTCCATTTCTAGGAGTAGTTTTAGCATTATAACAGGTAAAGGAACCAACCTTCTCTAGAGGTTTGTCTCATTTGTGAGGGTCCCACACCTTGAGACAATCCCATGTTAGTCAAAAGTAGGGTTTTATAATGTGAAAATTCTAGGGTGCTACTTTTTTGACACAAAAGTTTTGGCATACCTAGTGGGACAGAAAAAGTCAATACTTCCACATTTATCAAGATTGGGTGTGTGTCTTGGTGAATTTCCATCCTTTGGAGGCTTTACAGCAACACATCTGGTGACTCTAATCAGAAAATCAACTGGTTCAAGTAGTGCTAGTGACCCAAGTACATGAGAAGGATTCAAACAAGGTCTACAAAAAGAGAAGAAGGAATCTTCGAGTATTTGTAGTTATCCCTAACTAGAGGAGGGAGAGGAAGAAGAGTACAAAGGTCTCCATATCCATGAAATAGAACATTATCAACCCCTCTTCTAGGTAGACCATTCCTTCAATCAGCTAGGGTTCTTAGGCCAATCAGGATGGAACACCATCAACCACCATAAGGACCAAAAAATAATTTTACAAATTTTACTAGAAATAATCTACTTGCCCTTAATGTGCATAATTGAGATCTTGTGGTAGCATCAAAGAACATTCCATTCTTCAATGAATAAAATCATACGACACCAATTTATCACATTCAGTACATTGTAAATGTCTATTCCATACATGAGATTATTGAAAATGGGTGTGGCAGTAAAGCTTCTAGTTTCTTATTTCAAAGGAAAATAGCTTTACAGTGGTTCAAAAGATTGAGGAGAAGGGTCAATCCAAAATTGGGATAAATTATGTACAACTCTTATGTATCCATTTTGGGGAAAGGGAAGACAATATATCTCTATTGTAACTGACTATGATCAAGAGAGTGCCAAACAAGCAGATGGATGACTTTAACTTCAGATTCCAAAGGACATGGGATAGGATCCCAATTACTATGACACCAGCCGTTGAAGGTGCATTTCTCTATTTCCTTAAAGCTTTAAATTATAATATATCTGTTATTGATATAATCTATGGGAGGGATAATCCTTACCCAGATGGCTTATGTCCATAGCCATTAGACCTGAAAATTTCCTAATCTCAAGATAGTAAACTAACACCTAGGCCACCTATGCCTATTTATTCAGAAATAAGGAACCCTAGTTCTAGTCAAACTCCTACAATTAGCCCCTATTCATGCACCTAGAAATCAGAGTTCCAGTGAGGCTTCTACCTCTTCTTCTAGTACCTCAACTGAACTCTAAGAAGTCAGGAAGCAATTTTAGAACCTAGGAAATGAATTGGTGACCCTCAAGAGGAAACAAACCCAAAATTTTTTTAGACCATATCAGCTTCAAACCCAACCAAATAGGCCTCCATATAATTATAATAGACCTCTTGTTTATTCTGAAAAGAAAAATCAAGGAAAGCCCCCATCTATTAGGCCATTCCAACAATATAATCCTAATACACCTTCAACATCCCAGGCCTTAGTTCCAGTCTAGAATAAAATTTCACAGGAATATGAATGGTGATTTCCTTATGGTCAACCCCATAACCAAGCATCATGTTTCAATGGTATGCTAAACTAGGCCATGAAGGTACAAACTATTGGTGTTCCTTAAGAGACAAGACAAGTAGAAAATCATTTGTAAACAACTACTCAAGAGACACCTTCAAGTGAGACCACACTTGTGAATTGACAAGCTAAGGACTTCTTTGGCATAAATCAGTATCCTTACTCAAGGGGGGTAGTCAGTGAAAACAAGGTCTAAGAAGGAGGAATTTTGAAGAATGGGAAGTCATCAAATGCCAAGTTTTGTCTCAACCTGATGTATCTCTCTACAAGGTGTTAGTAATCCAAGTGCACAACTCCAAGTATGTATAAACCATCCCAAACCACCTTCTAGACTAGATCATGTGCCTGGTGTAGCATCCCATTATGCAGTATGAGAAGACAATGCCAAGTAGAGGTAAGTAAAAGGACATCCCACCTTCATTCAATATCATTGACCATATGAATAAGACTAATGTAAAGTATATCTATCTAGGAATCCTTGAAAATTCCAAGGAAGAGGGACATTTTGCAAGTATCCATAGCTAACTTTCCCATCTCAAATGAGTTGTCCAAGAATAAAGAGGAGGTGCTCACTAATGTAGATCCACAAGAAGAAAATCAAGGAGGTCAACAGGGAAAAACATGAATCCTCCTCTATTCTATATATATCTGATCATCGGAATAAATCTTGTGCACAATTACATGATTAATTCAGGAGCAAAGCAATTTGGTGATGCCCAAACAAATAGCTGGTCAGTTGGGTATTAAGTTTGAAGTCATTTCTAGAGGTGTAGTGTAATTATATGGGAAAACAATGAGAACTGTTGGATTCATCCAAGGATTAAGCCTCACACTACATGCATGCCCCAATGTCACAGTGTTGTAAGATGTATCAGTTACTGACTTGCCACCACTCTTTGCATTTATGCTTGTCAAGAGACTTCACAACTAAAATTAGAGGAAGCTTGTCTACTGATTAGTCACATATGATTTTTAGAACAAGGTATAGAGCTAAGGCTATAATAATATTTGAGCCTATTGCAAACTTTCATATTGAACCATATGTATAAAGCCCAATCAATGCAAACTACTCAGCCTTTGATCAAGAAGACTGCCCAAGCACTCCAGAAATGAATACCAAGGTTGGAGGCATTCTAGACTTGAATCTTAATGAATGGGAAAATAAGAGGCATATCTTTGATCCATATAAAGAGATGGAGGAAGATGAGCTGAGAATTTATTGTTTGCATGAAGAGAATCCACTCCTCCCTAACATCACCAAATCAGATGAAAAGGATGACAATGAAGTATGAGGCTATTATTTGATGGCTTGAAGGAGTAGACAAGGTGTTGGAGGAGGTGCAATGCTTGTGTCACCACAAGGTATAAAATACTACTCAACTTTCCATTTTCAGTTTATTTGTTCAAACAATACAGCTGAATATGAAGCATTGATTCATGGATTGCATTGGGCAAGAAAGAGGGGTATCAAAAACTTGTAAGTGTTTGGGGATAGAGAGTGTATTGTAAACCAGGTTAGAGGACAACATGCTACTGAAAATGATCTGCTAAAGAAATACAAGAACTAGGTATGGGATCTCATCGAAGATTTGAAGCATTCAACATTGAGTCCATACCAAGGAAGAAAAATGAGGCTATGCAGACAGACTTGCAACAGTAGGGGAAATGTTTGATGTTGTTGAAAGTATTAACAGAGATTAGAATCAGCCTCATATTAGAGTGATTGTAAGGCCGACTGTTCCAAATAACAATACAATTTGGAAAGTATTTGAAAGTGATCAACATATCATAAATTTTCTCCAAGAAGAAGTTGAGTTCTCCTCAAAAAATCAAGACAAATTGGAGCAGTAATATGGTGATCAAGTGGTCCAGCTAAAGAAAAATAAGTTAATAAAATGCCTAGTGACTCTTGAATCCATATTCAATCCAAATGACCAGTTCTGGAAGGAGAAAACAAACATTTAGTAAAAGGTGAAGATTCAAAGTCTATTTCAGTTAGAAGAAGGTAATGCGTACTATAAATTGGAAAGATAAGTACTCAACAAGAGAAATATGATTTTACCCAACTCTATCCAAGAATTATAGATGTCTTTTCCTAGAATTATAAATATTTGAGAGGTTTCAATCCAAAATTGGCACAACATACTATTGAGTTGGATCTAGAATCCAAGCCTATTAGACAGAAGCAAAGGCCAGTGAATCCTCACATCGAACCTCTCATGAGAAAAGAGTTAAATAAGATAATAGAGGATAGCATCATCTTTCCTATCAAGCATTCAAGTTGGGTTGCAAATTTAGTGCCAGTAAGGAAGATAAATGGAGAGATCAGGATGTGTGTGGATTTTTGGGATCTAAATAGAGCATCACTCAAAGACCATTATCTAATCCCTTCAATGGAGAATATTTTATAGGTTATAGCCAGTTAGGAAAGGTTTTCATAACTAGATGGATACTCAAGGCTATAATCAGATAGTGGTCAAAGAAGAGGATCAATTCAAGACAAGCTTCACTACGAAGTGGGGCACTTATGCTTATAGGAAGATTCCATTTGTACTATCTAATGCTAGAGCAAACATTTCAGCGAGATATGGATATGGAATTCAAGGGATTGATCAACAAGATAGTGCTTGTTTATTTGGATGATATCACTATGTTATCAAAGAATGCAACAAGTAACCTCTTTCACCTCAGACAAGTGTTCCAAATATGCAAGAGATTCAGAGTGTCCTTAAATCCTAAAAAACACATATTCGTGGCACATGAAGGAAAGATATTAGGCCACATCATTTCAAATTAAGGGCTAAAAATTGATCCAAAAAGAGTTGAGCCTATCCGCATCTCTATTATTTCCATGTCATAAGAAGGCTCTCCAATTTTTTTTGGGGAAAATTAATTTTGGTAGGAGATTTGTTCCTAACTTTGCTAAGCTAGTCAAGCCATTAACATTGATGTTGAAGAAGAGAATGAATTTCAAATGGAATACCGAAGGAAAATAAATATTTAAAGCTATAAAGCATGCCATTACACTAGCTCCAACCCTCATCAATCCATATTTCTCAAAGGATTTCACCCTCTATGATTTCAGTGGCACATATACACTATCTGCAATACTTGTACAACCATACCAAGAAGGACTAGAGTAACCTATTGCGTTCTTTAGCCAGGGACTTGAAGGTTATGAGGTGAGACATTTATTCATTGAGAAACATGTCCTTACTGTGATTAAAATTTTAAAGAAATTCAGGCATCTAGTGGAAAATAAAATAATTCATCTATTAGTTTCACATGCTAGTATAAAATATTTTATTTTAAACAAGGACCTTAATGAAAAGAGAGTTGGTTGGATAACCAAGGTCATCGAGTATGATATTGATATAAACATGATCAAATTAGTTAGGAGAAAAGGATTGAATGAAAATTTAGCTTCCAACCAACATGCTGAATCAAGAGATGAGGAAAGAACTTATTATTGTGTAATAAGATCATCAAGAACGAGTTGCAAGTGGTATACCCATTCCTTGTTGGACTCAAGGATATTGTATACTTCCTTCAAATAGGTCAAAGTACTCCAGCTTTGATTAGATCCAAAAGGAGGTATTTCAGAATTCATTACATCCCATATGTGCTTGTAGATAATATTTTTTTCAAAAGGGATGTGAATGGTGTCATCCTAAGGTGCATCAAAATAGATCAGGTAGAAAGGATATTGCATGAGTTTCATGATGGAGAAACAAGTGGCCAATTCACCCTAAAAGAAACAACTCTTAGAATCATGAAAGCCAGTTATTACTGGCCCAATGTTTTCAATGATTATTACTCATGGATCAAGAAATGTAAGAAGTGTGCCTTCTTCATAGGTAAAGAGAAGCTAGTAACCACTCCCACTTCCATCCTATCTCGGTTTAAATGAACCATTTCATGCAATGGGGTCCTGGATTTTATTGGGGTGATCAATCCTAAGTTCCATCCTAGGTCACAAATGGATTCTTACAGCCACAGACTACTTCACTGAAGTGGAAAAAATTAGTTTCACTTAAGGAAGAAAATGAATCCAACATTGTGGATTTTTATGAGGTATTGTAACAAGGTTTGGTGTCCCTTCCAATATAATATATCAGATAATGCCTTATATTTTCTTGGAGATGAAGATATCTAATTGGGCTGTTAGAAATGCCATCTACTTGAGAACTTATTCTAACTATTACCCCAAGGTAATGGGCTAAGTCAGAGTCCACAAACAAGAACTTGCTGAGAATCATAAGAAGGAACTTTGATGAGAACTCAGAGGACTTGGCATACCAAATTGAAATCAGCCTTGTGGACTGATTGAATTACTCCCTAAGAAGTCAATTGGTTATTCTCCTTTCAAGTTGGTCTATAGAAAAGAAGCAAGGCTGTCAATATCCCTAGAGTTAATTGCAGTGGATCTTATCAAGAAGTTGGAATTTTTTAAATTCCCAACCATGGAAGTCAGGTATGCAGAGCTCATGGAGCTAGAGGAGTTGAGAAATTGGGATATGGAAGCAATAGAGAAAGACCTATCTCAAATAAAGATGAGTTTTGATAGAAAGACCAAAAGCTAGAGACTTTCTAGGAAGGGGACTTGGTCTTGAAATGGGATGCAGGTAGAGCCAAACTAGGAAGACACTCCAAGTTTGATGCAATAGGGAGTGACCCTTACATGATTTCAAGATGTAAGAGTAAAGCATCGCTTTCCAATTGTCAAAGTTGGATAAAGAATAATTGTATAATTCCATGGTCAATGAAATCTATCTCAAGTCATTGTTATTAAAGTGAAGTATCATTCCTTGTAAATATTAGACTAGTTCATTTTCCTCCAAGTGCTTGTGGAACCTTGTTATATTATAGTTTAGGTTATTCTTGTCAGATAAGTGCTTGTACACTCTTTACATGTTCCATTTGTGAACATGTATGATTTTTTTGTTTGTACATAGTTGTGCTTTGATGTAGTTGTTGCACCGTCTATTTTAAGGCAAGGTTTGATGATGATATAATCCCTGAGTAGTATTTAAGAAGTTTAAGGGGTTTCACACATTAGACCGATTTCAACAATCAGAATGAATCTATGCCCAATAGATGAAAAATAACTGGTCTTTCATATCTAATAGGACAGATCACCCAACAATTCACTAAATTATTATCCATATTTGTCAGCCCCCATTTCAAAATGGATTAACTTATAGGTCTTTGGTATTGATAGTTAAAGGGGATCAGTTTACAGGGTATCTCGTAGTGAGATTGCTTGCCATAACAAAGGTTTAGAGATGGGTTTGTTTTAATGGTCGATCTGGAAAAATGTACAAATTTTCACCTCATTATCACCTGTCAACTGTTTCCTACCTGACATTGACATGCATCAACCATTCATCATGACGCATGTCAATGCCCCCTTTGTTGTCACACGACAACATCCATTCCAAACTGATGTATGTCAACCATTTCCTCCCTGACACGTGCATCAACCATTCTCTTGACGTCCATCAACCACTACTTCTTGACACATGTCACTACATTCCTACTATCATATGACATCATTCCTCACTTTCATGAGACAATCCTTCCTCCCTTTTTTAAAATCATCCCTCCTTCCCCGTCACATCCCTTTATTTTCGTGCTACAATCCTTCCTTCTTGACATACATTAACATCATTTATTTATCACACAACATCATTTCTTATTTTCGTGTGAAAACCATTCCCTCGTCAGCGGAGACTCTCTACATTCTTATCGGGAATCTGCTAGTGGTTCCAATCAAGCATCAACAAGGAGTTTCAGATACAGCCAGACATTGATGAAACTGTACAAGGTAGCTCAACAACTAGTTTTATGAGGTATGGCACCCCTGTTTGCCATGCAACAAAAATACCATTGGAAAGTGAACTGGTATGGTCACCCATACCTCCATACAAGAAATTAATGAAGGTTATCAGTTGGTAGCTTTCCTTTCTCTATATATGTAATTTTTCCCTCATTTGAGAGGGGAGAGATTTTGGATTGTAAAGGAACTCTACCAATGTTGTTCCACTACTTTTGTGAGCCAGAGGCCCCAAATTTATGCTTTTTTAAAGGAATTTTTCCTTGTGCCTATATTGTAATTTATTGTGCATCATTTTAAGCAATAAAATTAGTTTTTGTGGCTTTTCTTTCCCTAGCTCGAGTTGTATTGCCTCCTTTTCCTTTCATTGCATTGTTTGGTATATTGCACATGTTATATTCTTTCCAGGACTTAAATTTGTTGTGTTCCATGGAATTAGAAGTTTGAATGTGTTCTTTGAATTGTGGCACTTTTTTTTTCCCTTTTCTACCTCATTTCCTTCCATTTTCACTCACTTAGGATATATCCAGTCCCTTTCCTTGGTGTTATCACCACCCTTAGTTTAGGACTTTCATTTTATGCATCTCTTTCTTCCCCAGTCCCTTGGAAATTCTAGGTTATTGTTTGAATAGTTTTTTTTCCTTTCTATGAGTAGTTTTAGCATTAGAATAGGCAGAGGAACCAACCTTCTCTCTAGGTTTGTCTCATTTATGAGGTTCCCACACCTTGAGACAATCCCATGTTAGTCAAAAGTAGGGTTTTATAGTGTGTAAATCCTAGGGTGCCACTTTTTTAACATAATAACACCTTTACATTTTTCCCTTCTTCACATATGATTAACCTTTATTCTTTAAAAAAATGACATCAGTTATACCATTTTGTAGATATTTAATATGCATCTCACTGTCCACATCAAAAACTATTTTGAAAGTTCTTCCTATTTCATGTTGTGTCGTATATAAACTGAGAATAAACACTTGTGATCGAATATGATAAAAAAACATTATCTTTTTGGAATACTAAGAATGACATAGACCAAATAAAAAATTATACAAAAAACATTGCCTCCATCTATTTCTTCCACATAATAGTATGTTTGACTACCCTTCCATTGGCCTCCACGTGTATGGTTACTTCATAGCTATGTGTCATCAACGAAGAGATCTAGTCCATTCTTTCTCTCTCCAGTGTCAGATGGGAGGTAACCTTTTGCCAATGCAAATTCCTTTCTGTGTAAATAATTGACATATATAATATTGTATTTTTTGTGTCCCTATTTAAATTACGCACAAGAGGCTATAATTTTTAATAGAGAATTTTTTTAACTAAGCCCAAAAGTATCAATAAATCATATGAATGTGGATTTGTGATAGAAATACATAGAAACCTTGTATATTTATAATATTTCACTTATGTATGTAATAAAGAAATAGGATTTTTCTTGGTGAGGTTCTACACGACCAAATTCTTTCTCACCAAACTTAAAATTTTATTTTATTATTTTAAATCAAGAATAAGTGTATTTTAAAATTATATTTTAATTAAAATTCCACTTACAAAAGTAGAGCTCTCTACCAAAAATCTACATATAATTTGAAAAGTAAATTGGAACCTATTTCTCCAATCAATATGAAGTTATTATACTTATTTACAATTGATTAGATTTGTAAATAAGTATGATTAGTTGATGAAAATACTTGTTTCATGGAGGATGGTATTGCTCAAAAATATCTACTAGGGAGGTGGAAGGAAGTCTATTTTTACATCATGAAGTACATAACCTTGGATGGGAGGTATAGGAAATTTCATTCGCAACACTTAATGCTCTTGAATCATTTTTGAAGAAATAAAAGGATGAGTATCCCCTTTAATTTTTTTAATTCATTGAGTTTGTCGGTTAAAAATTACAAAGAGGAGAAAACAAAGCTCCTTCTACATCAAGGGCTTATTCTATTGTTGGTTGAATAGGGTAAACCGATTTTGCATCCTAGGGGGGCTAGTACCCATTTTAGGAATGATTGGGAAGATCATATTTCTCTTGTTGATTGAACTAGGCTTTTGAAAATGAAGGAGAGAGCGGCTAAGGAGTTGGATGCAGTGACTTCCTTAAAAAACCTTGCTAGGGAAGTGGACAAGGAAGGCCAGGGGGGAAAGAATATTGTTTTTGTTTTCTTTTCTAGTAAGATGGAGACCCTTGAGGACACGGTTACTCAAGTCAAGGCTGAGAATCAGAATCTACTACAGGGTCTACAAAGGATGAATGTGGAGGTGAAATTTTAGAGAATAGGGTTGATACCATTTAGGGTATGGTGGCGAGGGATAAAGGAAAAAAGAGTTAGTTGGTTATCAGTTCCTCTGATGATGATGATTTCCATGAGGGTGACACTAGTCCCAGCTCATAGACTAGGGCTAGAGGTGTTTAAGAACTTTTTGTTGTTCTTTTGCTGACCGGTTTTTTTTGCTGCTGGTTTTTGTTTTCATCAGGTTGTGTGTGGGTCAATTTTTTGTTGACTCCAGGATTCTTTCCTGAGGTTTTTTTGATAGATAATTTTGTTTTATATGGAAGCTTCATTGTAATATCCTCTTGTAATGGGCCCTTGGATCCTCTTTTCCAACTATTATCTATAAAAAACAATTGATTAGATTATATATAATAATTAAACAAAAATATTATTAATAACATTATAAGATTAAAGTCTTATCCACATCTTCATATTTAACTAGTCAGGTTTTTAGCCTGTATGAGCCAACAACCCAGGTTCAGAACCCAGCCCCCAAGATAATATATCTTGATTAACCTGAGGACATGTGGAGTGGGGAATTTGCAAATCACCTTAGGGAGGTTGGGAAGTAACAAGTTTCCGAGTGTCGCTGACGAACCAACCTGTTGTCCCTATTTAGCCTGTATTATCCAACAATGCTATGATTTCAAACGGCTTCCTCTTCAATTGAAATTTTTACACTAATTGATTTTAGAAGCAATGAATTTGGAATAATTTAGACAACTTGAATGTCCGGATCCACCCATTTTAAGGGAATGCTTAGCTAAATCGTGATCCCCTTGGGGTCAATTCGATCAGTGTTTGCATGTCTTGTATCACCGTTCGTTACGTCCTGCAGTTATTGATAGCGGTGGTGGACCAGTTTCACCAATATATCGGCATTACCACATCGAGAAACTTGGTGGCATATATACACCACAATTGAGATTAGCATCAATCTTATCATTTAAGTTGGTCTAATTGTAGATTATCTTATGTAAGGACATTGACAAGTTTGAAAGAAGTAACAATACCTTTTTTGCTTAAAATTTAGTTGCATATTTCCAGTCAATAGTGTTTTTCTATTTAAGAAAGGATGATTTTCTTTCCTAAATTACATTTGCTATATGTAAATTTTTAGGGAGGATTGATAGCATTTTCCTAAGAGTTCTGGAACCCATTAACTTTTTGTTATAGTGTTTGTTTTTAAAAACCATAGAAACCCCTTTATTCCAAATTACACTTCAGGGGATCATGATCAACAAGATCTTATAGCTCTAGAAGTTAGAGTCACATATAGACACACCTACTTATTTGGGAGGGGTGATGATGAGACTCTTCTTGGAGGTCATGCAATCAGTGTGAGTTGGGCTTTCTAAAAACCTTTCGTTGTTTCATGCAATCAATTATGAATGAATTCCCTAGATGATACTGAGGACATTGTGTCCTCATTAGAGTAGGTTTAGGACTATTATTCCTAACTAAACTTGAATTTCATTCAATTTAAAATGTTGAGAAAATGGAAAAATAAATGTCAGATGAAAATACCTGCAGCCATTCCCATATTTGTCATTTACAAGAACACATTCCATTCTAACTATGTGTGTTTTCCATAACTAGTTACTAAAATCCACATGTTGTTACCTCACAGTTTTATGTCCCTTGGGACATGTCACTTTTGAGAGACTATCGAGTGTTTAATGGAGATTCTACACATGTGGTACAAACAACTAACCATCCTTCTAGGGAATTACCATTGCTGATAGTATAATTGGCTCACCAATTCTAAGGAGAATTAGTTTTATTTAAAATATTATGCTTCCTTCCTCAAGATTTTTCTTAGGTGAATATAGCCATCTATTAAAGGCTATTCTATCCTAAAATTTGCACACACCATATTTAGTACCATTGATTATATACCAATTAGACAACCTGTATGAGAAGGAGTAAACTAGTCCCTTCAGAGGTATATTGTGAAGAATAGTGAATTGAGAATATTGTTACATGCATGGATTTATTTATTTGATTTCAGGAACAATGCGGTGGGTATTTCCCTACCTTAAGGTCATTGTATCTTAATGAATTGAATAACAAATGGAGAGTTTTTGTTGACTACAAAGATCTCTTGAACAATGTCCACCTTCATAGGACATTATTTCCCTCTTCCTTCCATTGACCATAGTGTTGGATAATCTTATCAAGTGGTATCAGAAATATTTTTCCTTTCTGGATGGCAATTTAGTGGGATACAACCCTTAATTTTACTGATGGCACCAGAAGACCTTGAGAAAAACCACATGATTACTTTTCCATGGGGAACATTTAGTCCTAAAGTGGATTTCATCATTTGGTCTATGTAATGCCCCTACCACTCTATATGCATGCTAAACTAATCTAAGCTAATTGTAAGAACCTAGACATTTCAAGTGCAGTGGTCACAACCTTAATTTTACTTCTTCACCTATATCTTATGACCATGATAAAGCATGTTTTTAGTGAAAGCTAATTAATTTGTAATCAAAAATTTTATGAATCTAAGGATTAAATATCAAACCTCTCTTTGATATTTTGGATGTGCTTTGCAAGATTTATAGCAATTTTACTTCCTTTTCATGAGCCAAGTCCCTAGGCCTAACTATGTGGAGTTTTTTATTAGGGTTTACGTCCATTTAGGAAGAGGAATATATCTCACCATGGTTATGGTTTGATTACCATTTGTAGTGTCTTCTCTTGAGGCCGACATCTGGCTCCAAAGGGAAGAAAGGGGGATTGACCAAAATGGGTTTCCAATAACATGAAACCCTAGTTCTCTTAGATCAAGGCGATGAATGTATTATAAGGAGGTGGTGTAATTGATGCTAGACACTGGTGTACTAGGCTTCTTAGGATAGCTTTCCATTTTAGGGAGAAGGCCATGTATTAACCTAGTGAACTGTGGGATAAAGGGAATGTAGATCATTAGAAAGGGATAAGTATGATGTAGAAGAGAATAGATTATAGATTAGTAGCTCATGGGAGGAAATAGAATGGGTTTTCTTAGATTGATAGGACACAAAGGATGAAGAATAATAAGATGTTACTAATTGGGATGCTTGCATATCAGCCATTTGGAAGGAAAATAGTAGAATGATGAAGAGGTTATGCATGATTTAGAAGGAGAGACGATAGATCATAATAAGAGGGTTTCATATAATTAATCTACACTAGATTAGAAAGGCTTCAATATAATTAATTTGAAAGAGTTAATTCATAACTAAAAAAGTGACATTAATTGACATTAAAGACTGGGAGGAGAAGCTAGTTAATATAACGAAGTGTCATTAATTGACCAAACAAAAGGGAATGTTGGCTCAACATCTACATGCGGAAAATAATTAATTATCAATGAAACTACGGGAAGTAGAAGACAAGTATAGTGAAATATTTGAGTATTTAAATATATGCTACGGATCAACTATGTTTTGGTGTCTACATTTTCCCCTGCTTTGGATGTGGATGGTATGCACCAATGATTGGTCACTCAAAATATGGCACTTAGTTTGAAGAACATACAGAAGGTTTGCGTAGAATAGATGTTGCGCATTCAAAACGTCATGGGAGGATAAGAAAGGTTGAATCACTCAAAAAGAAGAGTTGAGGATAGAGACAGATTCAGGACTTAGCCATTTTCGTGAGTATGAGCTATTTTTGGAAGATGGCGTGCTGAACACACAAACTGGTTAAAGAATTGTGTGACATGCATTGGCTATTTTTCAAGGATCGGAGCTATGAAGCGCTTTGTATGGATACAGGCTAAAGATAGAATTTTGACTACTGATAATTAACTAGAAGAAGTCTATTTTTATCGCATTCTTGCATGTGTGGCTATTATTGTAATGGCGTGTGGCTATGCATGGCTAATAATAGCATGCAATCTATTTTGGGATTAGATAAGTGGTGAAGGGAAAGTCCCCACCCTTATAAATATGTAGTGAACTGTGTAGTATGAGGGAGATATAGAGATAGTATGTAGAACTGAGACTATTATGAGATTATGCTGCTATCAGATCTGATACGCACATAAGCATATACTACTGTTATTTTAAGGAATATTTTGTGTATTAATACATGTTTAATGTAATAAAGTTTATTGGCTGAATCAGAGTATCAAATCCTGAGTATAATTAGTTCTTGCATGCTTGATTTCATCATGGTTATCTTTTAAGTATGTTATTCTCTAGATCTAGATCTAAATATGTTCTGTAGAATGTTATATTAGTTATGGATCTGAATTCTTTAAGTCTTCATCATGCTAACATCCTGAAACAACAACCCTAAAGAGGGGCCTGGTACCTTTGTGTGCTTTGGGTGGGCGCTCAGTCTAGGCTAGAGTGATGTGCCAACGCGTTTAGGATTTTATTGGTGAATTCTAGGATGCATCATTGGTTATGTTTCAAGGACCTCTTTTTCAGTTTTTTTCAAGATGGTTCACGATGAAGACATACCAGTTGACCCTAGCAAGTGTTGAGGAGTGGATACATGACCTAGAAGAAGAATACGCATGGAGGTTCAACACCAGATCTTGAGTTTAACACATGTATGGGTGGAACAGAATCTGTATGATAGTTTATATGAGATTTTTTTTGCTATCTTTCCAGTAGAATTGTACGAGTGGTTGATTGCTTATGCATCTAAATGAAATTGGAGGTATCACACACTTGTCTGGATGCAGGAAGAATTTAAGACCCTGTATGATGCTTGATCTGATTTGGACTCGCGTTATGGATACGTGGTTCCATGGTGTTTTGAATAGTTATATCTTGGAGTACTCAATTTCAACTTATTCATGCCCAGAGGTAGCTGAATTCTAGTTTTTATGATATCCCAGAGGAACTTACCTGCAAGGCATTCCACTGGCGATCAAAATTTTGATGGTAACCCTGAACTTGGAGAGTAAACCAATGGCGAACTAAACCCCACCACGCGTGGGGGCAGGAGCAGGTTTGGTGAAAGATGGAAGACCTAGTGGTAGAAAGGAAGAGAGAGGAAAGGTGGATTAAGTATAATGAGGTGCACGAGAGGGAGGTAGAGAAGCAGTGGGAGGTTGCAGAGCAAATGGCGTTGTGGAGAAAGATAGTTTGGGAAGGAGTTGAAGTTCACGCAGAAGACGTGGAACCCGAGCATCAGGAACTCCCCCATTTGGGAAAGCATGATAGGGAACCCTCCTCGGCCTCACGTAGAAGCATGCCAGTAGAGACAACTTGGGCCATAGGCGTGCATTTGAATCCACCTGACAACCTTTCCTTGCATTGGTTTTCCAACATCTAGTACAAAAAACAGTCAGCAAGCTAATTCAAGCAGTGGGAGAGTAGGAGTAAGTCTTATAAGAGGCACAATGATGGCAGCGCAAATGACTTCATTGTTATATGGGAGTACCTTTTTGGGTGTATCATCCACACAGAATTCAAGCGCACAAATTTTTGGACTATCTTCTGGGAGTAGTAACGCTTCGCAGACTGTCGGGGTACAGTTCAGTTCTACTATTGGGACACAAGGAAGTACATCTTCTGGTCTAACTCCAGCTACAGGTTCAGGATCAGGAGGTATAGGTAGCTCTAGTTCATGTAGATCTAGTGGTTCTGGAGGTAGAGGAAACACAGGAGGTTCTGGATCAGGTGGGAAAGGTCCGCACCAACCCCAAAATATTTACATGGAGATGTCTCTTCATCTTCCAGAGTATAGGGGCATAGAAGATGTTGTTGAACACGTACACATGTGTGAAATACTGTGGCGTGCAAAAGGAATCATGGCTTCTGAGTGTAGGGAAAGCCAATTTGCTACTACGTTACAAGGGCGTGCACACAGCTGGTACAGAAATTTTGACCATGATCAAACTTGCGTAGACTATACAACTTTAAAATATGCATTCCTTAAAGAGTTTCACATCCCTGAGTTTGAACAAAAGAGTATAAGTGCACTCAAGTCTCAAGGATAATAAGCAAGGCACTACTGAAAGTGTTAGAGAGTATGATGCCCATTTTAAAACATTGTTATCCAAACTTTCTTATGATATTCATGTAAGCCATCATGCACAATGGTTCGTTGGGGGCCTAATTACCCTTTTTAGGAGGGAATTATCACATAAGACATATGTTGATCCATGTAAAGCACTTGAAGCAGCCTTACACGTTGAGGTAGTTGGAAGTATAGATACTGGGGTGAGCCCATTTTTAGAAGCACAGATCATAGCTATGGCAAATTAGTTGGAGAAACTATCAGCAAATTCATCACATGAGACACACACAGGGATTTGGTGCACAGATTGTGAAGTGGAAGGTCACACAAAGGATAGTTTTCCTTACATATCAGTATGCTCATTACTGTTGGATTTTGAGATATGCCATTTAAACCATGATGCTAACCAATGTCCATTACTACAACGTGCGATAAGGAAGAACGTCTCTTGTTACTATAAAATCTACAAGTCCATGACTCATGACACGAAAGACTGCCAGTAAATTGGTCAGATCCATGATGCTATAGATATTGGTGTATGACAGACAGAAGTTTTAGATAACTCTAAAGGCAAGAACGAGCATCAGGATCGGGATCATAATCAAGCGCTATGATCGGAATGAAGGGTGTTTTGAAGGTAGTCGTGGCAGAGGTCAAGGATACCATGGTGGATTTAGAGGATGAGGCCGTGGCGGCGGAAGAAGTGAGTTCCCTAGTGGAACATGTTATACATGCGGATCTCTTGACCACTACATGCACGAATATCCCCAGAATATTACGTTTTTTTTCTGTGGAAAGAATCATGGTTATGAGGAATGCCCGGACTTGTATAAACATCTCAGCAAGTAGTATAAACAAGAAAAAAAGGTGTGGGGATGGTTAGGATACAACGCGCTATGGAAAATCAGTGGATGCCTAAGTTGGAAGAAGAATCTGAGGTGTTGCAAGTAAGGATCACTACCCGCACTGAGGTGGAACACGTGCCAGAGAAGCATTGCAGCAGAATCCTACCATCACTAAGGAGGAGGTTTTACATGCACGATACCTAGATCCTGGCCATCAGAAGGAGGTTTATCAGGAAACCATGGAAGTTCTCATAAATCTTCAGGGTGAAATACAGTATTTAAAGGAGAAATCATGGAATATGTAGCAAAATAAAGCATCGGAGATAGTCCAAACTCATATGGATGACTTGCGAGAAGTGTGCAAAATGTTGCACCAGGAAAATATCATTCCACTATTAGGGAATTGGTTAAAAGGAAACACTTCGCGTGCAAGTACTGAGACTAGATGGTAGATCCTGCATGTCAATCTTCCCCCTCATAGCCTAGATTATGACAAGGAAATCACTCTAAATGTTGTTGTGGATGGGTGGCTATTGAGTAATATATTGATTGATACAGGTGCGGAAGTTAATGTTCTTACTTTAGATGCATGGGTACAAATGGTGAGACCTCCATTGCAACCATCCTCTAATGTATTGTTCATGGCTAATCGGACTAAGGCCACTCCCATCAGAGTTTTGAAAGATGCATCCATTACCATACAAGGAGCCAAGTTCACTAGAGATTTTGAGGTTTTAACGCTGGCAGAGTCATATAGCTTCCCATCTCTATTGGGGCATCCTTGGTGCTATGTAAATAATGATGATCTTCGGTTCAACAAGGGTTATATCAGTTTTGAAAACAAGGAGGAAAGAGTGATTATCCCTTTAACAGATGGAAAATTGGCACCCTATGTTAAGCCTTTGTGCCAAGAAGACCTAAATAGGATTTATGTATGCCATCCAAGATCCAGAGGTGCTTGAGCCATGTAAAGAAGGAATCATTCAGTGGGAGGATGCACAGTCTATCAGTGATACTACAAGTTTTGCTTGTGATAATTGGGCTCATAGCACTTATGAGTTGGTGGGGTGTGAAGTAAAGAGTATATTTTCTAATGATTTCAGACCACGTTATATCAGGAGAATAGGTAATAACTTGGTACCTTGTTACACCGGAGAAGGAGATCCTATGGTATTCTTGTGCGCCATGGAAGCACAGTGGATAGACCCACTGGAGAGAAGGAATATGCTATCATATACCCTACGCGGGACAGAAGCACACTGGTGGGTGGCCCACAAGGATAATCTTGTAGGATGGAATGAAATTAGGATTTCTCTTGCCACTAGGTTCTTCAGGACCAATGCACCTACTCAAATCTGCACTTATCATGGTAATCAACTTGTTCAACACCACGTTCAGAAGTGTGAGAGACTCTGGATAGAGGGGTAGGAAGCTTTACCACCTTCGTTATGGGTGCACAATTTTTATTCCACTTTACAAGGTTGCGTGTGTGCTTGGTATGTATATGCAGAACTCCATAGAGAGACTGGAAATTGGCAGGATTTAATTGCAGGAATGACTCAGACGTTTGACTTCTTCTCTACTAAGCCTCTAGTGGAAGAAGCATTAAAAGTCATAAAGCACTTAACTATGGGAGATAGTTCCAAGGCTGAAGAACTCCTTCAAGATTTATTGGATGAAGGAGATCCAGGAGTGCATTTTGTTAAAGAAACAGAGGCCGATGCCACACTACTTTAACGAGCTTACCTTGAGAAAGAAAAAGGAAAAATGGTCTACTTAGTGGATGACGAAGAAGTAGAAAATCTGGATGTAAACCATTCAACAGGTAGGCATGAGGTGTTGGATAGTGCAGATAAGACCACGCATGCCTATCATGAACCTATGAAGACAAAGAAAGTGAATATTGGATCAGATACTGAGCCTAAGGAGGCCATAATTGGAGACTATTGGTCAGACTCTGAAGTGGAAAAAATCATAGAGTTACTACGGGATTATCAGAACTTATTCCCTCGAGGGTACTATGAACTTAAAGGTGTGCATGAATCATTAGGGGAGATGAAGATAAAGCTTAAAGAGGGTGCACACCCAGTAAGAAAGAGACCCTACAGGATGAACCCCAACTTACACGAAAAGGTCAAGGAAGAGATTGAAAAATGTTGAAGTCTGGAATCATCAAGCCCCTGGATGAGTCAGAATGGGTTAGTCCAATGGTGATCAGTATCAAGAAGGATGGTCGGATTAGGATCTATGTGGACTACAAGGAGCTGAATGCTGCATGTGTGACTGATCCCTTTCCTACGCCATTCACTGAGGAAATACTAGAAGGCATTGCAGGGTGTGAAATCTATTCATTTACAGATGGGTTCTCTGGGTATCATCAGGTTAGGATTTCCCAGGAGGATCAGGAAAAGACTAATTTTACTACTGAATGGGGTAGCTTCACCTATACTGTGATGCCTTTTGGTCTGAAAAAATGTGCCTGTTGTATTTTCACGCATAGTTGTTCAAGCATTCAAGGACTTTATTCACAACTTCTTGCAGGTCTATTTGGATGATTGGACGGTGTATGGATTGGTTAAAGATAATTATGAAAATTTACGCTTAATGTTTGAAATATGTAGACAGTTGAGTATCTCTTTGAACATCAAGAAGTGCATATTTGCTACACCATTTGGAATACTGTTAGGACACATCATCTGTAAGGAAGGTTTGTTGGTTGATCCAGCTAAGGTTGCAGTCATTATAGGCTTGAAAGATCCTATCAGTTAGAGTGAGGTGCATGGATTCTTGGGTCACACGGGGTATTATAGAAAATTCATAAAGGGATATGCCAAGGTTATTACACCTTTAGAGGAGTTACTGAAAGGAAAAGGTACGTTCTACTGGGGAGAACCGTAGCAGCGCACATTCGAGACCTTAAAGGAGAAACTTACTACCGCGCCTATTCTACATTTTCCTTCATGGGACCAACCATTTCATGTACATGTGGACGCCTCTGGCACGGCCATTGGTGTGGTGTTGGCTCAGCCTGGAGAAGGTATTATAGATCATCCTATCTATTTTACTAGTAGAAAGTTGACTCCTGCAGAACATAATTACACAACTACAGAGCACAAAGCTTTGTCAATGATCTATGCACTACATAAATTTAGACAGTACCTACTAGCTACACCATTTGTCTTTTATACAGATCACATGGCATTGAAGTATTTGGTAAACAAGCCCATTTTACAAGGGTGCATATGCAGATGGGTACTCTTATTTCAAGAATTTGATTTCACAGTTGTGGTAAAACCAGGGAAAAGTAATTCTGGACCAGACCATTTATCCATAATACAGTCAGGAGAAGAAGCACATGCCATTGAAGATACCATGCCTGATGCACAGTTATACAGGTTACAATGAGTGCCATCAGAATTAGAGGACATTGTTGTCTTTCTACAAATAGGTATGGCACCAGAAGGAATGAAATCCTTGGAGAAGAAACAACTTGCTATACATGCGGCACCCTACATGTTGATTAGCGGTGACCTGTACAAATTAGGATGGGATGAAGTATTGCATCGTTGTGTATTGGAACATGAGCATACAGATATTATGGAAGAATCTCATGGTGGTATTGCAGGTGGCCACTATGCAGGTGACGCCACTGCTCACAAGATTCTACTCATTGGATTATGGTGGGAGACCCTGTATAAATATTGTAAGGATTATTGCAAGGCTTGTGATCACTGTCAGCATCTTGGGAAACCAGGTCAATGAGATGAAATGCCTCTAAGACCTATTACTAGTGCATAACCGTTTGAGAAATGGGCTATTGATTTTGTGGGTCCTATTTCACCAGCCACGCGTAGGACTGGATCACGCTATATCATTACTTGCATAGACTATCTGACAAGGTGGGCAGAAGCAACACCTACAAAGGATTACACAGTGGCTACAACAGCTAGGTTTCTATGGGAAAATATTATTACAAGGTATGGATGTCCTTTAAGTTTGACCAGTGATAGGGGCACACATTTTCTTAATGAGACAATCAGAATTTTATTGGATGAATTCATGATTGCACACCATAAGACTACACCATATCATCCTCAGGAAAATGGGACTGTTGAGGCTTTCAACAAAATTTTGAGCCAGACATTGACAAAAATCTGTGATGTTGGAAGAAATGATTGGGATGATAAATTATCTGCAGTACTTTGGGCATATCAAACAACATATAAAAGGTTGAACAAAGCCACACCATTTCAGTTAGTGTTTGGCATAGAAGCAGTTCTTCCTATGGAATTTATGTTACCTTCTTTGCGTATTGTGCACACTGGAGGTCTAGCTAATGAGAAAGCATTAGAAGAATGGATTGAAAATTTAATCAAGCTGGATGAGTGACAAGCCATAACACGTTGGAGTCAAAAACAAGAAAAGGCCAGGCAGAAAGCATGGCATGACAGGCACATCAGGGATAAAAAGTTTGAGATTGGACAGATGGTGCTCCTTTATGATTCTAAGTTTTTGCGCCATCCAGGAAAACTCAAGGTACATTGGTTGGGGTCATATGTTGTCACTCACATACTTGAAACATGCACTTTTCAATTAGAGGCACTTGATGGAATACAGTTACCCGATAACTTCAACGGGAGTAGGCTGAAGCCCTACTATAAATAAGTCTTCTTGGTGTTTGTAATAAGGTAGTATTGCCATTTAGATTAGGTTTTCAATTCTGTATTTCCTTCTTTGTCACTATGCTTTGTCAATTTAGTTGGTGTTTTTGTGTAATAAGCATGTTTACATGCCAGAAGCTAATTACTATTTGAAGAATTTCTATGCACAGAGGACTGCACATACCCTTAGTGTGGGGTAGGTTATTGATATCCAGGTACAAGACTATTGAAAATAAGTCCACATGAAAGGAACAAACTGCTACGGGTGTTATTCAAAGTTGGAGAATTGAAAAAAAAAGATTGCTTTTGGAAACAAGGACCATAGATGGAGATGAATGAAGAAACAAGTATAACGCAAGGTAAGCAGAGGCCATGGGAACTACCAAGGGAAGGCACAGTGGCAAAGTACTCATGTACATGGAGGCACGGTGAAGATAAGTCCATGGCTAGGAGGTAGGAAGGCACATTAGAAGGTTATAGCTTGGGTACGAAGATGTACCACGCAGAAAGAACAAAAATGGTCAATTAATGAGAGGATTGTTGGTAGGTGGAGCAATAAATGCACTAACTTTTTGAAAATCTATATAAGGATGGGATGTGAGTTCATTTTTACCATTTCAATTGAAATAATTTGAAAATATCTAAGTGCAAACGAGCTAAGCAATCGTGTTGAGGTGTGAAGAGTGTGAAACTAGACATGGAGAGAAGATTTGTGTGCTGGAGAAGCTTTCATTCCCATAGGTGAAGGGTTTGAATGAAGCAGACGGGTTACAAAAGAGCTAGGGCACATGATTTCCACTAGGGCACGACAATTTGAACTAGGGTTTCAACTTGCTCAATTACAGAGGGAAGAAAAGAGAGATTTTTCAAATGGCACCGAAGAAAGCACCCGCAACAGGAGTAAAAGGAAAGAAGAAGGTCAAAGTGGAAGAAGAAATTACTCCTAAGATTAATTTCTCATAAATGTAGTATCCAAAGGGTGTGATTGTGGGACAAGAATGGGATTCCAACATCTAAAAATGTAAAATCAGTGATTACAACCATCGTACATTAGATAATAAGGAGGATTGGATGTGTTGTTGAGTACAAAAATGAACAAGCACACAACAGAAGACATGCCAGTGTATGATGATGCTGGTGAGAAGTTATTAAAGTAAATTGGAGTCTACCAGTTATACGAGCTACCATACTTTGGAAAGTATGAACCATTGTATCGATGGTTGATGAGCAGAGTCCATGAGGACTTCTTCTACTTCATCGGATGGAGGGTAAGAATCACAGCTACCTTGATTTCAACAGTGACAGGACTAAGGGCCTCAGGAGTAGATCTGGAGAGTGATTTAACTGATAAAGCTGTGATCCTAGAGACAAGGAAGGAGATGGGGTATACCAAGGGTCCGCGCATGGCATGGACATCGACAAATTAAAGAAGTACCCAATCATACAAGTAAGTTGCTCATCTTGTAACAAAGTTGAATGACCAAGAAAGGTGGTCGCAGGTGAATACAATGTGGCTTGCACATTGTAAGAAGATGTCTCAAGGAGTGATCTACAATATCATAGATCACATAGTAAAGACAATCATTGAAGAAGCACATACAGGTGATAGAATTAGTTTTGGTGCTATTTTATTGTCTTTGGTGTTTATGGAGATTGGAGTGCCCGATGGGCCAAAGGAGAAGATTTGGGAGTACCCCACGGTACACAAATCTCTGGCAGAAAGATTTAATAAATACTTATGCAAAGGGACCATGGGTGGGCCATTTAAACAGAGGGCAGAGATGTGGTATGATAGGATCCATGTGGCATTTGAAGAGGAGTGGCACATACCCAAGGAGTTACCTTTGGTGGTGGGTAAGGCAGTACAGTTTGTAGTTTACCAGCATTTTTGCATCGCACAATTTGTGATGAAGGATGGGGCTTGGAGCCCATGGTGAAAACTACCATATGCCTTCACAACAAGATATTTCCAGGCATCAGTTCACCAGTTTTTAGATGCGTACTGCCTAACCTTCAATGCAGACAAGGTAGATTGTGACTACCATACACTGAGAAAGACATATGTCTATCCAGGACGGACTGCCTACATTGAGAGGCTTATCTCAAATATTATAAGCATGAAGCTTGTAAGCTTGGTAGTTGGGGACACCAGAGTAGCACTTGTGTACCTTCAACTCAAGCCCAAGCTGGAGAATAATAAGTATGTGGAGAATGAGTTCGCGCTCCCAGGGCTGCCAAAAGGTAAGCATACAATGGAAAATGTTCCAGCACCTAAGCCCACAGAGACAATACAAGTAGATGATGAAGAAGAGGAGCATGAGGATAGTGGTGGTTTGGAGCATAGAGGCAGGAGGCAGCCTCCAAATAAGGAAGAAGTTGAGCACGTGACTACTCCACCCCAGCCACAAGAGGGAGATGATGAGGATCTAGATGCAGTACAAGGGAGAGTGCACTTCAAAAGAGTATTCAGGAGAACATGAACCCAAGGTGCTACTCCACAATCAGTGCATAGATCACCTTGACTATCTCCACATAAGGAGACAACTAAGAAGAGAAGAAGGCAGTTGAAGCTAGATGAGGAGGTGGAAGATTTTGAGGAAAGCACACCCAAATCTCCTACACCTCCAAGAGAATGTGGAAGAACCAAAGGATGAAGAAATGAAGGATGGAGAAGAAGGAGAAAAGGAGACAGATGAGACAGTGCAAGAGACTACTCAGGGTACAGCAGAAATAAGCTTTGAATCTTGAATCTCAAATTCCTAAGGGGCCAAGAACAAAAAGAACAAGTGGAGAATATGTTCCATCGATAATGGGCTATGCTGAGGACATAGGTAAAATTGTCCACGCCCATTTTCAAAGCACAATGACACCAAAGGAGTTGTATGGGTGGGAGTTAATGGATGAAGATATGGAAACCATGTGCACAAGGAAGCAACTATCATGGTCGATGCACACACATGGATGAACCAGACTTTGATGTATGTGAAGAGTCATGTGTATCAAGGAGGTTGAAGAAGACACCTCAGGCTAGACACATAACAATAAAGCCTATTGTTATGTCAGATGAACAAGTGAGAAATGCTTTGGTGAAAGTCTCGACAGAGGTGGCATGGTGAAATATGGATAAGGCTGCAACAATTAGGGTGCTAAGAGAAGAGCTCAAAACTAAGGATGTAGAAATAGCGCGCCTAAAGCAAGAAAAATACTTGGCATAGAAGAAGAACATTGTTTTCATCAACATGGTAGAGGAGATTGGGGACAATACCATGAAAACAAATCCACACTTAGAGCCTAAGGTACCCAAAAAATTTCCTTCGGAAATGCATTATGTAAGTACCTTGGTGGACTTAGTGCTTGAAGATGGACCTCTGCACATGCCAGAACCAAAGAATCCTGAGTAGGAAGCAGAGTGAGAAAAGGCTTTGGTGATGAGAAAGATTGCATCATATGAGGGGTTGCTTCAGAGCTTGCAAAAGGAACTGAAGAAAGCAAATCAAGCACTGAATATTTTTACAGCCCCAAAAGCCTTTATAAGAACCAAGACCATTTTGGAAGATAATGAAGTCCTAAAATCCATGAAGGATGAGACCTTGGGCCGCATAGAATGATTAGCACTTGTCAAGAAAAAGTGTGAGGCCCTTACAACAGTAAAATAACTACACAAGGAAAGGTTAGATGAGCTTGGGAAACTCATAGTGCAAAAGATGGACTTATTAGAAGGAAGAATGACTACCATGTCCAGCATTGTTTTGGTCTTGCAGAATGAGAAGGGAGAAATTACAAAAGATGAACTAGATTCAATTGTAGTGGATATCCTAGAAAAGGAAGAAGCCGTGCTTAATGATTGCTAGACTTTAGAGGTGGAAATAAAAGAAGAATATCCAGAATTGATTCTTTAGGTTGAAGCAGAATATGCTACAGGGTAAAGACATTCTTTTATTCATAAATAATTTTTTTATTCTTCTATTCTTTGATTCATTTTGGAGACAACCATTTCTAGGGCGGCAATGCAACTAGTGTGGGGTAATGTTGGTCAATCAAAATTTGGCACTTAGCAAATAACATACGAAAGGTTTACATGGAAGATCAGAGTGCATTCACATGTGTGGGAGGATTAAAAAGGAATCACACGCTGAGGACATAGATAGATTCAAGACTTAGCCATTTTCGTGATGATGAACTATTTTTGGAGATAGCAGATGAAACACAAACCAGTTAGAGACTTGTGTAACACACATTGGCTATTTTTGGAGGATCAGATACGAAGCGATTTATATGGATACAGGCTGAGAATAGGTTTACTACTAACAGTTAACTAGAAGAAGTCTATTTTTAGCGCACTATTAGGAAATAAGGGATAAAATATGTAGAATAATCCCTCACAGAATCGCAACAGTAGAAACTAATATGCAGAAAATAATTATAGATCTCAAATAAAAGTGCAGAATAAAATAACACAACACAAAGAGATAGTATTTAACGTGGTTCACCCAATTTGGGCTACATCCACAAAGAATTTACTTGCTCATATTTTATTACAAGCCACCGCTCTCTCAATATAATACCCAGATCTATTTGGAGCTATGCTCAACAAATTCTATATAATTCACACCTGAATTCAAAACACATCTGCAATGTTTACATTAATATCTACCATATGCATAAAACCATATAAGTAGACAACTACTTAAGCAATTTTACAAAACTGTGGGTATCAAAACCATGGGCCAAAACTGTCCCATAAACCTATGGGTTAAAAATCCCTACCCATATGAGAAAATACACATTTCCCAGGGGATATTTGGGCACGTTTTAAGGCCCTTAACCCGCATGTACAGTGGTACAATACGATGGAAAGTGTAAAGTACTCTTAGTGTACAGTAGAAGGTTCAACACTTTCACACATGAAAATAGGCTCCACAACCTAACAATATCCCACTTGGAGACTAGTTTTCCTCTGAGCAAGCTTCTCAACCCTTCACTAGTTTCCATGAAGACCAACCAAAGCTGAACACAGCTTCAGTTTTTCCCTTGTGACCACCTTGGTCATCATGTCTGTAGGATTCTGACTGGTATGAATCTTCTCCAGCTTCAACTTCTCTTCCTCTAAAGTTGTCCTGATGAAATGGTACCTTAACTGTATATGCTTCATCCTAGAGTGGAAAGCAGAGTTCTTAGCTAGGTGTATAGCACTCTAACTATCACTATGCAACTTTCCTTCCTCCTGCTTATGCCCTAACTCCTCAAGCAATTGTTGTAACCAAATCATTTCTTTGCTTGCCTTTGTGGCAGCAACATACTCAACCTCTGTGGTTGACAAAGCCACCAGCTTCTGTAGTCATGAAATCCAGCTTACTGTTGTCCCACCTACAGTGTAAACATAACCTGTCATGCTCCTCCTGTTGTCTACATCTCCAGCCATATCTGAATCTACATAACCACACAAAGTGGTGTCTGATCCATTGTAGCACAAAACTGTCCCCATGGTCCCTCTCAAATACCGAAGGATCCACTTTACTGTTTGCTAAGTGATCTCTACCTGGATCACTCATAAATCTACTCACCTCCCACTACATGGGAAATATCAGGCCTGGTGCACACCATGGCATACATCAAACTACCAACTGCTGATGAGTAAGGTACCTTGGACATTTGGTTTCTCTCCTGCTCTATCTTGGGACATTGCTCCTTTGATAACTTGAAATGGCCTGCCAAAGGAGTCCCAACCGGTTTAGCATCCTGCATATTAAACCTCTCCAAGACCTTCTTAATGTACTCTTCCTGAGATAAAGTCAACTTTCGTTCCTTCCTATCCCGAAGTTATCCTCATACCAAGGATTTGTCTGGCTGCCCCCAAATCCTTCATAGCAAAGGATTCACTTAGCTTGCTTCTTGAGTACTTTTATTTCCTGCATGTTTTTACCTACAACCAACATGTCATCAACATACAAACACAGGATAATATAACTTCCATCCTCAAATTTCTTTGTATACACGCAATGGTTAGAATGACATCTAATATAACCTTGCTCCATCATGAAGCTATCAAATTTCTTATACCATTGACGTGGAGCTTGTTTCAAGCCATACAAGCTCTTCTTCAGTTTACACACCATCTCCTCTTTACCTTTGACCTCATAGCCCTCTTGTTACTGCATATATAGTTCCTCCTCCAAATCACCACGGAGAAATGCAGTCTTTACATCAAACTGTTCTAAGTGCAAGTCTTCTGCTACAACTATTCCAAGAACAGTTCTAATAGAAGTCATTTTTACTACAGGAGAAAATATCTCATCAAAATCTATACCTTTTTTCTGTGCAAACCCCTTGACCACCAACCGGGCCTTATATCTTTTCTTTCCTCCTTCTTCCTCTTTAACTCTGAACACCCACTTGTTCTGCAATGCTCTTTTTCCTTCGGGTAGCTTCACCAAATCCCAAGTCTGGTTCTCCATGAGAGACTTATGCTCCTCATCCATGGCTTGCTCCCACTTCTTACTAGCATCTACCTGCATTGCTTCATCAAAGCTCTCTGGCTCTCCACTATCAGTGAGTAATAAATAATAAAGAGAAGGAGAAAAATGTTCAGGTTCTTTTCTTACCCTAGAAGACCTCCTCACTATAGGAGTTTGGGGTTTCTTGTTGAGGAGGTTCCTGAAGTGATTCATGTGTCACTTTCCCATCCGGAAGATCCTCTACCACTACATATTCTTTCTTGGATTCTTCCCTATTTTCCTACTAACTTTTGCTTATACATGACTTTCTCATTAAAGACCACATCCCTAGATTGAATGATTTTCTTGTCCTTAATACTCCAACATTTATATCCAAAGTCATCACCACCATAACCAATGAAAGTACATTTTTTTGATTTAGCCTCTAGCTTGGTCCTATCATCCTTGTCTATATGAACAAACACCTCACATCCAAAGACTCTAAGAAATGAATAATCAAATTTCTTACCATACCAAGCCTCCTCAGGTATGCCTCCATCCAAGGCACTTGAGGGTCCTCTGTTTATCATGTACACCGCTGTGCTCACCGATTCTGCCAAAAAAAAAAGAGGTTAGTCCTGCATGTAACCTCATGCTCCTAACACGTTCCATTATTGTTTTGTTCATTCCTTTCTGATACCCCATTCTGCTGCGGAGTTCCTGGAACCATATTTTGCCTACGGATTCCATTCTTAGAACAATAATCATCAAATTCATTGCTGCAATACTCCCCTCCATTATCTGACCTGAGACATTTTAGCTTAAGACCTGTTTCATTCTCTACCAAGGCTTTCCATTTAACAAAAGTGTCAAATACATCATATTTGTTTCTAATACAATAAACCCAAACTTTCCTTGTTGCATCATCAATAAAAGTAACATAATAACTTGAACCCCCAAGAGATGATACCTGAGCCGGCCCCCACACATCAGAATGTACCAGCTCTAACTTACTCTCTTTCTTCGTAGGTCCAACCTTGAGAAACCTTACTCACTTTTGTTTCCCATATATGCAGTTCTCACAGAACTCCAAACCTATTTCTGTATATCTAGGAAAATTCTTCTTTATGATGTCCATGCCCTTATGGCTCATATGACCAAGCCTATAGTGCCATAATGTTGTATCTGCATCTGAAGCCACAAGATTACAATCATTAGTACTATCAGTGGTTAAATACAAGGTTCCAACCTTCTTACCTCTTGCCACCACAAGAGCACCCTTAGTAACCTTCCAAGAGTCCAGCTGTAAATATCACAGTACAACCATCACTTCCCAATTGCCCTGACCGATATCAAAATTTCTCCTTAATGTAGGCACATGTCTGACATCCTTCAATAGCCATGTATTCCCATTCTGCATCTTAACCTGAACATAGAACCTTTTCCAACTATACTGCAAGGCTCATTATCACCAAGAAAAACATGCCCAAAATCCCCTTGAACATAATCAACAAAATAATGCCTATGTGGAGTAGCATGAAAAGAAGCCCCTGAATCTAAAACCCAAGATTCAGTAATATTATGCAAAGAAAGAATCAAAGCATCCTGACATACATTACCCAATGCCACATTTACCTCCTTGTTTTCTTCCTGTTGTTTCTTCTTGTCTCGAAGCTCCCAACAGTCCTTCTTTGCATGCCCAGACTTTCCACAGTTCCAACATACAATCTTTCTCTTGGATTTTGACCTTGCCCGATCTTTCGATTTTCCACGGTTTCCTCTATTCTTCTGTCTCCCTCTAGTTTCCACTGTCAAAGCATTCCCTGAAGTAGAAGATTCCCTGGAGATTTTTCTTCACATTTCCTCGCTTAGAATCACCCCTACAACATCCTCAAACTTCAACTTCGAGTTAGCTGGAACCGAGTTGCTTACCGCCATTACCAGGCTATTCCAACTTTCAGGTAAAGAGCAAAGAATTAATAAAGCCCTAACTTCTTCATCAAATTCTATTGTAACCGAAGCTAGCATATTCACAACTATATTGAAATCATTTAAATGATCTGCTACTGAACTATTCTCAGACATCTTCATATTAAACAACTTTTTCATTAAAAATATCTTGTTAGAGGCAGAGGGTTTTTCATACAACTTCCCTAATGCATCCATTAGATCTTTTGTAGTCTTTTCCTTTGAAACATTAAATAATACTGAAGATGCAAGACACAACCGGATCATTCCAAGTGCCTTCCGATCCAACAAATCCCATTCCACATCTGTCATACTCGAGGGTTTGTTCACCTTCTCAGACAACGGAGTATAAAGATCCTTCTGATAAAGGTAATCTTCCATCTGCATCTTCCAAAGACTGAAATTCTACCCATTGAATTTATCAACCCTAGATCTTCCATCATCTACCATAGCTCCCACTCAAGATAAAACTTTCCCTACGATTCAACACTTCAGCAAACCAAACCAGGCTCTGATACCAATTATTAGGAAATAAGAGATAAAATATGTGGAATAATCCCTTACAGAATCGTAACAATAGAAATTAATATGTAGAAAATATTACAGATCACAAATAAAAGTGCAGAATAAATAACACAACATAGAAAGATAAGTATTTAACGTGGTTCACCCAATTTGGGCTAACGTCCACCAAGAATCACTTGCTCAGATTTTATTACAAGCCTTTACTCTCTCAATACAATACCTGGCAGATCTCATTTGGAGCTATGCTCAACAAAACTCTACAGAATTCACACCTGAATTCAAAGCACATCTGTAATGACATTTACTTATTGTATGTATCATATGCATAAGACCATATAAATAGTACAATTGCTTAAGCAGTTTGATACAAAACCGTGGGTATCAAAACAATGGGCAACAAATGGGCAAAAAAACTGTGGGTATCAAAACAATGGGTACTAAAAAAATATGGGCACCAAAAACAGCACATAACGGTTTTCCATTACAAAACAATGGGTTTCTGAATAAACCACCCATGAAAATTGTGCTTCAGGGGCTTCGCCCCCAATCCCCTTGACCCGCTCATCAAGCGGGACTGTCGTAAAAATCCTTGAGTTACCACATAGAAGGTTGTACCACACTCTAACCGTAAAATAGGCTCCACCATAACACAAAAGTGTTATGCACATTAGGAAGGAATGTACCATAGAGGACTAGACATGATTCAAACTTAGCCGTTTCCATGATGATGAGCTAAGATATGCCGAACACACAAACTGGTTAAATACTTGTGCAACATAGATTGGCTATTTTTGGAGGATTGTCTGAAGTGCTATTGCATGAGTACATGATGAGAATAGATCTACTGACAGTTAACTTGGAGAAGTCTATTGTAGTGCACTTGCATGTGTGGTTATCATTGTAATGGTCCGTGGCTAATAATACCATGTGACCTACTTTGGGATTAAATACTTTGTCAAATGATTCGAAAGTCCCCACCCTTATAAACTTTAATGTCAAAGGAATGTTCTATTAAAGATACAATATGTAAGAACTTGAAGTTATTGTGATTGTTAATGCTCCACATTCTGATTACATCCATGGAAGCTATGTATGTATCTATTGTAAGGAAGATAAAAATATGTGCACTTATGATGATGCCTTAATCCTAATAAATTTCTATTAGACTAACAATCTAGATGGTATCAAAAATTCCACAAGTATGCAATTTTTCACTGCAATACATGGGCAAGTTCAATGTGGCAACCTTCCATACCGTGCCATAATATTTTCATAAATGATAACCTTCACTGGACTGTAGCCATGGTACATATCCTTGGTATAGGTGGATACTCAATTGCCCATCTTGTGAAATAATATGTGCAAGTGACCCTACATAGCATGTATCTTGTCCTACGCTTCGGCTAGTCTAGCTATGATCATTGGCCTACAAGGAATCTATTGGCCCATCTTTTCTATGATGATTCTTCTATACTATTATAATTTAGTTGGTGGTAAAACTCAGGAACTAGAGCATTCATCCCTCTATCCATTATTCTTGCCTTCTGGTGGATGATAAAATAATCACATGCCTTGTACACTACTAGGATACAAGAATCTTGTACATGAGGTAGGGTGTCCCACCATAACCCAACTTGTACATTATCACTAATTACTCAAAATAGTTTCTCCTTAGATGATTTTGTGGCTAAGTCCTTTCAAACATTCCCTCTCTTGTGCCTCATTCATGAATTTTTTATTATTCATAGCACACAAATATTTTTGGAAGTGGCACTCATTTGTAGAAGGTAGGGCTCTTTCATCAGTCTTTCCAGCAGGGGTGATCAGATTTCCTAACTAATTCCATCTATTTTTGAAGTTATGGCCCTGTAAAGAGACCTTGTGGTAAATTTGTAAGCTCCTCTGATTTTGTTCTATGAGCTATTAATATTGTGCCTATCTTTGTCCTATACATAGTGGATGGGGTTAGATAAAGAAATGGTTTTTTTAACTTGAGCTTTGGTCAAGGCATTAGATTATTCAAAGGTAGGGATATTTTTCCCCGTAGGGCCGCATTTATGTAACTTGAATCGCGCAACGTTTCCAAAGGGGAGATAAATTGTCTTTGAGGGTCCTTTGACTTCATTAGTTTTAGGTGCATGGAAAATCATGAATAAAATTCCCACACCCAATCACATTTTTCCACGTGTCATATGGGCTCAGATCGAGAGGAAAAACAATGGCGGAAAGAAATCCCACTATTTTGGAGATGCATTTTTTACCATGATGGTGGGAGTGTCTTAGGAAAATTATTGGCCCTACGGGCCCTTTCAAATTCAAGTGCCTAACAGGCCATGTATCCACGGGCACCCAGGCATATAGGCAGAGTGTAAGGGGATAGATATGGGATCATAGCCCAAAGGGATTGCACAACTTCATGGTGAGGATGTTTTGGGAGGGTCCGCGGCAAATGAAACATGGAGGCTCAACAATGTCCTTCAGGAGCTATTTGGAAGGCGAGGAGGAATTTGGGAAATTTTCCACTAAAAAATTAAATAAAAAAGGAAGGAAATGATTGTACCTATAGAAGGAAATAATGATGCCTCCCATAACATTCTCAATTCACTTTGAATTTTTGCAATTTGGATTAAAATCTGAGCAAGATATGACCCAAAATGCCTGTCATGGTACAAGAGTGCCAAAAGCATACACCAATCTCACATGCAAACTTTGAATAGGGAAGATGATAAATGTATCAATTTTACGCCCCTTTTTATAACAAAATAGTTCGAGTCAAATGAGTTAATTTGATCAATTAAGTATTATGCATGTGGCGAATGAAGCATTAAAGGGAACGTTCCCAATCAATCACATGCCAATATTGTACCCAAAATGGCAGTTTTTCGGGGAAGTTTTAGAAGACATTAGGGGACGAGAACCAAAAAGTGGAAATTTTAATTAAATACCTGCCCGCTAATCCGAAAATTTGGCCTTGAGCTGCCCTAAAATATGGAATTGTGGGGATATCATAGAGATCCAAAGTTCAATGGTTCACATCTGGCTTAGGAATATCTGCATGGAAGGATATGGTGAAGAGTTAATAGGAGAAAGGGAGTCCAAGAGAACAATAATAACCAAATTTATGGAGTTCCTGGATATTAGAAAAATTGAAACATTGCCTCTAGAATATAAAGGAATACAATGGACTACATGAATTATGAGGTCACAACCAGCATAAAGGACTCCAAGGAACAATTCCATCTGCATTAGGTAATCTCTAGACCACTAGTGAAATAAAGGTTTGTGGGTTCATAGTATAGTATAAGGATACCCATGGGCCTGGAAGGAACGAGTTCCATGGGTTGAGTGGTTGAAAGATGCATAAAAATTGAAACAAATGTTTCACTGTCCTAGGGTAATATAGAGATTGTACTGTAACTGGAGGCTCGGAGGAACTTATGCCTACCTTTCCTAAAGGGTTGACCACATTTTTTGCAAGACACTCAAAATGACTCCCAAAATGACCTAAAAAATAAACTTTGTGGACTAATCAGACCTTTTTCAAGACTACAACCTATTTTTCCTCTCAGGTGTTGTAATGCAAGTGATTTTGATGTTAAAATAACAATACAGGCCCTGTGATTAAGTTTCCATCCTCTGCTTGTGTTGTTTGACTAATTTCTGATCCTCCATTACAGTTATCAGTTTGTGCATGAATTTTTGTTGCATTTTGTGAACTGTGTCAATCTACAGAAGTAAGAAATGCTCACCACTCCTTTGGTGCATCACCTATTAGCATTAGCTTTAGTTTTTTTGCATTCTCTATCTCTATCCACTTTGAAATTTAGAGTAGGATTTTGAGTTTTAAACCTCTGCAACTGTGCAAGTGATAAATCTGATCAGAGGAGTTAAGGAACCAGCCTCTAATCTGGAGATTTCTTTCCCATTTTACAAGTCCCACACTTGGGGAAAGGATTCAATGTTGTGCAATTGCACTGGATGCTCAGGATGATCAAACTAGAAATCTGATCAACATCCAGGGGTGCTACTGATTTGCAACAACAGTTTTGGCACGCCTGGTGGGACCTTAGAGGTCTTCATATTCATTGCAACAAAATTGATGTGCATTTTTTGTAAGTTTCTTACTTTAAAGAGCTATAAATTACACATCTGGCGACTCCAAGGGAGAAGAATCAGTTAGTTTTAACATTACAGACCTGAAAACTCATGAGAAGAATCACTACAAGGTCAAGAGCTGGAGAAGAAGAGGTGTTGTTTGAGTATTTGCAGTTATCCCCAAGAAGAAGACAAAGAGCGAGGAGAATTCAAAGGTCTCCATCTCCACCAGACAGAACTCTCTCAACTCCCCCACCTGGTAGGCCTTTCATTCAATCAACTAGGGGTTTTGAGGCCAAGCAGAATGGCACAAAACAACCCCTATGTCAATTTCACTGGCAGCGGCCCACTTACTCTTAATGCACAAAATCCAATCCCAGTTGCAGCATTAAAGAACATTCCATACTTCACTGGAGAAAATCAGACCACTCCTGGTGATTATGTTAAGGATATTGCCAATATTTGTTCAATCCATGAGATCAATGAGATGCAAGTTGTTGTCAACTTGTTGGCATCTTCATTTAAAGGGAAAGCTTTGCAATGGTTCAGGAGCCTTGCCTCAGGTTCTATTCAAAATTGGAACTAGCTATGCATAGCCCTCCATGAGCATTTTGGAGAGAAAGGAGACAACTTGTCCCTTTTGGAGTAGCTGACAACCATCAAGAGAGCTCCAAATGAGCAGCTGACTGATTTTAACTTCAGATTTCAAAGGACTTGGGAGAGAATTCTAGTGGCAGTCAAGCCAACAACAGAAGGTGCTTTCCTTTATTACCTTAAAGCTTTAAATTCTGATATTTCTATGTTAATTCAATCCATGGGAGGCACAACTATCCCCATTGCTTATAGCATTACCATTAGAGCTTAAAATTGTTTGATTCAAGCTAGCAAACTAGCTCCTAGGCCTCCAATGCCATTGTTTTCAAGTTTAGAGAGCCCAAGTACTAGCCAAGTGCCTAATTTAGCTCCTATTCCCACTCATAGGAATCAGAATTTAAGTCAAGCTTCTACTTCATCTTCTAGTGCCTCAAATAAACTTCAAGAAGTCTTGAAGCAATTACAAAATTTAGATAATGAGATGGTTACACTCAAGAGACAGCAAGCCCAAGGTTTTAGACCTCCCTTCTAGCCTCAAGCTCAACCTAACATGCAGCCATACCAACCTCAAAGACCATCCAATCCAGTTGCAAATTTAAACCAAACAATACCTCCTGCTAATAGACCATTTTAACCCTATAATCCCAATGCTATATCTACCTCTAAGGCATTAGTGCCAGTGCAAAACAACATAGCTCAAGAGTATGATTGTGCTTTCCATGCAATGAACCTCACAACCAGTCTATGTGTTTCAACGGTGCCTTAAATCAAGCATTAATGGTGACAACTACCGGTGTGGATGGTGAAGGTAGTCAAGGAAATAACCAACAACAAGAAACATTCTAGTAGTAATCAACTCCAAACGATACCACGCTTGTAAAATAGCAGGAAGAAGATTTTTGTGGCATGAATCGAACACGGTTTTCCCAAATTTTTACAGCCTAAACAAGGTCAAAGAGGAGGAATTTGGGTGAAGAACATCCATTGGCTCCAAATAATCCACAACCTCCTATCTACTCCAAAAATTATTTGCAAACAAAATCCAATTTCCAAACACACAAGGACTGCCTAAAACAGTTCCTAGGAAAGCTCAAACACCAATTGTTGCTGCACATATGCAAGAAATGAACATGCAGTCCAAGGGACAGAAAAGGGATACTTCATCTCCATTCAACATGATTGATCAGATGAAGAAGACTAATGTAAACATATCAATGTGAGAATCATTATCTATCCCAGGCCAAAGAGATTTGCTACAGGTTGCCATGAAGGATTGGTCAACTTCAAATTAGCAAATCCAAATGTAAGAGAAAGGTGCTCACAAATGCTGCCTAGCCTAGAAGGGGAATGATGGAGGACAACAAGGTAAAATGCTGAAGCCCCCGCCATTCTATGTTTCATTGATAATTAGAAACCAATTATTACATAATTACATGATTGATTCCAGGGCAAGTAGTTTAGTAATTCCCAAGAAAATAGCTAATCAGTTGGGATTTCAGTATGAAGTCATAACCAAAGGGGTAGTGCAATTATATGGGACAACAGTAAAAACAGTTGGAGTGATAAAAAACTTGAGTCTTACCTTGCATACCTACCCCAATGTTTTTGTTTTACAAGATGTCTCAGTAATAGACCGTCCACCACTCTTTGCCCTATGTTTGTAAAGGGATTTCACATTCAAGATATCGAGGCTACTTATCCACTGATTGGTCACACATGTTGTTCAGGAACAAGATATGGAACTAAATCCATAATCAAATATGAGCCTATTGCAAACTTTCACATTGAGCCTTATGCTCCAAGCCAAATAAATACCAATTGTTCAACGTTTGATCAAGAGGATTATCCAAGAACTGATGAAACTGACCCCAAGGTAGAAAGCATCCCATATCTAACTCTTGATGAATGGGTAAACAAGGTACAGGATTTTTATCCTTATCAAGAAATAGAAGAATATGATTTAGGAGTATATTGCATGCATGAAGAAAATCATACTATTCCTAGCATCATCAAGCCATACCACAAGGATGACAATGAGGTATGGTAGTTGTTTTTTGATGGATCAAGGAGTAAACAAGGTGTAAGATGGGGAGCTATGCTTGTTTCCCCTCAAGAAGTAGAAGTATTATTCAGCTTTTATATTTTAGTTTGCATGCTCGAATAACACTGTTGAGTATGAATCCTTTGATACAAGGATTACATTGGTCAATCAAAAGAGGAATAAATAACTTGCAGGTCCTTGGTGATAATGAGTTGATTTTCAACCAAGTTAAGGGGTAGCATGTGCTGTCAAGAATGATCTACTCAAATGCTACAAAAATAGGGTGTGGGACCTCATTGAATATTTTGAGGGCTTTGACATAAAATCCATTCCTAGAAAAGAGAACCAAGCTGCTGACAGCCTTGCAGAAGTTGGGGCAGCCTTTGATGTTGTTGAAAACATTCAAAAAGAAAAGTTATAGCCCAACATCCATGTGATTATGAGGCCTTCAGTACTAGAAAATAATGTAAGTTGGCAAGTGTTTGAAAGTGATTAGAAAATCATCCATTTTTTACAAGAAGAGGCTGGAGTTCTCAGCTAAAAATCAGGAAAAGTTGGAGCAGCAGTATGGTGACTAGGTGGTATAGATGAGAACTAACAAGCTACCAAAGGGACTTATTACTTCGAAGTCCATTTTCAATCCTAATGATCAGTTTAGGAAGGAGAAAACAAACATTCAAGTCAAGGGAGAAGATTCAGTGTCCATCTTAGTAGAAGGAAGTAAATCACTCCAAATTAGTAAGAGTGACAACTAAGCAAGAAAGGTATGAGTTCATACAACTTTTTCAAGAATTCTCTAATGTGTTTACTTGGAGCTATGAGGATTTGAAGGGTTTCAATCCCGAGTGAGCTCAACATACCATTGAATTGGATCCAAGTACTAAACCCATCAGGACAAAAACAAAGGCCAGTTAACCCGCAAATGGAGCCTCTCATGAGAACGGAATTGAATAAGTTGATAGAATCAAGAATCATATTCCCAAGCAAGCATTCTAGTTAGGTGGCCAACTTGGTTCCAGTCAGAAAGAAGAGTGGGGAAATCAGATTGTGTGTTGACTTCAGAGATTTGAATAGAGCATCCCTCAAGGATCATTATCCACTTCCTTCCATGGTGCAGATTTTACAAGTTGTTGTTGGCTCCGAAAGGTTTTCATTACTTGATGGCTATTCAGGGTATAAACAGATTATGGTGAAGGAAGAAGATCAATTCAAGATAGTCTTCACAACCAAATGGGGAACTTATGCATATAGGAAAATTTCATTTGCGCTATCCAACTCTGGAGCTACCTTCCAAAGAGCAATGGACATGGCGTTTAAGGGTTTGATTAACAACATAGTGCTGATATATCTTGATGATATCACTATTTTTTCAAAAAATGCAGCAGACCACCTCTCTCATTTGAGACAAGTGTTCCAAAGGTGTAGAAGATTTGGAGTCTCCTTGAATCTTAAAAAATGTATTTTCCTAGCCCATGAAGGAAAGCTCTTTGGCCACATTGTCTCCAAAGAAGGATTAGCAATTGATCCAGAGAGAGTTAAGGCCATAAGAGCACTACCATTACCAAGCCACAAGAAGGCCCTCCAAAGTTTCTTGGGGAGAATAAATTTTGTTTGGAGGTTTGTCCCAAATTTTGCAGCCCTAGTCAAGCCCATCACCAAGATGTTAAAGAAAAACATGGTTTTCAAATGGACAGTAAAAGGAAAAGAAAGTTTTGAGGCAATCAAGGAAGCCATCTCTCAAGCCCCAACTCTCATCAACCCGGATTTCTCCAAGGATTTCATCCTCTATGCATTTGGGGAGGATGATATAATTTCTGCAATTTTGGTACAGTAGAACAAAGACAATGAGGAGCAGCCAATTGCTTTCTTCAGCCAAAGCCTGGAGGACTATGAGGTGAAGTATTCCTTCATTGAGAAGAATGTTCTTGTAGTAATCATGAGCTTGAAGAAATTCAAGCATCTAGTTTCAAACAACAAGGTTCAGTTGCTGGTTTCTCACATGGGAGTTAAGGACTTCCTCCTCAACAAAGACTTGAACGAAAAGAGGGCAGGTTGGATTACTTGTGTCATGGAGTATGACATTGAGATCAAAGTCACCAAGTTGGTCAGAGGAAAAGGATTGTGTGAGTAGCTGATTTTGAGAAAACAAAAGGAAGCATGCAAGGAAAAGGAGGTTGTTTTGGCGTTGCAAGACAGCCATGAGCAAGGAAGCACTCAAGAAGAAAATAATGGTGTTCTCACTCCTTGTTGGTCCCAAGGTATAATGCACTTCTTGAGAACAGGCCTATGCCCTCCCGAGATGAACAAGACCTAAAGAAGACACTTCAAATTGCAGGCTATCCCATATGCCCTTGTTGATGGTGTTCTGTTCAAAAGGGATGTGAATGGAGTACTGCTAAGGTGCATTGGTATAAAATAGATTCATAGGGTGTTGGAAGAGTTCCATGGTGGACCAGCTGGTGGTCATTTTGCACCAAGAGTGACAGCTCTAAAGATCATGAGGGCTGGTTATTATTGGTAAAAGATTTTCAGTGATTACTACGCATGGATCAAGAGGTGCAAGAATTGTGCATTCTTCAAAGGTAAAGAGAGACTAGTTGCCCTTCCATTGCATTCAATTTCATCTGACCAGCCATTCATGCAATGGGGTTTAGACTTCATTGGAGTCATTAATCCCAATTCAAGATAAGGGTACAAGTGGATTTTAACAGCCACAGATTACTTCACTAAGTGGACTGAAGCCAGTAGCACTCAAGGAGGCAAATGAATCTAGTATCCTTGACTTCTATGAGGGATTAGTAATCAGGTTTGGCATACCTAGCTACAATAATATTAGATAATGCATTGGCATTCATTGGATCCAAGGTGACTGAATGGGCTATCAAGAAAGGGATCTACCTAAGTAATTCATCAAACTATTACCCTCAGGGTAATGGCCAAGATGAAGTCTACAAACAAGAACTTGTTGAGGATCATTAGGAGAACTCTTGATGAAAATAAGAGGTCTTGGCATACTAAATTAAAATCAGCCTTATGGGCTGATAGGATAACTCCCAAGAGATCTATAGGTAACTCTCAATTTAAGCTTGTTTATGGAAGAGAGGCAATTTTGCCCATGACACTTGAGTTGCCAACATTGGAACTCATGAAACAGTTGGAGTTGTTGGATTTTTAGCCCATGGAGGTTAGATATGTAGAATTTATGGAGCTCCAAGAAATCAGAAATCAGGCATCCTAAACAATGGAGAAGGATCAGGCTTTGATAAAGAAGACCTTTGATAGAAAGGCTAAGAATAGATCCTTCCAAGTTAGAGATCTAGTTTTAAAGTGGGATACAGATAGAGAAAAATCTGGGAAGGCATTAAAAATTTGATGCCATTTGGAGTGGCCCATACATGGTCACAAAGTGTAAGGACAGCAATGCCTTCCAATTGTCTTCATTGGATGGTGAAGAACTACAGATTCTAGTCAATGGAATCCATCTAAAGCATTGCTACTAAAGGGAAATTCTCCACCTTGTAAATATTAGCTTAGGTTTTCATTCCTCCAAGTTCTTGTGCGCATTTTTTTGATATAGGTTAGTTTTCTTTCCCTAAGTGCTTTGGCACAAGCTTGTTGTTCTTAGAGATGTGTTTGCAGGCCTTGCTCCATCAGATGGTATTCCATCTTCCTCCTTGCAGTTTTCTAGTCAGTTGGGGTACCAAATAGAGAAAAGATGACTCCATGCCCAATGGATTGCTTCAAGCAACTAGTAATTTCATCCAATAGGCAGATGACCCCTCTGAGTCGACCAAAATTGTTATCCAAAATGTGCCCTCCTGCTCATTTTGTGGCTAACTCCTTTCGTTCTTCCCTCTCTTGTGCCTCAGACATAATTTTTTGCTTTTTAGGCACTTAAAACTTTCTGGAAATGACACCATTAGATTGATCTCTCTCTCAGATTTCCAAAAAAGGTAAAGTTTTACTCCTAACTTCGTGTATTTTTGAAGTTATGGCTCAGTGGAGTTTTTGTGAGAAATTTTCCCCTGAAAGGCCCGCTGCCAATAAGATGCTGCCACGTGTCCAGGGAAGCAGTGGGGGTCAGAGGAGAACTTGGGTTTTTACCAAGTGTTTTGGAAAAATTTCAAAAAGGAAGATTTTTTCCCACAGGCCCGCCGACAAATGAGACACTGCCACGTGTCCAAGGGAGAAATTTGGAAATTTTGGCTAAGTGTTGCGCATGGAAAATTTTTGAAGGAAAGGCCCGCGCCCAATCAGATTGTGCCACATGTCCAATGGCCTGGAATGGCGGAGTGCGGAAGAGAAGTTGGAATTTTGCCGAAGTGTTTCGCAAAACTTCAATGAGGGAAGTTTCGGCCCACTGCCCCGCCAACTAATCAGATCAGGCCATGTGTCACCAGAGCCTAGAATGGCGGAGCGCGGGAGAAAATTGGGATTTTTTCCCTAAGTGTTTGCGCAAAAGTAAAAATTCTTACAGAGAGCCCGCGACAAATGATATGTTACCACATGTCTCGAATCAGCAGAGGGCAGGGAGAATTTGGAAAATTTTCCAAAGAGAAAACAAAGGAAAATTCAAAGAGGAAAGCCCACCCCCTTATTGCGAGCCAGTGGAATATCGCCACGTGTCTAGGTGGTGCCAAAAAATAAAGGAAAAGCCCGCATGAAAAATTTGAAGGGGAAAACCCGCATTCAATGGGGTTTTTCCACATGTCTAAAGGGGAAGATGGTCAAGCAGCCCGCAAAAAATTCAAGAAGGATAGGCCTATGCCCAATCAGCGTGCGCCACATGGCCTCCACTCACTAGCCTAGTGGGGATTTTTTGGAATATTTCCCAAAGGGAAGAATCAGAGGAAAATGGAGCAGGATGGGCCCACACCCAATAAAAATGTGCCACATGGCACCTGGAATGACAGAGCATAGGGATTTTTTTGGGAAATTTTCCCAAATGACAAAAAAGGTGAAAAAATTCAAATTTTTGCCCGCCAATCCGATTTGGCCCTGTTTTGCCCTAAAACTTCAAATGGCCGTATCTTTCAATCCAGAGCTCATATTTTCACATTATTTATATCAATGGAAAGCTGGTGAAATTATCTACAAGATCACAGGGTCATTTTTGAATTTTTATGGAGTTTGGAGAGATGAAAATCGAAAAATGTCCTCTGGCACGTGGTCATGGACAAAAATGACGTTTCAACCACCGTTTTTAATGAAGAATGGCTCACATTCTCTCCCAGCATGGTTAAAAATGTTAGGGAATGGGTTTGTAAGGATTCCCATGTAGTTTTGAATGCATTTTGGTAAATGGTTGAGTCCCTTCCATGTTTTCCCATGTTTCTCTCTCCTGGGCTCGTCCCTTGCACTGTAAAAGCCAGATTTGGCTCGTTTTCAAAGGGTGGAACATTTCTTTGTGTATTACAAGCTCCTCTCTTTCACCTAAAAAGTGATTTGGTGGAGAAATGAAACCTTTTTTTAAGACTGCAACCTATTTTTTCCTCTCAGGTGTTGTAATGCAAGTGATTTTGACATAAAAATAACAATATAGGCCCTGTGATTAATTTTCCATCCTCTGCTGGTGTTGTTTGATTAATTTTTGATTCTTCACTATAGTTATCAGTTTTTGCATGAAGTTTTGTTGCATTTTATGAACTGTGTCAATCTACAGTAGTGAGAAATGCTCACCACTCCTTTGGCGCATCACCTATTAGCATTAGTTTTAGTCTTTTTTGCATTCTCTATCTTTGTCCACTTTGGAATTTAGAGTAGAAATTAGGAATTTTAAACCTCTGCAATTGTGTAAGTGATAATATCTGATTAGAGGATTTGAGAAACCAGCCTCTAAACTGGAGATTCCTCTTCCCATTTTACAAGTCCCACACTTGGGGAAAGGATTCAATGTTGTGAAATCACACTGGATGCACAGGATGATCAAACTAGAAATATGATCAACATCCAGGGGTGCTGCTGATTTGCAACAACAATTACACTTAGTGAAATATTAAGACATGTCAAGATAGATAATGAGGATGATTTTGAAGATGGGAAAGAAGGGAATAAGGATGATTTAGTAAGAACATGAAGAAACTAACAAAAAATAAGAAAATAATCATTAATCTACTCAAGAGAAAAATAAATAGCAAATAATGATGAGGAAAAGGAAAATAAGTTGAGGAAAAGGTTGATAATGTTGAGGATACTAAGGTTACATCATATAAACACCCACATCATCAAGAGAGAAAACAATCTAGAGGCATGTTAGGGAACATGAGGGAAACAACCTTTACATGTATACAAATAATTAGAGTTATAATCACTATGCCTATACATGGAATCAATCGAGCATCAACTATATGACATGGAATGACAAAAATATTACTATGGTTATGCATGGATAACAAGGAAGAACAAAAATGGACATGGATGGAATCATAGTAGAGCACCAGATTATAGAACTAGATTTTAAGATATATCACCCACTAAGATCTCATATGGGTGGTTGGATGATCAAGCATAGTGATAAGTATTTAATGATTCAAAGCACACTCCCTATATGGATTGTTCTCATGTTTCAGGGATGAATGTTAGTATAGATTTCTGGTTTACAACATCAAAAATTGTAATAATTTGTAGTCTAGATTAAAACATAGGATATAATTAAGTGGTCAATTACGTAATAAAAACCATAAAATGATTTAAGAACATAAGATCCATATCACAATAATTCCATAAGGTAATTAGGATAAACAAAGCTAGATCAAAACACGTGTACAGGAAAAAAAACTTATACTTAAGTACTTTCTATTACGATCCAAGATCAACCTTCTTACAATTAGGATTACATAGCTTTATAAAAAATACAATGATTGTTGAGTTACCATTCCTTTCATCCCCTTCTCATATATTCAGATGCTTTTCATCTTTTCTACTTATGCATAGAGAATATATATGTTCTAGCTTTTGTCTTATACTAACTATATACATACAAAAGGATTGCCAACTTATAGATCGACTTGTTATTACATTTTACTATCCAAAAATGAAACGTTTAAAGGAGGGAGGACATGTTATGTACCTTGGGATATGATATTATATTTTATATGGGTTTATGTAGATGTCGATATGTGGCACACATCCCCCTAGTTAATTATATGTTTATAATAGATGGGGTCACATAGGAATTAGTTAATTGGGTAATGAGTCCGCCTACATTAGGATTAAGTGTTACCGATCTATTAAGATTAATATATGCATATATAAAGGAGATGAGTATCATTATGATACATTTCATGTATGTGTGGAGTCTTCTACTTGTTAGAGGTATATTGGAAGTATCCCCTTAGAAGTGGAGTTCCCATGTTGGGAGATCTTGGAGTTACTCCTTCCTTAAGGAGAATAGTATGGTATTTCCATACCTTAAGGGTTTTTTGATCTAAATATATTGAATAATTGGGCACATCTTAGCCCACTAATATATCTCTTGTGCCATTTTATCTTCTACACATTGTTCTTATTATTCATTTATTATTTGCAAATATCTCATCAAGTGGTATCAAAGGTTCGATATGAGAAATTTATGGGATGAAACCTTAATTTTAGTGATTCTCCTATATCTTGAAACTGACTATGTTCTTTTTTAGAAATATTTTGTGTGAATTGGATAAATCATTCATGAAATTTGCCCTCTAAATTTCAGCTTGTTTTGAACTATTTTGAGAAATATATTTCAATTTTAGTGTTAAAACCCTAATTTACTGATTTACCTATATCTTACGAATGGTGACGATGCTTTTAGTGAATATATTTTTGGGATGATAAATTAGATTTAGGGAGAAAATCTCAAATTTTTAGGAATTTTGGATCTATTTTGTAAGAATTATTGTAGTTTAATTGTTTTTTCACAAATTTTCTCCTTATGCAAAATTATTTGGATTTTTTATAATTAGTTTACATATTTAGAAAGGCCTTCAAAATATAGTTAGGGTTTGTTTTTTTAGTTTCTAATTTGAGGTCAACATTTGGCTAAAAAGGGAAAAAAAGTTTTGATTCTTGAAACCCTAGTTTTTGTAGATCATGGAAATGAAAACTTTTTGTGGAGATGGTGCAATTGATGTTAGAGAATGGTGGATAAAATTTAAGGAAAATCATTTTTTAGGGAGAAGGCCATGTTTTACTTTTCAACATAGGCTTGGTAGTCTAGCATGGACTTGGTAGTATCAAGTGATACAAGAGAATCCAAATTGGTGTTGGGAGGAAATGAAATGCGTTTTCTTAGATTGATAGGACAAAAAATATGAAGAAGAATAAGATGTTACTAATGAGGATGTTGCAGATAAGGATGAAAAATCAAATGAATAATATGAATATGAATAAGATAATATTGATGATGAAGAGACTATACATGATTCAGAAGGAGAGAAAATAGAACACAATAAGAGTTCCCATAATGCATCTCTAACAAAGGAAGCTTCAATATTTTATTTTGAATGGTGCATTCAAAGGAAAAATGTAATTATTTCCATAAACACTATCAACAAATATAAATTCAAAATAAGGATGTAGATCAACATCTACATGCTCAAGAAAATATTATCAAGGAAACTCGAGTGGATGGTAAATAGATTTAAGTTACAATTTGAATATTTAAATATCTCCATGGATAAATATATTTTACAATCATACTTTTATGCTTCAGATATAGATGGTATGAATATTGTTCTTGGGTACTCCTAGTTAGAGACATTTGGGAAAATTATTGTTAATGTGCAAAAGAAGTTTATGAAGATTTGGTACAAGAAGAAGATAACTTTACAAGATATTACACTTAGTGAAAAATAAATACATGTCAAGAGAGAGCATGAGGATGAGTTTTAAGATGGGGAAGAAGGGAATAACGAAAAAAACACATACAAGAAAAAAAACTTATACTGAAGTACCTTCTTTTAGGATCTAAGATCAACCTTCTTACAATTAGGATTACATAACTTTATACAAAATAAAATGACTATTGAGTTACCAGTCCTTTCATCTCCTTCTCATATATTCAGAGGATTTTCATATTCTCTACCTATACGTAGTTAAGACATGTATTCTATATTTTGTCTTATACTAATTATATACATACAAAAGGATTGCAGACTTATTGATCGACTTGTTATTACATTTTACTGTCCAACAATGAAACATGTCAAGGAGGGAGGACATGTTTTGTACCTTGGGATATGATATTATAGTGTATATGGTTTAATGGAGATGTTGATATGTGGCACACATCCCCCTTAGTTACTTACATGTTTATAATATATTAGGTCACATAGGAATTAGTTATGTTGGGTAATGAGTCAGCCTACATTAGGGTTAGGTGTTACCCATCTATTAAGAGTAATGTACATGCCTATATAAAGGAGATGAGTATAATTATGAGATATGTTATTTATGTGTGGAGTCTTATACTTGGTAGAGGTATATTGGAGGTATCCCCCTCTAAGTGAAGTTACTATATTGGGATATCTTGGAGTTACTCCTTTCTTAAGGAGAATTGTATGGTTTTTCCCTACCTGAAGGGTATTTATTTGAATATATTGAATATTTGGGCATCTTGGCCCACTAAATCTTATGCATATTGTTCTTATTATTCATTTATTATATGCAAATATCTTATTAGACAGACAATTTAATGGTGTTGGATAAGCAAAGCGACCCACCCATATTGCTTTAAAAAGATGGTGTACAACATTATTCTTAAGCTTGATACTACTTTTGATTAATTTGACTCATGTTAATTAATATTTATTTCAACATATCCACGTATCTCCCCCAAATTATTCTCTCATTGTTTTCACCTCAATGTGGAAAATATTTTAATCAAATCTTATACATGTATGTCAAAATATCTTCCTAAATTTTTCACCCCTCCATAATAATCAAAATATAAACTAGACCCACCTATTACAGTTATTATATATTAAAAAGTGTTATGGTTATACAAACGTTGGAAATAACTAACCCTTTGTAAACCATTGAATAACAAAACTTCAATAAATAAATATAATATGAATGACATTTACATAAATTTTTTACACCATTTTATTGTAAGTTTATGTGGTTGTACCTATTATGAGCGTAACACTTATGACCATATAATAGTACTCTACACTAGAAATCATACATTTCATATATTTAAACACTATTGTAAAATTCTAAACCAATGTATCGCTTATCATAGTCAAACTTGAGTAAATTATCATATTTAATAAAATGCATATAACTTCTCTATATAAAAATGTGCCACATATTTTTGCACTCATCCTCTTCTTTACCTTTCTTCCTCCCAAAATTTCAGTTATGAGATACAAATTTCAATGTAATATGAAATTGTACGGAAGTTTAAGTTATGATATATTCTATGGAACTTAACTTTTACAGTTTCTTTTTTTTTGGTTCAGTTTATTCAATATGATTCTAATTACTCGGAGAAGGTATAAAAACTACATTGATGCCTAAAATATAACTTAGCATTGATAGAGAAATCCTTGATTTTAATTTTTTTTCTCTTAATCCAAAAATATTCTCGTAATAAAAAAATGGCCTACAATGCATATAATATTTTAAAAAATAAAATCCTAAGAGTTCAGAGCTCAAATAAGAAAAACAAATCATGCGACTAGTTTCATAACCACACAAATAGGACAAGTCTATGAAGTGACACAAGTAATATTGAAATTAAGAATGATACAAATGATAAATTATGATACAAATGCCTTGAATTAGAATGACAAATAACAAATAGCAATGATACACATGTATGATAATATTTACAATAAATCTCACCCCTACATTACACTATGCACTGTCATGCCATGCATTATTTCTTTGAGATGTAAAAAACAAATAATAAAACAAATCCTATACAATTATGATATGATATATGCCAAATGACTAAAAAAAATGATTAGAGAATATGCACAAAAATGATTTTTTTTAAAGGTCTTTGGAAATGTGAACCAAATCCAAGTGGTTGTTAATAAAAGTGCTTCACATTTTACATCTTTAATTCACATTTCAAATACTCATGAATTTATAAAACAATAGATTCATTCATACATACATCATTATAAGAATGAGTCCCACATATATAATAGGAGGATTATCTAGAGAGGGTTGGTTGAACGAATCATTCCAATTTTTTTGTGTGCTTCCTATTTCCATTCTTCTTTTTCCCCATTTTTCTCTTTTCACTACCAAGTTTGACCATTAAAATGTGAAATAAATTGTTCATTTTTTGATGTTTTGTCGCGGATTCAATTTGACAATTAGCATACAAAAGTTGTATTATGGCCTTTTATCAAACAATAATGTATTATGGAATGTTTGATGTTCATTGGCATGTGTAAACGCTGCATGTTGGTCCAAGCTCTTCATGGTAATCGAGGAATGGTCATAAGATGATGATCTAAGCATTATTTTAGAGATTAAGGGGAAGATATTTATGAACAATTTTTAAGAAGCTAAGGACATCTAAAACCATTTTTAAACCCTAGGTCAAAATATATGGAGAATAAATTGATCACACATGCCTGAAATGGATTTCTTGACCTATTATGATTATTGGAGGCTGTAGATGACTCCTCCAATTTTCTCTAGGTGGCATTTAGGTGTCAAGGTTGTATGTGGACATCACTGAAATCTCTAAGTTTTTGAAGAAGTTATGTTTTCTCCAAAGTTATGCACTAGACATGTTGACTAAACTAGTGTTTGAGGATTTTGTGAAGATATACTACATTTCCATGGTGGTTTCAGATCATGGTTGAGCCCTTTGGAGGTATGTGAAGGCCTATTTTGTAAGACTCAATTCAGGGCAGTTTTGGTGGTCCTAGTTGCAGAGATGATTTTATGGTGTTTTAGTCAAAATGGTGGTGTCTAATGAAGTTGGTGATGACCCCGAGGTCATGATATTTCCATCCATGTGTCATTTATACACAGTTGAGGTGATTTGATGTTTGTTGTGCTTCATTATCTGAGGACTAGTTTTGTAGGTCTAAGACCAAGTGAGGAGATTTGCTTCAAGTGGTGGATTCATGATGTGAGATGGTGATGCAGAGTTGTAGAAGGTTGCTAGAAGGATTAGACACCATGTCTAAGTGGATGTTGAGGTTTGGTGATGATTATGTTAGCTAGGATTTAGCGAGAGGGTCGTTTGGGTTCTTTAGGGATACTTGTGTCCTAATAAAGGATTTGAGTGTGAAGAAACTATTGTCGACCTATATAGTCCTTTGTATGATGTTCTTATGTTTCTTTAAGTGAATTTTTCATATGATGGTTGGCCTAAATGAGTTGTGATCATGATTCATATATAAAAGCAATTTGTTAGTGTCTTATTTTGTAGTTGAGAGGGTATGAGAAAGTGTGAGCTAGAGGGTTGATTGAAGAGGTGAAGGAGGTCTATGTGACCATCAAGAGAGGAAAAAGAGTGTTTGGTGATGTTATAGAGTGTGTGCATCTGTTGGAGAGATAAGTCATTAGGCCTAATTAGCTTGGTAAATAAATGCTTAAGCGAGTTAGCTTAGAGAGTAGGTTTGGAGACGATAGAAGGAAAGAGAGCTTCATAGTGTCATCATCAGTTGTTATGCAACATTCTAGAGGTGATAAATAAATCAGGTGGCTTTAGTTGATGCTAAGTCATCTAATGGGTTGGTGCTCCTTGTTGGGTTGGTACTCAACTAAATTTGAATCATTTCTCTGATAAGGCTTTGTTTGAGTGGGTTTTCTTCCCCTTGAGGGTTTCCCACTTATATATGGTGTTTGTGTGTACTTGTGTTCTCATTTGCTCATCTAATGGTTATGTTTATTAAGCATACATGTTTAATGGTTAAGTTGAATTGAATGGTTAATGAATATGAATGTTAAGTGAATGAAAGTTTTTATTGCTCATTGATTCAACCCCCCTCTCTCCCCCTCCCTCTTTCAGTGATTGTGCTTCCAACACAATTTAATGGTGTTGACTGAGTGAATCGACCCATACATATTGCTAAAAAAAGATGTTGTATAACATTATTCTTAAGATTGTTACTATTTTTGATTAAGTTGACTCATGTTACTCAATATTTATTTCAACATGTCCGCATATCTCCCCCAAAATATCCTCTCCTTATTTTCTCGTCAATATGGAAAATATTTTAATCAGACCTTATACATATATGTCAAAATATCTTTCTAATTTTTTCACCCCTCAAAAATAATAAAAATAAAAAACTAGACCCACCTATTAAAGTTAGTATATATTAAAAACTATTACGGTTCTACCTACATTGGAAATAACTAAACCTCTGTAAACTATTGAATAACATAACTTCAATAAATAAGTATAATATGAATGACATTTACATAGTTTTTTTGCACCATTTTATTGTAAGGTTATACGGTTGTACCTATTACGATCGTAACACTTACGGACATAAGTGTTATGGCCATATAATAGTACTCTACACTCAAAATCCTACATTTCATATATTTAAACACTATTGTAAAATTCTAAATGAATGTATCACTTATAGCAAGTCAAACTTGAGTAAACTCTCATATTTAATAAAATGCATATAACTCTTCTATATAAAAATATGCCACATATATTTGCACTCATCTCCTTGACCTTTCTTCCTCAAAAAATTTCAGTTATGGGGTACAAATTTCAATGTAGTATGAAGTTGTACAGATTGTTGAGCTATGATAAATTCTATGGAACTCAACTTTTCTAGTTTCTTGTTTTTTTTATTTAGTTTATTCAATAAGATTCTGATTACTCGGAGAAGGTACAAAATTTGCATCGATGCCTAAAATATAACTTAGTGTTAACAGAGAAATCCTTAAATTTAAAAATTATTTTTCGCTCTTAATCCAAAAACATTCTTGTCATTAAAAAAATATGGCATGCTGCGATGCCTATAATATGTAAAAAAATAAAATCGCAACGGTTCAGAGCTCAAATAAACAAAATAAATCATGCGACTAATTTCATAAGTCTATGAATTGACAAAAGCAATATTAAAATTGAAAAAGATACAAATGAAAAATTATGAAACAAATGCTTTGAATTAGAATGACAAATAACAAATACCAATGATACACATGTATGCAATATGTGGTATTTACAAAAAAATTGCACCCCTATATTACACTGTGCACTGTGATGCCATGAAGGATTTCTTTGAGATGTAAAAACAAATAACTAGACAAATAATAAAACAAATCATCTACAATTGTGATATGATATATGCCAAATGAATATGCACAAAATAGATTTTTTAAAAGGTCTTTGGAACTTTGAACCAAATCTAACCAAATCTAAGTGATTGTTAATAAAAGTGCTTCGCATTTTACATCTTTAATTCACATTTCGAATTCTCTTAAATTTAAAAAACAATACATTCACACATACATATGCGTTGTTATAAGATTGAGTTCGAGGGATATAATAGAGGATTATCTAAAGAGAGTTGGTTGAAGGAAGCACTCCACATTTTGTTGTGTGTCTTTTATTACCATTCTTCTTTGTCCTCATTTTTCTGTTTTCACTGTCAAGTGTACTAATTAAAATGTGAAATAAAGTGTTTATTTTTTGTATGTTTTGTCACTAATTGAATTCAATGGTTAGCTTCAAGAAGTTGTATTATTACCTATTATTATTTAACTAGGAAAAGCATCCATAGGTGCTTGTGAGAGGCCGATAGGCATATAGAAAGATTTATTACAAGTATTACATTACTAATAATGGATTTAATTACATCAGGATAGCGAAAATGAATTTTAATAATTAAAATAAGGATAGTGAAAATAAGTTTTAATTATTTGTTTTGAAAAAATAATGATGTGAAATCGACACTATTTACATCTATCACATTTAAAATCGATTTTAGGCGGACTCAACATTGACTTTTGGAAACAAAATTATAACCAAGAAAATCAAACTCTTAGTAATGCAATTTGGAACCCAAACAAACAAGATGTACTACTTAGAGTGTAAACACCATTGCATTAACAAGCTAGAATGTCAAACCTAACTATCAATTTGGTCCGTGATATTGGTGAAAAGGGGGATCAAGTGGGATGCACTACTACTACCAAAATGCAACAAAAGTACCTAGCCAGTGGAATCGAACCCTACGTAAATTAAATATGCAGTTGTTACATTGACAGGAACATTTGATCTAATTTGGCGTGAGGATCCAATGATCTACCATTGATTCGGCAAGCATCTTTCCTGACAAGAACAACTTCAAATCAAATGATTAATCCCTTCACTTACGCGATTATGTTTTTCTTATTGTATTTAAAATATAATGAATAGAAATATAAATAATGTGTAACACAGTATAACTTACCTATCACAAAAAAGTGTTTACAAAATGTCGAGTATTAAAAAGGTTTTCAGCACGTATTATACTTCTACCTTTGAGAATTTATGAAGATGATAAGTTTTGGCTTTAAGCTAGCACAAATATTTTAAATTTATTTATTTGAAAAATGCTACTATATATGTATAAGCAGGTGACTATCCTAAATTTGTCACTATGGAGAAAGGTTAATCAATCCGTCACTTCTTCAAAAAAAATTAGTTGACTTGTGATGTATGGCCCTAATATTGTTGTTTCTAATTATGGAGGTTCAATTTAATGTTAAGCATTTTTATTGACATTTGACACTATTATATTCCATCTTTCCTTGTTTGTTATATAAATTCTATTGTAAGTTTTCCTGCATAATAATTTTTTTTTAAATATCCTTCTTTAAATTAAAAATTGAGAGGTTACTGCTCTACTAAGGTTTAGGCCTTAGGTCCCCCTATGCTTGTTGTCGGTCGTACTGGTTTGTTGTCACACAATCATTTCTTTGGGATTTTGGCAGGATTTTTACTTTTCATGTACAATTATTTCACTAAGTGGACTATTTATTCCGCCTTTTGGGCGGCATCACACCTTTATTAATGGCTACTCTTTCGATGCCTTCATCTATTGATACATATTTACTTGATAGAGCGCTTGGCACCCATGGCTCCAAAGAAGGTGAGAAAATTAGTCCCGAAACTCTTCGACAAGGTAACCATTCTGAGTCAAAGACTCTTATGCCTAATGTTGTGCTTAATTTACCCGAATTTGATAAATCTTGTCACTGGCTTGAATCATACACCCTTGTTGGGTATTTTTTTGTCGAATCCCCCCTGAAACCCTGTTGAAACAATGAGCTCATAACCATTGGCGAAACCATGGTGTTAAGCTCGAAGGAGTTCAAAATTTCACCAAGGGCTTCTTTTTACTTCATTTTAATAATGTTGAACATTGTAAATCCAAATTGTTAACCATGGACCTTGGTTCATTCGAAACAAATTGGTGGTGTTTTCTCATTAGACTAGGGATTTTTAGGTATCAGAACAAGCCAAGCTTAAAATCTTTATTTGGGTGGAAATTCCTAGGTTGTCTCTCCCCTTGTGGGGATTTGTCGAACACTTGATCAAACCCTTGGGTTGATTTATTTGCTTAGAACAGTAAAAAAAATTCAATGTTCACCCCTAAAAATGCATTTTTGTTGAGGTGGATTTATCCAAAGACATTAAAGAATCGATTGATATTCAAGTTGGGGATACCCATTTTTCTCAACAATTCCTCTATATCAATTTACCTAAGACTTATTTTGACTTTCAAGCGTCTGACCACATGATTCACGAATGTCCTTTAATGGTCGAATCTCACCCTACAACTCAAGAAACAACTCGACCGGAGTCCAAAGCTTCCTCTTCTTTGGATGGGTGGACCACAATGACCAATAAAAAGGGTGTTGTTTGTGGTTCTGTAAAACCCTCGACTTCTTCCTATCACTCAGTCACTATTAATGGTGCAAGTTCTTTTGTTTCTCCTGTCAAACAAGTCATGCCTTCACTTCCCACGACCACCCCAACTCTCTCCCACACCACGCTGGGCACCTCTACTTTTGTCCCTTTGAAAACTCCCATTGTGTCAGTCACCTTGCCTCTCTAACTACTATAAGTGCCCTTCATGGAGGAAAGTCAAATTTCTATCATGTGGAAAGATCAACTTAGTCATTCTTGTAGTCCTGCATTAGTAGAAAAAGTTGAATATGTGAAAGAAAAATACAAACCATGGTCATTGGCAGATGTTGTACAAGTCACTTCGTCTCACAATCAATTTTATGACCTCTCTAATCTTGATGATGAGGGATCTATAAACATTGATTCATCCCAATGATTGTGCATTCTTGGAATATACATGGCCTTATTGAACTGACCCTAAGATATCTGGTCAGGGACAATTGTCTACATTCTAAACATATGAGAATTTTGTGTTAACAAGAAGTTAATCTTTCCGGCTTCTTACTCTGTTTTGTTGTTCACACCATTTGGCCCAATGCTATTTTTCACATGTGCAATCATGCACCATGACATGGAGGGGTCATGAACTTAATTGTTCCTGCAATTTTTTAGCATGTGATCTCATGAGGCTCTAACCCCACTCATCGATTGGTGTGGACTATTTTTTACTTTGAAAGGCATATCTTAGGTTTAACCGATATCGATGATTCCAACGATGCAGTTGAGAGAGATATATTTTGGCACTGGTGTTGATTGAAGAATACTTGTCAAAGATCACACAAGGAGTCCACGTGGAATAGAAGGCCAGGATCAAAGGCGCGGAAGAACAGGAAGGACCTGCGCATAAAAGGCAAGTTCAACTTTCAGGACTTAGCCAATTTTGAGCATGAAGACCTATTTTTAGAAGATGGCGTGTGGAACACACCAACGATGTAGAGATGTGTGCACCATGCATTGTCTATCTTTGGAGGATCAGACTGAAGCATTTTGCATGGAGACGAGCCAAGAATAGGATTGATCTATTTCAATTAAATTGCAATAGGTCTATAGATAACACACTTGCATGTGTGGCTATGCTTGTAAATGGCGTGTGGCTATTAATAACATGCGGCCTATTTCTGGAATAGATGAGCGGTGAAGGGAAAGTCCCCACCATATATATATATATATGATGTTAGGTACATAGTAAAGAGAGGTAAGAGTGTGATATGTGTGTGTGTGTAATAGAGAATATACACATATGTCTAAATTACTATATTAGATCCATACGCGCATTGGTATAGATTGATAATACTATAACGAGCTTCTGTATTTATTAATAGATGGAAGATATTGGCTGAATCTAAGTGTCATTCTGTGTGTAGTTGAGTAGTGCAAGTTATTAATTCAATCATGATTGTTGTTTAAGCTTGTTCTTTCATAGATCTGAGGGTAGCATGCATTATAGAATGATGGATTAGTTATGAATCTATATGTGTCTTCCTTCATCATGCTAATATCCTACTACAACAACCCTAAAGAGGGACCTGATACCTTTGTGCGCTTTGGGTGAGCGCTCAGTCAAGGCTGAGTGATGTGCTAGCACTGTTGGTGTGTGTGGCATTTCCTTCACCTCTTATTTATTTATTAGGTGTATTTCCACCTCACCAGGTGAGTCATCTCACTTAGGTGAGATCATAGGTCTTAGGTGTCATATTAGTTATGACAGATTCTCTTACAGAATCTGTCATATGTGTAAGTTGTGTCATAGGAGTTACATTCCCATTTTGGAAAGTAACTCCTCTTCTCCATTATGGAGGAATCTTTTCTTACATGGGAGTTACACATTTACTCCCCTATATGTACACACCTTTTCTGATCTATGAATAATGGAGTATGGGCCTCTTTTGAGCCATTTTCCCTCAATGCATGCACATTTCTTTTTCGAGTGAGTTCTTGCTTCGATCTTGAAGCTACGCCATTTCCGCGGTTGAGTGCAACGTGTCGATGCTCACGGATTCCCTCCAGATCTTCGTCATTCCTCCGACATGGTATCAGAGCTCGGGGATCGGAATCGTGTTGCTCACCTCGGTTGCTTACTACTCTCCGCCTCGTAGTTTCTTGTGCAAGTTCTCATTCTTGTTTCGTGCTCTACTTGCATTGATTTCGGGTTTCATACCTCTTGTTCGAGTTTTTCAGGTGATCAGTGCTTTTTGAGCTGTTCGTGGGTTTTCTAGCTTTGCATGCATTCTTCAGAGGTGTTTTGCAGGTCTTAGTACATGGTTTCAGGTTGTAGTTCAGATTCAGCTGCTCGAGTTTTGGAGCTTCAGAGTTTGGTTTCCCAGGTTGAAGTGGCTTCCAAGGACCTATAGCACGTTTGGATCCCTCACTGCTTGACCCTGCATTCGGAAGCTCCCAAGTGGCACTCTGTTTGGAACCTGCATACTGGGATCACTTGTTAACTGCATCCATTGTGTGGTTTCTCATTTGTGCTCCACACCGTCAGTTTTTGGCTCTGCTTGCACCTGCGTTTTTTCCTCCTGCTGTGTGTTAGAATACTCCTCATCGTCCTTGTGTTGGCTTCATTGAGAGCTTATTAAATGTTCGGCTCTATTGTTGCACTCAGAATCACTGGCTTTCCTGTGCATCGCACAGGCTGCCTCCTGTTGGTTCAATTTGGCCTTTGAAGCACCTTGGCCGTTGAACCCACTATAAATCAGGCTCTCTACAGGATCTAACATCGCGACTGCTATACTTCCCAACCTGCATTGGCGGCTTAACTGGCTCTCCTTCCCACGAACTCATGGTTTTCCGTTCATCCCTGTGCTCAGCGTTCGTGGTGTTCACTGTTATTGGTCTTGTGTTTTTTTGAAGCCTGTGTTTGTTGTTCATGGTGTTATTGTTTGCTGCCAAGAATCGTGGTTGTTTCTTAACTATTGGACTGCAGGCTCTACCCTTTCAAACTACTCGTGATTTCCCTGGTTAGGGCTTGGCATTTTTTGTTTGACTGTTTCCTGGCACCGTGGCCGCTCCTTGTAACCTGCTCACAGTCTGGTTGGCACAACCTTGCTCCATGTGGCTCTACCCAGCACAGCAGGTAGTGTTCGTGGTCTACACAGCTGGGGTGGTATGCCAAAGCCGTTATAACGAACATGTGTCTGAATCTTCCACCACATGGCTAAACCGACCTGCAGCACTTTTGGTCACACTCTCTTCAGCTTAGTGTAACACCTCCAACATGGGCCCCCCATTCAATCATTCCTTTTAAAATTGTTTGTAGGTCAAAACAATTCCTCATTTTTAATGTTTTGAGGCAAAACATTTCATTATATTGGCATTGTAATAAGTTTTAGCTTCTAATTTTGCTTGTATCATGCCCTTCCTACGTGTGTCGAAGACGGAGGGCGAGGTCCGAGGTTGGCAGGAGGCTAATCCCCCCTTGTAAGAAAAACAAACCCTTGCTAAAATTTGATGCCGTTTCCAACGAGTAGTCACATGACACCCTTTGCACCCATCTCATGTACTTTTTTAATGCGTTTGTAGCATCTAGTGTATTTTTCCATCAATTGCGGGAATCGTTTTAATGCTATAACTTTTGACTCGCTGCTCATTTCTGAGCACTTCCTTGGTCAAAGTTGCATGATTTTTCACACACTACGTGATGGGATTACCAATTTTGTAAATGCACTACTTTTATAAAGTGCCGCATTCTGGGGGGGTTACTTGTACTCTTGGGCCTACACACGTAGACGCATTATCGGCCGAGTCTGACGTCTTGCTTTTGTGCAACTTTCATTTTACATCATGGAGAGTGCTCTTTATAGATGTGAGCATCGTAGGATCACCTTACAGCCTCCGCCACTTCTCACTGGGAGAGAGACCTATTCATCTTGGCGTGCTTCCATGGAACGTTACTTCGCCCACGAGGGTCTTTTACCCTTCTTGTTTGGGCCAGTTCCTACACCCACTGATCATCGTCATCTAGAGGACTTCCTCGACACTTGTGACCATGTCTTTGGTCACATGATGATGCATGTCTCTTGTTCTCTCTGGTTTCACGTGGCAGACTCAGATCCACCTCACCGTGTCTAGAGCATTCTTCAGTCCTTGTATGGAGACCCTTCACATACTTCCGCCATTGTTGCTGCTACTGATTCAGTTGTCTCCTCCATTTCCTCATGTGATGACAGTTCCACTAACACAGGCTTACTTGGTTCTACTTCTGATGACGAGGATTGTGCATCTAGTTTTGATGTCGAGAGTACTACAGAGGACTCTTCTCCTCTTTCTCTCACTATTCCAGACATTTTTGTCACCCCCCACATCTCATCAGATATCGAGCAGTCTTCTACTCAGCCTCACACCATCATTACACCAGCCTCCTTTCCACTTCCAATGTGTGAGGCCCACTTCACTCCTTTACCTTCATTGGATGACTCATACCTATATGACATCGCTCTTCTATTTGTTGAGCCCCCTCATTGGGACGAGTATCTGCCTGACCTTAGTCATCTTTTCGCAGAGTCTACTTGTGATGATCTACAGGTCCCTCATCCATCTACAGGTGTTTCAGAGGATTTCATTATCTCTGTTGTTGGGAGTGCCCCTTCCGGGAATCATGTCACTTCCACATTTCTGGAGACCTTCATTGATCCACCCTCAGCTGTGGATCCCTTTTTTGTTGTGGAGGATGTTTTGTTGCCTTTACATCACTTGGACATCCTTTCTACGGGTGTTCCTCTTCACGCTAACAGTTCTACGCATGTGGCATTACCTTCAGTTCCTTGGCACTCACTCGCTAGACCTATGTCACACTTCTGTGCACCAGACTCAGATTTCTTCGTGCTACTGCCTTCAGTTTCCTTTGCTGAGTGGGCGGACTTTCAACACGTCATTTCTTCCCTTCCTAAGGACAGGCACACAGTTTGGTGTGGGTGGCTCTTCTTCAGTCCAGAGGTAGAGGATCTCGTCATTGACATTCTTCTGGGAGACTTCCTACAGTTGTAGAGTTCAGATCCGTCCATGGCATCTTCTGCATTCCTCTTGTCTCCCTCTTCTTTTCTCTTCTTCTTCTTTCTGAGAGATTGCCTCTTTGTACATGGGTGCCTTTTCAGGCTTGTCTATGGCCGAGACCCATTTTTGGCATCTTTCTTAGATTAGAGAGTGTTTTGTTCTCTTGTGGTGGATGTTTTTCCCACTGGGTTTTCCTTCACTGCTTGGGACCTTTTTCTTGTGCGTGGGTACCTCATCAGGCCTTGTGCCGGGACCCACTTCTCATCTCTGACTTACCGCCTCATCCTAAGTTACGATGAATGGGGGGTGTTGGTGTGTGTGGCATTTCCTTCACCTCTTATTTATTTATTAGGTGTATTCCCACCTCACTAGGTGAGTCACCTCACTTAGGTGAGATCATAGGTCTTAGGTGTCATCTTAGTTATGACAGATTCTCTTACAGAATCTGTCATATGTGTAAGTGTGTCATAGGAGTTACATTCCCATTTGGGAAAGTAACTCCTCTTCTCCATTATGGAGGAATCTTTTCTTACATGGGAGTTACACATTTACTCCCCTATATGTACACACCTTTCCTGATCTATGAACAATGGAGTATGGGCCTCTTTTGAGCCATTTTCCCTCAATGCATGCACATTGCTTTCCGAGTGAGTTCTTGCTTCGATCTTGAAGCTACGCCATTTATGCGGTTGAGTGCAATGTGTCGATGCTCACGGATTCCCTCTAGATCTTCGTCATTCCTCCGACAAGCACGACTAAGGTGTTATCTAGTAAATTCTAGGCTACATCATTGGTTCTGTTGCCGAGACCTCTTTTTTAGTTGTTTTCATGATGGTTCATGATGAAGACGTACCGATTAACTCTAGCAAGTATTGAGGAATGGATACACGATCTAGAGGAATAATATGCATGATGGTTCAGCAATGGATCTGAGTTCAATGCATGCACTTAGGTAGAACAGAATCTATATGATAGCCTATATGACAGAATATGTAGTTATCCAAGTAAAATACTGTGGGAGTTGGAAGGTGAAAGGAATAAGCTATTATGGGTGTGCTTTAAGTCAAAAGAAGATTGCTTCTCAAAAGTGACCAAGGATGGAGATAAATGAAAGAACATTATAACGCGAGGTAAGTGGAGGCCATGATAGATACTAAGAGAAGGTACAGTGATGAGGTACTCAGGTGCAAGGGCACATGCTGAAGAGAATTCTGTGACCAGAAGGTAGGAAGGCATGCTAGAAGGTTATCGCTGGGGTGCGAAGATGTATCGCATGGAATGAATGAATTTGGTCAATGAATGAGGGGATGTTTAGTAGGTGATGGAGCAATAAATGAATAAAATTTTGAAAATTTTATATAAGGATGGGATGTGGATTCATTTTTACTGTTGCAACTAAGAGTATTTGAAAAAAAGAGCCAAGTGCGAAGAGCTGAGTGATCACGTTAAAGTGCGAAGGGTGTGAAACCAAGCGTGACAACCATATATGTGCAATAAGAAGCTTGTGTCCCCAGTGGTGAAGGGTTTGAGTGAAGTAGGGAGACAAAAAAGAGTTAGGTTATGAAGTTTCCACCTAGGGCACAATTGAATTGAGCTAGGGTTTGATTTGCAAAGTTGCAGAGTTAAAGAGGAGACATTTGTAAGGTAAAAATGGAACCTAAGAAGGCATCTGTAGTAGCAGGAAAAGGAAAGAAGAAGGTGGTCATTGAGGAGGAAGAAATGGAACCTGAAAGCCATTTTTCATAAATGCAATATCTAGAAGGAGTCATCGTTGGCTAGGAATGGGATTCACCCATCAGAAAGAGCAAATTAAGTGAATACAATCACAGGACTCTGGAGAATAAGAAGGAGCTTGATTCCTTGCTCACTACTAGGACGAACAAGCGCACGAAGGATGACATGCCAATTTATGATGATGCAGGAGAGAAGCTTCTGAAGAGAATTGGGGTCTACCAATTATATGAGCTTCCATATTTTGGGAAGTAAGAGCCCTTATATCAGTGGCTCATGAGCAGGGTGCACGAGGACTTCTTCTACTTTGCAAGACACAGAGTTAAAATCTCATCTACACTTGTCTCATCAGTTACAAGTTTGAAGACCCAAGAAGAGAACAATGAGGTTTAGAAAGTAATGAAGGATGAGACATTGGGCCACATAGAAAGATTTTCAATGGTTAAACAGAAGCGCGAGGCCCTGGCAGCAGCACAAGAATCATCTGGAAGAGCTTGGGAAGCTAATTGCATAGAAGATAGATCTTTTAGAAGTGAGAATGACATCAATGTCTAGCATTGTGTTGTTCTGCAAAATGAGAAAGGAGAGATTATGAGGGATGAGTTGGAATCCATTGCTGTGAACATCCTAGAAAAAGTAGAGCAAGCACTCACTGAATGGCATGTTTTGGAGCCCGAAATAAAGGAGGAGTATCCAGAGTTGATACTTCCAACTGATATAGAGGAGGCTGCCTCGTAACTTCATAGAAATTATTTATTTATATACATTCTTTCATTCTTATTCTTTCCATTCTTTTATTATTTACTTCAATTTTTGGAGATACCCATTGTCGAGACGATAATGAGATTAGTGTGGGGTAATGTTGATCAAATAATACTTGTCAAAAATCACACAAGGAGTCCACGTGGAATAGAAGGCTAGGATCAAAGGCGCAAAAGGATAGGAAGGACCCATGCACGGAAGGCAAGTTCAACTTTCAGGGCTTAGCTGATTTTGAGCATGAAGACCTATTTTTAGAAGATGGCGTGTAGAACACACCAACGATGCAGAGACGTGCACGTCATGCGTTGTCTATCTTTGGAGGATCAGACCAAAGCATTTTGCATGGAGATGAGCCAAGAATAGGATTGATATTTTAGTTAAACTACAAGAGGTCTATAGATAGCACACTTGCATGTGTGGCTAGTTTGTAAATGGCGCGTGGCTATTAATAGCATGCATCCTATTTCTAGAATAGATGAGCAGTGAAGGGAAAGTCCCCACCCTATATATATGATGTTAGGTACATAGTAAAGAGAGGTAAGAGTGTGATATATGTGTGCGTGTGTGTAACAGAGAATATACACATATGTCTTAGTTACTGTATCAGATCCATATGCGCATTGGTATAGATTGACAATACTATAAGGATCTTTTATATTTATTAATAGATGGAAGATATTGGCTGAATCTAAGTGTCATTCTGTGTGTAGTTGAGTAGTACATGTTATTAATTCAATCATGATTGTTGTTTAATCTTGTTCTTTCATAGATATGAGGGTAGCATGCATTATAGAATGATGGATTAGTTATGAATCTATATGTTTCTTCCTTCATCGTGCTAACATCCTGCTACAACAACCCTAAAGAGGGACCTGGTACCTTTGTGTACTTCGGGTGAGCGCTCAGTTAAGGCTAAGCGATGTGCCAGCGTGACTAGGATGTTATCTGGTAAATTCTAGGCTGCATCAACTGGCTTGTTGATTCCTTTCCTGATGCTCTCTAGATTATCTGTGGTGACTTCAATATGATTGAGTACTTAGAGGAAAAATCCAATTACATGCTCATGTATTGGTGGCAAGAGAGTGGGAGGCCTAGTTTTATATGAGGCATAAGCTTATACTTTTTAATCCCAATATCCCTTAAGAGAGGATATCTAACTCTACCTTGTATATTTTGTCCAATTTTTGATAGGTTCAAGATAGGAATTTACAATGGCTTGATCGTACCCTTATTATGAGTCAAGATTTATTCTATCTTTCTCCCATCTTGGGTAGGCCTACTCCATATACTGATATCTTATCTGATCATTCCCCCATTTTTTGACATTACTTGGTACAAACCTACAAACATGCAAGGTTAACTCTCAATCCTACTTAAATACTGTGCACCTTAAGCATACTAGGGTAGTGGTCCATATCCAAAGAATTTAGAATTTGGCTCCCCACCCTGCTAATAGGGAGGGCTCGATCTCTTGGTGGAATGAGGCCATCAAGAGAACTAGCACCTTCCTTTGCATCTATGGCAAACAATTTACTATTTTTAGGAAGGAAGTGCGTGAGGCGTCATATTGCAAGTTTCAATGAATCTCACAAAATCTTAGTGCTTCTCCCTTCAATATTTCCCTTCAGATCTAGGCCACCCATTAATATCCTTAAGGTGGAAGAAGCTTACAAAGTATGGGGTGCTTAGTTGCATGATCACTTACATTGGCTTAAAATAGGTGACAAAGATTCCAAAGAATTATTTGTTATGTTTTTCTCCAAATAGTCCTCTATCAAAATTAAATCCATTTGGTAAGGGAATGTTAGACACACTTCCTTACTTGATATTTTCCAAGAATTTGTGCATCACTATCATGGGGTTTTTACCTCTCAACCTGCCACCCATGTTAGGGAAGAGGCTCGTTTAAAACATTTGCAAGTTGTGCCCTGTAAGGTCATCCAATCTCGACGGGTGGTTTGTGGTACACCTTTTTCCCTTGCATATCTTAAGGAGGAATCTTTTCAAACAGATCTTGATAAAGCTCCTGGTGTCGATGGATTCCCTTCTAAATTTTACCAAACCTTGTGAGAAAATTTGGGATCTGATCTGCATAATGTTTATCTTGAAGCTTTATATTCTAACTCTTTGGGAGAGATGATTAACAAAGAAAACATCAATTTTATCCCCAAATCAGGATATTTTGAACAAATTTCTAATTGGATACCTATTACTCTGCTTAACATGTCTTATAAAATTATTTATAAGGATTTATCTAACATGATCGCCAATCTCCTTCCTCTTATTATTAGAAATGAGAAGACATGTTTCATTAAGCATAGGTATATCTTGGATACTATTATTCTTGTCTTGGAAGGGATGGAATGAGCTTGAATCTCTAACCAGAAAACTTTGTTTATCAAAACTGGTTTTTCTAAAGCTTATGATCACATTGAATGGTATTTCTTTTTGACAATGCCTTAAGCTCTTGGGTTTAGATCAAGATTTTTTCACACTATGCAGATGCTTTTTAGTAATGTTAGATCATGCATTACCATTAATAGGAATCAATATTCTAGGTTAAGCTTGTTCATACCCATTAGACAAGGGTGTCCTTTGTCCCCCTCACTTTATGTACTAGCTGCTCAAGGATTTATTTATTTGCTAGCCCAAAATTATTTTCAAGGATTGGTTAAAGGGATTTATTTGCCTGTTTTGGGTCAACAACTCATCAATGGCCACTTTGCAAATGATTCTTTTCTCATACTCTTAGAAGAGGAACAATTTGTGAAAAATGCTTTGGATTGTTTGGATGCTTTTTTCTAGTTTTAGGATCCTCTATTTAATGGAAGAAAACCCAGTGCTACCGCTAGTCCCTTTATCCCACCCCACACTAGCTGGAAGGTATGCAATGGAGTTGGACTCAACCAAGTGTTCAGTTCTAGTTTCTTTGTATTCCCTTCACTTTTCAAGACACTTCCACCCAATTCTGGACTTATGTGGTTCAAAAGGTTGAATGCAAGCTTCCTTTTTGGATTACCAAACCTCTTTCCTTGGTAGGTAAGTTTCAAATTTGCTCTAAGGTGTTAGGTGTCACTCATTTTTCTTATTTTTCTTGTTGAGATATGCCTAATGTTACCTATGCCAAATTTGAGAAGTTGTCATGGGATTTTTTCATGGTCTAACACTTAGGGAACAAAGGGGTTTCATAGGGTGGCATGTGACATATTTTTTCAGCCTAAGGAATTTGGGGGCTTTGGGTTGCTTGACATTAAACTCCAAGGATGTGCTTTCTATGTCAAATGGTTAATCTGTAGCCTGGAAGGTAATGAGACTTAGAAGATTGTGCTTTGGCATTGTATTTTTCAAGGCTCTCCCTTGGGAAGATAAGCTTCGAAAGATCTCAATTTCCATTCCCTTATTCTCTTATCTATTTTAATTAATATTGGAGATAATTTCATTGTTGTAGACACAAAATCACACACTTAGGTACATTTCTATGTCCTAAACACATACTAGTATTCATATGATTCCTAAACGAGAAAACTAGTAATTTACAACTATCTTTGGCCTCTTTTATGTCTTTTTTATTTTCTATTTAGTCTCACACACCCTACAACCCATTCGGCACTTTAATTGTTTATATTTCATGACTTCAGACACTAGTTCCTAGCCAAGATGCCAACGTTTAGGCTCCCTTCTCCCCTCTAGGCGCCACTGACCTCTTTACACCTTACTCTCTCATTTTGGGCCTCTTTTATTTTTTGGGCATCTTATTTTCTTATGGGTCTTCCTTCCAGTTGTTATTTTCAAATTCAACCAAGGAAATCATATAAATACATAGATATGTGATCAAAATAAAGGACCAAGCTCTAAGAATACTATCTATCACTAAGATTGCATCCCAAGGAATCCAAAGAACTCAAAGACATCCATATATCATCCATTCAAGGGACAAGGGACTACATTTTATACATACACAACATAAGAAGGGGAATTATATTCTATTCCATATACACATTTGCATCTTGTAGCAAATCTAGCCAGCTATCAAGTGCACTTGCACAAGGGCATCCTAGGGCACAATTATCTATCAGACACTCACTAGAACTATATGGAATCTAAGATGTAGTGCAGCGCTAAGTCGTAAGCTCATGCTCTCCTCCGGGTGACCACTAGGGTCATTCTGAGTCCCCATATTGCATCTTTAATTCTTTGGATTTGATGTGGTATTGTGGGTTTTATAGGTGAACAGCTATTTTGTTGGTTACAAGTACACTCGGTGATGATATTTGTGACATACATAAGTGATCAACACATGAATATTTTTTACACTTATGTGACAATATAGTAAAGATCAAGTTCTGACCACTTTCGCAGTCACATGTGCACCCAGTAGAGGTCATCAGCACCCAAGACATCCTTGTCCTAGTCCATGGGCACTTGTAGTCAAGCCTATAATCCTACAGTTCTATAATTTATACTAATGCACAATTGACGACACAATACACATCCTTTGTTCAGAAAATTTCTTAGTCTACAGACCAGTCCTAGTCAGTGCAAGTAAAAATCATCTAAGTCATTCTCTCTCTCTTGCACTTATGTTTTCATATTTTAATAGCTTGTTTCTTGCGTCAAATTATATGTAGAAGTTGTCAATCATAGTTTACATTCAGTTACTCTACAATTAGGGTTTTATAAAAAGCTTATTTTTGTTAAATCACTATCACCGAAGATCTCATATCCCATGAACACTCCTTGGATGAGATAATGTATGAGAAAAAATGTCCCTAATCAACCAAGATCCTCAATAAGATGGATAGTTAATGATCCATGGAACAATTCAAAATGTCTATCAAGAATCATCCCATAGGGGAAATGACCATAAGAGCACTAAGAAAGTTAAGATCAAATGCCCAAGAATGATACTTACATGATAAATGTGACAATTGATATAATCTGAGAACCATATGTATGATGAGTCATGGGATGAAATATATAAAATTATTAGCGTGGATAAATAAATTCACAGTACTATCACATTCCAAAAAAATTGAGGGGTATAGCTATTTCATCAAAATAATGAATGGTTTATGTAAAATGATCCTCCTCTTTGATAGTTAGGCTCATGTCCGAGTAACATAAGCATTCCAAGAAGAAACACTACTTAGAAAATGGGTTGTCCCTCGCATGAACTCATAGGTGATTTAGGTACTGTCACATTTATTTTTCAACATGTTGTGTGGTGTATTCCTCACCTTCTATTTTAGTGTGTTGTCCTTTTTTTTCCATAGCTATTATGTCTTCATTCCTTACTTGTGCATGAGTTGAATGGTGACTCTTACCTCCCATAGTTAGGCCTAAGGCTATGTATAAAGAAATGGTCTTATATTGTCGACACTAAGATTCTAAGGTTCCTACTTGCTTACTTGGTAGGACATTTTTTCACATCTGAAACAGGTAGTCCCTAATCTAGAGCCAGTTCGTTAATGCATGCTAAATTTCTAACATAATGGCAAATTGAAAAAAATTCCTATGAAAACTAACACTCAAAAATCCATTGAACTAAGTAATGTAAACATGTCATCCGACCCATCTCTAACTATGTAAACCCCCTATCATGGCCGAGAGGTATGTAATAAAAAAAATTAAGTGTGCTTCATGTGTACTTGTAGGTAAGTTGTTCGGATACATATCCATGGATTAATGATTGATCCACTTTGAAGGAACCTCCTACCCAGAGGCCTAAATACAGGATTCTATTTCCATGGATCTATTTGTAACACCTAATAAACATCATCTGACATATGAAGTTGTATCTCTAGCAACCCTCTATATTAACATCTCCTCCTTTCACATGAAATATTTTTATACATAACTCTTATTGGCCTCATATTCATAGGATTTCAAGTTTTGTAAGGGTAAAATTGTTTAGGAACAAGTTGTGCAACATTGGGCTACTTATCCACACATGATGGCTTAGGGAATCTTGAAAGAAGTAAAAAAGCTAGTTAGATTGTTCTAAATGGTGCAGGAGCCTCGGGTAATATCCTGTGAAGTTATCATAGATGTGTCATCAGAACTACTAATAATGGTTTCCTAATTCATATTGCAAAATATTATCAGCAGATTCTGTTGTCTAGTACTTTTGAGATATCCTGGCTCCGACTAGTACAAGTTGGGATCCCCAATCCTAATGGAGATTCAAATGATCAATTGGGAGTTACAAATTTGGATCCTAGTCATACCTAATATAAAATTTAAAATGCCTAAATAGCTGCATTTAACCCTATAATTGTCCCATGATTATAAGTTCTCAGCTACACTCAAAATATCACATTTTCTCTCCAGTGGCAGTTTGACCTTCTGGGAACCACCTTGTGAGCAGAATCAAAAAAGGGGGTAAATTTTGGATTGCTATGGTGAAATTGGATTCTAATTTATGCCGTTCAATTGGTTTCCTTTGGTATTTTCCATTCAAAATCTATACTATTTTTTATCACAGTTTTCAACTCTCAGGGAAGTTCAATAGGGGGCAAAGACTCACTCTCTAAGTTCTATTTTTATAGTTGATTTGTGAAGGTAGGCTTATTATAGAGTGTCCAGGTAACACTTTCACACCTTGGGGGGCATGCATGCTTATTAACCTTTTAAATTTTTAAATACGTATTTGGTATAAAAAATTGTGACCCCTAGAAATAGGATGATGATTTTTATCGGTTTCGTCACTTAAAGAATAACTTATGGTGGTCTAGGTTGTCAAGTTATCACACACACGATGCACATCTTATGGCCCCATCATTACATGTTATAGAACGCACTCCAGTGTAACACTTGGGATGAATTATACTCACCTTTTAAGAGTTTAAAATTTTAAATGAGTGCTCACCTCTTCTATGACCCCAAGGGAGGAAGAAGATTCCTAGAGCACATTATCAAACAACAACTTGCATGGTTAGGTGATGCACAACTCAAATCTATGGTCCCCCTCCATGATGATTTGAGGGGTCTTGTCACACTAGGGAGGCCTGATTTCACCTAATGTGTCTGTTAGGAATTAGTATTCACATTGTTGTTAGATAATAATTACATGTAAGGTAAATATTTTTATACAGTGTTAGTTTATTATTACATATATTATTGTTATAACAAATATATAACAATATATATTGGTGTTGAGTTATGTGTTGTTACGTGTGTAACAATCAGATGGTTAATAGTGATACTTGTTATAACAACCATCACCTATGTTTATAGGAAAGTTGTTTTGGCTATGTATATGGCTATGTAATAGCCACATGTATTGCTGCGCCAAATAGATAGAGAAGAATATTATATTATATCTGTGTTGAACTCCATTAATTGAGTAAAACCTGTGATAAAGCTCTTGTAATACCTATCATTGGTATCAGAGCAGGCATGGCGTATTAATGAAATTCTGTGAGGGGCATATTCAATTTGTATATGAGCCCTGGAGTTTGATGTGTTTCAGACCATTGACATTTTGATCATTCCAATCCATTTGAATCACATGCGTATCAAATCATTGGCATAGGCTACTAGATGAGAGCTTCATGACGAAGCTGATTTCTATGCAAACAGTGTAGATTTACAAGCTTAGCCCAAACTCTACATACAAGATCCTAGTTGGCGATTTCTATTCGACTTGGAAACAGTGCATTACCTGTGAGTGCAATGAGTCTCCACCAGATTTCGATCTCCAAGCTCTGAAACTCGTTCTCCTCATATAGAAATCTAGTGATTGTGATTTGATTTTCTTATGTTAAGCGACTTGTGAATTGTGGTGATTGTCAGAATTTTTTAATTCATTTAGTATCATCTGGTCATTATCATTTGAACTTGCTTATGTTAAAGAATCTGTTATGTGCTAGAATTTGTATCCATGTATTGACTATGTTTTTAGTTCACACACTTACAACGTGTGCTCGAATACTATGTGGTGCATATCATTTGTAAAAGCCTTAACGAGTGATTCTCAATATTGCTGAGCTCGGTATCTTTATTGCATTGGATCTGCAAGTTCATTATTGTATTTGAAAGAACACGTTCTTAACGAGCTATTGTGCTGCATATCTCATCCGGTGCATCTAAAATTGTTTGCCACTATGCCTTGGAATTTGGGCTCACGTCTCCACTGTTGGGAATACTGCTTGCTCACACATAACAATACATTAGGAAACCAGGGATATTTTTCACATCCAATGGTGCAAAACTGGGGGGCCATGTGGTGAGTAGAGTATTTTGTTCTCAATATATCTAGTTACCACATTGGATCAAAGGCTAGCACATGCATTTGTTGTTGCGGGTGCCTTGGTTGTTCAAGATGTGCATATGTATGTGATGGTGGCTAGAGATTGTGTAGAACTTCATGTATTTATTATTGTCGTGTCCTTAGCATAGAGTTGTGTTAGCTCAAACAAACAAATATTAGTGTCGAAAGATTCAAGATTCGAATCATTTGAGTTTTCTATGCATGGTTATTTTGGGGGTCTCGGTAATTCATCTAATCACGTGAATGCAAAAATTTCATATTTGTGTTGGAGTTTCAACTTTTTGATTCCTCTTGGCTAGATATATTAAAATTTTAATTGTTTGTAAAAAAGGCACAATATCGGTAGAAACCGATGTCTTGTCATTTGAGTCAAATTTGTAAAATGAGCTTCATTAACAAATCCACTAAGTAGCATCTCGATGGAGGAAGGAGGCAACAGAATGGAAGGAGGTCAAACAGTGACCTCTCGTCAATCACCGACGATGAGGCCGTGTAGAAGCTATGGTGGCATATGTATGGTGTGATTATATGATTTTCACTGTGGTTTCCATTTTATCAGTGTTCTTCAGTTTGCAGTGTTCCTGTTGCTTTGAGTGGTGTGCTTTATTGTTAATACTGGAAAATTATTGTATAAGAGAGCAGAAAACTACGGAGATCCTCTGACTGTAGAGAACCTCTAACTTCCGTACTTTGTTGGAAGATGGTTGGTCTGGTGAATATGTTCACCACCGCAATTGGTGACCATGTGCAGCAAGATCAAGACAACAAGATCCAGTTAGTATGATATAACACAATACATTTTTCCCTTTCTAATTTATTATTTGGAATTTTACATTGTGGGGGGGAATACATACCAATGTTCCATTCCCATTCTAACACCTGAAACAACTTAGTCAAGGAAAGCTATCCGGTGGCAGTGGCAGTTTTCTATGTTATTCAAGATCGAGTGGTAGCGATCAATGACAGAGACTACGATTAAGAACATTATGATTCTTATAGGAAGTAATGTGAAATATTTTCAGTATATCTTCTATTGTGTGGTTTTGTAATATGCAAGTTGTGTTTCTTACATTATTCTATGATGTATAAGCATAGTGGTGAATAGTAGCACTAGAGTAAGTCAGTTCATGGATCTTGAAAGGGTTTGTGGGAGGATCCAAAAAACCACATGAGGTCGACAGTTGATGAGGTTCCTGTCACATCAAGGTTTGTGGTAAGCCTATTTAAAACCATGGAAGGAGCGAGCTTTTCTTTTGGATCAAGGTCATGAGTCATAGAGTTGGACATGCCACATGGGTGAGCATACTGCAGTTGAGAGTGTGTATATTTTTCTACCATGTAAACACTAAGGGGGAGGGAATGTTAGGAATTAGTATTCACATGGTTGTTAGATAATAATTACCGTAAGGTAAATATTTGTTACATAGTTTAGTATGTTATTATATATATATATTGTTATATAAACAAATATATAACAATATATATTACAGTTGATTATGTGTATTGTTACATGTGTAACAATCACAACTAAATAGTGTTGAGGTTGTTAACAACCATCACCTTGTTTATAGGAAAGTATTTTCCTATATATTTGTAATAGCCACATCTATTGTGCAGCAAATAGATAGAGAAGAATATTATATTATATCTGTGTTGAACTCCATTAATTGAGTAAAACCTATGATAAAGCTCTTACAATACCTATCATTACCCACATACGCTAAGGGGAACGATGAGCTCCTATCAAATTCACATTACATACCATTACATCTCACTCATACACAACATACTACATATATTAGTAACACATACTCTTACTCGCTTCTACTTACATGTACACTTTGTTTCCCATGCTAGACAAATAATTAGTATATTAATATATTTTCTACATACACATGTGTGTTCACATAGTATTTAGTTGTGAATGCATACTTCTTACAAATATTTCCACATTTCAATGATGCTTGGCACTATACATCTTACCAGTCCCACTGAGGCTCCTGGGGGCATCTAATTTCTCATACATTAGAGGTTCTATTATTTCATTTTATATTACTTCCTACTCTTAGTAGTACACTACTTACTCTATTGATACATACACGCTTTGACATAATTTTAATCTTTCTATCATGCTAACGGGTGCTTCATGTGTAAAATTTTATTTTCAAGACTATATGTCACCATGGTTATCTGACATTTTTCTTGACACTTCTTGCTTTTCTATGTTATTCTTTGTAGGATATGCCATTTGTCTTGTATGCACACTGTATGCTTTTGGCTACTTTGGCCTTAATTTTATTGTGACATTGTGAGTGATGTCCCATGTCTGAAACCCACTTTTTGTGGTCTATCTTGTCTTCTTACTTGCTTGATACATGTATTCTACATGCATACTTTATTTGATTACACTAACACATGTTACTAGTAATTTTGTTTGCATGAGCCTTTTTTTCTACCATGCACATTTCCCGCCCCCTATAGGGTATCCACTTTAGATTAGTTTTAGGTCCTCTCCTATGGACCAAATGCTCATATTAGCATCACATGCACCCTAAATGAGGGGTCATAGATTGGTTGAATCGGTCACCCCATACAGTACATATGAGATACATTTCAGATATGTGCAGTATAAAATTAGCATAAGCTACAGTTATAGAAATGACCCAAAATCTGACTTGGGTCCTTAGTATAACACAGACACTAGCACTCAACATAAGCCAGTAACGTCTATGCACCTGTGTCCTCCCCTGAGCTTTTATTTCCTAGGGGCACATACAATCCTTTTTTATACCAACACAGTCTACAACAATTCACATAGTAATTTTTTACAATACAAGAACACTCCTCCAAAAATATTATGTATTTTATCTCCATAACAATCGGTAAAACTCGGAACAAATTCAAAACTAATTTGGTACAACTCGGAACAAAACATGTACACACCATATACAATGATGTTTATAGAGAAGCAGTCATGGAAGGAGAGTAAAAAAATACCTCTATCCCCAAAACTCTTTTACCTTGGCATGACATCGCCCAAAAAACTCGCACTTGGTGTGAGATTGCCCAAAAAACTTGTTCTTGGCGTGAGACCTCCCAAAAAAATTGCTCTTGGCATGAGATCTCCCAGAAACTAGCTCTACACAAAATTTTTAGGACATATCTCTATCCTTTTACACTCATGTTCATCAAGTGCACACTTTCCTTTTATTACTTTTACACACATTTACATACTTTTATAGAGTTTTCATAAGACATGAATTTGATTAATCTTTTTCTCTTCTTTTACAGGTCCATCCTTAACAATCAACAAGACGAATCCCTACATAAAGCATAACATAAAGAAAAACAACATGTATAACATGGTATAACACACATACGTATACACCCCTAAGGTCACTTTCCTTTCCTGTTCTCCTCACTTCATTTTGTATTCATTCCACACTTCGTTTGTCTCTTCAGAATGCTATCGCCATCATGCTCTACATGAACAAAAGCTACACATCTCTTATCTACTTTATTTTAGCAATTATTCACTCAACAACATAACTTGGGGGAAAATGTAGAGACAAAATCACGCACTTGGATACATTTATAGGTCTTAAACACATACTAGCATTCATATGATTCCTAAGAGAGAAAACTAGTAATTGACAACTATCTTTGGCCTCTTTTTTGTTATTTCTTATTTTTTATTTGTTCTTACACACCATATAGCCAAGTTAGTAGTTTACTTGTTTATATTTCATGACTTTGGGCACTAGCACCCAACTAGGATGCCAAGACCCAGGCACCCCTGACCTCAATCCACCTTACTTGCTCTTTTTGGGCCTTTGTTACTTTTTGGGCATCTTATTTTCTTATGGGTCGGCCTTCCAGTTGTCAATTACGAAATTAAACCAAGTGAATAATAAAAAATACATAGCTATGTGATCAAAATAAAGGACCAATCTCTAAGCATACTATATATCACCTAAGCTTGCATCCAAAGGAATCCAAATCACTCAAAAGCATCCATCTAGCATTCATTCAAGGGAAAAGGGAATAGATTTTTTGCACACAGAAAATAGGAAGGGGAAGTCTATTCTATTCCATACACACATTCACATCTTGTAGCAAATCTATCCCACTGTCGAGTGCATTTGTATAAGGGAATCTTAGGTCATGATTCTTTCACACACTCACAAGAACTACATGGAGTCTAAGATGTAGTGCAACATATTATTTTAAGTTCACTCTATCAAGTGACCATCGGGGTCAGTCTGACTCCCCATATTACATCTTTCTTTTTTGGATTTGATATGATTTTTTGGGTTTTGTAGGTGAACATATATTTTACAGGTTACAGGTACACTCAATGATCAAGTTGCAATATACAAGAGACCAAAGACACTTGTGAGACACTAAAAAAATAAAATTTCCACCACTTTCTCAGATACGAGCACCAAGGTACCATAACCCCAGTCCAAGTGCCCTAGTCCAACCTTATCCTACAATTCAATATTTTACAGTGCATAGTTATGATGGTCGTCCCTCTATGTTCATCAATTTTCCTAGTCCACTCCAATCCCGAATCAAGCATAAATTAGATAAGTCCTTATCTCTCTCTTTCACTTATGGTTTCATGCTTTACTATCTTATTACTTGTGTTGAATTGTATCTACCAACTATACATCATAGTTTACATTCAGTTACTTTGTAATCAGGGCTTTACAAAAATCTTATTTTTGCTAAATCAATTACACAAAGCATTTCAAAATCCTAGGAATAACCTAAAATGTACCTCATTTGGAAGGGGGATGGGCTCATATCTAGTCTATCTATTGATTCCCACTCTCTCTGGTGGTATTCTATTCTTAATTTTCATGATGTACCTTTTGTGTTCGTTCATTGATCTAAAGGCATCAGATTTTACAAAAAAGGAATCATAGTGGTTGGTAATTTATTTTGCAAACAATCCAGATCTTAGATTTCCTAAGATTCTCTTACCACTAAATACAATCTATAACTATAAGATGTTGAACCTATCCGATAAATCATTTCTTTCATATCTGATGAATATGTGCACAAAGTTGACATCACCTCTGGTGTCTCATGGTGGAGGTATTGGAATTGGTCGAGTGTAATGACCGCTTGCTAGTACAATCCCGATTTGGAGTATTCCTTAATGTCCCCTAATATGTTCCCAGTGAAACTCTTAATCATCATTGGAATGTTTCCTCCCATGCATCTATTTGGACTCGTCAATTTTAGAGGGTTTGTATTTATTTATCGAACATAAAAAAAGCTCATTTATGTGGTTTATTTTGCATCAAGGGCTTCCAGCTAGGGATCATCTCAAACATATGGGTCTTAATCACACTTTCCTAGTTTTCCATCAACTAGAGTCTATTAAGAACATTTTTTGGATTTACCCTTAGGATTAGTCGAGTTGGAAGTGGATCTATACCCTCTTTCAAACCTTTTATCTAGAATTCTTTACCTAGAAAATGGTTCTCTTGGGGACTCAACCTTGTTACATGCCATTACAACAAATTTTGGCACATTTTTAGAATGATATTATTTTTCATCTTTGGAAAGATAGAAATAATTTCATTTTAATGATGTTTCTATAGATTAATATTTTATGTGTTACTAATAAAGTGGCTTTCATTTCCATTGTTGTGCTTGAGATTCAAAACCCAGATAAGAAATTTCAACTGGAGGTTGAACACCTCTAGTGCTTTCTTGATCATTGGGGATCCACCCCTTGTGTGGTCAGTATGGTGCCCCCATACGTCCTTTCCCGTCGCCGCTCACTGCCTCTTCATCACCACTCCCCTCCTCCTTTTTCTTGGGGTTGAAGGAACCCCAAACGTCTCTCTCAAATCTAGTGGAGCCTTTCTCCTCACCTTCGGTGGTCCCTTCAGTCTCATCCTCCTTACCCTACTCTTTGTGGGTTTTTATTCAGAATGGTGATTTTGGTGGTGGTGGTTGGGATGCCTCTCATCTAGGTAAATTCTCATGGATGGCTCTCACCATTTCCCTCTCTTATCCCCAAGGGACATCTACTAAAGATCATGAGTAGGAGCACTATTGGGATAGTCAGTGGGATCCCATCCTTGACTTGGCTCAGTCCTCTGGGTTTTCTTGGGGTGACAAACTAGACAACCCTCCACCTCCTCCTCCACCTTCCATTTTTGTTGCTCTAGCCTAATTTTTTGGGCTTCTTATTTTGCTCATATTTGTTTTGGTTAATAATTGTGATTTTATAGTGGCATGTGTTTTGAAGTGAACTAACCTCCTTCTCGAGGCCTATTTGGATCGATTTTCTCTTGTATTATAGGGTGTGAATTTTCTAACCATTTTTATATGGTTAGCAATGTAAATCTCTTATATATATATATATATATATATATATATATATATATATATATATATATATATATATATATATATATATATATATATATATATACTATATATATAAGTGTGATTTTTAATTAAAAAAATTATGATTGAAGTTGGAAATCCCAACTTGAGCCCAACATTATCCACTTCCTTTGGTGTTTGGTTAACTAGGGTCTTCCAATCAGAGAAATAAAAACACCTTTGTGTTAACAACCCTAAATGCCCTTTTTGTAGCCCTAAAACTTTCAAACACATTTGTTGGTTTTCCCCTCATGTCTGTGTTGCTTGGTCCTATATAAAATATTTGTTCAAGCCCTATCACGCTAAGCCTCTCACGTAGAGAATGGATATGTTTGGCGACTCTTCTCTATGACCAACTTGCATTGCATTCTTGTGGAAAATTCTTAGAGCTATCATTTTATTTTAATTATGTAAATCTAGAAATTTAACTATTTTTAATAATGATAATATTTCTATCTACATCAAATGCAATAATATAATTAATGTTATTTTTATTGTGCACCTTCATATTTAGGCGTAGGTGAAAAACATGGCCTTGAGTTCCAACATCTTTAGGATTTTCTCGCATATTGGGGGAGTGAGCTTTGAACCATGAGCAATATACATTTAGATCAACACTATTTGGGATCACTACCTCTGAATGCTCAGTGTTAGAAAATTTACTCCCAAATCCATCATCACTCTTCCAACCATGGACGATTTCACACTTTGTCACCTCAACAGTTCAAAGGATGGAGCCCACCTCTGCCATGGGGGAAATATGTGGCTGGTCATCTTACTAAAACACTGTCTCAATGGCCTTCTACTGCATGTGACATATTGGTGGTGAGCTCTCACCTTATAGGTGATAAATTATGGTTCTATTGGGCACCAAATACTCTCCAAACGATTGGTTTCTTCATGACCTTCCATATGAAAAACTATCTGTTGTTGGCACTCTTCCATATCATGATGATCCTCCCCCTTCACTTGGTGTTGCGGTCACTTGTGCTCAAGTATTGTGCAATATTTTAGTAACTCTTTTTCTTCCTTTTGGCATGTTTTTTGGGTCGTGAATCTATTCAGACACCCCTTTTATTGTAATTTTTTTTTTAATAGTAATATAAGTTTGACGGTGCTAATAAAATTTTTAAATCAAGCTTTTAACTAAATGAAAAAATAATCACTTAATATTAAAAAATAATAAACGTTACTATGATCAAAATTATCACATACTATATAAAAAGAACATATTCTTTGGCAAACAGTCCATGTTATTTAGATAAGGTAACGGCAATGTCACTAAGATCAAACATTCATCTAAAATGATACCACTGATAAATCCACTATGTATTCATAATAAAATTATGATATACAAGTAAAGGATGAAATTACCAACTATCATTTACACATTTCTCAAAAACATGCCTTACTAATATAAATGGATTTTATTTTACAAATTTCATTCCCAATGGTAGAATCAATAAGTGGATGCATTACTTTGTGTAGGAGCTAATACTAGTGAACCACAAAAGCATGTTATGCCTAAGTAGAGTTAAGTAAAATTCAAATGTATGCATAATTTGTGTAGTGTAGCGACTTCATGTAATATTGATCTAGAATTTTTTCCATTTCGATTTTAAGAATTATAGATCAATCACTAGGTGTTTACCTATTAACATTCTATTAATTAATCATGCAAACAAAGTAATTTTACTACTTATATTAAAATAACTCTATACTATTCACACAATACTTAATAACCCTAATTTCCTATTTTAATGATTCCAAATTTGAACAACTTTAATTCCAATTAAACACCTTTGTTATCAATTTATATAATAATATCATCAAAAAATTGAATAGGTGTATATAGAGGATAATTCTATTTGGAAGTAAATACTAAGATTTCAATTACATTTTCATGAGCTATCTTTCATTTATATTTCCACAATTCCAATTCACATTGGATTATTTCCATTACATTATGATACATAATAACATTACAACTACTAATACTTTGTAATAGATAAAATAAAACATGTGTATAAGAGAATTTATAATTTTCATTAATTCAAATAAGAATTAACAATAAAATGTTGATTACTCGTCACAATATATTGAGTTGACTATATATTATTTGATTGCTATAAAATTGTATTAGATAAGGATAGTTTCATTAGAATGTTTTCCCTCCAACTACAAACATGGCAATCCTCTACATACCTCCCACATACATAAGGATTAGCCCTACCCTTCAATGAAGCAAATAAATAAAGATTCAATGTGGCAAGGGAGCAATAAAGCTGGAATAAAATTGGCCTACTTTTTTACACTTTTTATACTTTTAGAAAAATATGTCCCACAACTAAAATTTGAACAAATATGTATTAAAGGAACAATCACGTATTTTGAAGAGATTAAACATATCAAGGACCAGTGCATCCATATTTTCCCTGATTTCTTAAAGTTTTAAAATTATTTTAAAAGATTTATATCTTAGAAAAATTAACTTTTAAATAGTTTTGATAAAAGATCCCCAACTAATTTATTCTATAGATAAACCTACTATGACTACTAATAGAGGTGACTTTATACCCCATCATGTATGTTTGAGTTCTAAAAATGATGCCATACATTTTATTTTATTCACTTATATATAATTTTTTGTTTATATACTTAGTTGAAAAATAATTTTCATCTTTTAGGAAAATGAGGTTATACAACTACGAAGAAGAGTAAGAGGTGGACGATGAAGAATGAAAACGTGCCACAATTTTAGTAAGAGAAATTTGGTTTTTGAGATAAATCCCAATAGGGATATTGTTTCTAACTCTTCATTTATACCCTCTATTACAAGATCTACTTCTTCAATAGATGCATCGGAAAAATCACCATGTCCTTCTAATTATGAGACATGTGATAAAGAAAATGAGGTACGCAGTGGTCAAGTAAAACGAAGTCAGTATTCAATAGTGTTGAATAAATTGGATAAAGATAAAGGGAAGGCGCCAAATAGATATTAGGAGTCTCAAGGTAATATGGAGCTTCCAAGAAAATACAATATATTGAATGATGTAGAGTTAAAAAGTTTCAAATCGTTTGGTGCACAAGAAATGAGTAAAGATCTTCATATTGAGCATGAATTTTCTAGCTTTTGGGGGAATAATATATAATACATTCATCTATGATATGCGATGTAGGTTTAGGTCTATTTATTATCATCCCCACCATTTTTAGATAAAAAACCAAACAAGATCATGACATTCACCTTTTATCATTATATGGACATGAATACTCATTCAAAGATATAAAAAGGTTGGTGAAGTATAATTTTAATATGTTAAATTATGTCTTATGCTCAAATGCCAAAAAGAGAGAGAAAATATTGAGAAGGGGTATAAAGTAAAACTAATGTAAGATCACACATATATACAAGGGCATGCGTATGTATATACGAATAAAAAAAATTTCATAAAAAAATGTAAATGATGCATCTCAAAGCAAGAAATTTTTTAATTTATGGAATGTGGGAATGACAAATAGGAGCACTACATGCTTAAGAAATTATATAACGGTTGATGTAATTAGGGATATCAGAGTATGGGAATAATTTCTTGTTTATTATAACTATAAAAGTCTCACTCCCGTGGAGTTAAGAAAATGTCATAGAAAGACGGTCCACAATATATAATATTTCAAGAATGATTCAGTTATGATGTTTAATATCTGAATTATAGACAAAAAAAAAAATGTAATGAATATTTACAAATAAAAAATCTCATTATTTATTTACAATTTTTGAAATTTATTGAATTATTTATATGGTTTGTGTTGAATGTAAAGAAAAATTATCATCAATATTTATTTAGTAATCAATTTTTTAAATTTCAAATCTTGTATATGGAGAATCACTCCCGTCCATTGAAACACCATTGTATAGATGGATAATCACTCCTGACAGTGGAAACATACACAAGACCCATTTTGCGCCCAGATCATCCCATGTACCCAAAGAAGATGAGTCGATGAGAAAGATAAATTTTGAAATAATGTTTAAATCTAGAAATCTATGTTCAATCGAGAAGATAAGCAGTCTGAGAAGGTAGCATAACACATGAAACTCAAAGTAGTGCATGTTATTCAAATACCTCTCCTAGCAATTCAGGTAACTTGCACATACATTCTGGCTCTAAGTTATTCATTGCAATATTGCATGCACTCAAGATCACTTGGCACATTCCCTTGGTCGTAGTTTCCATGCGCACCCCTTTCCTTTCTCTCCTTCCACCTCTCCCTTGTGCCTATCTTCCATGCATTTGCCTTCTTCCTAGTCATCTTCTTCCCTTCCCGCATGCCTCGCACTTACTGCTAAGTCCTTGGCCCTCTGCACGCCATGCCTATTACCTTGTAATAATTGCGCCTTGACCATATGTTCTTTGTTCACTAGTTTGCCTCATTTCCCTGCGCGCATCGCGCGCACCCCTCTGTGCCTTCCTCTATTTTCCCCGCGTGCCCTTTCCTCATGCCCTTCTATTCTAGACCATCTTTTGACACACTTAAGTGTGTCCCGCGCAACCTGCCAAAGTGCGCTAACAGGGTGCCGAATCCTTGCAACAAATCAACAAGTGACACGTGGCATAAATGACAAATAGTTGTATAGTTGGCCATCATTTCAGCCAATCCATGTGCGCCACGTGTTTTGTGTGCGCTGACGAATCTGACATCTTCTGACAACTGTATCTTCTACTACAGAGCTTAGATCGGTGCACACTTGGACTTGTCATAAAGCTACTGACATCAGCTATAGTTCCAAAAATTTAAAATTCAAATTCTAGTGGATCTAGTAGGTGAGAAATGGGAAAACATCTTTCTGAACATTGATGAGAAAATATGATTGCTCCAACCACCTGATTTGGTAAGATCTTCCCTCCTTTGTCTTCAACACAAAAAACAAGCACGAGGAAGCATATCTCACAGATTCTAAGTGGATTTGCAGGCATTGAATGCTTCTTGTTGGTGGTTGTATTTTAAATTCAAGTATTCCCTCCTTCTCCCGTCTTCCTCCATGGATTTATCTATAAATGTAAGAGCAAGGTTTATTTGTTATGTTGGACACTCTGGATCCTTACGCGTTTTGCCAAGGACTCCATATTTTCTATATTTTGAGTTGCAAACCTCTATGTTTGGCTCTTGCATGTGGATATCGGCCTCCTTCATCATTGTAACAGCTCTGTGCATTCATGGAAGTAATAGAAGCATAGTTTTGAGACTATTCTCTATCATAACGTGCTTGCATTACTTCTTCTTTCCTTTTCTCTTGCGTTGTGTGCTGGTTGTGCTATTTCAAGTCCCTTACAACTCCATATTTAGTTGTGTTCCATGAGAATGATCTGGTTGATACGTGTTTTGCTATGCTACTCATGCCTAGCCTCTTTTCACGTATTTCCCCTCATTCTTGCTCAGAATAGATAGTGTTCATCCCTCTTTTCTGGTGCTATCACTTTTTTTAGTGTAATTTCCTTCATGTTATCTTTCTTTCCTTGGTCCCTTGACATCATTAGCTTAGTTTTTCGTTCAGCACTAGGGGTAGCAATAGTAGTCGAAACAGATAGAGGAGATGGCCTTCTCTAGAGATCTGTCCTAAGCACACAAGGTCCCATAACTCAAGGACGGTTCCATTATGGTCTCCCTTCCAAGATTCAAGGTGTGGGTGGACGTATTAGCAACCAATAGTTTTTGGTATGCCCAGTGGGACCAGCATTTAAAGCTCAAATTTCATATCTCTAAGTTCTGGTGTGTGGACTTAGTGTTTCAGCCTTTGAAGGCTCATTTCAAACATATCTGGCGACTCCTAATATTTTAAGTTCTCTGTTTCAGCAGTCCTGAGCACCTTTCATGAGAAGAGTGCACATAAGAAAAAGTGCAGCAGCTGAAGATTATTTTGAATACCTCCAGCTATCCCTGAGAAGAGTTCATTCCAGAAAGTCCGCACATGCATCTCTATCTCTAGCGCACCACGCCCATTCAACTCCTCAAAACAGACAACTTGTGTGCCCTGCAATAGCACATCAACAACCTCCTCCATTAAGAAACGTTGCAAACTTTGTTGGAGGTAGTCCCTTGCTCCTGGCGGTGCAACATGATATACCAAATGGCATGCTCAAGAGTATTCCTTGCTTTATTGGTGAGAATCAAGTTACCCCTCAGGAGCATATCCAGGATATAGCAAATGTGTGTTCACTCTATTTGATCACACATGATGATGTAGCAGTCAAGTTGCTTGTAGCCTCTTTCAAAGGTAAAGCACTTCAATGGTACCGAGGTTTGAGACTTGGATCTATCACCACTTGGGATGAGCTGGGAAAAAATATTTGTAATTACTTTGAAGATAAGTTAGATCACCTATTCTTGGTGGAGCAAATGATAACAACAAGGAGGGCACCCAATGTGTAGATGACTGATTTTAACATTAGATTTCAGAAGACTTGGGACAAAATCCCTCTTATGGTAAGACCTACAGCCCAACATGCTTTCCTTTATTATCTGAAAGCTCTCAACAATGATATTTTAGTTATGATCCAATATATGGGAGGTAGTACTTTACCAGCTACTTATAACATTGTAGTAAGGGCAGAAAAATAGTCTCATTCAAGTGGGAAAGTTGGTAAAAATTCTACCAGCGGAATCTAGCACAAGAAGAGTGAGCACAGAGAATTACTCAAAGGAGAAAATAAGAGCACAATAAAGAGGAACCGAGAAATAATATTTATCTCTGATATCTCCACCATCCGGGAGATTCAATAAATAGGGAGAATAGATAGTTTGACATTCCTAAATAATAAGAAGGTCAAGCTAATTAGGAGATAACTAATTCCACACAAGGAATGGAGAGAATCTCAACAAGCTCTAGGAGTTATAACTATCTCTCTTAATTAAACAAAATAAAAACTACTTGCTCAACATGAGCTTATCAGGTGTAATTAAATTATTTACACCAACACCCTCCCATAAGTGAATGCTAGGGAGCAAAAAGAAAAGAGGGTCCCGGCTACTGGGCCTGATAAGGTACCTGATACAATACTATAAAAGAAGGAAGGAATATACAAGCTCCCCCCTAAGGACAATTTCCTTCACCCCAAGTTTGTCTCACAATTCCAAATAGCAAGGAGAAGCCAAGGTTTTAGTGAAGATATCTACGAGCTGATCAGCCGTAGGAATGAACTCCATCTGAACAACCCCATCCTGAATCAACTGTCGAATGAAGTGCATGTGGATCTCTATATGTTTTTCCAAAGAATGGAAGGAGACTCTTCATGCACTGATGCTCAACAAGATTACATGCAATGTGAATAACACTTTGGTTATCACACCAAAGAATGGAAGGAGACTCTTGTGAAAAACCAAACTCACTAAGAATCTAACGAAGCCAAAGAACCTCTTGCTCTGCTATCACAACACCTCAATACTTGGCCTTGGTGGATGATAATGCAATGGTATTCTACTTTTTAAAAGACCATGCTCTGCTATCACAACACCTCAATACTTGGCCTTGGTGGATGATAATGCAATGGTATTCTACTTTTTAAAAGACCAAGCAATTAGACCAGAACTCAGATGAAAAAAAGCCAGAAGTGGATTTGCAAGTATTGCAACATCCACCCTAATCAGAATCTGTAAAGCCCTCAATACTAGGAATAGTATGAGGTGTGTAATGAATACCAAAACTCAAAGTCCCCCAAAGATATCTCAAGATCCACTTGGTTGCTTCCCAATGACTCTCATGAGGCTCATGTGAAAAATGAGAGACAAGATTAATAACAAAGGTGATATCGGGATGAGTATGAGTGAGATATAAAAGGCTCCCAACCAACTGTCTATACAAAGTGGCATCGACCAAGTTAGACATACATGCAACAGTCAATTCAATACCTGACTGGTAAGGTGTGGGAGATGGATTGCAATCAGCCATATGAAATCTCTAAAGTAGATCTGTAGCATACTTCTTCTGACAAATGGAGATTCTCTCAGCAGACTGGTGAACCTATAGGCCAAGAAAGTAGTGCAACAATCCCATATTTGCCATATCATATGCTGCTTTCAATTTTCATTTAATGTCTTAGGTTAGAGAATTTAAACTACTAGTAATGAGGAGATCATCAACATACAATACCAATAGAAACAATTCATCATCAGTCTTCAGGACATAAACTGAATGATCAGTCTTACAAAGATGAAAGCCAATAGACAATAGGAAAGCATCCATCCTCTCATACCAAGCCCGAGGGGCTTGTTTGAGACCATAGAGTGAACATCAAAGTCTACAAACCAGTGAAGAGTCATACACGAACCCCTGAGGTTGCTCCATATAAATCTCCTCATGGAGATCACCATGCAAAAATGCACTCTTCACATCCATCTGATGTACTGACCATCGATGAGAAGTAGGAAGAGAGAGAACAAGGCAAACAAAATCCATCTTTGCAACATGAGAAAAATTTTCAGAGTAATCTACTCCTTTAACTTGAGAATACCCCTTAGTGACAAAATGTGCCTTGTATTTTTCAATCGATCCATCAGCTGCATATTTGGTCTTATAGACCCATTTACACATTACAAGCTTTCTTCCCTTAGGAAGAGGAACCAACTCCCAAGTATTATTCTTCACAAGAGAAGAATATTCATCCTACATTGCTGAATCCCATTCAGGTTGTCCAGATGCTTGTGAAAAAAGCATAGGATCATTAGAAATAGCTTGGCTCATAAGAGCCATACCAGAATAGGGATGATGATCGAAAACACTAAAGGTCTCAGCTCTAGTACATCGTAGATCTTGTGAATCACCCGCCAAATCACCTACTGCAGCCAATGCATATCTCAACCATTTCAGAGCAAGAGCAACAAGAGCAGGAACAGGAGCAACAAGGGTAGGGGAAAGATCAACATCAGGTGGCCCATCAAAATCATCATCATTGGTAGGAGCAGGAGAAATTAATGGAGAAGGAAGAACTGTATGATCCAAAGGAGCCTCGGTCTCATCAACTCGAACATCCTGCCAAAACACAACATCTTTGGTAGTAGGATCGAAAAGGTGATTTGCCTTCACATGCTCACAATGACCAACAAAAATAAGTTCTTTTCTTTTCTTCTCCATGGTTTTCTGAGTGTCATTAGGAAAAAAGGCCCAAGATTTGCATCTGAAAACTTGGAATTTTGATATGTCAGGTTTTTCACCCGACCATGCCTCCTCAAGAGTAACCCCTTGTACTGCTTTATGTGGCATTCTATTTTGAATGTGGTTTATACAGTTGATTGCTTCCGCCTAGAACTGAGGTGCCATGTTCTTGGACTGGACCATGTAATTTTCCATTTCCTTGAGTGTTCAGTTCTTTCATTTGGTAACTCCATTTTGCTGAGGGGTGTAAGGAATAGTATACTGGTGCACAATTCCATGATTAGCACAAAAAGTAGTAAATGCATTACTTTCATATTCCCCCCATTGTTTGTGTGGAGTATTTTAATACAATGTCCAGATTTTTTTTCTACAATAGCTTTAAAAACTTTGAAATTCTCTAGGACATCACTTTTGAATTTGAGAAAGTACACCCAAGTTTTCCTAGTAAAATCATCTATGAATGTGAGTACATACTTAGCACCAAAAAATGATCTATGAGGAAAAGAAGTAAGATCACTATGTACCAATTCAAGACGAGCCTTAGCTCTTTTTTCTTGTCCTTTTGAAAAAGGATCTAATTGTTTCTTACCCAACATACAACTAGGGCAGACACTATCATGTGATTTTACCTTTGGAATTCTTGTGACCATATTTGCAAAGAAAGTTACTGCAGATATCTGTAATTGAGATGGCCAAACCTCTCGTGCCATAATTTTCTCAAAGAGTCAGCATGAGAAATTAGTGAAGATCCTGTAGAGCTATCAAAGCTCTCAAATACATACAAACATGAACATGAATCCATAGATCCTTTAGCTATAATATCATCATGATCATGAAGTTCCCTAATTACAACCCTATCTAATGAGAATTCAACAATTCTACCATCACCAGAATTACATATTTGATATATGGAAAGTAAATTCTTAGACATATGGGGAACATAAAGAACAACATTTAGATGCCCATTTGGCATATTTACAGTACCAAAACCCAATACATCTACAGAAGTAGAATTTCCCACCAAAATCTGTGAAGTGCTGCAAGTAGAAACAAAAGTCAAAATATCCCTGCAATATGTCATATGATGAGAAGCCCCTGAGTCAAGAATCCACCTATCTTGTAAAGGAGAAGTAGCTCTAGTAGAAAGAGCCTTACCCTTGCCAGCATTGGAAGCAGATGAAGGTGATGGGACCGTGATCTTGTGTTGTTTTAAAGCCTTTTCTAATGCTTCTAACTTTAAAAAACATCTGGATTTAAGATGATTTTTTCCCCACAAACAGAACAAGAATCAAACACCCGCTTCTGAAATGGTTTCTTATATTTTCCATGATTATGTGGTTTAGAAGTGTCAATCAAAAGGTTTAGAACCCATATTGTGAGAGGATACAAGCTTATCATAACTTTTCTTGGGTTTGTTTTTCTATTTTTTCTTAGGAGAATTGGCCACCAGAACATGATTCGATGTAGGCATATCATCCAGAGAGATTAATTTTGCTTGTTCTCGTGAGAGACGTGTTGGTATCCAAATTTAATCTCCTTCACAACTTGAACAACATCATGAATCTGCACAAGACACTAAAGGATAGATAGATGTTTTGTATGTCATTTGTAGCTGGGGATCACACCTATCTGCTTGTTTGCATTCAAGAATTGAGGAAGTGGATAGCACCTTCATGAGGGTTTTAATCTAACCCTCAATATTTTAGGTTGTGCCTATCAACCAAGGTAAGAGAACCTATGTTGCAGCCCCTATGTGGTAAGGAGATGAATATATCCTTGTGTTTTGCATATGGTGTGGAGGGAGCTTTGTGAAAACATGATCAAATATCCATTATCCAAACTCAAAGGATCTTTCACTACTAAATGATGGAAATGTTCTCAAAACAAAGCTAGAGCTACTAAAGACATGATAAAACCCTGATCAAACTTGTGCATTTTTGTGAAAGGATTGAATTATTTTATGGACACACAATGCAGATGTAGGGGTATTGTAGGTAGGATGAGTTAGTTTAAAATGAAATTCTGATGAGAGACCTTGGAACAAGAGTAGCTAGAAATCATCACCTTCTTTGGGAAACCTTGCAAAATAATTACAACACCTAAACAATAGAAATGTTTCAATGAATTTGAAGTGCTCTTTCAACCAGGATGTGTGCACAATGGATGCCCAAATCTGCACTATTCCATACAAAATTTGATAGCCTACCACAAAGGCTTGAAGCAAAATATCAATAAAGAATTAAGAACCCCTTGTTAGATCATGTCCTAAGGTACACCCAAAGGTTTGTAAATACCCTCAATTTACAAGGAAGGTAAGATGGATTTAAATCTATTTATCTCCAATCAAATGAATGCTCTTCTGAATGGAAGATTGCAGATGCCTTCAAACCCTCTACAAGCAATGAGACCATGTATGACCAATAAATATCCCAAACACAAGATTACAACATGAGCATGAAACACAAATTGAAAACATACTGAAATACAAGTGCATGCAAGCTTTTCCAAGAGATAAAACTAGTTAATCCAAGAATTTGATCAAATATATCAGCAAGGGAATGTTATTTAAACAATATCAAAGCTTTTTGATGGCTTTACAACTGAAACCAACTCAACATGATGAACATTTGATGCAAACGGGAATTAAAATGGCTCTCAGGTAGTTTCTCCAAAAAGGAAATGGACTTCTTCCAGTTTTCCCTGTGAAAATTCTTCTCTCTTTTCTCCAAAATTCTCCACCATACCTCCAAAATGTTTTCAAAAAATACATCATATACCCTCTGCCAACTTGGATCCTTGCATCCCAAGCAAAGAATATTCCAAAGGGATCAAATTTTTTACAAAACCCTATCCATTTGATGAAAAATGATATAAAACTGTGAAACAGCTAGCCAAATGCCAGAGATGCACAAATATTTTAAAATATTGCATGAACTCAGATCCTTATCCATCCTAGGGTCACGTTTTTGGCATTCCACCATGCCAGCATGCATTTGCAATCATTTTTCACCTTTTTCTCTTACCATTTTTAACTCTACAACTTTTCATTTTTACATTTCACGTGTTTTTCACGGGCTGAAAAAAATATCTCACGAAAAACACTATAGGCACCAAATTAGCTCAAAAAAATGATTCCATTGTGTTCAGAAGGCCGAAGGGATGCAGATTCATATAAAATTTCATGTGTTTTGGTGCAAAAATGACGATTCCACACTTCTTAGAGCTCTAATGGCACCCAAAAAATGAAAATGCACAGTTGTCGTTGATTAAAATCAACTTTAAATGCCAGCCCTCCACGTGGCAGATCCAAATCCTCTACAAAAGCACCCAAATTACCTTTTTTCCTTTACTCAAGGTGGGACATGTGTCTAAACATGATTGGGGTTGGCCCCTAATCCTAAAAATGTATTTTGAACTTTTTCTGCCCTTTTGAATTTTGTTAAAATTTTGAAAATTTTCCCGCGGGCCCCTAGATGCGCCACGTGTCCTCCTGTGGGCCTTTACCAAAACCACGGGCCGATTTGATGCATTTTTCCACTTTTTCATAAAAAGGAACATTTTCTCAAAATTCCCCGTAGGCCCGAACACCCGCTGTTTCTCTGCCATGTGTCGATATCCCATTGGAGGTGGAGCCGACTCATCACATTTGCCTTCATTCCTCCGCAAGCATCAAAACTCTATGTGGGCCCGACATCTCTCTTTTGACATTTGAAAAATGCCACGTGTCGCTGTCCTATTGGATGCAGAGCCGAAACTCCAAATTTTTCCGTGGGTTTATTTTTCTCTTTGAGATTTTTCGCTAAAATTTGGAAAATTTTCCATCTTTCCTCTGTGCTCCGAATATCCATCAAAAGTCAGACATGTGTCCGTGGTTCATTGGTGGAGGGACCTTGAACCAAAATTTTTCCTTTTACCCTTTGAAGTTTTAAAAAACTTCAAATTCCTCTAAGCCTCTGCCTCTCCATTTCATCCCTGTGCATACGTGTCACATTCTCATTGTTGCGGGCCATTGGGTCCAACTTTTTCTTTGAGGTTTTGAGCAAAAATTCCAAAAAATTTCAACTATGCACTCCCCTGATTGACATCTCTGTGCCACGTGTTGCCCTTCCATTGGGCGTGGGTCGTCGGGCCAAATTGTAACCTTAAAATTTTGAAGTTAAAAGACTTCAAAATTTCCATAAATTCCACCCATCCATGCCACCTTTCTTGGACATGTGTCCACCTTGCATTAGGTGCGGACCCCCGGGCCAATTTTTTCCTTTTGCATTTTGAAACCAATTTTTTTCAAATTCTTCCAAGTTCCCTCTATTTCAGTCGATCTCCCTGGACACGTGTCACCTTTCCAATGGTTGCGGGCTCACGGGCCAAATGTTTCCCTTGACACTCCGAGCCAAAAAACACCAAAATTTTTCCAAGTCCTTGATCATCTACCTGGCCCTCCTGGACACGTGTCATCATGCCATTTGCTATGGGCCTTCGAGCAAAATCTTAATTTTGAGAAATTTTTCAAAATGGAAGAAAAGTTTCCTAAGTTACTTCCACCACCCGCTAATCCTCGACCAATCACAGCAGAACATGTAAGCACATCCCTGTGACACTGCGGGGCCATGGGGAAAAATTTGATTTTGACATCCTTGAGTCTAAAACAATAAAATTTTCCTAACTCCCATGCTGTCTATTTGATCTCCCTGTGCCACATGTCGCTCTCCCATTGGGCGCGGGCCTTCAGGCAGAAATTTGATTTCGAGAAATTTTCAAAAAATGAAGGCAAAATTTTTTAAGTGACCTCCGCCACTCGCTGCTCCATCTGACCAATCAAATCACGCCACGTAGGCACACTAGGCAAATGCGGGGCCGTGGAGCAAATTCTACCTTCGCCAAAAATTGAAAATTTGACAAGTTATAACATTTTTTCTGACCGCACCTAGCCAATGAGAGCTTGCCATGTCAGCATAAACTTTGTCTTGATAAATTTGATGGGTAGAACATGCCCATATGCCCGTCAAAATGAAAAAACGCAGGGGATGAAAGCTCTGAAACAGGTTTACACAATAATCTTCTTCAATATAATAATCTTCACACAAATATGTTCAATATATTATTTCTATATCAATTACAATGAATGGAGTGCTATTAAATAGCCATCCAAATAGGAAAAAAAACTTCCTATAAAGTAGGAAGTATAAACAATATAAAACCCATATTAATATATTGTTATACATTTGTTATAACAATATATATACAACTAACCATATAATAAACCATGTGAATACTAATTCCTAACATTCCCCCCCTTAGTGTTTACATGGTAGAAAAACATCCACACACTCCTCTGCAGTATGCTCACCCCTGTGGGCATGTCCAACTCTGTGACTCATGACCTTGATCCAAAAGAAAGGCTCACTCCTTCCATGGTTTTAAACAGGCTTACCACAAACCTTGAAGTGACAAGAACCTCATCAACTGTCCACCTCCTGTGGTTTTCTGGATCCTCCCACAAACCCTTTCAAGATCCATGAACTAACTTACTCTGGTGCTACTGTTCACCACTATGCTTATACATCGGGGAATTATGTAGGAAACACAACATGCATATCTCAAAACTGCATAATAGAAGAAATACTGAAAATGGAACATTGGATCATGCTGATTATGTTCCCCCCTCAATGTGAACATTTCACTTATTCAACACACAACAGGAACTCTGAAAAAGAATCACACCAAGCTGAAATTCACACCACACAACTGAATCTGGAACACTGCAAAACTCAAAAAATAAGTACTCACACTGCACACCTGTGCCAGCAAATCATTCTGTGCGGCCCCGTCGTTGGCGACTGATGAGAGGTCGCTGAATGACCTCCATCCTCCTATGCCTCCATCCTCCAGTATTCATGCTGCTAGCTCAGTGGGATTTGATCATAGAGGTCAAATGCATATTAAAGGACATCGGATTCCACCGATAGTGCGTCCAGTTGAAATGCAGGTAATTTTTTTTTTTTTACAATTTTACGACTCTTTGAACTATTTACTATGACATGACTAGACTTGAAATGAGACAAAAATATGATTGACTCTTTACGAATGTCCTAAATCACCTATTTGATTGACAATGAGTAGAAATTTTTGAATAAACTATTGGCTAGTACGTGTTCAAATATGACGTTATAGCATTGAGACTACAAAATTAAATGGCATAACGTAGGATGACTCTAACACTATGAAATCAATATTAAAACACTATACTAAAATGAATAGAAACAATACTACGAGAAAAAACCTATGACCTTATGAGACTTAAGTGACTAAATTTTTATCCAACCTTGTTTTATGTTGGAGAGAGCAAAAAAACCAACCTCGTGCAGCATATTTATAACCACCAAGTGTAGATGTGTTAAGAAAGCCACCTGTAATGTTTTTATGAAGGGGGCATAAAAACCATTTCAAAGTTGTGAATGAATTAGTGATGGCATTGACCAACAATAAATGAAAAGCTGGAATCGGTGTTTGCAGTGGAAACGCCGAGTGATTTGTATGTTTTAATGCAAAACTATTGCCAAAGAGAGCCGAACGAACCAAGCAAGTAGGAGATCCCGAGCGGTTTATAATGCATGAACTTCACCTTAAATCACAAACCATTCCACACATATTCACCAAAAATCCCCCAAAACATACACGGCATTCGACTGTGTGAGATCTACATGCTTCAGTGTATGTGGATTTAGCGCAAACCACATTTTTTTCTTTACACAGGAATCGAACAGGATGGATACTCGAGTCAGATTGTGAGATCCGTTTCGTATGGATCAGCCTTGGTCGGATGTATACTGATCTATCACACCTTTTTACTTGCATGTGACTGGATATGCATGCGTCTCAGATCTGATCTGCCTTGCGTTGTACTGTGAAATGGAAGATGACACAAAAATATACATTTGCGTCTCCTTGGTATGCAGCAATTAACAAGCAGCAGGCATCGTTGAAACACCAATACAAAGATGAACAAGATCTCTAATGATCTATCTAATCATTCTTTTGCATACACGTGAAAGTTTGAGTCGATACAGATTTTAATAAAGAATCAACGCTGAGATCTTTGTTAATACAGACGTACACAATGAATTAAATGATGAAATGCGATTAAAAACTCCACTTTCTAACAGAATTTTATGCAGACCCAGTCTGCTGGATAATGGAAAATGATTGTTGCAGGATCGACATTGCTGCAGCCACATACAAGATTAAATTTTTATAGATACGTAGTAGAATCCTACATGATTCACCAAAATAGAATAATAATCTGAGCACTATAAGAGAAATCACCAAGCCAACAAACTAATTCTCTGGTATAAAAGTATCTATGAAGAAACTCATGAATCCAGGGCAATATTGCAGACTATGGCATTGCCCCACACAGTGCTCAGGGCACCATCGCTCTGGTACCAAATGAAAGCTCTGAAACAGGTTTACACAATAATCTTCTTCAATATAATAATCTTCACACAAATATGTTCGATATATTATTTCTATATCAATTACAATGAATGGAGTGCTATTAAATAGCCATCCAAATAGGAAAACCAACTTCCTATAAAGTAGGAAGTATAAACAATATAAAACCCGTATTAATATATTGTTATACATTTGTTATAACAATATATATAAAACTAACCATATAATAAACCATGTGAATACTAATTCCTACCAGGGGATGCTTCTGAAATCAAATTTTCTCACAAAGAAGATGGATTTTTTTTGGTTTTGAATCCAATGAAACATGATGTGGGGATGATTTAAGCTTGGGGAGTGAGATTTCACCTTCATAAAAATGGAATTCGATCAAACACAGGTTTCTTTCACTCTTTGGCCAAGGAAAAATAATGTAGCCTGTGCAACATGAAAAACTAGGGCACAAATAAAGGGGAAACTTGGATTTTGTTTCAAAAAGGGGGTAGAATAACAACATTGAGGGCAGTTTGAAAACATTCAACTGGATAAAATGAGTTATAAATCTTCAGCTCGAGCCATAAGGACATATTGGAGTAAAAATGGAACATGGAGAATAAGAGTAAAGTGTGCAAACCCATAAATTGCACCAACATGGGCTCCTGCTTGTGGATGGGCACTCCCAGTGAGTGCCACAAGATCACAACGTAGACCAAGTGCCAAAAATCCATTGGGTAAGGAGTCAAAACATTCATAGCAGCCCTAAAAACTAGAACTTTCACCAAAAACAGAGTGAGAAAACCACACCAACAATGGTTGCCAAGGACAAAAGGGAAAACCATGAGCCAACAATAGCAAGAACAAGGAAAATACAAAACAAAAACAAGGGCTATACAAAATGTACAACTTGTGCATACCTCCTTTGAGGATTTAATCCAAAAAGTGTTTTAAATGTCTGCCATTAACAGGCAGCTCCATCAAATCCCCATCCAAATCCTTGAGAAAAAATGTATTTTCTCCAATCCTGATATCAATGGCATAAGGGCCCATCCAGAGAGCATCAAATTTGCTATGCTTGCCCTTGTCTTCATGCCTACTATCCCACAGTAAAACTAGATCTCCAACACTGAAAGCTCTAGGGGTGACCTTCTTATCAAACAAATTCTTCAATTTCTCCCTAAACCTGACATGTCTTTGATGAGAAGCTCTCCTTTCTTCATCCAACTCAATGATCTGATTGATTCTTGATTCATATGGGCCATGCTCTTGATCTTCCAACTGCTGGGCAAACTGAAAAGTGGATAATTGTAGGTGTAATGGCAGCAAAGTCTGAGTTCCATACACCAGTTCAAATGGGCTTTTACCAGTTGCTCTTTTTGGAGTTATCCTATCAGCCCAAACTGCAAATTTCAACTGTTCTCCCCACTTCTTCTTGTTGATTTCCAAGGTTCTTCTAATGATCTTGAGCAAGTTTTTGTTACTTGATTCAGCTTGCCCATTCCCTTGTGGGTTGTAGTTTGAAGAATAGGTCAGATTTATCCCATATTCATTACACATTGCCATCAAAGGCTTGGCTCTAAAACACATAGCATTATCAGACACAATCTTAACTGGAACCCCAAATATGCATATGATATGATTCAGCAAGAAATCCATTACCACTTGGTGTGTTGCCTTTCTAGATGGAATTGCCTCAACCCATTTTGTAAAATAATCAGTTGCTACAAGGATCCACTTGTAACCAGCACTAGAAGGATCTGAAATCTCACCAATAAAATCCATTCCCCATTGTTTGAAAGGAGCTTCAACTGATACAGGCTGCAAAGGAAGGGAGCTTGAAGCCTTCAATCTTCCTGAAAAATGTTGGCAACTATCACACCTTCTAACCAGCCGGTTTGCATCTTTGAAAAGAGTTGGCCACCAATAACCAGCTCTTAAAATCTTATGTGCTGTCACTCTCCCAACAAAATTTCCTCCACAAACTCCCCCATGGAAATCAGCAATCAACTTGGGAGCTTCATCTTCAGTTATGCATTTCAAGAGGACACCTTCAGGGTTCTTCCAAGCCAGCCCAAGGTCTGTTATGACATATTTCTGAGAAGCCAGCTTGAGGGCTCTTTTCTGATTTTTATTTAAGTGACTGGGACAACATAAGTGCTTGAGGTAATAGACCACATCCTTGTACCACTCAGAATTCATCAATTTGTCAAGGAGATCTACCCTTTCTTCCCCTAGCTGATTCACTTCTACATTCTACAAATTACTCTCAGCCATGAGTTTGGCAAGACCTAAACCTCTTACCAGCTTTGTTGTTTGGATATCCATATCATACTCTTGTAATTTATTAACCCATCTACATCTCTTGCTTGATATATCCATGTCAGATAAGATGTCTTTAACCATGGTGTGGGGAACATAAGCAATAACCTTTGAACTCAAAATATAGGGCCTGAAAATCTTTGTTGCTTTTACTAATGCAAATGCTTGTTTCTCCATAATTGTGTACCTCAATTCAGCTGCTTGTAAAGCCTTGCTAAAGAAAGCAATAGGCCTCTCAGCTCCATTTTCATCCTTTTGTAACAAAACTGAAGCAATAGTAAATTTAGATGCAAAAGAGAAGATTTGGAAAGGCATCTTATAGTTTGGAGCTGCCAAAACAGGTGCATGCTTGAGTGCATCCTTTATCCCTTCAAAATCTTGGATGGCAGCCTTTTCCCACTTAATAACCTGATCCTTTCTTAGCATGCTTGTGATTGGAAGAGTCAACTCAGAAAAATTGGAGACAAACCTTCTAATGAAATTGATTTGGCCAAAGAAAGATTGAATACCCTTCTTGGTTCTTGGAATAGGCACCTTACTGATTGCTTCCACTCTCTCAGGATCTATCATAACACCTTCTTTAGATACAATATGCCCCAACATCTTGGCTTTTGGCACACCAAAATGACACTTCTTTGGATTAAGTGAAATGCCATACTCCCTACATCTGATCAGCATCTTCTCTAGGTGTTGCAAATGGTCTGCTCGCTGTCTTGAAAAAATAGTCACATCATCTTGGTAAACTGCAATAAACTCATTGATATAACCAGCAAAGGCAACATCCATTGCCCTTTGAAAAGTAGCCCCAACATTCATCAATCCAAAAGGCATCCTTACAAAAACATAAGTTCCCCAAGGAGTAGTGAAGGTTGTCTTAAGTCTTTCTGATTCTTTGACAACTACTTGATTGTATCTGGAGAAACCATCCAAAGTAGAAAGCATTTCTGACCCTGTCACAAGCTGCAACATATTCTCCATATTTGGCAAAGGATAGTTGTCCTTCATAGATGCTTTTTTTAGATTCCTAAAATCCACACAAAGTCTGATATCTCCGTTCTTCTTTCTAACTGGCACAAGGTTGGCAACCCAAGAAGAGTATCTAGTAGGCTGAATGATGCCACCATCTCTCAATTTCTTCAACTCTTCTTGCATTTTCATGGAAAGTAGTGGGTTAATAGGCCTTTGTTTTTGTCTAAATGGTTTGGCTTTAGCCTCAAGAGGGATCTCATGCTGAAACAAATCTTCTCTATATGCCTTCAACTCTGAATAAGACCAAGCAAGGCAGTCTTGATATTTCTTTAAAAGTTGGGCATAGGACTATTTTTCTTCTTTGCTGAGATGACTTCCCAACCAGATCTTCCTTGGTTTGTCTTTAGTTCCCAAATTGTGCTCTTCCACATCCCTTGAAGTAGACATCTTTCTATTAATGATGCAATCAACATTGCTAAAATTGGATTCAAGTGCAACAAGACCCTTAGGAATGGTATTTGTTTTCAATTGTATAATATCCTTGTCAAACAAAGTTTCTCTACCTTCATTCATGCACACCATTGGTTCCCAATCAATATTCTAACTAGAAAACTCTCCTTGGCATTGTAAGAATCTCAACACTTGTGCATCATCATCAAAAATCTGCCAATGTTTCACATTATCCGAGACAGCTGGCCTTGTTAGCACTTCAACATCATATTCACAAAAAGGTGAAATGGTGCAATTATCAAACTTAGAACCAAGAACAGCCAACTGATCAGTAGCAGCATTAAGACTTCTATCATGGTAAACAATGTTAAAGGAATCAAACATTTCAATCAAGTCCCAAACAACATGCTTATATTGCTTCATACGCTGATTTTTTGTGGCATATAACTTTCTTACTTGCTTGACAACCAGCTCTGAATCTCCTTTAGCAAAAATATCCTTTACTCCATACTTCCATGCAATCCTTAATCCCAATAATAATGCCTCATACTCAGCAATGTTGTTAGTACATTCAAAATTGAGCTTGAAGGAAAAAGGAAACTCTTCTAAACTAGGGGAAACCAACACTATACCAGCACCATTTCCAACTTTGGAGCAAGCTCCATCAAACAGTAATGTCCATGGAGAACCTACCATACCAAGGCACTCTGATTTGTCCATCTTATTCTCTTTTCCATCAGCAAAACCAATGAAATTGTCAACATCTACATCAGCAAACAACACTTCATAAGAAGCATTGTCGGGATCCTCAATCAAGTGTAACATCTTCTTTTCACCATAGAGTTTGACAAGGCTGCCCTCAATGGGAATGGTGGCATAGGACATGTCCATTTGAACACTACCACCAACACTTGTAGCCCACTTTCTTGACAAAATCATACCCCATTTGGCAGGGCAGTCAACAATTACAACATCAAGTTTTAAATTCTTACCCAGATAGGCTGCAAGTTGCACCACTAAACCCTTCACACATCCAAAAACTAGCACTTCCCTTGAATCCATGGCTGTACACTTTCCATATGCTGCTGTCACCTTGATATCCAACTCATTCATAACTTCTAGAGGCATAACATTACATGAAGCACCGGAATCAAACATGCAATTGTGAAGCAACCTACCTTTTATGAGAAAAGTTGTGAAGAATGGATCAACATTCAATTACGAATCAACCAAGGATGTCCCCAAAATACACTTCAGGTGCCTCTCCAAGATCTTCCATTGGTGGTGGTGTTTCAGGGCCAGCAACGCTTTGAAGAGGACTTTCAACAACATTGACATTTCTTCTTGGTATAATCTTTTCTTCTTTTAATCCCAAGTATTCAAAAGCTCTTTTCTTGTGTTCAGGGATTCTAAGCAATTCAATAATGGGAACACTCACTTTAATTTGGCTCAATACCTAGGCTATATCATATGGAACATTCTTTAGCAAAACAACATTGGAAGGGAAACAAGAAGGTTCATCAAATGGAGAAGTATTCTTGGTAGCCTGGGCATGAAGAGGACTGATATTTTTGCATGGGACAGCAGGGTTCTTAGCAACTGTTTCTCTTCTAGGATTATCTTTGGGAATTCTTGTGAGTAAGGGTGTCTTTGGCTTGGCTTGAGGACCAGCTCCTCTAATAACTTTACTTCTAGTATTGTACTCCTTTTCTTGACCAACCACAACATTCATTAACAATTGTCTATCTTCCTCCAAAGGAATACCACCATCATACTTCTTGATCATTAAAGCCCTTAGGTATTCAAAGTCATTATTAGGAATTTCAAAGGCCTAAACTACATCTACATCATGAGTTTGAGGAAGAGAAAGAAATGGTACCCTCTTTATGCAATCCCAAAAGGTTGTAGCAGTCCTTGCACTTATCACATCTGTTGATGTTTCTGCTTGCTATGAGCCTGAAGAGCTGCCCATCATACAAATGTCATCATCCATTTCATTCTCATTATCATCATCTATATCTTTCTGGTCCATTTCACATGGAGGATGAGGAAGAAAACATCTATCACACCAATCCATATCAGCCACTTCTTGAACAACAGCAACTCTTGCAGTCAGAGGGTCAGGCACCACTCTATTTTCACATGCTTGGGGTTGTCTATTTGCAGATCCAATAAGCCCCTTACCTCTATCATCTTGTCTTTGATCACCCCTAGGATGATTGCAAAATATATCATGGTTTTGAGTTATTTGCTGTCCTTGTGAACTTTTCCCAATTCCTTTCTCACCCCGGGCTAATTTGTAGGAAATTTCTTTGACATCCCCTGCCAAAGTCTTGACAACATCCTCCAAATCAGCACCCTTGCTAGTTTGTGGCTTCTCAGGGTTTATCAACTTCACACCATCCCTCTTAAGTGGTTTACCAATAGCTTTAATATTATTTTCAATTTGAAGTGCCATGGTGAAAGCTTGCCTCAAGTTTGTAGGATTTTTGTCTCTCAAGTAATAGGCTACCTTTTTATCAAATGCATCTGCATATTTGATCAAGCAAGATTCATCACAAGGCCTCAAAATTATAGGTAGCCTTCTCAATGTCTTATTAAACCTTGTATTGAAATCATGAACGGTCTCATTAGGGTTCTTCTTGATGTTCTCAAACTCGGATAGAAGGAACCTTGGATCTGTTTTGTCTCCATATTGTAATCTGAATGCATTACTCATCTCAGTCCACAAATCAATAGAGTTATCAGGCAGAGCTTTATACCAATCTCTTGCATCTTCCTCAAGTGTATGGATAAACAACTTGATATACACATCCTCAAATTCTATTTCAAAGTCTTCCATCATGTTAACAAAGAGTTTGAGGTGTTGATCTCCAGTTATGGCATTGTTACCTTGGAATTTTGGTAATCTATTTCTCACATCCTATGGGACAGCATTTGGATAACCATCCATTCCTCCAAAATTTATAGGACCAAATGTGTTTACAACAAATGGAGGTCTAGGTTGAGCCATATTGTTTGGTGGGGGTGATCTTGGAGGTGAAACAAGCTGATGAGGAGTAGTAATGGGTCTGATTGGAATAGATGAATGATCTCTAAAATGACAACCCCCCAAAGGCTCTCTCTCTTGATAGACTTTAGCAAACTTAGAAACTACAGGAGCAGATTTAGGAGCAAGTTTTTTAAATACACAAGAAGGTCCCTCACCTGATGGAGAATGTAAATCAGCAAGAAGATTTCCTGAATCAGATCGACTTGAAGAGGAATTATAATCTTCAATGACAGGTTGTTCTCCTTCAAATTCAACTATGGGGACTCCTTTCCTTGCAACCAAATCACCAACCACTTTCCACACTTTTCTTCCTTCTAGTTCTGAGCTTCTTGATTCGGTGAGCAACTTCTTAGAAGAGTCCTTGATGAAGAGGGATCTCCTTCCCTCCAGTTTGACAGATTTAAACAACAAGTTTCAACTGATAAAAATGTATTAGACAACTGGTATTTCAAGATCCCAATAGCATGGAGTCACCACCAAGGATTTTCACCTTAGTTGTGTAAGAAAGCACTAAAAAATATTCTGTCAAATGCATGCTATACTGAAAACTTGCAGGGATTTACAAATCAGATTTTCTTCTTCTTAATTCAACCAAAAAAAGTGCATCCAAATCACATAAACTACTGGTAGATGAGGAGAGCAGGCTGAGTTTGAAGTCTTTCTTACCCAAAACATCCAGATCTAAAGTATGAAATGATATCTCAATAATATAACAGCTCAAATACTTGATCACACAAATGCTCAAACCTTTCAAGTACTTCAAAACCACCAATAAATTGCAAGAAATCCCTGACAACGGTGCCACTCGGGTGTTGGTATCCAGATTTAATCTCCTTCACAACTTGAACAACATCATGAATCTGCACAAGACACTCAAGGATAGACAGATGTTTTGTATGTCATTTGTAGCTAGGGATCACACCTATCTACTTGTTTGCATTCAAGAATTGAGGGAGTGGATAGCACCTTCATAAGGGTTTTGATCTAACCCTCACTATTTTAGGTTGTGCCTATCAACCAAGGTAAGAGAACCTATATTGCAGCCCCTATATGGTAAGGAGATGAAGATATCCTTGTGTTTTGCATATGGTGTGGAGGAGGCTTTGTGAAAACATGATCAAATATCCATTATCCAAACTCAAAAGAGCTGTCACTACTAAATGATGGAAATGTTCTCAAAACAAAGCTAGAGCTGCTAAAGACATGATAAAACCCTGATCAACCTTGTGCATTTTTGTGAAAGGATTGAATTCTTTTGTGGACACACAATGCAGATGCAGGGGTATTGTAGGTAGGATGAGTTAGTTTAAAATGAAATTTTGATGAGAGACCTTGGAACAAGAGTAGCTAGAAATCATCACCTTCTTTGGGAAACCTTGCAAAAGAATTACAACACCTAAACAACAGAAATGTTTCAATGAATTTGAAGTGCTCTTTCAACCAGGATGTGTGCACAATGGATGCCCAAATCTGCACTATTCCATACAAAATTTGATAGCCTGCCACAAAGGCTTGAAGAAAAATATCAATAAAGCATTCAGAACCCCTTGTTAGATCATGTCCTAAGGTACACCCAAAGGTTTGTAAATACCCTCAATTTACAAGGAAGGTAAGATGGATTTAAATTTGTTTATCTCCACTCAAATGAATGCTCTTCTAAATGGAAGATTGCAGATGCCTTCAAACCCTCTACAAGAAATGAGACCATGTATGACCAATAAAGATCCCAAACACAAGATTGCAACATGAGCATGAAACACAAATTGAAAACATACTGAAATACAAGTGCATGCAAGCTTTTCCAAGAGATAAAACCAGTTAATCCAAGAATTTGATCAAATATATCAGCAAGGGAATGTTATTTAAACAATCTCAAAGCTTTTTGATGGCTTTACAGCTGAAACCAACTCAACATGATGAACATTTGATGCAAACAGGAATTAAAATGGCTCTCAGGTAGTTTCTCCAAAAAGGAAATGGACTTCTTCCAGTTTTCCCTGTGAAAATTCTTCTCTCTTTTCTCCAAAATTCTCCACCAGACCTCCAAAATGTTTTCAAAAACTACATCATATAGCCTCTGCCAACTTGGATCCTTGCATCCCAAGCAAATAATGTGCCAAAGGGATCAAATTTGTTACAAAACCCTATCCATTTTGATGAAAAATGATATAAAACTGTGAAACAGCTCGCCATAATGCCAGAGATGCACAAATATTTTAAAATATTGCATGAACTCAGATCCTTATCCATCCCAGGGTCACGTTTTTGGCATTCCACCATGCCAACATGCATTTGCAATCATTTTTCACCTTTTTCCCTCATCATTTTTAACTCTGCAACTTTTCATTTTTACATTTCACGTGTTTTTCACGGGCTGAGAAAAATATCTCATGAAAAACACTATAGGGCACCAAATTAGCTCAAACAAATGATGCCATTGTGTTCAGAAGGCCGAAGGGATGCAGATTCATATAAAATTTCATGTGTTTTGGTGCAAAAATGATGATTCCACACTTCTTGGAGCTCCAATGGCGCCCAAAAAATGAAAATGCACAGCTGCCGTTGATTAAAATCAACTTTAAATGCCAGCCCTCCATGTGGCAGATCCAAATCCTCTTCAAAAGCACCCAAATTACCTTTTTTCCTTTACTCAAGGTGGGACACGTGTCTAAACATGATTGGGGCGGGCCCCCAATCCTAAAAATGCATTTTGAACTTTTTTTGCCCTTTTGAATTTTGGGAAATTTTTAAAATTTTCCCGCGGCCCCTAGACATGCGCCACGTGTCCTCCTATGGGCCTTTACCAAAACCACGCAGGCCAATTTGATGCATTTCGCCACTTTTTCGTAAAAAAGAAAATTTTCTCAAAATTCCCCATGGGCCCGAACACCAGTTGTTTCTCTGCCACGTGTCGATATCCCATTAGAGGCAGAGCTGACTCATCACATTTGCCTTCATTCCTCCGCAAGAATCAAAACTCTATGCGGGCTCGACATCTCTCTTTTGACATTTGAAAAATGCCACATGTCACTGTCCCATTGGATGCGGAGCCGAAACTCCAAATTTTTCCGCGGGTTTATTTTTCTCTTTGAATTTTTTTGCTAAAATTTGGAAAAATTTCCATCTTTCCTCCGCGCTCCAAATTTCCATCAAAAGTTCAGACATGTGTCCATTTTTCATTGGTGGTGGGACCTTGAATCAAAATTTTTCATTCTTTGAAGTTTTAAAAAACTTCAAATTCTTTTCCTTTGAGGTCTTGATTGGTGTGGGCCAAGGTCAAAATTTTTGAGCAAAAAATTTCAACTCTTCGCTCCCCTGCTTGACATCCCCGTGCCACGTGTCGCCCTTCCATTGGGCGTAGGTCTTCGGGCCAAATTGTAACCTTAAAATTTTGAAGTTAAAAGACTTCAAAATTTCCATAAATTCCACCCATCCATGCCACCTTTCTTGGACACATGTCCACCTCGTATTGGATGCGGACCCCTGGGAAAATTTTTTCCTTTTGCATTTTGAAACCAAAAATTTTCAAATTCTTCCAAGTTCCCTCTATTCCGGTCGATCTCCCTGGACACGTGTCACCTTTCCAATGGTTGCAGGCTCACGGGCCAAATGTTTCCCCTGACACTCCGAGCCAAAAAACACCAAAATTTTCCAAGTCCTTGATCATCCACCTGGCCCTCCTGGACACGTGTCATCATGCCATTCGTCCTTTGGGCAAAAATCTTGATTTTGAGAAATTTTTCAAAATGGAAGAAAAATTTCCTAAGTTACTTCCGCCACCCGCCAATCCTCGACCAATCACAGCAGGCCACGTAAGCACATCCCTGTGACACTGCGGGGCCACGGGGAAAAATTTGATTTCGACATCCTTGAGTGTTTCCTAACTCCCATGCCTATTTGCTCCCTGTGCCACGTGTCACCCTCCCATTGGGCGCGGGCCTTCGGGCAGAAATTTGATTTTGAGAAATTTTTGCAAAAAATGAAGGCAAATTTTTTAAGTGACCTCCACCACTCGCTGCTCCATCTGACCAATCAAATCATGCCATGTAGGCACACTAGGCAAATGCGGGGCCGCGGAGAAAATTCTCCCTTTGCCAAAAATTGAAAATTTGACAAGTTATAACATTTTTTCTGACCACACCTGGCCAATGAGAGCCTACCATGTCAGCATAAACTTTGCCTTGATAAATTTGACGGGTAGAACATGCCCGTATGCCCGTCAAAATGAAAAAATGTAGGGGATGCTTCCGAAATCAAATTTTCTCACAAAGAAGATGGATTTTTTTTGGTTTTAAATCCAATGAAACATGATGTGGGGATGATTTAAGCTTGGGGAGCGAGATTTCACCTTCATAAAAATGGAATTCAATCAAACACATTTTGGTTTCTTTCACTCTTTGGCCAAGGAAAAAAATAACGCAGCCCGTGCAACATGAAAAACTAGGGTACAAATAAAGGGGAAACTTGGATTTTGTTTCAAAAAGGGGCAAAATAACAACATTGAGGGCAGTTTGAAAACATTCAACTGGATAAAATGAGTTACAGATCTTCAGCTCGAGCCACAAGGACATTTTGGAGTAAAAATGGAAAATGGAGAATAAGAGTAAAGTGTGCAAACCCATAAATTGCACCAACAAGACGTTCTCAAAACTACTCAAAAGAATGCATTGTAAACTGAGTGCCTAGTACATCCATAGTAGACAAGAAAGTTGACGTAAATCCAGAAAATGAACCCTTTAGTTTAGTTAGGATCGTATATATGCATTCATCATCCTTTTTAGTTCTACCATCTACTTTCAACTAACTATGAATCTCTTTAAATTTTGACATAAATTCTTCTATGGAAGGAAAATTTGAAGGTGATAAAGATTTTAATTCATGATCTAGTTGAATTAATTTGAACCCGTTTATCTTACCAAACAGTGTTTCAAATTTTTCCCATACCTATTTCAAAGCCATGGCCGTAGAGATGTGAAACTAGAGGTTATATGATACATTCAAAGTGATCAATCCGAGAGCTTCATCTTGTTTGCATACATACAGATACTTATCCTTCTCTGTGGTGAATGCAGGAACAATATCGTCGAATACATGCCATAAGCCACGAGACTGTAAGAGCTGTTGCATTTTTCAGTTTCCAGGCATGGTAATTCATCAATTTTAGAGGCTCAAACAACCGTAGATCTTTGACATGAGAGGAAGAAGAATATAGAAAAAATCTTGACATGTTTTCAATAAACTTCCCACAAAATAATACCCTCCAATTGTTTTCAATATAATATTTAAAACAATAAATTAAACCCAAAATTTTGAGTTTATTTGCAGAGGTAGGAGGAAGCTACGTGGCATACATTTTGAGAAGACTCAACTGTGTGGTGAGATCAAAAAATAGAGAGCAGCCAACAATGTCTCATATCATAAAACTTCCATAGTCACCTTACAGAGACAAAACTCCATACGCAGGCCGCAAAAAATACAACTTAGGCTACAAAGTCCAAAGGTAGTATAGAATTTACTAGGCACGTAGAAGAGGGCAATAATGAAAACCAAGCTGATGCGGTGTTGGAGATAGCTCCTTGGCACTTTCTTACAGGTAGTGGCTCAATGCTTGAAGAGAAATGAATAGGCAATAGATGAAGCGGAAACCAACACACACCAAAAAATAGTGAACAAAATCCGGAGAGCTCGAACTGAATGGGAAGCAAGAGAGAAGCATGTGTGGTAGGAAGAAAAATAACTCCTAAGAGTTTATATCAGACCTATCCTGACTGTGAGGAAGGTGTAGGGTCAAAGGCAATGAGCCGTGGTGAGCCACAAGGGCCCAACGTCACTAGCAAAGAGCCAAAGTTGGCTATAATAGCACAGGAAATCTACTAGCCACCATACATGAATAAAATCATGCTACCACCATGAGAACCATTCACATAACTAACAACAGAGGAGGAGGAGAATGAGATGAGAATAGAGCTGCAAACCAGAGGTGAGAGCCGCAGATCTAAACATAGAGTGAGGCTGTAGATATTTGAAATAACCAAATGGTTGTTAAAAGACTCACACAGTCCCAAAGGGAAAGTATATAGTCAAAGGCAAGAGGCAAGGGTAGGGCCATGATGACACGCCCACAAAATCTCAAGCCAGGCATGACCAAAATAAAACTAAGGACGCCACCATGAGTAACACCAACACGCAGCAGCAGAACCAACCAGTAACCAACACCAAAAATCTGCAAAGGTCAAGGTGTAAAATCCTATAGGAAGATACGTATACCATAAGAAACATATTTTATAGGTGTGAAACTAGTTTGCTAAGTGTGATAAGTGGGGTATCTCCACGTATCAACCATTCATGCAGGCTAACAAACATGAAGGATGAGTACATGAAATGCACAAGCCAAAAAACTACAAACAAATAATCTTCTGAGTGGATAGTGGATGACTCACATCTCCTACAATAGCAGGCTCTAATACCATGAAAATTCTACCAGCGGAATCTAGCACATGAAGAGTGAGCACAGAGAATTACTCAAAGGAGAAAATAAGAGCACAATAAAGAGGAATAGAGAAATAATATTTATCTCTAATATCTCCACCATCCGGGAGATTCATTAAATAGGGAGAATAGATAGTTTGACATTCCTAAATAATAGGAATGTCAAGCTAATTAGGAGATAACTTATTCCACACAAGGAGTGGAGAGAATCTCAACAAGCTTTGGGAGTTATAACTATCTCTCTTAATTAAACAAAATAAATACTACTTGCTCAACATGAGCTTATTAGGTGTAATTAAATTATTTACACCAATAGTTAACTCCTAGACCACCCATGCCCTTGTTCCCAAAGATGTCACAAGTGCCCCAGCCTTTTATGGCCCCTATTCCTATCCCTAAGAAAAGCGCACAACCAGTTTCCTCGATATCTTATTCTCCATCACAACAAAAGAAAGATGAATAATTAAAGGCCTTGATTAGAAATTTATCAAACAAGGTAATATCATTAGAAAAGGAACAAGTGCAAGCCTATAGAGGCAATTCCAATCAGGAGCATGGCCAAAGCAATCAGCCTTGGTAGAATTAATATGGAAATCAAAGATACATGCCCAACCAACAAAATGATAAATGAAAACCTAATGCACATTTTCCCTTGCAAGTTGTCCCTCCCATGCCTTCTCTCCTAGCACCAATTGTGAGCTGAGCACTTGTTCCAATTCAGAACAACTTGGGACAAGAGTTAGAATGGTGCTTCCCTTGCAACATGCTTCATAGTCAATATCATTGTGCTAATGATACACACACCCAAGCCTTCATGATCTAGAATGTTTCATCATGTGAGCCCTCAATAAACACCCATGAAGCAGGTAATCTAGAAAGATAAGAATTTCCCCCAGAAACCAATTTGATGTTCTTTGGCATGGAGGAATTCTATGTAATCAACTAAGCTACAGAAGATATGAACAGACCACATGCCCAAGTTGTGGGCAACACAAGACATAAGAGAAGAATGTTAGAGTCAGGCGCGTAAGTTACACCCCCATAAATGTAAGTGGATCCTTAGGAGAAGAAATAATCAGACAAGACCTCTTGCAACAAAAGCATTCAAATCCCTATGTAAGAGGCCCCGCGTAAAACTCTTGTTGAAGCAGCATGAGCCCCTCATTTGGTAGGTCAGGCCTCTACTCCAGCTAAAATTCAGGCTTCCATGCCAAAATAGTCAAGAAGGGATGTTGTTCCCAAAATGCACAAGATGGGGGGCATTCCATTCAGCATTGTTGACTAGATGAAGAGAACAAATATAAATGTCACAATGTGGGATGCCCTGACCATTCCATCTCAACAGGATCTATTGCATGAAGCTCTGGCACAACTCCCACACGCTGATCTAGTTATGTAGAAGCCACACACTTCTATCAAAATTTTCTAAGAAGAGGAGAAACAAGTAAGTAAATTTGTTAAAACCCCACCCTTCTATATGTCATTGATTATAGGTAAAAACCTAGTGCATAACTGCATGATTGACTCAGGCGCTAGTAATTCTGTTATGCCTGAGAAAATAACAGATGTATTAGGTTTGAAATATAGCCCTTTGTCTAAAGGAGTCTTGTAACTTGATGGTTCAATTATTACCTACTTAGGAGTTATCAAGGATCTTGAGTTAACCCTCCATGCATGTCCAAGCCTGATAATTACTCAAGATGTGTCAATCATTGACCTGCCTCCTCTTTTTTACCTATGTTTATCAAGAGAATTTATCTCTAAAGTAGGTGGTTACTTGTCTTCTGATTGGTTTCATATGTTACTCAAGACAAGGCATGGTACCCGGTTTACTATACAATCTGAGCCTATATTTTCCTATCATATAAAGTCATATGTCCCATCACCTCTCCAAGCCAATTATCTTATCCAAGAAGAACAAGTTTCAGTTCCTGAAGAGTAATCTCTTCTACCATCTATTCTAGACCTAGTGCTTGATGAATGGGTGGAAAGAAATCACAAATTTGATTCGTATGCTGAAGAAATGGAAGCCTATGAACTAGGATTAGTACTTATTGCATTCTAGAAGAAGACTCTATGCTTCCATGTGTGCTCATGAAAGGACAAAGTTCAAACTAGTCTATGGAAGTTGTAATTTGATGGATCCAGACGCAGAAATGACATGGGAGTAGGAGTGGTTCTCATTTCCCCTAAGGATGAGAAATTATTCTTCGCACACCAGCTACAGTTTACATGTTCTAATAATGTGGTAGAGTATGAAGCGCTATTGCATGTCTTGCTCATTGCTAAGAAGAAGAAAATTAAGGCACTTCAGATCTTTGGGGACACAGAATTGATCATCCACCAAATTACCAATAAGTGCCAAACAAATAATAAGCTTCTCAAAGCTTATAAATATAGAGTATGGGACCTCCTTGAGAAATTTGATGCTCTTAATCTATAAGTGTTTCCGCACAGAATGAATAAGGAAGCTAACTAGATGGCCATGCTCGGTTCACAATTTTCTCTTGTTAAAGAATTTTTCAAAGGAAACACTTAGCACATTAAGATGGTGATCAGATCATCTATTCCAGACAATAACACTAGCTGAAAAGTGTTCCACAGTGATGCGTAGATCATCTAGTTTATCTAAGAATGAAGGTGAGTTTTCATCAAATATGCAAGCTGACTTGTATGACAACTATGGTGACCAAAGTGATTACATTTGAAGACAAATAAGTTGCCTAAAGGGCTGGTCACCTTAGAGAAAAATGTTCCTCCATGAGGATGACTTCAAGGGTGAAGAAAGATACATGCATGCAATGCAAGAAGAATGCTCTTTAGTTAGTATTGCACACAGGAAAGAGTTGTTGCTCAGCAAGACTTATGCACATGAAGAAAGACATGCCTTCATCTCTCTCTATCAAAAATATAGTGATATTTTCTCATGGGAGTATGAAGACCTCAAAGGTTTTGATCCAAGTGTTGCTCAACACTCCATTGACCTTGATTTTGGTATAAAGGCCATCAGAAAGAAGCAATGACTAGTCAATCCAAAGATAGAGAACCTCATGAGAAAGGAATTATCAAAACTCATTGAGGAAAAAATTATTTTTCCTATCAAATACTCTACTTGGGTCCTGAATCTGGTTCCAATGTGCTAGGAGAATGTGGAAATCAGACTTTGTGTTGGTTTCAAAGATTTGAATAAGGCATCTCTAAAGGATCAGTATCCTTTGTCTTCAATGGAGCAGATTCTACAGACTGTGGCTGGTGTGTAGACATTCTCCATGCTAGATGGGTACTCAGGTTTCAACCATATCCTGGTCAAGGAAGAGGATCAATTTAAAACAAAATTTACAACCAAATGGGGAATATATGGATATCAAAAAATGCCCTTTGGTCTGTCAAATCCAGGAGCCACATTTCAATGTGCTATGGATGTTTCCTTCAAAGGATACATTAATGAGTTCATCTTGGTTTACCTTGATGATATAACTTTCTTCTCAAAGAAGAGCGCAGATCACATGATGCACCTAGAAAAGGTCTTTAAGAGATGCAGAGAATTTGGGGTATCTCTTAAACCCAATAAATGTAATTTTGCGGTGGCACAGGGCAAGCTCTTGGGCCATGTGGTTTCAAAGGATGGCACCGCGATTGATCCTGAACACGTTTCAACCATCCTAGCTCTTTCCCTGTCAGTGCACAAAAAGTTCGTATAGTCCTTCCTTATAAAGATGAATTTTGTTAGGCATTTTATCCCTAACTTTGCAAGACTGGTTTGGCTCATCACCTTAATGCTCAAGAAGGATATAGCCTTCTTATGGACAATAGAAGGAAGAGAAAGTATCAACAAGATCAAGAAAGAGATTTCTTGTGTGCTAACACTTACCAATCTAGATTATTCAAAAGATTTCATCCTTTATGCTTATGGAATTGATGCAAGTGTTGTTGATGTCCTAACATAAGAAAATGAACAAGGGCTGGAATAGCTAGTGTCTTTCTCCAGCCAGACACTGAAGGATTACTAATTAAAATATAGTCACATTGAGAAGCAGGTCTTTGCCATCATGTGGGCGGTCAAAAAATTCAAAATTATTCTTGCCACCAATCATATCAAGGTGTTAGTATCCCAATATCTGATCAGAGACTTCATCATGGGAGTAGAAATCAGTGAGATAAGAGCACGATGGGTGACCAAAATCATGGAATAGGATGTGACTATCAAGGCCATGAAACTGGTAAGAGGTAGTGCACTCTGTATGCAGATTGCTAAGGATGCGTATTGTGAATCTGAGGCTTCATTATTTCTAGATGAAGACCTTCCGTGTGCAGAACTTGAACAGAATATAGACCCTGACACATGTGACTGGATGAAGGAAATAATCACATTCCTTTCCAAGGGTACATACCCTCCCAGTTTAAATAAAGCAAAGAAAAGACATCTAAGGTTATAATCCATCCCTTATGTGTTGATTAATGGACTTCTCTTCAAAACAAATCTTGATGGCGTGTTGTTAAGATGTATTAATGGCGCGTAGACTGAAAAAGTGTTAGCAACATTTTATGATGGATTCTCTGGTGGACACTTCTCTGAAAAGACTATAACAATGAATATCATAATGGCAGGTATCTTTTGGCCTACCATATTTGCAGATGCACACAGATGGGTCAAAAAATGCAAGGAATGCATTTTCTTTGTAGGAAAGAAAATATTGGCAGCGCTTCCCCTCTGACCAATCCAACCAGATCAACCCTTTGTGTAATGGGGTCTCGACTTCATAGGCATGATCAGTCCACCTTCAAGTGCTAGACATAAATGGGTGCTAATAGCTACATATTACTTCACCATATAGACAGAAGTTGTCATGCTCAAGGAATCAACCGAGGTAGTCATCCTTGAATTTCTTGAAAGTATAGTCACAAGTTTTGGCGTTCCTCAAACCATTATCTCTGATAATGCAAAGGCCTTCCTTGGTACTAAAATCACTGATTGGGATCTAAGTTTGGGAATTTACCTAAAAACCTCTTCCAATTATTACCCTCAGGGAAACAATCTGGAAGAATAAAAAAACAAGAACCTAATTAGAATCATGAAGTGCATAATGAACATCAACCAAAGATAGTGGCATACGAAGGTCTTGCATGCGCTCTGGGAAAATAGAATCACAGTCAAAAGGGCAATAGGAAATTTTCCTTACAAGCTTGTATATGGAAAGAAGGCTGCCCTTCCTTTGAAACTAGAACTAAATTCATTGACACTTGCCTAGTAGTTGGAATTGGAAGGCACAGACCAGAGAGAAATCAGAATGGTAGAGCTGGTTAACCTTGAAGAACTCAGGAACTCTGCCATGACCAAGCTAGAACAACATCAACAAGCAACAAAGAAATGGTTTGACAAAAAGGCTAGGCCTCAAGATTTCAAAATTGGGGACTTGGTTCTAAAATGGGATGCTGATAGAGCTAAAATAGGGTGCCATTCAAAGTTTGATGCACTTTGGAGTGGCTCATACATCATCAGTTCATGCAAAGAAGCTACCTCTTTCGAGTTAAATCATCTTGATGGAGGTGCACTGCAAATCCTAATAAATAGGATGTATCTTAAATCCTTCCATTAATTTTGCTTCATCATGTTGTATATATATTAGAATAGTTTCAATTCCTCCAAATGTGCTCTACGCACTTGGTTCATTTGAACATAGTTCTTTCCTCTCGCGTGCTTCCTGTGTGCACTCTTTGTTTCTTCTAGAGTGCAGAGCTTCTCTCAGCAGTTGTGAAATTCAAAATAGAGTGTAGAAATGATTCTCAAGTGATCACAGGGGTAGTTTCATGATGGTATAAGCAGAAGCCATGCCCAATGGATGCTTTAGGCTATTGATCTCTTTCATCTAGTAGGAAGATGGCTTCGAAAGCCACCAAAATTGTTATCCAAATAGCTCTCCTAGAGATTCAGGTAACTCACACACACATTATGGCTCTAAGTTATTCATTGCAATATTTGTCATGCTAAAGATCACTTGGCACATTCCCTTGGTCATAGTTTCCCTGAGTTCCCCTTTCCTTTCTCTCCTTCCACCTCTCCCTTGCACTTATCTTCCATTCATTCGCCTTCTTCCTAGTCAGCTTCTTCCCTTCCCATGCACCTCACACTTACTACTAATCCTTGGCCCTTCGCACGCTATGCCTATTATCTTGTAATAGTTACACCTTGACCATACGTTCTCTGCTCACCATTTTTCCTCATTTCCCTATGCACATCATGCACACCCCTTTACACCTTTCTTTGTTTTCTCTGCGTGCCCTTCCCTCATGCCCTTTTGTGCCAGATCATCTTTTGACATGCTTAAGTGTGTCACTTGTAACCAGCCAAAGTGTGCCAACAAGTTACCGATACCTTGCAACAAATCAGCAAGTGACACATGGCACATTCACTTGGTCACAATTCCCCTGCGAAACCCTTTCCTTTCTCTCCTTCCACCTCTCCCTTACACCTATCTTCCATGCATTCACCTTCTTCCTAGTCATCTTCTTCCCTTCTCGTGTGAATTACACTTACTGCTAATTCCTTGGCCCTCCGTGTGCTGCGTCTATTACCTTGTAATAGTTGTGCCTTGACCATACATTCTTTACTCACCAGTTTGCCTCATTTCCCTACGTGCATCATGCACGCCCCTCTGCGCCTTCCTCTATTTTCTCTGCATGCCCTTTCCACGCCCTTCTATTCCAGACCATCTTTTGACACGCTTAAGTGTGTCTTGTGTAACCAGCCAAAGTGCACGAACAGGGTGCCAAATCTTGCAATAAATCAACAAGAGACACGTGGCATAAATGAAAAATAGTTGTACAGTTGGCCATCATTTCAGCCAATCCATGTGTTTTGAGTGTGATGAAAAATCTGACATCTTCTAACAACTGTATCTTCTCCTACAGAGCTTAGATCAGTGCATTCCTGGACTTGTCAGAGAGCTGCTGACATCAGCTACAGCTCCAGAAATTCAAAATTCAAATTCTAATGAATCTGGTAGGTGAGAAACTGGAAAACATCTTTCTGAACATTGATGAGAAAATTTGATTGCTCCAACCACCTGATTTGGTATGATCTGCCCTCCTTTGTCTTCAACACAAAAACCAAGCATGGGGAAGCATATCTCACAGATTCCAAGTGGATTTGTAGGCATTGAATGTTTCTTGTTGGTGGTTGTGTTTTAAATTCAGGGTTTCCCTCCTTCTCCCTTCTTCCTCCAGGAATTCATCTATAAATGTAAAAGAAAGGTTTATTTGTTATGTTGGACACTTTGGATCCTTACATATTTTTCCAAGGACTCCATATTTTATGTATTTTAAGTTGCAAACCTCTATGTTTGGCTCTTACATGTGGATATCAGCCTCCTTCATCATTATAACAGCTCTGTGCATTACTAGAAGTAATAGAAGCATCGTTTTGAGACTATTCTCTTTCCTAACATGCTTTTATTCCTTCTTCTTTCCTTTTCTCTTATGTTATGTGTTGGTTATGCTATTTCAAGTCCCTTAAAACTCCATATTTAGTTGTGTTCCATGAGAATGATCCGGTTGATATGTGTTTCACTGTGCTACTCGTGCCTAGCCTCTTTTTATGCATTTCCCCTCATTGTCGCTCAGAACAGATAGTGTTCATCCCTCTTTTCTGGTGCTATCACCTTTTTTAGTGTAATTTCCTTCATGTTATCCTTATTTCCTTAGTCCCTTAGCATCATTAGCTTAGTTTTTCCTTTAGCAATATGGGTAGCAGTAGTAGTAGAAATAGATAGAGGAACCAACCTTCTCTAGAGATCCGTTCCAAGCGTGTAAGGTCTTAAAACTTGGGGACGGTTCCATTGTGGTGTCGAACACCTAGGCCCTTCCGATTTTGGAGGTGTGGGTGCTTGTTTGAGAAACCAACAATGCAATAGAAAAATAAGAAGGAAAACATAAAAAATATGGGGTTTTAGATGATATGATAACTCATTATATTCTCATTCTTATAGTAATACTTAAGATCATTATTGAGAAGAGAAAATGGATAAGGACTAGCCATGCGTAGAGGAAAAATACAATGCGCAAGATTACACATAGGATCCATAAAGAATCATCAAGAGATTAGGACTACGCAGAAGCAAACATACAAGGAGAGAAAAACTATAAAGATAAGTTAATGAACTAAATATATGCATCCAAGGGGATGAAGAGATTAGTGCACAAGGGTTCGTGCATACACACACCCACTTACTGAACTTAGACAAATTTCCCAGTAAAGGATAAAAATAGGATAAAAAGAGTTGGCATAGCTTGCAAGGCATGTCTAGAAATAGATAATTAAAATATATATCATAGACCACAAATAAAACACATGTAAACAAGGACATCTAATTATAGGATCAAAGCATGGATAAGGTTGATATATTTATAACTTGATCTAGATTTAAAACATGAGTTTAATAGAATACGACCTATATCCATGACATCTATTGCTATAATTAAAGCATGTAAGGGGTGAAGGATAAGTTCCCACCCTATATAAGTAGGTGTCACACTCTTTTGTAAGTATGTAGATAGTGAAAGATGTTTATAGGGTACATATAGTATGTGTTATCTATTTCTACCCTCCTGTGAAAATTTGGGGAACTGAGCATTGTCGGAGGAAGTTTTCCTCTTCTTGGTCTTGTCAAAGTTAAAAATTTCACTTAGTTTGAAACAAAAAGTATGAGGCCTACTTGGAAATAAATAACAAATCTGATACACAGGTTCGGGAGACCTTCATACATCCCACTTAGCCTTGGCTTAGCTAAAGAATCCAAGAAATAACATAAAATGTTCAAAGGGGTATGTAAAGTAGCCTTGGCTCTAGAAGGGCTAATCGAGATGGTTCCACTAGATTGGTGAGTTCAAGAAAATTCAATCTCCCTGAGCTATTTTTAAAGGAACGAACTTGCACCACAAGAAGACCAAGTTGTTTCATGGGGAACTACCAAGCTGAGATGGATGGGTCAAGCTTTGAGCTGATGAAAATTCTACCGAGCCACATTTGTGATCGAGTTATCCCCTAAGAAAACCAAGCTCATGCAATTGAACAATGATCAAGCTAGAAATACAACCGAGCCCAAATTATGAAGAAGGTATGAGCTGCTTTAAAGCCCACTAGGATACACAAAACACCATCGAGATGTTGCAGTAGACATAAACCATTGAGCCCATTTGGGAAGAGATGAGCTCACAGTGAGCATGCAACCCCTCTAGAAAACTAAACATTGAGCCCTTGATAGGGTTAAAACTGAGTCAAACCAGGCTACATTGTGAAGGAACACTGAGATAGTTATTAGGGAGAAATCTCTCATCACCGAGCTATTCATAGTCTAAGCTACCTTCCAAGTCATTGAGTTGGTTTGATGGGAGTCCAAGCTACCTTTAAGGTCGAAAGCCGAGCTATGCAAAACATGAACTTGAGATTGGGAAAATTTGCATCAAACCGAACAGTGTGTGATGGTGACCGAGCTCATAGACATCGCTAAGATCTCTTTTAGGAAAATTGAGTTATTCATTAATGATCGAGCCAATCCAGAATGAGTGAGTTGTGAGTTGCATGGGGTATTCAATCCATGGAAAAATGATGTCCATGTCGCAAGGGTCATGCATTTTGAAGGATGGCCGAGTTGATCATGCTCAAATATCGAGTCCGTCCCCATATTGACTGAGATACCCGAGTGCCTCTAAAACGAGTCGTTTAAAGTAAAGGAATAATGATCTATGTATATAACATGGAAGGGAATAAACTGATGGGTGGAATGAACCCATCATGCTTGACTCGGGGAGCCCCGAGCGTATGCTATATTGAGGAATCGATATTTTTCGAAGATATCTATGACATTGATGGAGAGAGAATATGGCAAGTCATTTGCCAAAATAGAGGGTTCGAGCCATTTTTTTAACTCATGCATTGTAACAAGTCACCCGAGCAAGTTGAAATCTAGTAAATATAATAATGGAGCCATCCTGAGCTTGTAATGATCCAATGGTGGCTCTATCCTAGGAAAGATCTCACAAGACATAAAGGCCAAACTTAAAAAATGTGATAAGTGTTTGACATAGAAGCTTGAACTTAGAAGACTCACAGTGCATTCGAGGAGGCCAAGCCAAATTGTAGTGAGCAACGAATTATAGGGATGAGCCTTGGATTTATCCCAAACATCACGATAGGAGAAAATTGGCTTGCTGAGCTAAAGTATGAGCTTGGAGAGGTGTTACAGAAAAAATGGGAATCAGAGGCCCAAATGACTTAGGTGAGTTGGGATGCTTATGCATGAAAGAGCTGAGATTTCCGTAGGACTATCTCTTATGGTAAAGGAAAAAAAAGAAATCCCAGGTGGTCCATTGGCTTCGTGGGACATACAAACCTGAAAGATCCACACCTCATGCAGGGATGATGGAAGTCAAAGGCCCTAGCGGCCCAGTTAGCCTGGGGAACACAGAAGCCCAAATAAGGTGATGCAGAAAAGGATGGCCCTAGCAGCCTAGACCACTAGAGGCTAAGTTCACTGAAAGGTTGCGGTGCTTACAAAACATGGTGGTGACTCTTAGTCAACATGGCCCATACTTGTCGAGTTAGAGAAAAAGGGAGCTCAACACATTGATGAATGACTCGACATTTGATATCACATGTGGCCGATGGTACAAATTTGGCATGTAAACAATAAATGAGGATCTCAGCCTTCCAAGAAAGGAGTGCTCAATGAGGTGGAAAGGAGGGCCAACTTGGCTAAGATGGCCAATGTTTAATATCTTAAAACATTCCTCCCCTTTTTATACAAATGCAAAATGAAGACATGGTGGGCCCCCAAAACGTGTTAAAAAATAAAGAAATTAACATGATGAGAAAACATTAAAGAGGAGGGAAAAATATTTAAAATGATGATTCCCAACTACCAGATTTTAATTGCCAGTCCCGAAGAGCAAGCAACCATGTGCAACTCAAATTAGCAACCTACACTCAGAGGGCCATAACTAGAGAAATCCTCAACAAATTTTCACAAAATTAGTATCATTAGAATTGTGACTCTGATCCTGATGCACAAAAATCAAGACATGTAGAATTAGATGAAGCTTTGATGGAGATTTTTAAGGAAAATGATCCCATTTTTGTTTAGTGGTTGGAAGGTGGTTGAAGGAGCATTCAATGAGCATGGGAAAACATTCTTCACTACTGTAAGTTTTGATACACCTTCGGATTACTTCTACAGGTCCAAAATCACCAACCAAATTCATTTATCATAAATTGTAATTAGTGGGAAGGGGAATTTTGGGAATTACATTCTCTCTCTCTCTCTCTCTCTCTCTCTCTCCTCTCAAAATCCTAAAAATTGAAGTGTTCAGATCATTGTAAAAGAGGATAGTTTGAGTAGAAAAACTCTGTCATTTTGGTTTTGTGAAGCCAATATGCTATTGGCCTTTGTAGTTGACTCCTTGCATGATGATCCTAGACTTTATTTTGTAATAGCTTGAACTGTGCATATCAATGAAGCAATAAATGCAAGTTTGTGGATGTATCTTCCATTGCTGTGTGTGTTTGCATTCTTCTTGCCTCTTCAATCTCATTACAAATATATTGGGTCTATTTTATGCTCCTGGAAGGATTCATTATTATTGTGTTTACATGGAAAGGTGTTTTGAGTGCTGTTATTAGATTGTGGAGAACTATTATCACTCTCTCTAATATACATTTTTCTTCCATTTTCACATATTGGAGACTATTCTCATACCCTCTTTTTCTGGTGTATCACCGTTGTTAGTGTAGGATTTAATTTCATGCACTCTCTCTCCCTGGTCCCTTGGAAATATAGATTAGGTTAATATATTTTTTCTTGCATTAGGAGTAGATTATGGCTGTAATGCATCTACCATGTTTAATATCCTTGATGGCTTCTGGAATTGAAGATGTAAACATTTATAGGTGATTCTTGTTTGAATACGGTGTACTCTTCTGAACTAAGTAATCATGTTTGTTGTATTTGATATGTTTATCTTCTAAGAATGGATACAATCATTGCATGACAATTTTGAATTTAAAATGAATTATTTCATTTCTTCTTTACACTGAATGTGCACTGTATGTGGATGGAGGAAATAAATTTAGTTTGAACTTGTTCATAGCCTATTTTTCATTTGAACTTGTGCTTCAATCTACTTGATTTATAATGAAGGATAGCCATACCATGGATCAATTTCAGTGATCCAAAGCATGCTTTCAATTCTATGACATTAATGTCATTTGACCAAGCTGGAAAGAATGGTTGATTTCTGAATCCAGGCTGCTGCGGGATCACAAGTGGCATCTTTAGCATGCACCCTTTATAAGTGATCTAAAAATGTCATTTTTATTTCGTCATGTAAGGTATGTTGTTGGTTATTTTTTGAGACCTAATTTAATCTAAGTTCCTATGATTATTATCTTATCCTATTTTAAGCTAAGGTGATTTTATTATTGTGATTGATTATTTGGAAAGGGGGATAATCCTAAGTCTTGATACTAGTTTATTATAAGACTAAATAAGAATTATTCCTAAAGGACCTGAGCTTGGTTTATAAGCTAATATTAACTAAACCTAACCTAAGGGAAATAAGCTAGCCTAAAGGGAAAGGGGATGGCATGAATGGAAAGTGCATGGATGTTAGTGGCACCAATTTCTAAGGCATTAAGGAGGTTTAATGTATCATTAAATACACTGTTAACGCCAATTTTTGCCAATGCATGAAAATATGGGGGAAATATGAGTTGTCAACTCTGCTAATTTCATTTACATGAAGTTTTAATTTTTTGTTTTAACCAACAGAGTTAGTGAAGGTGGGAAGTTAGGGAAGGACACTAACAATCCTATTGGCCATTGATGTTCTTGACCAAAGTGAATACCGCCTGGGAAATAGGTGAAAGTTGGAGGAATATTTTTTTTTGGTTTTCATTATTTCATTTGGTTTTTGGTAGCTTTGAAGCTTTGCATGTGTTTTTCATTCTTTCAAACCTCTAGTTCAGATTCATGTATGCTTAATCTCGCCTTGCATGAAGGTAATGATAAATAAATTAGAGCATGGGAGCTATAAGAAGGAAATAAGGAAATTTTCACAGGCTTGGTTTTGGCGTTTTCATGGAAATATTGAAGTTGAAGTTTTACATAAAGGATTGAGACAAGGAAAATAAAACAAGAGCATTACCAGGCATGATAGTCCCTATCTCATTAAATATTCTACTTTTATTTAAGTTTTTTCATTAAAAGAACACTTCTCTTTTATGAAAACATTTTAGGGATTAGATGCTTGTGTTTTGGTTTTTTCTTCTTGCTTCGTTGACGTTTCTTGATTATTGATATAATGATGATGTGTATGTAGTTTTTAATCATGAAATATGGGTTGTCTTGATGGAATTACAATTGTGTTTTCCTTAACTTATTATACTGAACTTCCATGGATGTCGATGGATGACTGTGTAAGTTTTCTTGGTTAGATTATTCACCTTGATTTAGTAACTTGTATGTGTGAAATGTATGTTAGGGTTATGGTGGAAATGTTTATGGATTTTGGGTATTGGCCAGTTTACCTGGTTGTTAAATGGTTGGAGACCAACATTATTTGGTCAAATTTTGTTATGAATGTTTATAGTTTTTGCTGTAGTTGTTGGTTACTCGTTGGCTTGTATCAAGACAAATCTCTGGATCTTTTTGTTGGTTTTTGGGTGATTGGTCTCGACCCATAATGGACATTTGTGAAGTTGTTTTGAACAATGTAAGAGTGTTTTAAGAGGAATACTGTTAGAGTTTATGTCTTTATTTTTTTATATAGGATTGTAGTTTTTAATCCTTCACAGGTGGACCTATTTAGTTGAAGAGACTGGTAATAATCTATCTTTCTCATTTGTTGAGATAAATTTGAATGATTACCCTTTGGGTTGGCCTGAGAAAAAGACAATGTCTAGTTTGGATTGTTCCAAGCCATGACATAACTTTAAAATGGTATTGTATGAAATCATAGTCTAGTTAAACTCTGTGTCTTTCTTGTGAGGATGTATTATTCATTGTTTGAGTACTCTCTTTGATTCGGTTCCTGTTATAGAACTTTATTGAACTTTTGAGAAATTCTAGGGTTTTTATACTTTTAACTTGGGTTCGTTTTCCTTTTTACTATATACTTCTATGTGGAACTTTTGGCTTCGTGAGTATAGATTGTCAATCTATTATGATTGCAATTCTTATTATCCTTAGAGCCTTGAGTTTGATTATCATGTTTTCTTGATGATAGTTACATGTTGATTTGATTATTTGACTGTCTCCATGAGACTGTATTGGAATCCTTAGTTGTATTTAAGAGTTAAATGTTGTTCTTTTCGTATTCAATTTATTTTCTGTAGATAGATAATGTTATATCTGCACTGATCATTATAAGTAAGTTACTTTTCTTTGATCTTGGGGTCGGTATTTTGGGTAAGAAAAAAACCTTGTGTGTTTTCTTGTAAAACCAATCTGTTTCTTTCACCATTTTTAGCTTATAGAAACAATGGACATTTATATGTGATTGTTTTAGATATAAGGATTGTGATAACTATGTTTTGTTCTATTGAGTTTTGAAATTAGTGTGAAAGTTAGGTTCTCAAGGAACTATTACCATTGGTTAAGTTGTTATTTGGGTTTTTACCAAATCTCTCATGTTGTATACAACTATTCTTTCCTGTATTTTCTGGTTGGTTCCATGATCAAAATAATCCTTTTTGAATAATAATAGGGCTTGGGATGGCAAGGCTGTTTGGAAGGGTTGATATCCAAGTTGGATATTTCTTGTTTTATCATTCGGATTTATTAGTAGGTTGTTGATGTTTTAATGGTTATTAGAACAACATATTGTTCTTGTCAAGACAATTCACCTTCTTTTGAATGATAAGAACAACTTGAGTTTTGTGGAACTTAGGTTGGAAATTTGAGATAAGGATATGAATTTTAATTACTCTTTTCTTAATTGGTTGCAGATTGGATGATTATCATGTTGTAAATATTTTCATAATCATGTTTAAGATATAATTAAGTCTTTTGGTTTAATTAGTTCATTCTTGAATATTATTACTTGTAGAGTCTATGAATCCTCTCTATATCTATTTTGTAGTCATTAGGGAAAAGTCTTTATGATTGACGTTATTTATGTATTTAGAACCTTTTCATTAACAATAGGGTTCTTTTTGTGAAAAAATTAGATAAAAGCATATTGTTTTAAAGTTATAGCGTTTATTATGCTCAGTTCTTGTGAGCTGATTCATGCTAACAATTTTATAGATGGAATTCGTAAAATATGAAAGGAGAAATACTTATAGAAAGTTACATTTTTTTACTAATGAAATCATCTCACTTCATTCAGATGTCTATGTATTGACATATTCTTGAAATGTACTTCTTGTTGGAAAAATAAATCGTGAAGATGTATTAAAATTAGTTTTATAAGTGTGGAAAGATATTTTGTGTAAACCTTTGAAATAATTACTAAGTTTGGAGAGTAGTGAACTCTCTTTTTGATAAATGAATTGTTGTGGTAAATATGTTGAATTTCGATTTGTTTCTAATGCCTTCATGACTTGGGTATGTGTAATATTACTAAATAATATCATGCAGGTTTATGTGATATATTATTAAATAATTTCATGCATGATGAGACTTTATGGAAATACTTGAATTTGATATTCATAACCTAGTAGATTCTAAGATATATGATTATACTAGAAGTAAGGAGACTATGATTATGATTTGATTCTTTTCTTTTGGAAAGAGAAATAATAAGTTAATAATCATTGGTAGATCGTTACCTTGTAAAGGGAACATGGATAGTTTATATAAATGATTATGGATTCTTATTATTAAACTAAAGCATATGTTTTATGTTTTCACTAATAGGACATCGGTCCTTAATAGAGAAAGTAAAGGATACCATCCTTTGTAAATAAATAAAGAACCATGTATGATATCTTCTTAAGTGATTATGATTAAATCATAAGGATGATTGGATGTATGTTCTATATATGATATCTATAATTTTAAGCATGGATGCTTAAATGAGTTATTAAAAAGATTTAAACTTTATGATATCCCGAAGTCTAAGGTATAATCATTCAAAGAAGTTTGTTTATAATGTTAAACCACTATAAGAAAACTTTATGATCTTACTTTCCTAATATCGAATTAAGACATATCGATAAATGAACATAAATGGTTAAGAATAAGACGTGCATAAGCAAGAATGCAGATTTTATATGCATACCTTTCTCTTGGGTAAATTGCACTTCATACCCTTCTTTGGGTAAATAGTGCATAGTGGACCCTTATTTGCGTTGCTATCGTTAAAATATTTAAGATAATAATTGTTGGGTTAATAATCTAATATTATTAAGTATGTAAGTTTAGTTGAAGGAACTAAGTTGGTTGTTGTAGTAATTTTTACTCCCATTACAAAAGGAACGAACCCCATGTGCATCGGCCTATCACCCAGCAGAAGCTGAGCGCTCACCCGAGGCATGCATGGGTATCGAGTCTCTCTTTTATGTGAGTTTAGTGGGAATCATTATTTATGATTAGTGTAAGAGTTTTTAGGAGGGAAGTTAAGGCATACAAGAACCATAGGGCTCAGAACGGCCTCTAGATCCTTGCAGTCACTTCAAACCGAGTGCTTTAACAGAATCCAAAACATATATTATGACAAAAGGAATTATACTAGCATTCATACATATTGGAAAGGAAAGAGAACTCATATGAGAGAAATATGCATTAAAACCATTGACATCCATATCTATTTATAACAGGTAACCTCATTATATTCATTGATTCATTACAGACTGTCACAGAGAGCAGACCACAATCATGCATATCACTGGACATATGTAACTAAGCTAAAAGAAAAAGAAAAATTACAACTCCATGCTTAGTACATTCTTTCCTGAATACAAATATCCACTCACAGTAATATTACAGAGCTCTACTCACTCTCTAACCTGTTACCTCGTACTTGTATATCTTTTACTCCATAGGCACTTGTATTTATAATTCTCTTACACTTCCAACTCACCTTCCAACGTCCTTAGATCTAGTGCCAAGTGTCGAATGTGGTTCCTGCGAGCATGCTTCTCTAGGCTTGGGCTTTCCACTTTATCTCATGATGTTCTTCTAGAATATTCCATCCAAGGCATGCTCTTTCCTTGGCCAGCCTATCACTAGGATGACATCTTATCCACGCATAATTGATCACACTTTTCATGTGTTCTACCCTGGGCACTCAAATTGACTAAGTCCCAAGCCTCCTTTCATGCATCACGTGTGCTATGTGCTTCCTTAAACCTTTCTCTCATGCACTTTTACCTTGCGCACCTTTTCATAACTGGGACCCTATGCACCTATGTGCCTTCATACTTAGCCAATAATCCAAGGGTCCAACATCACCCCACACTACACCTGCTCTTTGTCCTCAGAAACATTTTACTTAACCAAGATGCATGTTGTCTAGGGAACCAATGAATAGTCTTACACTTTACAAAAAGAATAAGGAATGAAAGAATCAGGGAAAGAATGAAGAATGGGGGCGCATTAGTTCAATAAGCTAGGAAAATCCTTTCAAAGGTCTACCTCTAGCTTATTCCATACTTCAACCTCACCCTGTGCCTTCTAGTAGAGGTCACCCACTAGGGTGCTCACTTCATCAAAACTCAGGCCAACTCCCTAGGTGCCCAAAATGTCCATAATATGCTCCATATCTTTACCCAGGTCCTCGAGTTTATCCATTCTCCTAGTAATCTGGGGGTATAGTTCCTTTAGTTGGGCCTTAATTAAGCTCCTTAAAGCCTGAATTGCCTCTGATTTCTTCTCTACTTAAGCCAAAACCTTGTCCCTATCCACCCTATTCCATTTTTTCTTTTCTTGGAACTCTTTTAGTTCTGCTTCAAGTGTGGTGACCAAGGAGCTCACCACCTTATCCCTATCTGTGCATGTATCATACGTGGCTTCCGCAGATTAGGCAGTGACCTTAACCTATGGGAGTACTTGGCTATACTCGGCAACGAGTGCTACCACCTTCAATCTGTCCTCCTCTTTCAAGTGTGTAGCCACTTCTTCTACAGATTCAAGGGCCAAGAGTCATCTCCCCATGGTGAGGATGAGTGTTAGATCTTCTATACACTCCAAGAGGGATGAGTACTTCTGTGTGAGTGGCACTAAGTCCAGGTGCTTCAGAAGGATGACACCTTTGATAGAATCTATTTTCTTGTAAAATTCCTACACCTTTACCTTCTCTTCCTTTAACTCGCACCTTAACTGTGCGCTGATCAGTTCTTCCTATTTCAAGCTCTTGGCCTTATCTGCCAGTTCTTCTTTCTTCTTTACTAACTTCACCTCTAGTACTATGATCCTATCATTATGCATGAATAACCTAGACTTGGTCTTGACCGTGACCTTTTTCAGTGCATTACAGAATTTCTCATCTGAGAGCTCCTTGTAGATTGAGAAACAGGGACGGAAGCCTGTGATATTTTATTAATCTCAATCAGTAAACAATACATTGAATAGGCTGCAATATTTATAGATATTACACAGCCATATACATCCAGAAGAATGAGTTGCACAGGTGCAACCAAAAACCAGACTAAACAAGCTTCCAAATCATCCGGGAAGCAACAATTAAATAAAAAACAAATATATTGTTTATAACAATATAACAATGTGAATACTGACAAATATGGTTGATTAACCATATAACCATTTAACCATTAATTATTTAATTAATAAAATTAATTAAATAATCTAACTATGCATAGTTAATAATATATCCTAACATTCCCCCCCTTAATTGTGCATTGTCTGAAGAGATGAGGAGAGAAATGCCCTGAAAAACTCGAACTTGTCACGTGCAAGTGACTTTGTGAAAATATCTGCTCATTGTTCAGCTGTTGGACAAAATTGAAGCTGGATGTTGTGCTTCAACACATGTTCGCGTATGAAATGAACCTGAACTTCAATGTGCTTTGTTCTCTCGTGAAAAACTAGATTGCGAACAAGTTTGAGAACACCTTCATTGTCAACATACATGGTGGTCGGTTTGTCCTGTGGTATTCCAAGTCCTTCCAGTATGCGACGTAGCCAAATCACTTCACAGACAGCTTCTCCTGCAGAACGATACTCGGCTTCTATGGAAGAGCGAGAAACAAAGTGTTGTTTCTTACTTCCCCATGATATTGGTCCAGATCCCATAAAGAATAGAAATCCAGAAGTGGATTTTCTATCATCAATGTTACCTGCATGATTTGAATCCGAATATCCAGTCAAGAAGAAGTTTTCGTTCTTCTTGTATTCTAGACCAAGATCCACTGATCCTTTGAGATATCTCAAGATGTGCTTTGCTTCTTTCCAATGACAAACTTTGGGTTCCTGCATGAACCTGGATAGATAGCTCACTGCAAAGCTGATATCTAGTCTAGTGTAGGTCAGGTAAATGAGACTCCCAATCAGCTGCCAATAGAGAGTGGCACTTACCTCAGGAGATGGATCTGAACGAGATAACTGTAATCTATTCTCCATAGGTGTAGCAATTGGTGTGCAATCCATCATCCTAAACTTCTCGAGCGTTGTCTTGGTATATTTCATCTGAGAAACAAATATGTGATTCTCTTTCTGCCATACTTCCAGTCCAAGACAATAATGCATAAGCCCGAGATCTGTCATGTCGAATGATTGCTTAAGATCTTTCTTTGTTTCATCAATCATCTTCATTGAACTGCCAGTGATGACTAGATCATCGACATAAACTACAATAATCACCATCTCCCCCCCTTGCTTTTTAAGGTAGAGATTGGGATCGTATGGATTTCTGACAAATCCATGTTGTACGAGATGCTCATCAATCTTGATGTACCATGCCCGGGGTGCCTGTTTGAGGCCATACAGAGATTTCCTGAGTCTGCATACCTTTTCTTCTTGACCAGGTACTACATATCCCTCAGGTTGAGTCATGTAGACTTCTTCTTGGAAATCTCCATTCAGGAAGGCACTTTTTACGTCCATCTGGTGAACTTTCCATCCAAACTGAGCAGTTAGAGCAAAGATCATCCTGATCGTTTTGATCTTAGCTGTGGGAGCAAATGTCTCTTCATAGTCAATGCCTTCTTTCTGTGCGTACCCCTTTGCTACAAGTCTTGCTTTACACTTGTCTACTGTCCCATCTGCTTTGTACTTAGTTTTGAATATCCATCTGCAACCAATGGGTTTCTTCCCTGGTGGAAGATCGACAAGCTGCCAAGTGTTATTCTTCATCACTGATTGATATTCAGAATCCATGGCATCTTTCCAAGCTTTTGACTATAGGGCTTCCTGGACTGTAGATGGCTCGTCTGTTTCAATAACTCTACTCATCAAAGCAAAGTTAACTTCTTCTCTTGCTTTACTACGAGTCCGTGGTCCAGGGGTGGATGTATCTGGTGGAGCATCCAGTCTTGCATCTCGTAATGTGCTTGTACACCATTTAGGCATACGTTGAGCTGTTCCCATGGGTTGTGGTCCTATCTGATCAACACCATCATCCCCATCATCACTTTCATCTTCTAAGGGAACATTTGCTTCAGTTTTTACAACTGGTGAAAAATCTACATCTTACGAGTCTGGAGGAGTGTCCTCCTCATCCTACGCACCCTTGCACAGTGTGAATATGAACTCCTGCTTCTCATCTCCACTCTCCTCTTCTGAGTCATAGATGCTAAACACATGTGGTTCCTGCTGCGGTGTGTGTGGAGGAGGCATTTGTCGACGAATCCCGTGAGTTTGTAGTAGATAGCTCTGAACTCATCACTGGTGAATTCCCCCCCTCGATCTGAGGCGGAGAGTTCTTGATGTGACGACTAGTTTCTTTCTCAACTGCCACTTTGAACTTTTTGAACGTTTCAAAGAGGCCTCACTTTTCTTACGAAGACAAAAAATCCACATTTTGCGTGAATAGTCGTCAACCACAGAGCATGAAGTACTGGAACCCTGAATGACTTGGCTGACATTGGACCGCACAGATTCGGTATGAACCAGGTCAAGTTTTCCATGAGCTCGAAAAGTACTTGTTTGGAATGAAACTCTGTGTTGTTTCCCTGCTAAACAGTGAGGACACTTGTCTGTATCCTTCTGAAGAGATGGTAGCCCATGTACCATATTGCACCGGCGAAGTGTGTCAAGATATTTGAAACTTACATGACCAAATCTCCTATGCCACAACTGAGCTGAGGTGGAGTTTTTAGCCACGAGTGCTTGATCATTTTTGTGAAGGAAATCAAGTTGAAACATTCTTCCACATTTGAGGCTTTTGCAATTATTTTCGAGCCTCTGGATTTATCTCGAATCAAACACATTTTTCTTGCCGGATTGACTATCAAAGTCAATTTTCAGGTTGTGATCTAGGAGTTGACTGACCGAAAGAAGGTTCTTTGTCAACCCAGGGGACATATAGAACATCTGATAGTTTGCATTTGCGTGAACCAAGGGGTAGAGAAATGTTTCCAATCCCCTGTACTGTATATGAAGAATCATCTCCCAACGAAACATGATATTTCGATGGCGTGTCCCTCATTGAAATAAACCAGTCTCTGTGGCCGGTCATGTGTCGAGTGGCTCCCGAATCAACATACCAGACTTCACTAGATGACGTGGATGGTTCACTTGATCGAGCAGTGAACAAGAAGTCTTCATTGTCTGACTGATCTTGTTGCTCAGCAATATTACCTTTCTGGTGGGGTCTTCTTTTCCAGTTCCCCTTTTTCTGCCCGTGATAATAGTTTGAATGTCCCTTGTAAGTTTGTTTGTTGTTGAGGTCCAGCATTGCTTGATGAACCTTTCTTATATGTATTAAACCAACATTCTTGCAAGTCATGTCCTCTTTTGCAAATGGGACATCGCTTCTTCTGTTGATTGTCCCCATGATACTGATTCTGATGTGGGGACTTCTGATAGGATTTAGGTTTTCCTTTTACCTTTTTCCTTTCCATTTTTGATGTGAAGACAGTGCCTGCTCCTCTTCATCATCCTTGTTTGTGCATTGCTTCCTCTTGTTGCAGTAGGTTTACTAACTTGTCAAAACTAATTGTCGTATTTGACAAGTTTAGAGTTGTGACAAAAAATTCGGTAAGAAGAAGGGAGAGCTCTCAGAACAATGGGAACGAGAGACTCATCTTTGACCTCTTCTCCTAGGGCTAGAAGTGAAGCCTCCTCAACTCTGCAACTCTTCTTAGGAAGGATTCAATTTTCTCATTCTGTTTGAATTTCAACGTATGTAACTAACTCTGCAAATTGAGTATGACATTCTTGTTCTTGGCCTCATATATTGTGCTCAGTTTAATCCCAAGCCTTCTTTTGCTGATGTAGCATCTCGAATGTGGACTTGCACATCGTCGGATACTCTCCAAACAAGATGATGAGCTTTGCTTTCTGATGTGCTCTATCAAATTGTCGTTGTTGTGTTGCATCCGTTGGTGATCTGGTTAGAGTACCAGTCACAACAGGCCAGATTTCTTCAAACTCAAGCTGTGTCTTGATTTTTGTTTTCCAAGCAGCATAGTTGCTTCCTCTGAGCAATTGTGAATCTGGAAGAAAAAATTTGGGGGGCATTGGTGCCCATTTTGCAGAGATCACTGACAGGGGTTTGGCTCTTATCACTCCAGGTATAAGGTCTCCCAATCTATATACCGTCAGTCCGATATACCGAACCTTTCTATATACGTGCCCTTCTGATATACCCGGCGGTACATGGAAGAAGCTCGCTCTTTCTATATACCTGGCGGTACGTGAAAGAGGCATTAATGTACGTGAAAGAATTCGATACGTGGTACCAAGACAGTACTGATGGGGTCTGTGTGATTATTGACACCGGCTCAAAGAAATATCCTCATACGTGTGCGTAACTTTCGCTATATACTCGGATAATTTCTCAGTCCGGATTTATGTCTTGCAATCGTTCACAGACGGATGGGATGGTTCATAGTGTGTGCACTGTGACCTTATTACTCCCCGTCGATTTATAGGGACGATGCCCCAGACGACGTTGTTGTAGCTATATTAGGCGTTAAGTGTAGTAGTAGTCGCGATGGCTTTACCCGTAAGCGCTTCCTAGAGGCACTGTATATATCGAACGCTGCGAATGAGATCTAGGATCTCGTGAGTGTTACAGAACCAAATTTACTATTTTTGATTACAATTCTTGCCAGTTTCTGAGCAGTTACAAAGTTTTGCAGTTGACTATGGCAACCTGCAAATTAGTACAATATGCAGCAGTATACAATTTACATTCAAAAAATTGTGCAATTTGAATGACAGGCAAAAAATTTCAGTTTCGGGGTCCTGGTGGCCTCCTGAGCCCTAAATTGCTAAAAATTGCAAAAAAATAGCTGAAAATGCAATTTTTAGGTGGGTCTCCTTTTGCAAAAAATGTCTGGAATGAGAAAACAGACCAAATGGGAGAATTTTTTTTTTTACCCTAAATTAGGGATTCTCCGCTAAATTTAGTTAGTTTATAACTAAATTCAAAAAATCTGCTAACTTTAGCAGTTCCGCTAAAAATTCTGCCAAATGCAAAATGGTGGAGTTGGGGGTGGGATTTGAACCATGCACCTCCCACTTCTAAGGCTTTTCCCTCTATCCAACTTGGCCACTTAAGGGCGCTTGATGTAGAGATGAGCAAACTTGTATTTAAAGTATGTGAAAAAATGGCTTACCTTAGAAAATGGCGCCCTAGATGAGGGATCCACGTGGCAGCAGCTGGTGAGAGGCGGTTTAGGGTTATTTTATTGCTCCAAATATGGATCTGAAGTGTTTCTTTTAACCTCCATGCCTTTGTATTCTTCTATGGCCGCATTTTTTCTTCTTTTCACGCACTGATTCATGTACAGGCCGCGTTTTTTTTTGTTTGGACGCAGATCTTCCTTCCTTGGCTGCGTTTCTTCCTTGGCCGCTGTTTTTTATTCCCTTGGCCACGTTTTTCACTGCCATGGCCACGTTTTTCACTGTACAGGCCGCGTTTTTGACTATACAGGCCGCGTTTTTTTAATGTTGGCGCGCGTTTTTTTGCGTTGTTTGCCTTTGTACAGGCCGTGGGAGACTAAAAAATGGCGCCTTTTTTTGCTTTGGCTGCGTTTTTTTTGCTTGCTTAGGCCATTTTTTTTACTTGGGGCGCATCTCTTTTTTTGCTGTAATTGCTTTAGACTTGCGTTTTTTTTTCCTTTTTTTTCATGCTTGGTATTGCCTAGGCGCGTTTTTTGACTGAATGTGCTCACAAAAAAACGTTTTTTCTCTCCTTTGTGCAGGCGCTGGGGGCAGCAAAGGGTGCGGTTAGCTCCAAAAAATGTTTTTTTCTTATGCTGGCTACGCATGGGACAGCAAAGGGTGCATATGCTCTCAAAAAAACATTTTTTTTTTCTTGTACAGGTTGCTGGAGCAAGAAAAACGCCTCCTTTCTTTTTTTTATTTTCTTTGCTCTGTTTGATCACTGCAGGTACATATACAGAGCAAAGCAATCTTCCAAACAAGCAAAAAAATCTCCAAATACAGTAAAACAAAACCTGATTGGGATTTATTTATTTATTTTTTTTAAAATTCAATACCTGTAGCAATTTTTCGCTGGTGCTGAGTGCACCAGTGCAAAAAAATTTGCCTTCCAAGTACCTAGAAGGAACAGGCTGATGTGGGGGAGGCAGGGATGGGGCTGGGAGTTTGCACGAGGCTGCACAGGCTCTCAAAAATGCTGCAAAACACGTCTCCAATCTCCTCTCTCTCTGCTGCTCTCTCTTCCACACCTTCACAGGGCCAGAATTTCGCTCTGGTACCAAATGTAGATTGAGAAACAGGGACGGAAGCCTGTGTAATATTTTATTGATCTCAATCAGTAAACAGTACATTGAATAGGCTGCAATATTTATAGATATTGCACAGCCATATACATCCAGAAGAATGAGTTGCACAGGTGCAACCAAAAAACCAGACTAAACAAGCTTCCAAATCATCCGGCAAGCAACAATTAAATAAAAAACAAATATATTGTTTATAACAATATAACAATGTGAATACTGACAAATATGGTTGATTAACCATATAACCATTTAACCATTAATTATTTAATTAATAAAAATTAATTAAATAATCTAACTATGCATAATTAATAATATATCCTAACACTCCTGATAGGTTGTATATGGTTCCCTCTGCAATATTCCTATAGACATGTAGCCAATGTTTGTTGGCCTATGTCCACCTCTCCTAGTCATTCAGCTTAGTCACCAAATGCATGGCCATTTTCATTATGGGGTCCTTGATCCTCATCCTCCTTCATGTCTTTGGTGTCCTCCTCATCCTATGCACCCTTATGCCACATGAATACAAACTCTTGCTTCTCATCTCCACTCTCCTCTTCTAAGTTGTAGATGCTAAACACATGTGGCTCCTGGTCTTTCTCTGCCTCTTCTTCCTTGTCATCATCTCCCTCACTCCCATCTTATCTCTCTCCCAATTATTTTTCCAAGTTGTCAGTTTCCTCCGAGTCAGCTTCCTTATCCACCCTCTACTTTTTCCTATGAGGTGACTCCTGATTAGGGGATTTGGCCTTATCTTCTTCCTCAAGTGATTATTCCTTGGAGATGGGTTGTCTAAGAACCTCTACCTATAGCATCTTCTCCTTCATCGAAGAATTATTTCTCCATATGTAAGTGCTTGGCTTAGCACTCGTGGATGACATGCTCACTATCTGAGAAGTTGGCACACTTGGTGCTTTCTCCTCTCTTCCCCTCTTCTTGGGTGTGGGTTTCTTTCTCTCCAAGGGATCCTCAGGTATGGAGAATTCAATCTCTAGATATGTTCCCTTCTAAAACTTCAGCCTTATATGCAAGTACACGTGTGTCACAGATCCCCCAACAATGGGTAGCATCATCGGCCTTGTCATTTGAATCTCGTGTGACACATAATTTTCCATGTATGCATGCTTACTACTGAGGTAATTCAACTTCTTCCTCATCTCCCTATGTTCTCAGTCTAGACTACCCAACTCCAGCCTTAGCTTCTCTAACTCCTAAAATTTGTTCACCCCCACTTGGAAGTACTTAGTAGTGAGCGCGAAGGGAATCTCGCACCAAGGGATCCATGATTCATCTATCAGCTTGAATCTACCTAGGAATTAGTGTTGATAAACCATGAATTCAGCTTCCCCCTTGGTGGCCACTGGGAGTTGTTCAGGGATTCTCCACTCTACCTCGAATGTGTTTCTCAAGTGCGTGTACCATTTCTCTAGCCTCACCTTGTGGGGTTCTATCATTGTATCATAGGCATATTTTTCGAACCTCTTCATGGGCGAAGGATCCTTGGTGGGGTACTCCCATACAAATTTCTCTAGTGCGTCAGGCACCCCAATCTTTGCAAATACAATGGTGAGCAAGACATTTCTGAAGAGGATCATGTCCCCTTCACGTAACTAACAATTTCCTATGCAATGTACATGGATAGGTTTTGTATGCTTCCCTCTGTAATCTTCCTGTATACAAGTAGCAAAGGTTTGTTGACCTACATCTACCTCTCTTGGCCATTCAACTTAGTCACCAAATGCATGGCCATTTTCAATATGGGGTCCTTGATGTCTAAAATGTCATAGTACCTTGACCCCTTCTTATAGGAATACTTGGTGATGGTCTCTTGAATAGCCTCCTTGTCACCAAGGTCATCCTCTAAGTGTTTTGTTTGTTGGATGGGCGTACTAATTCCAACACCCATTTACTTTTCTATTGTGTTTCATGTGGTGATTATAGTCACTAACAGGTACAATTCTTAACTGGGATTCCCATTCCTTCCCCATCATCACCCCATTCAGGTATTACATCTTTGTCATACCACCCTTCATTTGTGTGTACCATCGAGTTCTGGTTATTTAGCCTTGGTTTTGCCCTTTCCTTTCTTGGGTGCTATGGTCGAGGGTATTTTTATCACTCCTAAATCTCTCCTTGTTACTCTATCTTACTTCTTCCAATCCTCCAATCTTAAATCCATGATACAACCCTTCTGAACCCATGCCCTAGTTTCTTGAACCCTAACTAGGATGAAAATCTTCACAAGACAATGCCTCTTCAACTTTTTCCATGCCCGTGTAACCCCTTCCTTCTGGTTCACAAACTCAAACTGGATGCTCATGCTTCAATCTCACAAATCTTCCTTCATTCGATCGAATATGAAAGCCCTAGTTTATGGAACTCACTTATATCTTGAACTCCTTTATTTCACAAAGTAAAAATGAGAGTGCCCCCGACCCTTTACTTATAGTTTATCTCTTTTCTGAACATTAAATGATACCTCACCTACCACTATACTTTTTTCATTTAATGCAAATTTTTCAAACAAAGTCCAATCTTCAGTGCCTTTACTTACATGTGCCCAGCTTGCATGAAAACTCCTCCAACCTTCTGGCGAGCAACCAATATAACCAGAAAGGAGACTCTTGCGCAAGTGTAACCCACACCGAAGGCACATCTTCTGTCCTAATCCTTGCTCTTGCCTACCTCATGTTGCTTTCAAATGATGCTTTCTCCTCCTTAGTACATGTAGAATCTACAAGCAGCTTTACCCTAGCACCAACCATTCTTTTATCTTTCTCTTTATATACCTCTTTCAACCTAGCTACTCAACAAGGCTTTTCAACACAACTTCCTTGGTACTTAAATCACGTGCTTCTTCACTTTCCTCAACCCCACACTTAAAGAAATGCACAGTCCTCTGCGCACTCACAAATTCTTCAAAAATAGAAATAAGGTTACCAGTGCCCAAGGTGTAAAACAAAACAACAACGTGAAAGGGAAACACAAGAAAGGGAAAAATGAATAAACGAAAACTTCTAAACTAACTGACAAAACTACCTTATTTACAAACATCCAGAAGACTTATTTATAGTAGGGCTTCATCCTACTCCCATTGAAGTGTCCAATAAATTTCCTCCCATCCAACGCTTATAACTAGCACGCACTCCTGAATCAAGTATGTATGAGATTGTGTAAGGACCCAACCAATGGACTTTCAACTTTCCTGGATGGCTGCAGAAACTTGGAATCATATAGTAACACCATCTGTCCAACCTCAAACTTCTTGTTTCTAATGTGGTGATCATGATAAGCCTTTTTCTTTGCTTTCTCCGTTGTTTGGCTCCATCGTGTGAGTGATCAACTCTCATCTAGTTTTATTAACTTATCAATCCTCTCTTCTAGCACTTGTTCATTGGCTAACCCTCATTTACGTTCTATTCACAAAGAAGGCAACATAAATGCAACCGGAAAAACATAGCTTCCATGCCAAACACCAATTGAAATGGTGTGGCTTTATTTATCCTTGTATACATTGTCTTGTAAGCCCATAATATTGCTGATACTTTTTCATCCCAATCTTTTCTTCTGACATCACAAATTTTGGTCAAGGTATGACTCATTATCTTGTTGAATGCTTCCACGTAGTTCCATTTTCTTGTGGGTGATAGGGCGTAGTTTTGTGATGAGCCACCATGAATTTAGATAACATGATCCTCATGGTCTCATTGAATAAATGCACACCCCTATCACTGGTCAGACTCAAAGGGCATATCCATACCTCGTGATAATGTTTTTTCCACAAGAACCTCGCTGTTGTTGTTGCTGTGTAATCTTTAGTCAGGGTTGCCTCTGCTCACCTTATGAGATAATCCATTCAAGTGATGACATAATGTGACCTAGTCCTACATGCTTCTAGTGCAATAGGTCCTAAAAAGTCTATCACCCACTTTTCAAAAGGCTCCACGCTAGGAATGGGGTGTAAAGGCATCTCATCTCTCCTTCCTGGTTTGCTAATGCAATGACAATGGTCACAAACTTTACAATAGTCTCTACAATATTTTTAAAATTTTTCCCTCCACAAACCTGCCATTAATATCTTATGCATGGTGGCATCACCTACATAATGCCCACCTGTACTTCCTCCGTGTGCTTCCTCCATGATGGCCAGGCGCTCATGCTCTAAGACACATCTACGCAAAAATTCATCACATCCCAAATTGTATAAGTCTCCACTGATTAACATGTATGGCATGTGACGTGTATGGTCAAGTGATTCTTTTCCAATGTCTTCATTCCATCTGGTCACCACACCTTCCTTTAAAAATATTGCAATCTCTTCCAAATCTAAGGGTGCACGCCACAATCTAAACAATTGCACTTTTGACATTGCTTCCTCAATAACTCTATGCATCCTCCCCGGAATCAATTCTTGGCAGATGATCAGGCCCATAGTTGCTTTTTTCTAGGCTTCACTACAATGGTGAACTCAAACTCTTGAAACAACAACACACATCGACATATGTATCCTTGTAGAATATGTTTGTTCACTAAATACTTCAATGCCATGTGGTCGGTGTAAAATAAAAATGATGTTGTCTAGCAGATACTGTCTAAACTTGAAGAGTGCGTAGATCATTAACAATGCTTTGCGCTCAATTGTGGTATAATTCTACTGTACTAGTTTCAACTTCTTACTTGCGAAACAGAAGAGGATGATCAATGATCCCCTCACCTGGCTGTGCAAGCACTACTCCAATGGTGGTCCTTGAGGCATCTACATGAACATGAAAGGGCTTATCCGAAGAGGGAAACTAGTTAAAATAGGCATGGTGATAAGCCTGTCTTTTAATGTATCAAATTCCCTCTACTTGCACCTCTCCCCAATGGAAGACAATTATATGTCTAAGAAGCTCCTCTAAAGGTGTGGCGATCTTGGCATATCCCTTAATGAACTTTTTGTAATAGCACATATGCCCAAGGAATCCATGCACTGTGCTCTAGCTAGTAGGCTCCCTTAACCCCACACTAACTACAACCTTAGTGGGATCTACCATCAAGCCCTCCTTACATATGATATGCCCCAATAAATTCCCAAAGGGTGTAGCAAACACACATTTCTTAATGTTAAGGGATATCCTCAATTACCTACACCTCTCAAACATTAACCTCAAATTGTCACAATGGTCTTTAACCAAACCATATACTGTCCAAGTCATCTAAATAGACCTGAAGAAACTTATGGATGAAGTCCTAGAATTCTTGCACCATTATGCATGAAAATAAAACTGGTGCATTCTTCAACCCAAAGGGCAAGACCATATATATAAAAATTCCCCACTCAGTGGTGAAAGTTCATCTTCTCCTAGTCTTCCTTTGTAATCCAGTACTTGGTGGTACCCTAAAAATACATCCCTATAAAGGAATAGATTTCACGCCCAGTGACTCCTTCCAAAATTTCTTTAGTGAAGGGGGTCAAAAATGGATCAATGACACAAATTGCATGTTCAATTCCCTATAATCCACATAGATCCTAGTCTGGCCATCCTTCTTGATGATGATTACCATCAGAATTATCCACTCTGATTCTTCCACTACCTCAATGGTCCTAGAAGCTATCATTTTTTCTATCTCCTCCTTGACCTTGACATGCGCAAGTTGGGATTCATTCTTGTAGGGCCTTTTCCTAACCAGGCGTGTACACCGTCCTTCAGTTTTATCTTCATATCCCCCAAGGATTGGTGAATTCCTTTGAGCTCATGGTGACCGCACGTGGGAATAAATCATCAAATTCACGTAGCAGATCAATGATCTTTGATACTTCCTTCTTTGTTCTAGTAATCCCCAATAATAGCTTCCTTAGGTTCTTCTCCTAAACTGATGTTAACTTTCTTCATATTGAAATGCTCATGGTAGGTACATGTGTGAGCATCTACCCTATCCACTACCTCACGTGCATTCCTATGGAATGGATAACATCTAAGTTTTTTGATTCCTCTCCATCAATCACACATACAAACTTTCCCTTCTCTTTTTCCAAACATGCGTGCTCAAGCTATAACTCTTCTGCTTCCTCTTCTTCTTCAAAACGTGCATCCAATATTGGTTCACCTAGTAATTCCAATAGCCTATCTTTTTTCCTAGAACTATCCCCCATAGTAAGGTGTTTGATACCTTGCAAAGCATTATCAACCGATGGCTTGGTACTCTAATATTCAAAGGTTTGAATAAGGTCAGCCGCGAGCTCTTGCCAATTATTTTTCTAGTGGCGTGTCTCCAAATGAATGTACCATGCACATGCACAACCCTGTAGTATAGAATACAACTTGTGCACCCAGAGGGATGGTGGAAAAGCTTCCACGCCTAAAAATCTTTTGTGCCTTCTCTCCAAACCCGTTTGCACTCCTGGATATGGAAAGAGGTAGGCTCATTCCCATGGTACTCCTTGATGATGGTGGATACATTACTCCTAGAAAAATTGAAAAAGAGGGAAATTATTACCTCGTGCCACTCCAAAAGGCTCTCTTGATGTGTGGCCCACCACCGAGCTGTTGTGCCAAGTAAGACATAACTTAACATCTCCCTCCATGTTCCTTCTCATCCTTCCACTGAGCTTCCACCTCCTGTACAGAAATATCTCATGGAAGGCTCCTCCTAAATACTTGGGGAGTTGTTTTCCTCCAAGGCACCTAACCATGCGTGCACATTATTAACCTTGGTCACCGACCCTCTCAACTGCCATCCCATTAATTCATAATTTCCATGTGCACCTAATTGTCACATGCGAGACTGGTGGTATCACTTACTAACTGAGCATCTTCAAACTAGATAACCCCATTAGTAGGGGTGTATCATCTCAGGGTCTTTGATTGAGAACACATAAATCCTATCCAGAAATTCCTCTCCCAATGGTTCAATATATGGTTTCAACTTCCCATTAGCCAAGGGTATAATGACCCGTTCCTCCTTATTCTCAAAGTTGATGTACCCTTTGTTGAACCAAAGGTCCACATTGTTCTCGTAGCACCAAGGGTACCCAAGTAGTACTAGGAAATTGTCTTCCTCAGAAAACACCAAGACTTTGAAGTCCCTAGTGAACTTGGCTCCCTGGATAGTAATAGTTGCATCCTTCAAGACATCGATGGGCATTTCCTTAGTCTTTGTTTCCAATATACAACACATTTGAAGATGGCTGTAATAAAAGTCTTCCCATTTGATGCCATGCATACAAAGTCAAAACAGTTAACCTTCGTACCTATGTCAATGAGGATATTGCTGAGGAGCCACCCATATACAAATGCATTCAATGTAATCTCCTTGTCATAGTCGAGGTTGTGAGGGGGAAGGTTCACGTGTAAGACTTGTCTCTCATCACTCTTCTCTAGTGTGTGGTACCTTCTCTCTCAACCAAGATCCTAGCAAGGGAATGATATTCTCTTACCTTAGAATTTTACACACCTCCTTGGCCTCATCTAGGTCATCCGTTTACACCTCTACTCTCCTTCCTTGTCCCTCCCTCCTAGATTGCTCCTTTAGACACTGAATCTCCCCTTGTAGGCTTTGAATAACATCCATGTTGTCTTGATATATCTCCTTTTAATGCGTGAGGTTTGGATACTTTCCATGAATGACCTCCTCTCTTGAAACAAAGATTTTTTTTCTTGGCACCTCTCTCACACTCGTGGGTTCTACCCTTGTTACCAAGATAGGATCCAAACCTTCATCCTGTGTTACCCAGAGGCATCCAATGTATGTTTTCCTTCTTGATGTTGACCATTACAATGTGCCCTTGTCCTTTCTAGTGTTGCTGATTCATATGCTCAAACAATTCCAGGCACTCCTCATACTTATGCTTCTTTCCACACCATGAGAACTACAACAGATACGGGCACTCACATTTGTAATGTTATGTAGATCCATAATTGAAATAGGTTCCACATGCGGGAACTCACCCCTTCCTCCTCCACGATTACCTTGACCATGGAATCCTCCTCAAAAACCTCTTCCGCGTGCATGCCTCTTTTTGCGTGCACTCCTCATAAAAATAATCATTATCCTTGGAACCAATGACAACACTAGTTTGGTACACCCCATGATCAATGGCCTCATGGATCTTATCAATGAGCCTACAGTCCTTAGTATCATGGGTTATAGAGGTGTAAATATTACAATAACAAGATACATTCTTCCTGATTGCGTGCTGTAGCAAGGGACATCTGCTTGCATCATGATCCCCATGAAAAATTTCACAATCTACCACTACAACATGTACTATCCTCTGGGGGAAATTATCCTTAACATGTCCCTCTTTTTCAAAACATGTCCACCAAAAACCATTGCGGGTCTCATGGGATGAGTTCACAGATAATTTTTCCAACTACTTTTCCATAGCAACAATCTGAGCCTCTAAGAATGGGCTAACACCAGTATCTATACTACCAATAGCTTTGATCTACAGGGCAACTTATAATGCTTTACGGGGGGTTGTAAAAGTTTTATGAGACAAGGCCCTTCCAAAAGGGGTGATCAATCCTCCAAAAAACCACTATGCATGCTGATAAGGATGAATATCATTTGATAATTTAGACAAGAGAGTTTTAAAGCACACATCATACTCCCACACACTCTCTTCTATTCCTTGCTTAATGTCCTTCAAAGCGTTGATGCTCTTCTGCTTGAACTCAGGAATGTGGAACTCTACCAAGAATGCATTCTTTAAGGTAGTATAGTCCACCACTGTTTGATGAGGGTCATACTTCCTATACCAGCTATGCACGTGCCCTTGCAATGTGGTTACAAACTAACTAGCCTTCCGTTCTGGGGTTGTGATACCCTTCGCGTGCCATAGTAGTTCACACTTGTGAACATGTTTTGTAGCATCCTCAATGCCCCTATAATCTGGAAAATGTAGAGACATTTCAAAGAATACTTGAGGTGGTGGTTAGAGTCCCTATCCTCCTAGGCCAGAGCCTTGGTTTCCTCTAGTGTTTCCTCCACCGCCTAATTCACTAGGTCCACCGGGTCATGTACCTCTAGAGCCATTAGATCCACCAAAACCACTGGGTCCAATAGGGCATGTAGGAGTTGTGCCAAGTGCACCAATGGTCCTACTGAATTGTGTGCCGATGGTCTGTGTTAGTGCTCCACTCCCACTACTATGTCCCGCACCACTCCCTGATGTGAGACCGAAATCTTGTACACTTTCTCCTTACCCAAAGACTCCTCCAAATACTGGAATATGTGCAGTTGTAGAAGAAGGGATTGTAAAATTGTATCTCCTAAGTGCAGATTTGTCTCTTCCATTGGTATCAACTGGGTTAATAACACTTCTTCTTGGTTTAGGAAAACCAAGTGCCAAGGCTTGGTCACTGGGTGGGTATAGATATGCGCCAATGACTCTCCTTTCTTTGTGTGATGAACTCTCACTAGAATCTGAATGGGTCTCCCTCACATGCTTGCCAAGATGGGGTAGCATAGACTACTCAGGTTCCATGTCCTCTACGTGAACCTCAACTCCTTCCCATAACATCTATCTCCATAGATCCATCACAATAGTAGCCTCACATCATCTAGAAATCTCCCATTCATGCACTTCACTATACTTGAGCCATCTCTCTTCCCTCTCCTTCTCTTTCATGATATTTGCCATCTTCCTCCACCCAAGGATCAGAATGGTTTATCTGACCATTAGGAAAGCCTCTAAACTTATGGTAACCATCAATATATTCATAGCTAGAGGAATAACATGTTGAAAATTTCCTCTAGGTTCTCACAGAAATTCAAACTCAGCAACCTCTAGACAAGAATACATGGAAATGGCGTACTCCAGAGTGTAACTAGTTAGTACTCTTCTCCACCAATGATCTACCGCATGGGTCCATGTAAGATCTACATCCTGTAACCTTTGGTAGTCATCTTTGGTCCACACATGTGATCCATAATGCCAACTTGATCTAGATGCATAGGCTAAAAGCCATTTATATAGTTCTACTGGGAAGCAGCATAAGAAGGTCTCGTACAGATCGTGGTAGATGTTATCTTCTACCCATTTTTGTGTATTAAACTCAGGTCTAGTGTTGAATCTCTAAGAAAATTCATCCTCCGTGCTCTTGAACCATGATTTAACATTTTCCAATGTTAACTGCTCTGTCATTCCTCACTACACAAATCATGATGTATGCTATATCCCACTACAACTTTGAAAAGAGGTCCCGTCAATGGAACCAAGATGTAGTCATTTTTACTCCCATTACAAAAGGAATGAACCCCATGTGCACCAGCCTATCACCCAGCAGAAGCTGAGTGCTCACCCGAGGCACGCACGGGTACCGAGTCTCTCTTTATGTGAGTTTAGTGGGAAGCATAATTTATGATTAGTGTAAGAGTTTTTAGGAGGGAAGTTAAGGCATACAAGAACCATAGGGCTCAAAACAACCTCTAGATCCTTGCAGTCACTTCAGACCGAGTTCTTTAATAGAATCCAGAACATTTATTATGAGAGAAGGAATTATACAAGCATTCATACATAGCATGAAAGGAAAGAGAACTCATATGAGAGAAATATGCATTAAAACCATTGATATCCATGTCTATTTATAACAAGTAACCTCATTATATTCATTGATTCATTACAGAGTGTCATAGAGAGTAGACAGAAGTCATGCATATCACTGGATGTATGTAACTAAGCTAAAAGAAAAATAAAAATTACAACTCCATGCTTAGTACATTCTTTTCGGTTTACAAATATCCACTCGCAGTAATTTTGCAAAGCTTCGCTCACTCTCTAACCTGCTATACCTTGTACTTGTATATCTTTTACTCCATAGGAACTATATTTATAATTCTCCTAAACTGCCAACTCACCTTCCAACATCCTCAGATCTGGTGCCAAGTGTCGAATTTGGTTCATGCGAGCATGATTCTCTAGGCATGGGCTTTCCATTTTATCTCATAATGTTCTTCTAGAAGATTCCATCCAAGGCATGCTCTTTCTTGGGCTAGCCTATCGCCAGGATGACATCTTATCCATGTGAAACCGATCATTATTTTCACATGTTCTGCCCTGGGCACTCAAATTGACTAAGTCACGAGCCTCCTTTCACACGTCGCGCATGTTATATGCTTCCTTAAACCTTTCTCTTGCATGCTTTTGCTTTGCGTGCCTTTTCATAACTGGGACCCTGCATGCCTATGCACCTTTATACTTGGCCAATAATCTAGGGGTCCAATAGTTTTTATAACATAGGGACTACAAAAAAGCACCCTCTTAATGATAAGAGTCACTACGAGGATACTATGATGAAGTAAACTATGCTTTAACACCCTACTTCGTTCAGTTAACTTGATTGACATAAGCAGTAGTTATGTTCATGGTTCTAATCTAAACAAAGATAGATACATGGATTAGTGTAGTGGTCAACTCATGTTTACTTAGGGTAACTAGATACACCCAATTGATGAAATTTGATTGAGTATGTCTATATATCCTTAGTCACCATGAGTAGTCTTCCACACTAGTTCATGTAAGTTGCCCTTGTTTAGAGTGAAGATTTGATTCAGATTTGAGTACTTCCAATAGTCAAGGATAACCAATATAGATAACAGTATGAGTATGATGAAGGACATATTCCTTTTGACGAGTATGCCATCTTGGAATGTAAACATGGTAGACATGTTTAAAACTTTGGCCAAATTATTGCAAGCTATTAGTTGCATTGTCTTATGTCACCTAGTCTAAGATGTATTATTTTAGATGAATACCGGTAACAAATATTCAGATAATCTTCTTAGTCAGAACACTTGAGTGCCCTTAAAAGGGTAAAGTAACCAATTTTACACAGTATACACTTAAACAAATTAACATGAGATATCAGTTTAATATCGAGTCATGGAATGAGAGATCGGTGTCTCACCGAGTCATTATAGCTGCATATGGTTTTCTATTATGAGATGGATTGGCAATGAAATGTGTGTGTTCTAAATTATATTAATTCAGAACATGGAACATTATGGTTTTATTTTTTTCCCCTTTTTTCTAAGTCTTAAAAAATGGATGTTATAGTGGCAGGTAGTTTAGGAGCAAGAGCCATCTTTCTCTGGAGGTCTATCTCAATAGCAAGTCCCACAACTTGGGGATAATACCTAGTTACCCAGTCACACCGTGATCTCAAGCACACACACTTGTGAAAATTGGAGGGTGTTGTAATTCGGTGATAATAGTATGTTAGTACCTACTAAATGTTGCGCACATGGATGTAATCCAATATGAGTATATGTAATGGATTGATTATGTAATGGCTAACTTATTATAAAAAACATTATTGGTTGATTGTGCTCATGAATGACTGATTAAGTTATGTTCTTACATGTTATATTTATTATTCTTACTCCAATGTTATATTTTCACATGGGATGAATGACTAAACACATAACACATATCTTGAGAAGTAACCAAAGAGGGACCTGATGATTACGTATGCTTTGGGTGAGCTCTTCGACTTTCATCTAAATGAAGTTCTAGCATGAAAAACTAGTTATTAGTAAATAAAATACTACATTTTGGTTCCATTTCTAGGAACTTGTTTCATTCTACTCATCAAGATGTGCCGTACATATGAAATTTTGACTATCACTAGAGAATATTGAGTGTTCGGTAAATGACGTCTAGGATGAATTTTCTTAGAGATATAAACTGAATGGGATTTTAATGCAAAAAAATGGGTAGAAGATAATTTATATGAATCATTTTATGATATGCGATTTAGTTTCTTCCTAGCGGAGTTATATGAATGGTTAGAATTTTATGCACAAAATAGGAGTGTCTAACTAGGAAAGAAGCTTTGAGCCAGGATAAGTACCAAACACTCTTTGATTTGGATGGATCATGGAATCAAGTTATAGATTACTGGTGGGAATGTGTGTTGTGTAGTTATACATTGGAGTACATAATTTTGACATATTTGTGTCTAGAGGAAGCAAAGTTAAAATTTTTGCACGAGCAAAGGGATTGTACTTGCACTCGTTACCTTTAGCAAAAAAGATCTTGATGATTTAATTGGGAATGGATAATTGTCTGATGGATGGCTAAATAATTCTATGCATAGGACCAAGAATGAATTTGGGAAGGGTGAAATCATTACAAGAAGAAGAGAGAGAGAGAGGGAAGAGATATTGAGTAGATAGAATGATGTATGATAGAGGGCGGTTGAAGAGAAACTAAGAATGAGAGGAATGGGGTAGGGCATAAGAAATGAGAACCCTACATAAGTCAAGATACCATAGAACCATGTCCTATAGATATTGGGGAAGCATAATAGGACCCCCTCGACATCTGATGAAAGTGAATATGATGAAACATTGAGAATCGTTAACGCGCACCTTAACCACCCCGGACCCCTAGTCCTTACACATGCTATTCAAAATCCTAAAGTTGTTATAGAATATAATCATAATGAAAGAGATAAATAAGGTAATCAAAGATCACCATGGTGGGTTTGAGATATAGGTAGGAACATATTGGTGACAACTTAGGAGGCTCAATAAATTAAGGCATCACATATGGCAGTGCACCAGGATCACTTATTTTGATAGAGTCTATTTGCAAGCCATCCAATAGGTGTGATGACAAGATAAATAAATCACCCATTGATGAAGATTCATGAATCCAAATCATCTACAACATTAACAATAGTAATATAAGTCATAGTTCAACATTTTCAATCACCCAAAACTAATAACTCATACTTTCCTCTAGTAGGCAAATTTTTCTCAAAAGTAAAAACAAACTGAATGAATATGTTAAAATATAAATTTAACTTCAACATGATAAAAACATCCTATCCAACATGTTTGAGCTACCCAAAAAATTTCATTTCATCATCTTTCATATTTTTCCTTTTTGACCTTTAAATTGCCTTGTACCCCTGAAAATGTTGTTTTTCTGGAAATAAAATCCTTCAATTTTCCATTTCAACCTTGATTGGAAAAAATTTTAGGCACTTTATCCTTATTGAGATGCATGTAAAATATTAGATCTCAACTCCTTTCCTATTAAAAGTTATGCTCCTTTTGTAATTTTACACAAGGTGTCAATTAGCCCTCTGGTTGTACAAAGCTCCAAAATGGGAATGAAACTAAAAAATTCAATAAAATAGGGTTACCTTTTTGGATACCCTTTATTTTTTGTTCTTCCTAAAAATTTTCTCTCTCAAGCTCCTTGTAAACACTTCACAACACCAATTTTCACCTTCTATCTTGTTTAGTTGGCGTAAGTTAGGGTTTTAGAATAAAACTAGGGTTTAATCTCTTAAAACTAGTTTCAACCCCTACAACACCTTACATCACTTCATTACACCTTAATCATGCTTCTTCTAAATCCTCAACACCTATCTAGCTTCCAATGTACTATTTTACATGTTTTGACTTCTAAAACCTCTTCACTTGTTTTGAAATCCTCAATCCTTTTGTACTTTGTTTCTTCCGCTAGTTAATGGTTTTTACAAAATCTATCATACCTATTGACAATACCTCACATCTCTTATCATCTCATTCATTCATTACCCAATTATTCACTTATCCTCTCAAGGTACATTCCTTCACTTCCTAAGTATCCTTCATGTATTCCTTTTCATAACTGTAATAGTACAGTCAAGTGCATAGCAAGGGTTTTATCACAAAGGTAATTATATGCCCTTAAATTATTATTTTTCATAATTTAATGAACCTCCCTAACTCATTTGACACGTTTCATAGGATGATACTACCTCACTTCTCAAGAATGCTTCCTTTAAACTTCTATGCACTTTACTAGTCTTAAGACCATGTTAGGAGAAAAGTATGATTTAGCTTGATTATTATGATAGATATAAAATGATATGTGGATTTATTAAAGGTATATTAACATCCTTAAAATAATTTTCAACCTTTTTTACTAATAAACTGTGCCAAGAATTTACTTCATACACTTCATATCTTAGCTAGACTATGACAATTCCTCTTCCCTGATTGTACATACACAATGTTTTCACAAAATCCTAAAGGTCAAGTCTTGTTCATTGATTTCTAAGACTCCCCAATCTTCCAACTTATCAATTCTCTCATAAATATTTCATGAAAGGATTTGATTAACCTTCTTGGAAATTTTTATTTGTTTAAGGTCTCAACTCTATATGTACACAGTCTTGACTGAGATTTCTTGATTTTGACCTTAGGTAACCTTCCTTCTCTTGTCTAAGCACTTCAAGATCATTGATAGATCCCAATTCATTATCATAAATTAAAGTGAACTCTTCTATCCCATGACTACAATATTTTCACATTCAGTATCTCCTCAGGGTTTTAAAAACTGTGTATTTAAAGATTAGACTTGTACCTTCATATTGTGGTTTATGTCTTCACTTCTTTTAATTATGTATGGCTCAACACTTTCCATTCATAAAATACCTCCCATTACTCATTTTTAACACATCATTATGACTTCCAATTAAATTTTCCTATGTTTTGAGATTTCTAAACTTTCTATGACAGGGTATGGAAATGATAAGAGTTTTATATTAAATAACACATGCTTAAATATCTACATAAACTCCTTTGAAGGCTTACAATACTCTTACACCTCTACAATATTCACCATCTCTCTTTCTGCCATATATTCATGAAAATACTATTAAAATGGAATGGATTTACATGAATAATTGTCTCAAAGTTCTAATCCTTTTTCCTAGGGTTTGTACTACCCTCAAAGGTTTAATGTATCTTCCTCAATATTCTTATACACAAATTTACTGTTATAAATATCTATTAAAACATCTATTAAGCTTTCAATCACTAATTATTGAAGAAATAACTTTAAATTTCACTTACCTTCCACTTGTGTATTAGATTCAAGGTTTTATCAACTCTTACTTGTATTTCATGAGCCTATACCAATCCTTCCTAACATGTATACACATTTACACATACCAAGCATTCAAAACTCATTTATAAACTTTCAATAAATCATTTTTCATATCAAAATTGTAATATTATACATATTTTCATATAGGAAGAATCATATATTAGATAAAACACTATCTTTACAAAGCTTCCCTGATCCTTAGAGGATCTCCTACAGTAATATCCTCCTTTCACACCCTCTACCAACCTTAACAACAACCCCCCATTCGAATACATTAGGCTCATTAAGAAAGAGGGGAAGTAGTTAGGATTTCTTCCCTTAAATCAACCCTAATTTAACCAACTATAGTGAGTTTACAACTAGGTAGGGTTAAGAGAGGATGTTTAAGAGATGAAGATCTTATTTTACTAACACTAGGCCTATACTAACCCCCTTGGTGACAAACATACTAACACTTAGACCTAATCTACACTACAACTTTAATTTGAATATTCAAATGTGGATTTTCGAGGGAAACATCCAAAATTCCACTTATTATATCATGAAGGGTCCATATAGACTAATTAGGACCCAAACAAATCCTAAGAACCCCCTAAGAACGTAATCAGACAAAAATTGAAGTATATACATGATGCTCTTGTATCATGCACTACTTATTGGAGGTACTCCTGTAGGTGGAATAGTGGGAAAAATGGTTAGTGTGCAATTAAAAAATACTACAGGGACACAATGTAGTACTTCTATAGGTCCTGAGATCTATGCTTTTGTTTTTATTTTTTATGACAATTCCTACAAAAATTACGTCTCCTTCATAAAATTATTCTATAGTGGCTTCCTCAAAACTGGAGGGTGGAATCTCAGTGACAATTATTAGTTATTGGATTTAAATTTACACAATGGTCAATTACATCAAAAGAGATGTTATGGGATGCATAATGTATGTAGATTAATCTCTTTCTAATTTCTATGATTCTTCTCTTATTCAATTTATAACTATGGTAGCGTTAGGTTGCGGAGCATGTTTTCATGTTAAATGTGTTGTAAGTTGTACACTTAAATAACTATACACTCTTTATGTATTCTCTCCACAGTTCATGTGTTGTAATTTTTCTAGGAGTGTTGGCGAGAAAATTTTTCAAGTAGAATACTTGGTGGATTTCTTACCAATGCTCTAGGAACATAAGTCCCTCTAATTCAATGATGTAGCTCTATGTTTATATGCACAGTGAAATTTTTTTTTCTGTGGTGCCATTTTAGCTGGAGACCCAACAAGAGTACTCCACTGTCCTTACAAAAAAATCGAGCAATCACTTTCTAAAGAATATTTTTCTAGAGATTGGAAGGGGGAGTGAGAAAAAGGGAGAGGAATTAATGCTGCAGGTAGAAAATTAGAGTCCTACACCCATTAATCAAAACATTCCATCACACATAACTTAGAACAAAACAATCCTGCAAACGATAACAAGACCGGTTAAGATTTATGAGCACAAAGTATCAATAAATCCCCCAATAAACAAAGATAGATAATCCTTCTCCTTATATTGATGCTTGAGAAAATTTGTAGATGGAAAGAGTGGGAAGAATGTAGGAATGAGAAATAGAAGAATTGTTATCTATTTTCTTCTTCAAAAGGAATGCTCTCTCATGAACTCACAAAAAATGACAACCCTTTCAAAAGGGGCTGTCATTACAATTTATAGAAAATGAAAATCACTCTTCTTCTACCCTAAATGACCATTCATATGCCTTCACATGACTTGTCACTTTTTGAATTCTAAGGAAAGAATTAAATCCCAATTTATGAAATAAAGGTGACTTATTACATTATAATCCTAAAGTCACTTTTTAATTACAAAAATAAGGCATTATGAAAATGTGCAACCCCAATGAAGAATTAGAACGTGGAGGAGAGAGAAATTAGGGGGAGGAAGAGAAGAGAGAGAAATAAGAGAGAGGAAGGATAAGGAATAATGTCGACAAAGAAGCTACCTTTGATGAAGTCCAATGATACTTGCCAGATTCGATGAAATGCTCTATTGTGATGACCTTTAGGTTTCTGAATGTGTTATACAATGATAAAAATTATTTGGATGAAGCATGGACACCATGATATAAATGTTTATAAAAACTATTAATTGATACCTTTGGTGACCACGAGCGTCACTCATGAAGATCCTCTTTGCAGAGATTGAAGCTTAAAGCCAATCCTACCATAAATCTTGCAACATGGATACACTGCAATGCTGAATTGAACATTTTGATGAAACATACCATGGATAGTTTGATGACAATGATTTCAAACTCCACCCTGCACATGATACACATGAAACCTGAACCATGAAATGAGTATCGAAAGAAATTGTCATGATCTCTTGAGGTGGATTCTAGATGACCTGTGAGCAATGCTTGTGATGATCCTCTATGACAGTACCATGTTCCATTGATCGAGATGACTATTGGGTTGATGTATTCACCCGTACACATCGAGGAAGTAAGACAAAAAACACTAATGAAGACATCATTGATAAAAGTGAAGAATTCCCATTTCGTTGACATAAAACATTTAATCCAAGCCTTGAAAAACCACCATTTCTTTGATCTTCTGATTACACACATGAATTAGAAATGGGAAAAATTTGTGAACTTGAAATTATTACTTCCTAGAACACCTTCTACACCTAAAAAGGAAGGCTTACTATTGTTAGTAATTGGAAGTTTCTATCCTTTTTGGATTTGACCATTGAGATTATCCTTATAGATCACCTCTATGCACAGTGCTTCTATAAAAACTTCTATTTCAGATGACTTATTAAAAATAACAAGTGCATGTGTAGGAGGCTTACTATTTTTGGAAAGTAAGGTTCTCAACCTCAGTTTTTGATGAAACAAAAATTTCTAATATAGGTTTTTTTCTCTTAAGTGCACCTCTAAAATTTCAAGTCCACCCAGTGTCTAGAAATGGATATTTTAATTTTCAAAGTTTTCATAGCTAGAAACTAGGGTTTCTTCACTGTAAAAAATATAAAAGGTGAATGTGAATTTTTTTCTTGGATTCTAATGACATCTGACAAAATTAAATATTGAAAAAAATTCATGTTGATCTGTTCACCAGTTTGTGAGATATGAGAAAATTTCCTTCACGGGCTTCGAAGTCTCTCTAGGAAAAAGATCTTGTTTTTGTTCCTCACAAATCCATATTTTCTTGTGTTTTTGCTTATTTTCACTTCTTTAGATCATGGAGAAAATGCAGCAATGGATAACGTGTGGAAATGTGGAGGGATATTCGATAGAAATTTTAGCATAGTTTCAGTAGCCAGAGGAGAAATATGGGGGTATGGGTGAAAAAGGATAACTATCAGTATATATAGATTTTGATATAAGAGAGAGGGGGTGGGGTGCATTTGTATCCCCATTGTCCCTTTGGTTTGGTTAAAATAAGTGCACAAAAATGTACATAAGTATGGTATTGTCAAGTTTCGGTCATGCTGGCAATGAGAGGGGGGCTTAAAAAGTTGGTCTGAGGGGTTAAACTGAGTTGTCAGGGTCATATGAGCGACTAGAGAGATTAAAGAAGGGAGTGTAGACACTAAAATTAGGTCACACTTTCCTTGGTCCCTCGTCAAATAAATACCTTGAACACATCCACCTAGCCATGGCCCCTTCACCCTACTATAATATTAATTTAATTAATTTAATTCATTATCATCATAATATTTATTATTTAAATATTCTAATTTGGATAATGCCCACATATCCACCTCACTTAGACACCTCATCAAGCCACCTCACCCTAAGACCTATTCTTAGTAAGGTTCCATAACTAACTAAAACCTACCCAAACCCTAAAAATCAATGCCTACATTTCCTCTAACCACATTCCCACATGCTAGAAGGAAGCTTCCAGTCTGATCCACGGGGTAAAATGAAACGAGATCCTAGAAAATCAAGGGGATATGCCTAGTTTACTAAACCTAGGAAATCCTGCTCTAACCGATGCCGGTTACCCTTAACCACTGCTAGTTAAGCCAGAACTACGTCGGTTACCTTTTAATTCCTAAAACAACCTTATTTCGAGGTTGGCACATTGGTTTGGAGGTTGGCACGTTTCTGAGAGAGAGAGAGACATCTTTTGAGAACAAGTGTTAAAACCAGAGCTGCATGCAAGCAAAACCAACATCTGTACCAACATCAGAACACCCATAGTCAGTAACTGAAGCAATCACATAGCCATCTACCTTCATGGGAGCATCCCAGGAAGCGCCAGCACTACACCCAGTTCATTTGATCACCCACCATTACCAACCAGGCATCAAGCTCGTACAAACAGTAAGTTTGTTAACCTGTATGGGTTCCTTATCATTTTAAGTAGATCCTTTTACATTTTTTATTAGTTTCTGATTTCATTTCCATTCCCCACTCTATTACCTCCATGAAAACTTGACCATCCTGTTGTCCACACCGTTACACTACCCATACCTAAACCTTTATCATTCTTATGCATATTCAAGATCCATACAAATCTCACCATTGCCCTTCTACCTTTATCTAATCCCAGATCTATCACCCAGCCAAGTTTTATTGAGTTTCTTGTACCCCAACCATACCGATGCCAGTCATCTATAACCGTTTGCAGTTAATTTAAACTGACGTCGTTCTCTGTCTTTAACAAAAACCTAGATCAGAGCCTAAAACCACCACCAAATACCCTAAACTGACCAGAATCTAACCCTGATCAATAACAATATCTTGACAGTGAGCTCGACCTTCAGATTCAATCATAGCTTAGCCTGTTGTGAAAATTTTTTCTTATTGTAGGGGAATGAGATACCTAAATCATTTTTACTACAGTAGGATTTACTTTATTTCTAGCATTAAGTTGTTTTAAATAGTGGATTGATAGTCATCTAGGAAGTATCACACTTCCAGGATCTAGTACACACTAGGAAGTACACTACATATATTGTTTAACTTTTATTCGGTGGTCTTGTGTTCTATTTCAGGTAGTTCCTACAAGAAAAAATGAAGTTCTCATGATCAGCTATGGATTTTGAAGTCATATACACATAACAACCTATCAACCAACATCTCAATAGGTATTCCTCCTACGCCCATTACCCTATTTGTTTTGTCATTTTCTAAGAAACCTCTAAGAATTAGGTGAAATATTTTGGCACGCCCGGTGGGACCCATTCGGGGTTCCTTGCATTCATTCATTTCTAGGTGAAAATTTTCATGTTTGTTTCTTTCCCAAAAGGTTCTTACATTTAAATTTCTCCCCTAGAATCATCTCTTCTTCTATTTTCTAAAAGTAATCATACTTTGGTGCTATAAAATGAACACTTCTTCCCTTTCATTAGTATTACATTAGTGAAAGGTCATACTCTCTCCTATTCTTCTTATTGTGTCATCAAATTTCATATTTTGATTTGGGTTTAAAATTAAATTCATTTCATCCTTCTTTTCTGCATTAGCTCACATAAAATGAGGGAAACCTATACACTGGAAGTCATGACCAGCTGATGGTTGACAAATGAATCATAGAAAAGCACTTCTTTCTCTTTCTCTTTCTCTGAGTCTTACCAAACCTCACAAAAATTGAAAATATACACATTCTTAAACAAGATATTTCCTAGAAGAAGCTGTAGGTGATCACATGATCACGACATAGTGGACACCTAGCTTGCTGCTCTGTCGAGTCATACTTCAGAGTGAGGCCCGCCCCCACCATAACATACTTGAAACCTCTCCTTGTAGATATCCTTCTTCGTAGGAAGCCAACCTCCCCCAAAAAATCTATTCTATAGTTCATGAGTCAGTCCTTAAATAGCATAAGCTAAACAAACATAATAGAAAAATCACTCTTAGGATTGTATTTTTCTTAGTGTTTTTGCTTGGCTTGCGTTTTGAGGTGAGAGGTCACACTCTTCATTTTTCTTATTTTCTCCTTGCACACTCCTCATCACAGTTGGTGTATTCCATCTTTATCTGAGTGTGCCTGGGCCATATTTTTATCATTCCCAGAATTATGGGTTTGATTCCACATCAAATTTTAATTCACAACCACATTTTCTTCATCACTGTTTCAATTTCACAGTTACCAGTGTCGGTCCAGTGACCGTCATTGGTTACCCTTTGACCATCAGCGATTATATCCAATTGGCATAAGTTCACTGTTCTTTTGGTTGAACTACCCAAAAGGACACATATTCACCTTCTTCGACCATTTAGAGTCTTTGTAACTCTCATCACATTCACTTTGCTAGTAAATCTCATCAACATTTTGCATACCTAGTAAATTTAGCCTTATACCTTGTTTTTGACCAACTATCTACTTTCCACAGTGACTAGTAGTGATTAACTGTGATCGGTGTCAGTTTACTCTAACCGACATCTGTTAGCCTGTGTCATTTTCCAGCTGACATTTTATCCCCAATTCACCCACCACCGCCTATTTACCTTGCCTGTGCTGTATTTCTATGTCACTTATAGAAAATAGTCTTACCACGTTAGTACCTGTTCACATGGTACTGACGCGTCGACAAGCAAGCACCCTCATATTCCACACCATTTTTCAACCAATCCCACCTATACCTTCACCACCTTCTATTTTATCACCTTCCATAGAACCTATCCAACCTATCACTATTGCTACCAGAGATGAGGAGTTCAAACGAATCCTTGACCAAAACCCTGCTACCTTGTAGTTTTATCTTTCCCACTCATCCACTCGAGATGCCTCAGGTCAGTTGATATACGACATGACCATATCTATCTCCCTAACACTCGCTCCTACTCCTGTATCAGCCCCTTCTGGCTATGCGTTTCCTGCATCTACCTTACCCCCATTCGTTTCGTAGTTAGACCTTATACCTGTTATGGCTGTCGTGTCTACTACATCCGTTGTACCCGCCACATCTACTATACCTTTGCCAACCACCTAGAATACAACCTCATCCGTGCCTATTTTCTCTCATATACCTGTAGCTACACTACCACCCCCGGTGTCAGTGAACCCTACCCCTTATCAAAATGTCATCCTTTCTATTCCGCAATCTTTAGGCCCCATTGCCACTAGGGTCACCACGACCCTTCCACCTCCATATACGTACTATCATCAGCCTCATGTCTCATCTGTTGTTCACTCTGGGTACGTACCCCCTATTTCATTACCTTCTTCTCAATCCACTTATGCGGTTGCAACATATACTAGAATTCCCCCCCGTCATATGCCCAACACCAACCCTCTTACTCTACAGGAGATACCCAGCCATCACAACCTACCAATGACCTACTCAAATTAATGATGGACAAGATTTAGACATTAGAGGCATCGATTTCTGGCTCCCAAAACACTCTCACCTATGATGAGATTTGTAATGAGCCTATACACCCATCCATACCCCATGCATTGGGAAATTCCTAAATTCAACCATTTCAATAGCAAGGAAGACCCACAACAACATTTTCAGTCTTTCAAACATGGGTGCTACCTAATCACTCACGATGATGCTCTACTCTTGAGGACCTTTCCCACATCTCTGACTGGATCAGAGTTAGATTGGTATAGTGGGTTACCTAGACACTCTATATTTTCATTTAATCAAGTAGCCCAAGCCTTCTTGGATCACTTCTCCATCAATATCATTAAGAAGGCTACCATGATTGACCTATACTCCATGTGTCAGTATGATGACAAATATATCATAGATTTAGTTGCTCGCTGTTGTAGCCTAATCAATCAACTCACATTCCAACTATCACAAAATGAACTCATCGAGCTCTTCATGTGGGCTTGTGCTTGGCATATCTCATCAACCCTATAGGTCCAGAATTTTTTAACCTTTGATGAAGCTTTCACCATGGCACAGAAGATAGAGATTCAGGCCATCGAAGAGAAGAAAATCAAATTACGTAATAAGAACTCAACATTCAAGTCGAATAATACCTCTTCTTCTTCCAAGACATAGAAGAATTATTAAAAGGCCAAGGGGACCACTAATGTAGTGGTACTTAAATCCAACCCAGCTCATTTTTCAAATCAGTCCAGCTCCTCATCTAATCTCTCACCTGCTCATACTTTTCAATACAGATGGGAACAACAAAAATACACCCCAATTGAGGAGCCTTATTATTCTATCTTAGAAAATCTCATTAAAGCTGGAGCCATCACCCTTCTACCTATAAAACTACACACTGGTTTTGACCTTTCTTACCCCACACCCACATGGTATAAAGAACACAATTTTTGTAACTATCATCAAGTAAAGGGTCATAGTGACGACAATTACATCACTTTCAAAAACATCATCCAAGATATGCTTGAGAAAGGTGAGTTAACTGTGGATAATCCTAACACACCTGCTAATCAAAACCTACACATATTTAAGAAACCCTTTCCTAATCATGCCCCTTCATCTGATCAAACTAGAGAAACCTCAACTCATGATAGCCATACCCGCGAGGTCCAAGATATTTTCAGCGACACAATAGTTGCTTCCCAATTACCTCATATTCCTTCCATAGAGTAAATTCTAGCCCGAACTCTTCCACCTACACTTGAACCCACTTCACCTATTCCTCCACCCACAGAGGAACACCTTTCACCTCCTTCCTCACTTGTGGAGGAGCCTTCCGCTAATATCGAGGCTATTTCACCTTTTGCTTCTCTACTTAGAGATCCGTCACAGTACTTCTTCAGCCCATGGAGGATAATTTTTTATCTCCTCCACCCACAGAGGAGTACCCATCATCTCCTCCACCTACATAGGAGCACCCATTTTCTCCTCCACCTATCAAGGATCCAGTAGAGATACCTTTGCCTCTAGGCAAGCATTCTCCATCAGCTACCCAAGATCCTAAAGACCTACTTTTGGCTCTCTTACCCATGGAAGCCGAAGCTAACAAATTTATCATATCTAAGACACATTTTACGGGAATTTCCATTAGGTCCTCATCAGCCTCACCTACAGATGTTCCATTCTCACGTTTAGCTGATTGCTTAGATTATGTGGATAGAACCTTATTGTGGGGGCATCTTCTGATTCCTGTCTCAACACAGATGCAAATGTCATTTGCTAACACTTCCACTATCTACCCAAAGATATTTTGACTAATCAAACCAAACACAACCACATCTATCAAAACATCTTCCACAACACCTATCACAGCTCAACATACACCGTCACCCATAACCCAACATACATCTAAATCCAAACCCGCACCTACATCATCTTCCTCGACTAAACCTATTACTATCTTAGGGGTCACCCCAACCACTAGCCTTACTCATCCACCTATCAAACAAGATTTAGCTACATCCTCCACAGTCAACACCCAACCTACTCCAACACCCAAACAGAAGAACCAAACCCATAGAACTCACACCCCACCTGCGCCAATCATAACTTCATCACTTTCATCCATTCCATCCATCTTAAGACCTCAACCTTTTGGCATGGTTAAGAAACCTCCACCTACCAATAAACAAAAAACACAAAAGCCCATTCCTTCCTCGCAAACCTATAACATACCCAAGCGCCCGACACGACTTACACCCACACCTACACCATCTTTACAACCCATACCTCTAATACCCTCAATAAGTTCTTCACTACCCACTACACTTCAGTCTCTATCCCTCACACCCCTTACACGGCCCGTGTCATCTACCTTCATAGCACCTCCGTTATCCCCATGGGTAACTCTCCCTCTTCCCCCATCATATTTTCCCTCTAGATCTCATACACCCATCACCTTTACCCAAGAAGGTGTAACCCAAAGACAAAAATCCACTACCCTCCAATATGGTAGTCAAAACAACCATGCACCCTCATGCTAAGTCATCTACCATACCCCTACCCAAGCAAACATGACCAACACCCAAGACCACACCTGCACCTAAAACTATAGGTCGAACCACTCCTCCTCCTGTAAAGACCATTATGCAACAATCAGCCGTACCTACGCCCAAACCCACTAGCCAGGTCTTATGCAAAAATCTTAACCAACCTCCTTGAGAATTCTGTCATCACATTACCGTTGCTTCAACCTTATGACCCCCTCAAACCCAAGCCAAAAGGGTTTTATGACACTAAAATTTACACCTATCATCATGTGCCAGGGCACGATGTGGAGAATTACAAGGCTTTGAAAACTATCCTTATCTAATTATGTCCTCCTGAAGTAAACTTTGTTGATGATGACCTTCTTGATGATGACCCTGTTTCACTAACACCCATTCCCACATTCCTTCCCTCACTTCCTACTCGACAACCACAACCTCCACCCCCTCAACTCTTAGATCCACCCCCAAGATTTTAAATTAACATGGTTCACATCAAAGAACTTGCCACACCATTACCTAAATGTCATTGCACCCAACTCACTTCACAAGGATTTTCTCCCCCAGTAGGTTTTTTACCATCATGTCACTATACCATTCATCCTACACCTTCTCCATTTACCAACTCCCCTTAGATCAACATGATCCACGTCATTACTCATGCTCAGAGAGACAAAGGAAAGGAAAAGGCAACTGACTCACCAACCAATCCTATACTCAACATACCATCTACCCCCACACCTAAAATTACTATCCGCAGCCCCACATACCCTATTTCTAATGGGTTCACACATCACACAATGCTAAACAAACTACACCAATCCCCCCTCAAAATGTCCTTATATGACCTCATCCAAACCTCATAATCTCATAGTCAAGCTCTCATGGAGGTCCTATAATCTATTGAGGTTTTACCCAACGACCCTACACTATAGCCTCCATTGTCACACCCCATCATGTAGCCTCTCTCACCAAATTACCACCTTTATCCACACCTCACTCTACTCACTAAGTAGCCTCCCTTAGCTTCTCAGAAGAAGAGATTACACCACACCAAATGGATGATCCAGACCCATCTCTCTTCATCTCTATCCACATCAATGATATATAGGTACAACATGTAATGATTGATGGGGGTGCTAGTATTAACATAATTTCATTTCATGCATTCACTCAAATGTGCATACTTGAAAATTACGTGCATAAACATCTAGTTATGTTGCATTCATTCAATGACGCTATCACCTCTACACTAGGCACCTTCATCCTCCACGTTCGCATGGCCCCCCGTACTATTCCAGAGTTATTTTATGTCTTGGAGGGGGAATTTCAATATAACCTGTTGCTTGGAAAACCCTAGATTCATGTCATGGGTTGTGTTCCTTCCACTTTACATCATTGTGTAAAGTTTGAGCATGAAGGACACACCTATACTATTCTAGCTAACCCATCACCTTTTAAAACATGTAACATGCTTTACTAACCCAATGACGTGCTTATACCCATTAAGGCATCTACCTCCATGACCATGACCGTTTCACCTACACCTCTGCTTACTAGTACAGTCACTACCTCAACCAAACATACCTCCTCCATTCCTACTACCACCACAACCTCCACGACTAACCCATCAGCCTCCCAATCCGTTAATTCCATCTCCGCATTGACCTCCGACACATCGTCTATTACCGCTACCCACACACTAACCACTGATCCCTTGGAAGGCATTTTTAAATGCCTCACTCTGGGGAAGTATAACCTATATAGTATCAACACATTCCTTACTCCACAGGAGTATGGAAGTCTTCACCAACATCCTCACTATGATCACCGTATACGAGAATGCCTCCTTTATGGTCCTACTCATCTTTGTACCAATCTCACCTATGGGGGACTTGATACTACCACTTACACACCCAAACCACCGTCACATACCCATCCATTTTCTGTTGACTTCAATTCTCTCACCAATCATTATTTCTCCCACACCTTCCTACACCGATGTGCGTGGAAGGGTTTTGGTTTTGGATTTTATGAGTAATGCCACCATACTTTTATTCCATGTACTACCTGTAAACCTAACGACCATAGTGGTATCAAATTTTCTAAACCACCTACCAAGAAGGCCTACATTGCACTCATCGAGGACATTAGCCCTTCTCCACCCTCTTCACTTGCTCCACCTTCATCACCTCCTTCACTGACGGAGTCAATCGATCCATAATCCATCCCTCCTAACTTTTTTTTTTTCATAAACATCATTTCCTTGGGGCCTTTGACTTATCAACACGAGGGTGAGGTTCCTTCCTCTCTTCCCTTCCTGTATCTTGAAATGATTGATGAAGATACACCTTTAATTAACATCGTTCAATGTCAGGATGATGAATCTATAATCACTTACCTTGGTGTAGAAGACTCATTTATTCATTGGTTGTTGCCCTCTGAGACACAAACCATATTGAATGAATCGACTATCGAGATCAACATTCATACTCAGGATGACCCGCACATCCTAAAGACCGGTCAATCTTTAGATGCTACTGCACATGAAGCCATCACTTCTTTTCTCAAAAATCATAACCATGCATTTGCTTGGTTACAGAAATGCCCAGTATTGACCCCACCATAGTGGTCCACAATATCGTGACCATTACCGATGCCAAACCTATCAAACAAAAATTGAGGAAAATGCACCCTCCCATTTCCCTTCTCATTAAAGAAGAGCTTCAACGTCTTCTTTCCATTTCTTTCATCTTACCCATTGATTATCCCCATTGGATTTCTAACATTTTCCCTATCACCAAGGCGACATGGGGACTCCGCATTTACATGGATTTTTGTGACCTCAATATAACTTTCCCAAAAGATGACTTTCCTCTACCTGGTAGTGACCAGCTGGTTGACCTTACCACTAGTCACGAGATACTATCACTCATGGATGACTTCTCGGGTTATAACCAAATCTTGCTTGCCCCATAGGATCAGCATAAAACCACATTCATCACCCCTTGGGGGACCTTCTGCTATCGACTCATGCCATTTGGCCTTAAAAATGTTGGTGCCACATATCAGTGGGATATGACTTATATCTTCCATGACATCATGCATCATATATTGGAAGATTACGTGGATGATCTCCTGGCCAAATCTAAATGCTGCTCCGAGCATCTCACTTTCCTCAAAACCATTTTTAACCACCTCATTAACTATTACGTTCACCTTCAGCCTAAGAAGTGCATCTTCATAGTCCTCTCAGGAAAGCTCCTAGGATTTATTGTTTCCCTACATGGTATAAAAGTTGACCCTGCTAAAGTCAAGGCCATTCTAGAAATGCCTCCACCCACTAACCTTAGACAACTCTGTATCCTGCAAGGTAAGTTATAGTCTATTCACCATTTCATTTCACAATTATCTGATCAGTGTCAATCATTTCATCATCTACTCAAGAGGGATGTCTCCTTTAAATGTGATGATGACTTCCACAAAGCTTTTGAGGCCTTAAAACAATACCTTCTCTAACCACCTGTACTTATCCGACCTAAAGACAATCAACCATTCTACTTATACATCTCTACTACCGATTACTCCTTGGGGGCCATGCTTGCTCATCGTGATGAACAACACAGGGAGAAGGTGGTTTATTACATAAGCTATATTCTTTTGGACTACGAAACCCAATACACTCAAAATCAGTGTGTCGTACACTGGCTTATGATTTTAGCTGACCTCTACCTCGAATTCATTCATCAAAAGTCCATCAAGGTCCAAGTTATCACTAACCAATTGGCTAATGAACCTATTGCTGGGTATCAACCCTCTAATTTTGACTTTCCAGATGAGTCAATTACTACCCTTTCCCTAGACGAACCCGCTTACCACATGACACTCTTCTTTGATGGTTCCAAGTGTCAGTGTGGGGGTGGGGCCAGTGTTATCCTCATTCCTATTGATGATGAACCCATGCCTTTGTCTTTCAAACTCAATTTTGATTATATAAACAATATTTCCTAATATGAAGCGCTCGTATTAGGTCTTCAAGCTACCTACACCCTAGATGTCTAATCAATCAACATCTTTGGTGATTCTTAATTGGTTATAAACCAAGTCAATGGTGTATAAAAATGTCAAAATGAGATACTTCAAAAGTATAAACATCATGTAGACCTACTTTTGACCACCTTCGAACGTTACGCCCTTCAAACCATCCCCCGTTCAACCAAAAAATTTGTAGATATCATGGCATGCTTGGCTTCTCAAATACTTGCTTCGCTAGTAGATTCTAAAATCTTTGTCACCATACAATGACTCCAATCACCCTCGTATTTACCTTGTGATGTTTATTCAATAGGAACTGCTACCCCTAACTCGAGTGACCTTTGGTATAAACAATACTCTGAGTATCTTGCTCTCTCCATCTTACCCCCTGATCTCACCCGTAATGGACAATGCACTTTCCTTAAAAAGGTCTCTCGTTACGTCAACATGGGAGGTATCCTATATAAGCACGACTTTGATGGTATTATCTTACAATGCCTCATGAGTTTTGAAATTCCTTATATAATTAAGGAAGTTCATGATGGCATATGTGGAGGTCACTTCAGCAGCCTTGTTATTGCTAAGCATATTCTTTGCCTAGGCTATTACTAGATGACTCTCAACCATGATTGTTACGACTATGTCAAATATTGTGTAAAATTCCAACAACGTTCCAACCTTCATCATACACCTAGTCACACCTTACAGGTTGCCCATGACCTTTGGCCCTTCTCTCAATGGGGTTTGGATCTTGTCGGAGATATCTATTCCCATTCTTCCCAATGCCATCCATGGATCATCACCACTACTGAATACTACACAAACTGGGTTGAATCCATACCACTCATCTCCACAAAATCTAAGGAAATATGTGAGTTCATCAATCATCACATCATTTTCCGCTTTGGTGGTCCTCATCGAATCATCACTGATAATGGAAAACAATTCAAAAACAAAACATTGCGAAAACTTTGTGATGCCTTTGGCATTCAGCTAAGTTTCTCATCACCTTATTACCCACAAACCAATGGCCAAGCTGAATCTACTAACAAAACCTTGAACAAAATTCTCATGAAAGTAGTTAATGATACTAGGAAGGATTGGCATACGTACATTCCTTTTGCCTTATGAGCATACCGACACTAGTATCCGTACTTCCACTGCTGGCACACCCTTTTCTCTGGTCTACGGTATAGAGTCTGTTCTACCTCTTGAAGTCCAGATTCCCTCACTCCACATTTCTCTCCATGACATGCTCAATGATGATGATTTTCATCAGGACTGTTTAGTACAACTGGAGTTAATAGACGAATGTCATCTTAATGCTCTTAACCACCTTCAAGTTTACCAAAAACGTATCAAACGTGCCTACGAAAAACGTGTCCATGAATGAACCTTCTAAGTTGGTGACCTTGTTCTAAAAGAAAATCAACATGTAACTAAAGAAGAAAAAATTAAACGGGGAAAATTTTCTCCTAATTGGCTTGGACCATACATCGTGACCCATACTTATGGATCATGTGCTTATCGTTTATCTTCACTTGATGGTAAACCCAAACCCGAGCCCCTTAATGCCTTGCATCTTCGACCATTCTACTATTGACTTTTAGTCCTACCTCACCTTTTTCCTCTTTTCATGCTCGTCCCTTGAGTGTTATCCACTTCTTATACCTCACCAACGATTAAACAAGAATCATGTGCATATATGACACTCTTTATCTTCTCTTAAATATGTGTACCATGGTGCTGCACATAGCATGATTCTCATGGATACTTTTTGTCTACCTTTAGATGAGATCCCATGGTTGTTTCACCCTACTTTCTGAACAAGAATTCTATTCTTCACCTTGTTCTTGTCCATGACTTCAAAATTCCTCACATAGGATCCAACTCCTTGAGTCAAACTTCTAATAAAAAGATGAATCCCTCAAAAGGACAGCTTCCTCTTGGAAATCGATGCTATAAATAGACTACTCCCTTAAAGGAAAGCTATGTAAAGCTCTTTAAAAAAAAAAGAGAAAATCTAAAGCTTCCCGCATCAATCAGCTTCACGAATACCTCAAGGAGTTAATTTCCTCATCCCATATAGACTTCCTGCATCGATCAGTCTATCTCAAATATCAGTCAACACAAAAAGCCTTGTAGTCATGGACTTGCCCATTGTGACCTTAGATCTCTTTCCCAAAGAGCATGCTACCCCATACCATATCAAAATTAACCACCTTTCACCCCTCTCACCATTCGCACTTCCATTTCCTATCGCCTCAAGGGACCTCTTGGAAACAATGACATTTGGTGATCATGTGACTACCTTTCACTCTTAGAATAATCAATCATGCAATGTCTTTAGGGTCTTACGTTCATCACCTCCTCTAAGGTATGACCTACTCGGAATGATCCTAACCAATCAGGTGACTTTCTTTCCCCCTCTTATCTTTTAACCTTCTTTATTACGTATTGATTACCTTATACAGGACTTGGCCCTCGATGCTTACCTTTGGGGTAATATTCGTTCTTCTACCACAATCGAAATCACCTATACCAAGTTACCCACAACTCACCCACACCTAACAGAACTAAACCCAAATCATGCCTATGACCTACCATCTTATTCTCATATCTCCTCATATTCTTACCTAGCTTATGGGAGAACTACATCGGCCTCGAGGTCCTTTTTCGCCGGGACTATGTAGGTAGCACTCCGAGGGCATGGGGCCCTTGGAGGTTAGCTCGTCCACTCTCTACCCTAACCAATTCATCTTTCATCTTCCTAAATTACATTCTACCCCACTTAGTTCCATTTTTATGTCAATAATTGGAAATTAAACGAAACAAAAAACAAGTTGCTTAACATTTTTATCATCATCACAACATAAATTTATTATGACTACCATTTCTCTACCATCATCATGCATGTATTATAAAACATCTTAAACATGACCCATCCCATCATTCATTGCACAAATTAATGAATCACAACTTCAACCAATTTAAACTCAACCATGCCTATTACCTAATTCAACCATGCCTAGACCACAAACCTAACTCAATCCATGCCTAAGACCTAACTCGATCCATGCCTATTACCTAATTCAATCCATGCCTAGACCACAAACCTAACTCAACCATGCATCATTCACCTAAGTTCAACCATGCCATATCACCACCAACTTGACTCAAATCCATGCCTAAGACCTGACTCGATCCATGCTTAAACCAACTTGACTTGATCCATGCCTAAACTCAACCTGATCTCCATCACGCCTCACTCACCTAAGTTTGTGTGTCTCATATCATGACAAAAAGGGATATCAAAATTCTCATCAAACATCTCAAAAAATCATCAGACATCATCAGGCTGATCTCATCATATAAACAAATATGTGTGTCTCAATTCAATATACTAGACCACCAACCTGACTCAATCCAATGCATAAACCAACCTGACTCAATTATGCATCTCTCACCTAATTCATTGGCATGCCTAGGCCACCAACCTGAATCAACCATACCTAGACCACCAACCTGACTCAATCCATGCATAAACCAACCTGACTCAATTATGCCTCACTCACCTAAGTTTCCGTCCATATCACGACAAAAAAAATAAAATTCTCATAAAACACCAAAAAATCATCAGAATCTCATCTATCTCATCATGTAAACAAATATGTGTGTCTCAATACGATATATAGGGATATCCAATCATGTACATCTCTCAAAATTATCAACACATAGGCTGATACTCAATACAAAATGTCATCAGCATGCAGGCTAGTATCATATACAATAAAATAATAAAACAATACAAAATCTCTTCAGCACGCAGGCCAGTATAGGCTGAATAATATAAAACTCTCATACATCCTCACTATCTTTGGCACACAAGCCAGTATATATTAATAAATGACTACAATACATCAAAAATACAGGGATGGTCATCAATCCTCACCCTACCGAACATCCTCCATGTCGGTCTCTCCAGTCTCCTCCTCAACTCCTGTCCACCGGCCCAATATCATCTCATCTACCCCCTGCTGGCACATCACCTAGAGCTGGTCTCTGTGAGATGGTGGCCTCTCCCTGATCCTATCTCAGAGGTTGATGGTCCCCTATGCTCTCTACACTATAAGTCCAGGATCTAGTCCTCTCACTCGAGGCTTCCTATGCCATGTACTCTCCATAGGATAGAAAATCTATCCTGGCCACCATCAACTGATCCTGGTAGTATCTGGCCTCACCTAGGGCATCCCATAACCTAGCTATGGGTACGGTCTGTGGTGGCCCCATAGGCCTTGGCCCCTGTACCTGTCCTGTGGGACCCGGTCTCGCCCCTTCCTGTGAACTAGGATCCTATCTCGGTGCCTGTGGAGGTGTCACCAGCCTCACACCCTGTGCCTGTACTTGCACCTATAATTCATGAATATGCACCTATGTCATGGCCAACTGGCCTTGCAACCCTGTCCCCTATGCCTATAAGGAAGCCACCCAACCATCATCCCCATCTCCATCTCCATCCCCACCCTGGGCCATTTGGGCCTGAAGACTAGCCACCTGTGCATGTAATTCAGCCACCTCTCCCTCTGAACTGGCTAGTTGTCCCTGCACCATACCTAACTGGGTAATTAGGGTCACCACCTACCCCTGTAGGGTGTCCCTCTGCACCGTGATGGTGGCTAAATTTAGTTACCCCATGGCCTGGGTGGTACTGCTCGTAAATGAGCCACCCACCACTATCTGTATCTATCTATAACCTCGACATCATCAATCTGCTGGTCTACCACTTGCTCCTCCTACCCTGTGGCCACTGTTGGCCATGGTAGAGGAAATGGCCTCTCCACGTCATCTCTCCTGTACTGTGGGAAGGGTGGAGGTATGTCTAATGACAATCCAATTTTTCATCTAACCCTGTCCACTAGGATCATCTTGTGCTCCCCGACACGGTGCGCCACTATCCATCTCAACAAATGTAGACCATCTAACTCATCATGCATCCACCTGAATGAGGGATAACCCATATATGGTCTTCATATGATGTCCACTCCAGACAACCCCTCCAATAAACACCTGTAATAGGCTACATCATGTGTAGCCCTGTCCGCTCACCGCTCTCCAATCATAGGTACCCAACGCATCTATACCCTACCTAGCATCAATCTTGGCAGAAATGCATCTGCTCAGGGTATACCTACTAGCCGCACACAAACTATATGCTCATAGGCCCACCAGTGAAGTAAAAATGTGCAACACAGGTTGAACCTACGCAGACGCCCATATGCCCATAGACTCTCTGTATAGTTGTACCATGAATGTTGGTGCCTAGGTAAAACGTAGGTCTAATCTATCACCATATCATATAATAGCCCCATCAACAAGCAGGGTAAATCTCCCTCCCTCTATATCTGGCTAGTGTGAAATTACACACTACCTCCATCAATAAAACAACGAGCCTTGTCTCCTCTAGACAGGCTTAATACATCCCTTCGTAACTCAGAATAGCTCTATGGAATGTCATGTCTACCAATCCCTCTCTGAAATACTGTCAGCATCAACTCCTCTGAGGCCTCAGAGGAGATCAAATACACATGCATCCCTAGTATCAATATTCGTAGGATCCTAAACATGTCCTCCAGGGTGAATTGTCATCTCACCCGCCGGTAGGTGGAATGTGTTAGTCACAGAATCCCATCTATCAATGAGAGCGACCATCAAACTCGGCTGCTAGAACACATACCGATAGCACCAGACCCCACTCAGGCCCACCTCCTCCACATGCTACCACTCCTTCGTGGTCGTTGCGCCTCGTACTCTTAAGAGCAGAGGTGGCACCTTGTCTCTCATCCGTAGCTGATCTCTCCCTTATATCCAATACAAACAAAAAATTAATCCACATTCATCATACCCATACTCACCCACTATCATTTCCCCAAAGCCATTTTTCCCCCGCCTACTCTAGGTTTTTCAATAACACACCCTATTATACCCTTCCCTATCTCACCCACTTAACCTAGGGCCCCTTTCGGCCCCTTGTTCTCCAAACCTCGAACGGTGCCAGTTAACTAACCGATCTCGGTCACCCCTAAACCAACATCGGTCACTTGTTTCGTGACTGATTCTGGTTTGAACCTACCAATGCCGGCTAAAGCATGACCAACGCCGGTCACTGTCGAGGTGAATACCACGATGCGCTAACCCTCCCTTCTCTAAAAAAAATCCCCCAAACCCTCTCTTCTATGCACCCATCCTCACCTAAACCTCCCCTCAGCCCCTCCACCCCTCCTTCACCCACACACCTCTCTCCTCATTCCTATTCTACCCAATTTACCCACCCACATTTCTAATTTATTTTCCCCCCACCCAAACCAAAAAACTCAATCTGTCAAACCTCAACTTATTCACCTAATCTATCTATTACATTACAACAAAGGGTTGATTCTTACCTCATCATGCTTCCATCTCCATGGTGGCACATTTGGCCACTGCACCGATGGCCTGCTTGATCCCTCTCAGGCCTCTGCCATCACCAATCGCTAACCGTGCCTCCAACCAATCAAATCATGCAATCTGATCTAGTGGACCCACCTCTTAACTACCAATCACCCACCGTTTAGTTCTCCAACTCATCTCTCCATTCCGTCTAAAACTTTCCCCTTTTCTCTCTCTATTGTGTCATTTTTCCAATTCACAAGAAGACAAATGATTTGTAAAAAAAACAGATTTTTCTTTTTTATAAAATCCCTGACCTGACCTGCGTCATGTTTCCTAACCATATCCTATACCTTGGATATGAGAATCACTTCAACCTTGTTTGGATGAACCTATAGACCATAGATAATGTAGAGTTTTCATGCTTTTCAACCTGGTACCATGCTGCAGTTTATACGTGTGTGTGCGTTTGACTATTACTACCTTTGACCCCGACACATTACCTAGATTACCCGAGTGGACCTTTTTTTCCTTATTTCCCCCCATTACCTACCTTCCTTTTCATCACATTCACCTTTTATCAAACCACTCACCAATTCTTCCTTCTACCTCGTCAGTTCCTAGTTTGAGGGGGATCGCCTTCACCCATGCCTGGGGCAACCACATCTTATTTTTGTTAGTGTCTCTTACCAATACAAGCCATGCAACAAAAAGGGGCCAAAATGTAAAGCTAAAATTAGGTCACACTCCCCTTGGTCCCTCATCAAATAAATACCTTAAACACATCCACCTAGCCATGACCCCCTTCACCCTACAATAATATAAATATAATTAAATTAATTCTTTATCCTCATAATATTTATTATTTAAATATTCTAATTTAGATAATGCCCACATATCCACCTCACCTAGACACCTCATCAAGCCACCTCACCCTAAGACCTATTCTTAGTAAGTTTTCATAACTAACTAAAACCTACCCAAGCCCTAAAAATCAATGCCTACATTCCCTCTAACCACATTCCTGCATGCTAGATGGAAGCTTCCAGTCTGATCTATGGGGTAAAATGAAACGAGATCCCAAAAAATCAAGGGGATCTACACAGTTTAGTAAACGTAGGAAATCCTACCCTAACCGACGCCAGCTACCCTTAACTGCTTCCGGTTAAGCTGAAACCACTGTTGGTTACCTTTTAACTCCTAAAACAACCTTAATTCGAGGTTGACACATTGGTTTGGAGGTTGGCACATTTCTGAGAGAGAGAGACATCTTCTGAGAAAAAGTGATGAAACTAGAGCTGCATGCAAGCCGAACCAACATCTGTACCAACATCAGAACACCCATAGTCAATACCTGAAGCAATCACACATCCATCTTCCTTCACGGGAGCATCTGGGGAAGCCCTAACACTACACCCAATTCATTTTATTGCCCACCATTACCAATCAGGCATTAATTTCGTAAAAATAGTAAGTTTGTTAACCTACATTGGTTCCCTATCATTTTAAGCAGATCCTTTTACATTTGTTATTGGTTTCTGCTTTCATTTCCATTCCCCACCCTGTTACCTCCATGCAAACTTGACCATCCTATTGTCCACACCCTTACACTACCCATACCTAGACCTTTATCATTCCTATGCATATTCAGGATCCATACAAATCTCGCCATTGCCCTTCCACCTTTATCTAATCCCGGATCTATCACCCAACCAAGTTTTATTGAGTTTCTTGTACCTCGACCATACCAAATCCGGTCATCTATAACCATTTCCGGTTAACCTAAACCGATGTCGTTCTCTGTGTCTTTAACAGAAACCTAGATCAGAGCCTAAAACCACCACCAAGTACCCTAAACTAACTAGAATCTGACCTTGATCAATAACAATATCCTGATAGTGACCTTGACCTTCAGATTCAATCATAGCTTAGCCTATTGTGAATGAATTTTCTTATTGTAGGGGAATGAGATACCTAAATCATTTTTACTACAATAGGATTTACTTTAATTCCAGCATTAAGTTGTTTTAAACAATGGATTGATAGCCATCTAGGAAGTATCACACTTCCCAGATCTAGCACATGCTAGGTAGTCCACTGCATATATTGTTTAACTTTTATTTAGTGGTCTTGTATTCCATTTCAGGTAGTTCCTCCAAGAAAAAAGGAAGTTCTCATGATCAGCTGTGGATTCTGAAGTCATACATGCGCAACAACCTATCAACAAACATCTCAACAGGTATTCCTCCTATGCCCATTACCCTATCTGTTTCGTCATTTTCTAAGAAATGTCTAAGAATCAGGTGAAATAGGTAGGGTGCACTTTTTTACAGCTATTACCCACTTTTTTTGGTGCAATGGGTGAAAAAACGTGTTCCTCATCCTTAAGTTGCCACATGTCCCTTTATAAATTTGACTAAGTATCGAAACACATACCTTGGAAGGAGACTTGTAAAGACCATAACTTGAGCTCCCAGATGAATATTTTGATGCTTATTTATATTATTTCCCATAGAAATGACCTTTTGAGAAGAATTAAACGGGTTATGTGATGGTTTTTTATATTACTTTTCATTTAACCAACTCATAGACAAGTTGGTATCATTATAACCAAGGTGATGTCTAAAGTTGTATGCAAAAGGGGAAAAAAAATCTTGTTTAACAATACTTCTTCCTAAGAAAACAAATTGAAATTAAACATGCATAAAAAAGAAACATGCAACAAATAAATCACTGAAATAAATCTGCGGTAAATAAACTATGCTAAGAAATAATAGAAAAATCCTCCTCCTTGGGGAAGTGTGACTTTTGGCCATTCTTTTCCCTTCATATTTGGAGCAACTACAAGGAACTTTTTAGAACTACAATTGTATTGATTCAAAACTGATTTAAAAAATATGTCCCATTTCCAAGTATATAACAGAGGTATTTATAGGCATATCTCTTAGTTTGCTTGGTCCACACACTAATAACTAACTACCTATTATTTGGTGGATTTATTCAAAGCAATAAATCCTAAATAAACTTGACTATAACAGTCCACTTATCATGGAGAATATTTCTACAACTCATCCCTTTAATTTAGGAAGAGAAAGTGGGAGAGTACTTATTCAACATTCCTAATACTATTCCACTATTTTCTCATCCTTAAAACATGGAGAGAAAATGGAGGAGTGCTAAGTCCAAGAATTTTAATTCTTCTTGGAACGCCACATGCATGCATGCCTTTGGATGGCCACATGTTTGGATTTATATTCTTGGTTGATGACTGGGAAGAAAAGAGTGGGCTAAATAGTTTGGTGCTCCTTTACATTACTTTGGAACAAACCAAAGTACTTCTAGTATCTGGGCCTTTTAGTAGTTGAGTGGAATTTTTAGTAGCAACAATCTATAAACTTGGAGTAGAGTTGATTATGATTTGTTTTCTACACACTATTGCATTCCAACTTAGAAGAAATATCATGAAATAAAAACAATTAGATTGCAAATAGATTTCTAAAGAAATGATAAGATAAATCCTATATTCTACCTTAAATATGCTAATATCTATTATTAAAACATCTAAATTCACTTGAAATCTTGATATTTTTTTTATTATTGGCAAATAGTTTTTTGAAAGGGACTATACCCTTGAGTACAAAAGATGGCCTAGGAGCCAGAATAGGAATAAGAACCAGAGAGAAAAGGATCAGAATTCAAATGTGACAATGAAGCTCAAAGTAGCCAAAAAATAGCTACCCAAACGAGACCAAACAGTAAAAATACTGCAAAAAAGCAGTAGAGAGACCACAAAAAAATAGCATAAAAACATACAAGAACAGCTAAAGCATCTACAACTACTTTTTGACAGCTTTGTCAATGCTGGTTTTGATATTCTTCTAGGAATGGAACATACCCAAAGTTGTCGTGTGGGAAGCGTCAGTATTATCATGCTGCTCAATGGTCCTTTTGATTTCCTTATCGTTACCCCAAAGAAATCTTGATGTTAAGAAAGAGAACAAGAGTGTTATTTGGTGATATAATTAAACATATTTTGGTCTCATCATTCTCCCACACTTAACTTCTTACATGCCCTCATGAAAACTACTTATCTTCTTGTAGAATTTGATTTTGTCAATACTTCTACATCTCTCAGATTGTCTTCTCCACTTTTTTCATGATAACAACAAACTGAGATTCTAGAAGTAAAATTTTTACTTCTTTCTTATTCATGCTCTCATTAGGTTTTTATTAGATAATGTAGATAGATTGTTTTTCCTCACACTTAGCTCTTTGTTAGCTCTTTGTTTTCTCATGAATTATTCAAATTATTTGATAGAGAGTGATTATCCCCCACACTTATCTCTGTGCATGCCCTCATGAGAAATATTTTTTATCGAGCATCTTATAGATCCCAACTGCTGCAAATTAGAAAGCCTTCATCCACATCATCTCCTTTGTTACTTGACTTGATCAATACATGTAGATTTTGACAAATTTCTCTCTTTTGTTTTCTTTTTTTTTAAAGTTTAATAGAAGTGAATCTATTTGTAATTAAAATAACAAATAACAATATTTGAGAATAGAAAAATAGAAGTTACCATACCATACTCAGTAGTTAACCTTGCTTTCATCATGTTGTATAACTGTGATTTCTGTTTGTAGCTAAACAAAATAAATAGATATGAATTCAAGGCCTCTGCAACATATACATTTTTAGTAGAAAATAATTTCATCAACCAAGTTGGCATAAAATAAGCAGTCATATGTATCAAAGAAAGACTTGAAGTGTAATTTTTTTTGTTATAAAAACCAACCATTTGCTAGTTTTCAACTTTCCCTTTTTTAGTAATTGGCCATCTAGTAAACTATTTTTTGACCAATCACCATCAATTTGAGAAATGTCAACATGATGGAAAATCTGGAAGAAATCTTCCAGAGTTTCTGCAGCATCCAACCAACTGAGAAATTGATTACAGTTTTTTGCGAAACAATGGTAAACTATTCTTGGAAATGGGATGGTTTAGGGACTTCATTTATTAGGAATGGATGGTTTATTATGAGAGGTTGTGGGTATGATCCCTGAATACAAGTAGTATGTTGTCATTTCAATTATCATATATTGGTTGAGCCAATCTTTTTTATACAATCATGAGAATAATTAACATTGACTACAAAATATCAGAGGAAATTTTGGTGGTTCCAGTAGTTCAGAAAATGAGTTTTAGCGAAAAATTTAAAAAAAATGAGGCAGAGAGGGTAGCATGAAATGAATTAGGTACCTAAAATGAGAAGTATGAGCAGAAATACTTGCATGAATCATAAGATTTTTTTTCGTAAACAAAAAACAGTCTTCAACATGTTTTTTTTAGTGGTGTGCATTCAAACTGCGATATCTTGGGCATTTATCAACAAAAATGAGTAATTCAAAATGATCTGGAAAGCTTAGAGCATGCAGAAAAATACTCATAAAAAATTTGAGCTATTTCTTTGTGAGACACAAGAAATTTGCATAAAAAAACATGACTATTTTTCACATGAGAACTCCTTTTCAGCTGAATCTTTTTTTCTTTGACCTCCTCTGCAATGCTCTATTACTGTTGATTTTGTACTTTCCTATGGTAATTATGTCATCTAAAAAATATATTCTTGCAACATATAATTATCTCTTTCAAATTTTAATCTCGAATAATGATTGAAAACAATTTAGAACAAGTCTCTCTCATTAAATAAATTGAGTCAATTTAGGAGCACTCTTTACATGTGAATTAATTAATTAAAATATATGCAACCAGGAGCATTCATTGCATGAAAATTTATTTCTTTTTTGTATACAAAATATATTTATAAATTAATTAGGTCGACATGCAAATAATTTAAAAAAAAAAATGAATAATTCATTAAATAAAAGAGATAAAATAGGGATGCATGTAAAATACTTTGCCAAAATATACGCAAAGGGTTTCAGCCTATAGGGAAAGAGTTGAAGATGAAAGGATGTAAACATGAAGACATCATACATATTTTCCTTCAAAATAGAGTTTCCTTCCTCCGTGACAGAAACAACTCATATTTTCATTCAAATCCCAATTTGTTTGCACAATAATTCCATAGAAATATTTGTCTCTGCTAACCTGCACAAAGTTATTTTTTTTGCATTTCTTACAACAATGCCAAAAATAACGGGTTGTTGTATTACCAATCATTTAACCAACTGATAGACAAGTTGGTGTCATTATAACCAAGGTGGTGTATAAAGTTGTATGCAAAAGGAGAAAGAAAATCTTGTTCACTAGTACTTCTTCCTAAGAAAACAAACTGAAATTAAACATGCATAAAAAGGAAACACGCAAAAAATAAATTACTCAAATAAATCTGTAGAAAATAAAATATGCTAAGAATTAACAAAAAAATCCTTTTCCTTGGGGAAGAGTGGCTTTTGGCTATTCTCTTCCCTTCGGATTTGTAGCAACTACAAGGAAAATTTAAGAACTGCAATTATATTGATTCAAAAATGATTTACAAAATATGCCCCCTTTCCAAATATATGGAAGAGGTATTTATAGACATCTCTCCTATTTTACTTAGTCCACACACCAAGAACTAACTACCTATTCTTGTGTAGATTTATTCAAAGCAATAAATCCTAAACAAACTTGACTATAACAGTCCACTTATCATGGAGAATATTTCTACAACTCATCCCTTTAATATAGGAACACAAAGTGGGAGAGTAATTATTCACCATTCCTAATACTATTCCACTATTTTATCATCCTTGAAACATGGAGAGAAAATGAAGGAGTGCTAAGTTCATGACTTTGAATTCTTCTTGGAATGCCACATCTATGCATGACTTTGGATTGCCACATGTTTGGATTTGTATTCTTGGTTGATGACATGGAAGGAAAGAGTGGGATGAATATTTTGGTGCTCCTTTACATTACTTTGGAACAAACCAAAATAATTATGGTAGCTAGGCCTTTCTATAGTTACATGGAAGTTTTCTAGTAGCAATAATCTATGAACTAGGAGTAGGTAGTTTGGCCTTTCAGTAGCTTCGTGGAAGTTTTTAGTAGCAACAATCTATAAAATTGGAGTAGAGTTTCTTATGACATGTTTTCGACACACTATTGCATTCTAAATTAGAAGAAATATCATGAAATAACAACAATTAGATTGCAAATAGATTTCTAAAGTGATGATAAGATAAATCCTATATTCTACCTTAAATATGCTATCTGTTATTAAAACATCTAAATTCACTTGAAATATTGATTTTAAGAGAGAGAATAAGAGTGATATTTGGTGATATAATGAGACATATTTTGGTATCATCATCCCATGGCTTGATTCTGCTCGAAACACCTCCTAAACCTCAATTTTTCTCAGGATTGCCCAATGTGCAAGGAAAGAATGAGTTGGCCTAAAAAATGCATAGTGCTTTTGGTAAATATGATTTCACCACCATGTATTATATTGAAAATGATTTCCAATGATATCTTTTTGGGACCATAAATCATTATGGAGCTCCCAGAAATGCTTCCTGAAGCTCAAGGACTCTTTCATGGTGTAAGCTCCTTTTGCCTCAAAAACCCACTTTTAGTGAACTAGATCCTAAACTTTCGAATATTCCCATAATATTCATAAATCTATTCCTTGATGTTTTTGTCTCTTAGATACACCTCCATGATGAATATGATTCTTTGGAACTACTCTAGTGATGGTGCACTTGGCTTAGAAAGGCTGATGAAAGCTCTTTATAAGCTTTCTTGAAAACCCACCTTGAGAAATACTACCCTAAAGGTACTTGAATGATTTTTATTTTTCCTAAATAACCTAGGGGACTAATGACATTCATAGATGAACCACTGAAGGAAAATATTGGACATAACACTGAGGGGTATGTTAACCTCGGGGTTTTTGGAAAATTATGACATTGGAAATTTTTGACACTAAGGTATGGTTTTCCTATTTTCTAGTGAATTTTTCTCATGCAAAACCACATGAAATCAACTAGCTCTATCTTGGGGACACATTATGGATCAAGTGCAGTAAGAACATGATGTGAGAAATCCTAGAATATCAATTTTTAGATTGCTGACCAATGTCTTATCCATTGGGATTCACAAAGTCATTTGTAACAGATAGCAAGAAGGAGTACACTCACACACCTGACTTAAGGAAACACACAACACAGAGAAAGGAAAGAATAGACACAATGGGAAAGTGAAACATAAACCTAAATCACCTATGGTACAGTGCGGGGGACAACCCATTTTCACTGAAACACAAAATTGAATTGATTTCTTACCCATAAATGGGTGTCGCTGAATGCCATTATTCAACAAATCCATTGACAAGTTCACTATAGAATGCTTATTTCACTAAATTTGGACTTATTCTAGTCTGAATAGCTAAAAAATATAGGAAATATTGGATTCCAAATTACTAGTTTCGGATTCCAAAATGTTAAATATTGAAATTATTTGGACTTCAAAATATCACATATTGGAATCCAAAATCGCATATATTGGAATATAGAATCACATATATTGGAATAAAAAATCACATATACTGGAATCGAAAATCACGTATATTGGAATTTACTACACTCTAAAGTCCCATATATTAGAATCCAAAAATTTTAGTGTTGGAATCAAAAAATTCAAATATTTGAATACGTTATACGAGCTAGCATCCGCTAGGAATCATCTATGCTTTGGACTAAAAAAACATGTATTTGTTTTATACAGGATAATGACCGCTACAATTTTTTTCTGATTTGTTATATACATAACATGTTTATGTTTTATAAGGGCTAGCGGTCGATAGTCATTATTCATGCTTTGTTATAAATAAAACATGTTTATGTTTAATACGGGATAACGAGCACTCGAAATTATTTATTATTTGTTATATAAGGAACATGTTTCTATTTTATATGGGGTAGAGGATGCTAGGGATTATTTATGATTTTTTTATAAATAGAACATATTTCTGTTTTATACGGGGTAGTTACTTCTAGGCATTATTAATGTTTTGGAATTAGGTTTTTATCAGTGTTTAAATGTCTTTAAGATTAAACTATGAATATTTGAATAATTAAAACACCTTGTGGCCTAGCATCTTCTAGGCTAATGAAATTCAAGATATTTGAGATGCTTCAAGGTTTATTTAGTATGATGTGATTGAACCTCAGCATAACCAGAGAATTACTAAAGATATTATGAAGAAACTAGAAGATGGTGACAATTTATCGTAGGAGAATGTAATACACTGTAAAATCATTCCATATATATTTTCATATTTAAATATGAATATGAAATTAATTAAAATTACTTGTAAAACCAACCCATATATATTTGTGTATTCAATTATAGATGTCAAATAAATTTAAATTGCTTTACTAACGATATAAATGTAGATTTTTTTTTAATAATTGCTTGAATTTTATTGTAACACTATTCTCGAAGATCTAGGATCCCAAATTAACAAAATAAATAATAGTAAAGCTCCTAAAGATAAGATCCCTCTAAATTGGGTTTTGATCAAATAACATCACAAACATCTTTCATGTCCTTTAATGGTTGCAACAAAGGTGACAACTAGGTGTTAAATTTGATGCCCGTTAAGATGTTTTAAAACATTTTTAGCTGTAAAATACTTACAAATCTTTGAAATAAGCGTCACATATGACTTGCATATTTTAGATATGGCCGTCAATTCTTCTAGATATTTATTTATATTTTAATAATATTAAAAATATTAAACAAATTAAGTATATACAATATAATTTTATATTTATTTTATGAACAGTGTAAAAATTATACTATTTTACAAATTTTGAAGGGTAAGTTCTTTTGATAATTCACCACAGAAGTTATTCAATAATACTGTCAGCTTATAATATGTGAAAATATAAATACTCCCAACTTATATTTCTACAATCTCAACATGATATAATAAAGTTAAGCAGTGCCTTCATAATAACATATGAATGTACACATATTATTTACAATGTTAAGTAGTACCATCATAACATCATTTTGAAATGACAAATAGTTATTTAACATTTTCTTGCTCCAAATATTTGATGCAGTTCGCCACATTCAATCCCTGAGACACTATTTGTGATATTTTTTTATACAAATCAACCATCAACCATTTATTGTTTGTACAATATTTGTATCTTTTTTTCATCTGAACCATAATTTTTTAGGAGGGTTTCCCTTTGCACCTAATGTAATGCATAATTTTTTTTTAGAGCTATAGGAAAAATCATTTCTACTCCAAACCTTTTCTAGGTCTCTTATTACTATTCCATCGACTATATTGCAATGTTCCTTCCCCAAGTAAGTCTTGGATTAAATACAATCGATATTTATTTATTGAAGCCCATTGATATATTTTTAACATCAACAAAAATGAGATGTCAGACCAAAATCCCAATTCATAGTATCGTGATAATAATTTTATACATTCTGACAGGCCACCTCACAGCCTGTCATCTTTCATGCAACACCTGAATGACATCTCCTTATTGTATGTTTTTTTTATCTCATATAAGTCCTCCATATCTAAAATAAGTAAGTAAATCTTATCTCTATCTGCATGGAAGTAAAAAAAAAATTTCATTGACCGCATATCAATTATAACTAGTTGAATAAACAACATTTTAGCTTATGACTACTAGTTACAGATTGAGATTGTGGCTTGGATTACACCATATTTATATGTTTCTGGATCCCATTGATGCAAGATCTATTTCAAATAAAAATTCTTCAATTCATAATCTATTTCTTGTTATTGAAAATGTAAGCATAATGTATTTGAAATAAACTTTAATCAATTCATAATCGATTTCATGTTGTATCAAATTAAAGCTTAATTGGAAAAACATAGTGGTTTCTGTGGTGATATGGTAAGTACAATATCACTTTTTCTATGTCTTATGATTTAAATTTAGTTTCCGTTAGGCTACACTTATATTCACTGAACCACCGTTTGGCAGAAATCAGTCCTTAGCAATTGATGAGGATATGCGACCTCTAGGATATGCCATCATTAGATGAACTACACTTCATTAGAAAACCTTTAATGAGGTAAACCAAGTGTTTCTTTACATACCTACGAGAAAGATCAAGCCATATGCAGTTCTATTTATGATGATGTTGAAGCCAAAATAATGTTAATTCAATGTAAGTAGTTAATATGTAATAGTGAATCAATGAAACATTTTAAACAATATGTTATTGTAAAATAAGAAGAAACTGATAAAGTAAGGTTTTTTAGTCTAACAATTACTATATTGAATGTGGATGCATAGATTTTGCTAAGATCTATACTTCATTTTTAATTGTTAACGTAGATTACAAATGGATTTCCTTAAACTTTGTCTTCTACCGTATGCCAAACATAGAAACTAATGTTTGTTAGTTATAGTTTCCTATAAATTTGTGCGCCTTATAAATGATTTTTTTAAAAATAAACTTGGATAACATATTAGGTTATGAGTGTTTATTCATTTTGGATACCTCCGCTCCCTCCACGATTATGTTTTCCAATTTTTGGTTGTCTGTATAATCATTTATTGTCTTATAAATTTGTTCTGCTTATTAGCGGTTTTGTTTGTAAATTCACACGACCAACATACCAGGATATGATTACAAATTTGTGGCAGATGTGCCCATGTCCTCCACATTTGTCATTTGAACTATAAAAAGGCATAAGTTTGTTAAAAAATAGAAAACAATGGCAATTGAAAATAAAGCTCAATAAACATATTTATAAAATGATTGAAGGTAAATCACCATGTTGAACTGGTTATGTAGCGTCAAGTTGAAATGGTTATACATCAGATTTTATAGATTTGTGGTTGTCTGAATAAACAATAAATGTATAGGTAGCATATATAGGTTCAAATCCATTAAAAAATCACTTTTTTAAGTTGTATTCGGTGATGAACCTTTCTTCATATTAGAATAGTAATGTTTCAAAAACATTTCTTGATTATGTATCTCAACAATAAAAACAAAAAAAGATTGGAATAAACTATGTGCATGTATACTTTGCTTAATGCTAAATCAAATGAAGCAAGAACTACCACCTAAAATAGTTCTACAATTTAGCTAAAACAAAGCATAAACACCATCATGATAAGAATTAAACAAGGGTTAGATGCTAGCATTCATCAATACAAACTTTGAAACTAACAATGCTAAATATCTGAACTCCTCTATTTTCTAACAACAAATAAATGAATGGACCTAAGTAAGCTCCATGGCTATCAAAATAGTTGTCCTTAATGCTCCAAGAACCTAGGAATGGGGGCTAATCAAAGTTGGGCTACAAGACCCTTTTGACACCTCCCATATGACCCAAGCACTTTAAGAAAGAGGCTTAACTCTTCAAGATGATGAAATCTCAAAAGGGCAAGGTGCAAGCTCTTAGTCTCTTTGCTATATGCTTTGCATTTGCTCTCTTGGAAAGTTTAGGTGTAAGTAAAAAGGTAGGTGGAGGGATCTTTATATAGCCCAAAGGATAAAGGATTCAACACATTCTCATGAATGTGGGATAAAGGTAAAACGTGATTAGGAATGGATAAGGTTGCTTTATTAAAGGTAACCTTACTTTAGAAGAGTTTAATACATGTTTAGCAAGTCATGGGAGTTTGGGGGTATTTTAATTAATCAAAGGTGATTAATTAATAGGTAGGTGTAAGCTTATAGAAGCCAATTAGAAGAATATTAGTGCGATTTAGGCTATTAAAAGGGGATTAAATCAATTAAATATTGATTTATTGGTTAAATGGAAGGGAAAGCTAATTAATTAATAATAATTAATTAGTCTAGGTAGAAGGGGTGATTTATTAATGGAAGGTCGTTAATTAGGGTATTTGTTGGATAGGCAACTTAATTAATTAGCTTAGTGTAATTAATTAATGATGATATGAGGGAAAATGAGTGCCTTTGACGATATGTCGTTGATTTGTGAGAAAGGGGATAATTAGCACAATTTAAGTATTTAAATTGCTTGGGCGTAATTATAGGTGTCTACATTTGCCCCTCGTTGGGGTGGCATAAGTGATGCCACTTCAAAGATAGTAGACAAAAGAGATTTGGAAGAGATGGAAGAAAAATTAGTAGGAGGGAGAGATGCCCCCTCGAGTGTCGATGGGGTGATAGAAGAACTCGATCGACGATCGAAAAAGGTGAGAAGTAGACAGAAGAATGGGGACGAGGCAGGATGCCCCGAGGAGAGGGAGAATTAGGGGTGAAAGGGAAGTGGTGCAGAAGAAATATGGACGAGGGGAGAGAAGAGATTAACCTCTAGCCGCTTATTTGTTTGGAACAAATTTGATGTCATCATATTGCCATAGGAACTACATCATCGGTCCTTATGAAAAATGTAAGCATACGACAAAGGTAGAATGACATGAAAAGCCATACTACGAACAATTGTCCATTGCTAAAAGTACCAACTCGATGCAACATACAATAATGCAATGCAATATGAGAAGGAAACAAGCTCATATAACAGGGAAAACAAGTACGAACACACATATCTAACCCAACAACGGTCAAGACAATTGTACAAATGTTTTGTTATCAGTGCTGAAGAGATCCACAAGTTCGTGATTGACGACAAGGGTTAAAAATGATGCCCCAAGCAAGGATACATGCAAGGGGAAATGAAAATGGACATGGGGTCCATGAAAAGCATTTGTGCGCAACGAAACAGCACCAGGAAACCAAAAGTGCCCCAAAGCAGTGCACCAATAGCATATTACGTAGCAAAAAATATAGAGCAAAAGTGGTTCTCCCGGAGTGGGAGGCAATGAGGACAGGTGGATTAGCCAGGTACTGTTTAAGCAAAGCAAAGGCTTGTTGTTGCTTAGGTCCCCAGATGAAAGTGATGTCCTTCTTAAGCAAATGAGTGAATGAGTGACATTTATCTGCAAGCTGGGAGATAAAGCGGCGAATGGCTTGAATTTTCCCTTGCAAGCTATGTAGTTGCTTGATATTCTCAGGTGGAGGCATTTCTGTGATGGCAGATACTTTAGCAGGGTCTACCTCAATACCTCATCTTGACACGATGAAGCCTAATAGTTTCCCAGATAGCACACCAAAGACACACTTCTTTGGATTTAGCCTGACTTTGTATTCACGTAGGCGTTCAAAGATATGCCGCAAAATGATAGGATGTTCCTCTCTTGTTTTGGACTTTCCCAGGATGTCGTCTACATAGTCTTCCATGATGTCATGAATCATATTGTGAAATATTACTGTCATGGCCCGCTGATAAAGTTGCTCCCACATTCTTAAGGCCGAATGGCATCATCTGATAATAGAAGGTGCCCCAAGGAGTTGTGAAAGCTATTTTGTGTTGGTCTTCCCAGCGATCTTAATTTGATTATAACCCAAAAATCCATCCATAAGTGATAGCATTTCATACCCTGCGGTTGAGTCAACAATCATGTCAATGTTGGGCAACGGAAAGTCATCTTTAGGGCAAGCTTTATTGATGTCCCTAAAATCTGTGCAAATTCAGATACCAACAGGTTTCTTCTGGACAGGAACAATGTTCGATATCCATTCAGAATAATCAATTGGCCTGATGAATCCTGCTGCAAGCAACCTTTCCAACTCTTCTTTAACTAACAAGGCCACTCTTGGGTGCATCTTCGAAGCTTCTGTTTGATAGGCTTAACATCCGCGTGCACAACCAAGTTATGCACGACCAAAGTTGGATCTAAGCCAGGCATGTCCTTTGTAAGACCATGTGAACACATCAATAAACTCTCGAAGTAGCATAGTGAACATATTTTGTTCTCTGGTTGAGAGTGATGCTCCCAATTTTACTATCTTGGGATCTTCTTTAGTACCAATATTGACATCAATGGTTTCTTCAACTAACAATTTTGATAAATCCTCCATACGCGTGGGATCGGGAGGTAGGTTGAGATCTTCATCCAAGGATGTCTCTACGAGATTTTCATCCTTGGCGTGGTCACTTTGTTTGTCCTTTGATTTTCTTATTTGTTTGTCAGCCAATGCCTCAAATAGGTTTTCACTGTGTGACTTGGACTTTGATTTTTTCCGAGGCTTTTCTTTAGAACTCTTGCCCTCGCTTTTCTTTAAATTTTGTTGGCCACGAAGTTCAGCCTCCTCGCCGAAGTAGGCGCAGGTGTCGAAGTCGATAAAGAAACCCTTCTTGTGATATCCAATGGGAATTGTATCCCTTATGCCCATGAACTCTGCAATAGCCTCATCATTCTTGAATAAATCTAGTGGCACGTGATGTTGTTGGTCCCATTAAACAAGGGAGGGGTATACAAGGGCAAGGGTTGGTTCATTGGGGGTGATGGTTAGGACAAAATTATTCATGAAAAGGTTCGTGGAGGCTAAATCCTCATATTGGCTACAACAGGAATCTATATCACTGTCTAGATAGTCAGAGCTATCCTCATGCTCAGAACAAGTTGCATCTTGATCGTTGGGCTATGCTTCATAAGGGTGAATCCCAATGCTATATCTTTCTATTTTGAAATGTGGAAGAGGAACTGGTTCTCTTTGTCCTTGTTCATTCCTCCCACATCCTAGGCCTTTGTAGCCCATGGAGTACATCATTCTACTAGATTTTTCATATTCTAGGGTTTGATAACAAGATGGTTGAGTGTCCTCAGGGACCCAAGTAGTAGGTGGATCAAGTAATTTTTCCTCAGCTAACAAGCCTCCAGGTAGGAACGACCCAATAATATGTTCCTCTCTAGGTCTCCTGAAGCGGGTAGTTGGGTCGACCTCTAGTCTTGGACGACAAGGAGAGGTCAGAAACCAAGAGCGCTTGTTGTACATTATACTCCCCATAGCCATATTCTAGAATTTTCATCTCCCATGAATTAAATGGAGATGTTGAAGTAGATGCCCCATGAGTGCAAGAACAAAGAGAATTTTAATCTACTCGAGATTCCATGGCCTCATAATGAAGAGGCAAAGCTATATCTGTGGAGGGACATGCGTATGTACCCTTTCGTGCAAAGCTATTAAGAGCTCTACAATGAGCAAAGCACTCTGAGTCTCCTGGTATTGTTATTGTATGTCCCTCATGCTTCAGCTTGATACATTGATGAAATGTTGATGGCACGACCTGCATGGCATGAATCCATGGTCATCCTAGAAGCATATTATATGGAAGTTCCGAGTCTAGGACGTATAACTTTGTTTAATGGCAAGTGGGGCCCACCTCCATAGGCAACGTAATGGTGCCTGCTGACTCTCTTTCTGCGTTTTCGTATGTGGTGATAGTGATGATATGGGACTCAATATCTACCTCCACATGTCCTAATTGTTTGACTAATTTAAGTGTACAGATGTTCAATCCAGATCCGTTATCCACAAACACCCATTTGATTTTCTTGCGGATAATAACTACCTCAATGTATAAGGGAAGATTATGTTTAGGATTCTTGGTAAGGACCTCCCTATGGTTGAAAGTGAGATGCTCACTGGGTGTAATATTTGCCACCACGGCTTGAAGGTATGCAGGATTGACTTCTAAAGGAACTCTCGACCCCTGAAGAGTTTGATACAAAATGTCCTTATGCACATTGGATATCTTGAGAAGATCTAAGATCGATATCTTAGCAGGTGTCTTCTCAAGTTGTTCTAAAAGGTTATATTTACCAGTTTGCGGGGGTCAACAGAGAGGGTTCTGAAATCACGAGGTGGGCACGCCTTATTACCGCAATGTAGTCCTTTCCCTTGATCCAGATGGTATTGACACAGTCAGTAGGGGAGCGAATACATCCTATAAGTGAATCGTAATGATTTTTATCTCTCTTGGTATACAAGTAATTCGTGGCTTTATAGGTTTGGGATGACTCTCCTTGATCCAGTTTTGCCTTTTCTGACTTATCATGCTTGGGGAATGGTTCCTTATAAATCCCCATTTTCTCGTTAGGTGTTTGCATGTGGCTAGGGTTATCCACCTCTATCTCCCCATTGTCAATGAGGTCTTGAATATAGTGGCGAAGTCACAAACATTTGTCTATTTTATGACCTTTAACACGATGCATTTCACAGTATTCATGCTCCTTATACCATGAAGGTTTAGGAGTGTTATCATCAAACGGTTGCGTTGTAGGATAGGTCGTCATGTGGGCCGCATCCAATTGTTTTAGTATGATAGACAATGGTTCATTGAGGGAGGTGAATGTTCATCGCTTTAGTGGTGGTTGAATTGGGCCCTTGGTCAGTTTAAAAGGTTGACTGGTTTGGACCGTTTGAACACGTTTAGAATCAATGATTCCGTCTCCCACCACGTTTTTGTTTTTGTTAAAGATATTTGGATTTTTAGCGGGTTTGACACTTTAGTTGTCTTTAGATTGGGTTTTGAGGGTGCCTTTGGTAATGAGAGCCTTTTCTATTTGAATCCCTTTCTCGATAACCTCCTCAAAGGTGTAAACACAATGCATTTGGAGGTGGAAAGCTATATCTGGGTTTAGATTAGGGATGAAAATACTGACTAGCTACTTCTCAGGGAAAGCGTAAGGGAAGTGACTAGCTATCCCTCTCCATCGTTGGAGGAAGCTGGTGAAGGTATCATTTGGGCATTGTTTTGTGCCACACAAGTCTGCCATGGTGATGTCACTCTCTATGTTATATGAGAAACGATGCACAAATCTTTCTGCCAATTCTGGCCAGGGGAAAATTGATCCTCGTGGTAAGCGTGTAAACCATTCTAATGCTTGACCTCCGAGACTCTTAGGAAAAAGTCTAATGAGGTAATTATCACTATAAGACACCTCTTGACATGCCATGTAGAAATCTTTAACATGATCCCTTGGGTCTCCCTTTCCTTTGTATTTTTCAAACTTTGGCATATCAAATTTCTTTGGAAAGGGTTGAAGGGTCATTGTCTTGTCAAAAGGATAGGGGCATAGTTCTTCATATTGGTATTTCCTAATACTCCCTATATTGCTTTCTTGTATGCTCACAAGCATTGCTTTCATAGATTGCACTTCTTGTGCAAGCAATTGTTCTCTAGTGGGAGAAGCGGGGACATGTACACGATGATACCCTGTGTCTTCTTCTCCTTGGTTTTCTCGATGGAGTTCATGGATCCTAAACTTAGGCTTTGACTTTTAAACATTATTGTTTATGTCTTTTTGTACTTGGAAAGTAAGCAAAGCTAGTTGTCGGCTTAAGTTATTGCGTTGTTGCTGGATTGTGACTTGGTTTGTGTCTTCTTCTTCCAAAGGTTCCTCTTCTTTGTATTATGGAGGTTCTTCCCCTGTCTCATGTTCTATCTTGTTTCTTTGTGGCACTTTGATGAGGGGTATTCTATGCTCTACCACTTTATCATTTTCTGCGTAAGAAGTGGAAGCATGTCCACCTGTTAAAATATCTTCCATATTGATAAGGGGGTGTTACTCCTTAGTAGTGTCATTTGTTTGTAGTATTGGTTCCTTCTCAATGGGAAATTTAGCCCCTAATTCCATGACCCGTGCTAAAACTCTATCTTTGTTTCTAACGAGAAACTCATCTAGTAGAGTGGGGTCAAAATCAAATTCTACATGTGGTGATTCTAATTCATTTCCACTATGGTCGACCATTTCGTCTATTTCCTTTTCTGCAGAAAATAGTGGTCCTAGATTGTGTCCGATAAATGGGTTTGAACCTTGTTTGTTAAAGGTTTCCCAAGCTTGCGGCTGTTGTTCCTCATATGTTTGTTTCTTTAAACCTAGATGCGTCTTGGGAGCCATGTTTTTGTGATAAGTTTCACTAAGGTAAGTTGTAGATTTGTTCAAAATTCAATGACTACCCCTAAGTGAAACACAAGATGTACGTGTTAAGAGTAAATTAACAGTGTGAGAATACCAATGTGATAGAATGATAAAGTCACCAATGAAACAATCGTTTGGTATCAAAACCTAATCAAATGAAGTACCTCCTACATTACGTTTTAAAGTAATTTACGACGCCAGATGATTAACAAGATGTCTCCACTTATGCCAAGTTCAAAGGAATGAACAAGATGTAAGTAAATACATGAAATTAAATGCGATCTCCCAATCAAGATATACGATGAGCAAGCTCAAGTCTGATTAAGACCTATATCTCAAAAAGTGTCAATTACGATTTGCGAATGACACAACAATATCATCAAGATATGTTAACCCACTTTGCAAGAAAGTGGAGTATTGATATTGAGGTGTTATTGATATAACACGCACAAATGGTAGTTCCTAACACCTTTTGAAATCGAGGTAATAATAAAACTGAACAAAAAAAAAGCTCAAAGTATAGCTAGGAATAGTTAAGAATGTGTGCAGCGTAAATGTATGATATACGTATTTATGTCAAGTTTACAAGAAACAAGACATAAATATCAAAATTGTAATGATACGAGACAAACAAGCTAACTCCTCTATGAAAGTCCGCAATGATGAACCACGTCTAACTATAATGACGATCTTGATGTGGGTATCAAGATCACAATGGCTACCAAATGACGTGAAAACACTTCCACTCACTTTAGACGTTTAACTAACCCAGCCGCAAACATGGATGGGCGTAAACGGACATAAAAGTGAGAGAAATAGTCGAATGGCAACACAAATGTAATCACACATCTTTTGATCAAAAAAGTGTCAAAAGAATATGAAGGAAATAAATCAAGAAAAAAAAGACGAAAGATGCTAGCCTCACTTCGGCAGAGTTTCGACTCGCCTTAAGGCAAGTAAAAACTAGGTGAAAGTAATACGTCACACGTTTCTCAAAAAGAAGGTTCACAACTCAACACTGTGTTAAAATGGTCAAAGTGGGCTCCTGGCCAAAGTATATTCTCCTAGGTGGTTCTCTCGCCCTAGGTGTTACAAAGTTGCCACGAGCGAGCGTGATTTACCTAAAAAGTCGCACTAACTAGTTTGGGAGTATCTCGACTTTACTTTACCCCCTTCAATAACAGTAGGCAACTAGTGCTTCTACGTGTACTATCACTGGGGTCACCAGAACGGACAACCTGTAACTCTATCTCACAAAGGAATCACTAGTCAAGTAGGTAATGCGGAGCACTTCCCGTTTCGTCCACAAGATTCCCTTTTGCGTGGACTACTTTGGGGTTCCTGGAACCACCCCCATTGTTGTAGCTTAAGGTGTTATGCCAAAGGGGTTATGTTCCAGTTGAGCAGAGAGGGACGTACCTTTTCCGAAACCTGCAATACAGTGTTTTGAATATGTTATTCTTTTTATCTTGGTTAATTAGGTGTGGTTTGCTTGAACACCTTTTGGCAACCTGTATAACAACTGTATTAGTAGTTTTTGATTTCGTTTTGATTCCTCCTTTCTTTGACAATAATTTTTAGGTCATGTACTCAAGCGTTAGTAGTTTCTTCAAGAAAATCACATTATTTAAAAGAGGATTAAGAATTGTTTTTGATTCTCAAGATCATCCAAGGATTCAAGAGAAGAGCATACACAACAAATAATCCAACTAAAAAATATATAAAAGCTTTACAATCAATGAACCATACAAAAATCTTGATAAATGTTGATTCCCTTAAACCAAAAATGAAAGATGAAGTTTCCAATTTACCATATGTTATAAAATGAAAACTAAAGTTGCTTTTGATTCTCAAGATCAACCTAAGGTGCAACAGAAGAGTAGACACAAATTTTATCCCAAATATATACAAATGGAAAACATCAAATGAAAGAACCATTGAAAAATGTTTTGTAAAAGGTTCATTCCCTTAAGCAAAATGAATAATCAAATTTCTAAGTTTAATCCCAATGTTAAAAAGATAGAGATCAAAGTTGTTTTTGATTCTCAAGATCACCAAAATGTGCAAGAGAATCTCATACACACTCTTTGGTCTAAATCAAGTAAATCATGGAAATAAAACATTCATCAAAACATTAGACATGTTAGAAAATGACAAGTTTTAAACTAACAAAAAAATTTGCAATTTTTTTAAAGTATAAACCCTAAATTTATGTTTTCATTGCATAGTTAAATTCAATACCTTTCCAACTCAAAAAAATGAAGTCATTTCGAGTTCAGGATCAAAATTTATGGCCTTCGGAAGATGGGTTACGCATATGATCTTATGCTCATGGGTATGCACTTGACATGCACTCAAAAAATGTCAAAAAAACGTCTCTTAATCTATAAAATGGTCAAATTTTTCCAACCAAGACTCAATTTTGACAACAACCCATCACATTAATATATGAATAGAAGAATCAATGCTATCAAATATTAATATACATGCTCAAGAATTTAAGATTTTTAAGAAATTTACAAAACTAGCATGTAGAATGATGAAAAAGTAAGCTCTAAAAATGAAAACATGATGAAATATTTAAATTTTCTCACCAAGATTTAATTTTGACAGCAACCCACCACATTAATATGTAAATAGAAGACTCATCACTATCAAACACTAACCTACATGCTCAAGAATTTAAGATTTTCAAGAAATTGACAAAATTAACATGTAGAATGTTGAATAAGTAAGCTCTAGAAATGAAAACATGAAGAAATCTTAAAATTTTCCCATCAATTCCAATTTTGACAGCACTTCACCTCCTTTATACATATAAGGAATACTCAACACATACAAACTCAATAAAACAATTTAGATCAACATGTGTAAAAGAGGGTTAGTAACCAAAAAGGAAACTTAACTACAAAAAATTGAAATTAAGTGGAAAGGACAATGGAGTAAGTCCCACCGGGCATGCCAAATGTGCTCATGTTTTATTAACTAAGCTATAAAATGAAACTAGTATCTACATAGCTTCAAAACCAAATGCTAATTAAATAATGAACCATCAAGATAAGAGCTTAAAGGAAATGTTTCTTCAATGCATAAATGAAACTAAATGCTAATCTATTTCCTACTCTCTATGATTGCTAAATTAAACTATGAACCTATAAAAAACATAAACAATTAAAGTGGATTTTTACTTGATCTCAAAGATTGAGAATGAAATCTCACTAAGAATGGCTACAAGGCCATTTTGGATCTTCCCATATTACTCAGTTTTGAGTCAAAGGATGCAAGATGGAGAATGACTCAAGATCAAAATGCTTATAGTCTTTCAGTATTCAAAGCATGGTGCAAGAAGAAAGGTAAAAATGAGGGTTCTTTATATAGCTTGCATGAAGAGGCAAGGCTAGAAAATTGATGAATGTGGGATAAAGGTAAAACAAGATTAGGAATGGATAAGGTTTCTTTATAAAAAGTAATCTTGATTTAGAAGAGTTTAATTTGTCATTAGTAAGTCATGGGAGTTGGGGGATGTTTTAATTAATAAAAAGTGATTAATTAATTGGTAGAGGTAAGCTTACAGAAGCTAATTAGAGGAAAATTAGTATTATTTGCGAGATGTAAGAGAGGAATTTGATCCAATAAATGATAATTTATTGATCTAGAGTTGTCAGTGTAATTAATTAATAATAATTAATTAACCCAAGTAGAAGTGGATATTAATTAACAAAAGGTCGCTAATTGACATATTTAATGATAGGAAGGCTAATTAATTAATGAAAGGTCATTAATTAATTAATGTGAATAGGAATGTTAGCTAATTATTCACAAAGTGCTAATTATTACGGAACTGATGAGAAAGAGGATAATTAGTGCAATCTTAGCATTAAAGTTTGCATAAGTGGATTTAAGGTGTCTACACTATGCCTGCAAATGTGCTCATATCAGTGAACCACAAGTATTACCACTTCCCACACCTCTCAAGTTTGATATCAATGTTAAGAAACATGATATTATTCCTAAAATCCTCACTCATCAATTGATCATATTTCCATATACTCATTACTATCCTCCTTATCAGCTTGCAAAATACCAAGGTCACCCATATTGCAATTATCATTGAATCAATGGACATAATGAAAATGATTGATATGCATGAAAATGAAAAATTCACCACCTCAAGCATTATGGTATAATTTCATTTTCTACATAAAATGATGCTACATGTTCATCTCTAATTTATAAATCCCACTAGGTTCCTAAATCTCATTCATCTATGTCTAATGAGAATCATGCCCTCATTATTAATGTTCCTACTTTGGGAAGTCAAAAGATTCCTGATCCACCCATTCCGACTCAACAAATTCCTATCAAAATCAGTACAACCCCTCCTCTTCTAAAGTATCGTACCACATCACCAACTCCTAAGAAACTTCCTATCAAACTCATTCCAACACCTCCTATTTTCAAGTCTTCTACAACGTTATCACTCCCACATAAGATACCACCATTCAAGATCCCTCCCCATCCTACTCCAATTATATGTCCCATTCATTTTCTCAAACTAACTATTCCTTATATTGATGGCCAAGAAACATTTCAATCCCTATCACCATCACATTGTATTTCTTTCATCATCAAATAGATTTCAATCACTCACATACTTGGGGGTATCATGGCTTCTCCACCCTTGAATTTCTATAAAATGTCTCTTTCATCTCATGCACTTATTACTAAGAATCTAGATTTATAGTATTATCATTTATGGTTTTATAATTGTTGAAATTGGATTCCTAAATTACCATTATTGGTTTTTATCTAGTGTGATATCAGATTCCAATATGTTTATTATTGGAATTTAATTAGTGTAATATCATATTCCAATATTTACACTATGCCATACAAGTATGTTCCTAATTCTATATTGAGTTTATGAGAATGGGAATATGCCCATTCTCAACACACTTATAGTACAACTATGTTCCTAATTCTTTTTATGTGTATCTGCTTTATCTCAATTCTTTTTCTATGATTCCTATATGAGGCATTTTGATCCCTTTTGAAAATTAAAACAATGTGATATGGGTACATGTTGTATGAAATAAGAAGCAACTATTGAGTCTATGAGAATGGACATATGCCCATTCTCATCACACTCATGGTACAAGTATGTTCCTAATTCTTTTTATGTGTATCAACTTTATATTTATTCTTCTTCTATAATTCATATATGAGGGATTTTGACCTCTTTTGAAAATTTATATCTTGGCAGACAGTAGGTTAAGTCATGGAGCATTGTGTAGACACTCTTGTTGAGAGCATTAAATAATATATCTTGGCACTCTAAATACTATAGTTTTTACATTCAATAATTAGGGGATTCTAGGCATATAATTTAGTATCTACACTTCAGAAAGGTTTACATTTTATAAAGTTTTAGAACAATTAAAAAATAAGTTATCTAGACTTATGCACATAGCTTTAGGAAAAGACCATATAATTTTTTGGTTGTAATGAATGTATAAATCAATTCATTACATAACATGAATTTTTGAAATGAGTTCCTTGTAAATCACATCCATGTTCCTTTAAATCACAAGATCCAACTCCTTGTAAACTTAGAGCATAATTAAGGATTTTTTTTTCAAATTATATTAATTGCATGGTGGAAATTTATATTATTAATAATACATTAATAAGATGCAAGAGTTCCATAAGCAACACAATGTTATATAGAATTATATTATGGAAAAATCTTCCAAAGTAATATAATACTCAATCTTTCATTTAATTATCAAATAATAGTACAACTATAAAGTTTTATAGGACCAAGGTTTGGAATAATTTTTTTTTAAAAACCCACATCCCAGGCCAAGATGATTTCACATATAAATTTATAAACTTCAATAGTTTCTCCAAGTCAACATTTCTTATCCTGTTCAAGTAGTTCAAGGTATGATTTAATGGCCACGTGTCCTTTATCGGGTATCTTTATGTATCCAATTTTATTTTTTTGTTTGGTGTCCATGCCCAGATGATGTTATCCACATCGATATCTACTTTAGGTTCGTCTGAGATGGTCCATGTTTTATTTAGCTTTAAACAATCCCGATACAATGTTGTACCTTCTCCTCTCCCTGCAGGTTTCCAATATTGAACTCTCAACTTTTTATTTACATCATTGCCTTCCTGTTGAAGGAAAATATCCCCATCTTCTCTCCCCATCCATATCTTTTCATTATCATTTCCTAGTCATATAAGTAGCATTTTTCCCTTGAACACATCCTTCAACGGATTGAATTCTTGGTTAGATCTTCCACAAACAGGCCCAACATAAATATCTAGTTGATCACTATGTACAAGGTGCAGACCATCCAGTTGAGCACTCCCTTGCTTAATCATAAGGGAAATTCTTGTTTCATTGAAAATCAAATGTTTTATTGGCCAAACTATTGATTTATTAGGTTGTAGAAAGTATGAGCAATCAGAACACATATTTACCACATTTTCTATCCATACACCAAAATTCAAAGGACCCAACCTCTCTCCATAAATTTCATGAACTTCTAGCACATGAGTTATATAACCCATGGCTATGTCATCATCTCTGCTATAAGATTTGTGTTTGAGAATGACATTGTCTGTGAAAAAATCTCTTCTATCTTTAGGACCTATATTGATGGTGCTTTCAGTGTCATCACTACAATCTTCATCACTCTCTACATTGTAATCCTCTGAACCACTAAAAATTTTTCACTTCCCAAATTGGGGGGAATGGATGAATCTGCATGCTTTGACACTTCACTCTCTTCCCAAGCAATGTAGTATCCTTTATTCCCAACATCTGCCAAGGTTTCAAATTCATCAACTGAGAAAGGAAATTTTACTCTTCCATCCAATACTATGTTAACACTGACAACCAAAAATCCTCTTCCCACATCTTTGTAATGTAGTGTCTTCCTACTTGGATATACTCTTCCCTCTGCAACTTTGGTTCCTTTTGAAAACAAGTCCACATGATCATCCTCTACAAATGCAAAAGACTTTGCTGATGTAACAACATAAAATACAAAGTTTGTGAGATGATGGAAAATATCTTAAAGAATTGCATAAAATAAATTAAAAATTATCATGTATGTACAACCATAAGTATATTGAATACACATAGCACATGAGCTGCAAACTTCTATAATTCAGTAAGGTTTGGAAATACTTCAAAATTATGCATATAATTTGGAAATATTTATAACATGATTTCTAAACTATGATTGAACTTGACTCAATTGAATTTAAATGATGAGAAATAAATAGAGGTTACATTTCCATTTGCTAACCGCTTCATCCAAATAGAGGTTAAATAGATGAGGTTGAATTTAAACGATGAGAAATAAATAAATAGTGGTAAAATAGAAGTTAATTAGAAACTTGATTGCTAACCACTTCATCCAAATATCTTCATCATATTAACATAACATATATTACTTTTGCAAGAATTCCTCATACTTCCCATATTCCCTGACTATGAGAATGGGCATCTGTCCATTTTAAACATTCTCATAAAAGGATGTAATTGTCATTCATTCTTTATGTTTCACGTAGGAGAATTTTTCTTTCTTTCTATATTGAGTTTATGAGAATGGGCATATGTCCATTCTCATCACAATGATAAAAATATTTGTTTATATGAGAAATGACATATGCCCATTCTCATCACAATCATAAAACTCTTTGTTTGTATGAGAATGGGCATATGCCTATTCTAACCATTCTACCTCATTGAAGCAAAATATTGAACTTAATCATTTTTATATCACTATAAAGGATGTGGGAATGGGAAACTGTCCATTCTAAAAAAATTAAATATTACCTCTATTTCTCTTCTATGATTCTTATATGAGAATGGGCATATGCCCATTCAATACAAGATAAAAATGTTTGTTTGTATGAGAATGAACATATGCCCATTCTGTCTATGTGTATTTTTCTTCTATGATTCTTATATGAGAATGGGCATATGCCCTTTCAATACAAGATAAAAAATGTTTGTTTGTATGAGAATGGACATATGCCCATTCTGTCTATGTGTATTGCAACAATCATTTTATTTTTTTTAATGTAAAATATTATTTGAAATTTATAGGTATTATTAAATGATACAATATTATTTCTTGTATTTAATTATTAGTATTATTAATTAATGTTGTTAATTAATTAATTTTGATTAGTCCTAATATGATATGTTAAATACATATTCTTTGATTTCTAATTTTTTGATGATTAAAGTTTAAATATTTTTATTGGCCCATTCTAAGCATTAATAATTAATGAAACATTATAAATATTAATGGAGTTTATGTCATTAATTAGTTTTATAAAGTTTTACTATATTTTTTATAATTATTTTAAAAATGCACAATAATTAATTAAGCATTAAAAATAATGGCGATTAAGTTGTTAATTACGTTTATAAAGTTTAATTATATTTTTATAATATTATTTAATTATTTTAAAATTATTTTTTATTCGTTTGATAATATAATTAGATGTCATTTTTAATATAATAATTGAAGTTTATTAGTAATATTAATTCTTGTAGTTAATATTAATTGATAGGATATTTTTTTTGAAATTAATTATAATATTATTGATTAATTATTTAAATTAGCACTAATACTAATTAATTATAATATTATTAATTATTTATTTTTAATTTATTAATATATAATATTAATTAATTTATTAATATTTAATTAATGTTAATTACATTATTTGTCCATGGCATAACAAGACCATTAATTTGCAAATAAATTGTTTACCACCTTTTATTAAATGAAGGTACTTGTTTGTCAAACACATCTTCGAGCACCCGTTGGAGGGAAATTGGTGAAATTAATGGCAATTAATTCTTCTGTGGCATGGTAGAGAGAATGACGATGGTGGTTACTATTTTCGATGATGGTAGAGATCTTGGGAATTGCAAGGTTAATCACGGTCAGCAAAGCTATCTCTTTCTTGTTCATCCTTTCCGCTTTATTTTTCATCCAGTTTCAGTTTTTGTTTTCATCCTTCCGCTTTGGGCTGCCTGTATTTCATTATACCATTTCATCTGAGAAGCAAGAAATTTGTATTTCATTACACCATTTCGTCCTATTAAGAAGAATATTTGAAGAATATTTCAGAGATATTGTTTGTTCTCTCCGCTAAATTTTTGTTTACCCTTTCTGCTTTGGGCTTCCTCTGTTTCATAAGACCATTTCAGATTTCGAAGCACAAGATTTGAAGAAAATTTCAGGCATGAATTATTCTAACTCTTCTTTGCTGAATTATTATAGATGAAGAATATCATTTGGTTTTATTTCCCTTCTATTATGTTCTGGGTTTAATGATAATGCCCTATTTTTTATCTTCTGTATTTTTTAATCTAGGTATTAAGAATATCACTTCAATGTTTTGAAAGACATGCATACTTGTTAACCTAATCGTAGTTGATAATACAGGGAGTTATCTGTTATGATTTTACCAAAGTACAGAGTGGTCTTACCACCTAAGTGACATAACAAGCAGTGGTTATTTTTTGAGCTGTGTAGTCGAGTTTCGCAAGCTGAGAATGACTCATTATTAGAAGAAGAATTTACTCTTTTATAGTGAAGAAATTTTTACTTCTTTTCTAAATTGAAGATAAGTTTCATAGATACTTCTAACTCTTCTGTTGTATTCCAAATTTCTTGGTATAAAATAATGTCATATTTTAGATTTTTTGTATTTTTGATATGGGTTTTAAGAATATCACTTCAATATTTTCATTGTAAGACTTGCATAGTTGTTATCCTCCATAGTTATAAAAGGATGCATCTAAAAATGACCATTTCATGCATGTTTCAGACTCCTCTCTATTGTATTCCAAATTTCTGGGTATAAAATAATGTCGTATTTTAGATTTTTTGTATTTTTGATATGGGTTTTAAGAATATCACTTCAATATTTTCATTGTAAGACTTGCATAGTTGTTATCCTCCATAGTTATAAAAGGATGCATCTAAAAATGACTATTTCATGCATGTTTCAGAGTCTCTCATTGATTCACATTCCTAGGTAAAAATAATGTATATGATTTTTTTATAATAAATCCACTTCAATATTTTCTTGTAAGACTAAGATGAGGAGTTAAAAATATTTTGTTATTACCAAAGTACATTGTGGGTATTAATGTCACCTAGATTTTTGTGTTATAAGGGATATTTTCACTTCAAGCCAGCTAAGTACTATGCATAGGCCTGGGCCATAGTTTGGAAAAATGAGTTTAAATGATCACAGGGCGGGAAAGATGAGCTGATTCTAAGAAACTCATTCTGGCTAAGATGAGGAGATGGACATTCTGTTTTGGTGGGGTTAACACCTAGAAACATTATGAGATGGGTGGTAGAAGGATTGAGCTAAGATGCTTTTCATGATATTACATTCTGAGCTGAGTATTGAGCTAAGTGGTTTGGTTTTGAATTGGCCATTGAGATGGCAATCTAGCTTGAAGTTGAGCCGAGATGGGCGAGTGAGATGACCTACCAAGCTGAGCGGGTGAGGTTGACCTACCGAGATAGGTGGGTGAGCTGACTTCCCAAGATGGGCTTGGATGACCTACCCAGTTGGGTAGGTGAGTTGACCTAAATTTGGGTAGTTGACCTACCAAGCTAGGTGGGTGAGCTCACCTACCAAGCTAAGAAATATTGAACTTAATTTTTGTCATATATGAATTAAAATGATTAAGTTCAATGTTGTATCTAATGAGAAAATGCCTGGTCTCATAATTGGAATCATGAAAAGAAGAACAAAGATAAAATCTAGCTTGTTTTATAATTCACAGTTTCCCATTCTCACAGCCTTCATAGAGTTATTGAAAATAATAAGTTCAATATTTCTTGTATTACAATGATTAGAATTGGCATACACCCATTCTCATACAAACAAACTATTTTATCTTCCATTGAATGGTTAGGTATCCATTCCTATAGAGGTATTAAAATGTTTAAGTTCAATATTTCTTGTATTAGAATGTTTAGAAGGATCCTTTTCCCATTTACATACAAACAAGAATTTATTTCTTGTATTGAATGGGAAGATGTCCATTGAAATATAGGAATCATATACAAATAATGTAGATAAAATTTAATTTGTTTTAGAATGGGTAGTTTCCTTTATGAAATAAGAATCATATAAGAAAAGTAGATCAAATTTATTTTGTTTTTGAATAGGAAATTCCCCATAATCTCAACCTTCATAGGTATTAAAATGATTATGTTCAATCTTGTGTCAAATTAAAACTACCCAATACCATATAGGAATCATAAAATAAGAAAATAGATAAAATCTAATTCATTTTAGAATGGAAAGTTGCCCACTCTCACAACCTTCATATAGTTTTTAAATTGATTAAGTTAAATATTTCTTGTATTAGATTGACAATTCCTTTTCACTCTTATATCCTATTACTTTTCCCATAGTAATGATCAAGTTCAATATTGCTTGTATTGCAATGATAATAATGGACATATGCCCATTCTCATACAAACGAACATTTTTATCTTGAATGGGAAAATGCCCAGTCTCTTATAGGAATCATAGAAGAAGAATTTAGGTTGAATTTATAAGATGAGAAATTAATAAATAGAGGTTAAATAGAAGTTAATTAGAAACTTGATTGCTAACCGCGTCATCCAAATATCTTCATCATATTAACATAGCATATATTACTTTTACAAGAATTCCTCATACTTCCGATATTCCCTGACTATGAGAATGGGCATCTGTCCATTTTAAACATTCTCATAAAAGGATGAAATTGTCATTCATTCTTTATGTTTCGCGTAGGAGAATTTTTCTTTCTTTCTATATTGAGTTTATGAGAATGGGCATATGCCCATTCTCATCACAATGATAAAAATATTTGTTTATATGAGAAGTTGCATATGCCCATTATCATCAATATAATAAAACTCTTTGTTTGTATGAGAATGGGCATATACATATTCTAACCATTCTACCTCATTGAAGCAATATTTAACTTAATCATTTTAATATCACTACAAAGGATGGGGGAATGGGAAACTGTCCATTCTAAAACAAATTAAATATTACCTCTATTTTTCTTCTATGATTCTTATATGAGAATGGGCATATGCCCATTCAATACAAGATAAAAATTTAAATATATGGAGAAGGTGCAGAACGTAATAAACATTTAAATATATTCATAAACCTTATATCCAATCGTAATAGTAAAGTAAATAATAATATTCATAACATATATGACATGTCAATAATAATCTAATACTATTAAAATTTGAAACAAGTTTTCTAATTATCCATGATTGAAAATCTCCCTCTCTCTAGTATAAATTAGTATCAATTAATTTTGTTGATTCTTTGCGCTAGGTTTTTTTTTAATTCTCATCGCTGCCATGACAATCCCTCGACTACCGAGACTCTTTCTTCAGGGGGAATCGAGGGAGATGGCCTTCTATGGCCCTATCTCCTCTAGCAAGATTTGAAAAATCTTCCAGATTGATTCTGACTCGGTGGAGAAATCCATAGAAACTATTCTTGGGGAGGATTACATGCAAGGTTGTGGTCGAGCTCGCATCAATGCTGAGGTCACTTCCTTTTTCGTCACCCACCTGCTAATCCTTGGAGGATACAAGGATGAGGCCCTACAAATTTCTCGACATTTTATTCAACCTAGATACGCAGTTGGTCTTGCAGAAGCAGTGGAAAATTTTGTTTGGCCCACATCTCTTTCAAAAATTTCAATGACAGTTGATGGGGATTTAGTTGCTTAGGGCTATGTTACAGAATTAGAAAGGAGGTATAAGAATCTTTTGGATTTTTGTTGTTTTAGTTCATCAGAAATATGGATTGAAGGAGGAAGGTACCACCTACTTATCCTCCCCAGACTCTGCCGTAATTTTCCATGAGCCAGCTCGAATTGACAAACTCGAGGAAGGTCCTACCAATATAGCCCCCTAGACTTGGAAGCTTTATCCTTCCCAATTGGCCATGTTCCAGCTCAAATTTTCAAACTCAGGAGGGGTGGGATGGCTTCATATACTTCTTTGCTAAGGGTTGTGTATGATAGCTCTCAAGAACCTCACAATAGCTCTAGACTGAAGGTTCCTACTCTAGCTAAAGCTCAGGAGGTCAAAGTGAATTCTGAAGTTTTCGAAATTATCAAAATAATAATGCTCCTGCGTATCTTAGTTATATAGTATATATTTTTTGGTTTTTTTTTTTGTCATTTTTTAGGGCATCCATGCTTAAACTTCTTTCCTACTTTTGGACTACCCTACTTCTAGATATTATATACAATGTTTTGTAAGGGAGGGGACCCAAGAACCCCCCAGTTCAAAGCTCTAGTGAAAATTTATTTATCGATAAAAAAAACCTCAAACATGGCTATGATTTTTTTTGAAAATTTAAATTTTATTTTAAGTGCAATAATTAAACCTAAAACATGGCTATGATATTGTTTAATATTTACATTTGTTTTTGTCCATGACATAGTGATACCATTAATTTTTTAATAAATTATTTACCACCTTTTATTATTTGAAGGTACTTGTTTGTGAAACACATCTTCAGCACCCGTTGGAGGAAATTGGTGAAATTAATGGAAATTAATTCTTCCGTGGCATGGTAGAGAGAATGAAAACAGTTACTATTTTTATTTTTTATGATGGTAGAGATCTTGGGAATTGTAAGGTTAACCAGTGGTCGGTGAATCTATCTCTTTCTTGTTCATCCTTTCCACTTTCTTTTTCATCCAGTTTCTTCTATTTTGTTTGTCCTTCCGTTTTGGGTTTCTCATATTTCATTAGACTGTTTCGTCCTGTGAAGCAGAAGATTTGAAGAATATTTCTGAGATATTGTTTGTTCTCTCTGCTAAATTTTTGTTGACCCTTTAAGTTTCCACTTTGGGTTCCCTCTATTTTGTAAGACCGTTTCGGCTTGTGAAGCACAATATTTGAAGAAAATTTCAGGCATGAATTATTCTAACTCTTCTTTGTTGAATTATTATGAGATAAAGAAGGGGTAGATGCCCATTTTCATATGATAAATGGCATATTCCCATTCTCATCACAATCATAAAACTATTTGTTTGTATGAGAATGGGCATATGATTATTCTAACCATTCTCCCTCATTGAAGAAATATTGAACTTAATCATTTTTATATCACTATATAAATGTGAGAATGGGAAATTTTCCATTCTAAAAAAATTAAATATTGACTCTTCTATGATTCCTATATGAGAATGGGCATATGCCCATTCAGTACCAGATAAAAATGTTTGTTTGTATAGTAATGAACATTTGCCCATTTTCTCTCTGTATTTTTCTTCCATGATTCTTATATGAGAATGGGCATATGCCCTTTCAATATAAGATAAAAAATATTTGTTTGTATGAGAACGGACATAAGCCCATTCTATCTGTGTATTGAAACAATAATTTTATTTGATCCCTATATGAGAATGGTCATATGCCCATTCTATATGCCCATTCTCACATAGGAATCATAATAGAATAATAGAAAATTAAATTTCATCTATATTATTGAAGTCAATCATTTTGAGATCTATATAAAGGCTGCGATAATGGGGAATTGTCCATTCCAAAACAAATTAAATTTTATCTCTATTAATTCTTGTGATGATGTATGACTTTTGTTTATGTAAAATATTGACTGTGAAATGATCTTATTTAATGTTGATGTTTGAATCATTATTAGGTGCTACTATTACCTTGTTTTATATATTGATTATTGTGATGATGAATAAATTTTGTTTCTTTCTTATAAGATTTGAAGTTGTCTATATGATTATAAAATTAGTTAGCAAAATTTGTTTTCCAACAGAGATTGCATTATTACCTTGTTAATTGATAATATGTACTATGTAGATATAAAGGATAGTTAATCATTTTTTAATCTTCATTTTATAATAATTCAACATGATTACGAGTTGAAAATTCATGCCAGTTATTTGAAATGACATGCATATAGTTTATTCTTTTTGTCTGGTATGCAGGAATCAGAGTAATCATTACAAGTGACACGTTGGATTTGATACACCTATAAAGGCGATGAGATTGGGTAAGTGCCCACTCTAAACAAAGTAAACATTATTTGTATTCTTTTTATTATACTTATTCACATATCTCCATGAACAATAATGGACTTTCTATTATGATTGAAATTAAAGAGAATAGGCATATGCCCATTCTTCATATACTAACATTTTCTCTATAATTATTTTCATTATTTTTTCATTTTTCTCTAGTATGAACAATAATTGACATTTTTTTAATGATTCCCTTATGAGAATAGGAAAATTCCCATTCTTAAGGGAAAATTCCCATTCTAAAATAAATATTAAAGAGAATACACATATGCCCATTCTACTTATTTTAATCTTAGTGATATTGTTTGCATCTATCCATTTAATACAAAACAAAGAAAGCATTTTTTTGCATTAGAATCACCATATGCCCATTCTAAACATGTAATACAAGCAATACCGATGTTATGAGATTGCTTCTATTATTCCTATTTAAACCTATTTAAAAATTTAAAAACTATGAGACTGTTTTAATCCATACTCTTCTTATTTTTTCTTCTATTATTCCTATCTACCCAAAGAAATCTTCCCATTCAATAAAGATAATGGGCATCTGCTCCATCAATTTCACAACTCTTTAACAAGATGTGAGAATGAGTTCCCATTCTATAAAAAAGTAAATTTGATTATTCCTATCATAAAGGGCATATATACCCATTCTAAACTTTATAATACAAGTCATATTTATTTTTTAAAGAATGGGCATGTGCATAGTCGTGTTTGAAACAGATTGTTTTTATGAGAATGGGCATGTGATCATTCTAAAAAATCTCATACAAACAATTTTGATTCTATGAGAATGGGCATGTGCACACTCGTCAATAATTACTCAATACTTAGTCATTTGAATTCCTACTTGAAAGATGTGAGCATATCTAAGCCATACTATTCTTTTATGATTGTTATCTTCCCTAAGAACTTTTTTTTATTCCTATATGAGAATATGAAGATTCTATATTTGATACAAGACAATGTAAACATGGTCAATCAATTTTTTACCTATTTAAAATCCATGACAATTTATAAATCATACTCTTCTTTTATGATTCCTATCTACCCAAGAAATCTTTTATGAATCCTATATGAGAATAGGTAGATTAAAAATGCAATGCCCATTCAAAACAAGATGAAACAAATTTTTTTGCATGAGAATGGGCATATGCCCATTCTAAACATTGTGATACAAGAAATATTGATTTTATGAGATTGCCTCTATTATTCCTATTTATATCTATTTAAAAAATGTGAGACTATTTTATCCATACTCTTCTTATTCTTCTTCTATGATTCCTAAATGAGAAGGGGCATCTACCCATTCAATACAAGACAATGCCATAAAGCTCCATCAATTTCATAACTCTTTAACAAGATGTGAGAATGGGTGCCCATTCTAAAATAAAGTAAATTTGATTATTCCTATCATAAAGGGCATATGCCCATTCTAAACTTTATAATACAAGTAATATTTATTTTTTTGAGAATGGGCATGGGCACAATCATGATTGAAACATATTTGTTATATGAGAATGGGCATGTGCCCATTCTAAACATTCTCATACAAGAAATTTTGATTCTATGAGAGTGGGCATGTGCACTTTCGTCAATACTTACTCAATACTTAGTCATTTGAATAGCTATTTAAAAGTTGTGAGCATATCTAATCCATACTCTTCTTTTATCATTGTTATCTTCCCTATGAACTCTTTTTTTATTCCTATATGAGAATAGGAAAATTCCTATATGAGAACATGCATCTTCCCATTTGATACAAGACAATGTAAACATGGTCAATCAATTTTTTACCTATTTAAAATTTGTGACCATTTATAAAGCATACTCTTATTTTATGATTCCTATCTGCCCAAGAAAGTTATTTTATGAATCCTATATGAGAATAGGAAGATTAAAAATGCAATTCCCATTCAAAATAAGATGAAACAATTTTGTTTGCATGAGAATGGGCATATGCCCATTCTAAACATTGTAATACAAGCAATACTGATTTTATGAGTATGCCTCTATTATTCTATTTATATCTATTTAAAAATTGTGAGACTATTTTATCCATACTCTTCTTATTCTTCTTCTATGATTCCTAAATGAGAAGGGGCATCTGCCCATTCAAAACAAGACAATGCCGTAAAGCTCCATCAATTTCATAACTCTTTAACAAGATGTGAGAATGGGTGCCCATTCTAAAACAAAGTAAATTTGATTATTCCTATCGTAAAGGGCATATGCCCATTCTAAACTTTATAATACAAGTAATATTTATTTTTTTGAGAATGGGCATGTGCACAGTCATGATTGAAACATATTTTTTATATGAGAATGGGCATGTGCCCATTCTAAACATTCTCATACAAGCAATTTTGATTCTATGAGAGTGGGCATGTGCACTTTCGTCAATACTTAGTCATTTGAATAGCTATTTAAAAGTTGTGAGCATATCTAATCCATACTCTTCTTTTATGATTTGTATCTACCCAAACAAGTCTTTTATGATTCCTATATGAGAATGGGCATCTTTCCACTCAATACAAGACAATGTAAAAAATCTCAATCAATTTCTTAACTTTATACAAGTCGTGAGAATGGGTGCCCATTCTAACGACAATAAATACGAAAAATAGTAATTATTACAAGTGTCTAATTAGGTTTGACAATAAATTCTGCTATATATTTTTCATTATTCAAATATCTAATTAAAACATAAAATGGGTCCAATCAATTCAAATATATTTTTAAAATATTTACGATAGACTTAGGATATTAAAGCATTTAAGCATTTTAGCATTAAAAGGTGTTGATTTATTATTGTAGGATAGATTCAATTTTTTTATAACTTTATACATGTCGTGAGAATGGGTGACCATTCTAAAACACAGTAAATATGTAAATAGGACAAAGTATTTTATCAATATTTTAAAAAAACCTTTAAAATTCCATTATTAAAACATATTTTTGGTAAATGTGGACATTTTTAAAACATTACATGTGTCTAAAATGGTATGAAAATAAATTCTACTTTATATTTTTCATTATTTAAATTTCTATTTAAAATCAATTCAAATATGTAAGCATATTAAAGCATTTAAGCATTACATGGTGGTGATTTGTTACTATATTATAAATTCATATTTTGAATGTATGTACAAAAATGGTACAATTTATTTTTCATTATTCTAATGAATCTATAAAACATTTAAATGTTTCTAAACATTGGGATGATAGCATATTAAAGCATTTAAATATGTACCCTTTCGTGGTTAAGTATTTATGATAGACTTAGTATATTAAAGACATTTAAGCATTATAGTTTGGTGATTTATTATGGTAGGATAGATTCAAATTTCAGAGACTTAGGATATTATGATATTAAAGGAATTTAATCATTAAAAGGTGGTGATTTTTTATGGTACGAAAAATTCAAATTTTAAATTTTGGTGCTTTCTTTTAGAGGATTTTCCTTGGTCAAATACTTTATAAAAAATATTGAATTTGAATGGCTCAGGTTTTGATTGTTTGTTCTCTATGGCCGAGTTTTTATTTTTTTATTTCTTATGGTCAAGTTTTTTCATTGAAAGATTTTGTAGGATAAAGACGAAGGTATGTGAAAGGATTTGGATTGATTGGATACAACTATTATCGAAAAATAAACTTGTTGTGGTTGTCATAAAAAAGACACAGAGAGATACAAGCATTATTGAGTCCATCTAATCATTTTTTTTACACCATAAATAGGTACGCATTTTAGACCTTACAACATTAAAAAAGGAACGAAACAATTTTTATTTATATATTTGGTATATGTTACATTTACAAATGTAAAAAAATTGATTTATGTATTTTTTTGTTGTTACATTTATGCAAGGAAACAAATCAATACATTTTTCAAACATTAAAATAAATGAGATATATGGAAAAACAGTTCAAATAGTTGATTGTGAATTAAAATATCTTTGTTATCTTTGCTAGTATACATTTTTTTAACGCTTTAGAAGTAAACTTGGAAAAAATTGAGATATAAAAACCTTGAGTAGCCTGCTCTGCCATTGTTGTATTTCTGTTTAAGAAATCTCCAATAGCCTCCCTTGAAAAATCATTGTTTCGAAAGTTGTTTCTTCTTCTTTCTTTTGAAAAATCTTTGTATCTTCATATTTTTCTGGCCACATCTATGTTTTTCTTCTTTCCCCAACTAAATATCTGAATGAAAAAATATTAGTCCCAATAGAGAGAAAACCAAAACTCGATTCATTCAAAATCAATATTTTTATAATGTACTTGGCCAAAATAAATTACCTCGTAAAAAAAGAGTGCCGAAAATTCAAATTTTGAATCAAACCTGACATAATAAATGACAATTATGAATTGCCTCCCAAAAATTAAACTATATAATTTAAAATTTGAATCAATCTTGCGGAAAATGTAAAAAATAAACGCTGAAAATTCAAAATTTGAGTCAAACCTGACATAATAAATGACAATTATGAATTGCCTCCCTATAAAAAGCACCAAAAATTTAAAATTTGAAACAATAGAAATCAAAGTGTTTCTAATCAAGTGTGATATTAGTAATTAATAGTTCATCATTAACATTGATTAGTAGTAGAAATAATTGTGATTATATAATATTAGTATCGAATTAATTAATTAAAAATAGAAAAATTAATAATATTATAATTAATTATTAGTAGTGCTAATTTAATTAATTAATCAGTAATATTAATTAATTTAAAAAAAATATTATTAATTAATATTAACTGCAAACATTAATATTACTAATAAACTTAAATTATTATATTAAAAAATGACATCTAATCATATTATCAAATGAATAAAAAATAATTAAATAATATTATAAAATATAATTAAACTTTATAAACGTAAATAACAACTTAATCACCATTATTTATAATGCTTAATTAATTATAGTGCATTTTAAAAATAATTTTATAAAATTATAAAAAATATGGTAAAACTAATTAATGGCATAAACTCCATTATTATTTATAATGCTTCATTACTTATAATGTTTCGTTAATTTTAAAAATTAGAATGGGCCAAATCAAACAATATATATTTAACATATCATATTAGGACTAATAAAAATTAATTAATTAACAACAACAATTAATAATACTAATAATTAAATACAAGAAATAATATTGTATCATTTAATAATAACTATAAATTTCAAATAATAGTTTACATTACGAACAATAAAATGATTGTTGTATTTGAATGGGCTTGAACCCATTTTAATACCTCTATAAAGGAAGTTAGAATGTGTTATCTCTATTCTCATATAAGAATCATAGAAGAAAGAATGAAAAAGAGAGTAATAAGAACAATGAAAATGAGGCAATACACATAGACATAATGGGCATATGTCTATTCTCAAACAAACACACATTTTTTAATCTTGTATTGATAGGGCATATGCCCATTCTCATATAGGAATTATAGAAGAAAAATACACATAGATAGAATGGGCATATGTTCATTATCATACAAACAAACATTTTTAACTTGTATTGAATGAGCATATGCCCATTCTCATATAAGAATCATAGAAGAGAAATAGAGGTAATATTTTAATTATTTTAGAATGAACAATTGCCCTTTCCCACATCCTTTATAGTGATATAAAAACGATTAAGGTCAATATTGCTTCAATAAGGTAGAATGGTTAGAATAGGCATATGCCCATTCTCATACAAACAAAGAGTTTTATGATTGTGACGAGAATGGGCATATGCCATTTCTCATATAAACAAATATTTTTATCATTGCGATGAGAATGGACATATGCCCATTCTCATAAACTCAATATAGAAAGAAAGAAAAATTCTCCTACGCAAAACATAAAGAATGAATGATAATTACATCCTTTTATGAGAATGTTTAAAATAGACAGATGCCCATTCTCATAGTTAGGGAATATGGGAAGTATGAGGAATTCTTGCAAAAGTAATATATGTAATTACATCCTTTTATGAGAATGTTTAGAATGAACAGATGCCCATTCTAATAATTAGGCACTATGGGAAGTATGGAGAATTATTGTAAAAGTAATATATGCTATGTTAATATGATGAAGATATTTGGATGAAGTGGTTAGCAATCAAGTTTCTAATTAAATTCTATTTAACCTTTATATATATATATATATATATATATATATATATTCTCATAAACTCAATACAGAAAGACTTCAATTTAACCTCTATATATATTCTCGTAAACTCAATATAGAAAGAAATAGAGGTAATATTTAATTTTTTTATAATGGACAATTGCCCATTCTCACATCCTTTTATGAGAATTTTTAAAATGGACAAATGCCATTCTAGTTGTTAGGGAATATGAGAAATTATTGTAAAAGTAATATATGCTATATTATTATGATGAAGATATTTGGATGAAGCAGTTAGCAACAAATTTTCTAATTAACTTATATTTAACCTCTATATTTATTCTCATAAACTCAATATAGAAAGAAAGAAAAATTCTCCAACATCCTTTTATGAGAATGTTTAAAATTGACAGATGCCCATTCTCATAGTAAGGGAATATGGGGAATATGATAAATTCTTGTAAAAGTAATATATGCTATATTATTATGATGAATATATTTGGATGAAGTGGTTAGAAATTGATTTTATAATTGACTTCTATTTAACCTCTATATGTATTCTTATAAATTCAATATAGAAAGAAAGAAAAATTCTCCTACGCGAAACATAAAGAATGAATTACAATAACATTATTTTTTGAGAATGTTTAAAATGGATAGATGCCCATTCTTATAGTTAAGGAATATGGGAAGTATGAGAAATTCTTGTAAAAGTAATATATGCAATTACATATTTTTATGAGAATGTTTAAAATGGATAGATGCTCATTCTAATAGTCAGGCAATATGGGAAGTATGAGGAATTCTTGGAAAAGTAATATATGCTATATTAATATGATGAAGATATTTGGATGAAGATGTTAATAATCAAGTTTCAAATTAATAACTATTTAAACTCTATATATTTATTTCTCATCTTATAAATTCAACCTAAATTCTTCTTCAATGATTCTTATAAGAGACTAGGCATATTCCCTTTCATGATAGAAATGCTTGTTTGTATGAGAATGGGCATATGCCCATTATTATCTTTGTAATACAAGCAATACTGAACTTGATCATTACTATGGGAAAAGTAATAGGATATAAGAGTGAAAATGAATGGTCAATCTAATACAATAAATAATTAACTTAGTCAATTTAAAAACTATATGAAGGTTGTGAGAATATAAGAGTGAAAATGAATAGTCAATTTAATACAAGAAATATTTAACTTTATCAATTTAAAAACTACATGAAGGCTGTGAGAATGGAAAACTTACATTTTAAAAATGAATTAGATTTTATCTTATTTTATAGGATTGGGCAAGGCTGTGAGAATGGGAAACTTTTTTTTTTTCAAAACGAATTATATTTTATCTTATTTATAGGATTGGGCAGTTTTCATTTGATACAAGATTGAACATTATCGTTTTAATACCTATGGAGGTTGTGATTAAGGGGAATTTCCCATTCAAAAAATAAATAAATTTGATCTTCATTTCTTATATGATCAAGGGGAATTTCCCATTCTAAAACAAATTAAATTTTATCTATATTCTTCATATATGATTCCTATATGTCAATGGGCATCTACCCATTCAATACACAAAATAAATTATTTCCACATGTTAAATAAGCATCTGAAAAATTATAAAACAAAGTAAAATTTTAAAAAATATAATTGAATGATGATCTCACTATGTCATTGTAAAAAAAAATTAAATTTCAAACATTATCAAAGCCATGCTTTAGTAAACATAAATACATGGAAATTTAATATTAACTTGTGAAAAAATAGGAGCAATTATACCCCATTATATCTAAGACTATATTGGATTTAATTAAATGTTTAATGGCTTTGGGTTGACATATATTAAATTCTCTTTGATTGACATATATTAAATTCTCAATGACATTGGTTAATGTGCATTGTCTTTAGGATCGTAGATGGAAAATAGTTTGAGCCCTCGGCTTCAGCTTTAGAAGATACTTCATCTATGATCTTTGATAATTGGGAAGGGATACATGTAATTTATTTAATAACAGTGATATCCAATTCAATGAGGAGTTATAACTTTTGGCCTTGGCTCATGTGGTTTGATTTTAAAGTAGCCTTCCTCGACCTCATTTAGCATCTAGACTGCTCTACCTGTTCTTTCTATCATCATGTCAGTTCCCTCTTTTCCTATCATTTTTCTACGAAGTGATAGAAAAGAAATGAAATTATTCAATTTCATTTATCAGACACGTCTCAAGTGGGTTTTCATAATTGATTCACCTATTGGTACTCGAAATTACACCCCCTTAGGGCCACACAATATCAACAGATGCGTCAATGAAATTAAGGGTGGCAGACTAGAAATGTATGTCGTTTATAGCCAGGGAAGATGTCTACAAATATTGTTTGGACCCGACTTTAGAGGGATCAAGTGAAACATTCAAAGTGGATGACCTTCCCTGCTACTTTAGGTCCTATCAGTGACTAGGGTGAGAGAACGCATTTTGTAACCAGAATTTTAAAGAAGAATAGGTGTAATCATAGTTTCTTAGTCTTTTCTCTAGAATTTAAAGATCAGTCTTGAGTGAACATGGTCAATAAATGCATTATTTAACTCTCACAATTTTTCACACTTTGTAATGCAAATTCCACTCGAGAAGAAACCATGATAATCTAGACAATGGAACGTGTTGTCTGCTCTTGCATAATTATGAAAGGGCAAGGTAAAATCAAAGTTCCATTTAAATAGTATTTGTAAATGACACAACATGGTGACTGATAGAACATTTGTATTGTGTGATGAGACTCAATTTGTGTTTTATTTATAAAAATAGGGGATTCACAAACTGATAAATCTCTAGATAACACTACTCACAGTACTTGTTCAGACACACATGACATTCTAGAAAATAAAGAACAATTCGTCAATTCATTACAACTTCTACTTAGAGAAATATTTGCATTCATTGATACTCAGTTAAGAAAAATATTTCACACAATCTTCAAAATATTCAGCACAAAATCACATGCTAATATTCTAATTAAGTGTTTCTTGTGCTTAATCTCATATGCTTAAGATACACTCAAAATATTACAAAGATCCATCAACAAAATGATTTTAGCAAGGATTTTATAATTTTACTCAATATTGTAAAGTAAAATATCACAACACAATATTGAATAAATAACCAAAGCTTAATCACTAAGGATGGGCCTAGTGTACTTCAGAGAAGCAAGAAACATAGAATTGTAGTATAAAATACAATTGATCAATTAAGTGTTCAGTACTCAAAATCTAGAACATAAATGCCAAACCATAGTTAGACAAATTTTATTTAAATCCACTAAATTCTTGACAAGGGAGCTAGACAACAACTTATCTCAATGCATGTTAATGACTATACACTGTAATCATCTTAACATTTGAATTTGAAAGAGTAAAAACTTATAATTTGTTACTAAGAGACAAATAAACAATGTCACAGTAAAATATATCAATTCTTGTCTTTTGCAAAAGCTTTAGAAAAAACCCCCCTTTAATATGAGGAAAAAAACCTCATACTTATAACCATTCAACTAAAATTTAACCCCAAAAACATATCGACGAGGTCCCTTCAATCCATGATTTGTGTAATTCAAAATCTGGAGAGGGAAATATCTACTAACTGAAAAAGATTCCCTTGTGCTCCTAATTGGTTTGAATGAAAAATAAAGCCATGTGATGACATCTGCAAAAAGTAGGAAAGGATATTCTTTTTCTTTTAACAAAATCTATCATTCTTCTTTTACTTGTTATGGACATTTCAAGTGGATTGAATTGAGATTTCCCCTACCATGTCTTTATATGCATTGTACTTTTCAAACATTTTGAGTAACAATTTCCTCATCAAGTCCTGAGTGGTAATTGAAAACTACTTCATGTTTCATACTTACTTCATCAATCACCAAAATTCTTCATCCTCTTTATCAATTTTTCAATTGTTAACTCAATGTATGCCCAATCCTACATGGTGGTTGCACTAAAAACCCTTGGCTCTCCTGGTTTACCCATAACATATTCCCTTAAAATTGTAATTAAATTTTTAGTGCTCTCCATTATAATTTTTTCTCCACTATCCTTTCCAGTTAATTTTTCTATCAGAGCATGAAATACACCAATATAATCCATTGTTTTATCTCTTAATTCTTCAAGAATATCAAAATATTTTACCAAAACCTCCACTCTTACTTTTTCCATATTGTAATATTCATATTGATTCCATATGGAATCGGGACACACCATATCTTCTCTAAAAACCATGTCATTGCATAAGTATTTGATAAATTCCATTTTTTGTAGCATGTCACTCCACATTTGTTTCTTAACATCACATTTTTCCATTAATGCCTTGGTTGCTTCTACCTTTTAATGAACACATGAGTAATTTTTCACAAATTATATGTTTATTGATTCACCCATGGCAACCAAATCATTTTCCCATTGGATAGTGGCGTCCCCTCTTTCTCTTAAGTAATATATTCTTTTGATATCATCATTAGTTATCTCTGGGACTCCAAATTGTCCTTCCTTATGATTTTTAGTCAATTTTCTGACCAAACAGGATAATGCCTCATTTTTGGCCTTTAGCTCCTTCTTAGTTTCTTTAAACTTATCGGTTCTTTGGAATGCCCTTTCTACTACTATAGAAAAATCTTATTTCATTTTTTCAGTTGAAGGCTTACCTAATGGGATCATAGAGACCTAAAATTAGGATGGGGATGCTTCCTCTCAAAGCACACCATATTTGGGAGTTTCCACATCCATGAATCTTTCTCCCTTCTTGCCTAGGGTTTTTCAGGAAATAACTCTTTCTTTCTTAGGTGTTCTCATTAGATTAAGGAGCACCAAGATCTGTAGATCATCATCATTTAGTTTTATTTCCACCTTTTTCTTATTTAGGAGAGTACTGCTTATCCATTCTCTTATAGGAGGATCATGTTCATCCAATGATTGTAGAACTAGAGCCACATAAATAACTGTAAGATATTTGGAAGAGGAAAAAACTATAGACATTCCTTCTGAAACTGCATGTATAGGTTCCTCATGGGTATATAATCCTATGAGTCTACCCTAACCCTCAATTCCATCCATAGGTTCAGATTGGTCCCCTATCTCTCCAACTGCTGGGGAATATTGATCACTAACTTCCTTCTCTATTCATTCTGGGTCCTCACCAATTTTCTTAATAGTAACATAAATCATCTCGTTGGTTTCCTGAGAGATAGATTAGATTGTAGGGGTGCAATATTTAAGAATTTCTACATTTACTTCAGTGTCCTGAGGTATCACTGCAACTATGACATCTAAAGTTTCTTCCTGTGCTCCATGTACTGGAACCTCCTCAACCTGAAGTAATACATTATGTCCAACACTATGATCTTCTTCCACTACAACACTACTTGGAGTTGGCTCTGTTGTGGCCTCGACATGCTTATGTGGAATACCTAATGCACCAAGTATAAGAGCATTTATGAGGGTATATTCCTTGCTAGGTGAAGAAACCGGAGCTATTAGAATGACAAGGGTTTCTTATCACAGGTACAAGTTGCTCAATAAGTAAAATTATAGGAAACTGGGTGATAATAGATGAGACAATTGGAACACCAAGAGTCATTACCTATTTAGGGGTCTCCTACTCCTCCATGTCAACCCATTCAGATGTTTTAGTTTGCTTCCTCTTTTGAAGTTGAAATTTTTTTTTTCCTCTAATTCCTATAAGCCAGTATGGGGAGTTTCAAACAATTTTTCCTCCATAGGATTCTTAAGAGTGGATTCCATCACTTTTTATTTTCCTTTGGCTCCTAAAGCAGATGCTAGAAAAATCTATAAGGGAGTGTCATGAACAATAGGACCTTCAACCATACCTTCATGAGGCATCTCTCCGGTTGTCCTTGCTACTTAAGGAGGGGGAGTCCCGAATCTACTCTCCTGAGAACCTACAACACCTGTTACTGGAAATGGGTGCAATTTCTTAATATTCTATCTCCAACAAACCTCTCCAGTGACATAAACCTTACGAAATGGGAGAAGAACATCATCAAAAATCTTGTTATGTCTATACTCTCTTAATAGTGGGGTATGATGGTAACTTATGTCCAATCCTTTTTAAAATAGCCACCTTATGGAGAGTCGGATGGGATTTGCAGTCTTTTCTTGGTTATACTTATTTTCACTAATGTTCCACTTGATTGGTGGTAGAGGATGAGAAGAAATACTATCCTAAATTAATTCTTCACTAATCACATTACCATCATCCTCTATCCCTTCAGGAGTTTGGATAACCAAAAAATCAATCATCTAAGAAAAATACATTCTTGAATATTCTCTTTGTCAGACTTCATTTTCATCTACATAATTCATCCATAAATCCTCATAATGAGGTTTTTGGTCTACCTAAGTGGGAAAAATATTGTGTAAGATATAATTTATATCATAGTGATTTCTATCCTCAAATTTATCCATCATGTACCTATTCATCTCTGCTTCCAACATTTTTTCTATCTAGATGTTTGGACAAGCGTAATTCCCAAATACTATAGGAAATTTGATTAGGGATGTAAGATGATTTTGGGAAATGAATTGATGTACTGATAGTAATTGTTTGACCAATTCCATTAATGCCCATTTACCATTTACACACTTGGGTAGCACAAAGGGTTTCTCATCAAAACCACTAACCCTGATATATTAATAGGTTTTGAATTATATGAAGTAACATCCATATTGAGTAATGAATCTCGTAAAATCAGGGGAGAATCTTACAGTCCTCCATTCAAGGTGATATAAACAGATTTTAGGTGCAAAGAAGTGATTATAAATGTTGATATTGTAACATTCCCAATTTTAAGACTTTAAAAACAAGGGATTTTTTTTTTGCATGATTAATGTTCTCTATTCTAAATACATAATTTAGAACACACATTTTATAACAACCATTCATATAATAGATAACCATATGCAGCTGTAATGACTCGGTGAGCAACCGATCTATTCATTCCATGACTTGGTAACTACCGATCTATTCATGGGTAACATTGAGTTTTGAGTATTCTTCTGAATACTTCGTATTCTTGGTTATCTTACCCTGTTTTGGGTTCTGAGTGATCTACCTAAGGAACCTAACTGAATATTTGTTACCAATATTCATCGGCATCACGATCCTTAGACAGGTGACATTGGACAACATGATCAGCAACTTGCGATACTTTGGCCAAAGATTTCTAACATATTATTCATATTACTTATTCCTTGATGACATACTCATCAAATTGGAATATGTCCTTCACCCCCACTCCACTGTTATCTAGAATGTCTTATACTAACTTTAGTCAGTCCCCTCGCTCAAGGTTTAACTCTAGTTCAGGTTAACAACATAGGTCATGATATAAAAAGGCTCATAAATACTTAGGGTAAATTGGCATACTAGGCCAACCTAGGTTAACCCCGTGTGCCAAGGTACCCTGAGTCCTAAAGGGCTACTTCATATCCTGGCTATGATACTAACTAGCCATGGAGGAAAATCTTGGTCAAGTTCAAAGGTGTGTAGATCTTGACGATCAATGCAGAAGGGTGTTGCCACATGTTAACTACATTATTGTATCCTCGAGAAGATCCTAATATTCTCAGAGGTACAACCTTACAGTTGACGTGTGTCAACATCCTACAGAATAGCCTTGTGAAGATGTACATACCTCCAAGAATTTACTCATGTTAAGTTAAATTTGGGTTAAAAGATGACAGAATACGGTAGCCTAACCAACTCTGAGTTCAACACTCTTTAAGCTTTTTTACATTACAGGTTCATATAATCTTAAGAACTTTAATTAACTTAAGATTGCTTCCAGATTCGATAGATTTGACCTAACAACCCGTTATCCAAAAATAGAACAGCAACAACTTATGTTCCTTTATTCTAATTAACTTAACTAATTAAGGAAGTGCAACAACCTACTAGGCTGAAACATGTCAGACTTATTATTCTTAAGTCTTAATGATTAACCATCATACCTTCCTCTTCATAGTTACATTCTAGGGCTTAACATACCCTATAATGTCATTTATAATTACAATAATTCATATTATAGTTTTATTTCACATCACAAGATTTAATGAATAACTTAGATGAGAATGATGTATTCTACCACTTGTTTAATCTGCAGCTTACTTAGGATATTTATCTAAATTCATTTTTATAATACCATCATGAATACACATCCAATCATATAGATAACAAGAAGATTATCCTCAAAACAAGATAATTTACACAATCTACACAAGTAAATTTCCATCTTTCAATTCATTTTCAAACTTATTCATTACAAGCATACTGCAGGACATCAACCTTTATTCAAAAGGAAGTAAATTTTATTTTTCAATACAACTTAAGAACAAATCAAAATTCTTCTCGAAAATCAACATAGATCAGCCAATGCATCGTATTAGTTTTTGCCTTCTCTTATCACTTACGAAGTCCATCTGTAAAAATTGCTAGCACGGGTCAGTTCAACGAACTGAGCATGATAAGCACTAAGCCTTAAAACGAAGTGCATTCCACTAATTTTTTCAATAAAACAACCCTGCTTTAATGAAAAACCAGTCATTCATACTCCCAAGCATAAGTAATATCAATAAAAGAAGAGCAACACAAAACAGATTTTAACACAAGGAGGAACAAGATATAAAATATAATACCTACCCTATAAATTAAAGTATAATTGATTTCATCAAATATCTTTACCAAACAACAAAACATAATATATCATTGTTTCAAAGTTTTCAATAAAGTACAACACATATCTTTACTATAAGATTCATAAATGTTTACAGCATAATATTTCAAGTAAAGAGGAAAAGATAGAGTTCCATTGCCATAGTACATAATCATCAGCAAGGCCGAAACCTGAGTAGGCCATGATTTAAATTGTTCCTTTAAAGTAATTCTACTTTAAGACAGAACAATATAATATATTTATCAACAGATCCAAATGAAATAAATCCAAGGAGAAGTGATAGATTGGCAGTTGTCTATAAGTTTCAATTTCATTTGCCAATCTAACTTTAATCTAATTCTAAATCACGTCAGTCAAATGAGAAGTAATCAAGATTAATAAATGTTGTTTTCTCATTTCACTAAGAATAGAAATCAGGAGGTTCAAATCAAAGTACTTAACCCAACTGCATTATAGAAGGAGTCTTCTAAAATATGATCCCAAACTCAAATAATTTCCTTCAACACAATAGAACAGTTTTACCTTCTAGCATTCATATAATTTAAGTTCATTCAGGAGTTTCAAGGAAGGAAAAAAATGACCATTCCAAAGAAAGAGATAGAGTACCAAAACTAACTTCCTTTCTAAATCATCTCATTCAAAAGCGTAAATTTCTACTTTCCATTAGAGATAATAAAACAGTCTAGCTCATACAAGTTCACGAATTATTGAGCTTCACAGAATATTTCCTTAAAAACTGAACATTCTCCCATTGGTTTAGAACAACCACAGATAAGAAGTAATCATGCTATCAATGTCTACTTATAGAATCCTATAAATTCAACAGTGCAGTTTGACACATTCGAAACCAGTTTAAGACCGCAATCAATCTTCCAAGACATGATATACCCTTATTAGACCCAACAAGAAGTAGGAATCTAAGTAATGGCTAACACTTAAGACTGCCCAATAGTTCGGAAAGGTAGAACCATCTTAATGGTATGCCAACACATCACTACCAAATTTATAAAATGGGTATCCAATCAAAAGACAATATCAAACATCAAAGAATAATATGTACAGTCCAGGAATGGTTTACAATTCCGGCACAATGCCAAGTATAAACGTCATTGAAGTATCAAGACCATTCAAATATATGTAACCAAATTAGGGTAACTATATGTTCCCTTAAAAGTGTATTACAAGATCAAAAGGCCATAATACCTGAACCTACACCATGTTCAGGTTTCAATTCCATTAAGAACATCAAGTAATAAATGGTGAGTACAGTGGAGGATATCAATACCACAACACAATTATATAATATGCCAGCACTGTAAGACTAGACCGAGAGCAGTGAAAAGTATTGCATACAGTTCGAAATAAGAAGAAATGCTTCCATTTTTCCATTAACATCCTATCAACCTTATTTATGAACAAAATAGAGTGTAAGATGCTTAGACAAAGCTCAGAAAGGATGACTCTCAAGTCAGGTTTACAAAGAATCTCTAAATACCATTAACATGGTCAAAAGAACAAGATTCCACAAGCAACATGCAAAAGTGACTTGAGTTACAGTCAGGTTATCCAAAATGATAACAAACACAAGTCCCAGATCAATCAAGTTCATAGAATTAAAAACAAACCAAACCTTATATTGCTTTTCCTGTGCATGCAAGTTTCCATAGGGAGAAACATAGAACCAACTATATAGGGTTTATCCATGCATGCAAACTTTTCTACCATCAACATTCCTCAAGGTAAAATACAAAACAACAAGACATATACAGGTTTACCTAAAGTGTATGCGAAACCTTTTAACAGCCAACTATCTTACTCAAGAAGAATACAATTCCCAGCTCCTATACGGTTATATTCATAGCTTATTTATCTATGGATCAAAAACGTATGCTAACAAACCCTGAGAATCTCAGTTACAGTCCTCTTTACTAAACAAGTTTCCCAACTGAAGCTAGTACTGGCAAACAAGTTTAATAAGACTGAATTTTACCAGTTCAAATTCACAAGACACAACCAGTTCACCCAAAAAACATTTAAAATCACTGAAGAAGAAACCAGTGTCACTATTTTTGTTTAAGTATTCATGGTTCCTTTATGAAAAGATAGTGTGAATAAAACTTTCCACCGATTCAAGAACACACAGACGCCAAATGCACAGAAAACAAGTTTTCTTACAAACCCATCTATCATTTTATCAGCTAAGCATGAATGCATAGATCTTAATAGAGAAAAGTTGTTTTAATGAAAACACTTAGAAGAAAGCAAGAGATTTTAACAGTTAGGGCCTATCATGCCTGATAGTGTCGCCAAAAAATCAAAGAAGACTTCTTAGCTGAGCTAGCTTCTTCCCTTCTTCTCCACGAAAGACCAAAACAACAAAATACTTCCTCCACATTGCCTCATATACTCTCCATGAAACAGAAATAGATTTGTAACCACAAAAATAGCCATGCAATACAGTTTAACTACTGGTTCAAAAAACTAGAGTGTGAGTAGAATGAAAATCAGAAAGCATGCAAGTGAAATAGCTCAACCAAAAATCTTCTTGGCATACCTACCAAAGTGGTTTGGGCTCGTCAAACAAGGAAATTAATTGCATTAATTTCCTGATCTCCCACCCAATCTTCCTTGCCACCACCTGCCAAACTGGCGAGCTCCAAATCAAATAAAACATGAATTTCCATTTCTAGTAATACTGCCACCTAGGCCTCTGCCATCCAAATTAGCCTCTGCCAAAGTTGGCAGTCCGTAGGAAATAAATAAACCTTATCACCTTCATAAATGTTTAGAAACCAATTCCATTGTACATGCGACCCCTTTTTGTTCCAATTTGCATCCTTTAGTTTAGGATAGGTTAGATTGCTTAGGTTAGATCTTAGGTAGGATTTACATTAGTACCTTAGGATGTAACACTAACCACTAACCTCTAACATAGTTCTTAGCAAATAGGTTAGGTAACCCCTCAAATGAGTGAACCAATAATACTATAGTTTAAAGAACTAGGTTAGGTCACCAAATAACTTTGTAGTGTTAGGTTAAAGTTTTAGTACTTAGCAACCCTTCTAACCCTTTGCATCAAGTTTAGGTTAGCAACAAAATTATATCAAGTAACATAGCTTAGGTAGGAATACTTTCACCTAGCTTAGGATTCTGGAAGTAAATCCTTAATAGGTTCCTGAATATCTTTCTCCTATGCTGTGAATAGCTGCATTCCCATTGTTATCAGCAATGATATGTCATGGTCGACCTTCAAGGACCCAAGCCAACATCCTGCTGAATGCAAGTGCGTTCACACAAAAGTAAAAGAAATTTCAACAACAAAGTTCAGTCTAGCGTGAAGCCTAACTCATGGAATGTCGATTTTACCATTCACTTCATAGAACATTACTAAAAACATTCCTTGGATCACTGAAATTGATCCAAGGATGAGTCAGACAAAAGACAAGTTTACAACTCTTAAACCAGAATGTAATTTACCTTCCAGAACTAAAAAGTGGATTCAGAGAAGTCACACCAGTTCGACCATAGGATCTTAAGAGCAGAAAAGACTTATCCATACCAAGCATGATTTCCAAAAATCAGAAGATCATATCCTTATAAGGAAAATCACCTATCAACACTTGAATGCAAAGGAGGAAAATAACAATAGTCAAGGGTGTTACATGCTTCCCTCCTAAAAAGAATCATCATCCCGATGATTACCTCTTTTAACAATTTACATCATGGACAATCAATTCATTCACTTCTCTTATCCTAAGTCTAGTATTTCCAAACCTCATAGTTCCAGAAGTCAGTAATAAATAACCTTTTATTCAATTCAAGTAAATATTTGCCCAAAACTAGCTTTCTTATCATCATTAAAGAATAATTTCATATAATTTTTCAGTCAACAGATTCAATTCTATTCAAATAGATATGGAAAAGTAGTTTTCATATCCTCTAGATTTTCCCAAGTTACACTCTCTTTGTTAAACTGGTCTCATTGGACCTTACATTGACTTATTTCTCTATTTCTTAGATGCAACTGGTGATTTTATAGCACTCGAGTGGGTTTAACCACGATTATTCTTGGGTCTTAGACCTACAAGGAATTCCAATTTAACACATGTGATAAATCTGAGACATATTTCTTAAGCAAGGAAATATGGAAAACATTATGCATTCATGACAAAGCAGGTTGTAGTGCTAAATGATAAGCTAAAGGGTTGATTACTCCAACTATTTCAAAAGGTCCCATGTATCAAGGTGATAACTTGGCAGCCTTGCCAAAAGTTATGGAACTCTTTTTCAGTTTAACCTGAAGAAATTTTTTTTCTCCAAGTTCAAATTTCCTGTCAATCCGCTTTAAGTCAGCATAACTCTTTTGCCTATCTGCTGCTTCTTTCAAGCGTTCACGAATCATTTTAACTTGTTGTTCCATTTCCATAAGGATTTCAGGTCCAATTACCTCTCTATCCTCAATGTTATCCCAACTAATAGGGGTTCTGCATTTCCTTCCGTAGAGCACCTCAAAAGGTGCCATCTTAAGAGAAGCATGATATGTATTATTGTATGTAAATTCAACTAAGGGAAGGTACTCTTCCCATTTGTACTGTTGATCCATACAGTACATCCGTAACATATCCTCTAAAACCTTATTCACCCTTTCAGTCTGTCCATCCATTTCTAGATGATACACAGAACTGAAATTCAATTTAGTGCCAAGAGATGTGTTAAGCATTTTCCAAAACCTTGACGTCATTCTAGGGTCCCTATCAGATATGATTAATTCAGGTACTCCATGTAATCTGAAAATTTCATGTACAAATATTTTTTCCAAAATAGGAGAATCATCCTTTAAATTTCTAGTAATAAAATGAGATACTTTCATTAGTTTATCAACTACTACCAAAATAACATCATGTTTATTTCTTGACATAGGCAACCCTTGTACAAAATCCATGCTTATTACCTACAATTTATACTGTAGTATGCTATGAGGATATAACAACCCAGCTGGATGCATATGTTCCGCTTTTACTCGTTGACATTCCAGACAATGAACCACAAAATCTATAACATCCTTTTTCATTCCTTTCCAGAAATATTGTTGTTTTATATCAAAAAGCATTTTCTTAATGCCAGGGTGTCCAGAAAAAAGGTGAGTTGTGAAACTCTATCAACAATTTCTTCCTCAAATCATTAAGTAAAGGTATGTATACTCTGTTTTCATAACATAAGATTCCTTCATTATCAAAGTGAAAACCTTTATACCTTTCATCCTTTGGATCTACAGCAAGCGTTGCTTTTACTTGCTGAAAGTATGAATCAGATTCCATAACACTTTTTACTTCATCTTTAAATTGAGTTCTTAATGTTATAAGAGTAGAAATGTGCTTCCTACGACTTAGAGCATCAACTACTCTATTCTCTTTTCCTTTAATGTAACTTATATCAAAATCATATTGAGACAAAAACTCTAACCACCTTCATTGTCTTGCATTCAGATTTGGCTGAGTGAAAATGTACTTCAGTCCAAGATGATCAATTTTCAACTCAAATGGTTTACCAAGCAGATAATGCCTCCATACTTGAAGTGCATGAACTATGGCAGCAAGCTCTAAATCATGTGGAGCATAATTCAACTCATGTAACTTAATTTTTCTACTTTCATAAGCTATGACATGATCATTTTGTAACAGAATACCTCCAAGACCCTCCCTAGATGCATTGATTACAACCGTGAAGTCTCTATTTAGATCAGGTACAACTAAAATAGGTGCTGAAGTCAACTGACCTTTTAAATTTTTAAATGCAGATTCACATTTATCATCCTAGACAAATTTCTTATCCTTCTTCTGCAATGAAGTTATTGGTGCAGCCACCTTAGAAAAATCCTTAACAAATTTTCTATAATAACCTACAAGGCCCATGAAGCTTCTAACTTCATGTACATTCTTGGGTGCAGGACACTCAACTATAGCTACAATTTTAGAAGGATCCACAACAATCCCATCTTTACTTATAACATGACCCAAATAGTGAACTTCAGTGTCATAGAAAGAACCTTTGCACAACTTACCATATAACTGTCTTTTTCTCAAAATTTTCAAAACTATTTTCAAGTGTTCATGATGCTCCTCCACACTTTTAGAATAAATGAGAATGTCATCCAAGAATACAAGCACAAACTTGTCCAAGTATTCTTGAAAGATATTATTCATTAAGTTCATGAAAGTTGTAGGTGCATTCGTTAATCCAAAGGGTAAAATTGTGAATTCATAATGTCCATACCTTGTCCTGAAAGTTGTTTTATGAATGTCCTCTTCCTTAATTCGTAGTTGGTGATATCTAGACTAAAGGTCTATCTTGGAATATACCGATGCTCCATGCAACTGATCAAATAGATCATCAATCCTAGGAAGTGGGTATCTATTCTTGATTATTTCTTTGTTTAACATCCTGTAATCAATGCACAATCTGAGTGTTCCATCATTCTTTTTCACAAAGATTACTGGTGCTCCCCAAGGTGAAACACTTGGTCTAATCAAACCCTTAGACAAAATTTCTTGCAACTGAGCCTTAAGCTCTACTAACTCTGTGGTAGTCATTCGATATGGTGCTTTAGAAATAGGTACAGTACCTAGTTTGATTTCAATCGTGAAGCCAAACTCCCTTTTGGGTGGTGGTCCTAGTAATTCTTCTGGAAACACGTCACAGAAGTTTTGTAACAGTGGATAACGTTCCAAGAAACCACTATTTTCTTCCACAAATTTAGAAATCTTTACTGCATATAAGGTACAACCCTTATTCTTGGCCCTTTTAAGTTGCATAGCTGAAAATTTTGTAACTGAAATTTCTTGTTTTACACCTTGAATCTTTGTTGTTTTTTGCAGATCATCCAAACAACTAATATGTTTTTCAAAATAGTCTACCTTTGCTTTATGCTCTACTAGCCAATTTACACCTATGACTATATCATAAGATCCCAAAGGTGCTACATAGAGATCAACTTCAGTGGAAAAGCTAGGTAAGTCAAGGACTGCCCCAAAAAGACACATACTAACTGTATGAACAAAATTATTACCATAATGTACAGTCCATGATTTATCCATTTTTCCTAATTTTCTTTTATGTTTTGAAGCGAGTTTATTAGAAATAAAACATTCAGTTTCTCCAATATCAAAAAGAATAGTTATAGGTATGCCAAATAACTTACCAAGAACTTTTATAGGTGTAACTTGCTTTTCATCTTGCTTGTCAGCTACCACAGCATGTATCTTGTGCTACTGATTATGATCATCCTTCTTCAAAGGACAACTGATTCACGTAATGATCTTTGCCACAGTTATAACAGCCTCCTACCGGTCCCTTTTTGGGCTCAGAATTATTTCCAGTCTTGAAGTTATCATTCTGACCTCCATAGGGTTTTTTCCCGTTATTATTATTTCTAGAAAAATTGTTCTGTGTATTACCAACAGTCTTATTCATTGCTATTTTCTTATTATTTTCTGTTGGAAACTTACTTTTGTTACCAAAATTTTTCCATGGTCCTTTCTTAGGTGCAAGAGAAGTTGAAGAAGAGTTTGGAACTTTCTTCCGTACTTCTTCTTTGTGAGTAGAAATAGCCTTTAACTTATGTTCCTACCTTATGGATTTCTCAACAACCCCTTCCATAGTGGTTGGGCTGTGAACATCAACCTCTCCCCCAATGATGGGATTCAACCCCATGATGAATTTTCGTATCCTGAACTTCTCATCAGTCTGATACTAAGGTACGTACTTGAGTAGTTTTGTAAACTGTTCCCAATACTTAGTTACAGTTAACTTCCCTTGAGCTAAGTTCTAAAATTCAGTCATTTTCTGATCATAATAAAGTTTTGGCAGCCATCATTTCCTAAAATAACCTTTAAATTGATCCCAAGTGATGTTAGTTTCATCAATGTTCAGCTCAGCCTTCCGGCTGTCCCACCATGAAGATGCTTCATGGGAAAGCTGATATGCTCCCCAAATAGCTTTGGTCTCTTCTGAGAAGTTCCTTATTGCAAAGTACTTCTCCATCTCGCTGAGCCAGTTCTCAGCCCCATCACCCAATGTGGTGCCATCAAACTTAGGTGGACTTATCCTTTTTATATCATTAGTGAGTTCAGTAGCCAACCTAGCCTTTTTGTTTTCTGGCTGGTCAGGCACATTAACATTGTTATTATCAACACCCATATTGGGGTTGTCCTCAGGAGGTGGCTGATTGTTATTACCATCTTCTTCTTCCTCCTCATTACCCATCACTTGTTGATCAAGCACATTTAAACGATCTATTATGTCCAACAAGGCAGCAATGATCTCATCAAGTTTTTGGGCTGTTGCTGCTCCTTCCTTAGGTGGAGAATTATTCGCAACATTTCCTCTTGTCCTAACCATTTTTTGTTACAAGAAAATTCAATTTTTTATCAAATTATGGACACAATAGGTCCAAGAGCTGCAACCTTTAGCTCTGATACCAAGATGTAACATTCCCAATTTTAAGACTTTAGAAACAAGGGAATTTTTTTTTTTGCATGATTAATGTTCTCTGTTCTAAATACATAATTTAGAACACACATTTCATAACAACCATTCATTTAATAGATAACCATATGCAGTTGTAATGACTCGGTGAGCATCTATTCATTTCATGACTCAGTAACTACCGATCTATTCATGGGTAACATTGAGTTTTGAGTATTCTTCTGAATACTTCATGTTCTTGGTTCTCTTACCCTGTTTTGGGTTCTGAGTGATCTACCTAAGAAACCTAATTGAATATTTGTTACCAATATTCATTGGCATCATGATCCTTAGACTAGGTGACATAGGACAACGCAATCAGCAGCTTGTGATACTTTGGCCACAGATTTCTAACATACTGTTCGTATTACTTATTCCTTAATGGAATACTTATCAAACTAGAATACATCCTTCATCCCCACTCCATTATTATCTAGAATGTCTTATACTGACTTCAGTCAATCCCCTCGCTCAAGGTTTAACTCTAGTTCAGGTTAACAACATAGGTCATGATATAAAAAGGCTCATAAAGACTTAGGGTAAATTGGCATACTAGGCCAACCTAGGTTAACCCCATGTGCCAAGGTACCTTGAGTCCTAAAGGGCTACTTCATATCCTGGCTATGATACTAACCAGCCCTGGAGGAAAATCTTGGTCAAGTTCAAAGGTGTGTAGATCTTGACGATCAATGCAAAAGAGTGTTGCCACATGTTAACTGCATTGTTGTATCCTTGAGAAGATCCTAATCTTCTTAGAGGTAAAACCTTGTAGTTGATGTGTGTCAACATCCTACAGAATAACCTTGTGAAGATGTACATACCTCCAAGAATTTACTCATGTTAAGTTAAATCTGGGTTAAAAGATGATAGAATACAACAGCCTAACCAACTCCAAGTTCAACACTCTTTAAGATCTTTTTACATTGCAGGTTCATATAATATTAAGAACTTTAATTACTTAAAATTGCTTCTAGATTCGACAGATTTGACCTAACAACGCATTATCCAAAAATAGAATAGCACCAACTTATGTTCATTTATTCTAATTAACTTAACTAATTAAGGAAGTGCAATAACCTACTAGACTTAAACATGTCATACTTATTATTCTTAAGTCTTAATGATTAACCATCATACCTTCCTCTTCGTAGTTACATTCTAGGGCTTAATATACCCTATAATGTCATTTATAATTACAATAATTCATATTATAGTTTTATTTCACATCACAAGATTTAATGAATAACTTAGATGAGAATGATGTATTCTACCACTTGTTTAAATTGCATCTTACTTAGGATATTTATCTATATTCCTTTTTATAATACCATCATGAATACACATCCAATCATATAGATAAAAAGAATATTATCCTCAAAATAGGATAATTTACATGATCTACATAAGTAAATTTCCATCTTTCAATTCATTTTCAAACTTATTCATTACAAGCATATTGCAAGACATCAACCTTTATTCAAAAGGAAGTAAATTTTCTTTTTCAAAACAACTTAAGAGCAAATAAAAATTCTTCTCGAAAATTAACATAGATCAGCTAATGCATTGTATTAGTTTTTGCCTTCTCTTATCACTTATGAAGTCCATCTGCAAAAATTGCTAGCATGGGTCAGTTCAACGAAATGAGCATGATAAACACTAAGGCTTAAAAATAAGTGCATTCCACTAATTGTTTCAATAAAACAACCTTACTTTAATGAAAAACTAGTCATTCATACCCCCAAGCGTAAGTAATATCAATAAAAGAAGAGCAACAAAAAACAAATTTTAACATAAGGAGGTACAGGAAAATTAGAATGATCCGGCCCAAGTTTCTGCCATTGGAATCCTCACTGCTTTTTCCACCATGAAGGATTCCTTTGAGTAGGTTATGAATTAGGATTTCTGCTTGTACTGTTGTTGTAAGTTTGCTGTTTTTTCATTGTTTAGTTGCTGTTTTGTTGCTTCAGCTTTGCTACTTTCTGCTCTGTTTCGATTTTGCGTTTTGGAGTTTGGCTCCATTTGATCTCCTCTACGTATCTAGATTTTGATCCTTTCTCTATTCTTCTCTTGCCCTATCTGGCTGTTGAGCTATTTTGTACAAGGGTATAGTCCCTTTCAAAAAACTAATTTACCAATAATTAAAAAAAACATAAGGATGAACAGGATACAAACTATAATACTTGCCCTATAAAGTAAAGTATAATTGATTTCATCAAATATCTTTACCAAACAACAAAACATAATATATCATTGTTTCGAAGTTTTCAATAAAGTACAACACATATCTTTACTATAAGATTCATAAATGTTTACATCATAATATTTCAAGTAAAGAGGAAAATATAGAGTTCCATTGCCATAGTACATAATCATCAGCAAGGCCAAAACTAGAGTAGACCATGATTTAAACTGTTCCTTTAAAGTAATTCTACTTTAAGATAGAACAATATAATATATTTATCAACAGATCCTGATGAAAGAAATCAAAGGAGAAGTGATAGATTGGCAGTCGTCTGTAAGTTTCAATTTCATTTTCCAATCTAACTTTAATCTAATTCCAAATCACATTAGTCAAATGAGAAGTAATCAAGATTAATAAATGTAGTTTTCTCATTTCACTTGTTAGGCCCCTAAAATATCTTCCAAATCTTAAGGACGCATAGGCGCGCATGACTGAAGGAAGCATAGAAGTGAAGGTGTGCAAGGCAGAGGTTAAAAGGATTCTTGGAGAACCAAGGACGCGCACGTCGTGCAAAGAACAATTCAGGACTTAGCCATTTTTTACCTTTTGGGCAGGACACATGAAGAACGTGTTCCATTTGGATAAGTTTGCAGCCTAGCGACAGGGTTTCCTGGAAGGAATATACCTTGCGATAGAAAGATCCAATATGTTAATCATGACATAGAGAGGCATGTGCTCGGGGTGACCCACACCTTGACACTTGGGGCCAGACCTAAGGCCACAGAGGAGTTTGTTAGAGCTCAGAGGCCTATTTATACATGCGGCCTTGGCAAAGAAAAGGGGAAGAGAAGTAAGGTAGCGGAGCTCTACATAATTAATGCAAGAACTATGGGATGAAAATGGGTACAAAATTCAAGTAAGGATGTAATGGGGAAATGGGTAATGAAGTTTTTGTCTTGTGAGAATACATGTATGGACCCACACGTAGTGCATGACTATGGTCTGCCTTCTGTAACCTTTTATGACATGGTGCATGAGGTTTCCTTGTTCTTAGTGGGTATAAAAATGACTCCATTTTGGTTCTGTTGCTGGGACCTCTTTTCAAAGTTGTAGGGGAACATGGCATATATCACGATCTTTGTAAAAAGTGATGGCAGAGCGCTTAACACTTAAAGGTGTTGAAGATTGGTTTAAGAGCATGGAGGATGAATTCGCTCATAGATTTAGTACCGGATTTGGGTTTGATATGCAAAGATGGGTGGAAGACACTGTTTATCATGAGTTGTACGAAACTTCTTCTACTGTTTCCTAGTAGAGTTATTCAAATGGCTCTCGACTTATACATCTAGATCGGGGTGGCATTATAGATCACATCCTTGGACCCAAGAAACATATCAAAACCTATAAGATGATAATTTGACATGGACCCATGCTATAGATCATTGGTGGAAGGGAGTATTGACTAGCTACACTATGGAATATGCCATTTCTATGTATTCCTATCTAGAAGTTGCTGAGTTTGAGTTCTTGCGAGAGCCCAGGGGATCATTTCTGCATGCTATTCCCCTTGCGATCAAAATCTTAATGGTAACCATGGGTTTAGAGGAATTTCCTAAGGCCGGATAAACCACCCTAAGTGCTAGGTGAGGAAAATAGGTTGGGGAAGAATGGATGATCTTATGACTGAATAGGAAAGGGAGGAGAGGCAGCTCAAGTATAACAAAGCACGTGAAAAGGACATCGATAGACAGTGCAGGATTATAAGTGGGTTATGGACCTAGACATGGTGGAAAGGAGTTGAGGATCACGTGGAGGATGTGGTACCCCATATTGGTAAGTGCAGAAGAGACAACCTTGCAACTTCTGATGAGAGTCTATCACATAGAGAGAGAAGAGTCGCTGGCGCACATCTGACCCCACCTAGTGATCGGACCTTGGTGCTTGTCTTGTTCAAATGAGGGAAGAATATAGTTGATCCATTTGATATCGATGGAAGAAACAGATCGGTGCCTATAACTTACAATTTCTCATTTGGGACTTCTATGGCTTCACACACTATTCCGGTATTTGGTGGAATGTTTGGACAAGGCACATATACAACTAGTTTTGGAAGTGCGTTAAGAAGTGGTGGAGGAACTACAACTAGGAGTGGTACTAGTTCACAAACTTTCGGTGCACATTTTAGTGGGATGATGGGAGTTCTTGGCACAAAAAACACAGGAGGATCTAGAGGTGGAAGTGGTGGAGTTGGTGGCTCAGGATCTAGTGGATCCGGTGGAGGAGGAAACACTGGAGGAAACCAAGGGATTGGATCAGGAGGGAAAGGGCCTCAGCCACCTCCTCAAGTATTTTTCGAGATGTCTCTACACTTAACAGATTACAGTGGGATAGAAGATGCTGTGGAGCATGTGCATAAGTGCGAGCTGCTATGGCACATGAAGGGAATTACGACCCAGGATCGAAAGGCCAGTCAATTTGTGATGATCTTGCAAGGATGCGTGCATAATTGGTATAGAAAGTATGACCCTCATTAGACTGTTATGTATTATACCATGCTGAGAAATGATTTCTTAGTGGAATTACACATACCTGAGTTTGAACAGAAGAACATTAGCTCTCTTAAAGAAATCCAGCAGGGAATGGCAGAGAGCGTGTGGGAATATGATGCATGTTTTAAACCTCTATTGTCTAAACTATCTTGCGATATCAACCCTTCACAACATGCTCAGTGGTTTTTTAGAGGGTTGATCACACCCTTTAGGAGGGCTTTATCTCATAAAACATTCACAGACCTGTGCAAAGCATTGGAAACTTCTTTACACACTGAGGCAGTTGGTAGTGTTGACACTGGTGTTAGCCCATTTTTGGAGGCCTAGATTGCTGCCATGGCTAAGAAATTGGAGAAATTTTCTGCCAACATAGTTTTAGAGATTCAGAGAGGGATGTGGTGCATGGATTGTAATGTAGAAGGAAACACAAAGGATAATGTTGGGATATGTACTTGGAAGGCGGTACATGCTGTAGCAGTAAACTAAAAAATATGTCATGAAGACCATGATGCAAGTAGGTGCCCCCTGTTGCAGTGCACGATCCATAAAAACATATCTTGTTATTGTAAAATATGTACCTCAACCACACATGACACCAAGGATTTTAGATTAATTGACCAGATTCATGAGGTAATTGATCTTGGTGTATGCCAGACTAGCATTGCTAGTAGTTCCAAAGGAGATGAACATCAATATGAGGAGCAATGAGATGGAGATACACGTGGAAGAGGGTTTCATGGAGGATTTCATGTTCGTGGTAACCATGGAGGAAGAAGTGAGTTCCTGCGTGGGACGTGTTTTAATTGTGGAGCCATAGACCATTATAAGTGTGCATGTCTAGATCTTCTAGAATGCTCCTGGTGTGGAAAAAACATAAGTATGAAGAGCACCTAGAATTATCCGAACATATGAGTCAGCAGTACCGGAAGGATAAGGGCGCTACCATGGTGAGTATTAAGAAGGCTGACGCATAGTGGCTTCCACAAGTAATACGTGAATTAGAACTAGATCTGTTATGGTAACAACGAGGGTGGAATCTGCATGTGCAAGGGAAGCACCTAGGTAGATACCTCTGGTTTTGAGAGAAGAAGTAGTACATGGGAAGTATCCAAATCTAGCTCACTAGAAAGAAGTCTACCAGGAGACCATAGACGTAATTTGAAATTTACAAGGGGAGATCCAATGCTTAAAAGAGAAGACCAGAAAGGATGAGCAAAGGAGAACCATAAAAGCACCAAGGGATGACTTGGATGAGGTTAAGGAGGTGTGAAAACTAATGAGGTCGGAGAATATTAATCCCCTACTAGGGGCATAGTTGAGAGAAAAGGTGCCATGCGCTGGGTAAGAACATGAAAGGTAGATCCTACATGCAAACCTCCCACCTCATAGCCTTGATTATGACAAAGAGATTACCTTGAATGCAGTAGTGGATGGATGGTTACTTAGCAACATCCTCATTGACACAGGTGTGGAGGTTAATGTTCTCACTCTAGATGCCTGGCATCAAATGGGAAGACTTGCATTACAACCATCTTCAAATGTGTTGTATATGGAAAATAAGACAATGGCGATGCCCATAGGTGTCTTGAAGGACACAACCATTACCATTCAAGGGACTAGGTTCACTGGGGATTTTGAAGTCTTGGCATTTGCTGATGTAGATAATTTCCCAACTCTACTTGGGCGCCTATGGTATTATAAGAATAATGCAGATCTCTAGTTTAACAAGGGGTACATAAGCTTTGAAAACAAGGAAGAGTAGGTAGTTATACCACTGGTTGACGGGAAGTCCACCCCCTATACTGAACCCCTTAGGGAGGAAGTCCTAGATAGAATATATGTGCGCTCCATAAGAGATCTAGAGACCGTCCACCCTATAGAAGGAGTCATCCAGTTTGATGATGCTCAATCTGCCAGTGATACTACCAGTATAACATGTGGTAATTGGGCACGTGGGACTTATAAAATAATTGGGTGACATCTGAAAGGATCAGTAACCAAGGTAACAATGACACATATAGTTCGGCACCTAGGAGGGAAGACAATAACAAAGTATTATAGGAATGCATACCCTGAGGTCTTTTTGAGAGAGATGGAAGCTCATTGGAGGGAGGACGAATGACGAAGTATGCTAAGTTATGTTTTGATAGGCACAATAGCAAGGTGGTGGGCCACACATAATGAGAACTTGTTAGAATGGCATGAAGTTCGAATTGCACTCACTGTATGATTCTCGAAAAGTAACACACCCACCGTGATTAAGGATTACAATGGCAATGGACCTGCCTCTTCCCACATGCAGGCATGTGAGAGGGTCTAGGGAGAAGGTGTAGAAGCTTTACCACCCTCTCTTTGGGTGCATAACCTATATTCAACACTATAAGGTTGTGCGCACACTTGGTATATCCATTCTGAAACATGTTGCCAAATGGGAAGTTGGCAAGAATTAGTGGCTAACTTGGTTCACACTTTCGAGTACTAAAGTACCAAGAAACCAGTTGATGAGGCATTGCATACTATCAAGTACCTCACTCTGGGGGATTGCACCATGGTGGAAGATAGGTTGGTAAAATTACTCGGCGGACCTAGCTTAGAAGCGTGGTTTAAAGAGGAGGAACCAGAAGACATATAATTCGAGCACACATGTGCTGAAAAGGAGAAATGAAAGATGGTATACGTTGTTAATGGAGAGGAGATAGAAAGCTTGAATGTCGACCATTTGGTTGGGGCACGCAAAGTAGTTGACAGTGCAGATGCATGTGTGTGTGTGTGTATCATGAACCACTCAAGACCAATAAAGTTAACATCAGCTCGGAGAAGGAGCCCAATGAAGCTATCATTAGGGAATACTATTCAGATAAAGAAGTATCAAAGATCATTGATCTCTTGTATGAATTTGAGGATTTTTTCCCATGAGGATAGCATAAGTTGAAAGGCCTCCACCATTCATTGGGGGAAATGAGGATAAATTTGAAAGATGGTTCACACCCGGTCAAGAAGAGGCCTTACAAGATGAATCCCAACATGCACGTGAGGGTTAAAGAAGAGCTAGACAAGATGATAGCATCTGGTATCATTGAGGTTGTGGAGGAATCAGAGTGGATAAGCCCAATGGTAATCAACATAAAGAAGGATGGGTGGATTAGGATATGTTTGGATTACAGGGAACTAAACGCTGTTTGTATAATAGATCATTTTCCCACCCCCTTTACTGAAGAGATTTTGGAAGGATTTTTTGGGCACGAGGTCTATTCCACTACAGATGGATTCTCGGGATATCACCAAGTAAGGATTGCCAAGGAAGACCAAGAAAAGACAACTTTTTCCACCGAGTGGGGAAGTTTTTCATATACGGTCAAGCCCTTTGGGCTGAAGAATGTGCCCTCTATATTTTCATGCATAGCGGTACAAGCATTTAAGGACTTCATCCACAAGTTCCTTCAGGTATATTTGGATGGTTGGACAGTGTATGGATTGGTCAGGGACCATTGTGATAACTTAAGGTTGATGTTTAAAAGATGTTGGCAGTCGAGAATCTCCCTCAACATCAAGAAATGTATCTTTTCAACTCCTTTTGGAATGTTGTTGGGGCATATCATATGTAAAGAGGGCTTACTGGTGGATCCCGCGAAGGTTGCAGTTATTGTGGGGTTAGGGGAGCCTACTAGCCAAAGTGCCATGTGTGGATTTCTTAGACACGCTAGGTACTACAGAAAGTTCATTAAGGGATATGCCAAGATCGCCGCACCTTTGGAGATATTTCTCAGACACAAGAGTTCCTTTCAGTGGGGAGAGGCACATCAGAGGGCATTCGACACTCTAAAAGAAAGGCTTATCATTGCACCTATTTTACGATTCCCATCATAGGATAAACCTTTCCATGTCCACATGGATGCCTCTGGTACAACAATGGGAGCCATTATTGCTCAACCAGGAGAGGGAATTGTTGATCATCCCTTGTGTTTTGCAAGTAGAAAGTTGACACCAGTAGAACATAATTATACAATAACCAAGTGCGAGGCATTGTCAATGATCTACGTGCTCCACAAATTTAGGTAATATTTGTCGGCAAATCCTTTCATATTCTACACTGACCATATGGTCTTGAAGTATCTGGTAAACAAATTAGTGTTGCAAGGGCACATATGCCATTGGGTTCTTCTATTTCAAGAATTTGAATTCAAAGTAGAGGTAAAAATAGGAAATAACAATTATGGGCCGGATCATTTATAAAGGATTGATTCAGGAGAGGACACGCAGAGTATCGATGAAACCATGTCGGATGCACAACTATTCAGGTTACAGCGCATGCCCTAAGAACTAGAAGACATTGCTATCTTTCTCAAGGAAGGTTTGGCACCCAAAGGGATGAATGCTCTGGAAAGGAAAATGTTAGCCATACGCACAATGCCCTTCATGTTGATCAATGGGGATTTGTATAAGATGGGCCATGATGAGGTTTTGTGCTAGTGTGTATTAGAACATGAATGCATAGCTATAATAGAAGAAGCCCATGGTGGGATTGCTGGAGGGCATTATGCAGGGAATGCAACTGTGTGCAAGATCTTAGTCGCTAGACTATGGTGGGAGACGATTCACCAGGATTGTATTGATTTTTGCAAGGCCTATGACCACTTCCAGTGCCTTGGAAAACCTAGAAAAAGGGACGAGATGCCCTTACGCCCCAGCACCAGTGCAGAACCTTTTGAAAAGTGAGCAATAGATTTTTTCAGACCAATCTCACCAGCTATGTGAAGGACTAACTCGTGATATGGTATTACCTGTACTGATTATTTTACAAGGTGGGAAGAGGCCACACCCACTAATTATTGCACCGTAGCCACAACTACTAGATTTTTGTGGGAGAACATTATCATTAGGTATGGGTGCCCATTAAGTTTAAAAAGTTATAGGGGCACTCACTTCTTAAATGAAAAAATCAGGATTCTATTAGCAGAATTCATGGTAGCCCATCACAAGACTACCCCTTATCACCCTCATGTAAATGGGACTGCAAAGGCATTCAACAAAATCCTTAGTCACACATTGACTAAGATATATGACATGGGTAGGAAGGATTGAGATGACAAGGTGTCAGTAGTTATTTGAGCATACAAAACAACATATAAAAGGTTAAACAAGGCCACACCATTTCAACTGGTGTTTGGCACAGAGGCTGTTTTGCCAGTTGAATTTATGCTACCATCGATTCATATAGCACATGTAGGAGGGTTAGACAATGAACAAGAACTGGAAGAAAGAATCGATGAATTGATAAAGTTAGATGAAAGGCGCTCACTAGCAAGATGGAGCCAAACAACTGAAAAAGCTAAACAAAAGGCATGGTATAACCACCACATCAAAAACAAATAGTTTGAGGTTGGCTAGATGGTATTGATATATGATTCTAAATTTCTACACCATCCTAGAAAGTTGAAGGTGCATTGGTTGGGTCCTTATGTAATTTCATACATCCTTGATTCGGGCGCGTGCCGGCTACAAGTGCTGGATGGAACAAAATTACCTGGACACTTCAATTGGAGTAGGCTGAAGCCCTACTATAAATAATACTTCTTGGTGTTTGTAAATAAGGTAGTTCTTCCAGTTAGTTTAGAGTTTCCTTTTATGCTTTTCCTTTCTTGTTTTTTTCCCTTTCACGTTGTTGTTTTGTTTTGCACCTTGGGTGCCGGAAACCTTATTACTTTTTAAAATTATGATTACGTAGAGGACCGCACATCGATTTAGTGTGGGGTAAGGTGATAAAAAGAGGCATGAATTTATTCTGCAAGAGGATTGGGTTGGTAGACCATTCGAACTAGCCCTATTGAAAAGATGCATTAGGAAGGCAGATGGGTGGCAAAATAAGGTTACACTGGAAATCCACGTACAAGGCGAAAGCATAAAAACACAAGGTAGGTGAAAGTAAGAATCATGAGGATGGAAGAGGTGCCTTTGGCACTGGTAACATGCATGTAAGATTCTTCTATCAAGATGGATTATCTATGGACCAAAAGGTTGGAAAAATTTTCACGTAAGGATTAGGCGTGGGTGGAAGTAGTTTCGCGCAAGGATTGGGTGTGGGTGAAAAACTTGTCGTGTAAGGATTGGGCACGTAAGGAAAAGCACTAAAGTCAGGTTTGTTTGAAAACACCATATTAAATATTGTTGTACGGTGGTAGGTAGCCTAGCCTTTAATGCATAAAAGTGGGAAAAGCTATAAATAAAAGGATGGGTAGTTCATTATTTTACTTTGTGAAAACAAGGAGAACAATTTTACTTTAAGAGATAGGGTTTCGAGAGCTAACTCGTGCGCAGGAGAATCTAAAAAACTCACGTGAAATTGGTCTGGTTGATCTACAAACCAGAGAAAAAGTGATTCATGGGTGTGAGGAACATGGGAAAGAATGTCATGATTAAAGGAGGAAAATTAGAAATTAGGGTTTGTACTCTAGGGCACGGGGCACGTGAAGAAAACTCTCAGATAACTCGAAAGTAACCAGGGAATGAAAGAAAAGGGTAAAATGATGGCCACAAAACCAGTTGATAAGCCTGTAGTACAATCAAAGAAGGGAAAGGGGGAGGGAAAAGGAAAGAAGAAAGAAGATGAAATCCCCTTGGATATCAATGAGGAATGGTACTTGAAGATGCAATACCCGGATGGGATTTTTCTAGGGAAAGAGTGGGAGTCCCACATCAGATAGATGACCATAATCGATTACAATCACCAGTCGAGTATAATTGTGAAGGAAATGGTGTTGGAGCTGGTGCGCCCCACAAATAAACAAACACCTGACGAGATGCCAATCTACAACGATGTAGTCAAGGTGAAAATTGATAAGGTAGGGCTTCTCTAGCTTTATGAGTTTCCCTAATTTGGGAAGCTCAAGTGCCTGTACCAATGGTTAATGACGTGTGCACATGAAGATTTATTTTACTTTGCAGGGCGCAGAATGTGCATAACTCCATAGTTAATCTCACACTTTACAGGCTTGAGCTGTAAAGAGGATGTGATCTTAGATGACCTCTAGGATGAGGAGGCAATTAAGGAAACCATTACATCCTAGGATTATAAGAAGAGATCTACGTACTATGACATCATGGATATCAGTGATCTGGTGATGAAAATGGCCATGCACCTCATTTCCAAGCTAAATGGACAAGAGAGGTGGACCTCTGTGAGCAAGCCCTGGTTGAATGTCTATAGAAAGGTCACAGAAGGCACCATGTACAATATCTCCTAGTATATAGTAGATGAGATCATAAGTAGTGTGGAGAACGGAGGAAAGATATTTTTTGGGAACATTCTATTAACTATTATATTCTTAGAAATCGGGGTGCTAGATGCGTCTGATAAGTTTGTATGGGAGTACCCTGATGAAGACCCTTCGCCCAAAGATAGGTTCCAAAAATATAATTGTGAGTCAATGACGGGGGTACACAAGGCACACTTAGATAAATGATATACGCACCTTAGGAATGCATTTAGGGCAGAATGGTGAATCCCAGAGTAACTCTTCATGGTGACTCAAGGAGAAGTAGAGTTTGTGGTGTACTAACACTTCTACATTGGAAGATTCATCTTGGTGGATGACAGTTGGAGTCCCTGGTGTAAACTCCCCTTCTCATTTACTACCCAATTCTTCCAAGCAGGGGTAAACAGATACAAGGAGTTGAAGAAGTTAAAACTTGACTTGTCCACCCTTGACAGTGAACACAGAGAGATGAGAAAGAAGCTGGTCTACCTAGGGAAGTGCACGTACATTGAAAGGTACGTGTCGCAAGACGTGCATATTGTAAGGCTGATGACCTTATCGATTGGTGAGAGCGCTGCTACCAGAATTTACCTGAACATAAGGCCAAAGTTCAAGAAGGTCACGTACGTAGAAAATGAAATATCCATCCCAGATGACCCCACGGGAAGGAAGAAGCCAGTGCTAAAGCACAAGGAGAAAGACAAAGAAGAAGAAGAGGAATAATAAGGGGTGGTGGAAAGGTAGAATGTAGGTATCACGGGGCCGAGTACCTATGTCTGGAAGAAGAGAAGAATGATGGTCAGGGAAAAGACCCCGGAGCTTGTAAAGCAACCATCTCCTGAAGAACTCTCAGATGAAGAAAACACATCATCCCTGACTCCAGAGTTTTCTGCAAGGGAAGAAGAACAAGGAACAGAGGAACATGGGTCTGAAGATATAGATAACCTGGATGCCTATATAGGCGAGAAGGATGTTAATGAAGGGGAAGAGTTGGAGGTGGATCAAGATCCAATTAATATCCATGACTCAGAAGGAGAGGAAGTTGAGGATGTAAATGATACTTTAATCTTTATAAGGAGGAAAGGCACCCAAAGGGAGGAAGGCGAGTGCAGCAAAGAGGGGAGCGAAGGGGCTAGTACCAAGGAGCTAGATATGCCCAAGCTCACCCAGGAGGAGGAGAATGAAAAGGAAAAAAGGGAGGTGGAGAAGATAATTGATGCCTTGGTCAATGAAGAGTTGGGGCACAGCGTGGAGCTCATGCTCGGTGAGTTCAAGGAGGAGTAGAGGGAGAAGAGTGGAAGTAGCAAAAAAGGACCAACTCTCTCGGTAACTGTTCCCAAGGGCGTACGCATAGGAAGTAAGCACTCGGAAGGGGGAAGAACAAAGATGGGTTACATTGATGACCCCAACAAAGTTTTGCACTTACATTTCCAAAGTACCATGCCCACCAAGGAGCTCACTGCCATGGAGTCTTTTGACCCTGAGGGTGGATACATGCGAACAAGGAAGATTCTATCATGGGCATTTGACTCCCACCTCGATGATCCTGAATTTGAAATCAACCAATGAGTGGTATTGAAGATATCTGAAGGAAAGGGGGATAACCCCATTGTAAACACACAACTATCAGATGAGCAAGTGTGTAATGTGGTCAAAAAAGTCTCCATGGAAATCGAGGCTAGGATCTTCAGTAGGAATGATAGGGTTAGAGTCTTGGAAGACCTGTTGGAGAAGAGAAAGGAAGAATTAGTGAAGCTAACAAAGGATCTCAACCTTGAGAAATTAATTAGAGATCAACTGCAGAGGGAGCTTCAGGAGGAAAAGGCTAGGGTATGTGAAGTTTCCAAGAAGGTGGAGCTCATCTCCCAATCGATTATCATGAAGCACCTGGACCTTAACCCTCTTGCGCAAAAGTATAGATCCTACCTAGAGTGCCTAGAGGACTTGACTCGGATCCTCACCATGGAGAGGCAGCCCTTGGCATTAGATTTGGTAGAAGAGGTAGCAACACACTTGGAGAAAGAAGACAAGTTGGAGGTCGTTGTGCTCATGGCCGAATATAAAAAGGTTTTCACTGACATAAGAATAGCTACACAAACTGTGGGGGTCACCTAAAACCACTGCAAAGATCAAGACAAAGTGAAAAGCATACTACTTGCCAGCGACGAGGCTGAGCTAAAGGAATTCAGAGAAAATAATAAGGGCAATAGAGATGAATGGGAAAGGATCATAGCTGAAGTAGAAAAGAAATCTGAAGCCATTGAGAATCGGCGAGTCTCAATCAAAACCTAGATAAAAGAGCTCTACAAGGTCATCACAAGGAAGATGGATGCACTGGAAGACCATGCTAAATAACTGGAGATTGTGGTGGAAACCATTACCACACAAGGGGAGGGGATAACTTTCAATGAGGTGAGCACCTTGGTTGGTGACATCTACACTAAAGCCCAGAAGGAAGTCAACACTTGGAGCACACTGGAGGCCAAACTCCAGCAAAATTTCCCCCTTCTTCTTATTTAGGAAAATTTCCCCTATTCTTTATCTCCCCCTTTCTTTATTCTTCCCCCCCATTCTTTTCCAAGGCAAGGCCTTGCATTCTTTTTATACTACAATCTTTGAGAAGGTTCCTAAGGGCAGAGAATAGGTGAAGTGTGGGATAATGTTGGGCCCCTAAAATAGCTTCCAAATCTTAAGGGCGCATAGGCGTGCATGACCAAAGGAAGTGTGCAAGTGAAGGCGTGCAAGGAAGAGTTCAAAAGGCTTCTTGGAGAACAAAGGACGCACATGCCACATGAAGAACAATTCGGGACTTAGCTATTTTTGGCCTTTTGGGCAGGACACATGAAGAACATGTTCCATTTGGATAAGGTTCCAGCCTGGCGACAAGGTGTCCTGGAAGGAATATACCTTGTGATAGAAAGATCCAAAATGTTAATCATGACATAGAGAGGCATGTGCCCAGGGTGACCCACACCTTGACACTTGGGGCCAGATATGAGGCTTTAGAGGAGTTTGTTAGAGCTCAGAGGCCTATTTATACATGCAGCCTTGACAAAGAAAATGGGAAGAGAAGTAAGGTAGCAGAGCTCTGCAGAATTACTACAAGAACTATGGGATGAAAATGGGTACATAATTCAAGTAAGGATGTAATGGGGAAACGTGGAATGAAATTTTTGTCTTGTGAGAATACATGTATGGATCCACACATGGTGCATGACTATGGTCTACCTTCTTTAATATTTTATAAGTAACACTATGAATGAATGTGATAAGGTTGCCATGAAAAATGTATTAAGACTATTTCTTTATATTACCTACATATTTCTATTGTACTTCTGTTCTTATATAATTGTGAATCTTACTTGAATGGTTAAGTATAGTAGTAGATTTATAACTCTTAGTTATATTATTTTTATTGCGTGCTTTGGTTCTATTATGACTGAAGGGGTATAGAAGATTTCCTAAGCTCCTAAGCTCTATAGCTCTTCATGTATGTTAAATCACTAAGATAGAATCATGAAATATGCCTTTCACTAGACTCACATAAAAGAGAGACTCAACTCCCTCTCATGCGCCTCAGGTGAGCACCCAGTGCCCGCTGGGTGATAAGCTGGTGCACACAAGGTTCCCTTGTTATTAGTGGGTGAAAAAGTGACTACATCACTAAGAATAGAAATCAGGAGGTTCAAATCAAAGTACTTAACCCAACTGCATTATAGAAGGAGTCTTCTAAAATATGACCCCAAACTCAAATAATTTCCTTCAATGCAATAGAATAGTTTTACCTTCTAGCATTCATACAATTTAAGTTCATTTAGGAGTTTCAAGGAAGGAAAACAATGACCATTCCAAAGAAAGAGATAGAGTACCAAAACTAACTTCCTTTCTAAATCATCTCATTCAAAAGTGTAAATTTATACTTTTCTTTAGAAATAATAAAACAATCTAGCCCATACAAGTTCACAAATTATTGAGCTTCACAGAATATGTCCTAAAAAACTGAACATTCTCCCATTGGTTCTGAACAACCATAGATAAGAAGTAATCATGTTATCAATGTCTACTTATAGAATCCTATACATTCAACAGTGCAGTTTGACACATTCGAAACTAGTTTAAGACCACAATCAATCTTCCAAGACATGATATACCCTTATTAGACCCAAAAAGAAGTGGGAAGTTAAGTAATGGCTAATCACTTAAGATTGCCCAACAGTTCGACAAGGTAGAACCATCTTAACAGTATGCCAACACATCACTTCCAAATTTATAAAATGGGTATCCAATCAAAGACAATATCAAACATCAAAGAATAATATGTACAGTCCAAGAATGGTTTACAATTATGACACAATGCCAAGTATAAACGTCATTGAAGTATCAAGACCATTCAAATATATGTAACCAAATTAGGTAACTGTATGTTCCCTTAAAAGTGTATTACAAGATTGTTATCCCGTAAAATTGACAAGGGCAATTTTACCGATAACCGTACCGAAAATTTTGTTTCGATCCCTCGTTAGGGATCCTTCGCGTTCGAAACATCGCAAAATCCCTTCCTCGGGAAAACTAGTTCTTTGAACTTAGTCTTTTTGAGCCTTTTTGGCTGGGCGCATGTATTTTCATTGTAACACATACTTTTGGTGCGCCCCCTTAAAAGCCTTTGGCGCATGGTTTTCCATGTTAGCACGATTCTCGGTGCGCCGCTGGCGCATATAGTCTCCATGTTACACCAAGTTTTGGTGCGCCAAAGGGCACACATAACTTTATGTCGACAACGAATTTGGTGCGCCAAAGACGCGCTCATTCTTAAGTTGCCATTTCTTTCCATGCGCCAAAGGGCGCACGCCTTCCCTTGTCGACAACGATTTCCATGCGCCATTTCAAAAGGTTGGTGGCACATTAATGACAGGTTTTTCTATAAATATCCGTGCGCACCCCTGTCATTTTCATTCTTTTGTCAAACACGTGATATTTCTGGACTTGTCAGCCCTTGCTCTATCACTTTCATCGTGTTGTGGACCCGCTCAAGGGATTTTCGCTATAATTTTAAGGTAAGAGGTTCTCCCTCTTTTCCATTCTGTGCTTTCATGTTCTCGCTTTCGTGTTCTTGGTCTGAGCGTTTCTTGGTTTTCGTTTTGGTTTGCTGGCCTGTTTCCTTCTTTTCTTTTCCTCCTCCTCCCTCTTTCCAGATCTGCTGGAAGGGGAGCTGTTTTAAATGGCTTGGTCTAAGGATCTTTTGATATGAAACCCTTTGTCCAAGCGACCTTTGAAATGGAGAAAAGAATGAATATGTTTGAGAAAGTGTTCTCTGGCGCACTGGCGCGCCTTGTTACAAAAAGGATAGTTGCGCCCCTCGGCGCACTCACACACCATGCAACACTTTCAAAATCCGCGCCTAATGGCGCCCCTTTCCATCCTGCTACAGTTTGAAATCACGCGCCCTGAGCGCACCCCTTTTGCATGCTCCAAGTGTAAAACCCGCGCCTCCTTAAAAAGCCTTTGGCGCACCCTTTGTCCATGCTGCATAATGTTTCCATGCGCCAAAGAGCGCACCCAGTTTCGATGCAACAAAAGCCTTCTTCGCGCAAGTATAAAGCTATCAAGGCGCGGGCGCACCCTCCATTGCAATAACATGATGTTATGTAAACTTTCCATGCGCCTCGCTATATTCCTTTGGCGCATCATTTGTCAATGCTGCATAATGTTTCCACGCGCCATAGGGCGCATCGAACCCCAGTGTAACACGCATTTCCTGTGCGCCATGTTATAAAATGCAACCTGCTTCATCCATGCGCCATGCGCTTTTAGCGCCATATAACCTCTGCAACATTCCTTTCTTGCGCGCCTTATCTATTTGGCCTGCCAATTGTATTTTTCCTGCGCCCTGAGCCTTTAAAATCTCTAACTCCTTCTGCTAAGCTTTCCAATGGAAGATCAAATGACTAATTCAACCTTTTTGGATTGGGTCTCTCTTCTTCTTCGTGCAGATCAGCAGCTGAGTTCGAAAGAACACATGTCTACGTCAAGCAAAAAGCCCACCAAACCAAGAGGGAAGGCAAAGCTAACAGAAGAAGAAATGAAATACAAATATCAGAGGGTCAGGATGCCTGAATCACAGGCTGAGTGCAGTATGGATGTCCGGGACTCTGAATTGGGTCACATTGACATGGATGAGTTCTGGCTTAGAACTCAAAAGGTTACAAGAAGTCCATGGATGGACAAACTAATAGGCAGTGCCCTGCACTTTGCCGGAGGAATCCCTGTCAGCGCTGTGAACAACGAATTCATGATGGTCGTTGCACAATCCTTCAACAAGGACACAAGATGTGTCGAGAACAACAAGGGCGAGGTAGTCATAAACCTCACTGCCCGTCATTTTGAGTTGATGCTTGGCATCCCTCACCACCGGAACTACGTGGCTGTTAGCCAACAGGAATGCATCAAGGCCTGGGAAGACAACGAAGGCCAGTGCATGTAGTTAATGAATGAGGTCTACCTAAAGAATAAAAAGGTAGTGACCCGGTGGCCTCAAACTATCCACCGGAGCGATTTCTCAGAGGAACTCAGTGATACTATCACTTTCCTAAGCAGAGTCTTCGGTCTTTCAGATGCTCACTACTTCCATAAGTGGATGCTGCGGTACCTGGAAACAATGAATAAGAATCTTCCCGATCAACGTTTCTGCTGGGGGGAGATAATAAGCAGCACAATATCCGAGCAACTGCAACAGTTCGCTACAACAGGAGTGTTCCACATGAACTCCTACGTCGTCTATGCTGCCGCAGCTGAAAGAGATTATCCAGGGCTGCACCGAAGTGGAACTTGGCCTCAGGCCAAAATATATGAATACTATCAAGAGCTGAAGCTGGAGAACAGCATCCAACACTTCGCTAAGATCAATGATGTTTTCTTCTACCAGATCATGTGCATGTTGCGCCCGAACTTAGCTCATGGCCGCACGACCAAGAATACAGTGACAGCAGTGGAGAAGTGGGGGGCCTTGTTCACCCAGTTTCCCACATTCACCTATCTGAGGGCGGTCAACTTTTTGGGCGAACCGACCAGGTTGCCAAGGTATGCTGGACCAAAGCTGATTTTATTGGAACTATCAAGACAGCTCGTCACATACCATGAAAAGTGCCTCAAGAGAAAGAAGGGCGGAACTCCTTTCCCCCTCACAGTAGGCCGTTACACATGCTCCAGCTATCACAAGGCGAAGGAGATGTTTGCTGAGCTAGAATTGCTCAACCTGAAGCATGATTTCCCAGCAAGGCCTACATTCGACCCAAGGGGCTGCTTGCCAAGGGCTAAGCTTGATCCGATCCATGTCCCTCAAATTGAGGACATTTACATCGACGTCATCCATGAGGTAGAACTCAGAAGAAAGGATCACTCTCGCTTGGCATTAACAGAAATCATCCATTACGGAGTGGCCATTGTCCCAAAAGGCTTCCAAACCACGGAAGACGAAGTAGACAAAGTGTATAATGACACAGAAGGGGATGATTGGCCCTTCCCAGACATTGACAGAAGCAAGGCTCCTCAGACAATCGAGGAGAGGGTCAAGGAGACTATGCGGAGAACAGAGCATTGGTGCCGCATGAATGGGTTAATCTACCTCGGTGTAGATTTTACAACTTCTCCTTTGGGTAATGCACCTCCAAGGTCAAAGAAGCAGCTAAAAGGTAAAGCTGCGGAAGGTGAGCCTAGCACCATTCAGGAGGAAGCCCCTGAAAGTCCTCTTCCTTCAGAGCCTGAACAAGTAATAACTCTGGATTCGCCAGAGAAGGAATTGACAGAGGATAGTCCTATACGCCCATCCACCCAGGATGTCGGCGTCGCTACAACTTCAGAGGTCCCTTCTATCCCTTCTTCTTCTCTTCCTTCCCCTCCTCGAGTGACTCAAGCAACCACTCCTTTGGTTGTGTCCTCTGCCCCTTCTTCTACTCTTTCCCCCGCCTCTTCATCTATCTTCTCCTCCCTCGTTGATTTGTCTTCTTCCATTTCTTCCCTCATCTCCGAGCTCCCTTCCCTTCCTATCTCTTCTACTGTTGCAGTTTCCCTTCCTCCCGTGGGCATGTCTTCGGCTATTCTTTCGATGCCGCCGCCACGTGTCTCCACGTTTTTCCCCTCTTCTACCGTCGCTGCCTCCCCCTCTATCTCTGGTCCTTCTTCTATAGGACCAGCTTGGATCTCTCAGCAGCTGAGCCAACCAAAGAGGAAAGTCCCCATCGCTCCGATGGACTTTTCAGTCATTCCGGCTAAAGGAGCAAAGAAGCACAAGCCGGTTACACGCTTCTCCAAGAGCGCTGCAGGTGAGAGGGTTATGGAAATAGCCTACCCCGATCCCACCAAAGAGAAAGAAGATCTGTCTCCTGCAGATTTCACAGTGACCCAAGTCACAATGGGGACATCCTCAGAAAGTCTCCAGGGGGAAGCTCTTTCCACAGTTGATGCACTCTGCGAAAAGCTTCGAGAAACAAAGGAAGAAAAGAGGCTACTGAAGGAGCAGAATAAATACCTGCTTCAAGCCTTACAGAAGATGGGAAGTGCACCTCCCACAACTGCCGCCGAGACTCCTGAGCTGCTCAGTCAGGAGAAGATTAATGAGTATTCAAAAATCGGCGAGCAAGGTATGGCTGTCTCTGCTTGGAGGAGCCAGATCCTCAAAGATAGTAAAAAAGTAATCGCCAAATATATCAGCTTATACCTGAATATCGAGAAGGCGAATAAGGAACTCCAAGCATTAGCAGGTCCAGTATCAGAAGAATTAGAGCATGCTAGACTCCAGCACGAGGCCTTCCAACAAATGTTCGACTGTTCAGTCGAAGATTTGGTCAAGTTCAGAGTATTCGGTCATCCAAGGACCCTCAACAAGACCATGTCCACTCTGGACTATCGGATAGATCAGCTCGAATTCATGTTAGAGAAGATAGACAAGGTGAAGGAAGAGGCCCTGGATGCGATGCATCAAATGGAGAAGATTGTTCTATCTATGACTCTAGGGTTGCTCACTCCTTCCCTCACCTTGAGATCAGCTGATGATACTATCCGGATTTTCAAGGAGATAGCTACTCAAGGGACAGGGCCAGAAGTCACGTTCGACATCGAATCCATCAACAACCTACTGGCCTGTAGAGACTTCATCGGGTCCCTAATCGAGGCGGGTAAAGATTATTCCAAACTCCCGGAAAAGCTCATAGACGAGCGGGAGACTTGCGAAGCAATCAGTGAACGGCACAAGGATCCATCACAAGATCAATTTGGGCCAATGATCAGCAAGTTCTTGGAATACCGCGCTCAGTTCCACATCTCATCTCCTGATCAGCATCAGAAACAGGCAACCCCTTTTAGGCCACAGGATGATGATGATGAATAGATTCTTCTTCTTCTTCTCCTCTCTATTCTCCGACTTTCTTTCCGTAATATCTGAAGTAAGTTGGCACAAATGATGACATCATCCATGTTGCATCATGGGATGATGTCATCCATCCAAGTTGTCAAAGTCAACATGACTTTTAGATATTTTGTAAATATCTTTGTAAATAAGTGGTTGGCTCCATTTTGCCTTCTCTCTCCCTGATCTTCTATAAATATTGGAATACTTGTTGTATTCAAGAGGGTGAACATTTTTTAGATAGAAATAGAAGTGAGGAGAGAAAGACTTTGAGCTTTCTTGTAACAGAAGAGAACAGTAATACAATTATTCAGACTTTGTGCTCAATAGCTGTGTTATACATTAGATCTTTCCTACGTTAGATCTGTATGCGTTTAATCTGTTGGATTCATATCTACTTTTCCGTCATTTGTTTATCAGTATTGCTTTGTTTATTTATGCAAGTAGGTTTGGCTCTGTTTACTACCAAACTAAAAACATAAATCTTCTGACCTTTCTGCTTTGGAATTCATTTCTTTTCTCCCTTCGGATCTGTTCTTTCTCTTCTCCCTCTTTCATTCCTTTCTTTTCGTAGCCTGAAACACTCTACTGGTATGAGATCCCAACCCCCGAAGGCAGAATCTGTGAGACTTGCATAGGTTCCTGCTAGTAGAAATAGCAATAAACCAGTTTCGCTTTGCTGTCTCAAAGAGGGGCTAAGCCCTGCAACACTGTTGGCTCATCTATCCATAGATCTGTCCACGCGACAGATTTTCGGTCAAAATAACAAGATTTCATTCCATTAAGAACATCAAGTAATAAATGATGAGTATAGTGGAGGATATTAATACCACAACACAATTATATAATACGCCGACACTATAAGACTAGAATGAGAGCAGTGAAAAGTATTGCATACAGTTTGCAATAAGAAGAAATGCTTCCATTTTTCCATTAACATCCTATCAACCTTATTTCTGAACAAAATGGAGTGTAAGATGATTAGACAAAGCTCAAAAAGGATGAATCTCAAGTCAGGTTTACAAAGAATCTCTAAATACTATCAACATGGTCAAAATAACAAGATTCCACAAGCAACATGCAAAATAAACTTGAGTTACAGTCAGGTTATCCAAAATGATAACAAACACAAGTCCCAGATCAATCAAGTTCATAGAATTAAAAACAAACCAAACCTTATATTGCTTTTCCTGTGCATGCAAGTTTCCATAAGCAACCATGCTTTCACAGGGAGAAACACAGAACTAGCTATATATGGTTTATCCATGCAGGAAAAATTTTCTACTGTCAAAGTTCCTCAAGGTAAAATACAAAACAACAAGAAATATACAGGTTTACCTAAAGTACACGCGAAACCTATTAACAGTCAATGATCTTAATCAAGAAGAATACAATTCCCAGCTCCCATACGGTTATATTCATAGCCTATTTATCTATGGATCAAAAACGTATGCTAAAAAACCTTGAGAATCTCAATTACAGTCCTCTTTATTAAACAAGTTTCCCAATGGAAGCTAGTACTGGAAAACAAGTTTAATAAGACTAAATTTTACTAGTTGGAATTCACAAGACATGACCAGTTCACCCAACAAACATTTCAAATCACTGAAGAAGCAACCGGTGTCACTATTTTTGTTTAATTATTCATGGTTCCTTTATGAAAAGACAGTGCAAATAAAACTTTCCACCGATTAAAGAACACACAGACGCCAAATGTACAAAAAACAAGTTTTCTCACAAACCCATCTATCATTTTATCAGCTAAGCATGAATGCACAAATCTTAATAGAGAAAATTTGTTTTAATGAAAACACTTAGAAGAAAGCTATAAATGTTAACAATTAGGGCCTATCATGCCTGATAGTGTCACCAAAAAAATGAAGAAGACTTCTTAGCTAAGCTAGCTTCTTCCCTTCTTCTCCACAAAAGACCAAAACAACAAAATACTTCCTCCACATTACCTCATATACTCTCCATGAAACAGAAATAGATTTGTAACCAAAATAATAGCCATGAAATAAAGTTTAACTACTGGTTCGAAAAACCAGAGTGTGAGTAGAATGAAAATCAGAAAGCATGCAAGTGAAACAACTCAACCAAAAATACACTTGGCATACCTACCAAAGCAGTTCAGGCTCGTGAAACAAGGCAATTAATTAAATTAATTTCCCAATATCCCACCCAATCTTCCTTTCCACTTCCTTCCAAACTGGTGAGCTTCCAAATCAAATAAAACATGAATTTCCATTTCTAGTAATACTACCACCTAGGCCTCTGCCATCCAAATTAGCCTCTGCCAAAGTCGGCAGTCCATAGGAAGTAAATAAACCTTATCACCTTCTTAATTGTTTAGAAATAGTTTCCATTGTACATGTGACCCCTCTTTGTTCCAATTTGTATCCTTTAGTTTAGGATAGGTTAGATTTGTTAGGTTAGATCTTAGGTAGGATTTACATTAGTACCTTAGGATGTAACACTAACCACTAAACTCTAACATAGTTCTTAGCAAATTGGTTAGGTAACCCCTCAAATGGGTGAACTAATAATACTATAGTTTAAAGAACTAGGTTAGGTCACAAAATAACTTTGTAGTGTTAGGTTAAAGTTTTAGTACTTATCAACCCTTATAAACCTTTGCATCAAGTTTAGGTTAGCAACAATATTATATCAAGTAACATAGCTTAGGTAGGAATACTTTCACCTAGCTTAGGATTTTGGAAGTAAATCCTTAATAGGTTCCCGGATATCTTTCTCCTATGCTGTGAACAGCTGCATTCCAATCGTTATCAGCAATGACCTGTCATGGTCCACCTTCAAGGACCCAAGCCAATATCCTGCTGAATGGAAGTGCATTCACACAGAAGTAAAAGAACTTGCAACAACAAAGTTCAGTCCAGTGTGAAGCCTAACTCATGGAATGTCGATTTTACCATTAACTTCATATAACATTACTAAAAACATTCCTTGGATCATTGAATTTGATCCAAGGATGAGTCAGACAAAAGACAAGTTTACAACTCTTAAACCAGAATGTAATTTACCTTCCAGAACTGAAAAGTGGATTCTGAAAAGTCACACCAGTTTGACCATAGGATCTTAAGAGTAGAAAAGACTTATCCATACCAAGCATGATTTCCAAAAATCAGAAGATCATATCCTTATAAGGAAAATCACCTATCACCACTTTAATGCAAAGAAGGAAAATAACAATATTCAAGGGTGTTACATATATAATGTGTATCATATGTTCCCAATATTAGCTAATAAAAAACGTCATACACCTTGGAACTGCAAATTTCCCCATCCATGAGCAGTTTGGATTTTTTTTTATGAAAATTAATGTTATAAAAAAAGTAGGAAGTCATCAAGAATCAAGCCATTTCACGATTGTCTCCTCTTGCAATCTGGGAAACTTCCACCTTTTGTTCATGAATACAGTTACCTATGATCTCAATACAGGGGAGAGGTTTTTTGTTCATGATTATCACCTAAATGAATTGGAACATCCATTCATGAAAGAAGGTAATATATTCCACACCCATTACTCGGTTCAACATTGTAATTACATCTCCAACTTCCTCAATAAATTCAGCCCTATTTAACTTCTTCGTCATTTTGGGGGTAGAAGTTTGAGGAATACTGAACCAATGGTCATTCATGATTTTCATCCATTTCTTTTAATTCAAATTCCAGTAATCTTGTGTTGATTCCTTGGTAATATTCCCCTCCTCGTCAGTGGGAGGAAAACCCAACATTTTGTCAAAATTCTGCTCCTAGAAATATAAAACCAAATCTCACCTTCCATCTAGAACCTCCATAGTTGTAGGATCATAGTGTTAAGAACATAACCATATGAGCTATGGGAATGGTGTAGTAGGAGGGAAAGCAACAACGAGGTCAATACCACTGTTGGATATTTTAGTCATGGCTTTACCTTTTTTAGGGTAGTGTAGCCTCTGCTTAAAATCTTCTAAATCGTAGGATGTAATATGAGAATATGTAATTCTGTCAAAAGGAGAACTAAGGTTGGAATTTTTTTTTTAGGGAACCACATGGATATTTATGATTCTAGTTTTATTTTATCACAACCCTTTTCATGAAAAACCCAGACTTCTTAAACCAACTCTTAAAAAGCACAGAGAATATAGGAACTAGTGAACTTACCTTTCTTCTAAACCTTGAATCACTTGCTATCAAATTATAATCCTTGGGTTCAATTCTCACTTCGGTTATACTTTGGTACTCAAAATCATATTCAAAACTTCAGATCCTAGATTCATTAGTAGTGTACTTTATAATAAGTTTTCTTACTAACAGCTCATAGATCTATGCATTAATGCCGAAGATTGCATTCGTGGGGTGTTTTTCGTAATTGTCAATATTTTATTTCTTTTTAACCATTGCAATATTTTCATGTGTTATCACCCATGTATCTCTCCTACATGAGTCCTTTGAATTAATGGGATTTTCTCCCATACAACTAGTGCATTAATGAACTGCCTCTTTTTTGCTAATATGCTTCAGGAGAATTTTATAAAATGACATACAAACCATTATTGCATTGTGGAAAATGTGCTTCCCTCTATGTTCCTTTGTATGAAATATGTTTGATTCATGTTCCTAAGTAGTTCGAGCATCGGTGTTTTGATCCTTTTTGCGTACAATCGAAGACTGAAATAAATAAGGGTGAAAGGTAGGCTTCCTTGTTGTTTGGTTGATGAGTGGAATGCGCGCATGTTACACTTGCGAATCTTGGTCGATCGTGTGAACTCCTTTTTAGCTGGGAAGGACTACCCTAAAATAAGAAAGCAAGACCACAAGAGAGAGTTAAACAGCATATGCAGTGGACTGCCCAGCGTATGCTAGATCCAGGAAGTGTGGTACTCCCTAGAGGGTTGTCAATCCACTGTTTATAAATTAATATTAAATGACAAAAACATGTAAATAAAGATCCAGTGCTAGCGCTCTTATTTGGGTGCCTCAAGTTGCTATCAGTGTCGATTCGATTAAATATTTAACAATACAGGTAAAAAGGTGTTTGGGTCGGGTCCTAGGTAGGTTGGGTAGTCTGCGGGTCACAGACAGGGATAGGTTGAGGTTGGGTAGGGTATTGTATGTGGTTTGAGTGAACGGTAGGTTTCTGGCTTGTACTGTGTTGACAGACACAGAGACCGACACCGATCGGATATGACCAATGCCGGTTAATGGTGACCAGTACTAGTCACTGTAGAAGTGACATAGGGTCAGGACAGAGATGTTTTGGGTTCTCTCAAATGGGTAGAGAGAGTTGAAAGTGGTGTTGGTGGGGTTTAGGTGAGGGTAGATTCAGGGTTAGAGCCCATGAGACTTAAAAGGTGGATTTTGGTGTATTCGGGTAGAAGGTGGGTAGTTGGCAGATGCCAGGGTGACCGGCAGCGGTCAAGGTCGACTGACGGCGGTTAGGGTTAACCGATGATGGTCATTGGTTTTGGGTCAGAGTTTGGAAATGGGGATTGGGGTGCGCTCTGTGACTGGTCAGAGGGTTGATAGGGAGTGGAATGGAGTGAGAGAGGGTCTTGGGTGTAGGCGTGGGTTGGATAGGTGAGATTGAAATGGTAGGAAGAAAGTAGAGAAGCACGAGTAGGAAAAACACCAATGAGAGTTCTACTTACTCGGAGTCCAATGCTTGCATGCTCGTGAGCAACTGGAGAAGAGAGATGGTGGGTGTTGGTGATGGTGGTTGGTTGGTTGAAGAGCTATTGCTCGAGCTCAATCCAGTCAGGTAGCCTTAAGTGGTTGTTCTCTCAAAGATCCTTGTGAATGCATCCACAACTGGTTCTAGCTTGGAGTTCTGCAAGCTTTGCTATGTTTTACCAGTTGCCAATGATAATGTAAACTTCAATGTTGGATGCCCATCAACCAGTAACGTAAGGATCAACCAAAAATGACCAACCCGTTGGAAAGATCCAGGACTGGGTATTTACAGGTGACCGACGCCGGTCCCACTAGACTAACATCGGTCAGACTATAACCGACACTGGTTATGTCGGGGAGAGTTGTTTTTTTGAAAAGTGGGGAATATGCCTTCCCCACTTGATTTTGGGTGGCGGAGCACATGCGTCCTCCGCCTTAAGAATGGGCAATAGGACAAAGAGGGGTCTTATGAGCGGGGTGGCCACTATTAGGGCATTCTAGAAGGGTATGGGCAAGGTATGGGCAAGGTAGGGAGTGGAATGGTGAGGTGGAGGTGAAAGTGGGGTAGTGGAAATGTGGGCTAGAAGGGCAAGTGGTGAGTGGGCTGGTTAAGTGGTTAAGGTGGCAAGTCCAGTGGCATGGTGGGGTGGCCTTGATGAGTGGGTAAAAGGGGGAATTTAATTAATTACTGTTAATTAAATCCTTCGGTATGTGAATGAGGGTCTTTGTGATGTGCGAAAGGGGGTGCGAGTGACCGAATTAGGGTTAAATCAATTGCCTGCGTAGAATGTGGTTATTAGGTTATTTTGGAGGAAGATGATGAAATGTGACGTGTTTTTGATGTCTACATTTTGCCCCTTTTTATTGGGCAGTCTATAGTGGTAGGCGGCATGACAAAAACAAAGGTTGGTTTTTGCCCCATGTGAATGTGTGGTGAGAAGGTGGATGGTGGGTGCCCCAAATATGGGCATGAGTGATCCCTCCTCAAATCAGGCACTGACGATGAAGAATAGAGAGAGTCGATGGGTGGTTTGATAAAGTATGGTGAGAGGTGTGAAAGAGATGAGGTGTATGGGTATGGTGATGACGAGAGGTAAGGTAAGTGAGTAGGTAAAACATTCAAACGTATGCACATGTTGTAAAATGTAATGAGGTACAAGGGTTTCTCAACATAATAAAGTTACGTCAGCTAAGGTTGTAAGGGTCATCCAAACACAGGTTATTGAGGTCCGGTATCTAGGGTAAAGGATACGGTCTGAGCACTCAACGAAGTAAGATGCAGGAACACATCGGGTGGTTCTAGTATATCTAAAAGGTCAGGGTTTGTTTGGACAAGGGTCACGACCATAGGTAAGGTAAGGTCACAAGGCTGAGCAAAACAGAAATTGTCATCACAAGATGTAACAAGTGAGGACATGAAAATATCCACATAATCAATGGGTGGGGTAGAATGGTGTAGGTAGGTGGGTGTGGGTGGGAAGGTAGTTGCACATAGGGTAATGTCAATCAAGCGTACACACATGCATAGATCGCGACACCGGTACCATGGTGAAGATCTTTCGAACTCTACATATGTCCAAGGTCAAGTGGGTTATCCAAACACGGGTTATTGAGGTCCGGTATCCAAGGTAAAGGATACGGTCTGGGCACTCAACAAGGTAAGATGCGGGAATGCATAGGGAGGTTCTGGCACATCCACAAGGTCAAGGTTTATTTGGGTAAAGGTCACGGCCGTAGGCAAGGTAAGGTTGGTAGGCTAACAACATGGTAACAACATCACAAGGTAGAGTGAGTGCGTCAGGTTGATGGTCACCCCAAGGGGGTTGGTGTGGATAAAAATGTGAGGTCAAGGGTCATGATGGGCTTTAGGTGATGTGAAAAAGGTTGTGGGTCAGGGTGATAGAGTGAAATTGGTGGAAAGTGGAGATCAATGGTAACCGATGCCGGTCATAATTAACCAATGCTGGTATGGGTAAATTGACCACAGTGAGCTAGGGCACATGACCAATGTCGGTTAAGGTAAACCGACGTCGGTTAGGTTGGGGGTTTTTATATAATGAAAAATTCCGTGTTTTTTCATAATCATTTGTCCCATGTGAAAATAGGGGAAAATGACACGAGAGAGAGGGAAAGTGTGAGAGCGTCCAAATGGTATGGAGAGCGGAGTTGGTGGGCTGAATAGTGGGTAATTAGCATTCAACAGGTAGGACCACAAAATCGGGGCATGTGATTTGATTGGTTGGAGGTGAGGTGATAGATTGGTGATGGCAGAGGCGAGAGAGGGATCCGGTGGACCACCTGTGTAGTAGCCCGATGTGCCACCATGACAACAACAACGTAATGAGGTAAGAGTCAAACCCCCTGTCGTGTTTTGTGAGGTAGATTAAGTGAGAGGTCGGTTTTGAGAAAAATGATTTTTTTTAGGGGGAAATGAAATTTGAATGTGGGAGGGTGAATTGGGTAAAATAGGAACGGGGAGAGAGGTGGGTGGGTGAATGAGGGGTGGAGGGAGTTGAGGGGAGGTTTAGGTGAGAATGGGTGGGTAGAAGGGAGAGAAAGTGAGTTTTTTGGAAAAGGAGGGTTAGGGCTGTCGTGGTTTTCCGCCACGATAGTGACCGGCGTTAGTCAAGGTTTGGTCGACGTCAGTGGGTTATAACCAGTATCGGTCATGAAACAGGTGACCGATGTCGGTTAAGGGGTGACCGGGGTCAATCAGAGATAACCAGTACTAGTCGGGTTTTGGGGAAAAAGGGGCCAAAAGGGGCCCAGGTCAAGTGGGTGAGATAGGTAAGGGTAGAATAAGGTGTTTTGGTAAAAAACATAGTGTAGGTAGGGGGTAAAACGGGTAGGGGTAGATGGTAGTGGGTGAGGTTGGGGTGGGTAGGTAAAAATGTAATACGAAGGTAGGTTGGGAAGAAAGAAAGGGGTGGGGTAGTAGGTATAGGTGAGATGTCGAAGGTGATTTTGGGTAAGCTGAAGGTAGATTAATGTGATGTGTGTGTTGGATGCAGGGGAGAGATTAGCTGCGGATGTGAGACAAGTTTCCACCCCTGCTCCTGGGAGTTCAAGGTGTGGCGACAGTCGAGGAGTTGTGGCATGTGGAGGAGGTGGGCCTGATTGGGGTCTGATGCTATCGGCATGTAATTCGGCAGCCGAGTCAGATGGTCGCCCTCATCGATAGATGGGATTTGGTGACCAACACTTTCCATTTACCGATGAGTGAGATGAAAGTCACCCTGGAGGATGTGTTTAGGATCCTACTGTTACCGATATTGGGGATGCAGGTGTACGTGATCTCCTCAGAGGCCTTAGAGGAGTTGATGTTGATAATCTTCGGCGAGGGGCTAGCGGAGATGACTTTTCATAGCGTCAGCCTGAGTTATGGCGAGATGTACCTAGCTCATTCAGAGGAGATGAGGCTAGTAGTATTACTGATGGAGACAGTTTGCTATTTTGCACTGCCGGATGCAGAGGGTGGGAGGTTCCCACGATCACTGATGAGAGTATTACACGATATGATGATGGATAGGACCTGCTTTGCCTAGGCGCCAACATTCTTGGTGCAGTTATATAGAGAGTTGTGGGCGTATGGGCGGCTTCGCAGGTTCAGCCTATGTTATAAGTTCGTTCTTCACTGCTGGGCCTATGAGCACATTGTTTGTGTGCGTTTAGTGGGTATGCCTCGAGCAGATGCATTTGAGCCAGGTTTTGTGCAGGTGGGGTACAGGCAATGGGTGCCTGTTATTAGAGAGCAGCGATCAGACAGGGCTACACATGATGTAGCATATTACTGACGGCTATTAAAGGGATTGTCCAGGGTGGACATTATATGGAGATTGTATGTGGGTTATCCCTCATACAGACAGATGGCTGAGGAGTTAGATGGCCTTCAGCTACTCAGATGGATAGAGGGGCACCGTGCAGGGGAGCATGACATGTTCCCAGTTAATAGGGTCAGATGGTAGTTTGGGCTGCGACAAGATATACCCCCACCCTTCCCACAGTACAAAAGAGATGACGTGGAGAGGCCATTGCCTCTACCACAGCTAACAGGGCAGGAGGAACATGTGATAGACCAATGGATCGATGATGTCAGAGTGACAGATAGATACAGACAGTGATAGGCTACCCATTTGCGAGCAGTACCACCCAGGCCAGGGTAGCTAGATTTAGCCACCATCACGGTGCAGAGAGATGCCCTACAGGGGCAGGTGGTGACCCTGATTACCCAATTGGGGATGGTATATGGATAGTTAGCCAGTTCAAAGGTGGAGATAGCCGAGTTGCATGCACAGGTGGCCAGTCTACAGGCCTAGATGGCCCAGGGTAGAGGTGGAGATGGTGATGATGGTCAGGTGGCCGCCTTACAGGCATAAGTGACAGGGTTGTAGGGCCAGTTAGCCACTACACAGGTACAAATTGGGGCACTATAAGACCAGATATAGGCACAAGGGCAGAGGCCAATGGTACTGGCAAAGGCACCGGGACAAGGTCCCAGTTCACAGATAGGGGTGGGACAGGGTCCCACAGGATAGGTATAAGGTCAGAGGCCGATGGGGCCACCACAAACAATACCCATATCCAGGTTGCGGGAGGCGAGTGATGAGGCTCAATATTATCAGGACTAGCTGACGGTGGTAGGGATAGATTGTCTATCATATGTAGAGTATAGGGCACAATAGGCCTCGAGTGAGAGGACCAGATCACGCACCAATAGCGTGGAGATCACAGGGGGACATCAAGTCCTGAGACAGGGTCAGGGTGAGGCCACCAGTTTATGGAGGCTAACCCCAGGTGATGTACCAGTAGGGACCCAACCACCACCCATGATGGGTGGGGAGATGTTAGTAGGTCACTGGACAGGAGCCGAGGAGGCAGAGGAGATAGGTGAGACAAATATGGAGGATGTCCGGTAGGATGATGCCTGATGTAGGTCCTTCGATTTTGATGTAGTTGTTTTGATTTTTTATATATACCGGCATGCGCATCAATGAGAGTGAGGATGTACGAGAGTTTGTATTTTTTATCATGTACTGCCTGTGTGCCGAAGATGGTGAGGCTGTATATGAGATTTTTGAGAGATGGATACGATTTTATATTAGTGTATATTATATAGATACACATATTTATATGATGAGATAGATGCTTTGATGATGGTGTTTTGATGTTGATAGACTGTGATTGTGATGTATAGAGAGATGAATGATATGTATGTTAGGTATGGTGGAGTCAGGTTCGTGTTAGGCATGATTGAGTCAAGTTGGTGTTAGGCATGATGGAGTCAGGTCATAGGCATGGTTGAGTCAGGTTGGTGTTAGGCATGGTTTAGTCAGGTTGGTGTTAGGCATGATAGAGTCAGGTCATAGGCATGGTTGAGTCATGTTGGTGTTAGGCATGATAGAGTCAGGTCATAGGCATGGTTGAGTAAGGTTGGTGTTAGGCATGGTTGAGTCAAGTTGGTGTTAGGCATGATGGAGTCAGGTCATAGGCATGGTTGAGTTAGGTTGGTGTTAGGCATGATGGAGTCAAGTCATAGGCATGGTTGAGTCAGGTTAGTGTTAGGCATGATGGAGTCAGGTCATAGGCATAATTGAGCTAAGTTGGTGTTAGGCATGGTTGAGTTGATTTCTCGAGTATGTGATATGATGTAAAATAAATGATGATGTATGAATGTTGTGGTTTATGTTGTGGTATGTATGGTAACATGGATCATGTTGGTATGATTTCATGTAATGTAGGATTTGGTATAATGTGATGATATGAATGTTGTAAAAGAAATGTATTAATTTCCACTTTTTTGATGATAAATTGGAAACTAACTAAAGTAGAATGTGACAGGAATAGGTAGCCAAAAGGCGAGAAGGGAATGGTTGTGAAAGAGAAAGGGGGAAGAAGGGGATGGAAATGATGGTTGAGCTAACCTTAAAGGGCCCCATGCCCTTGGAGTGCTACCTACATAGCCCCGGAAAAAAGGGGCCTCAGATCGATGTAGTTCTCCCTTAAGCTAGGGAGGAAAAGAAAAAGGTGTCGAGAATGGTTGGTCGGGTTGGGGTAGGTTGTGTTCGTGGGTACGTAGGTAAAGGTAAAAGGGTATAGGTTAAGGGTCAAGGGTACGGTTGAGTAGGTACAGGTCATGGGTATGGGTCGAGAGGTACGGGTCCATGGGTAAGGGTAAACGGGTGTGTATATATAGGTAGCATTAATGGTATAGGTGAGTGGGTATAGGTCATGGGTATGGGTAAGTGGGTAGTAGGTAGTGGGGAAAGAAGTGATATTTGTGGGTAAGGATCGATGGGTAAGATGTTAGGTCAGAGGTATGGGTGCAAGTGGGTAAGGTGATGAAGATTAGATGTGGTGTGAAATTTGATAGGTGGGGAGTAGGTGTTGAGTCATTTCATTGTTAGGCATGATGGAGTCAATAGTTCGGAAAGTAGGGAACTGTAACAGGGTTGATGATGCAATTGAATTGGGAAGGACCATCAATGTGCAGACCAAGGGTAGGTGGGATGAACCTCAAATCCCTAAAAGACCTTACAGGTTAGATGGTTCCAAAGGTGAAGAAATGTGCAGGATCATGATAGATCGTACTCGTGACATCATCCCATGGTAGGCAGAAACAATAGGATAAAGTGGGAAGATGGTGATATGGTGAAAGGTTAGAAGCGTGAAGGGGAATAAAACACCTCTTGTATAAGATGACTGATATCCTAGATAAGCGAGTCCATGGAAAACAAGGTGTTTTACATTTGTAGGATAGAATGATCAATGTGGGAAGACTATATGGGATGATTAGATAATCTCCTTGAGATCTTCATGAAGCTGATCGATGCGGGAAGCTTCGAAATGGGCCTAGTCTTTTTTTTGTACTAGGTAGAGTCTGGCAAGTGCACTATAGCTATCCTTCAAGGGAGCGGTCTATTTATGGTGACTAGATACAAATGGTAGATGCCCTTTTGAGGGTTTCATCTTTATGTTTTGGAAGTTTGACTCAAGGAGGGTGATCCCATTAGTGATTGGTGAAATTGTTTTTACCAATGAAGCCATGGACAAGGCTATAGAGGAATATGAATGGCTTAATGCAAAAAGTGGAGTGATGATGTATGTATAGTTGGGGTTATTTTTGAAGTAGGGAAGGAATGGTATAGGACCATGGGATTCCTTCTATGAGGGGATGAAAAGTATCCATGAGAACATGCCATGAGTAGAGCCATGGTACTCATATTGAAGACCAAGTGTGCAAAAGTGATGAATAGTCACATGATTCTTGTTTAATCGTAGGCATGAGAGGTGATGATAAGAGGAGTGGGTGCTCACGGGATGAGCCGGTTGTAGTCAATAGGTGATGAACCACTTGGTTCAATAGTAGAATGGTCGAAGATGCAAGATGTTAAGGGGCTCAAGTTCGGGTTTACCATTGAGTGAAGATAAATGATAAGTACCTAATCCATAGGTATGGGTAATGATATAGGGTCTAAGCCAATTAGGAGAGAATTTACCCCATAGATGTTTCTCAGCTTTGGTGACATGTTGATTTTCCTTCAAGACGAGGTCTTCAACTTAGTAGGTGCATGGGTGGACATGCTTGTCATAAGCACGTTTGATGCATTTTTGGTATATCTGGAGGTGATCTAAAGCATGAAGACGTCGTTCACCTAACAACTCTAGTTGTGCCAAAATATCCTGGTGAAATTCGTCATTGGTGAGCATGTCTTTGAGTGATATGCAGAGATATGGGATCTAAACTTTGAGAGGTAGGACAACCTCAGTACCATAGACTAGAGAGAAACGTGTAGCAGAAGTCGATGTGCGACTACTAGTGCGGTATGCATATTGGGCAAAAGGAATGTGTGTATTCCAATCCTTCCCAATATTTTTGACCACTTTCATGAGGATTTTGTTAAGGGTTTTGTTGGTTAATTTGTCTTGGCCATTGGTTTGTGGGTAATAAGGTGAAGAGAAACTGAGCTAGATTCCAAAGGTATCACAGAGTTTCTATAGGGTTTTGTTTTTGAATTATTTTTTGTTATCTATGATAAGGTGATGAGGAACACTAAAGTGATAAATAATGTGATGGTTGATGAACTCACAAATCTTCTCGGATTTGGTAGAGATGAGTGGAATGGCTTCCACCCATTTTGTGTAGTATTCAGTACCAGTTATGATCCATTGATGACGTTGAGAAGAATGAGGGTTAATCTCCCTGATGAGATCAGGGCCCCATTGGGAGAATGGCCAGAGGTCTCGTACAACCTGTAAGGCATGACCCATGGTGTGATGAAGGTTTGAGTGTTGTTGAAATTTCACACATCATTTGACGTAGTCACAACAATCGCGGTTGAGGGTAGGCTAGTAATAGCTGAGGTGAAGAATATGTTTAACAACAGCTATGCCACTGATGTGACCCCCACAGATGCCATCATGTATTTCATTGATGGTATATGATATTTTGGAGCTAGTTAGGCATCGCAGAAGGATCCTGTCGAAGCCACATTAATAGAGGATGCCTCCCATGATGACCTATTGGGAGACATTTTGGAGGAAGGCGCGTTGGGCGTTACGGGTAAGGTCTAGAGGAAGGATGGAAATGGAGAGGTAGTAAGAGTATTGTTGGTACCAAAGGTCGGATGGGTTGATCGTAGGTTTCTCAATGAGGTTGAAAGCATGTGAGAGGTAGGAGGGTGATTGCAACCTTCACACAAAAATGAAGATTTATGAATTGGTAAGTGATGAGGGTGTTGTGAGGTGAGGCAATCCATGGTATCTGCAAACTTGTTCGTAGAGCGGGGAATGGTTTAAAGTTTATAGTGGGTGAAGGTGGTTAACAAGATGTGTACATGGTGTTTGTACGATTGTAATTCCTCATTACGACACTAGTATAATCCATTGATCTGATTGACTACCAATTGAGAATCACCAAAGATATTAATAGATTTAACATCTAGGGTTTGGGAGGTTTGGAGACCTAGTACGAGTGCTTCGTATTTGGTGATGTTGCTGGTACACTCAAAGTCAAATTTGAAAGAAAGTGGGGTGGATTCACTGTCGTGTGGAATGAGGATGATTCCAACTCTGCCCCCATGTTGGCACTTAGATCTGTCAAAGAATAAGGTCATTTGATAGTGTAGAGGCTCCTTATCAGGTTTTTCGAGGAAGAGGGTAGTGATGGATTCGTTAGGGAATTCAAAGTTGCTGGGTTGGTGGCTAGAGAGTGGGGCATCAACCAATTGATCAGTGATATCCTGACCCTTGATTGATTTTTGGTGAAGAAAGGTGATATCTAGATCAGTGAGTAGCATGAGCCATCACGAAATTTGTTGGTTTTGGAATGGTTTAGAGTACATATAATGTAAGGGGCTGGTTTTAGTTATGATGAAGGTAGTGTGGTTGAGTAGGTAGTGGTGAAGCTTGGTGGTGACAAAGACTAAAGCAAGGCACAAATTTTTTGCATGTGTATACCTAGTCTCATAATCCACAAGGGTACAACTTATGTAATAGACCACTTGTTACCTGTGTTGGTCATCACAATGAGCAAGCATAGCACCCAAGGAATGGTCGGTGGTGGAAATGTAGAGGTAGAATGGCTGATTGTCCTTAGGTGAGGTAAGCATGGGTGGCTCTAATAGGTATGCTTTCAAGGCTTCAAAAGTGTTGTGATAGTCTGCATTCCAATAGAAGGTGGTATCCTTTTTAAGGAGGTGGTGGAAGTGTTTGCAATGATTTGATAATTGAGAAATGAAGTGACAAATTGATTGTAGTTTTCCCTATAAGATAAAAATTTGGCAGAGGTTATTGGGTGGGGGTATCTCAAGGATGCCTTTGATTTTATTCAGGTCAACTTCAATGTCTTGCAAGTAAATAATGAAACCCAAGAGTTTACTAGAGAGGATGGAAAAAATACACTTCTTAGGTTGAAGGCATACCCAATATTGGATGAGATGGTCAAAGATGATTATGAGAATGGGTAAATGTTTAGCAACTCTTTTGGATTTTCCTAAAAGGTCATCGACATAGTCTTCTAAGATGTGATGCATGATATCATGGAAGATATAGGTCATGGCTCATTGGTAGGTGGTGCTTGTCTTCTTAAGTTCAAAGGGCATAACACGATAGTAGAAGGTCCCCCAAGGGGTAATGAAGGTGGTTTTGTGTTGATCCTCAGGGGTGAGTAATATTTTATTATAACCCAAGAACTGGTCCATGAGAGATAGCATCTCATGTCTGGTGGTGAGGTCAACCGATTGGTCGATGTTGGGTAGAGGAAAGTTGTCCTTAGGACAAGTTAGGTTGAGGTCCCAAAATTCAGTGCATATGCGGAGTCCCCCCGTTGCTTTTGTAACGGGTACGATGTTGGAAATACATTACGAGTAGTCGATTGGTAGGATGAAGGAGACAAAAAGGAGGCACTGAATCTCTTATATGACGAGAAGGGCAATGCGTGGGTGCATTTTACGCATTTTATATTTTATGGATTTGGCATCAGGTAAGGTGATGATGTTGTGGACCATGATATTTGGGTCAATATCGGGCATATTGGCATACAACCAAGCAAAAGCGTTGCTATGGTCATGAAGGAAAGAGGTGTAGGCTTCTTGTTTAGTGGAGTCTGAAGATTGGCCTATCTTTAGAATACGGGGGTCATCTGATGTGTGAATGTTAATGTCGATGGTAGATTCGTTCAACATGTTTTGGGTTTCAGAAGGTAGTGTGTGGTGGAGATAGGAGTCTTCCGCACCCAGATAGGTGAGAATGGAATTGTCATTTTGACATTATACAATATGAATAGAAGGGGTGTCATCATCGATCATATCAGGATAGAGAATGGGAAAAGAAGTAGGAGCCTCACCATCTCGTTGAATGGTGAGAGGTCCCAAGGAAATGGTGTTTATGGAGAAAAGGTAAGAGGACTAAACTCTAGGTCTATAGACTCTACAGGTGAAGGGGGTGAATTAGGTGAGAGGTCGTGAGGTGGAGGTGGCCCCATAATGAGGTTGATACGGCATTGTTTAAGCCTAGGCTCAACAAATCCCACCCCACTACGATCCTTGTGTTTTTGAGAGGTGTAAGGAATGACAGTGTGACGGTCCTGTTTGTAGAGATTGAAGCCAAAACCCTTCCAAGCACAACGATGTAGGAAGGTATGGGCAAAACATAAGTTTGTTAACGAGGGAAGGGTGGTGGTAAATGGTGGGGTTTGGGTAGGTGGTTTAGGTGTGTAAGTGGGAGTGTCATAACCCCTATAGGTCATATTGGTGTAGAGGTGAGAAGGTTCATAGGTGATAACTTCATCGATGCGGGGGTCATAATGGGGGTGTTGCTGAAGGTTGCCATAATCTTGTGGGGTACGGAGGGTATCAACGTTGTAGAGGTGGTACTCCCCCAATGTTAGGTGTTGAAAAAAACCTTCTAGTGGGTTAGTATCTAAGATGTGAGTGGTAAGAATGGATGTTTCCATGGGAGTTTGAGATGAGGGGGTTGTGGGTTGTAGAGTTATAGGTGGTTCGGCAATGGTTGTTGTGGTAGTCGTAATAGCTGTTGTAGGGGTTGAAGAAGAAGCAGTAGCAGAGGTAGTAGCAGAAGTAGAGGTGGAAGTGGGAGAATTGATAGGTATAAGGACGTCGTTAGGATGGTATAACATGTTACAGGTCTTGAATGGTGAAGGGTCAACTGGAATGGTGTAGCTACGTCCCTCATGTTCAAATTTGAGACAATGATGAAGGGTGGAGGGAACACAACCCATGGCACGAATCCAGGGTTGGCTAAGTAACATGTTGTATTGGAACTCTCCTTCTAGGACGTAAAAGAGTTCGGGTATGCTACAGGGACCAACATGAATGTGTAGGATTATTGTCCCCAAGGTGGTGGTTATGGCGTCATTGAAAGAATGCATCATAATTGGATCATTATGCATGTAATTGGTGGGAATGTGTATTTTATTGAACACATGAGATGAGATGATTTTTATGCTAGATCTGCCATCTATCATAATACATCGAACACATACATTTTTGACATAGGTAGAGATGAATAGGGTGGGATCCGAATCCTCTATTTGGTGAGGTGCGTTCTCGTCATCAGAGAAGGTGAGGGAAGCCACTTGAGATGAGGTGACAAGTGTTAAGGTGGAAGGTGAAGAAAGAAGGGAGGCTGCGTGGTGTGGTGTGATAATGGATGTAACCGGTGTGGGGTCATTAAGTGGAACCTCAATGGATTGTAGGACCTTAATGATGGCCTGACGATGAGATTCGAAAGTTTGGATCAAGTCGTACAAGGACATATTGAGCGATGATTGATGGAGTTATTTGATCATGACGCGATGGGCTCTCCCATTAGAAATAGGGAAGGTGGGTCCACAGATGGTGATTTTAGGTATGGGTGTGGGTGTGATGTGAGGTATAGTTGACGCAATAGGTTCATCTGCCCTAGTTTTCCCTTTATCATGTTGAGCCTGAGTGGCTTTTCGAACCATATTGATTTCGAATATTGGTGGTAGGTAGGAAGAGTCTGATCTATGGGATGATGATGGTTAAGATGGTAATGGTATAGACGGGGTGGTTATGGTTATAGGAGGGGCTAACTCTGTGTCTAACAGATCATCCTCAGTGAAGAGATGTAGCAGAAGTGTTTTGAGAGCTTGGAAATCCTCCAGGCTATGCCCTGGTGTATGATGATAGACGCATATCTGAGAGTCGTCAAACCATTTTAGTTTTGGTTTGAGTGGGTTGTAGGGTTGGATGGGTAGTAAGGTGATGTGGGAAGAGGTGAGTAGGTTAGCTAGGATAGTCACATAATATCCTGCCATTGGATCAAATTGTGCGGCGGGTATGGTTTTGGGTGAGGAACTCAGTAGTGACTTAGAAGTGGGTGTCACTGATTGCGGTGTGGGGTGGTCAGGGTGGTTTGGGTATGTTTTGGTTTGGGTTGGGGTGTGGGCCACACCTTATTAGGTAAGGGTGTAGTGGATGGTTTGGTTTTGGGTTCAAGTGTTTCTTTGGGAGGTGGGGTGTTTAGCAATGTTGAATGGTGGTGTGATGAAGAGGGTCATGCTGAAGGTGGGGGAGGACACATTATCCAAGGTGAGAGTAGTGATGTTGTGGGAGTAGGGGTAATAGATGGTAGTGGGGGTTTGTGTCACCTAGTAGGTAAAGGTAACTTTGTGGGTTTGGGTAGAATTGGAGGTTGTGGTAAATAGGGAGGTTGCTAACTTTTGGATATACTGTGTACAATTAATTTGGTCATCAGGGTTGATGGGTGAGGGCCCAAGACAGAGGGTAGTGGTGAAGGTAAAAAAGAGGTGGTAGGTGATGCCAGTATTGAAGTCTGGGGTAGTTGGTTTTTTGGTTTTGGTAGAGGTATATTTTTGGTGAAGGGGTGAGAAGAGGTGGTTACATAAAGCTTGATTGTTAGATGGGTAAGGCTTGATGTGGGTCTCACCCCTAGGACATGAGAGATTATGGATGTTAATGAAGGGTTAGGAAGTAGTGATCTAGAGGATGTAGATGAGGAAGGTATGTGGATGGTCAAAGGTAATGTGGGAGGTGTTGTAGTCACCTCAGTAGGTAGGGCATGTATGGATGTTGCCACTATTGTAGGGTAAATAGTGGGTGAGTCGATAGGTGAGGTCTGAATTTATGTGGAGACGGGTATTTGAAGGCATTCCCAAAGTAATAAATGATCAACATACTCTGAATGGTCCATCGAATGAAGCGATGAAGAGAGGAAGGGGATGAGGGTGGATTTAGTAGTGATCCTTGTAAATGGAAGTGATATCTATGAAATAGGGAAGCCCTCTACATCTTATTCTGTAGGGAGGAGAGAGGAAAAGAGATCACTTAATGTTGTAGGAGAGGGTAGTGGGTTTGTTGTTCTTAGAATAGGTTCTTCTTTATGGTGAAGTGTGGGTAAGGTAGATGAAGAAGGCTCATCTTCAATGCGTTGTGGGGTAGGGGTAGGGGAAGGTACTTCTAACTCCTTGGTGAGTATGGAAGTAGGTTCTGGTGATGATTCGTTAAGTATGAGGGTAGGGGGGTCCAAGACAGGGCCATGTAGGGTAGGTATAACATTTGAGGAAGATGTATCTTTTTGCACTAGATTAACTTATTCTGATAATGGTGAAGATGGTGAAGATGCTGGTATAGGTAAAGGTATTTGGTCAAGGAGTTCTTTTGTAGGTGTGGTTAGGGGGTATGGTGCAATCAGTATGGGTGAGATATCAAAGATGGCATGAACCTCTCAGATATTGTCATTGTCAATGGTAGAATGGTTGTGTTGGGTGGGGGGTGTATGATTAGGAAATGGTTTTTAGAAGATGTGCAGGTTTTGGTTTACGGGTGCATTGGGGTTATCCAGAATGAGATCTCCTCTATCTAACATTTCTTGGACAATGGTTTTAAAGGTGATGTAATTTTTGGTGTTGTGCCCTTGGATACGATGGTAGTCAAAGATTTCGTTCTCCCTATACCATGAGGGTATCGGATGGGTAGGATCAAAACTAGGGTGTGGTTTGATATCCAAAAGGGTGATAGCCCCCGCATTTAGGAGTTTTTCTAGAACAACAAGGTATGGTTCCGCGATGGGAGTATATTTCTTTTGTTCATTTTTAAAGAGGAATGTTTGTACTGGCGAGAGGTTAGGTGGAGGTTTTGGCAGGTTAGATGGGTGAGACGGGCCAGCCTTTAGGACCACCACATGGGTAGACCCTTTGGCTCTAAGAGGGTTGACAGGAGTGGTTTTTGGTGCTTTGGAGGCAGAGGCGGGTTCATGTGGTTTAAAAGGAGCACCTTTGTTGCGCAATTGAATCCTTTTCTCTTTAAGGGATTGGATTTTGACCTTTCAGGCCATGGTGAATGCTTTGTCAAATGTACGAAACATTTAGATCTGTAGGGTGGATGAGATGTGGTGAGCGCAAGCCCATGTAAATATTTCTATTAGCTCGGTCTGTGGTAAGGGGAATGTGAGTTGATTGACAAGGTCACGCTAACAAGAAAAAAAATCTATGATTGACTTGTCATTGTATTGACGCGTGGTATACAAGTTAGTCATGGTGAATTTCTTGACCACATTGATGGAGAAGTGATCCAGAAAGGCTTGGACCACTTGGTTGAAAGAGAATATAGAGTGCTTGGGTAAGGCATTATACCAATCTAGGTAGGGTCCATTGAGGGACATGTGAAATGTTTGCAAGAGCAAAGCATCATCATGAGCAATAAGATAACACATTTGTTTGAAAGACTACAGATGTTGCTGTGGGTCTTCTTTGTTGTTGAAATGGTTGAGTTTTTGCATTTCCCAGTGTGGGGGGTATGGATGAATAGGGATAGTTAAATGAATAGGCTCATTAAAAATCTACTCATAGGTGAGAGATGTACGTGAACCGGAAAGGGATGCTTCAAGTGCTTGCATCTTATCCACCATCATCTTAATAATTTTGGGGGTAGGTTGTGATGAATGTTGGCTTCCTTTTGGAGGGGAAGGATGGTAAAAAGAATACAAGGTGGAAAGTATCATGTTATGTGATGGATCCACGTATGAAAACTATGGAGGTATGTGTGAGGAGAAGGATGAGGTGGGGTAGTATGTGAAATAAGAAGTAGAAGCTACAGGTGGAGGTTGAATGTGTGTGTATATAGGAGGAGTCAGGTCGACCACCCTAGTAGTGATGGGAGGAAGTGATTGGGGGATGAAAAGGACTAAACTCTATAGGGGGTATAGTTTGTTGATACTGGAAGTTAATGATATGGGATAGGTATGTAGGTAGTGGATGACATGCGGCCACTTAGACTAATGGTCATGGAGGTGAGCGTGGTAGATGCCATAGGGAGTGAAGATGTCAAAGGTGTAGTGAATGTCGTATAGGGTGTGGATACCACCGCGGTAGGGTCGAGATGTGACACCACTGGTGATAGGGGAGAAGAGAGGAGAGCCGAGCTAGAGGAAGCCAACATGGTGGTGGGTACAAGAGCAGGAGGAATGGACACGGGCATACCATAGATAAGGTGGCTTGAGGA